>CP110837.1:28222780-29603500 GCA_028411795.1 Euphorbia peplus
TATCGAATAGAACTAATTAATCAACAAATAGAAAGTAGGTAATATATATTCCATAAGCATATTAGAATGACACTCAAACTTATTATATATCGATTAATTTCAAATTACGATTCAAATTAATTATATTAGGTGAACAATAAGTTTGGTTTTGAGAAAATTAAACTTAACAAAATAATACTAATTTGTATAGATTTACTGTATATCACAATTATAAATGAAGACCGTCTGACCATTTATGCATTTAAAATCAAGCATCTAATTTGAACCGATTTATTTCCAACGAATTTTCAATTAATCTCAAAGAATTTTGACGCCATTCGCTTTTACTACACTGCTGCATATATAAGAATTGATTAAAGGTCTGGTCAACTAATAAATTTGGAATGATTTTACAAATTAATTAATTTATTAGGGTTAGTAAATCAAAGAATTATTAATTAAGGTTTTGGGACTCATCAGAGATTCGATCGGCATCGATCAAAGTAAGCCAACCTGTTAAGTCAACTCTTAACAGGACCTTTGTTTTTCGTTTTAGATAAATTATTAAAATCTTTAAAAATATATGTTAAATAAAATAATTTTATAATATGCATGAGAATACGAGAACCTATTTATGCGGATCTGCTTGAGGATGTCTGTCAGTTTTGTTCATTTTATTTGTAAAAAAGTTATATAGATTCTCTAGATGTTATACTTTTATATTTGTGGGGCGTAGATTATGGTTATTTTCAAGTAATAATTATTTTGTTATTACTACCATTGAATCAAATTTCTCAACACTCGTTCATTGATAATAGTAGACAAAGTAATAATTACTTTGTAATATATTACATTAAATTGGAGTAAATTATATATAGTTATGATGCTTGAATTATGATATTATTACGTATATACATTTTCATTGAAAATGATAGTCAAATACTAAGTTTTATTTTTTATGGCTTAACTGAACTGAAACTAAATTGGCTGAATCTAGCCGAAAGCTTAAGGAATTTTGTTGAAAATAATCTAAACAAAATATAGCCTAAAATAGATTAGAAGAAAAACAAATAGAGAAAAATACCTTGTTCTTTTCAGTATTTTTCTTTAGTAAATACACTTCGATTTTCAGTTCAGTCATAAGAAATATAACCAAACTCTAGCTGTGAAAAGCAATCGAACTTCTTCATTCAGATTTGAAGTTTTCTTTAGATTAGGTTAGGACATAAGTTTCTATTTTATTTTGGTTTTTTATTTATTGTGTAAAATTGCTATTGTTCTTCTATGTGTGTATGGTCGTGTTATCCTTCGCAATTTGTAGTTAATCAATATGATTTATTTTAATATTTAACATGAACCCTGAGCCTCTATATTATATTATATGTATTGTTAGTTGTTTATTTATCTTTCTTCTATTAAAATCATTCTTAAAGTGTCACTCAATACATACTTGAATTTTTTATTTCTTTTTATTTTGAGGGAATACTTGAATTTCTAAATCATATTTTCTTTACCCATTTATGTATATGATTTATGATCATGACATACGAGTCTTCTATTGCAAGCATCAATTAAAAAGAATTAAAATTCAATCAATTCATTAATTTTTTAACACATGATATATAGAATGTTAGAGTATTTTAATCATATAATTCGAAATAAGTGATTAACTTTTTAAATGAGTTTGTTTCCGATCCAATGTATTAAAGGCCCAATAGGCCCAAAATTTTCATGAAGGCCCATCAAAATAGTTTGACCAAGTGTTTCATTTGGTCGTCATACACATTGAGGCCCTGTTCTTTTTTACTTATATTCAGCTCATTTCAACAATTTCAGTTCAGCAATTTCAGCTCTATTCAGCAATTTCATTCGGAAATTTCAGTTTAGTTCAGCAGTTTCAGTTCTATTCAACAATTTCAGTTCAGTTCAACCAAAAAGAACAAAACCATCACCGTGCTACTCAAGGGATGGTAATCTTATTCTTAGGGCCTCAAAACGGTAACTTTCTCTCTCTAGACATCTTATATTCGTTTATTGTACTCTTTCTTACAATGTTACTAACTTTGATGTTGAAGTGTAACCTGAAACCTATAATAATATCTTTCAACTTAAAAAAAAAAAACAAGTAAATGATCGAGCTCTTGGCCAGACCGAGCAACTATGTATGTATAGTTCCACCTTAGATCAATCAACTGCATATGCTAAATATTTGTTTAGATGTTTTGGTAATTAATAAAAGTTATCCTACACTACAATTGACAAAAATAAAACAAAAAATCTAATAGTGTTTAGCACTGTTGATTTTAGACTGAAGTGAATGGATGGATATGCTAATTATTCTTATTATTAATTTATATGTTTTATTAAGCAAAAAATTACAAATAATAATAATAATAAAAAAATCATGTCATTCTATTGTAAGATTACTTATTTGAAGACTGAAAGAGATATGATCGTATCAACATTATATTATTGGAATATTTGAAATGACTACCAAAACTAAATGACCATAATTGTTATTTTTTTTTAACGTCATCACGTTTGCTTAAAATGATTTGTTGGCTACTTAAATTTATTTAAAATATCATGTTGACTCATATGAATTTGTTTGAAGTAGTAGATACTTCAGCTCATTCAAGTCACCTTTTACTTATGACTTGATGGTTATTGTCAATGGGATGCGAGGATTAGTTCGGAAAGAAAGAAGGAGATTGTTAGGATTTGAAACATAACATGAATCAAAGGGACGGTCAATTTCTCTAATGATGGAGAAAACTTGGACAGTTGAGCAATAAAGAGTTAATAATTTCACTGTTTTAGCAAGTCGAAACGACTAACAAAACATTTTTTTTTTAATGTAATTGTTTTTCAATAATGGAACATTTATATTCGAAAAAATGAATATCAATTTGAGAAGTTGAATGGGACTTGATTGAAAAGCAAATTTTTGTTGTAAAATTGGAAGACCTGGCTCCCTCTAATTGGATGCTTTAATTGACGGCGTAATTTAAGCCTCCCCTCCTATTAGAAAACAATATAACTGTATAATAAAAGCCTATATTTTCCTTATTTGGACCTTATATTATTAATTATTAATACATTTAAGCCCACCACCCATTTACCAACAAAAACTGGCAGCAACCTCCACAACCTTCTTTGACCACAATTGACTAGAAATTAGTAAATGTAAAACACATCTCTCCACGAGTCGCAATCCGAACACATAACCTTTTGATCGCATAGTTGAAATTTAATTATAATTTATATATCACTCAGCAAAGTAAGTATTTTATTATTATATGCTAATACAAAAATTAATTACTTCATTCGCTTTATTAGCATTCACTTTATTAGTATTGATTGTGGAAATAATTCTCTATTCTAAAATTCTATATTTTCAACTTAGTTTCTTAAGTGTAACCCACAAATGTATCAAAAGGAAAAATCATAATAGTTGAAGGGTTCACAAATAAGACTATTTTTTTTTACTTATATTCAACAATACAGCTCGGATCAACAAATTCAACAAATTCATAAAAAACAGGACCTGAGACTATAAATTGATTTATAATCAAACTAAAAATACACGCACAAGTATCTAATTAGAAGTCTAGCCCCAAAACATTAGGTTCAAAAGTACAGTTCTGAAATTGACCCAATTCGGTAACATATGATTAAAATTGCTCGTCTATCAAAATTAAAAGTAAAACTGCATCATTTTAGACACTAAAAGAACAATTGTTCCAGACGACTAATGCTAGATTACACCTATTCAAATTACAGAAATATTAAACAATAAAATATTTAGGATTCCATATTTTTCTGTGAGTAGAAATTAAAACCATATGCAAGATTTTTATATATAAAATCATGTTTGAGTCCCAAAAAGTCACACAAGGAGGCTGGTGCTGGATTGAGAGAGACACAAAATCAGCCAAATAATATAAAATACCTTCATTTGACCATTGCCACCCCCAATATATAAATATTTGTTTAAAGATTTCAATATAAGTAGTGTAGAAAATACACATTCAATGTAAAATATATATCTTCAGAAATAATCAATTATTTTTTTTTACAATAAATAACAAAATTTAACAATTCATCATTCTTCAAATTTCAAACTTGAAAATAAAATAAAAATAAAAATAATAATGACTCTAGACCAAATTGGGCTTCAGATGGATCAAACCATACATGAATAGAGCTTCGATATGGGTAACAGGCCTAACTAATCTATTTGTAGAGTTTATTTCACACATCTGTAAATAAAGGACTGTAAATGAGACAAACAGCTCATGAGGGGCTTAAACTTTGGCTCGAAAAATACTCGACTGCGTTTGACCCGATTCATCAACAAGCCAAGCTTGAACATAGAGGAAACTCGTCTACAAAACTCACGAGTAGACTCAGATGTATGTTCATGAACAAACTCAATTTTAAACAAGTTATAAGGAACCTTTATTGCATTAAAAACCACACGACTTCTATCAATGGGCATTATGGCACCCAAACCAACAATCTAGCCATGCCTCGATGAATACATTAGTATTAGATACTATTCTAAGCTACAAGCCTACAACGATTCTAGAAAATTAGAGGGGGTCGGTCCCTGGCATGGTAACCATTTATAGATACTGTGTATGCGCGTGCATATAAAGAAAGAAGAAAACATAAGTCCCGCTCAAGGTAATCGATGATGCATTATCAAGAAAGATATTCTAAAATATTGTTTGCATTATCTAGAAAGGCCTCCTAAAATATTGTTCGCTTTTTCTTTCAGCAAAAAATAAGATAAAATTGTTCAAATAAAGCAAAGGGAGCAAACTCACATCTACATGTGTTATAGGGGGAAACGAAATAAGCGACCAACTGAATCCTTTCTAAAAAATCAGATTATTATGCTCAGAAATTGACAAAACGGGACAAGGTTTTCTACAATCATGTTTTCGAAGTTGTGAGACCCCAAAAGATAGGGCCATATTGATGTTTGTTAAATCAATTTATTTCCCTTGAATTTCCGCCTCATAAGATACCAAAACTCACGAGCTTCCTCTCTAAATTCACCATTACAATTGAAAGGGAAAAAAAATGAAGCCGGGGTGTAATGTAATATAACATACCCTCATCAGAAGCAAGGGAACTAAGCTACCTGATACGAAAGCCTCTTTCTATGGTGATGGAGTTGAGAAGCTGACACGGAAACCGGACCTCTTACAGTCATGATCAAAGTCCTTCAATATGTAGCAGTAATTTAACTGGGGAAAAAAAAACCTCGCATCAGAGAAGAAAATAATCAGATCTAATCATGTAGATATGAAGAGATACAAAGGACATATCATAGTTATATGGCCATAGAAAACAGAACATATTGAACTTCTACGAAAGGGGAAAAGGAGAAAGGTAGTTTTAAAATGCCGTCTTAATTATAGGATCTTCTGTACAGTTGTGTATGTATAAGTAATAAAATAGAAGTTCTATAATGATAGAAAGCGTCAATTGGTATCATAGGACCCCGGAAAAGGGAGAAAATAGCACAATCGAAACACTCAGCAATTAGCATGAGCAACTCCTTGTTCAAATGCAAAACCTTCGTATTAAACATTAACGTGTTGCGTAAGAGGGAAAAGAACAAACAGGGACCATAGCAGTTGGACATGCATTAACAGAAACTGATGTTGTATGAATGACATGAAAGTTAACCGTTTAGCTACAGATATAATTCAAGTCATAAATTCCACTAGCAATTTTCATGTCTCTCCACCGAATAGATAACCATAAAGCTATGTAGAAGGATCTCTTCCTGAAAAATGGATTCCGAAATCCAAAATGTCAGTGTACTTGTGGCAATTGCCAAGGTACAATAAGATGGATAAAGAAATAACTTCAGTGTAAAGTACCGGATACTCATGACATGATTTATCTTCGACTACGATACAGTGCCCGAAAATGTTATGTTTTCCAATTTAGTTTCAACACAAAACAAGAGAACATATAACTAACCTCCATTCGGAACATAGGAGTAGGGAGAACGATTCCAGCACCCACAGTGGTTCGAAATGTTTCTGCAAATTTTCTCAAAGAGAAACTTTTGTATGCATTCTGGGTTAATTTGCCAACATTTCCTGAAGAAGCAAATAGGTGACCATGGATTCCCTTTGCTTGACACCACTTTAATGGAAAATCAAAAGAAAGATCCGCAAAAGCAGTAACAGCAACATCTCCTCCAAGATAATCCCTCCCTGGATCAGCACTATCATCATTTGGATTCCTTCGCAATTCCCTCCGAGACTCAGTAGGACCCATTCCCCTTGCCCGAAATCCATACAATGCTTGTGGACCCCCCAAGGAGCCTATTGGAGATAAATTTCCACCCAAGAAAAACCTCTCTGGAAGGGGCGAAGGCATGTTGGTAAATCCACTTCCCCATGGGAAAATCACACCACCAGAGATCCCAAGATTCAGTACAGTACGCGAAAATCCGAAAGGAAGTGCATATCGGAAGTCAAGCTCCTGTTTAGTATTTCAGAAGAACCCATTAAAAGATGCAAATGCAAAAACAATCAACCACGCAAGAACAAATTCTATAGAATTTACAACAAAAGCATCAGTGTAGTCCCTCCCCCAAAAAAATAAAAATAAAATTGACACAAAACTGACCAGCTAAAGGCAGGAATTTTGACCTCAGCATTACCAACTAATATACAGTGACAAAACCAGGCCGAGCACGAAGTGTCATTCTGTGTTTTCCGTTGCGAGACTACTTTATTCACCATTACAGCCTTAGCCTATGCAAGATACTGGGCTACAGTATAATTTCACTCCGTATTTAAGCAAAATTTAGTGTATCAACTGCTATAACATTAAATAAGAATTTTCAAAAATGAAAGGAGAAAAATCCTTAAACCGCACTTCTCATTTCCTCATCCATACAAAATGCAGATTGCAGATTTTTACTTTTATTTTTAAGTTTGGTTTCTGTGCATGCAGAAAGTACGATGCGAAGAAAAGTTCTTTCACAAGCCACAGAGAATTGAATAAATTAATAAACATGGTGAAAGTACAATCCAAGCACATGATTTAAGAACTCAAACTATGTTATGGCAATTAAACCTACAGCAAAAAGTAATAATTCTTCCTTTCCAAATTAATAAACCACTTACCACCAGTTTGCTCTGTACCAAAATTTTGAGAAAAGGAACTTTTTACTTGTAGTATTTATTTACTGTGCATAGTAATCAACAGAGTACATCAAATTAACTTGAACTTCTCAACACAAATGTTATTGAAAAGTGTCAATCTAATACTCACCCAATCATGTTAGTAAGTCAAAAAATGGTAACTTAGAAAAATGTGTATAAAATTCAACCATCTCAACTATTTAAAGCACGTCAAGGCTGAATATTAACTATCAATGTGGGAAGAAAGAAGTATATAATCATAAGTACAGGAATTAACATCAAATTACATGGATCTAGTTCAGAAGTTTAAATTGAAGTGAAAGATCATTTGAGAGACACAGACTGTTTTCAAGGAAACCAAAAGAGAACCATTCTCATTAATGGCATAAGATTGAGTATCAGGAGAGTGTTACCTGGCGCAGAAACCGCAAGCTCCGACTGTCAGGTGCAAGCCCACCGACTTGTGTAGTAGATACAAAAGCATATCCACTCATTGGCCTCATTGGTGAACTTCTATTGTCTATCTTAAATGTATATTTTAAAGATGAAAGTAGAGCATGGCCAAGCTGTCTCCTCACTGGGCTGGATGCCATTTGTGAGGGATCTGTCAAGGTGCGCCATGAAAGATTGTACGCCAAGTCATGATTTCTGCTTGATAATAAACCAAGAGAGAGGCCCAATGACCGCTCTTTGAATGAGGAAAATCTTAGCCAGTCTTGAGAAAGGAGAAACACTCGAGCTGTTGTAGGAGTTTTAAGTCCTTTAAATCTCGGTAAGTACACACCAACACTTGCCTCAGCCATGTGGTCACCACCATATGCCAGAGAGGCATCCCAAAGATCCGCTAAACCAAAAATATTTTTGTACTTAAGGGATCCTTCAACTGTTGAAAATCTAGCCTACAAAATCATTCTGCACATCAGACCACGTAATTATGAATGAATCTGGTAATACATTTAATGATTTCTAAATGCAAATTTAGCGACAAATCCAGTTCTCATAATAGATTCCAATTTACATGAAAACTCAGACTATATCAGCTAGAAGAATTACAAAGGGGCTTATAGCTTTGCATATATGCCATCATCAGTCACATGACCCAGTAGAAACCACATAAACAAGACATTCCACATTCACAATTGCATCTCTCTCAACCTATCTCACTAGAAACAGCGATAAATGAACTGAATCTCCAAATATGATATTATTAACACAACAATTTCACATTTCCCTTTTAGCAGTCAAATACATATTTCTCAACTATCATTGAACCAGAATCACAAGATACATTAAAAATAAACACCAACACTGTATCAAGCACCAAAAACCACTTCATGATGAAGCACACCATGTATACACATTTTCAATTTGGAACACATACAGGCACTAGGTACATTATGCTAGACATAGAAATATAAACGAACTAAAGAGGCACATTGTCGGTTCAATTCCCAATCCTTAAAAACCAATGTAATCATTTGACATGAACCAAACACCAAAGTTCATTATCCTAACATTAGATGATCACCAATTACAACTAAAAGTAACCATTTCTAAGCAATCCCCGGCAACTCCACCGATCGAGTAAATCCATTAGAGCAAAACTCAGCAAATAATAGTTAGAACACCTACAAACCCCAATTAGTAAACACTATAAACACACCATTTCCCATTTTCTTCAACATTCTCACAACCAAACAATTCATTTCTCAACTATCATGGAACCAAAATCACAAAGATACATTGAAGAAACACCAACACTGTATCAAGAACCAAATACCAAATAAAGCACAACGTATGTATGAATATATAGGCAGTAGGTACATTATGCTAGACATAGAAATATAAACAAACTAAACACGCACATTGTCAGCTCAATTCTCAATTCTTATATCAATGCAGTCATTCGACACAAACCAAATGCCACCAGTTCATTATCCTAACGTTAAATGATCACCAATTACAACTAAAAGTAACCAATTCTAAGCAACCCCCTGCAACTCCACCAATCGACATGAACCAAACACCACAGTTCATTATCCTAACATTAGAAGATCGCCAATTACAACTAAAAGTAACCAATTCTAATCAATCACTGGCAACTCATCAATCGAGTAAATTCATCAGAGCAAAACTCAGCAAATAACAGTTAGAACATCTTAAAGCCCCCAATCAGTAAACATTATAAACACACCATTTCCCATTATCTTCAACATTCTCACAACCACACTTCATTCCTCACCGCATTACCATAGCGAAAACCCTTATCAAGCACACTAATTTTGCTCAAGAACAATCACAAAGATACATTGAAAAAAATCACCAATACTGTATATCAAGAACCAAACAACATGTATACACATTTTCATTTTGAAATGCATACAGGCACTAGGTACATTATGGAAGACATAAAAATATTAAAGAACTAAACACGCACATTGTCCGTTCAATTCTCAACACTTATACCAATGCAGTCATTCGACATGAACTAAACACCCCAGCTCATTATCCTAACACTAGATAATCACCAATTACAACTAAAAGTAACCAATTCTAATCAATCCCCGGCAACTCCACCAATTGAGTAAATCCAATACAGCAAAACTCAGCAAATAACAGTTAGAACATCTCAAAACCCCAATTAGTAAACACTATAAACACACCATTTGCCATTTTCTTCAACGTTCTCGCAACCGAACACTTCATTTCTCACCGCATTACAAAGCACAACGAAACCAAAATACACAACACACTAAAACCAAAACAAAACAAAAACCCTACCTCGCCTTTCGTATAAACCCCAACTTCACCAGTCAACGGATTCTTAGTCTCAGTAATCTTTATAACCACATTAGCAGTCCCGGGAAGCTCAGGCGGGCCTGAATCAAGCCTAATCTTCACAGCATCAAATACCTCAAGCGCCTGAAGCTTGAAGTTCACAATTTTCGACACTTCCATCAATTCTTGCATCGACGAAACTTCTTTAAGCCGTTCAATCTCAGCTTCAATGATAGAGTACTTCGTCTTGGAATTCCCTTCGATGATCACATCGTGAACTCGTATCGGAACGAGTTCAGATTGTAGCCGCTGCAAAACTTGAGCTACCTTCGCTTTTGTTAACGGCGTCTCCGGTTGGTCGTCGTCGTCGTATTCATCGTCTCCGTCGTCGTCTCCGTCGTCATCGTCGTAGATTTCTTCTTCGTCATCGTTAGGGTTTTGGGGAAAAGGTTCGGATTTCGCCATTGAAAATGGAATGAAAGAATGGATGTTTTGCCACGAAAGAAGATTTTAGTTTTACCTCTAATATAATTATTGGGCCTATGGTCCCTCGTAGAATCGCCTATAGGCCCATAATAAGCCCATAATGAACCACAAAATTAATACACTTTAAAATTAAATGCATAAATTAACAAAGAAGATAAAAATGGCTGATGATAAATTAGATTTAAGTGAGCTCTTTGGTATATTCTTGCTATGATGTAACATCTGAAATATGGACTCCTCCTAGAGACAATGGTGGTCTCGAGCTTTGAAAACTCTAACGATCAAGTCAATATGACTTTTTAGAGAGAGAAAAGGTCGGTAAATCCAGTATATATGGAGAGAGTATCCAATAGCCTACTTTGCATTTATGATGAGATGAAATTATGTTTGATACAGACGGGCGAAGTGCCCAACTCTTTGGTCGTCCATAAGTGTTGTGATAGAGGTGCCCGAAGATTGGTAGTGGGTATTGACTTCTATGGGCATATAGACTTGGGTGTTAAATCTCAATATCGTCATTAAGTATTCCCCCGCAGTTCTACGAGCTTATTTAATGAGGTCGGTGAAAACTATTTGTAACCATAGCTGGCGACAGTGACCTGATTTGGAAAAACGGTAGACCCCTGAAGTTAAACAACGATTGGGGTCCCAGTTTTAATGCGTTTAATGCTCCAGTCAATAGGTGTCTAGGAATCACATGTCTTGTCAGGAAAATGTTTGGTTTTTCTTCCTAGAGGTATGGATTCAATGTTGTTTCTTTTTCTTTACCCTTAATATGCATTTCTAAATTTTGTTTCTCAATTTCGAAGTTTGTCTCGTGGAAACATCCCAGCTCGAATGTTCTTGGAGTGCAGCCTGAGAAAGTTCCCAAAAGTCGTCACCGTTTTTTCTCCATTGAGGGAGAGGGAGGTCTTTTTCCCCATCTTGTCAACTAGAATCCTCACCCTGATGAGCCGCGTACTTGGTTAGTTGAGTGTGATTTGACACCATAGGAGTGGGACATAGTGTCTGCTAGAGGCTTATGACTTGAAGAAGAGGGAGGATTTGAACACGTGTGTGGAGGACTTCATGAAGATGGGTTGGTTTTTAATGTATGAATGGAAAAGGACCGCGATAAAGCAGTGACAAGGCGAATATTTGGCCTCAGAACTTGGTGAAGAGGAGTTTGACTCGACATGAGCTGCTTGCTTTGAAGGAGATCAAAGTGTCAAAATGACCGTAATACTGCTAGACAATCGTCCCAGAAGTGTGAACTAATTACTTTTAGGCAAAAAGCAATATTTGGCCACTAACAAATTCAAAATTTGTGCATTTGGCCACTGACCTTTTATTTGGTCACATTTGACCACTCACCTTTGTAATTTGGTCATATTTGAAAATTTAATTACCAATTTAGTGAATTTCATCATTATTTTATCAAAATTGAATGGAGATAAATATGTTAAATAGTAAATTTCCTCTATTTCAAATAAGAAAATTAATTCTAACACTAAAAATTGCAAAATAATACAAATATATAAATGTCAATAAACATAATAAGGGTGAGATTTCACCAAATTACAAAGGTGAGTGGCCAAATAAAAGCTCAATGGCCAAATGCATAAAATTTGAATAGCTCAGTGGCCAAATAGTGCTTTTTGCCTTACTTTTATTGTCATATTAACTTTGCTTATAATCAATGTATTCTGAATATTTATTTGTTGTCCCGCGCAGGTACGATCATGTCAACAAAGGGGGCCAATTGGTGTTGTGATATGGACTTTCTTCAGTTTGACATCGACCTGGTTAAGGAGGATGAGGTGCCCAAGTATGACCTTCTCGAGGCTCTTTTTGCTCGAGGATAAGGATGTCGGGGAGAAAAGAGAGAGCTCCCGCTCCTTAGATGCATTAGGAGCGAGGAGTTTGGTTGAGGATGCATTGGATGATAAGGTTTTGACTAAACCACAATAAGAGACTCAAATTCGATAGAAACATTTTGCTAACCTTGTTTCTTTATCCAAGACAAAGCCTCCCGAATAGGTAGAACTTCAATGAGTGAAGAATCAGAATACTAAATAACTAAGCCATTCTTTATAGCAAAAAAAGGACCATGATCTTCTCTTAAAATACAACCAAATCCATTTAAATATGGATTTGAGAAGCTAACATCATTAACATTTAATTTTACGGAACCTGTAGAGGCGGACACCAAGAAACCGCTTGTCGGGCACCTGAATTAACTACACCCGAAGTTGGAAATTTGCGTCACTTTCCAGGTAGAGAAGAACGCAACAACAGTCTCTTTAATAAAAATGTCGGAGATGATTTTTAATTCCAAATAATGTTATTCTGATTACCACAAATAGCCTAGCAAACAACAACAACCGATGCCACCACCTCTTTTGGTTTAGTACAAATCCA
The DNA here is from genome assembly GCA_028411795.1 of Euphorbia peplus. Taxonomy (NCBI): domain Eukaryota; kingdom Viridiplantae; phylum Streptophyta; class Magnoliopsida; order Malpighiales; family Euphorbiaceae; genus Euphorbia; species Euphorbia peplus. The sequence goes on from CP110837.1 coordinate 28,235,605, forward strand.
ATTCTAGACTTCAAAAGGAGAATTAAACTGATAACCCACATCACCAATCTCTGAGATACTCCAAACTGCACGAGATGTTGGACAATTAAGTTCATCTACACATGCAGAACGACAGAGGTCACTGATCCCCGACAATGGAACCTGACGCTCCTTCAATGCAACCTTACTTAATGGAACTTTTAACATTAAATCTAAGTCTCTGGGATTAAAAATTCGAGCAATTAACTTAGTATTCCAAGACCGACTTCTATCTTGGAAAATATCTGATACACGTTCGACTTCTTCCAAACCATCAAGAAGCCAAGGATTCTCCCATATATTAATGTTCATCCTCCAGTCAACATGACGCCTAACAATAGCTTTTAAAAGATTTTAAGCATTGGAGATGATACACCATATTAAATTGGGACTATCACCCAACTCGGTTTCAAGAAAAGAACAATCAGTAACACGCTTTTAACACCCTAGCAACCAAGAAATCGAGAGTGCAAAGTGAACGCCATCCTCATCTAGCCAAAAGAGCTAACTCAAATTTGTGTACCTTCCGAAACCCCATGCCACCAAACTTCTTTGGGATACAACATGATGTCCAATTTAAGCTTCCACGACCCGCATTATCTGAACCCCACTAAAAGGAATTCATCATCTTCTTCAAAATCAACCCATAGCACTTTCGAAAACTCAAACAAGAGCTTGAAAAATGGATTTAATCATCATCTCCAATTCTTTGTAAATTTTGAGATAAGTTCAAAAATAATACTGGTGGTTTATTCAATTTGTAGATAGAGGTATGTGGTTTGACAATTTGCAAATAAAGGTATGTGATATGATTTATTTTGCATATAGGGGAATGTGGTATGAATATTTGTACAAAACAAAGTATCCAAAATCACATTATCGAGTTTTAGTGATATTTTTGTATTTTAAACAACTTATATCTATATATTGACAAATTATTGATCCTCCAAATCGAATTGGAAATTTGAAAAATCTACTTAAACATCAATTTAGTCTGTGAACCGTCAAATTATAAAAGAACGTAAAACGTCCATAATATGGTTTGTAATTTTGATTTGAGGGTGAGAGATGTCATTAAAAGATATGTTTTATGTAAATGCAACTTTTTTTTTTGCAAAAGAAGAAATTCTATCTGCAGCGTGCTGCCACGCTCTCTTCTCTTACTTTGGTTGAGTTGAACCCTTTTGTGGTCGTTAACAGGAGAAAATGATTCAAAAATACAAAATGTACATTGTTGTCATTAAAACGTAAAGTTATAATTGTATCTTATTTGCAAATTGTTAAACCACAGACCCTTGTTTACAAATTGAGTAAACTACGAGCATTACTTTTAAACTTATCCCTAATATTTTATTAATAAAATCTTGATTTTGAAAATCGGACCAAACAAGCTAATTAGATCAATTTCTACAGGAACTAGACGTCTGACTGATCAATAGTAGAGGTGTAAATAAGAAGCTTGGTGTTCGGCTCGATAATAGACCGACTTGGCTCGATTCGTACACGAGTTGTTTGTGAATACAATTTTGAAGCTCAAATCATAAACGAACATAGCCTAAGCAAGTTAAAGCTCGACACGAAAGCTCGCTGGCGCTTGTTTACAAGTTCATGATCTAGACTCGATAAAAGCTCGTGAAATAGGTCAGTTACAGCTTTTCAATATTTAGAATTAAAAATTTGGTAACACAGAAATATAATCTTTAGATATGAGTCATATGACTTGTATTATAATTTAGTTAAAGTTCACATTCAATTTAATGCACATTCCAACTAATTACGATAGTCAATTTTATATTATTTAGCTCGTGAATAAAATAAACAAACTTTATTTATGAGCAAAGCACACAAACTAAACGAAATATTCAAAAACAAATAAATAAGTCGTTCACGATAATTAATCAAAACTTACAAACAAACAAACACTAAACGAACCAAGCCTGTAAAAGTTTTTAAAACTTGTGCTACATGTATTTTTGTGAAGCCAAATCTAAACAGGCCAAGGCTCAGTCGGGTATGTTCACAGCCCCTAATCAATAGGAGCGTTAACAGGCCTAACCGGTATTGACCTTCATAATCTTAGCTCCACTCAAAAACTAAAATAACTACTAAGCTCGGCTCGTGTTCAAGCTTCCTTCTCGAGCTTGCAAACATCAAGCTCAGCTCAAGCTCGTATATAATCGAGCCATCTCGAGCTTATAAATTAGCTCTAGGCTCGAGCTTTGAAATGAAGCCACTAGCTTAAATCCTTCAGCATAAGCCCACGTCAACGTTATTAACACCGTAACTACACGCATATTTATAGAAGCATTGCTTCACTCTCGCCACAAATAGTTCCGATGTGGGATAGAATACTTGCTCTTTCTAATTAACTTCTAAAGTTTATTTTTTATTTATTATTATTATTATTATTATTATTATTATTATTATTATTATTATTATACTTTGTTGTTCCCCTCCTACATTTCCACGTACATTTATCATATCACAACAAACAAATAGTTTTGACTTAGAAATTACATCATGTTTATCATAAAATATATATATTTTTTTATTAAATCATAAAATATATTTAAGCGTTAATTTGTGAATATCTTAAATAAACATTTTGTCCATAATATAATATAAGTGAGTATTTGTAAATATATTATAAATTATTCATAAATGTAATAGAGAAATAAATAAATTATAACTAATATTACCTCACAAATATATATACAATATTTATATAGATTTAAAAAATATATAATAACTAAAAATTAATAACTGCCAAAAAATTATTGAACCACTCGGTCGTATAAAAAAATCGATGAGCCAAACTGGTTTGCAGAAAAAATTAAGAAATTATAATTTTTTTACTGTTAAATTATGAATTATAAATTTTAACTCAATTTGATTCATCTATCATTGATAATTGAATATATTTAAAGATATTTTAATAGTTGTCATATATTAATATTTTTTTTTCAAAATTGTTAATTTTGAATATAATGTAAGATATTATTAATATACCAAAATGTAAAAATATTACAAAGTTACAGAATCGTTTATATTTCAATTAATAGATAAAATCCGGTTTGATTTCGATTGAACCCCGATTCATTGAACTAACACTTTTATTAGCTTAATAGTCGTTTCAATTCTGAAAAACATGGGTAGAATGTATCTAAAATGTATAGCTTGTGGGTAAATTAGTATTTAAGCCCACAAAAAGAACAATAATCCCATCAAAACTTAATTTGGACTAAATGTTAATCATTTACAACTTTAGGGACCACATTGCAAACTCCTCCTCACTTTATCAATCTAAGCGCCTATACTACCCAAATTCAAATTCTCATCTCCTTATTCCCCCCGAACTTCAACTTCACCGGAAAGGTAACCAAATCACCGCCGTGAATGGCGGCGACGGCCACCAACGATCTTTTCACCTCTTTAATCTCCGACATCAAAACTTACTCCGGCAAAGATCCGATCCTCCCCTGGCTCCGGTACTTCTCTATCAAAATCGCTTCACCTCTTTACACTTAAATGAATATTAATTAGTTAAAATGCTTAGGTTACTTTCATTAAATCTCGAGCTTAGTGGAAGTAAAATGTTAACCCTTATTAAATGAAAAGTTTACATTTGGTTACTCCCGCTAAAATTAGATCGGAATTTGTTTTCAGGGGGATTAAGAAGATGAAGGAGAGCTTGCCGGAAAATTTATTGACGGAAAAGCTACCAAGGTTTTTGCAGAAATGTACGGAGAAATTTGAGTCGGATCGGCGTTATAGAAACGATTTGCGGTATCTTCGTGTTTGGTTGCAGCTGGTAAATCGTTTATGAACTTGATTTTTCGATTTTTTAAGGGATTTTGTTGTTGTTTGTGTGTTTTTTCCGATCTCAATGATGAATGATTTTGAAGTTGAGGTTTCAGATTTTGAAATTTTAGTTCAATTTGTTAGGTTTTGTTTGATTGTCGAGTGTTATAGCGTAAACTAATCTTAACTTCCGTGTAAGTAGGTGCCGTTGACTAAGAACTCCACTCCGATTCTTAAGTAAGTAAGGAACTTTGATATTGGTGATGAATAAAACATGAGCTTGAGCGTTGTGAACGTAGCTTAGGTATGGAAATACCTTGCTATTATAGGAGAAGATATGAATTCTAGTCCTAGTTGGATTAGTACTGCTTAGGTAGTCCAATGAGGTCGGTCGAGAATACGTTCCCGATTAGTGGAAGCTTTCCTATTCGGAGAAGATACTAAGTAGGAAGTAGATTACACAAAGAAAGGAGAATGTCCTAGAGGCCTTTCAAGTTGGGGTTTTCAATCTTTTTTTAAGCTCAATTTGTTAGATTTTGTTTGAACAAACAGAATACAAAGTAATGATTGTGTAGATCTGAGTAGCACTTGAAGACTAACCGGAGACCTGAAATCAATGACAAACGTGAGCTAAACTGGGTCGGAGGCCGGCAAACCCGCTCCGACGCTCAAGTTGGATGAGATCAAGGAGGAAAGACGGCTAATCAGGAGAGAGGAAAGTCGAATAGTTAACATACCACATTGATGATACCTTGCCTTTTATACTAGAATTAGCTGGTTGCATGTTTAATCTTATGCCAATTGGTCTCGGAGAGGAATTGGTTAGAGAGAGTTATCTAGGCACGTACTCCCAGATGTGATGGTGACGTGTGTCTTTTCAGAGTCAGTTAGTGATGTAGCCATGTGATAACGCCACATAAGCAGGGGAAAGGTAATACTGAGCGTTCCTCGTGAGCTCGGTCATTAAGTAAGCTGATTTCAGAAAGTAATATTGAGATAACATGTGAACTGTAGTTTATACATGCTGAATTTTCTTAGCAACCAAACATAGTTTAAGCAATTTAAAGAAGGAAAACTGAATTAGCCTTTTATCTGTTATTTGTTTGTTTTCTGTTGATGAAGCCTGTAATTTTGCTTAACATTTCTAGATTTCATTGCCAATTAAACATGGCAATGCTTGAGTGTTTCTTCTACTTATTTATTGATTCAAATGTGAATTTTTTTATAGATGGATTATGTGGATGAGCCAAAAGCATTATTGAAAAACATGGAAATGAATTCAATTGGGAAGAAGAGATCTTTGTTCTACCAGGCATACGCTCTTTACTATGAGAAACTGAAGAAGTTTGAGGAGGCTGAGAAGATGTATCACTTAGGTGTGCAGAAGTAAGTTTCTTTTTTTCAAGGATTACTTGAACTTGATACTGCATTTTCGATCTTTTGGTCATACTTTTAGGTCTATGTAAATATGAGTTTTTTGCTCGTTTGTTGGCGTTGAGAGTTTTGGAGCGTGTGCTCTTGAGGTATGCATATGTGTGAATTTTTTTGCATTATCGGGGCTCATAAGATTTGAGAATTGGTAACTTAGGTAAAGGCTGTAATTTCATACTAACTTGCTATGCGCCTCTCATTGCCTGGGATGTAAATTAGAATTGCCGAACCACGTGAATCTCTTATTCACGTAAGCTTGCATGTCTAATTTCGTGTCCCATATATGAAGCTTATTGTATTCAACAAGCTGCCCCATTCCTAACACCATCACAGCCCTCAAGTAAATTCATCATAACTAATAAAGAAGGGAGCTTTTGATTGGTTAGCTTAGAGGAGACCATTCGCAGTACTGTGTCAAAATCATGTTATGTTCTCGGTAGGTTCCATTTGATTATATATGACATGAATGCAAGAAAAATGAGTCAAATATACAGTGTCAGCATTGTCGTTTCCGGAAATTGTACTAGAAATTGTCACCCCTAGATTGGATCACTTAGCTCCTAGCTACTAAATCAAGATTTAATACGGTAAGAGAGAATTTGAATGAACAATACTAAAAAGGTTATTGTGATTTGGAGGGCGTGCTGTTGAGGTATGCATAATTGTGTTTTGGCATTATCCGGGCTTATAAGATTTGAGAGTTGGTAACTTAGGTAAAGGCTGTGATTTCATACTAACTTTGTATGTGCTCCTCATCGCCTGGGATGTAAACGAAAATTGCCGAACCATGTAAATCTGTTATTCTTGTAAGGTTGCAGTTATAATTTCTTGCCCCGTATATGAAGCTTATTGTAATCAATAGGCCGCCCCATTCTAACACAATCACAGCCCTCAAGTAAATCTATCATAACTAATAAAGAAGGGAGCTTCGCTTCCTTGATTGGTGAGTGGAGACCATTTGCATTATCGTGTCAAAACCATATTATATGTTATCTGTATGTTCCATATATGATGTAAATGCAAGAAAAATGAGTCAACCGTATCCTGTCAGTTTGGTTGTTTCTGTAAATTGTACCAAAAATTACTGCCCCTAGAATGGATCACTTACATCCTAGCTAGTAGCTACACAATGAAGATGTTACTATAGTTAGTTTTGTGTGTTTTCCTTATCAATAAATGCTAAGAAACCTTATTTGAGATGTTTTAGATTATCGAAACAAGATTAGGATGAAATAGCTGTATATTGTCCGCGCAGATGTGGTGAAGTCTAAAGTGGTGAAAAGTGCTCGGAATGCTGTGAATCTTTTGATTTGGATGCATAATAGCTACTTATTCTTGTATGCTTGTATGTGTTTGGTTTTCAGAAAAAGTAAGCCTAACCTATGTTCATCATTGAACAACTTTTGATTAGCCTTGCAGAGCCTGCCGACGAATTACGCAAATCATATGACCAATTTCTTCGGCGCATGGAAAGGCACAACATTAAGAAAAACCAGGTACTGCTTTTGTTTGTTTTCCGCTTTGAACTTTTCTGTATTATCAGTCAAATTTATAGTCTAATCTGAGTTCGGGAAGATCTTCTACAGCATCAAGAACGTAGGACTGGCCGAAGACCTTTGGCGGCTAGGAAAGATAAAGAGGGTAAAGAAAATGCATCTAACTTTCCAGGAGATGGAGGTAAAGATATGAGTGAGGTAACACGAAAAGAACCCAAAAAGTCTGGGATATTTCACGGTGAAGATACAGTTGTGGTGAAGAAATTTGTAGACAGAGCCATAGTTGGAAAATCCGAAGCAGAAGATGCTTGTCATCATGGACTTGTAGAACCAACTATAAACATGAAGGAAGCCATGAATGATATCAACAGCATGTTTCGAGAACCGATAGAGACTGCTCCATTAAGAAGAGCATCAAAAAGAAGTCAGTCAAAAGAACAAATTCCGAACAACAACAACGGATTCAGTGTCTTCATCGATGAAGAAAACTCTCCTGATGAAACAGAACCATCACATCAAAAAGAACAAAAGAACACTTCGCTGCAAATATATGTGGACGATGACGAAAATGGAGACATGAATGATGAAAATGTGGCAGAAGGGTTTGTATTTCGGCCTCCGAAGGATTCACCCCATGTAAAGCGTGGAGAAGACACTGTTGTTCGTAGGTTTGTCGGGTCTGCGATCTGGGAAGAACCAGCAGCAGTTGAAAATGTGTGCCACCATGGATTAGTAGACCCAACAATCAACTTGAAGGAGGCTATGGATGATATAAATAACATGTTTGGGAAGCCAATGGAGTTTGTGAGGAGCAAGAGAGCAAAGAAGCAGGAAAAACAAGCAGTTATGGAGGAAGATCTCAGCGGCGGGTTTTCGATACTTCCTGATGATGATGATGATGAAGAATTTGAAAACCAGAAATGTGACGAGCCACCAAGAAAGTCATCTAGTAGAGGTGACAAGGAGTTGTTTGAGCCAACTATGTTTACCAAAGAAGCAATGGATGATATAAATAAGTTGTTTGGAATGCCACTAGACTTCTAGGAATCAAGTACAATTGTTGTATTTCAAGAAACTGAAAGTTGGGAGGTATTTCGGGTTGGTGTGTCGTAATCATGTTATGTGTTTTTATTTGATTATAATCATGTCGAATGGGTCACGATTGCGGAAATTGCAGCCCATTACTGGAAGTGCATTTACATTAACCAGAACTTACTAGTCTATGTCCACTTCCACAAACCATAAGTTTCAAAAGACCACTTTTTATATAGAGTTATATTGTGTCTATACGTATTAGCAGAACCTGAATTCTAATCTGATAGTGTAATTTCAATATAACTAGACCCTTTTTTCAATACGATAGACCACCCGAAACCATCCATCCATGATGAGTTTCTATGGTCGGGGTGTAAGGGACTCTATGCACACCCTATTTGGGCCAACTTTCCATGCGTAATATATCTTATTGACTTTGTGTTTTCCAGTATTGCCTTCTCTTAGGTGGAAGGCCGTCGGGAACCTCCACTTTCAAAACGGATTCATGTAATAGAGAGTACGATGCAACCAATGCATTCCCACCCTCTCCCACTTTCCATATACAATATATCTGATTTACTTTGTATATTAGTATTAACTTGAAATGTTCCTTAACAAGCTGACTCAAGTATGAATTATTAAAAGCAAGTTCAAATAAACTTTTGTTGTCAAATAATTCACTTTCAAGTTTTGATTTATTGACCAAATAAAAGGTTAATTGACACTTATCTATTTCAAAAGAATTGTCAAATTATGGGCTTCATTTATAACTTTATAAAACATGTTCAAATAATAAGGTCACATACATTGGTAACAAACATTTTAGGAGTCCATGTTAAATGGGCTTTTCTAAGTTCTAACCCACCTAGTCAATATTCCACCATTAAATGTTATTTTTTAAAAAATTTGTCAATCCGATTTATTGGAACAAAAATGAAACTTTATACATGAAATTGGGATAAACTATGTTTTCAAAAAAAAAAAAAAAGAAATTGGGATAAACTACAAAAATAATTTCATCAAATATTAGTTAAGATTAGTTTTATCTTTTTTTTTTTAAATAGTTTTATCCAAATATCATTATAATGGAGACCCTAACATTGTTAAGTTTCCAATTCCACATGTCCATAAGAGAAAAACTCAAATATTTTGTTAACGTGTTATACACTAATTGCATATTTAAATTATTTGCATTTTAAGCGATTTGCGACTATAATTTGTGATGAAATATCTATAAGTACAATGAACTATTTCAATTTATTTGTGAATTTATTTTTATTCAACAAATGGCAAAATTTGTGATAATAATCTAAAAGATACCGAACACAAGTGTATCAAATATTATATGGTTTTGATACCGTATTGATGAGCCACAACATAATATGTAGATGAGTTAAAGAATAACATTCATGATAAAGTAAAGAGTTCTATTAATAATATAAATTTACTCAACTTTATATTTCAACATCAACTTTTATAATGTTAAAGATAGAATTACTTTCAAATTACATTATCCAATAGAACTTCCAAGAACATAATTAATCATCAATACAAAAATCAAAACGAATTTAAGAAAAAACAACAATGAGATTCAAAAATTCAAAAAACACTAATTTCCACTTTCAAGCTCACATTTATCCGGACGAAAAGCCAAAGGACCAGCAGCATAAACAACACCTTCATAGTCCTTCCTTCTCAAAACCTTGTTTTCAAACCTCAAATCTGCTCCATTAATCCCATAATTAACGTTTGAAATCAAATTACAATCCTCCATTGATGAAGAAACAAGCTTCACTTTACAAGACTGAAGAGGATGATCAAGAACACTATGATTGATCTTAAACCCGTCAAGCTTCGCGAAAAAGTATCCTTTTTTATCCGTTTCGAAACCTCTGAAATATGTCACTTGTTTCCACTGATTCTTGCAAATGACACTGATTTTTGCTTGGGAGATTGGTTTGGCTTCGGATAGAGACCACGAGCCGAAGTGGTTGCATGCTTGGCAGTACACCATGCCTTCGATTATTACATCGGTTTTCGTGTCGGAAAATGCTGAAGTGATGGTGAGTTGGAGGAGGAGGAGGGAGAGGAAGAAGATGATGACTTTTGGGGGGTTTGTTGACATTTTTTTGGGAGGTTTTTGTAGGGTTTTGGGGGAAGGTTGAAGAGGGGATTAATTAAAGATGATTGTTTTGGAGAGAAATGTGGTATTTATAGAGTCTATAAAGGTGATGGGGTGGCAATTTGGGTATATCCACCATATTATTATTTGAGATAAGGTAAATACGCTTTGAATATTTTCGAGGAAGAATCTATATATATTTAGTGTAGAATCATTTAAGGGAACTACTACAGATCAAACAAAGTATAAAGTGTAACGGCCTATGAGATGGTACTGTTTACGAGCACTACTACTTATCAAATTGAGTATTGGAATATCTTGGAATGGATTAGGAATCCCGAATGAACTTTCGGATCACAAAAACTAGAAGATCGATCGCGGACTAATGTGTTGCATTCTTTATTATATTGAGTAAAACTAATATACCTTCGATGATTTTTAATCTTTCTAATATAAAATTAAAGCATAATTGAGAATCATTGAACCTTATAACGTGGGCACCTCTAATGCAATTAAAATAATTGTTATGTTATTGATACGTGATGGCCATTATATATGATTAGTTGAGATAGGAGTCTATAATCTGATGAATTAATAATAAAAATAAATGGAAGGTTAAGGATAAATTTTGGGTAAAGCTTTAAGAAAACCTCATGTTTTTACGCTTTGGTGTTTGTGATTCATTTTTTTCAAATTTGCATCAACTAATTATAGAAAATTTTAAATTCAGTACTAAACATTTTTTTAATTTCTAAAAAAACTATTTTAAAATCGTTAATTGTCATTTTTAAAACCCACACAAACACCAAAAGAAGTCTTTGTAGGGACATTTATTAAATACGTACATAATTAGTGACGGATCCAAGACCCATTGGCAGCAGGCGTTTTTGATACTAAAGTTATATTATTTTGAACTTTTGCATATGAATTAAAATTTTGTACGTAATTTCTATAGATTTTTCAACATATTTCAACGATTAGAGGGTGCTCAAGCACCCGCTAGCTCCTCCTAAATCCTTCACTGCCGTACATATATACATAAAACCTAAAAATTTAAGAGGAACTTAAAAATAACAAAAGTACATAGCAAAATGTAAAGACACGTGAAATTAATTATATAATTAACCAACATCATTTGCCAGTAACCTATTGGGCTTTGTTTTAAGGGCTTTCTAGCCCAGAATTCAGCCTATTGGACTTTGTTTTAAGGGCTATCTAATCCTGAACTTAGAAAAATTCACAGCCTATAGAAAAAATTCACTATAAAAAAAATTACGAAAAACTAATCTGGTCATCCTATATTTTATGGGTACATCCTTTTCTTTAAACTAATCTAGGTTGGTATAATTCAAATTTTTCCAATCCTGATCGGAAAAGGAAAAGAAAAAGAAAAGGAATAGATTTTGTGATTATATATACCTATGGAAACAAACTATAGAAGCAGTAAAGTCCTATTCTAAGAAAATTACTGAACTGAATTACGCTAAATCGAAATCAATCACTGATAAGACGGGATTGTCCGAATAAACAATTATGTAACCAAGCAACTTTCAGGTATTGATTTCACTTTCCTGTCTGTTCCATTCTCTATTTTAGCTTCAAGTCTCATTTAATTTGCCTAACAAAAATGCCTCTCCATGGATAATATTATGCACAAGAATACCTTGTGAATGAAGTAATCTTCTCCATAAATTTCCAACTGATCTTGCTCGTTTTATTTCGAGTTGTCGATGGCGAGTAGCGCTGATAGGCTTAGGAAATCTATTTTAGGGTTAAAGAATGTTTAGGGAGCTAGTGCTGAGATTTGTAGGTTGTTAATGAATTTTCGACATGGAAGATGTCTGATTCATGATTTCAATGCCACGGTGGTTCCTAACATAAAATACTTGAAAAGTTGAGGGATTTGCTCGTTGCAAATTGATTCATATGTTTGTAACCCTCCTATGTTTTTAGTGTTGAAGCTAGAGAAGTCAAAGGGTAGATGAGATGGGCGTCGATAGGAAATCTAAGATGTTTATTGAAGCCGTGAAAGTGATGACTAATATTAGTAGAGAGAATTGGGAGCTGAAAGTTGGATGTCTTTAGGGAACTTGGATTTCCGGAGCACAATATTTTGGTTGCTTTTAGGCGAATGCCTCCAGTATTTGGTTCATCAAAAAAGAAGATTAAAGAGGCAACACGACTGTTGCTAAGTGTTGAGGACATCTCCTATATTGCTAACAACCCAGCGTTGCTTGGTTACAGTGTGGACAAGAGGTTAAAGCCCCGACTTAGAGTTCTCAAGGCCCTTCAAAGCAAGAATTTGCTTAAGAAAAAACCTTCTTTGTCTCGATTTTTGAATATGTCTGATGCAAAGTTCATAGAAAATTATGTAAATGCATTTTCGAATGAAGTAGGAGGTCTATATGTGGCTAGTGAAGGTTCGTAGCCAACAAATTTTGTATTTGCAACATTGGTCGTGATAGGAAACTTTTGTTATTTAACCAGTTGATAGCTGCCAATTGGTTGTTCAATTGGGGAATCTCAGCCGTAAAGTGAGCTTATCTAAAATGTTCATAGAAGCATTTGGATTGCCTGAGTGAAAAACTTATCAAGTTTCCATGAGATTAGGTATTGATCGAGTATATGAAGTCGCTGGTCTTAAAAGGGTTAGCCAAATATATAGAGAAAGGCTTTGCTTAAATTCATAGTTAGAAACTAGTTGCAATTCCATCAAGAATGTAGCAGAACACGGCATTTGCTTGTCTGTGGTTCTTGAAATTGTAAAATCCTATTTTATAAAACAAATGCTTTATGCAATGGAAAAGCTTCTCTGTAATTTCCAAATCTGATTATTATTATTTCAAAAATTTCCAGTTGTAGTGTTCTTTTCTACTTATGAGAACAGATTATTACTGTGCAGAATGCAAATATACTAATGCCTTTGCCTAACACACTATCAGAAGATCAGAGTATGTGCGGCAACCGACCTCTCACAAGACCAAATTTCAAGTGTAACTAAGAAATCTTTAGTTCAAATGTCTGGTTTAAAGAAGTCGAAAAATTGCCGGCATCGAAAAACTGTCAAGTGAGGTTATTATTTTTGCATTTTGAGTGATGACAACAATCCATAATTAAGCCTACTTAATTGATTATTGATTTGTATTGCAGGCTTGAACCAGAAATTGACATACCAGATTCTGTTACTGTTAACAGGTGCTTTTCTTAATATTTTTTGATGATAGGTACTGATGTTTTCGTGTTTGATCTGTATTGTATTTATGTATATTTTTTTACGAACAGCTTGCGCTCCCCTTTCCTTTCGGCCGAAGGATATGCTGAACTTGCATTGAAGCTTTACAAGGAGAAACACGGATCAGATGTTTGTATCTTATCAATCTCTTAAATTTAGCTTATTTGATCTCTAATATTATAAAGAACATGCACCATTTTTATTGTTATTCTTGTTTTTTTAGCATATTGATTATCGAATTGTGTCGTCCGTGGGTTGTTGCCGCACATTAGCCGTTGTTCCTGGCTGGGAGCGCTTAGGAACTCTGGATTGCTGTCATGTTAGCTTCCATGTGAGATCAAGCAAGGTTGGTTCCAACAAAGTTCTTTTTTTTGCTGAGTTAGTCGACTTCAGATACGGGGATGATCAGCTTGTTCTTCAAAATTTCTCGATATTAAAGATTGATTCTTCTCGTAAGTTTATAACATCAGTTTGAACATTGTATTTTTAACAATGTATTCTTCTTCTTATTTGTTTATTTTTTTGTGTTTTGTTTTATGTAGAAATAACTTATGGATGCCGATTTTGCCCACCTAATCAACGTTATCCCCATCCTCGCGAGGCATTTTTTGTGGGTGAAGGGGATTATATGCCTACAGATGACATGGCCCAAAAAGATATGGCTCTTCTCTTTGAACAAGAACTAATATCCAATCGTAAGGTTACGGGGACTACGTACTTCAACTTCAAGCGTAGTTTAGCATTTCTGCCTGAGCCATTTGAAGAATTTGTGCTTGATCCAAGGTAAAGCTTCTATTACTGATTTTTTTTTTCTCCTGAATTTGGTTCCATAAGCTGCAATGTAGAGATTTTAAATGTCTTCTTACTTTAGTCTACCATTCCAAACATTGCTATCCTAATACTGCAAACTTTGTTGTGTTATCAAAATGTAAATTTTCTTTTTTTTTTTGGCTAGTTTCCGACTCTTGAGTTTACCTGAAGTATTGATCTTTGGATGCAGTTTGCGGGCACCTCTTTTTTCCACCCTTGCATATGCTTATTTGGCTTTGGAATTGTACAAGCAAGAACCTGGAACAATGGTTTGTATTGTATCTTTTTAAATTTGTTTCTTTCATCCCCTATATAAAAAGAATTCATACTTGCATCATTTCTATATGTTATTGGACTTGTTTTTTCAGGATGATGATTATGAAATAGTGGATGCATTAGGTTCTTACCGTGTACTTTCTCATGTTCCTAAAGCTAGGATATATGAAGTTGTAGATTGGTGTCATGTCAGTTTTACTGCTAAGCCGGGAAACTCTAATTGCAAGGATGACATTGTACTCTTTTTTGTTGAGCTCGCTGACTTCAGTCGTGGATACGGGTTATCTCTGAATTACTTTTTGATATCAAAGCTTGGCGCTCGAGACGTGACTTATGGGTGTGGATTTTGTCCACCTAATGAGAACCATCCTCATATTCGTAATGCCCATTTTGCTGGCCTATGGGATTACAAGCCTACCAAAGTCTCCTCCCAAAAAGAGATGGCTATATGCTTCCAACGTCAACTAATTGACAACACAAACAGGGAGTTGAAATTTTCGCTAAATTGTATGCGGCCGCAGCCTGTTCAACGCGACCCAAGTTGCTTTAGCCCAATACTTTCAGATCATGAATATGCTGAGATCGCGTTGTCATACATAAACAAAGTTGAGGTTAGAATCTATTCTATAGTATATTATATAAACACAATTTATATATGTATGTCTTGCTAATTCTGCTTTTGTATTTTATTTTTTAGGAAAATGAATTTGAACTCGTGAAAGCTATCTATTCAAACCGCCAAACATGTTCAGTTGGTATCAATAGGAACACAGAGTGGTGTCATGTGTATTTTATCGGAAAATGCAAGCAAGAGGTCTCCCGGGTTCACTTTTTTGCTGAACTAAATGATCCTGGAGTTAAGAAATTTTGTCTCGGGGCCTATTCTCGAATGGACCCTCGTGGTCTTGATTCGAGGAAAGGATGCGGTATTTGTCCGGTAAATGAGAAATATAGACATCCTAGAGATCTTGATTACAGTGCTGGTAATTGGGCACACTTTGGATGTGTTTCTCATGACAATGCACTCCTGTGCACCAATTGCAGCAGATTTGTAACAATAAAGAAAGAACATGTAGAAGATTGAGAAATTCCTCTAACAAAAAGTCATGGATATACACTGATAAATTTATACCTGTATGAAAGATTATTTATTTTAATATAGCTTGTACAGATTAAATTTATTATAAATAATATTTTCTTTCTCATTTTACAATACTAGAATATTAGAAGCACCAAGTATATTTGTTTTCAACGTGAGGATACAGATGAAAAAAAAAATGACATCCATCTTTTACCTAACCATTTGTTTGGGAGTTGGGAGTTAGAAGAGGTTAATCAGAGTAGCAGAACGGAAAGGGAAGAGACGGAAATGAGAGTTAAATGTTAGCCTTGTTTGGGAGATGGTGGAATCAAATAGGAGGTTAATGGATGTAAATTAGTTAAAATGTTTACGTTACTCCTATCAACCCCCGTTTTGGAGATTAATGTTTCAAGGTTAATGGAAGTAAAATGTTAACTCTCATTAACTTTCATTTAATCATTTAAAAAACTCCAAAACGAGGTTAATTAAAAAGTTTACATTCCATTAGTCCCGTTAACCTTCATTAACCTTCTCCCAAACAAGGACTAAAGTGAACTATATTTTACTCTCTTTGTTTAATTTAAATTCTAATTATTTCTCCCTGCATTGCTGCTTCATGCTTTATTGGTCTGCATTGCTGCTATCCTCATCAACTGTCTTGTTTTGGCTGTAAATTTTATCTGTTAGGCAATTTATGCATCCATTAGACAATTTGAATATGTGGAAGCAAAAAAAAAAGTCATCAACATAATTTTGTCACACAATAGAGGACTGTATTGCACAACAAGATTTTACATAAGAAAGTTACAAGTATGATCTATTCTAACCTGAAGTTTTTATTCAAATTGAATAACTTTCTTACAGATGAGGAACTACTAAATCTACACTGGTGCAGGAAGACATAAAATGTGTTTACCACAGTTTTCCAACATAAAGTTCAATTTTATCTTCACTCGTTCTCTTCTAAGCAAATGTAATCCCATGTTAAAATTTACCGACACAACCCGATCATTCATTCTACCACACTATGCACATCGAATTAATGCTACTAGCACTCCTATCCTCATCAACAAGCAGTCGTAGCCATAACGACACTAGCCACTTTAACATGACAAATCATGCTCACCACTTTATTCCATATAGCAGAACAAGTACACCATGACTCAACTGCATTTTGATGCTCAAAATACAGACCTGAAGCTACAGTCAGAATAAAATTATGATTTAAATGAGCGTATGTGATGGCCCTGAGATCGGGTTATATATAGTACGGTTAGAATTAATGGATTATATTGTGAGTAAAAGCAATAGGGAGAACCCTTTGATCTCATGAAGTAAATGTGACTGAAGTTCTTTGCCGGACCCCTTCTTATTCATCCCAAAAAGTTTATACAGTCCAGCAGTAAAGCTTGTAACCAAAGCATGATTGTTCGAACAATCTATATCTTATTTAGCATTACGTTACAAATTAAGTCCTTCTCATAAGGCGTTCTCTGTAGGCATTACTTTTTAGTAGTGTATCATATCAAGTTGGATTTTGATGGACAAACACTATAAGCTGTTCGGCTGACGACAAGATTTTTTAGAACGGCTGATCAGTGTCAGAGAAAGCGTCTATGCAGCGAGACTTAAAGCCAAACTAGGCTCTGTTATTATGATGTAGAATACCATATAAATAGAAAGAGATAAACGGGACACCATGAAATACGAAAGAATCTCGTGATGAAATACACATATATATACAAGGTTCTGCAAAAACTACTGCTATAATTAAGCATACACAGCAGTCCCACTAGCAGCCATCTCGTTGTCACAACAGCCCTAGCAGCCTTAGCATGTTCGTATTTGTTAGATATGTATATTAAGTATACGTGAGTGTATACATAATCAGTAAAACTTACAGTTTCTGTTAACCATCAATTTTCGAGATAAATAATCATTCCCCAGCCTATCAGTTTTAGTTGACCTGTTATTTGGTTTCGGAAATTGGTCTTCTAGTCGTTCAGTTGTACTTTCCTAAATGCTTTGTCAGCTTAGATGATCATTCTTCATCTCATGCGATATGTGATGCATATGCAACTTTAATGAGGAAAAATTCTACAATACACCCGGTGTACCATGTCATATGTACACCGGATCAAGGATTTAGCGACATGTGCTGCTAATCAATTAAGCTGATTTATAAATTTAAAATGAGGAAATCACAAAAATAGCAGCAATCTTATTACACAAAAACAAAAGCAGCTCAACCATGATCACTTCTACTTTCTAGTTAAATAAGAGAGGAACAACAATGAGATTAAATGCAATTCTGTCTACTTGAGGTTGACGACAATGAATAAGTCCCGAATGCAACAATCAAGTCGAAGTAGTAATTTTCCTTTGTTTTCTTGGTCGTTTCGTCTTCTCTTTTGGCTGTGGATGCAGTGCATCGAAACATTTGGGTGAAATCAGGGACTCCGTGTATACAAATCCATATCCACTAGAGGGAGTCCGTGGCATATCAGACCAAGGGATCTTGCCTTGGATATCAGATTTCAAAAATCCAGATCCATCTGTTGTCTGATACACAACTTCTCCAAGCGCAGAAATCCCCAGCGGTATTTGAGTTCATCTGGGAGCTCTATGTAGGAAAACACCTCTTTTGCTAAATCAAAAGCAGCAATATCTGTAGAAAGACTCCAATAGAGAGCTCCATTAAAATGGAAAGCCTTATCCGATACTAGGAAACAATATTCAAATGTCTTCCATGAATTGTTTCTCAATGAAAAAACTCGAAAGTAGTTACGCCACTTTGCAACTATTTTGTAATCATCCGAACATGAATCATAACCATAACCGAATCCAATTACCCTACGACCAGCCCGTGGTACAGGAACGGGTACTTTTTTACATCCACCAGTTAATGGATTCCATATATAACATCCCCATGAAACCAAGGAGCGACACAGATCAATCCATTGGCTGACCCGATGAGTACAAACGATTCACCGGGAATTTCAACTGGAAATTTGAATTTGCGTGATGCATTGGTATCGATGTTCAAAGATTAAAATAAAGATCGACAGATGGCATATTCAACTCTGAAGAATACAAGATGATTCCTTGAGTGTTTCAGCAAATGTATGATCTTGAGAAAGTAGAGAGTAATACTTTTTGGAAGCCGTTTTGAATCAGACGAGTGAAGCCACCGATACTCTTGAGAATACAACCTCTATCAGTTCTTCTGGAACATGATCAGTTGCTGCTCCCATTGTTGTCCTAGTTTCTTTTTTCCCAGTGGAAGGGCGGGCTTCGTCTCAGCCGTTCCAGTCCGTCCTCTATAGGACAATGATACAGTAAAACCTCTATATAGTATTATATACTTAGACCGGACGATTTCTGTAACAATTAAAAGTTATTACTAATAGAGGTCGGTAAAGTACAACCGACTATTTATATAACAATCAAAGGTTTTTCTTTTTTTCTTTTTGACAGAAAAGGTTATTCTTTTTAGAGTAGTATTCTACTACGTATTTTTTTATTAGTAGTATTACATAAATAAAATATATTTTTAATACCACCTCATTATGGATTAGGGTTTTCTTTGCCCTATATATATGTATGCATTCGAAAACCTCCCTCACCATCCTGTCAAAGATTAACAAAAATAATCTTAAATTGCAAGCATGGGAGGAATTTTTTCTCTTCACAAATCTAAAAGAAGGTATGAATATTTGAGGTTTAGCGTTGAAACTATATTCACATCCTTCTTTATTTTGATTTTAATTTTGATCCTCTACAGATTTTTGAAGGATAATTAGCAAAATTTATGCTTCTAAACTATATTTAATCACAGTTCCAGCTCAGCAGCTTTTCACTATTTAGCCAAAAAGTAGTGTTTGATTAATACAATATTGCTTTCTGAAAAAGCTGGAAAAGCAGGAATATAGTTGTTTGAACTTGTGAATATTTTTTCTATAATTAATAGTTTATCCCCGTTGATTCTTAAAAATTAGGGTTTGCATGATTTTAAAAGTTCAAGAAAATTCTTAAACTATCGATTTGTTGTTGAACAGTAAAATTTGGCGCGTCCCTGATCTTACTGCTGCTGAATATGCTGAAGAAGCCATAGAGTGCATCAGGTTGAATGATTGTCTGAAGGTTGGAATCAAATTGTATCTATCTCTTCTTTTCATTACATTTAATTTGATGAGCATATGACTGATTAAAATTAACTTAATCCTTATTTCAGTATCCTAGTTATGAACTTTTGCGACCTATGGGATTTAGTCGTAGAGTAACGAAAAAGCCGGATCATAAGTGTAAGGCTGGTTGCAAATATGAGTTTTTTGGTTACAAGGAAGATGATGGAATTCGAGATTTTGTTCATGTCAGTTTCATTGCTGAACCCATCAACTCTAATTCTAAAAGATTTGGTGTTCCGCAAGTACTCATCTTTGCTGAGTTGGTTGACCTCGGTTTTCAGTGTTTTGAGCTAAGTTTTCACTGGGTAACATCAAACCTTCGTGATCCTAGTAAGCAGCTATCCCATCGATACATATCCGTTTTCTGCTGCGTTTACTCTGACTCTTTATACTAGTTTTGTTATTGCATTCCTGCAATGTAATGTCAAAATATGCATTTAAAAAGTTTAGTTTCTCTAACATTCTTAATATATGCACTTGTGCAGAAATAACCTTTGGCTGTGGCATTTGTTCATCTCTACGCCGCTTGCCTCATCCCCCTGCTACTGCTAATGGCTTTGCTTTTGCTCGACATGATTATAAGTCTCTTGATCCTGCGTCCACGCAAAAGTTGATTGATTCCTTCAAATGCCGCGCACTGTTGTTCAAAGAGCGTGGTTGGAAGAAGATAGAACAAAGCCCTGGTTCTGATGGTTATGACTGCGCTTGGCCTGCCGACAGGTGAAGTTTCTTATCTTACCGTAAATTTGGTCTCGGACAACTCTAATTCTTGGACTTTATCGTTCTTTTCTTCTTCTTTTTTCATTTCGATGTTGTTAAGTGTCGTTTTCAGAATGTTTACTCTCATAAAAAGCATGCGGAGTGATTTTTGTGTCTAATGTTTTTTTTTTTTTGGGTAGAATTTCATTGTGGTGGGAGAGTTATGATATCTTTAGCCCCGAGCTCTTGGAACGTGAATATGCTGAGCTCGCTCTAAAATACATAAATGAGGAGGAGGTTTGCAATCTCTCTATCTCTCTATCTATCTCTGTATATATACGTTATTTATTTGCATCTTTAACAATCTTGTTATTTTGGCTAGGATGTTGAGTTTGAACTTGAAAAAACAGTGGGTGTTGGAGGTGATATGGTACTTAGGCGTTATTTTGAATATTGGTGTCATGTCAGTTTCACTGCTAGGCCGAAAACTGATGACGATGTCTCTCGACATGTTCTTTTCTTTGCTGAAATGCTTAACGATGGAGACCAAGAGATGAGGGTCGTGAACTACTATAGATTGGATCCTGGTAAATTAAGCACGCACTAACCTCTTCTTCCACATTTTAAGTTGGCTTTGATTCTTAGTTTTTGTTTTTACACTCACTCCATCGATTAGTCTTGAATTAATAGACGACTACTTTGCGATTTTAGTCTGTGCATCCGACTATAAATGAAGTGATGTAATGTTCAACTAATTTCTCATTTTATGGTAGAATTAGAAATATTTTTATTTTGGGGCACTTTTAGTCGTTCATGCTAGTTTGATTGGCATTAACGATTAAACATCAGATTTAATTGGTTGAATGGAAAGGCGGGTCGACCGGCATTTGCCATTATGTCTCACTTTTGAATTTGGCATTTTATTTTGAAGCTTGATCAAACTGATTTGTTGACTACAAGTCCCTAAACTAGAGATACTTCTAAATCTATCATAAAATGAGAAATAAGCCCGACATTTACCGAAATTGTGCCAATAACTTGTAACACTGATTGCTAATTGACTTTTGCAGAAAAGGTGACATATGGTTGCTCGATTTGTCCACGTTGCGACGAAAGATTCCCTCATCCTTCTGTTGAACGATTTACCACTGGTGAATTTCATTTGCGGCGCTTTTAGTAGTTTACTCGGACCAATGATCAAAAGTTCAAAATATACATTTTATTATGGAGATAATAACAAAGATGAAGCTTCCAAGAAAATTTCAGGATTTGACCTTAACATATTTGTTATACCAAAACATACTCTACCCTGAATATTCCTATCTGCTAATTACAGCTGAGAAATGTCTGTATAATAATACAATTAGCTAATGTCTAAATTTGAACAAGTCCAGCTTTCTTGCTTTTATTTTAAATTAATAACCCAAAATCATTCATGAATTAGTCAAATAGGAGAGAGAAAGTGACAAGAGAGAGAAAACACCAAGAAAAAAACACCAAGAAAATGACATTACACATGTATTTACTTTATTGCATTTCACACCCAAATTATGGGGTAAATTACTTTTTATGCCCCTGAATTCTGAAAACAAAAATCAAAACATTTTTCTTTTTTTCCTTCTGGTTTTCTGTAAAAAGAGAAGATGAAAGGGATGCCATATTCCCAACCTTTTCTCACTCTATATACATGGAAAATTACATTCATAGCCCCTATACTATACTGCTACTAACATTATGGTCAATAAACTTTATTGTTGAATATAAAAATCGTCGAACTTTACTTTACTTTATCACCGAATCCAAATCAACAAAAACCCGTTAAAAAATTAACGAAAAACATTAATTTAGACTTTTGTGCTGCAGTAATGTAAAGTTGAAAGATTTTATAGTGAAAAATGAAGTTTAGAAGTCATAATATCAATAGCATCACGAATCGGAGGTCATGGGTGTAGGCTACCCCGTATGTTACCCCGAATTCTGAAACTGAAAAACCAAAAGAAATTTTCCTTTTTTCCCTTTTGGTTTGCTGTAAAAAGAGGAGAATGAAAGGATTACAAGATTTTAAACCTTTCTCACTTTATATACAAGCAAACTTGCCTTGCCTAAGATAGATAGATACAAGAGATATGATATATCTACAGGCAACAAACCATGAGAGTTTCATGCTCATACTTACAGAGGTCTTATCTTCATATTGACATTTTTGTACTTCAAAGGATCCATCTGATCTTTAGCTGGCATCCGGTGACAAAATTTCTAGCTCTGCCCACCAAAGAGGAGAAAGTTTCGGTGTCGCAGCATCGGGTGCTATTCCTGTTATCTCCCTTAATCTTGCAGCGACTTCTTTCATTGCCGGTCTTTGTTTTGGGTCCGACTGCACACAAGATTTTATCACTTCGCCAATTCTCTCTAGTTGTTGCTCGTCGAATGATTCGAGAGTTGGATCCGCCTTTTCTTTAAGGGGTTGATCCCCTCTCAAATAGTCTGATGCCCAATCTTGAAGAGATTCATTGTCAACTGTGTATGGTAGTCTACCGGTTAGGATCTCGAATAATAGGACGCCAAAACTGTATACGTTAGTTTCGGGGTCTGCTATTGGAGCGTCTAGGAAATTCTTGCCCGTGGTTTCGGTATCAATTGGTGTTATTACATTTGAAAAACTTAAGTCAGATATTTTGGCGGCATAATCTTCTGTGAGAGAGATGGATGAGGAGTTTAGATTGTTATGAGTGATCCGTGGGTTTAGCTGGTGCATATGCTCGAGGCAATAAGCCATCCCCATTGAGATTCTTAGCCGCATTCCCCAGTCCAAATGCTCGGATTCTTTAACTGCAGGACCAAAAATCATTAGAGATTTGTGTTGTATATACATCCTTAAACACATGCCACTACGATTTTTCTTTGCATTTTATACTCTCGAAATAAATGGAAGGCGAAAAAGGTGTCATTGTCCAAGAAGATTGGATTTGGGACGACGATCCATTTCTAATGTAGGATGCAAAATAAGAAAGCACTTGAATAGAACTAATAAGTACTTATATTTTTGCTGTCTTTGAAGATAAGAGAATATGAAGAACTCACTATGTAAGTGCTCAAAAAGTGTCCCGTTTGGAGCGTATTCAAAAACCAGCATTCTTGTGAAAGGCTGTTCCTCCTCACAATATCCGAGAAGGTTGACAAAATTCTTGTGGTTTATTTTTGATAATGTTTCAATCTAAAACAAAAACATAGAAAGAATTATATAGAGTTAGATGCACCAGAATTTCATGTTTAGTTCATTGGGATCTGTTCCAAAAGTACCTTTCTCCTAAACTGGACTTCTAAACTCCTTGTCCAATCCTTCAAAGATGTAACTTCAACCGAAGCCACAGCTATTTCTACTCCACTGGATAATGTTCCCTTGTATATAGTACCAATAGGTGAAGAACCAATTACATTGCTAAAATCTTCACAGCCTGCTTCGAGCTCAGATCGCTTTAGATTTGGCACGCCTGAAACACAAGTGTGCATCTTATCATTATATAAAGAAAAGATTAGGCAACAAAACTAGTCACAAGCAAAAGGCCTCGTCCTTTTTCATGGGTGAGGATTTTTTCACCCTAGATTGGAAGGACCATGTTAAATCATGGCCTCAATTGGGTCAATAGTAGTATAATCTTGAATAACAAGATATGCGAGAGTCGGATCTTTAATTAAACAGAAATATTTTGGTGCTAACTTCTTGATACATTTGTTAACCTCTAAACTGATGAGCTATGTTCATCTAATTGGCACTGCGAGATAAATTTCCGACTATAAAGAAGAATTACCAGTTACAAATGCTTTCTGGAGCTGCCCGCTCAATCCTGTGGCCCAAGGTTTCACAGTAGACTTGGTTACTTTACAGAAATATATGCCAACAATGGAAATGATAGCAAGAGCAGATGCGCCCACTGCTCCAGCAATTATTGCAATATGAGCGTTTGAAGAGGAAGGTTTTTTAGGAGTCGGAGATGGCAAAGAATTTGAAGAGGAAGCGTTTGGAGAAAGGGACGTCACATTTGGCTCAGGTGAGGGTGAGGGTGATGGTGACGGAGAAGGGACATTTACGTTAGGAGGTGATGGCACTATAGATGGAGGGCTCCCGCCAACAGGAGGTGGAGGTGAAATTGGAGGAAGTGGAACAAACAATCTGGATGGGTCAAATGGTGGTCGAGGGCCTCTTCTTGGTACTTGCAGAATTCGCCTGTTAACTACACTTTCAGTTTGTTCAACATTCCTGTAAAATAGTGGAAAGACCCAAAATCATGATGTCGTATAGAATGAATAAGCAAATAAATCATGCAAGAAAAAGAAAAAAGGTAAGGGAAGTAGAAAAAAAAATTCATAAAAACATTTATTATCTAACATGAAAGAAACTTTCATCTTCAGAAGAGAAATTTCATTTCGTGATGCAACAAGATATTATTATCATTGTGGCTATAGATGTTTCAGATTTCCTAAAGGCAGCCAGAAGTATCTCGTCACCGCAAAATATTCAACTAGATTGGAAGTAGCATACCTTGGAACTGATCTTTTGTCGCAGCATGATACTTTTGCTCCACCGGATAGTTGGTTTTCATCTACTTGAAACTCAGAAAACATCTTCAGTTGATGAACTTCAGGTGCTAAGTTTCCAAGAAGCCTATTGTTGTCCAAGAGACTAAAACAAACAGAGAAATGAACGAGTCAATACACAAACAATAGCTGAAAGATGAACTCAACAAGAAAAAATGTGATAGTATCAACTCACAGGATTGTTAAAGAGAGATTATTGCCAAGATCGGATGGAAGCGGGCCTCTGAAATCATTGTATCCGAAATCTAGTACTTCCAACTCCTTCAACTCTCCTGTCCCCTCAGGAATGGTGCCAGTAAATGAATTGTTGCGCAAAATACTGCAGTGAAGATGAAATGGTAAGCCTAACGGCAAAAAAATCTTGAACGAAGAAGACTCAACAATATAGAGTTGCCTTATTTAGACTTACATAGATTTAATGTGTACAAGATTTCTGAGATCGGAAGTAACTGTTCCATGAAGACAAAGATCTTTCAAGTTCCTGAACATTTTTCTTCAAAATCAGTTAAACCGTTCAAAATAAACAAACACAACACTAGAGGTGGCAATTTGGGTTGACGTGTCACAATCGTGCTATATCACCAATAAATTTCACAAAATTATATAAAATATAAAGCCACCAAAAATGATAATCTATCAAAAGAGCTGTGTCAATCGATTATATATGCAAATCATGCTATCGTGTCAAAACTGTCATGCCTACGGCTACACACATAACTCTACCCCTCTCATTCTCAAATGTAAAGACACCAAGTCAATACCCCTGATATTGGTAACCAAAGTAATAAATCTTAGAGATTGCAATCTTAGAATTCAGTTGTAACAAGGATTTAAATGCTACATTTTCTCTTTCATTATAAAGTCAAGTTAGCAATTATCCATGGAAAGAACTGTTTAATCAATCCAAATCAGCAGAATCATAAAATTCCTAAATTATAATGATGATAACACCTAAATTTCCTTAAACAGCTCCAAAAGTTCACAGCAGAATCCAAAACAACAACAACAACAAAGGCTTAGTCCCGGAATGATCCGAAATCGGCTAACATGAACCATAATAAAGCACCATATAGCTCAAGTCGCGTTGGATGCATAAATTCTCTCATGTCACCCCGTCCTATCTACCACATATTTTCCTCAATCCCTAATAAACTCATATCACTCTCTCGATCACTCTCTGAGACTCTTCCAAGTTTACTTATGCCTTCCCCCTCCCCTATCCTTCACTGTTTACTCCTCTTCCCACTTTTCAAGCCTTTGGAGCTTCTTTTTACATGGTCAAACCACCTTAGTTGATTTTCCCTCATCTTATTCTCAATACATACAGCAAAATCCAAAATTTATAAAAAATAAATCAAAAAGCCTTACAAAATCACAACTCTGCCATCAGAGCACTCAACACCACGCCAGGAACACGGATCAAAAACTCCATCCTCATGCTTCCAATTCTCCAAAGCACCGTACGGATCTTCATCAATCTTCTCCCTAAACTTCAACAACGCCATTCCTGCAAACACAAAAACCTACGTTACACCGACATTTCTCCTTATTAGCGTACCTGTATCCTGTGTGTGACACAGTATCGGATATCATTAAATACGGCTCATAATATCTTATTACTCGATTTTATCACTTGATTCATAATAAAAACAGTCTACTGATCGCTACAAGAGACATAGGCAATATTTGCCGAACTTCGTTAACAAATCCTGTATCGTTTTTCGCTTTTATAACTTGATTATTAGCTTGATCAACAGACACTAATTTTAGGCCTACTTTCTAAAAGTTATATTTTAGAAATAACGTTTTTTTGTGTCGGTACCGTGTACTTAAAACATAAAAACTAGCTCAAACAGTCAAATTTTCCCTCCACTTTCTCGAGAAACAAACAGAAAACTAAAATTTACCTTCATCGTTGAGAGAGCAGCAGAAAATGAAGTTGTGATGAACCAAAAACAGCAGTAGAAGTTCGAATCTACTGAATTTCCAAGTCTTCTTCTCCATAGCATAAACTAACTCAAAAAATACTCAGAAAATTAGCTGAAAAATCTGAGAACGAGAGCTTGATCTGAAGCTCGGATTTGAATTTTTACAGAGAAAAAAAAATCTGAAAGTAGAAATAGTAAAGAAGAAGAAGAAGATTTTCAAAAACTGTGTTCTTGGGAAATGGAGTTGATTTATTGGACTACAGAAGAAAAATGATTAATTTATTTAACGTAATTATGACAAAATTTATGAGACCTCTGAAATAAACAACGCGTATTCTCAACTTCTTCCATGTTTTTATTTGAATTTTTGGTTTATGTATTATTTTGATTAATAATTCTTCAAACTAATATTTTTGAGACAAAATGATTATTTATTTCGAATCTTTATAATATATTCCTTGTTTATTATTTTAAATAATTCAAAACTATAATTATTTATTAATCTCAACAAAATTATTATAAAAATTATACTCAATTATTATAAAAATTATACTCTATTATATATATCAATCAGAAGAAGAATTCGATTTAATTATACGGTCACTAGAGATTTTATCGGAAGACTAAGTCATATCTACCTTAACATTACAAAACATAAAATGTAGTCCATTAAATATAAACACAATTATATAATCTTCTAAAAAAAAAATTACACATCTTTTTTTTAAACCTGCTTTAAAAGTGTATGAATTTGTTTTTAACTCCCTTTAAATTGATGAATTAGTATAAATTCTATAATTCTTAATTGTTTTCTTATGTACAAATAAATTTGAATTCTTTGAGTCAATTAGAAAGACAATAATATATTTCATAAATTAATAATTAATATCATTGATAAATATCAAATTATCTTACATCAAACACTATAACAAAGTCAATCATTTTAATTGATTTTTTTTCACTAAAACTATGTTCTTCGTTTATGATAACAAAAACTATCTTCTAATAAATTTATTTAGAATTATCTTTCAAAAAATAAATTTAATTACAATTTTATTTTTTTAATTACAATTCCACCGCTTCAATAATTTCCAAGAAATATTATGTCGTGTCCTTAAAAGAAGGGTGTAGGCTATGGTCACTTTGTTTTTGAGTTACTTTGTTTGTACTTTGCTTTATTCACCATTAGATCACTTTTCACCCCATGATCTAATGGTGGACAAAACAAAGTAATGGTTACTTTGTAAAAAACAAAGTGACCATAGAATTTCCCTAAAAGAAGAAGTACTAGCATGCTTTTCTTTTGTATAATGAATAATTAATCCACCGTATTAAAAGTTCAAGGCTTAATGAGTGAAGCTCCTTGAACTTTTTCAATATGATTGATTGGCCCCTAAATTTACAAAGTACTTCATTAACACACTAAATCTATTTAAGATGGTACAATTAGCCTTCTAAAGCAATAAAACCATCCTAAAAGTCTTAAACGAAAATAGAAAATTAATTTATTTTAGTGATTTAAAATCATTAAATATACCTTTATTTTTACAAATTTATAAAATCAACCTATATCCTCTTAAGTAATGTTAGAAAACTAATAAATCAATCTAAGCAAGTACTATTATATTATTTTAAATAAATTAAGATGGTCAATTTATATCACTCATCCTATTAATCATTTTAATTTGCTCATTTTTATCGCTTAGTTTCCGTAACTCGTCAAATATAACACTTATGATGACATACATGCCATATCATAAACTTATATCTACCACATATAAAAAATGATATTATATCATGTCTGTTACAAATAAATTAATAAGCATTTATGAATGCCCATAAAACTCCTACTTATTTATTACATGTAACATATTCCTTTAATCCTATGGGTAACCTATGTTTCCTAAAGCCTATAAATATAGGTTTATTCTATGTAATATATATAACTAAGAAATACACAAAAGAGATACATCTTAGTTCTCTACATTGCTCTTATTCACTTTATAATATTGTTCTTTCTTTTATAACACGTTATCAGCACGAGTTCGCTCGACGGTTTGTAAGTGTTTTATTTAATTTATATAATCTTGCAATTTGTTAATATGTCAAATATTACTAAACTTGAATTTGAGGCTCTTGATATTACTGGCAAAAACTATTTGCCATGGGTTCTTGATGCTGAAATACATCTTGATGCTAAAGGGCTTGGAAATACAATTTTACTTGAAAATGAAGCATCGAACCAAGATAAAGCAAAGGCAATGATATTTCTTCGTCATCATATACATGAAGGGTTAAAAGCTGAGTACTTAACCGTGAAAGATCCACTAGAATTGTGGAATAATTTGAAAGAACGATATGAGCACCAACGGACGGTGATATTGCCTAATGCTCGTTATGAATGGCTACATTTGCGGTTTCAAGATTTTAAAACCGTAAGTGAATATAATTCTGCCGTTTTCAGAATAAGTTCTCAATTAAAATTATGTGGCGAAAAGATAAATGATGGGGACTTATTAGAGAAAACCTTTTCAACCTTTCATGCCTCAAATGTGCTGCTGCAGCAGCAATACCGAGAAAAAGGTTTTAATAAATATTCTGAGTTAATCTCATGTTTACTTGTAGCTGAACAAAATAACGAGTTGTTGATGAAAAACCATGTGACTCGTCCTACTGGATCTGCTCCATTGCCTGAAGCAAATGTAGCCATCAATCCAGGACGTGGTCGTGGTAACAATCGTGGCAGAGGACGAGGAAGAGGAAGAACTAATTACCGTCACGGTAATAATAAGAATGATAATGTTTCCCACCACCAGAAGTGGAATAACTATAAGGGGAAAGGGAAAGCTAAGGTTGACCATGACTTTGGTTCAAACAATAAAGAAAATCCATGTTACCGATGTGGAATGAAAGGACACTGGTCTCGTACCTGTCGTACGGCTGATCACCTTGTCAAGCTTTATCAAGCCTCCATTAAAAAAAAAAAAAAAAAAAAAAAAAGCTTCTTGGTCCTGAAGTACCATATTTAAGTGCAATAGGTGCATTAATGTATCTTGCTAATAATACAAGACCAGATATAGCATTTGCTGTAAATCTATTAGCAAGATTTAGTTCATGTCCAACAAGGAGACATTGGAATGGAATTAAACATCTTTTCCGATATCTCAAAGGAACACTCGATATAGGATTATTTTACTCTAATAGATCTAAATCACATTTAGTTGGTTATGCAGATGCAGGTTATTTATCTGATCCACATAAAGGTCGATCACAAACAGGTTATCTATTTACTTGCGGAAGCACTGCTATATCATGGCGGTCAACGAAGCAAACCTTAGCTGCTACTTCTTCGAACCATGCAGAGATAATTGCTATACATGAAGCAAGTCGTGAATGTGTTTGGCTAAGATCTTTGACTCACCATATCCAGAAGGAGTGTGGCTTGCATTTTGAAGAAAATGTACCGACGATATTATATGAAGATAATACAGCATGCATATCTCAATTAATGGGAGGGTATATCAAAGGAGATAGAACGAAACACATTTCACCAAAATTTTTCTTCACTCATGATCTTCAAAAGAATGGTGATATAGATATTCAACAAATTCGTTCTAGTGATAACTTAGCAGATTTATTCACCAAATCATTACCCACTTCAACCTTTGAAAAGTTAAGATACAACATCGGAATGCGAAGACTTAAAAATTTACAGTGATGCTTTTATGAGGGGGAGTTGAGTGTTCTTTTCTAAGCCAATGTCTATTCCACAAAAGGACAGTCTTATGGATACCGTAAATATTGTGTACTCTTTTTCCTTCACTGAGTTTTTATCCCAATGGGTTTTTCCAAGTAAGGTTTTAACGAGGCATAATAATTTTATGGACATCCAAGGGGGAGTGTTACAAATAAATTAATAAGCATTTATGAATGCCCATAAAACTCCTACTTATTTATTACATGTAACATATTCCTTTAATCCTATGGGTAACCTATGTTTCCTAAAGCCTATAAATATAGGTTTATTCTATGTAATATATATAACTAAGAAATACACAAAAGAGATACATCTTAGTTCTCTACATTGCTCTTATTCACTTTATAATATTGTTCTTTCTTTTATAACAATGTCAAAATAAAAATAGTAAAATTTAATACATTTAGTGAGTCCATATAGTCAAATGAAAACACATTACAAATTCAAGTGGATTATAAATCATCCTTTAAATTGAGTAACCTAAATAAAAAAAATGAACAAGTTTGGAAGGACGCAAAAATATTAAACCTACATTATTCAAATTCAAAAGCTTAATGAAACCCTTTATAAGTTTTTGGATCAATTAGCTATTCTTAACAACTTCAAGGACTAAAGATTTATTTTGTTGAATATCTCAGTAACACTCACTCATTTTCATGTGTTTTATTTTTAGATAATGTAGTAAAAGTTTTTCAAAAAAGGGCAGGTAGAAGGATTTTTCTCCTGAAGACGGCAGACTTTTTATTTTCTTTTTCATTTTTACAAATTAAATTTTCAAAAAAGTAATATAAAAAAAAAATAATAAAAACCATTTAATAAAGAGAGTGAAATAAAAGATGGGACAAAAATAATAGGTAAGAAAGGGTCATTTTCCCTTGTGTAAGCCATGGGCCCACTAAGCCTTTAGTAAATTGGATTATTTGGCTAATGACGATTCATGCTATAATTAAGGGTTAATTATAAATTCAGCTCATTTCTTAAAGTCCTTTTACATATATGCCACTTTACTAGAGCCCGTTTGTTTCTTTAATTTTAGCTGCTGTTTGCGTTTCAATTTTAAAAAGTAGTTTTTATAGTGTTTGGTTAAATTGGAAAAGTGGCTCCTGGTTGCTTTTTGGAGGAAAAAACTGCTGATATAAAAAAGCAGCTAATAGCTACTTTTCAATTCTGCTTGTGCGGTTTGGCTTTTGTTTCCCCTAAATACCCTCTTCAAACTCACATAATTATTAAACTATGACATCTTCTTTCTCCCATAATTATACCATTTAACTTGGATATTTTTTATTCGTTTGAAAATCTCTTCTCTACAATAAATCACACCACTTTGTTGCATATGCTCCACCTGTCGATTCCACCTTCATTAAAAATTGAACATAAATATGGTTACATTATATTATTAGATTGATAAATTACTAATTTTTGTAGGCTATTTGAACTTTTTTCTTGATATAGAGGTGAAGTTTATAAGTTATCAGCGATCTTGTATCAGTTTTGCTGCTTACTGCGTGATTTCTCACAATATTTTGTTGCTATTCTTTTATAGTTAAATGAATTGTCACGTTATAATAATAACAACTGATAATTTATTGATTAATTTGAATCGATGTTCATGTTAGTCATCTTTATATTTTAACAACAATAATTAATTCTAATTTTATATCTTAATTTAAACCATATCCATATAAGTAATTTTACATACTAACAACAACAGTTAACCATAATTTTACCAAACATTAACAATCAAACGACAAACAGCAAACAACAATCCGTAACAGCAACCAACAATCCGTAACAGTAACCAGCAAACAACAACAACAACAAACAGCAGATAAACCAAACAGGCCCTAAATCAATATAAATAGGACCAACATCATTTCTTTCTCTAGAATTCCACCTACCCAATTCTATATCTCATGATCATAGTGTGTAATTTTATTTTGATTTTTTGGACACTGTTTATAATATGAACAATTTGAAATCGTTTGTAAATTCAGTTCATTAATTTTTAATAATCCAGTCTAGTAATTTTTAGTAAGGTCCATTTCTTTTTGGTTGAACTGAATTAAATCGAACCAAAATGAGCTGAATTTGCTGAATCGAATTGGCTGAATTGACTGAATGCAGAATGAATTTTGCTGAAATTATTGAACTAAATTTTGCTGAAATTAAATAAAAATGAACGAGACTAATTCAGTTGAGTTCTGCTTAGAGACAAAATTTAAGTGTTTTAAGTTCTAGTGTATATGTTCTAAAAAAAAAAGTTCCAGTGTATATAATGTTATGTCGTTGTATTGTTTACTTACATAATTTTATTATTTTAAATAATTTTGTATATTAACTTAAGAGATGCCCATATATGTCATTTTATATACTAACAGCAACAGCCAACCGTAATTTTACCAAACATTAATATCAAACAGCAAACATGAACCAACAAACAGCAACGACAAACAGCAAACCGTAACAGCAAACAACAAACAGTAACAGCAAACAGCAGGGGAAACAAACAGGCCCTCAATATTTACAAATTAGACTGTGTAAAGCTTTTCAGACAAAAATACCCTTCGTAGTCAATCTGCCCATAGTGTTCAGTGCTCGTACCCGTCATGCTCGTAGTGTTGTAGTGTTTGTAGTTGGATCTTAACTATTAGTTTAAACTTTTAGTTCAATTGATTCTTTGATATGATATCAGAGCCTCTACGACAAAAAAGTCTTGAGTTCGAGTCATGAAAGTCTCATTGAGTAGTGAATTAAAAACATAAAATGGAATGAGTTTATGTTGTTCACGCTAAGCTTAACATGTATTTACAAAAAAGTTATATTAGATAGTATAAAATATAACTTTCAATTTTAACTATCAGTTTAAATCTGTGATTAGTTGGTTTTTCTAAGTAAACTCAATTTTTTTTGATGCATCTTCCTCTTAAAAATTGATATATTAAGCTAATCAAAAGCTTCTTTGAATAACCATAATGTTTTCAATGTAAATATTCCTATTGAAAATTTGTCCATTCAATTGTTGTTTATAAATTTCTTTGTGTTGCTTCAACTCCAACCTTGCTTTGTTTTACGTACACTCCAATATGTTTTTCTTTAAATACAAGGGAAAAGAAATATTTTGTTTTTATTTTCTTTTCCAAAATTTATGCGAATGTTGTTTTTAAGGATAAAAGTTAAATTTGCTTCTGAAGTTCTTTGAGAAGCTAAACGTTACTTCTTCTTTTTTACAAAATAGCTCAAATATTTTTCATAAGGTAGAGAAACTTTAGCTTAAGTTTGTAAATTTCTAAATAAATACTGATGGGGGATTAATGATAATCCGGCCCAACCGATCGAGTCCATATTGCTCTCTTTCAACTAAGCTTACTAAGTGATCATTGTTATCGGTCACGTAGACTCAATACAAATAGATCATTATGAAGATATCTTAATTTCGGACAAGTAGACGTCACGATGCATTATGAGTCGTGCCCTGTGACAGATGCATCTATACTAAATATAATTTGTCCACTTCATGACAATTTCTCATATCTTTGATCCACACTACAATAAATGACGGTACGCTTTTCTACCTACTCTCTCTCTCTCTCTAATTTTACGTACTTTGCTCTCTCTCTGAACCTATATTAATTTGGCTATCCGAATGTTCTTAGGACGCAACCAAAGTTTCACAGGAGGAGAGTGACGTCTGTCAAACTTTGACCGGCCCAAAATCAAACACTAAGTTGTATCCACATGTTCATTAAATACCAACACAAATTAGTTTACTTAAAATTAAAAGGAAAAAGTGATACAAGTATAAGATAAAATGAGCTATTTCTTGTAATAAACATAAAACTGAATTTATCTAATATATATACTTGTGCAAAATCAAATAGAAAATGTTAATGATAATTACTTTTATTAACAAAAATGAGAATTGTTTTTATTATATACACATAAAGAAAACAGCCGACCATATTTTGGCATGATTAAATGGTTCTCACATGGGCACTATCACGCTGCCTTCTTCTAGGGGTTTTTATGGATTTGACTTGTGGCACATATTGTTCATAATTTATAGTATGATTATATATGTTTTAAAAAGTATGCGAGTTTCAGTAGAATTTAATATATTTCTTTTTATCATTTTTCATACATCCGACATATTATTATTCATTTTTTTCAAAGAAACAAAGCAGGAAGTTAGTGAATAAAATGGAGATTAAACATCTTAATTTGGTTGACAACTCAGAAAATCTAACAAATAATGAGATTCAATTTATCGAAAAGAAAACCAACTCGTTAGTTAATAAAAGAAACTCATTAGTTAATGAATTGTATATATGTTCCTAAAGCTTGCTTTGTTTTCCCGCTTGGTGTTCTTAATTTACATAACTGAATGCTATTATTATAGCAATTTTACGAGCACAAGAGATCAATTGGTTCCCTTTCTCGATTATGTATGATTCTTTCTACATCGTTCAGAAAATACAAACTCGATTCATTAATGTTCATTGGAAACTTCTGACAAATTGGCATGAAATGTCTTCTTTGAGCTCCAAAGTTTCCATGTCCTCATATTTACGAGGAAAACATCATGCAGTGCTTAGTTTCATGTGTCCAATTACTAAAACTATTGGTGGAGTAATTACCTTAGCTTTTGTTCTCTATCTAATTTTCGAGATAGTTTTAGAATAAATATTTCTACTTCATTTAGTTGTTTTGCCGCTTGGTGTTTTATTTTATTTGTTTATACTCTTTTTTATTAGTTTTATTTAGTATTTAGTTCAAACTATCTCTATATGTGGTGACAATCTAGTTGAACTAATGGTAGAAAATCACCTATTAGATTACCCATCTTTGATTTAAGAAAAAAAAAAGAAAGAATTGAATTTCATATGTTTCCCCAAAAAATATACTCCATTCTTTTTATTTTATATGTCCTTTTAGATTTTTTCTATTATTTATTTTCTACATATCATTTTTCATTATCATTATCAAATAATTTTACAAAATTAATACAAATAAGACCGAAAAAAGAAAGAATATGTATGTAGAAACAAGTAGGGATCGATTTTGGAGAACATTACTTAAAATAAACTAGTCATTTTAATATTCTAACTAATACGAGTATAGTTCATTAGTTTTGATGAAAATTGAATTAGTATTTCTTTTTTGTATTGTCTATTAAGTAATTCACTCCATTTAAATATGTTTAAGATTAAGTACCACAGGAATTAACTACAAGTTACGCTGAAGTTGCTTAATTAACTCATATTGAAGTTAGATTACTTAGTCAAACCCTAATTATTATTAACTTTTACTTCTGATTTGTCACATACATATATAGAGAAAAATATTTCATAAATATAGAAAATTATTGGAATGAAATTTTATTCATATGCATACGGATAAAAAGGCATTATAGCCACTTGAAAATTTGAGAAAAAAAAAATACAATAATACTACGATTATGTTTTCTGATTAGTGGTCTACAAACTTTTGGAATATGACACTTCCAATCATGAATATTTATATATAATTTATTTTCTTTATCTTCTAATATCAATATCTTCTCAAATTATTAAATTATTAATAGCTGAAGCTCTAATAATTAATTTTCGAACTTACATGATGTCTCATTACCTCTCTAAACATGCTTGAAGTGATATATTTTTTACTTAAAAATTTGTTTAACGTGATTTATTAGCTATCTAAACTTGTTTAAGTCGATTATATTCGCTTCTTAAATTTATAAAATGTGATATATTTTATAATTTCTCAACATTCACTCTTGTTCTATTACATGGACTTAAAGAGTTTATTGTGTCACTTTAAACAAATTCAAAAACCTGGCGAAACACTTTATAAAGATGGCTGCCAAAATTTAGATTAACTAAACTGATTATGAATAAAGAATTCAAAGATCATTGATCTTGTAAAAACTTTGCTAGTTTTATTATCTTCAGAAAATGCATAGAAGTAAGAATCAGTATATGGTTGTTCATATCCGTATATGACATTTAGTTTGTTTGTTTTCTAAATGATAACTATTTTTTATCTATATGGTAAATATAATTTTATTGTCAGTCACTATCTTAGAAGAAAACAAAAATGTCTTTATATTGTTGAATTAGTCTAAATAAAATTTTTTGTAGTGTTCCTTAGTTTAGTTTTAATCACTCGTAAGCAATGGGAGATTTTGTTGAACCAATCTCATTGATGACTAAAGGGATAAGGCAAACAACTATTGGAAGTCAATAGTGAATTTACTTGGTGCTAAATTGACAAAATTATCAGATTCTTGGGTCAAGTTAAGGGCCTCCTGATATATATTATCCTCCATAAAATTAATTATCTTATTCTGATGGGTGATTGGATGAAGATTCTACCCATTATTCTATGTTCTTATAAGAGATTTATTGAGTAACCATTATGTTTGGATCGTATTATTATAAAAGGTTTCCCTTAATCGAATGGTGGAAGGTAACTCTATGGAGGAGAAAATTTATAATACTCGAGAAGTATGTACTCCATTAATTATATATAAAGATTTATAATTTTTCATAGTATCCATGCATCAACTCTTATTCATGTATTTTAAAGGAAGCACCGTACATTCAATGTATTCTAAATTTTCTCCTCTATGAAGTTGGAATATGTTTCAGCATATTCTATTTGGTGTCAATTTATTTGAATAACCAATAGCTAAAGGTTTATTTATTTTATTTTATTTTTTGAAAAAATAGATAAAGATTTATTTAAGTAACCTCAATTTTATGGTTTAAATTTTTTAGAAATTTAAATTCATATGTAAGCAAATACTTTTTATTTAACTACTTGAAAAAAGGTCAATGAATTAATTTCTTTGCTCTTTAAATGATAGGAAACCATTCAACATCAAGCTCTCAACTCAAGCATATGTGTTGGTTTGAAATGGAAGGAGCAAAATGCTCGTGGGAGGACCCTCAAATTGGTAGCTTTTGCTTTAATGGTATCCTCTTTCACTAATTGGTAGGATCTCAATCCACCTAACTAATGTTAAGGTGTGGTGTCTATTTGTTGCAAAATCATTCAAGGTACAAAATGTGACTATTCGGTTTTGAGACAATAATGTTGGGATCAAAGTCTGAACAACTCTAAATAATGACGATTATGTATAAATAAATTGAATTTTACATAAGAAATGAAGAGAAAATAACCAGTCTAAAAATAAATTAAAATCTACATCCAAAGTGTGTGTTTTTAATATAGGTAGACGCATTCTAAAGCAAACAATTCATATTAAGGAGTTGTATATGGACAAATTGATCAATATTGAAATTATTAGCTAGACTAGTACAATTGGTCTTAAAATCGTGTCTTCTTGCAAAATATGTGTTGATTCAAAGATGAATTGAACTGAAGTTGGTGAATATGTAATGATCTAATCATTAGAAAATGAAGACGGAATTGAAGCTTGAGTAATAAAAATTCCTAAAAGATGATTATTGGAGACAAAGATGAATTAAATTAAAACATAAAAGTGAAGGAAAAATTACTAAACTAGTATATTTTTAGTTCATATACACATGTTGTAACATCATGAGAGCAAAAAGTTAGAATTTAGGCAAAGCAAATAACATCACACTGTTATTTAACAATCTGATCATGAAGAGTAATGTTGGAGCTGAAAGTATGTGCTAATAATAGGTGTAAAGGAAAACGATAAGAGCATGAAGAATTGAATTAACATCTAATTTGAAATAAAAATTAATATCTATCAACCATCAACAACAATCAGATTAAACCAAAATAATCTTTGACTGTATTTTTAAGTTGTAATCATTTTCCAATAGTACTTAGATAAGGTTAGAGATTAACAGTCACCACTATATCAGAACTCTGAAATGGGGAAACTAAATAAATAAATTTATCCACCTATAGAAAAAAAAAAATACTAATGTAGATTCTGGATTAATGAATTTCTTTATACGGATTAATCAAAACTGTTTTTAAGTGTTGTCGTCCTAAAGATCAAACAATTGGACCTACGACTATATACGGCCCTTTTATATCCTCTATATCCTTTCTCTTATGGGCCTTGAAGAGATAGGCCGAGATGGGCCATAGTTTTATTAGGCCCATGAGAAGGAGAGCAATGAGCAAAGTGGCAAATATCATCATCATTTTTTTTATAACAATTTGAGATACCTTATAAAAAATACATTCTTAGGAGCCAAAGGTTTTGCTTATGTATAGATAAAATTTAAAATTTTCAAAAAAATCAAAATGTTTGCTTATATATTCAGGATTTTCGGCTCTAAAGAATCATCAGAATTATCTATAAAGTTAACTGGTATGAACAACAAATCTGGATCTAAAAGACATAAACAACGGATTCAGTTGATTTATCAAGTGTAAATGGTCGTATTGTCGGGTTTATGTCGTGTAATAAACTCAACTGAATTAAATTCAAAATAACAAAGACCTTACTTTACCTATTTTACTTTTATATATAATCTAATTGTATGGTTTGAGGTTGTTGAGGTTCTTTTAATTGATTTATTTTATAATTAAAATTTTAGACACATGTTTGAAATCAAATTTTGAAACTTCAACTTAAACGACTAGAGGCTTTTACCATTCAAACCGACGATTATTCATTACCTTTTCATATTTTTAACAAAACTGCTAATAAATCAAATTTCAATTTCAGTTACCTTTCTTTTTGTCATTTTATCATATTACCCTAATTGACTAATGTAAAGCTGAGTTGTAATTAGTGATTTGGATAAGCTTTAGGCATCAACCACCTAATTCTCATCTGTAAATGGAATTTAAAAAAGGTACTCATGATGGATTATATCACCCAACGGGCAAAATGTTTTTACTTACCTAAGTATGGTTTGTTAGATGGATTAGATGCATGGGTCACACGTTTTTCTTCCACTTTGGTTTTTTGTCAAGTTAATCAAAGGTTAAACAGTATTTACTTTTCTTTTTTGGTAAGAAAGTTTAGTTAAAAATAGAATTATCCATCCGTAAGATAAAAAAAATCACAAACTTTGATCCGTGGTTACAGTGGTATTTATAGACAGCTTACTAATAAGAGTTAAGTTTTGATCAAATCTTAAATTTTTCAAGCATAAAATGAGTGTCTTATAATTAAACCAATAAAAGCTAAATATTTACTATTATAATTGGTCGTTAATTCATTGTGTTAAATTTAATTATTGCTCGAAAGATTTGTTTTTGTTGCAGAGTTTAATCTAGATCGAAAATTTTCTAAACATATATATATATATCGTGAATCTGTGTCATGTCAAATCATTGTTTGTCGATTGCAAATGTGCAGTTGAAACTTTTAAATCATCATGGTGATTTCGATCAGACATAAATATATCCAACAAATAAAAATAGATCTTCTCTTGGGATGTGGATTTTAAACAAACTAAAAAGGTACATATAAAGCGTGGAGAAAATAAGTTCAAGATGAAAAAAATAAAAAGCGAAAATTTCTATTTACAAATAAGAGAATTAGATACATAACAATTTTGACATTAAAATTACTAATAGCAAGTTTTTAATTATAGAGATGTTAAGCATCGCCCGATACAGTAGCCACGGGTCTTAAACAATATTCCATTATCTAATGAAGT
Organism: Euphorbia peplus; assembly: GCA_028411795.1. NCBI lineage: Eukaryota > Viridiplantae > Streptophyta > Magnoliopsida > Malpighiales > Euphorbiaceae > Euphorbia > Euphorbia peplus. Next base: position 28,275,697 of record CP110837.1, read on the forward strand.
AATCATTAAATTTTTTAACATAGTTGTCGAATTGAGATTGTAGCCAATGTTCACACTCTAAATCACTTATTATTGTTTTTTTTCATATGTGAAACAACATTATCTGAGTAAAAAAAATCAAAACTTTTAGACATGAAATTTCTAACTTCTCCTCAAATTTTAGTCAAATGGTTTTTCTCCCTTCCTTCAAAATCTTATATGAAATATTTTCCTTTTAATGCGAGATATTTTAGTAAATGTCTTGTGGAGATTACAAAATTCAAATTTAAACTAGACAAATAAAAGAAGTAAGTTGAATTTAACCTCTTTAAGTCAAACATTAACGACTCAAATAAGTAATTAACCTGTTTTTAAAGGAAATTAATAAACTCTCCCAAAAATTTGGCATACCCCATAAACAAACCACATTGATTTCCTCCAAATTAGTAACATAATATCCGTAATTGTTCAATTTTGAATTATTAAATAAACAATTAACTCATCTAGCATGCATGTATAATCATTTAATTGCTATTCAAGAACACAAATATAGTGACCAACTAGGGTTATGTTAAGAGTCTCAAGACACTTAAATCAGGTCTCGAGTTCGAATCATTTTTCTAAAATGGCTCGGGTTCGAATCCTAAAGTATGTATAAAACTTTAGTTAGAGAGGATCCGCCAACAGGGTACCGAAAAAAGCTCAAATTGAGAAATCGGAAATATATATAAAGAAAAAAAGAACACAATTATGGTCACATTTAATATCTTTTCTTACTATGAACAACTAATTTTTTTTTTCTGAATATACAATTGAAAAACGGAGCCAAAAAATGAAAAATCCACTTAAATAAATTGAAAAAAAGGGTCAAACTAATTTCTAAAATCACTAAAATTATCCTTTTTTTCTTGAAAAATCACGAGCTACCATCTCTATATGAATCGAATGACGCCTTGACTGCTTAAATTCTGCTTAGGCGTTTAAAATGGAGACTTCCATCGGACCGATCACAACACTCGGATACTCCAAATCCGACTACTCCCTCAATATACCCAACTAGGTTCCGAAAGACCTCTTGCCCTACTAATGCCTAGCTTACGATACCGACGACATTCGTCGCCGGTACACCGGAAAACAAACCGGACACCGAATCAAACCATCCACATTGCAAGTAGTACAGCTTCTAAACCCATATTTCTCCGTAAAGATCTTATGGCTACCATTACATTGTTCACACACAATAAATCTCAGCCCTCCACATAAATCACAAACATTATTCTCTACAAACGGTACTAGACTAATCATTTTCTTCAGCTCGCCACTCTCATTCATTTCCCTGATCTCATCAGCGCCGCCGACATACTTCCCGGCGATAAAAACCACCGGCAAGCTAACTTTTTTAGCTCCGGTGATCGTCTGCAGCTCATCCAAAAACCTACCGTCCATCGACAAATCTCGTTCATCGATCGGGACCCGGAAGCCACGTAGGATTGATCGGACGGCCCGGCAATCCTCGAAGGTTTTACGGACAATGCGGAGACTAGTGAAGTAGAGGATGATCTGGCGGTCGTCGGAGTTGGGGGGCGGGGAGAGGATGATCGGAGCTTTGTGGTGGTGGTGACGGTGGTGGTGGCGGAGGAGTGCGGTGGCGATCCGGACCCGGTGGAAAACGGATGGGGTTTTTGGGGATTGGGGTTCGGATATGGATCCGCATTTGGGTGTTTCTAAGAGGGTTTGGATGTCTTTGAAGGAGGTGCAGGAGAAGTGGCGGGGGGATTGCGGCGGATGTGACGGCGGAGACGACGGTGGTTTCCGGTGGGAAAAGGTGGGGGATCTTGTGGGGGAGCGCAACCACACTGGCCACATTCTAGAGAGAGAAAGTAGGGAAAGAGAGAGAAAGACAAGGAGACAATGAGTAGGGAAGGAGGGGTTAAATTAGGGTTATAAAAAGTTGGAGTTTGGGGAAAAAAAGAAATTATTATATTAAGAAATGTATTTATAAAATATAATTTTCTTTTTTCAATAGTGGAAAATATGGTATGGAATTTAAATGGGGTTTCAAATGAATAAATTATTTGAGGAAATTCTGGGGCCATTTTGGATAAAATGGTAAAGAATATATTTGAAATTTAAGTTTCTATATGTATTGAAGGGAAATTCTATGGTCACTTTGTTTTTGACAAAGTAACCATTACTTTGTTTTGTCCACCATTAGATCATGGGGTGAAAAGTGATCTAATGGTGAATAAAGCAAAGTACAAACAAAGTAACTCAAAAACAAAGTCACCATAGCCTTCACCTGTATTGAAAGATGACTTGTTAATTAAAAGGTGTTTGACAAAATATTTGTAGTAGATAGGCTTATTTATGTTGATAACATCTAAATACATGTACTCGAGGAAATAATGTCTATTTTTGGTGTGGAATAATTAACTAGATTATTTAAAATAAATTATAAGGTTCAGTTGTGATTTGTTTTCTTATATACTTCATATAAATACACATTATTTAATTTGAAGCTCATTAGACATGTGAATTCAATTTTTTGACAGAACATGTGAATCCAATATAAATATATATTATATGACCACTTAATGGTTCAATATTAATATTAGTAGAACAACATTAAAAATGATTAAATTATATATAAACATACAATTGTGTTTACATAATTAACGATTGACCAAATACAATTTAGTCAATCACCATTAGATTAATATCTAAGGATGGAGATTAGTTTGATGATTAATCAAACTGTATTCAATCAATTATTGATTAAATGAGCACCACTCTATAATCATATAGAGTTTGTAAAATGGATCAAAGTTACCCAAAAGTGGATTCCATATCAATTTTAGTCCAAAATCAAAGGTTAAATAACAAATTTACCTCAAAAGTCATTATGTTTAAAATTTAAACTGACTAATTTGTTAAACATTGTCAACTTTAAAACCAAGTTGTTACCTAAAGTTACATTTTAGCTAAATTGATGAAGTTTACCATCTTTAGAAACCATTCTTATCCATAATTTGAGTTTGTGAGGCAATTTAATTTGTTGGACATAAATAAACAAACATCATATAACAACACACATACCAAATTCTAGTTTTACTTCAACAAATTTGCAAGTTTAGCAAAATTCTAAAGAACCCCCCTAGCCCAATTTTACCATGTATAGTAAAAGTCTGGTAGTCGAGTAGTCAAAAATTCATGACCAATAGGAAAATAGTTGAGAAACTAATAGGAAACAAGTCGATAATCCAACCAATTCAAATCAAATTCTAAATTTTAGGCGTTTGAATGGAAGCCACACGAAACGCACCAAATTCTAGTTTTCGTTCAACAAATTTGCAAGTTTAGCAAAATCGTAAAGGATCCTCCTAGTTAATTGTAGCCAGGATATTATATTAAAGTTATTAAGCGTTGATCAAGCGGTCACTCTAACTTTCGAAAACTAATCAAGAGTTAATTAAGAAGACAAATTTTGAACGCCTAGTCAAGTCTAGGTAGTCCTACCGATCTAAATCAAATTCTCGATTATAAGCGCCTAAGTGAAATCTAAGCAATCCAACTAGTCATTCAAAATCTGACTTGTTTTTACGACTAATCTCTCCTCGGTCAGCCAAGGACCTTGGACAACTAATCAGAAATAAGAGAGAAAAACTAGTCGATGACAAATTTAGTTTTGAATTCCTAGTTGAATTTAGACGATTCAAATCAGAATTCTTATTTTTTAGCGTCTAGACTGATCTAAGCTACCAAAAGGACGTACAACATGTTTTTAGTGTTCCATTTCTTTCTTTTTGAAGGTTAGTTGCTTCATATAAGGGAGATATTATGTAAACATGGAGTGGAATTCCAAAAAATTCGGCTATAGGCCACCATGGGATCCTTAATTGAGAGCATGTGAAGAAAGAGTAAAGAGGTGAATATTAAAATTGGCAAATGCGTAGTGTGAGTTGCAAAACTGACAGTTTCGCACAAAGGTCGTAACTGTGATCCTACCTGGTATCTGCCACTTCCCATACTTGCTCTTATTTGAAGCAATATTTTCGCTATCTCTGACGGTCTTACCCTTCACCCCACTAACATTTCTTTTTTGTTTTTATTATTATTTATGAAATTCTATTCTATTTTTACCTCTAAAAGGCTGGATTATTGAAAAACAAACACTGTCAAAAATATATAAGTTCCAAGTAGTTTCTAATTTTTTTGACTGACAAAAGCTTCGTTAGTTGAATGGATTCTAGACAGAAATGTATTCAGGTGGGGGAGTTAAAAACTTAAGATGAGAAGATACATCCCTTTTAACTCGCAAAAGAGGTCTTTTATTTGCTTATGAAATGTGTTATAAATGAAAGGTGTTTTACCATTTAGGCCTCGTCCATACCCTTAAAATCCGACTTATTTCTAATTAATTTTTCGATTAGTCTCCAAATACTTTCAGTCGTCCAACTAACAGTTTTTACTACACCGTTTACAAATAAAAAAAACTACTTTTGTCAAAATTAGTTATCTTAAACAAATAAAATTTCCTTAGTTCTAATTTACCCTTTCTCAAATTGATATAAAATATATAAGTTAGACTTCCGAATTTATATTAAAGATCTAGTATTTATATTGCATCTAAAACGTTATTTAGATAATTAACTAATGAGAATTTCTATGGTTACTTTGTTTGCTATTTTTCATGCATTTGAAGTAACATAAATTTATTAGCCCGATGCACTTAACTATTGAATTTTCATATTGCATTAATGAATCTAGCATAGAAAGCGAGAAGACTAACTAAGCGCATTATGACACTAAATAACGTTCTGGAATAACATATCAACATATTCTAAAATTTCTCCCCATCCACAATGCTACAAACTTTTTTTATTAATTTATCTTGATTGCTTAAGGATTTTCTTTGATTTTTATGTCATATATTTAAAAGATATTCCAGGGATAAAATGACCCAACCAAACATATTTTGAAAAAATCTTTAAACTATATATAAATTTAAGAGAAAAAAAAATAGATTTTCCTTTTAAACCCAATTGGGAAGTAGTCTAAACAAGAAGTTATGTCACCAAGGATTTGTTTGGCTAACCTATAAATAAACAAACATATGAACTTAACCCATCACACAGCTGCCTGTCAAATTAAAGGTAAAACATTTGAAAGATGAGAAGCATCTTCAGTGACAGCAACAATGGAACCATTCATTCACACTCAACCTTTTTCATCAATCATACCCATTAATGGCAACCAAACATGTCATTAGAAAGGGCAAAATAGGAATTCAAAATCTGCAATTTGACTCTAAGAAACTATTATTCTATGCTTGTGCACATGGTTGTCATGACATGATATGGGATTAGGTAACAGTTTTATTTAGAAAGCTAAGTGGAATTTAATTAAATTAAATAGACACCAATGGCATGAAATTCTGGCTAGTCATTGAGATTTAAGAATATAAATTATTGGCATCACAGAATCAGAATAAGAAAAAAGGTTTAGTCGAAACGGATTATTTTCAGATAATCCTGTTATATGATTTTTATATTAGATAAATATAATGAGAATAAATATTGTATCAAACTTGTCATTAGGAGCAAGTTATTTCTATTAACCAAACAGTCGCTCAACTCTTAATAGTGTTTTGTTTTAGTCACGAAGATCTCGTTTTGTACAATAAAACAAACAAAGTTTCATTTTCTTTCAAAGAAGTTGCACTTGACAATTTTTTTGTAGTTTCAATACCGGAATGGTAACTTGCATCACTGTAACAACCAAATTAACGGCTATCCACTATCACGCGTCAAAAATTCTAATCCTAAACCGACAAATTTTGAGAATCTTGCAATATTTATTAGCATTGTGGGCCATGTTGCCTTGTCTAGACATGAATTAACGGAAAATTCAAAATTTTATATATAGTGCTCATGTGACGTTAATTCAGTTGATCTAGCTAACAATAGTGATCTCATAAAAAATGTAGTAAATTCGTCAAATACGACTTCATTGAAACAAAGTAGAATTTTAGTTGTTTTATGGATACAAATCGAAATTTTCTGACCATGTCGTTACATTACTAATAGTTGAGTGATCGATCGTATGTAGATTTATCCCGAAAAATCACAAAATTAGAACAATAATGCAAGAGGAGAGAAGAGAAACTTTTCTGACTACACAGTAGAGAAACTTAGTCTATTTGCATTGAAATTGTACTATATTATACAGGATATGCCCTTAGACTAGGGGAATACATATAGAATAAGAATTTTAACTTCTTTCTAGAATTCTTTCAAAACAAATTTTCTTTCTAGAATAATAAGCTGTATCTGGGTGGAACTAACTGTGATATTAGCAGAATTAAGTGTCTAATGAATGATAAAATAAGAGATATTAAAATGAAATGTTAAAATTATATGATAGAATATATAAGATATATAATGGGTAGTTTAGGTACTGACCTTATATATTTGTCACAACTTTCCTCCTCCAGAAATCAGAATATCACCATAAGGAACCTTTTGTTCAACTCTTAAGTTATCATGAGTAGCAAGCACTGCACGCGAATTAGCCATATTTATTAAGCTAATAAACGTATCTGCAATTCTAGTTGGAAGGGGAAGAAGTAAAATGTATACCACAAGTTTGATAAAAGAGCATTGCTGCTCCTTTTCGGGTCATTCCGTCGGCAAGTTTGTTCAAGGACTCTACTGAAGGAGCTCCTGGTGCATCGAAATGTGCTTTCATCTGCCTGTAGATGTTTATGTAATGTAAGTCAGTTGATCATATCATATGAAATAGCACCTCTGTACATGGAAACGGAAAATGAAATGAACACCTGAAAACGATTATAGGGGAAAGAAACGTGGATAAAACGTGTAAATAACAAATATAAAAGGGTTATAAGGATGTATGTTTAGTTTTATAAATAGAATTGCATACAAGTCACGTAATAGAGGTAACAAGATATTTTTCTTCATTTTGAAGGCTTGATGAAGATTATCTAGAATATATTAGGGAGCTATTGAGTATGTGATTATCATTGATTTACATTTACTTATGAATATACATTTTACGTCCTAGGAAACAGTTTCCAGGTTTTTTAAACTACAAGAAGGTGACTCGAAATGATTGATACAAGTTTTTGATGGTTTGGATTTCTGAAACTTTTAAAATTGAAGTTTCCATGAAATGTAGAATAGGATGAGGGACTTACATTCTAACGATATTGGTTATCTTGTCCATATGCTGGCTGGTTACTGGACGTTGAGTTTGTGTAGGTCCAGTTTCCATCAAAACTTCTGAGAGAAAGATTAATAAGCTTGATTAGCGGCATTAAGGTCAGAAAAAGATTAAGATTTCAACAGCAGAAGTTGCTGCAACCAAATGAATGGTTCACTGGTACCTTGGTCATCTGTTGCTGGATCATTCTCAGAAAGCCTTGATAACCTAAACTCCGGGCCAAGACCTTCATTCTCTTCTTCAACAGGCTCGAGACTACTTCCACTGTGTCTAGATACCGAATGAGACCTCTTCTTATTAGCTCTGTAAATGGAAACATTATCGTCATCATATAAACATATACATTATGTCAAAATTTGATAGATGTAAAGAAAATTCCACTGTTCATTCCTAAAACACTCAAATGAAGATTTCACTCAAATTCTTTTTCATTATAGCATCTAGGATAAGTTCATCTAACCTTCCTGAATGGACCTCATGTCCTGATCCAGAGCTAGGCATGGATCTAACATCATCATCTGTAAAATTAAATGAAACACGAACTTATAGAAGCGAGAATACTAAGACCGATAAATAGAATTGCTCGTCGAGCTAATATGAGCAATATGCTGTGTGTTTTCTGTGAGCATGATAGTTAGACTATTGACCATCTTTTTTCTTTGGCATGTCTGTTTAGTAGAGATATTACAGAGCAGGAGGATGGTAACTAGTAAGTGTGATATTCCTACTGGTTTAAGATGCAGGGGATTATTGGTTGGCATTCTCGTAGAGCTGTGAGTAAAACACTTAAAGCCTCTAAGAGTTAGAGACGAGTATCTTTTGCTGCTTCGGTTTACTGGATTTGAAGAGCTAGAAACAGATTTTTGTTTGAAAAAATCCATACTCATAAAGAATGTATAGTGAGGCAAATTTGTGAGAATGCATGGTGAGGTTGTATAGTTCTCATTTTTTTTGGTAATTTGTGGATTCATTGGGCTTATGATAGTTTTCTGTTCTTAATAAATGTTGCTAAAGCAATAATAACAACAGACTAAGAGAAGTGAGATTTGACATACCAGAATTTCCAGGAGTAACCATATTGGCCTCAGTTGTTGTCTTCCTACCATTGTCCATAAGGCCAAATGATACTCCTTTCTCAAGGATTTCCCTTGGAATCTCATTGTTGCCAAAAGCTTTCCGCAGCTTTTCTATCGAGATTCCCAGTGAGTCAGAGGCAACTCCACTGTAAGATTCTTCAAAGGGCTTCATGTTCAAACATTCAATCAGATAAACTTCGTTTAACCTGGAAGTAACTTGTATATGAATGAACTGACTTACATATCCTATTGGATCTTGATAGTGTCCTCCCTCTGGCGGTGAAGCTGATGATGGTTCTGGAGGCAGAGGCACAGAAGTCCTAGCTGCTAAGAGAGTACAATGTCAATAACTTATCGGCTACCCTTATTTTGATAGTAATCTAAAAGTCCACCACACTGTAAATACTCACCTGAAGGAGAATCATGAGGAGGTTGTGTACTTCTCCTCCAAAGATCCAAAAGAGGCGCTGGATAGTAGATTTGATTGTCACGTGTGGACAAATCTTCTAGAACTACCAGAGGTGGCAGCTCCATGAGGTCAGCTACCTTCATCCTATTTACAATATGCATATAAGCCTGCAAAACATGCAATGTGTCAAGGATGACATAACCAAATTCTCTCCTGAAATACATAGAAAATGGCAAGATCCTTTTTATTGAATTTAATCTAGATGTGTGGAGATCAAGGGACAAACCTTTCTTTTTCTTCTGCTTCTCGAGACAATACCAGAAGTGCTTTGAAGCCATGAAGTGTATATGTGAGAGGGAATAATGGTCTGATCATAGTCCATTGCTATGTTTGTCTTTGCATTTCTGCGTCTTTTCTTTCTAACTGGTTCTTGCCTCAATTGTTCCTGCTTCACCACTCTCACATTAGTTCTTTTTTTCCGGTTCAGAGTTAATTCTCCAGTTGTATCAACTTAATTTACCTGCTTAACTTCCTTGCTTTCATCCGATTGTTGATTGAATTTTTCTGGAGGGTCTTGGACTTCCTCAGCTGCATTCATAGAGGTATAGTTTATAGAGAGCTTGACATGGCATGAAAATGTGTCAGTATAAAACCGATACTATGAGTTAAGAGACTTGAGGTTGATTGCCATAGAGGTTACGCCTACCAATGTCCTAATTTACTAAAATGAAGTGGAGGAACTACTGATACACTCGAGTTGATGAAGCTATCTTAAGAAAAAAGATGACAACTGAAAAGTTTCCTCAAGAAAAACACAAGGATCTGTTTTATGGAATTAAGGAGCTTCACACATTCCAGTCAAGGAGAGAACTAAATGGCAAGGAACTAACAAAGTAGATGCCACTTCAAAGAAAAAAGCACACATAATCTTGGAGATAGATAAATAGATGTAGAACAGTTTTTTTATATATGCAAACTTCCACAATACTCAACCTATTCATCGATTCAGTTTAGGGGGGCTCGAGTTTTATTTCATGGATTTATTTTAAAAAATACTCTGTCCGAGATCCTAACCAGCTGTCAAGTTCATAGGGTTCGGGCTTAAAAATCAATTCGAGCCTAATCTACATCGTTCTAGTTTAACTTATTTCAATAAATCAAGTCCAGCACAAAATAATAAGCTTGGTCTAGTATATCATTTTTTTTCTTACAAAGATCAGCCTATTGAATGAGGTGTGGGAAGGTCGAACAGTTACCGGGCCTGTGATTGCTCTACTCGTTACTGACCTCTTGGAGCCTCTTCCTGTATGGATGGGGAGGGTATGAGAGTGCTTGGGATGTCCATATGTGTCTCTTCATCGCCTTCTATGTCAAACCTGCCACGACAGCAACAGATATGTCTCTTATAATATTAAGTCAAATATTTCTGTAGTTTCCTTGTTTAAAATAATATCTATTATCAAGCTACTTGCTACTTGAACTTCATTGTCCAACACCAATCGTAAGAACCAGAAAGCGAATTTCAACCATAAGTTGGAGGTACCTTTCAAACCGGTTGTGTTCTAGCGGTTCCTGATAGAAATCAAAACGTTCGTACAACTTGATGTTGTCAGCATCAGCTGAAATAGCAACACAATTCACATTAACAATGGCATTATAGTCTTGGAATTCCTTTGCGATTTATCTCATGAGGAATCAGGGCAGCTAATGAAGAGATTCGCAAGGAAGTTTATAATAATAAAGAAAGAAAGAGAAAGAGAGACAGAATACCTTGATGTAAATGCTGGGCTGCATCTTCTTCCAAGGGATCATTGTTAATATTAGGTTCTTCTATATCATCAAGTCGCTGCACAAGAAAAAGGTGGTTGTGCAAAGATTTACCACAACTTGGAAGAAAAAACTCAACAGTTTTCAGGCAATTTATTGAAACGAAAGCTAAAATGACAATGCCATCTAGTCAGCCACCAATTGTTCACATGCATTTAGACCATTATTTCTTATTAGAGAAATTTATAAACAAGAAAAAAGATGAATCTTCTATCTCGAAGCTAACAGTGGCTTCATAATAACAAGAAGATCTGACAATTTCAATAATAATCAAATAGAGAAATAAAATCAATGGAATAACATATATTAAAATTGGCGACTCAATAAGATTAAGGATGACTGTATGAACAAAGAAGAAGAGAGCTTCACTAGATTTAATTTCACATGACCAAATAAGCAGATAGGATTTAGTCAAGTCCTGTTAATTAGCATCAGTGCCTACTTTTTGGGTACTTACCCCTATCCATATCTACAATATAATGAGTTGGGTTAACTGAAGCAAAAAATTTATTCAATTAAAAGCTAGAGGTATTCATACGAATCGATGAATCAATGAAATGTAAAAGGTTGTGTACAGATTCAGGAGTTCATTGGGCCAAATTATCAAACACTTTCCAATCAAGCAAAACTAATGAGCAGTAGTCAATTAATCATGAATGGTTCAAATGAAGGAAGTTGCTATCACATATACATCATCATGCTAATGACATAAACTCACTAATTAGCACTTCATAAAACTAGCTACACTGTGCTAATATGATGTACCAAAAAAATGTCAAGTTACCATTGAAAAATAGCCAGTTCTTTGGAACCCCATTGTAGCATTTGAATTGGAGAAGTTACGGGATTGCTCAACATCTCCCAGGTCTGCCGTCTCTTGGTTCTCCGGCAAAGTCACAGTTTCTTTCCTGATATAATGAGCATTACCAACAGTCAATTTTGTTTCTCGGCCTTAGATTATGCTAATAAAATTCACACTGCTCTGAGTGCTAAAATAAGGTAATGTTAACAGACTTGGCCTGTGTTTTCCCTTTAGGGAGGATAGTCCGGTCCGGGGCTGGCTTTACTTTCCATGCCTCGTTTAACTCCACCTGAGAAACAACAAATGTTAACGAACACCAAATGCTTCAAATCAATTTCTGAATAGAAGTGAAAGAGAAATTATACCACTAATCGGGATACATCATCTGCATGTAAAACACAGCGGAAACCATGATTAATATGAAGAAAACTGAAATTGAACATAGATTTTTAGTAGAAAATTGAACACAGATTATACCATAGAGGAGCTTCACTTTTCGTTCATAAACAATAACAACCCCGCCTGAAAAACAAATTCATAAAAATCAGTTTGTAATCAGAAATTCATTTCAAAATAGAAAACTAGAGGGAAGAAATTCTATTCTACCCATGAGAATGCCAGAGAGCCTAAGCGCCATTGGTACGGAAGGATTCAGAATCTCCTCACTGTAACAAACAACAGTAGCATTCAGCTTACCTAGATACACATATAGAAATTCAAATTACAACTTTAAACGAGAAAATTAGTACCAGATTTTGATGAGATTTAGTTTGTTAAGATTCCTTCGATTAATTTTTGCGTGCATCGTTGCAGCCATCCTGCATCACAGTGACGAAGATCAAACACAGATATTTACATTAAGCAAAAATCGGTTTCAAAACATAGCACAAACTCAGAAAATGCCATCAATGAGAAAAAAACTTAACAAATACATTCATCATCGTCCAAAAAAACAACGAAAATCACGTTACAACAGCAAAAACAGAACACATGATTTCAAACTCCACAAAACAACAAATGCAGAGAATCATCAGCTTGAAAACTAAGAAATCTAGCAAATATGAAACGAAGAACAAAAACAGAGTACACGGTTTTAAATCAACAAAAATAACGCTATAAGAGTGAACAGAATTCCACAAGGAGCTCCATTATGTTCCAAAAAACAAAAAATCTCTGAGATTCTGCATAATCATAGTTAAGAACACTATAGAAGCAACGGAGAGAAAACGATGTAGTCGATTAAAAACAAAAAATCAGAGAATCATTAGCTTAAAAAACGCGAAAAATAAAGGTATATAAATGAAAATAAGACCAAAAAAATATGCTACATAATCAGATATCATAGTTAAGAACACTATAAAATCAACAGAGAGGAAGCAAATACAGTCAATCAGCTTGAAATACTAAGAAATCTAACAAATACGAAACGAAGAGTCGAAAATTAGTGAAAATCATAATCCAGAACCACAAAAACAGAGCATACGGTTTCAAATTCCAAAATAATAACGGTATCGTGAACAGAATTCCACAAGGAGCTCCATTATGAAAAATCACAGACAGAATTCATAGTTAAGAACACGATAAAAAAAAACGGAGAGAAAGCAACCAAACAGCAAATGTAGAGTATGATTAGCTTATAAAACAAAGAAATACGAAACGGAAAATCATAATCGGAGTTTAAATCCACAAAAATAACGCTGAACAGCATTCCACAAGGAGCTCCATTATGTTTTATAGAAGCAAAAAATGACGGAGTTCATATTGAAGAACACTATAAAAGCAACGGAGATCTAGCATTATATTTTATTAAAAACAATAAATACATAGAATCATCAGCTTGAAAACTATAAGAAATCTAACAAATATGAAGTGAAGAACAAAAACAGAGCATATGATTTCAAATTTCATAATAATAATAATAATAATAATAATAATAATAATTCCAGAAGGAGCTCCATTATGTTTTAAAACACAAAAAATCAGTGAGATGATGCATAAATAGAGTTCATAGTTAAGAACACTATAAAAGCAACTAAACAGCAAATGTAGAGTATGATTAGCTTAATTAACTAAGAAATATCATAAATACGAAACGAAGAATTGAAAATTAGTGAAAATAGAGGTCACCAGATCTGGCCGAGAGGTGCTTTTCGAGCCAGAAGCTGATGAGAGTAAAACATTTTTGTTTACTGAAAATATTTCACGTCACGGAAACAACAGAGCACGAAGAAGAAGAAGAACAATATGATGATGATGATGATGATGGTGATGATGATGGTGATGGTGATGGTTTTTGCGAGGAAGAAGGAGAAGAATGGTTTTGGAAGTGTGACAGAGGAAATTTTCAGTTATGCTTGCGCGCTAATGTACTACTGTGGCAGAGAAGGAGGAGAGAGTGTGTGAGTACAGAGAATGTTGGGATTTATAAAGAGACTGGTGAAGTGATGAAAGTTTTGGTACTACCTGCTGTGGGGGAGACGTGGATTGACAGGCTATGAACACGTGGGATGGATTGATGCAAAACGGGTCGTTATTGTTATGAGGGGTGTGAGATTAGTAAAATTTCATCAAGGTGCACGAGTTTGTTTGTTATATTGGGCTTTTGGACAGACCTGATAGTCTTTACAAATTGTATTGCGGGGTAATTTACCGTTTCGTGTCCGTGTCATGTCGTGTTTGTATTATTCTAAACACGAGTATGATTTGAAACATATTATGTATCAAATTTTTTAATCCAAATACAATATCCTCTTGACACGAATAACACGATACGGAAGTTACAAAGGTAACTAAAAATATATTAATTTAATATGATCCGACTTATTAACGTGATATGATACGTGAAACGAGACGAACTATATAAATGCAATTTACATATGCAGTAAGTACTCATTTTCCGCAAAATCACATGAATAGGATTTTTACAAATAAGAATTGCTTAAATACCGAGTAAAATTGTATTTATATTTTTCATGTTGATACAAACACAACAAAAAAATTAGTGCGTCTTTAAAATGAGTACGTTTTTTTGTGTGTTGATCCAGAAATGATAAATTATCTATTATTTCCAACATATACAAATTTTCGTGTGTTCGTGTCGTGTTATTATATTACGTGTATTTTAAATACGCCTGCGAGATTTGATCAGAATTCATTGAGAAATTTAAAAATCCTTTATGATAGCTTGTTTATCATAAAGACAGATGATGATGGTTTTCGTTGAAAGTGATTGAGGAAATTTTCAGTTAGGCTTGCGCGCCATGGTACTATGGCAAAGAGGGAGAAAGAGCATGTGTGCAGAATAATGTTAAGATTGATAGAGTAACTGGTGAAGTAACGAAAGTTTTGGTACTACCTGCAGTGGGGGACACATGGATTGATGAGGTGGGAAACACGTCGCCAAATTGATGCAAAAGTGGGTGGTTTCGTCACCAGTGTATAAGATTAGTAAAATTTCGTTTAGGTGCATGAGTTTGTTGTTTTGGGATTTTGGACTGTACTGTACTTGCTGCTTGCTCGGCAATCTTTACAAATCGTATAACGCCTGCCAAATTTTATAAGAACTAAAAATTGAGAAAAAATTATGACAGTTTCACAAAAACGAGCATTTTCTTAGTGATAAATCACGATTTTTTATTTGTTCAAAAGATGAATTAAGGGTTTTTATTTGTAAAAAGTGAAACCATATAACATTTATTTGAAATTAACCACATTTTTTAAGTAATTATTATTTATTTGTAGAAAGAGTTAATTTCAAATAAATGTTATGTGATTTCGTGATTTTGTAAATAAAGCATCGTAGTTTGTCTTTGAGCAAATAAATAATTGTGGTTTGCATTGTTTACAGAATTAAGGAAATGGTCGATTTTGCTGATGTAAACGAGGACATTTTTGGTTCGAAATGTTTTTCTAAGCCTTTGACGAGTCAAGCTCAAAGGTCACAAAAACATTTTGGGCCAAAAATGTCCTTTTTTACATCAACAAAATCGACAATTTTCTTCATTCTGCAAACAATGCAACTCACAGTTTTTTATTTGCTCAAAGACAAACTACATTCCTTTATTTGCAAAAAGTGAAACCACATAACACTTATTTAAAATTAACCATATGTTTTAAGTAACTCTTATCTATATGTAGAAAGAGTTAATTTCGAATAAATGTTATGTGGTTTTGTGATTTTGCAAATAAAATACTGTAGTTTGTTTTTGAGCAAATAAATTACTGTGGTTTGCATTGTTTGTAGAATTAAGGAAACGACCGATTTTGCTGATGTAAACGAGCACATTGTTTGCTCGAAATGTTTTTTCTGACATTTGATGAGTCAAGTTAGAGTTAAGCTCAAAGGTCACAAAAATATTTCGTGCCAGAAATGTCATCGTTTACGTCAACAAAATCAACAATTTTCTCCATTCTACAAATAATGCAAGCCATAGTCTTTTATTTGCTTAAAGTAAATCACAGATCTTTATTTGTAAAATTGTAAAACCACAAAATACTTGTAAAGATTAGGAATATATTGCTACGGTGGCATATGTTAGAGACAAATTTGTACTTTTTTCCGAAATTTCTACTTTATCTTTAAATTTTATTTATGTATGAAATAATTAAATCTTAAAACAGAAATGAAAGCCTTAGTACCATAAGCCACATAAATGAAATAGTTTAAACACCTTTGTTACTTATGGTACTGAGGCTTTCATCTCTGTCGATGTAGCAACATCGAGCTCAAGAAGAATCTTCTACACATAAGAGGATAACAAGTTCATACATCGACAGAGATGAAAGCCTCAGTACCATAAGTAACAAAAGTGTTTCAGCCGTTGCATTTCATGGCGTGGTTTGGTAAATCCAGAGGATACAATCGTTTCGGCCTCGACCCATTTAGTGAAATGATCAACCTTTATATCAATATCAATAATAAGGAAAAGAATTTATTGTTTCCAAATTGGTGTCCCCAGCCATGTCTCACTTACATAAATTCTATATCAATAATAAGGAAAAGAATTTATTGTTTCCAAATTGGTGTCCCCAGCCATGTCTCACTTACATAAATTCAAATTTTTTATGTGGGAGATAAGTAGGGCCCACATGATTTATTAATTTTAATTGATTTTGTGTGAGTGGGACATGGTTGGGGACAACGGATTTTTTCTCCAATAATAATGTTTTATAGACTTAGAATGATTTTTTTATTTTGAAAGAAGGATTTAAAGTGGTATAAATACCATAATCCTTAAATCCGCTCCGAATTCGAATTAATCAACCCAAAATAATAAGTTTGTGAGGATCACAATACTTTTATTATTGAAATTAAATACAAAATTAACTTGATTTCACTAATGAAATGAAAGTTAAACAACTTTCATTAAACAAATCACAAATTTTTATGGTGATTAGTACATTCTACCAATAATTTAATACATCTAGGATCTCACATATATTAGTCAACCCTTTACTATATTTCTATTCATTATTTTAAGAGTTGTTGAAACATTCATCTCCTATAATTCTGACAGTAATCACACTTAACAATACTTAATTTCCCAGAAATTATTTTTCTTTTAAAAAAGAACATATGGCTCCAAAAATTACACAATAAAAATATACAAAAAAACAATTATAAAAAAAAAACCCACAAAAGTCTTCATATAACAGAAAAAGTTCAGCTGACTTTTGGGCATAGCATCCAAAAAACTAGCTGCTGTGCTAAAATCAGTTAGATCTCGCGCCAAAATTCCCCAAATCCCACCATTTATTTCTGATCTTCTCCTCAACATCATCTTCATCTCCATCCTGAGTCCGACTGTCGGAAGCCGATTTTACATCTAGGTATATACAAAAATCTCGAAATATTTCATTTCAAATGTAAAAATTTCTATTGTCACTCGTACATTTTTATCGTTGAAAGCAAAATTAATTATACTTGATTTCCGACAAAATTTAACATATTATAACGAATTTACTTTTGAAAATATTAAAAAGACGACTTTCTTAAACAAAAATACTTGATTTTCGACAAGATTTAACATATTAAGACGGATTTATTGTTGAAAATCTTCGTTTAGTAGAAAATTTCTCAAGTCGGGGGCGGAACTATCAGTAGTCGGGGCCCGGCTACAGCTAGCTACGCCCCTGATCTTCATCTTCTACTACATCTTACTGAATTTTTCACTTTTACAGAGCTCAAGTCGATCAACAATGGCGATTTCCGTTCCGAATCTGATCAAGGAGAAGAAATTCCCTTACATTTTCACCTTCTTCGTGTTATTCGTATGTGCAACGATCGTCCTCTACGCTAATGATTCCCCCTTCCCGTCTTTCTCCATCGCGGATCTCCAGAAACAATCTGATACCTCATTCGCCCCGCCTATAGAACATTCCGTTGAAACCCTAGATAGTCCGTCTGGACCGCCCCACGACTCGGATGGCACTGATGCCTCCAAGGGCGAAGGCATCGGTAGTTATATCGGAGTGTGGAAAGGGAAGGAAAGGAAAGGATCAGCTCCGGTGATCAATTTTGGGGGAATTACGGATATGAAGTGGGAGATGTGTAAGGGTCCGTTAGCGACGGATTTGATACCGTGTTTGGATAATGTGAAGGCGATTAAGGCGTTGCAGTCGAGGAGGCATATGGAGCATAGGGAGAGACATTGCCCGAAATCGAGTTTGAAGTGCTTGGTGCCGATTCCTAAAGGGTATAAAATGCCGATTCCTTGGCCTAAGAGCAGGGACATGGTGAGATTATGATTCCTGCTTGGTAAGATTTTGAGTTTTTGTTTGTTGAATTGATGAATGGTTTGGTTGTTGGAGTTTGAGCTTTTTAGATTTGTGTCGTGGTGAGGTTTTTTTGCTGTGTTCGTGGTTCGTCTGTAGGGATAAGGATTTGGATGAAGAATTAGAAAGGATTAAGGCGTAGTTTTGGTTGATCATAATCAATCTCTTAATGCTTAGTTTGTGCAAGTATCTTGTCTCGATGACAATGAGGGTAGGAATAGGTTTTTCATATGACGTAGTACGCCATATATATTGTATAATTTCTCGAATTCTAGATGGGAAATGTAGAGTGAGTGATTGACTTACTACTGAACGGACTGAATTCTAGATTGGGAATGCAAAATGAGTGGTTGAGTTATTTTAGCAAGATACATTTTCAAGCACTCGGGTCAAGAATGAGACCTCTGCCATAGTAGATAGATAAGGACGAAAGAATAAGAAAGGGTTAAGGCCTAGTTTTGGTTGATCATCATAAATCTCTTAAGGTTTAGTTTGTGTGACTATCTCATCTCGATGGCAACGAGGGTAGGAATAGGCTGAATCCTAGTAGAGATTGTCGTACGTATAATTTGTTGAATTCTAGATGGTAAACGCATGGTGAGTGATTGAGTTGCTAATGAATAAACTGAATTCTAGATTGGGAATGCAGAATGAATGATGAAGTTGTTTTGTTAGGATATGTTTTTAATACATAGAGTGAATGATTTAGTTGTTAGAGTTTCTGAGCTTTAGGTTTGTGTCATGGTGAGCTTTTCTTTTTTTGCTGTGTTGGGGGTTTCGTTGGTGAGGATAAGAAATTGGACGGAAGAATAAGATGGGGTTAAGGCATAGTTTTGCATTTGGTTTACCATAATCAATCTCTTAATGTTTAGGTAGTGTAACTATCTCGTCTCGATGGCAATGAGGGTAGGAATAGGCTGAATTCTACGGGAGATTTTACTATAGGCCCGGGGTGCGTATAATTTGCCGAATTCTAGCGGTAAATGCATAGTGAGTGATTGAGTTACTAATGAATAGACTGGATTGTAGATTAGGAATGCAGAGTGAATGATTGTGTTGTTTTAGCAGATATGTTTTTGATATATAGAGGTGCGTTTTGAAGAACTCGGGCCAAGAATGAGACTTCGGCCAAAGCAGATAGAGTGTTTATGTGGTATTGGATTAAAATGGCAATTTTTCATCCGTGAGGATCAGAATTTGGATGAAAGAACAAGAATTGGTTAAGACATAGTTTTGCTTTTGAATCGATCGTAATCAATCTCTTAATGTTTGTTCGTGTAACTATCCAGTCTAGATGGCAATGAGGTTAGTAATAGGCTGAGTTCTAGATGGGAATTGCAGAGTGATTGAGTTACTCATGAATAGACTGAATTCTAGATTGGGAATGCGGAGTGAGTTAGTGAGTTATTCTTGCATGGACACTCCTTTTAGTAGTATGCGTATCTGTTCCTTGTCCTTTTCATTTTTGTGTTTATTTGTAGGTTATTTTATGAAGTTATATTTTAGAGATGATGTTTTCTGTATCCGTGCAAATAGCAAGATGTGTTTTAAATGTTACAATTGGTGTTAGAGTATTTATATGGTATTGTATTCAAATGTTACAATTGGTGTTAGAGTAGACTTTTCATGTTGGATGGGTTGATTTTGAGGACGAAATGGGAAGAAAAAAATGCTAATCCTGTAACGACTTGATCCTCAGTGCTAAGGGGATATCATTGTGGTTGAATGCAAGGATCTAAAAGATATCGATGGATTTAATAATAATCCAACATCGGAAATGGAGAGGAAGTGACCAGGCTATGGTATTTGAAGTCGAGATGTCTACATGTTGAGAGAATATACTAAATTATTTTTATGATGTAATGCGTTCCGTCATCTTGAGAAAACATGTGGGTAATTACTGAATGGTTTTGGTTGCTAATTTTCACTTTATTTACTTGAAAAATGACAAAATAAGGTCTTAAAGACGAATAGAGTAACATTCATGTAGAGATTAGTGGTGCATGCCAAATACTTTAGTTTTTACTCTCAACGGAAACTGAAATAGGTGCTAAATGTTACTGATGGTGTCATGATTGCCATTTTTTGTTTGAGGGATGTTGAATCACATTTCGTTTTCCCTATGCGCAATCACTTACCATTATTATGTATTTTAGATATTTCGACCCTAGTAACTTAAACATAGAACTTGGTTTGATTTCTTGTAGTCTGAACTAATTATCAAGAAAACAATGATGATAAGGTTTGTGTTTCGGTTTTCCAGATTTGGTATGATAATGTTCCTCATGATAAGCTAGTCGATTACAAGAAAGATCAAAACTGGGTGAAAAAAGACGGCGATCTTCTCCTTTTCCCTGGAGGTGGTACTCAATTCAAAGATGGAGTTTCTAACTATATTGATTTCATCGAAAAGGTTGATGCTCTTTCTTTCTTTATGACGGCTCTTTCTGTTAAGTTCAAATTCTTTTGGCTGATTGATTTATTCCGAAAACTGCAGGCTTCACCGTTGATCCACTGGGGAAGACGTACAAGGGTTGTTTTAGACGTTGGATGTGGAGTTGCTAGCTTTGGTGGTTATTTACTAGACAAACAAGTTATTACAATGTCATTTGCTCCTAAGGATGAACATGAAGCTCAGATACAATTTGCTCTCGAACGAGGAATACCAGCTACCCTTTCGGTTATCGGTACGAAAAAGCTAACATATCCTGATAATGCTTTTGATCTGATCCATTGTGCTCGATGCAGAGTTCATTGGGACGCTGATGGTATGTTTCTTGTTTATTTGTTGGTTCAAAAGACCTTTATATTGCTGTTCAAATGCCATAACACTTGCCGGAATTTCAGGTGGAAAACCGCTGTTTGAACTTAACAGAATACTCCGGCCAGGAGGTTTGTTTGTCTGGTCTGCTACTCCGGTATACCGTAAGGACGACCGGGATAAAAATGTTTGGCAATGTAAGTGTAATAATTAGTTCTTATAACAACTAAATTTTCTGTTTCTATGATCGTGTTGAAAGATGTTTCATTCGATCTTTTTTGCAGCTATGACAACTATAACACAATCTATGTGCTGGAAGGAAGTGAGCAAGATGACGGACTCGACTGGAATTGGACTAGTGATATACCAGAAGCCAGATTCTTCTACTTGCTATGAACAACGCGAACGGCAAGATCCTCCAATGTGTGATCAGAATGTTACAAAACATACTTCATGGTATTCAATCCTTCCGAATTTCCAACTTCCATTCTCGTACAAACTTTCCATTCACGGTTCCTTGTGATTATGATTTTTGGGTTATAATTTTTCTTTGTGCTTTCGTAGGTATGTTCCTCTTAGTGGATGTCTTTCGAGGCTTCCAGTTGATAGCAACGGTAGCTTGGTCAGCTGGCCGGTCCCATGGCCCATGAGGCTTAATCAACCTCCAAGCCTTTCGAGCAATCCGGATGCGCTAGATATGTTTTTGATGGACAGTAAACATTGGTCAGTGCTGGTATCTGATGTTTATCTGAATGCAAAATTCCTCAACTGGTCGAGCGTGCGGAATGTAATGGATATGAATGCTGGCAAAGGAGGGTAAGAGTCGATGAACCCGAATGATTTCCAAGTACTTAACTGAAGCTAATACATATTTATTTTCACAGATTTGGAGCAGCATTAGTTGATCTCCCTTTCTGGGTGATGAATGTCGTTCCATTCGACGCAAAGGATACTCTTCCCATTATTTTCGAAAGGGGGTTAATCGGGGTTTATCACGACTGGTGTGAATCATTCAATACCTATCCTCGAACTTACGACCTTCTGCATTCCAGCTTCCTCTTCAAACGTCTGGTGCAAAGGTAAGATACTCTGTACTCCAAAAGCTTAGACAGGTGACCTTTGTGATTCAAGGCGGTTCTAAGAATTTGCAATTGGTGTAGGTGTGAGCTCGTAGATGTAGCTGTTGAGATAGATCGCATTGTAAGACCCGGTGGCTATGTTGTAATTCAAGATACTATGGAAATGATGCATAAGCTTGCTGCATTACTGCGTTCGCTTCACTGGAAAACCCTTCTTCATCAGGGACAATATCTCTTTGCTAGAAAAAGTTTCTGGCGGCCTGGGTGATCGAGAAGCTGAAAGGTATGGAGAAAATTCTATTTCTAGTTACAGTTATACACCGAAAAAAGAAAAAAAAAGAAGAAAGCATCCGTTTACGTTTTTTGAGTGTAAATCTTACGAAGAACAAGCAGCGAAAGAGGCATTCATAGAGAGAACTGAAATTTTTATGTGGTATTCTTTTATACAAGACTTATTTCAGTTGTATGCTTTGTTCTTTCAATCTTTTGTTTTAGTTCCATAAAGTAAGTGCAAGGATCCTGTTCTTTTTTTTATATAACAATCCCCATGGGGTGTTGGGGACACCGGGAGTCTAATAAAGTCTCGACATAAGGAGGGCTAACGGAAGTATCATACTTGTACTTATGTGTTGCCCACTAAAGTCAGTTTTGTGTCAACAAATTCACGAGTTTAATCCGGGTATGAAATAAGTCAGTTTTGGATAGATTTTTGAAGAAAAAATCTTGTGTCAACCCAAAATCTACACTATGTAAGATTATTCATGAAAAGTTGTCCAAAATGGCTAAAACGAAACTTTAATTGCCATGTGTAATACTTCAATAACCCTCGACGTATATCAACTTTCCGTTTGCAATTTTCCCGAAATCCCGTCACAGGGACTTTATCTATACTAATAATTGAACTGTAATGATTCTAGTGACATCCAATTGACTTGGGTAACCATCAATGAACATTTGCATAACTTGAAGAATAGGTTACATCATACGTTTGAGTCTTGACACTTCAGAAGAAATTGAACTCATTGAACTATTAAGATCAGGCTGAATGCCTTGAAGATGCATCCAAATTTTAGCCTGCCACAACACGAACAGTAGTAGGCTAGTAGCAAACGCCACCCGACGCAGATGAGCCAATGAGGTCTCCAGTCTTCCCCATAGCCTTTCTACCCATGCATCTGACAGTGCTTCTTTAGACATATGAGCCAAACACAAATTGGATCTGAAAAAGGTTTTTTATCACAGCATTGTCACACTAAAAAAGAACACCTCTATGATCACTTCCAATATTCCTACATGGCTACCCGCAAAACGAAACTGATAAATGTCACATGAGGTTAATTCCAAACTATCTTCTTCCATAAAACCTTGGCAGCTTTTACTACAAGAACGTTGCAGCTGCAGCAACAGAAAACTGCCCCGATATCTGATACTTCCACTTGATACAGTCGGGTTTTTCAGGATGAACTCTGAACTGCTGTACCACAGCTATTTCCGGTGGCCTCATTTAGAGGATCAGGAAGACACCAATTATTCACTTTCCAACAATCTGCCAATTTTACTTTTAAACGAACAGAACTTCAAAGAACGAAACAATGCAACGGATAGATATGAATTTTGAGTCTCAAAACCAGAATCTATATTGAATCAACTTAAACAAACAAATACTACATAGCAGATGGACAAGCATGGGTCGAGTTGTCTCTAACAAGTATGCTATTAATTACCGCGACAGTTCGAACATAGCAACCGGACTCATCTCTGCAAGTTAAAGTCTGGTTAGTTTCCGAATAGCCAGAAATTACATCATGATCCCTGACTTCCATCCAACCGTTAGAAACTTGCTTGTTATAAACAGAGCTCGAAAATGTTCCAATTGAATGCTTGTCATACAAAGAATGAGAAACATTAGTGATAAGCATGTAAGTATTGTTCTTCACTGATCCAGGCAAATTCAAAGTCACAACTTTGAGAGGGTATCTTCTTTTCAATGTAACACAACTGATCGATCTACCGAATTCGTCAACTACCTTAACTTCTCTTGTTGACTTCATAAGCTGTTTAGATTGTTTATAAGTTCCATTTTTTTCAAACTTAATGGAGTTGCTGAACTTGAATTCATGCTTAACAGAAGTAGTAAAGTTGCCGGTACTCGATTTAACCCATCCCACAAGCTCAGTCTTTCTCTTCCCCTCGATTGTAAGAGACCCGTCAAGCAATCTAAACTCGTCCCGTCTTTTGACAAACGAACCCGGATTCTTATAAACAACAGACTTAGCTTCCACACTAGCAGACTCATGATCTAACCATAAATGCAAATTAGCATCAACAAGCCAATAATAAATTCCATCAGTAACACCCAAGCCAATCTCATGATCCTTCCCATCTAAAAGAAGACCTAGAAACGGCGTAATATCGAGATCATAAGTAGGAAGATCAAATGCACCAATAGCCACTACAGGTTCCCAAAACAAAGGATTGATCCCACCGGTGAAAATCACCGGAAATGGAACTATAGAGTCCACTAAAACACCATCAATCATCACAAAAACCTCCCTAAACGCTCCATTCCCTCGCGGACTCGTCAAATTATTCATCCTTAGATAACCATTCGACGGATTCGAATACCAAAACTCATCATTCCCATGAAACGACACATACAATTCCAAAACGACTCTATAAGTATTGTTCGGGATTCTGAACTTCCTGTAATGAACATTTGATTCTTCATTGATAATAAACCAATATCCTTTATCATAATCAGATTCAGAGATCGGTATTACCAAATCCGCCGGCGTTTCATACACAGCCGCCTTACCTCCACCTCTGCCACCGTCTCTAGCTCCAATCAATCCTCGTTTCCGATTGGAAAACAATGTAGTAGACATCGGCCTAGGCGGATGGTCGCCATCAACAGAATTTAACCTATTAAGTCGGTATAATTCGGTTGTCTGATTATAAAACAAAATCCTGACATCAACATGATAAATGCCGGTATAAACGTCATTAACAATGTTCTCAAGCATGACAGTGAAATTAAGATCCGTCTTCTTGAGAAGATAAGAGTACCTCGTCACATCCTTCTTCACCGTCCAGTAA
The DNA here is from genome assembly GCA_028411795.1 of Euphorbia peplus. NCBI lineage: Eukaryota > Viridiplantae > Streptophyta > Magnoliopsida > Malpighiales > Euphorbiaceae > Euphorbia > Euphorbia peplus. The sequence goes on from CP110837.1 coordinate 28,300,742, forward strand.
ATTCCTGACTCCGTCGGCTCCGCCGTGCTTGTACGGAGGAGCTCAGCGCCGCCGAGCCAGATTCCGGCGATGCGGTCGTACTGGTCGCCGTGGGAGTTGACTTTGACTTCGAGGACGGCGAGTGCCCAGGGGGAGGAGCAATCGGAGGGAGGAGAGTAGGGGATGGAGTAAGGAGGATGATTGATGGTGTTGGCGAAGCTGTGGTGGATGACGTGGACGGTGCATGATGGAGTGAGGTGATCGGACGGTGGAGGATGAGTGAGCTCGAAGTATTTGGATTGTGAACCGTTGGATTTGATTGATGATGATGGTTTGAAGAAGCGGTCCGGTGAGGCGGAGATGGGGAAGATGGTGGTGACGTGGAGGATGATGATGAGGAGATGGCAGGCTGTGTACATTTTTTTGGGAAGATGAAGATTAGCTAGCTAGTTCACTACTATTTCAGTTGTTTGGCAAATTTTATATTTAGCCCTCATTTATTCTAATGTTTATGGATTGAATCTTTAATTTTGTTTTATTTATTTATTTATTATGATTTTAACACTCTCTTCATCCCTTCACCGAGAGTACCAAATTTTATCTTCACTTTTGCAAATGGAAATAATTTCTGTGGCCAGCAAATCAATCCAATGAAGTAAAACCATATGCAAAAATGATTAATTACTATTGCCAGCGATAAATACTTTTATAGTTCGATGTTTTATTCTTTTTGTGATACTAAATTTTACCTTTCAACATAAAATTTGATTAACAAAACATTATTTGTATCATACACGTACAAAGGCAATTCTTTAATTTATGTACAATCTTTTAAAGAAATATAATTTCAAACGACAATGTAATAAATAACGTTAATTTAATTTGAAGGAAGTTTACAACTAAACAAATTAGCAAATATAGATTTTTAATATGATAAATGTTTAAGTGTGTTTACTGTATTCGTGTATCTTTTTAATTGTATCTGCACGCGAGGTTGAAAAACTGTGTGTTCACATAATTCGTTTTAGCTCAAGTCTCATTTTAGTGCTTTAAAACTCGTATGTATGAAATACAAAGCAACTTCATTGATATAGTTCAATCAACTTCTTTTTGTTTAGATAGGAGATTAGATTTTGTCATCTTTTAAGACTGCTTCTTCTTCAGACTTTTCACCCCAAAAACCTACCCCTCGCAACCATGTCGTTACTTTTGGAATAAATCTTACAAATCTACAATTCAATCACTCTTTCTCCTATGACATGTATTCGATTCATCCTTGACTATATCTCCATATGTTGAGACCACTCTTAGTTCATATCTTTCTTACTGATGCCCACCATCTTAGGGATCTAATCCTTATAAAAACTTCCCTTTTTTTTCCATCATTCATCCTTTCGAACCCTTACTCCAATCAAAGAGTAAGCTAGTCTGTTATTAATCTAATATAATATGCCTAGTATCACATGAGAACCAATTTACACCACTTAGGCCAGTTTGCATATCGATCATGTAGAATCAGAAATCGATGCTATAGACTATTTTCACTAACGATACCATAAATTATGACGAGGATGAAAGTGGAGAAGAGGAAAAAGCTCCCCTACTTACAAGAAACTGAGTTATACCATCATAGCCAATTGCTTTGGCCATGTCAAGTGGAGTAGCACCATGATTATTCTTAGCATTAAAGTTGGCTCCTTCTTCAACTAAAACCTCAACCGTCTCCAAGCTACCTCCAGCAACGGCTAAGTGAAGTGGCACGTTGCTTTCATTGTCCCGACATTCCAAATTTACCCCAAATTGAATTAGCAAATCTACCGTATTCTTGTGTCCTTTAATTGCTGCGGCGTGCAATGCTGAAAAACCATATTGATCATGGTAATTTGTGGTTGCACCTTTCTATAGAAGTGATTCGAGGCGCTTTGAATCTCCCCGTCTTGCTGATGTTAGCACTGCTTCTCCTTGTTCTAGGATCTCCGAAATCTCCTCCTGCATTGTTTTATTATATTGATGTTAGGAACATTGTACACAATTTCAAGTTGGATAAAATACCAAATATAACTCGTGGACAAATTTAGTACATATAAAGTGTCAAAAACATGCTCAATTCCAAACATAAGCTCAACCTATTTTTGTGGAAGTTGAACTCATTGATCTCTGCATTCATTTGTGGAAAAGTAGTAGCATTAGACCTACTCAAGAGCTTTCATACTCCGCTTAGTCCACTCAAACCCGAGTCGGTTATGGCCAGAGAAAAAGTGATATTAGGCTCGGTCAAGCCTAAACTAGTCTTATCACTACCTTGTATCAATACATTTTTTTTGGCAACAAATACTTATAATGAAATTGAAATATACCAAAAGAACAAATAAAAATGACGAGAACATACCCAACTTATTAATATTTCTATTGAGCTTATAATTTGATTTTAAGCCAAAACTACTCGATATCGAACTGGGCTAGTGTCTAAGGTGTAAACTTGTAAATTCTATATGATCCAGCGATTTACAGGTTTACATCTTAAATTCTATATCGAATTGGTCTAGTTTTTAAAATCTTCATAGGTTAAAAGGTGCTAGGCGCCATCAAGGATTATTCAGAGAGCTAGTCGGATAAATTGAATTTTAAGCATCTAAACGTCCAAATCAAGTACTCGACTTTGTTGGCTTAACCGTTATTGTAAGGTAAACTTGGAGCTTACTGCAGTAGTAAAACAAAACTCACATATCCCTTATCACGAGCAACATCAAACGCGGAACGGCCACGATTATCTTCAATGCTGGGATCCGCATCCATCTCAATCAGCATTTCAACCATCCTACGGTCACCGTTAACCGCCGCTCTATGTAAAGCAGTCCTCCCATCCTTACTCCTACAATTCTTATCCGCACCTGATTCCACCAACGCTCTAACACACCTGATAATTTAAAACTGTCAATATATAACACGATTTTCAGAGACAACTTATTCGACACAACTGGTTCGACACAAAATTCATTATTAATGTTAACTCATTTTGACACCTCTACCTGATATCCCCCTTATTTGCCGCCAAAATCAACGGTGTCCTCCCGGCATTATCTCTCAAATCCAACGGTCCAAATCTCTCCACCATATCCGAAATCTCATCAAACTCCATCCCGGAGCACACCTCATTCCACTCCACCGGATAACAACTCAGATTCTCACGTGTCGGATTCTCACCTTTCACACGTGCCTCAATCTTTAACCCCGACTCCAGCAGTAAGTGCACCATATCCTCCGGATCCCTCAACTCCGTGGCAACACGAAGGAGCAACTCCGCCTCTCCGGGCGCCAACTCAGCCAAAATGGACCTCTGTCGTTTAATCATATTCCTCACCGTTTCAATATCTCCGGAGCTAACAGCATGACGGAGAAGGAAACTCCCGACGAAAGCAACCTTGAGCTTAAAATCCTGAGTTGCTCCGCGGGGGAGAGAAGAGAACCACGAGTTAAGAGAATCCGAGGAATTGGCGACAAACGGTGCCGTTTTGATGAGGAAACGGTCCGCGGGGGAGCGGGGGAAGGAGGAAGGGATGTGGGTTTGGGGTTTGAGGATGATTTGGAAGGTGGCGGTGGATAAAGGAGGGATGAATCCGGTAGGTGGGTTTACGAGGAATTTGTGTGGGGATGAGGTTTGGATTTTGAAGGCTATTGGAGTGGTGGCGGAGAGTGACCGGAGACGGATGGTGGCGCGGCATTTTGAATTGAGGTGGAAGTCGAGGCGGATTTCTGTGTCGGAAAGTTCTACTAACGGTGGAGAAGCCATTTTTGGAGGAGGTTTGTTAATGGAGGTGGAGGATATATTGAGGAAGAAAGAGTGCACGTGATATTGTGGGGCTCATTTAAAAGTGTGGCAAATTTGGAATATTGTCGTTTTGTACGGATGATGCCGAAACAGGAGATAAGAAGTTTGCTAATCGATTGAACTTTTGTTTCGAAGTGATAGTTAAGCTCAACGATATATTTTTATATTGTTCTCTAACAAATTTAACGTTGTGGTTGCTGCAAGAAAAAGTGTTGTGAAACAAGTCGAGAAAAGTAAGAGTTGTTAATAATTATATTTTGAAGTGGTGGCGGAGAGTGACCGAAAGCGGATATTAGTGTGGCATTTTGAATTGAGGTAGAAGTCAAGGCGGATTTTAGTGTCAGAAAGTTCTACTAGCGGTGGAGAAGGGATTTTTTAGTTGGGATTGTTAATGGAGGTGAGGAGATATTGAGCAAAAAAGAAAGCACCTCGATATTGTGAGGACTCATAATATTGTCATTTTGTGTGGATGATGCCAAAACGACATGAGATAAGATATTTATAGGACCAAATTGACGTTATTATGGTTGTTGCAAGGGAAAGTGTCGAAATTCTAGAAAAGCATTCAGAGAAGTGGTTAATAACTATATTTTGAAATGGTAGCAAAAGGTGACCGAGGTTGATGTTGGCAGGGCATTTTTAATTGAGGTGAAAGTCAAAACGAATCTCAATGTCGAAAAGTTCTACTACAAGAGGTGGAGAAGCCATTTCGGAGAAGGTGACTAAGTTTTTGGGAATGTTAGAGGTCGTTTGGTATACATGAGAATTTAATTCCCGTAGAAAGTTTCAATTCATAAAAAATTATTTTCCTAGTGTAATTCCCATGAAATAGCTTAAATGTGTTTGTTTGACATTAAGGAATTTGAAATTCCCATAAATTTTGAATGACGAAGCAGTAGTGGGTGATTAATTTTCCACATTATATGAAAATTTGAAATTCCCATAAATTTTGAATTCTCTCATTTTCTCAATTTCATGTTAAACAAACAATTAACCAAAATAGAAAATTATGGAAATTTCTATTACCGAATTAGAGAGGAAGAGGGAGAGGAAGAATGCACGTGACACTGTGAGGTAATTTAGATGTTTGTTATTTCCTTTAAAAGATGCCAAAATGACATGAGATAAGTTTATATAGTAGCCTGCTTCTATTTTGCTACGTTTTGCTGTTGGCTCCAACAAAAGATTTAAAACTTCACCAAAAAATAAAATAAAATGTTCTAAAGAATGCTAATAACGAATAACAAAATAAAATAGTATGGCGCAATAGATACACAAATAATGAAAGTACAATAGTAGTTGATTCTCATTATATTATCTGTTTACTTTTGAAAATATATAATTGATTTTTGAGAAAAGTACAAATAAAACTACTGTGGTTTTAGTGTTTTGCAAATAGAGGAATGTGATTTCATTTTTTGCAAAATGAGACATGTGTATTTGACAAATAAAGAAAATTGACTAATAACATTTGTCACATCATCAAGTCACATGACATGTCATCAAAAAATTAATTGTTTATTATGCCACGTCAACAAGTCAACATGACACATCATCAAAGTCAATATGATATGTCATCAAATACTAACAACTTAAATGAAATTCTTTTAATTGTCAATTTTGTAAACCACATGCCTCCTTTTGCAAAAAATGAAACCACATTCCTCTATTTGCAAATTCATGAAACCACAAGGGTTTTATTTATACTTATCCCTTGAATTTACTATAGCTGTCAAGAACACGAGAAACGCTCACAACATTTACATCACGATTTCTCCAATCTTCAAGCCGTTTGGCCACTGTTTGCTTTTATCTCAAGTCGCCGATTAATTTTGAAAGACCGTACAAATCTATACAATTATCATTGAAACGGTGAACATTTAATTACATTTCACCATGACCGTGATGCATCTACTTCTGCAACTTTGGCCATACCATGGTCAAACAAAAGTCAAAGTCTTTTGAATTACAACTGCATGTATCCCCCGGGCCAAGTGGAGCATGCGCGATCGAAAATAGCCCACAGCGTGACTAGAGGAGGTTTCTCATGTTAACCAAGGTGAACAAAATGCCCTCACCATGATGAAACATTATTTATTCATTTAGTTGTCAACTCGACATTTCTTTTTATTTAAAATGGCAATCACGTTAATAATGGGCTAAATTGCAATGATCTTTACACTGAAAAATTAAATTTTACTTTTGTTTCATTTCTAATAGTTCTATCGAGTCCTTGCAAAAAAAAAAAATAGTTGTATTGAGTAATTAACCCGTGTCTCATATAATAGAGTAAATAACCCGAAGTCACATATAACAGTCTCGTTGAGGTAAGGTACTCTTCACGTACAATGTCACCTAATTTACCCAGATTCCATACTAGTTTCTTATACTTTTAAAATTGCTTTACATGCGCCTGGACACTCAAAACTAAATATCCAATTCCAATCTCTAAATATCCAATTCGCGATTAGAAGGGATTTAAATACCATAATCCTTGAACTCACCCCGAATCTGAATTAGTCGGCTCGATATAGTTCGGAAACCGGATGGAAAACAAAAAAATCCAATTCAAACCACTTAGATGTTATTAAGTACTCATAATCCACCACCTTTCCAAATAGTAACAAGTCCTCGAAAGTTCTCAGGGGCTTTAACCATTATGACACCGAGTCTAAAACCACATTAAAAATACTCGGCCTAGATTAGTTTATCCTAGTTCAGTAAAATATAATGGATCACACGTGTCATTCATGCACGACTTCCAGCACCAGATTGGACAAAATGTTTGGGTGCAATATCAATCACTTCATCCCTTTCATAATAATTCAAAATAGGCTTAATACACAAAAAGTCCCTTAAACTTGGTCAAATGTTGCAACTGTCCTCCCGAACTTTCAATTGTAATAAATTGCCCCCTGAACTTGGCAAATCGTAACAAATTACCCCCTAAACTTGACAAATTGTAACAAATTACTCCCAATGATGCATGAATTTTTAAAGACTCTATAAGATCATTTCATGTGGCATTTTGACTTTTCAAACACCCTATAGAATCATGGCACGTGGCACTTTGACTTTTCAAATATCGAATAAGGGCATGACACGTGGCATTTGACTTTTCAAACTCAAAATATGGGGTTATTTGTTACAATTTGCCAAGTTTGAGGGGTAATTTGTTACAATTAAAAATTCGGAGGGACAGTTGCAACATTTGACCAAGTTTAGGGGTTTTTTGTGTATTAAGCCTTCAAAATATTTACCGTTTTGAAGAATTTCTTTTTTCAAAATATTTCAAATGAATATTTTCCAACACTCCCCGCCGGCGATATTTTCAGTGAAAAAACACTTTCAGATCTAAAATTCCACTTAATAAATAATTTTCACATCAACTTTAAAATCAAAGCACTCTCTCAGTAGCTCAATAATAAAAACAAAATAAAACAAAACAAATCAAAATAGAACCTAAAAAATTAAAAACGAAGAAAAAGAGGCTCAGATCCGAACAAGATACAGATCAGAAAACGGAAAACAAACACCACGACAGCTAAAGCAACCGGTTGCCACATGAAAAGACCATAATAGCCTTCTCAATTTCACAGGCATCCACGTCACCTCAACCGGCGGCATCTTCTCCGTTTCCTGATCAGACGCTCCCGGACATGTACGGAACGGTTTCATCACAGCCCCTTGAATAATTAATTAATTAATGTATGTATATATATATATGGAAATGAAGAAATAGAAGCAGAAAGAAACAGAGCAGAGCTGAGCAGAACAAAATTTTGACCGGTTGACCGGAGAAATCATCGTCACAGCCTAGCAGCGCAGCCGGAGCGGCGCTGCGGTTGAGACTCAATCAATTTCCGGGAGCGTGGACGGATATGAGTCGTTGTTTGGCTTTTATAGTGGGATTACTTTTGTAGTCTTCCGTTTTTGCCCTTTCATGTGGTAGATGGATTTAAAGGGTTCGAATGTTCTAGAATTGTTGTAGGTCTGTAGTAGAAGGGTGTTTTCGTCATTATGAAGCACAGTAAAGTTTCCTTGATTTCTTACTTTTAAAATAAATAAATTGAGAAGTTACCCCAAAAATATTTTCTTTCTTTTTTTCTTGTCAAATGAGTAGAAAAATACTTCAGGACCTTTTTTCTTTTTGAAAGAATTTTATACTTCTGATCAATGTTTTAAAACCTGAACCGGATTTATAAAAAGTTCATGGGTCACTTAATTCAATTTTAAAATCTGAAATGATCAAATCGGATGATGTAATAAATAATATATTAATTATATATTGTTAATTTAAAATTATTTATAGAAAAATTTATCCTCCAAATAAAATTTATCGGCAAGAATTTCATAATTAGTTATTTTTAGCTCAATTACATTTGTTAATAGATTATGGAGGAAGAAAAAAAAAACTAGTAAAAAATAGTAGATATAATCCCACATTGATTAGAAGTAGATAGAAATCTTAAAAATTTCATTATAAATAGAAGTTGGACTCATCAATTTAAAGAGAACAAATCTTATGGGCTAATGGTGATTATTATTGGGGCTCAAGCCTAAAACAATTATTTGGAGCTTAGTAAATTTTATTTTTTTTGGGAAAGAATAGAAAACCGGGGTCAATCCGGTTCCCAGTTCGACCCTGGTTCACTTTGGGTTGTTGAAAGCTCAAAAAACCAACTATTAAAAACCGGCTTTCAATCTGGGTTATTCGACCAGTCCGACCGGCCTGTTCGGTCCGGATTTTAAAACACTACTTCTGATACTCTTTTGTTTGAAAAATCATATTTAGTTTTTGATTTAGCAAGATATATTAAGTGAATTTAATATAAAATTTCTTTAACAACAAAGTTAATTTTAATTTTAGGTCTTTAATTGACTTGATTTATATACTTTTGGCTCTCAAACATAAGAATGATGATACTAAATTGATAAATATTCGGGAACATGAGTGTTAAGTTGGCATTCCATGTTGATTTTGATTGATTACTTATTGCATTAAAAGGAACGGTGTATGTAATGGGACGTAATTTGATATTTAGTTGTCGTATAGTTTTGTTCGCATAGAATGTAATTGGGGTACTCCTTGTTTTGCTTATGTTACTAGCATTCACGTTTTGATATAGTTCAACTTTCTTAGCCATTGATGCATTCGTTATTTCCGGCGTTCTTGAGCTCTACAATGTAGATATAGTAAGTTACTCTACATAACTAGTTGTCTTTGGATATTTCTATCTTTGTTCAGAAAATATTTCACAATTTTGAGTGAAATGTTATTAAACTAAATTATAAGGAAATTGTTAATCGATGTCGAATGCCAATATTACAAGATATAAACGAACTGTTCAAACCTTACAAAATTTCTTTTTTTGATGGTATTTCGTATCTTAAAAAATACTAAAAACATGTAAACTTCCATCAATTCGTAATAAAATCAAATAAACAGTGACGACATAAATTTAGTCTTGTGTCGAGGGGATCAATAGTGATTTTATTAGACATTGCGCTCCTAATACTCGGTAACAAGCTTTCTTTTTTCACTTGAAATTTTACGTTCAAGCCACCATCACTAATCCAACATTCAATCAATACTTGGAATTGCTCATATTATATTAACGAATGCATAAGGCGTTAAGCATTAGAGATGCATTATCTTGATTAAAGTCAATGAACTATAAGAATGTTATAACAAGATCACATTCACAAGTGGTGCCTCTATGCATTAACATGTTAGATTTTGGTTTCATTATTAAATCAAGAATTTGCTTTGCTTTAGTTTTAGTTTTAGGCAACAGTACAATTGCTTAGTAAAAAACCGGTTGAATTCTATACATTATACTCTCCACCAGAACCACCAAGCTAAAGGTAGGATCCAATCGTTGACTATCCGAATACTGAATATAAGCTTTTCGAGTCCAACAATGAGATTAACAAATACTCCAGCATCATTCCCTTTCCAAATTGACCTTTTACCATTCCTTAGTCTCTAATACTGCATCAACATAGCTCTAAGACCTAGCATTTTACTCCCCTGCGCACATAGTAAGCTAAATTGAACTAACTAACTACGAACCAGCTCAAGCATTGGCTACGTGAGTACTAAATATAGACTATGTTGCACGCAAACTCTTCTTCATTAGAGTTCCATATCCTTCCCACTACTGTTTCCTAGCTATATATCTTCAGAAACAACATTTCGCGTTATCTTTTCCGTGCAACATAAAATATAGCTTTTCCAGTCCAACTATGAGATTAACACAAACTCCATCATCATTCTTTCCAAATTGACCTTCTACCATTCCTCAGTCTCTAACATTGCATAAACATAGCTCTAAAACCCAAGCATTATCACTCCACTAAGTTAAATTGAACAACTAACTACGAATCAGCTCAAGCACATATCAAAATTCAAACCAAATAAAAATATACGAGGACAATCAAACACCAGCAATCTCAAAACTCAGCTCAAATTCCTCAGAATCGAAACATAAAGAACGAGTTGCAGAGAAATAGTAGTAATACCAGCTCAAGCATTGGCTATGTGAGTACTGAATATAGCTTATGTTGCACGCAAACTCTTCTTCATTAGCGTTTCATACCCGTTTCCACTACAGTTTCCTAGCTACATTTCTTTAAAAACAACGTTTTCCGGTATCCGTGCAACATAGCTTTTCCAGTCCAACTATTAGATTAACATATACTTTCCAAATTGACCTTTTACCATTCCTTAGGCTCTAATATTGCATATACACAACTCTATAACCCTAGTATTGTTACTCCCCTAGGCATACACATTAAAACCTCTATACAGTAACACACTTGAGACCCGACTATTCGTATAACAATTGAGAGCTTATTCCTCTTTAGAGTTTGGTACAACAAAGATACTCAACACTTGGGACTGGACTAGTTGTATAAAAATTGTCAGGTTATTTTGTATATAGAGGTTCCCAAATAGTTCGATCCCGAGTGTTGAGAATCATTGTTGTACCAACCTCCATTTGATAACAACCTCTCAATTGTTATACAAATAGTCTGGTTCCAAGTGTATTACTATATAGAGGTTTTATCCTCGGAACCGAAACAGAAACAAACCTAGAAACAGTAGCAATACATACCTTAGAGAGAGAAGCAGCAAGGACAGAGGAAGGTTCGGGCTCGCCAAGGCGGACAGAGACACAATGGAGGCAGCGGTTAGTGGAATCCCAATAGTATAACCTAGAAGAGGCGTCCCAAGCAAGGAGATTCCGGGGAGCGGAGGCGGGGGATAGGGCAGATGAAGTGAAGAGCTTGAAATTTCTCAACCAAAGAAGATTTCTTTCAATGAACATCCATCAGATACGAGGAACCAACCTCCAACCAAAGCTTATTCCACGCCCAAGTACGCTTCCTTAATTGTAAAAATTTCCCCCTCAGAGTTCAGCTTCAAGACCAAAGGCCGACTCAATTAGAAATGCAAAAGCACCCCGTACAAAATCCTAGACAGTTTCTAGAAAGTTCACCAACAAACCGCCATGCCTGGTTCCCAAAAACCGAGCCATCCGTGTTTGCTTTAACCCAACTCCTCCGAAGGTTTCCACATAACCTCCAATAATACAGGGAAAATTCCTTGGTCTTCCGCCTATAGCTATCTGTCTAAGGACGCGATGATCTGCTAACGAATCGAATATACATCCTCGGCTAATACATTAGACTCTCGTGAATTTCCATTGATGTCTCAGCATAATTTCTTCTCGAACTCAAGCCTCAAACTATTAAAGGGCTTTATCTAGCAAAATAAGACAGAAAAACCGCAATAGCAGCTAAAAACTCGGGAAAACAATCACTTGTGAAACCAAATCATACTTCGCATCCCTTAATTTGCAAAGCAACCAAATCATATTTCATCCTCAATGTATTGAGGCACTGTTACAGCTTACTATAAACTAAGAAAAATAACAATATCCAAACACGCGAACCTACGTATAATAACTTCAACAGGTTTGCAGTCTGCTTCAGTGTTAAGTGGTCTCGCGGTCACACCATTGATTGTCACGAATCTCGTGCCTCTCGCGAATACTATAGAGCTCGGTGGATTCTGATTCGTCCCATTTTCTTCTGAACTCAAACAATAACTGCTTCATCATCCTACAGATGAAAGATGCTCTTTCATCCTCGCTAGTTCTTTCCGAAAATCTGAAAAATCAACAAAAATCAAGTAAGAGAAGGATTATGTGATCAGAATTAACAAGAACGGACTATGGTAAAATTAAGAGTACCTTCATCCATAACAAGTTTAGGAATATGTGAAATCTTCGACCACTCGGGGCCACTCCCCTTAGCACAACGTTTCTTAAGGAGAGGACAGCTCATAAATTTCAATTCCTTCAGGCCTTGAAGAGATTGAATATTTATTTTAACACTTTATATCTATTTTTATGTAAAACAAGATTTGCTTCGGCTCTTTAGAAGAGCCGAAGCAGATATTATCATTTGCTTCGATCCTTTGAAAGAGACCGATGCCGATGGCAATTGCTTCGGCTTGTTTTAGAAAGCGAAGCACGGTAGCAAACATTAAAGATTTTGCTTGGGACGTTAGATAAAGGCCGATGCAACAGTGTACTCTTGTTCAAACACACAAACACATATTATATCAATCTCCTGTTTAAGGAAAGGAGCAATTAAACCCATTTTTCACATCCTACAAAACCTTATACTCTCCACCAGAACCACCAAGCTAAAGATAGTATCCAACAATTGGCTATGTGAGTACCGAATAAGCTTTTCCAGCTCTAACATTTTTACTCCCCTGCGCATTGGCTACATGAGTACTGAATATAAACTACGTTGCTTACAAACTCTTCATCATTAGCATTTCATATCAGTTTCCTCTACTGTTTCCTAGCTACATTTCTTTAGAAGTAACATTTCCCGGTACCAAAATTCAACCAGCAAGTACCAAAACTTATAGATACGCTCACTTATATGTAAAACTAAATTGGGACCCCACATTTCTCCAATTGACAATAAGAAATGATAAACCAAAAATTACTCAGTTGTTTTGTTCATATGATAGACAAGGATTCATACCATGTTGTATCCATGACTTAATTGGCTTGTTTCTGAATCGTTGAGAGCTTCTTTGCAGAAGCATTAATGATTCCTGCTTCCATGACACAGGGCCAACTTTGGATTTGTTTCCATTCTTTGTTGGACCCTAATAGGCTGATACTTAACTTATGGTCAAAATGACACTGTAATAAACAATTTTAAATTATCTTGATTGGTTCGTCTAAGCTTGTGTTTGGCTGTTGGTCACAGTGTGATGAGATTTCTCAGGTTTGGTTGGAATGGAAAAAAGCTTTTTTAAAGTAACTCTAGAGCTTACTAGTTCCATTTTTAAGTTGAGTTTTAATCGTTTTTAGTTGTCATTATTAAGATTTTTCATATTGCTTGTTAGATGATTGATATATGTGAAGTAAAGTAAGTCCAGAAGCCTACTGAATCCTTTGTAGTTTTCCCTTGAGATCCATCTAATGTAGAAAATGGTATTGAGATAATACCACTGCACTCAACTTTTCTTGTTAGTTGAGGTAAACCAAATTCTACTAAAATAGCGGGAATTTTCTAGTTAGTTGAACAAAATTTGGTGAGTTTACAAAGAAAGAAACACCATTTATAATATTAGACTCTTTTATTATGGAACCCTTCATATATAGGAGTGTTTAAGAAAACTAACTTCTTCTTTCTACTGGTCTCGTAGAAGGAAGTGAGCTGGTATTTGACGAGGTGATGCTACTTTTCAACTTATGATTATAAATGTTCAATGTGTTTCTTTTTAGCAGATGCAGTATGTTACCCTTTCCCACTTACTAGTTCTAATTCTTGAATGAATTAACTAAATTCATACAAGAATTAGAACTAGTAAGTGTTTCTTTTTAGCAGATGCAGTATGAGAATTTTGTTTTCCGGATTGTATTTCGTTTGATATGGTCTTTGGTTGAGCTACAACAATTTCCAGCGTAAATTCAACTTGGTCTTTTGGTTCATAGGTTTGTAAGGTTGGCCTTCTCATTGTTTACAGAGATGAAAAGATGCCAAATAAAGCCAAACATAGTGAGTACTTGACACTTATCTTTGTTTTCACAACAGCTGAATAAAGAACTTTTATTTAATTTTTGTATAGATATCGTTCCAATTTAAATGTAAAAGACATTTCAATTGCTATCCTCATACTTAATCCATCAACTTCCTTCAGATGACTTATGATATTGCTAAGAGCTCGTGTCAAAAATGGTTCTTTCGAAGAAATACAACACTGCCTGGCTATATATACGCAGATATGAGGAGAGCAGCGTAATCTTAATTTATGTCCACCTTGTGATAGCATTATTCTTACAAAGCTTTGTTATGGTTTTTATTAGGATAAATTTCTCTATTAGCTATTTCATTCTAATTCAAGGATGCCTCGAAAATTTGCATCATCAGTTGCAATATGCTATCTTTTGCCATTTTTTATTGTCACAATAATGATGCAAATTACTCATTCATTGCTTAATCACAATGTGCAGGTATTGCAGAGCAATGTAAATTTCTGCTCTAACCGTTTACGATTGCTTGTTCTGAAGATGTCAAACAATTGCCAAGTTGGAGAACTTCTGGAAATCTCATTGCGAGTGAAGTCATCTTAACGAGCCAAATTCACAAAAAAGTTATTGTTTTTATGTGTTTATTGCACGTAGTTTTACATAACATGTCATTAGATGCTAACATATATGGTCTCAGAGTTTTAGGTGTGATGATGAAGTAATTCGAAATGCTTTTAGTGAACCGTTTCAGAATTCATTAATCAAAAAAATCTAAAATCAACTATTAACAGTGCTTTTGCTGCTAGAAAAGGCATATTGGATCTCAAAACTCTTAAATTTGGTTAGTGTTAATTAATTTTTGATAAAACATGAAACAGTTTTAACTCTGAAATTTCTGATAAACAACATTCTAAATGTGTGTGGATATTTGGTTACCGTTAATTCATTTTTTGTCCAACACAACAACACCCATTTGATCTCAAAACTAAAAGCTTGATCATGAGTTCAACTAATATATAGTTTTGAAATTATTCAGCCACAATTGAGAGACCTTGAATGTAATTTATCCGAAATTGATACGGAACAGGGACAAGGACAAAGTTGAGAGACCGTGAATGTAATTTTATCCGACGTTGATGCTAGTTAAGCTTTGATAGCTTGCATCCATTTCCTCTAGCAGCAAGAATATTGCTAATAGTTAGAACTGGAAAAAACTTCACTATAGATAAACAGATTACTTAAAAGCCAACTAATGAATTATGAAATGTTTCACATTAGATGTTTTCTTTAATTTAGCGAAGATAACGAGTTATCTTATTCACGTCTGCTGAAACGAGACGTGTGGCATTGTATGCCACCATAGGGACGAAAATGCAGTCACACCACGTGCAGGGAATTCGCAACTCTGTTTCTAGAAGAATGAGTAACTACTAAGTCCATACGAAAAGCAAGCGAGAGAGAATGCAACCAACCGAGCTTGCAACGCAAAGGAACCAAAGAAGATTTCTTTCGATAAACTTCCATCAAATACGAGGAACCAACCTCCAACTAAAGCTTATTCCACCCCCGACTACTAGCTTCCTTAATTGTAAAAATTTCCCCTCGGAGTTCAGCTTCAAAATCAAAGGCTGACTCAAATAGAAATGCAAAAGCACCCCGTACAAAATCCTAGACAGTTTCTAGAAAGTTCACCAACAAACCGCCATGCCTGGTTCCCAAAAACCGAGCCATCCGTGTTTGCTTTAACCCAACTCCTCCGAAGGTTTCCACATAACCTCCAATAATACAGGGAAAATTCCTTGGTCTTCCGCCTATAGCTATCTGTCTAAGGACGCGATGATCTGCTAACGAATCGAATATACATCCTCGGCTAATACATTAGACTCTCGTGAATTTCCATTGATGTCTCAGCATAATTTCTTCTCGAACTCAAGCCTCAAACTATTAAAGGGCTTTATCTAGCAAAATAAGACAGAAAAACCGCAATAGCAGCTAAAAACTCGGGAAAACAATCACTTGTGAAACCAAATCATACTTCGCATCCCTTAATTTGCAAAGCAACCAAATCATATTTCATCCTCAATGTATTGAGGCACTGTTACAGCTTACTATAAACTAAGAAAAATAACAATATCCAAACACGCGAACCTACGTATAATAACTTCAACAGGTTTGCAGTCTGCTTCAGTGTTAAGTGGTCTCGCGGTCACACCATTGATTGTCACGAATCTCGTGCCTCTCGCGAATACTATAGAGCTCGGTGGATTCTGATTCGTCCCATTTTCTTCTGAACTCAAACAATAACTGCTTCATCATCCTACAGATGAAAGATGCTCTTTCATCCTCGCTAGTTCTTTCCGAAAATCTGAAAAATCAACAAAAATCAAGTAAGAGAAGGATTATGTGATCAGAATTAACAAGAACGGACTATGGTAAAATTAAGAGTACCTTCATCCATAACAAGTTTAGGAATATGTGAAATCTTCGACCACTCGGGGCCACTCCCCTTAGCACAACGTTTCTTAAGGAGAGGACAGCTCATAAATTTCAATTCCTTCAGGCCTTGAAGAGATTGAATATTTATTTTAACACTTTATATCTATTTTTATGTAAAACAAGATTTGCTTCGGCCCTTTAGAAGAGCCGAAGCAGATATTATCATTTGCTTCGATCCTTTGAAAGAGACCGATGCCGATGGCAATTGCTTCGGCTTGTTTTAGAAAGCGAAGCACGGTAGCAAACATTAAAGATTTTGCTTGGGACGTTAGATAAAGGCCGATGCAACAGTGTACTCTTGTTCAAACACACAAACACATATTATATCAATCTCCTGTTTAAGGAAAGGAGCAATTAAACCCATTTTTCACATCCTACAAAACCTTATACTCTCCACCAGAACCACCAAGCTAAAGATAGTATCCAACAATTGGCTATGTGAGTACCGAATAAGCTTTTCCAGCTCTAACATTTTTACTCCCCTGCGCATTGGCTACATGAGTACTGAATATAAACTACGTTGCTTACAAACTCTTCATCATTAGCATTTCATATCAGTTTCCTCTACTGTTTCCTAGCTACATTTCTTTAGAAGTAACATTTCCCGGTACCAAAATTCAACCAGCAAGTACCAAAACTTATAGATATGCTCACTTATATGTAAAACTAAATTGGGACCCCACATTTCTCCAATTGACAATAAGAAATGATAAACCAAAAATTACTCAGTTGTTTTGTTCATATGATAGACAAGGATTCATACCATGTTGTATCTGCAACTAAGTTTAAACATTTAATTTAAACTTTTAGTTGGAAAAATGCACGAAATCAGTTGGCAGAGCATATCGAATTAGCCGAGATGAGTATGAATGATTCCTGCTTCCATGACACAGGGCCAACTTTGGATTTGTTTCCATTCTTTGTTGGACCCTGATAGGCTGATACTTAACTTATGGTCAAAATGACACTGTAATAAACAATTTTAAATTATCTTGATTGGTTCGTCTAAGCTTGTGTTTGGCTGCTGGTCACAGTGTGATGAGATTTCTCAGGTTTCGTTGGAATGGATAAAAGCTTTCTTAAAGTAACTCTAGAGCCTACTAGTTCCATTTTTAAGTTGAATTTTAATCGTTTTTAGTTGTCATTATTAAGATTTTTCATATTGCTTGTTAGATGATTGATATATGTGAAGAAAAGTAAGTCCAGAAGCCTACTGAATCCTTTGTAGTTTTCCCTTGAGATCCATCTAATTCTTGTATAAATTAACTAGATATTCGCATGAGAATTTTGTTTTCCGGATTGTATTTCGTTTGATATTGTTCTACTTAAAAGCTCTAGAAACTTTTTTACTGCAAAATTTCTGCAGGCAAGGCACTGCTATATCAGATGCACTTCAGGGGTATTTCTCTTCTTGATTTAAGACTAACACACTTATTTCTCCATGGTCCTCATGTACAGAATTTCAATACTAGTATATACTCTGATAGGGTTATTCCCCTCAGCACAGATTTTGAAGAACATGTGTCTGCTGCAATTAAACCTGATGTTATTGCATATACAACAACTATCAAGATCTGAAGCCTTTTATTTTCTTGTTTTGGATGGTACTCTTAGTCTTTGGTTGAGCTACAACAATTTCTAGCTTAAATTCAACATGTTCTTTTGGTTCACAGGTTTGTAAGGTTGGCTTTCTCATTGTTTACAGAGATGAAAAGATGCCAAATAAAGCCAAACATAGTGAGTACTTAACACTTATCTCTGTTTTCACAACAAAGATAAGTGTTAAATGTATAGAACTTTTATTTAATTTTTGTATAGATATATCGTTCCAATTTAAATGTAAAAGACATTTCAATTGCTATCCTTATACTTAATCCATCAACTTCCTTCAGATGGCTTATGATATTGCTAAGAGCTCGTGTCAAATATGGTTCTTTAGAAGAAGTACATCGCTGTCTGGCTATATATACGCAGATATGAGGAGAGCAGCGTAATCTTAATTTATGTCCACCTTGTGATAGCATTATTCTTACAAAGCTTTGTTATGGTTTTTATTAGGATAAATTTATCTATTAGCTATTTCATTCTAATTCAAGGATGCCTCGAAAGTTTGCATCATCAGTTGCAATATGCTATCTTTTGCCATTTTTTATTGTCACAATAATGATGCAAATTACTCATTCATTGTTTAATCACAATGTGCAGGTATTGCAGAGCAATGTAAATTTCTGCTCTAACCGTTAACGATTACTTGTTCCGAAGATGTCAAACAATTGCAAAGTTGGAGAACTTCTGGAAATCTCATTGCGAGTGAAGTCATCTTAATGAGCCAAATTCACAAAAAAGTTATTGTTTTTATGTGTTTATTGTACGTAGTTTTACATAACATGTCATTAGATGCTAACATATATGGTCTCAGAATTTTAGGTGTGATGATGAAGTAATTCGAAATGCTTTTAGTGAACCTTTTCATTATTCATTAATCAAAAAAATCTAAAATCAACTATTAACAGAGCTTTTGCTGCTGGAAAAGGCATATTGGATCATAGTCCTTCAACTTTATCCGTCATTTTCTGAGTGGTTAAGGATATCAAATCATTTAAACTAGATCTCGTATTCGACTTCTAACGCATATAGAACCACGACAATCAATCAATAAATAGCGAACAACTAACAACAATGGAAATAATTATCATATAACAAAAAATAAATAAATGAGAACACAGAAGAAATTGCAATTATTAAAGAAAAAACAATATTAGCAAAATGTCTCGAAATCATCTTCTATGCTATAGAAGAGGATTGAGAGCAGCTCCAACAAAAAGAACAGCACCAGAAACATCTTCTTTGATCATAAACAAAAACGGATGATCTGCTACGAAACTTCTATTAGAAGGCTTATGATCCATATCATCATCACACTCCGCTCCATCTTCATATTCAAATTCACTGATAGTTGTTGCAACTGTGCCTTCCTCATTTATTTCAATATAAGATTTTTGAATTGCTTTGGACACATATACTTCTGAAGTTTGAACCATCACTTCCATCTCAGCTTTCACGGGATGGAAAGGTAAATCCATTCCCAATTCTTTCAAGCTCTCACGAGCATCCGATTCATATTCAAACTTCACTTTTGGCAAGAACAGTTTGTGAAGCTCGACATATCTAAGCTTATGATCCTCATGAAAAAATCTTGGATCAGAGTTGAACTTTTCCACTAGTTCTTGTAGTCCGTCCTTTTTTTCAGGAAGAAAGATATACATGGCGAATTTTTGATTGTTGCTAATTTCATATTCCATCTTGAGTAGTTTTTGAAACCCTTGAACGATCCATACAACATATCTGAATCATGCCGCTTCATAAAAGGAATTTTGACAGTTTCTCCATTCAGGAGATGAAAATCTTTGTCACTAGTTGCCTCGGGATAAAATCTATCAACCCATGTTCCTTTGAAGTAAAGTGCATTTGCAAGTACAAGAATTGCATCTTTGCGTATGGTATTGGTCAAAAGTGGATCGATATAACCATTCGATGCTTCTCTTGCCCATGAATTGATTTCATTAGTAACTTGTTCCCCCTAAGAGAAATAATATTGTTTAGTTATTGAATCATTATCTGAATTGTCTAAAACACAAAAGAAAATTGACATCTGAACTTTTATATACTTAGTAGCCCTATATATATATATATATCTAGGGCAAACAATTTAGTCAATAATTTAACAGAAAATATGATTTAGCAAATGAAAGTTTAATATAGAGCGTACCTGATTCCAAAAATCAACGGATTGAGCATTGGCCTTATAAACATCTTCAGCCAGCTGTTTGAAAGAATGCTTCAAAGGGTTACGGTTATCGACCCATATCCCATTAACCAAACATATAATCGGTTCCAACTTATTTTGTTTAACATAGGAATCTCCGGTGGCAAGTTCCATAAGAAGGGAAGATTGAGCATTGAGTTGAGTAATACTATCCGATTCAAGAAAGTGTAACAACTGCTCCAATGTCTTACCACTCGAACCAGAAGCAAGCATATCCAAAGCAATATGAAGTGATAACGGTGACAATACCAAATTTTTCTCGCCGCCATTCTCGATTTCTTTGAGAATTGAATGCATAGCAATACGCATTCCAAACTCCATCTTATTTTCAGATTTTTCAGAGACCTTCTTGAGATTTTTTGGTGGCCATAATAATGAAGTACTACAATGATTCTAATAATAGAATTGTATATGAATTTTTAGAGCGTGGTGAGTAACCCAAATAAAAAATATATTAGTATTGAACATTAAAAAATATAAATAAGTTTTTTTTTTAAAGGAAAAAATATAAATAAGTTACCACCGACTTATAATAATAATAATAATATCTAAATTGGCATAGAAATAACCCTTCCTAATAAGAAATATATAAGTTTTTTATTTGAAATTGATTCAATCAAATTCTAACTAAACCATATCCGTAGTGATATCGAATTGATTGTCATCTGAATTATATAATAACAATAACAATAACAATAATAATAAATAATAATCGTAATTTATAAATTACTTTCAAAATTTGCATCTAAAATAGGAGAAATTTTAGCACACGCTCCACATATATACCACGTTATCAAAAAATTGACACTATACATGGTCTACCAGGTTATTTGTACGTGAGTGTACACTAAAATCTGTGGAATATTGCTTTGGCTGACATAAATAATGACACTAGGTTTTCAGGATTACAATTCTGAGACTTGACGATCAATTGATCATATGGAGACTAAAAAATCTGAAAATATGGAGTTGGGGATGAGAATTTCTAGGAATTTAATTCTCAAGGAAATCAAGAATGGTGCCGAAAAGAATTTGATATTATCTCCATTATCGCTTCATATTGCTTTGAATATGCTTGCTTCAGGTTCGACCGGTAAGACTTTGGAGCAGTTGCTACACTTTCTTGAATCCGATAGTATTACGAATCTCAATGCTCAATCTTCCCTTCTTATGGAACTTGCTACCGGTGATATCCATGAAGACCTTCCGTCTCCCGATGTTGAGCTAACGCCTCCTGAGGGTATTTATCCATCCTTTCAAGATTCCTTCACTAGAAATCCACGCTTGGGAACCGGACCTTATTCGGTCTATCGAGATCAGTTCCCTCAAAATCCAAGATGGGGAAGCGGACCTTATCCGTCCTATCAATATCAGGTCCCTCAGAATCCAAGCTGGGAAAGTGGACCTTATCCGTCCTATCAAGATCAGTTCCCTCGAAATCCAAGCTGGGAAAGCGGATCTTATCCGTCTTTCCAAGATCAGTTCCCTGAAATTCCAAGCTGGGAAAGCAAACCTTATCCGCTACGTCCAAATCCACGTAGCCACGGACCAAATTCCTTCTTTCGAGATACAAGGAGTGGCAAGAAGCCTTATAGTATCCCTGGTGGACCGATGATATGTTTGGTTAACGGGATATGGGTCGATCAGCGTCACCCGTTGAAGCATTCTTTCAAACAGTTAGCTGAAGATGTTTACAAGGCCAATGCTGAAACTGTTATTTTCTAAATCAGGTATTAACAATATTCTTTTTTTCCTCCGATTCTTAAATTTCTATTTATTGTGTATCACGTAATTAGGTTTAAATTTGATAACATAAATTGACAAACTAAACAACATTATTTTTCTCAGGCAGAACATGTTACGAATGAAATCAATTCTTGGGCGAGAGGAGCATCGAAAGATCATATCAATCCACTTTTTAGCAGTACCATAAGTAACGATGCAATTCTCATACTTGCAAATGCACTCTACTTCAAAGGAACATGGGTTGATAAATTTTATCCCGACTATACCGGAGATGAAGATTTTCATCTCCTTAATGGTGAAATTGTTAAAGTTCCCTTCATGAAGAATCGGAGTACCTACCAGTCTTATGGATCGTCTGAGGGGTTCAAACTACTGAAAATGCCATATAAATCTGGCAATTTAGACAAAAGATACGCCATGCATATTTTTCTTCCGGATAGAAACGATGGACTACAAGAACTAGTAGAAAAGTTCAACTCTAATCCAAGATTTTTTCTAGGGAATTGCGAACTTCAACATGTCAAGCTTAACAAACTATGGTTGCCAAGATTGAAGTATGATTATCAATTGGATGTTATAGAGAGTATGAAAGAACTGGGGTTGGATTTGCCCTTTGATCGAAATAAAGCTGAGATTAAAGAGATGGTTGAAACTTCAGAAGTAGTGTTCGTGTCGGACGCAATTCAAAAATGCTATATTGAAGTAAACGAAGAAGGAACAATAGCAACTGCTGTCACTGCATTCATAGGTCCTGGGGGGGGGTGCCTTGTATGAAGCCTTCTTACATAAACTTTGTTGCGGATCATCCGTTCTTGTTTATGATAAAAGAAGAGGTTTCTAACAGTGTCCTTTTCGTTGGAGCTGCTCTCAATCCTCTAGAATAAAATCTTGAGGTGTACGATGTTTGGGGAGTTTATTAAATGTTTTCGATTCAATTTAGTTTGTATTATTCGATTATCCCTATTATTCTGAGCTTCTTTATAACATTGACGAAATAATAAAGTTATGATTCGTTCCATAAATTGTTTTCTTTGTTTAGATATTTACGTTGTGTCGATTTGTATTATATTTCTGATTCATAATTCATTTGTTGTTAATTGAAAACATATTCATTTTAATTAACCTCAACCACAAACATCGATACAACAACTATCAATTTAAGATATAAGTTCTATTCATCTTAGAAATATTAATTCGTCTCTGTCTTGAGCAATGTAAAGTTCTGCTCTAACCGTTTATGATTACTTATTCCGAAGATGTCAAACAACTGCCAAGTTGGAGAACTTCTGGAATTCTCATTGTGAGTGAAGTCATCTTAACGAGTCAAATTCACAAAAAGGTTAACATTCATAGTCTTTTAACTTTGTCATTTCTTTCTTAAGGATATCAAATAATTTAAACAAGATCTCATATTCAAATCCTAATGCATAAAGAACAATGGCAAACAATCAACGACAGCAAAACAAAAATGGTAATAACTATATCATATTACAAAAAATAAATAAATGGGAACAGGAAGAAATTGCAATCAAATTAATAAAAAAAACAAAATTAAATATTAGCAAAATGTATCAAAATCCTATAGAAGAGGATTGAGAGCAGCTCCAACAAAAAGAACAATATCAGAAACATCTTCTTTGATCATAAACAAAAACGGATGATCTGCGACAAAACTTCTTTTCGAAGGCTTATAATCCATATCATCATCATCTTCATCACACCCGGCTTCTAAATCAAATGCAGTGATAAACCTTGCAGTTGTGCCTTCCTCATTTATTTCAATATAAGATTTTTGAATTGCTTTGGACACATATACTTCTGAAGTTTCAACCATCTTTTCAATCTCAGCTTTCTCGGGATCGATAGGTAAATCCATTCCCAATTCTTTCATGCTTTCACGAGCATCCAATTCATATTCGAACTTCATCTTTGGCAAGAAGAGTTTATGTAGCTCGACATATCTAAGCTTACGATCCTCGTGAAAAAATCTTGGATCAGTGTTGAACTTTTCCACTAGTTCTTGTAGTCCGTCCTTTTTTTTAGGAAGAAAGATATACATTGCGAACTTTTTATTATCTAAATGGCTAATTTTATATTC
Organism: Euphorbia peplus; assembly: GCA_028411795.1. Taxonomy (NCBI): domain Eukaryota; kingdom Viridiplantae; phylum Streptophyta; class Magnoliopsida; order Malpighiales; family Euphorbiaceae; genus Euphorbia; species Euphorbia peplus. Next base: position 28,324,786 of record CP110837.1, read on the forward strand.
CATCTTGATTAGTTTGAAACCCTTGAATGATCCATACGACATATCCAAATCATGCCGCTTCATGAAGGGAACTTTAACAGTTTCTCCATTCAGGAGATGAAAATCTTCGTCACTAGTCTCCTCAGGAAAAAATCTATCAACCCATGTTCCTTTGAAGTAAATTGCATTTGCAAGTACAAGAACGGCATCTTTACTTAAGATATCCGTTAAAAGTGGATCGATATGACCTTTCGATACTTCTCTTGCCCATGAATTGATTTCATTAGTAACTTGTTCTCCCTGAGCAGAACAATATTGACAGAAAAGAAAAGAAAATTGACATCTAAACTCTCATTATAATTAGCAGCCCTATAAATCTAGGGCAAACAATTTAGTCAGAAATTAAACACATTATTATGATTAATTTAACTGAAAACATGATTTAGCAAATGAAAATTCAATATATATTATACCTGATTTCGAAAATCAACGGATTGAACATTGGCCTTATAAACATCTTCAGCCAACTCTTTAAAAAAACATTTCAAAGGGTTAAGCTTACCAACCCATATCCCGTTAACCAAACATATAATCGGTCCCAACTTATTTTGATTATCTCCGGTGGCAAGTTCCATAAGAAGGGGAGATTGAGTATTCAGTTGAGTAATACTATCTGATTCAAGAAACCGTAGCAACTGCTCCAAAGTCTTACCAGTCGAACCAGAAGCAAGCATATTCAAAGCAATATGAAGTGATAACGGAGACAATACAGAATTCTTCTTGCCTCCATTCTCGATTTCTTCGAGAATCGACCGCGTAGCAATACGCAACCCAAACTCCATCTTATTTTCAAATATTTGGGAGACCATTTTAGACTTAAAGGGGTGTATGGTATTTAGACTTTTCTAGACTTTTAAAGATTTTAAAAATTTGGAGATATTCAATTGAGATGATTTTAATAAAGTCATTAGAAGTTTTTGAAAAGTCTTTAAATAAAGATTTTATTAGACTTCTATATACATTTTATGAGATTTTAATACAAAACTTCTCTTCTCACTCTCCTCCAAGATTTCACTGTTGTAATTGGATTATAACAATTTTATTAATATTGCGAAAATGTCAATACATCTCTTGGCTCTTCTCTTCAAATTGGTCATAATTCTAGCTTTGCTTCCTCTTCTCTCCAATACATGTCTTGCCGTCACCATTAATCTCACATATGGATATAAAATATTAATATACTCGTCTTGCCGTCACCATTAATCTCACCATTATTCTCTACTAACCAACTTATAAGATCGGGTATTCATCTTCATCAGTTCAAGGTCTTCAACTATTGTCCATGACAAACCTTCAAAAACTAAAGCTGACAACAACAAAAAAACGATCAAATTAAAAAAACTCAATGTAAAGTTTTATAATCGGTTTAGAGAAAACTTGTTGATACATGGAAGTCCTTGAATTGTGTGAGATATGAAGAATAGGTAGTTAAGGATTATATAATTTTTTACCACCGAGTATGGTACTAATTTACAACATTCTCGGTTAATAAGATAATTTTGAATTATTTATTGAGAGATTTAAGTTAACCGATTCAAATATATTAATCTCTACAAAAGTCTTTAAAACTCAATAAAAATCATTTCAAAATAACTCTATAAAAGTCATTGATAAATTTATAAAATTTATAAAAATCATTAAGAATCCATAAAACTCCATAAAATTCTTTCACTTTTTGTTTTGATGATAGATTAGATACGTGAGCTGCCAAGTTCTATGCTAGACCATCAACTTGATTTGTTCTTATCCATTTATAGAATGTGATTAACAGAAATTTGATTTGAGTTGTTACCAAGTAGTACAATATATACTTTTCACCAAGGTCAATTGAGAAATTGTAAATTTAACTAATTTACATCATTCACATCTGATTTAATTCATTACTTCTACAGTTTATTTTTAACTTTTACTTTCATTTTCATCACTTTACTTTCCATTCATTAGTACTATTTTTTTAAAGAAAAAATCTCAGCGCCATTTTAAATCCATAAAACCACATTGGATTTTTGTCCAGACTATACTCTTAGAAAAGCACAATTATTCCTTTATAGTACCAACATTAATACAATTGATTATTTATTTGATTCATTTGTTATGTCAATGTTCAAACCAAGGTTAGTCTAAACTAGTTCAGAACAATTGATTACATCTGTCATCCATGCACTACAACTAAACACTAATCAGGGCATTGTTTGGTCACAAGGTCAAGTACATTCTCGGACAACAATCTCAAGTCCAATAATCTTTTTCTAAATTTTTCACGGCTCCCAACCACCGCCACCGGCAACATTTCCGGTAAAAAAAACACTTTCAGATCCAAAATCCAGTTAAAAAAACAAAAAAATTCAAATCAAAACAAATTTTCACTAACCTGAACAAAAAATAAAACTAAAATCCAAAAAAAGACATAAAATATATAATAAAAAGAGGCTCAGATCTGAAAGATCAGGCGACGGAAAATAAACACCACCACCGTAGCAAAAGCAACCAGTTGCCACAGAAAAAGACCAAAAGGCCCTTCTCATATTCTCAGGCATCCAAGGTCACCATGCCGCCGGTGAACCGGTAATATTCTCCGTTACCTGACCGGACGCTCCCGGATTTGTACAGATCGGTATCATCATAGCCTCTTATAATGAATAAATAAATAAATAATTAGAAAGAAGGGAGTAGATAGATAGATATGATGATGATAATGAAGAAGACAGTGTGAGAAACACAGCAGTTGGATCAGGAAAAATCATCAGCTCAGCCATGCAACGCCGCACAGGGCGGCGCTGCGGTTAAGCCTCAATTTTCCGGGAGCGTCGAAGAGGTTTGAGGTGTTTGGTTTGTTTTTATAGTGGGTAATTTTGTTTTGTTTCTCGTTTTTGCCCTTTGGTTTAGTGCAATGATTTCGGTAGCTGGATATGTAGCTAGAGGCGTTTTAGTCATACTAAAAATTTAGTCAGTTGTAATTAAGAATATTTTTTCCACTCTAAATAAAAAAATAAAATGTAAGTATTTGTTTTTCTTTAATCTTAGGAAAAGATCTAAAGTACTTTGTTCATTATATTCAGGTTTACATATAATCTTTGCTTGTGTGGAAGCTGCCGAAGTGCAAACTCTTATAAATAGTTTGATTTTTGCTGTTGATTGCTTTTCCTCGAGTTTGATGCATAAGTCGTTATTGGTACATTTAACTCAAATGTCTTCTCGTGTACCTCCTTGTTTGATTCGTATTGATGTGTCTAGTTTTAAGTCCTTTAAACTTTGTACACAAGGAGAACTAATTTTCTCCATTGTTTTTCATAGAAGATTATCTCGGTTTTAGCTTAATCTCTAGTTTTTATCGATCGGCTTTCTCAATTCATTTCATTTGTTGATTACAAAAGAAATTCAAAAATTTATTATTTTTAAACAACAATAATTGTAATTTATATATTAAAAAGCGCTAAGCATAAGTAAGTAGAACAATTGAAATTTGTATAATAAAAAGCGCTAAGCATTAGTAAGTATGACGAAAACCTTCAAAGTCTAGTTATTGAGAACATCTGAATCCTAGTTGGAGTGTATATGAAAACTAGTAAAATTTTAACCACCTAATCACTCCAATCAAGGTCTAATTTTGTAACGTGATCTAAATATGTAAATAGTCTATTAAAAGAGGTTTAGTTTTGTTAAAACCCCGCATTTAAAATGGATAGCCTAAAGTACAAAATTACAAAATTGGTGTATTAGTTCATTTTGGTGAGGTGAAGTAAACTGGGTTACACGTGTTTATTCATGCATGCATCATCACAGTTCTTTTTTTTTTTATAGCAACATGCATCATCACGGTTAAATACCATTTTGATTACCAAAACAAATACCATAGAGTTTGGTTACAGTGTCCACTATATCCTCGGATACAATACAACTTCACCCATCTCATTCCATTTTCACAGTTCAAATTTTCACTTTCACAACACCATTCACCGCCGGCAACCTTTCCCGGCCGATCAAATTCTCAGTCAGATCAACAAACCCTCTTCACTCAAACAAAAATCAATTCAATCTACATTAACTATAACAGAAAAAACAGTGAAAAAAACAAAATTAAAAGGGTAAACCAGTCATTTTCAGAAAAAGCTCAGATCCGAATAGATCAGGCGGTGGAAAATTAAAACCACCATGGCAGCTGTAAACGGTTGCCACAAGAAAAGGCCAAACTACCCTTTTCCATTTCTCAGGCATCCAGGTTACTTCCCGCCGATGAAAATGGTTATATTTTCCGTTGCCTGACCGGACGCTCCCGGATCGGTATCATCATAGCCTTTAGAATATGTATGTATGTTGATGTATTGAATTGAGTTGAATGGAATAGAACAGAAGAGAGATAATCATATGATCGGAGACATATTAGAGCACGCCCGAAGTACGAGAACATTCAGATAGGAAAAATCATCGGAACAGCCAAGCAGCACAGCTCAGGGCGGCGCTGCGGTTGAACCTCAATTTTCCGGGAGCGTCAGAAAGCTAGAAGGTGTTTACTGTGATTTTATAGTGGTTTAATTTTTGGATTTGCCGTTTTCACCCTTATGTTTAGTGCTGATAGCTTTGTGTTTCAGATGGAAAGTGTAAGGGCGTTGTAGTCATTTTGGATGCTTACAGACATTTTCATCCAGTTACCATAATGAAAGAAGGTCTTAGGTAAAATTAGATGGGTTAAGTCCTTGTTTAGAAGAAGGTGAATGGAGGTTAATTGGAGTAATGGAATGGTATACTTTTTATTTAAACTCATTTAGAAGTTTTAAAAATATTAAATGAGAGTTAATGAGAATAATTATTTTACTTTAATTAACTTCGAAACTTTAATCTCTTAATTGGAGGTTGATGTAAACATTTTAACTTTAACAAGGTTAACATTTAACTTTCATTTTTGTCACTTCCTTTTTCGTTATGTTACTCATATTAACCTTCTCTAACTCTCACTTCCATCAACCTCTTCTATGACTTCCGTGAAGTGCTGAATGAAATCAAAGAGATGAGAAGTATGCTCATGGAACTAAAAGTTGATAATGTCGGCTTTCAGTCAAATCGTCAGCCTCAAAATTGAATCTAAATCATTTCCCTAATAATGCAGGATCAATTGTCCTTTATAATGTGGCATCACAATCTCTCACCATCCAGGTATAATAGTGTGCTGCAATTTTGAAGAATCTACTTTTGCTAGTTGTCACGAGTTCTATGATACTTCTTTTTTCCAGGTTCTGGAACTTCTATGAGCAAGGAGAACGAGAGAGACTATCATCTGAAATCTCAGAATTGTGGCATAGGTTCATTACTTGGACGTATTTTAATGTAATTTTGTATGGTATAAACACAACTATTATATACGCTTGGAACAAAGTCCTTCAGGAATCAAGTAAGAACAAAACATCCAACTTCTTAGCAAGTTCTATGTCTTCATATTTGAACTCTAACTATCGTTTAAATTTGTATACGATGGGGATAACATGATGATGATATTGTAAAGGAGTTGGAAGATTGCAGAAAGTTGAATTCCCAATTGACGACGAGGTAATCTTTTTCAACTTTGGACAAATAAATTGTATGCGGTAATAAAACGAAATTTGTTAGAGTGACTGTTTATGGTTTGTTCCTTCAGAGAAGTTGAGGAACTTAAGAGGGGAACTGACGAATTACTCAACGTGTAAACAAAAAGGTCCAATGATGGAGGGAACTGAAGCTATTGTGAGTGGATAGAACAAGTCACTAAAACGTTGAGGAAGCCAAATTACTTAATTTCCAATATCAGGAGGATTAGACATCACAGTTATTTTCCCTCTCAAAATTTGACGACTCTACTCAGAATTTGATTTCGCTCTTTTAAACAAAATTCACACGGCGCTCTTTCTCTCTCTCAAACCTCCGATCGAAATCGCAAACCCTAAACGATCGATCAATTTTCTTTTAATCAAATATTTGACTAAAATGATCCTGAATTTAACTATGGTATTGAGTTGTTTTGACTGAATTTGATCCAATTCGGTTGAAAACAGTTACAAATGTGAATATTTTTCTTTTAATATTTGATCCAAAATTGAATCGCAGGGATCCGTGACTAGGCCTACTGGTTACTTAACTTTTTTTTTTCTCTCTTCTTCTTCTAATTCAATCTCCTCTTCTAATTCAATATCTTCTTATTCTATGTACCCATGCCACATTCTTCTTTTTCTTCATAGAGCTCATCCCAAACACATTCGATTTCTTCTAAAGCTCATCGCAGATCCAACCCATCACCAACTGAGTAATTTCTTCTTCTTCCTAAAGCTCATCGCAATTTTGTCATCGGACTTTGCAAACCAACCCGCTCTTCTTCTTCCTCTTCTAATGTCATCTCTTCTTATTCTATGTAACTATGGCACATTCTTCTTCCTCTTGAACTCATCGCCAACTCATTCGATTTCTTCTAAAGCGCATCGCAAATCCATTTCTTCTAAAGCTCATCGCAAATCCGATCGTTCTCTACAACTTCCAATCATCCGACTTCATGGCAGAACAACTCGCTCAAGGTTAGTCCTCTCTTACTTTTTTTTCTCTTCTTATCCTTCCTCTTCTTCTCCTTTGTAGCTATGTCACATTGTTCCTCTTCTAATTCAATACCTTCTTCTACTCTGTAGCTATGTCACATCCTTCTAATTTCTTCTGTAGCTATGTCACATCCTTCTAATTTCTTCTTCTTTCTTTGTAACTATGGCACAGCTCCTCGCGGTTGCGACACTCACACTCGTGTTTCAAAGGATGTTCGATGCGCTCCTCACTCTGGGCCACCTCCCAGCTCCAATGGAAGGGATTTTTCGGCAGGTTTTTCAGACCATCATTGAAATGGCTATCCCACCTATACCGGTAGAACGACAAATACTAGGTTAGTGTTTTTATTTTAGTATTAACGGTTGTTAGACATTAAGCATATAGTGATCTTGATCTTTTATTTGAGCTTATTAAGCCCATGATCATGTATTATTGGTATGAATAAGTCATTCGTATTGTTGGACAGTCAAGTAATTGACTTAAACTAGTAACTGAAAAGGATATGTGAGGTCGAATATTGGCCAAATAGATTAATTTGCCAATTAATCGCATGTATTATTGCTGGCCTTCAGGAGCGGTGACACCATCTTTGGACAGTTTTAGTGTAGAGTTTATTGGTGTGTATGCAGGTTTGCAAGCTAAGTCTTAAAAAAACTTTAGGTTTCCCAAGTCTTGTATTTCTTGCTATCTCTAGTCCTAAAAAAACTTTAGGTTCCCCAAGTCTTTTATTTTGAACTTGTTGTTCAAAACAATGGAGTTCCGAATACGCTAGCTAACCTGTTCAACACTATATTGGACCAGAATTCCCCAGACAAAACTGGAAACTGAACCCAAACAGTCAATTTATGAACGTGGTCCATTTCAATCTTCATTCTTGTTGTCCAAGCATGCATAATCAATGGTTTATAGTTAAATGGAAATGGACCTGCTCCCAATACCTTCATCGGACCTTCATTGGACTCAAAATTAAAAGACTTTATTTGCAACCAATTGAAATCATAATTTTATTTTATTTTTAGCCTTTGTATGGGAGTTGGTAGCAGCGGCGTTAGCAATGGTAGCAGCGGCGGCAGCAGCAGCCTCGGCAACATCAACAGTGGCTCTCTCTCGTGGAACCCGCCGAGCTACCTGAGCTCCAGTAAAATCAATGGGAATCCTCATAAGATCGTAAAAAACAACCGACACATTGTTCCTCTTCTAATTCAATACCTTCTTCTACTCTGTAGCTATGTCACATCCTTCTAATTTCTTCTGTAGCTATGTCACATCCTTCTAATTTCTTCTTCTTTCTTTGTAACTATGGCACAGCTCCTCGCGGTTGTGACACTCACGCTCGTGTTTCAAAGGATGTTCGATGCGCTACTCACTCTGGGCCACCTCCCAGCTCCAATGGAAGGGATTTTTCGGCAGGTTTTTCAGGCCATCATTGAAATGGCGATCCCACCTATACCGGTAGAACGACAAATACTAGGTTAGTGTTTTTATTTTAGTATTAACGGTTGTTAGACATTAAGCATATAGTGATCTTGATCTTTTATTTGAGCTATTAAGCCCATGATCATGTATTATTGGTATGAATAAGTCATTCGTATTGTTGGACAGTCAAGTAATTGACTTAAACTAGTAACTGAAAAGGATATGTGAGGTCGAATATTGGCCAAATAGATTAATTTGCCAATTAATCGCATGTATTATTGTTGGCCTTCAGGAGCGTTGACACCATCTTTGGACAGTTTTAGTGTAGAGTTTATTGGTGTGTATGCAGGTTTGCAAGATAAGTCTTAAAAAAACTTTAGGTTTCCCAAGTCTTTTATTTCTTGCTATCTCTAGTCCTAAAAAAACTTTAGGTTCCCCAAGTCTTTTATTTTGAACTTGTTGTTCAAAACAATGGAGTTCCGAATACGATAGTTAACCTGTTCAACACTATATTGGACCAGAATTCCCCAGACAAAACTGAAAACTGAACCCAAACAGTCAATTTATGAACGTGGTCCATTTCAATCTTCATTCTTGTTGTCCAAGCATGCATAATCAATGGTTTATAGTTAAATGGAAATGGACCTGCTCCCAATACCTTCATCGGACCTTCATTGGACTCAAAATTAAAAGACTTTATTTGCAACCAATTGAAATCATAATTTTATTTTATTTTTAGCCTTTGTATGGGAGTTGGTAGCAGCGGCGGCAGCAGCCTCGGCAACAGCAACAGTGGCTCTCTCTCGTGGAACCCGCCGAGCTACCTGAGCTCCAGTAAAATCAATGGGAATCCTCATAAGATCGTAAAAAACAACCGACCCAGCATGAAGCTCGGCAGGTCTGACAACCCTAAACTCGCCAAGTAGTGCAGCCACACGTCTCAGGCGCGCAAGCCTCTCATGAGACCAAACATACCTACCTGGGAAATCACAAGTTCAAATTAGTATAAACTCAAGGAAACTGGAGGTCAGGTAGCTCGGCGGGTTCCACGAGAGAGTCGCTGCTGCCGCCGCTACTACCATTGCTACCGTCGCTGCTACCAACTCCCATACAAAGGCTAAAAATAAAATAAAATTATGATTTCAATTGGTTGCAAATAAAGTCTTTTAATTTAAAAATTGTATAAATTGAGATACGTGGTTTCTACAATTTACAAATAAACTCTCTACATATTAGTAATATTAAAAATAAGTTTCTTTAATGAAATGAGTTATTCACTTTGCAAACATCTCTTAACAAATTAAAGATTGAATTTTTTTTATTATGAAATGGTGCATTTTGATTCATAAAAAAATGTTTTATAGAAAAATGTTTTAAAATCAAGTCTCTAATTTATCTTGTTTTATTTACCATTTACCCCTAAACTTTTGTTAAAAAAATAATACTTTTAATAATGAATTGAAGTTTATATAAGTAGTGTGTAGCTTTAATACATTTTAGTTGTTTTTTACTATCTTACGAGCTGCATGTTGGATCGGAGCCTCTAATACATTTTATTTGAGAGTGACATCTTTTCAGTAAAAAGTAAAACAAAATCAAATGCAAACATCAAATATTAGAGGCTCCGATCCAAATCAAGGAAGAAAATTATACACCATTAAAACTGATGGCAACAATTGTAACCGGTTGCCACTGAAAAAGACCAAAATATCCTTCTGGTTTTTCTCAGTACATCCAAGGTCTCGTCGTCGCCGATGAGAATGGTCATACTTCTCCATTTCCTGATCGAACGCTCCCGGAAAAAGTACATATCGGTATCATCACAGCCTCTTTTATTTATTTATTTGTTTATTGATGAAAAGGGAAGGAAGGAAGAGAAAGAGAAGAGAAAGTGAATGGGTCAGTGGAATCATCGGCTCAGTCAAGCAGAGCCGCACACGGTAGCGTTGCGGTTAAGCCTCAATAATTATTTTCCGGGAGCGTTGAAGTTTTAGCTCGTCTTTGCTTAGTTTTTATAGTGATGTTTGGGTAAATTTTAAAAGTATTTTCGCGGTTAAAAAAGTGGTTGTGTTATAATTATGTAAATGATTACCACGAGCTAAAGTATGTGGTGGTCGTGCGTTTTACAAACGCAACTAAGCTGTTAGTTACAATCTTTAGCTATAGCGTAAAATAAATGATACCTTGAAGGAGCTGGTCATTATTTCAACAACAATTGACATATTAAATTCAACTTAGTAGTATATCAAGCATTAGCTTTAATCCAACTTAGTGCTTTCCTGATGGAGAATGCTTCAATAAGAGAGAGCTATCCAGACAACACATTACCAAGTCATTCTTTATAATTTTCCATTTTCTTCACGTAATACACACTTGAAATTAGCAGAAGGAGGATTCGTAACTAAAAGCAATGTCCACATTCACTTTATAGAACTCAAAGGAGGCCGAGACAACGTCAGCGCGGGTTGAACAATTGAAGAAAATATTGTAGAACTCAACGCTTGAGCAACTAGTTGGGCAGGCTTTGGCATTGTGAACCGAAACTAACGCCAAGGATGATTTACTTTTACAAGTTACATTGTTGGGATTATACAAGATGTTCCAACAAAGAACCGATACAAACTCTACTACCTCTTCAGGCTTCACTGATAACTAAATAGTAAACTTTATTTTTTTTGCCTAATCTTGTATTGGAATCATTCTTATAATGACTGCTTTTTGGTTCTCAAATTGAAAAGTTTCATAGTTAAAGTTGATTATGAACGATAAATGCATTCAAAATTTATGAAGTAGCTTCCAAAAATATTTAAACATCGGCCCAAATCTGTGAAATAACAATTTCCGCTCTAAAATTATATATACTAGATGTAAAATCAATACTAAACATTCTAATAATGGACACGCCACTGACTTTTTGTACTCAAATGAGTAACAATTTACAATTTTTTGTATGATATGTTTTACCTATTACACTAACATGTTCAAATTTTGTCACACTTCCATTTTTAATCATATAAAAGATTATATATAATTTTGAGCTCCATGTTAAATAGGTATAAATATACACACTGCCAGATTGAATTTTCTAGTCACCAAATCATATAATGGTATACACCTGTCACTCATGCAACCATCACCACAACCAACCAATAACCACCTTGTTTGGCTACAAAAACAAGTACATTCTCGGATTCCACCACTCACCGCCGGCAACATTTCCCGGCAAAACACTTTCCACAACCAAAATTCCGTCAGAAAACAAATCATTTTAACATTTTTTACAACTAAAAAACAGTAAAAAATATAAAACTCAAAGAGTAAATTTTTTGAGGCTCAGATCCAATAGATCACGGAAGAAAAATATACACCACATAACGGATAAAGTAACCGGTTGCCACTGAGAAAAGACTAAACTGTCCTTCTCATTTTCAGGACATCCAGGTTACCTCGCCGGTGAAAATGGTAATATTCTCCGTTTCGTGATTGGACGCTCCCCGGAAAAGTATGGATCGGTATCATCACAGCCTCGTTTTTTTTTTTTTTTGGAGGAAATTAGAGAAAGAAAGAGATGAGAGTGAGATTGACAGATAGACATAGATTGATTAAAGGGATCATCGGCACAGCCAAGCAGCGCCGCACACGGCGGAGCTACGGTTGAGCCTCATCAACTTTCCGGGTAGCATCAAAAGACCTAGTGAAGCTCTGTTGGTTTTTATAGTGGGGTGTTTTGAATTGTTTTCCGGGTTTGCCCTTAGTTTATTGTGTTGGGATTTTTGTATTGGTTTGGAGTAAAGGGTTTTTTGTCATTAGCTTCCTAAACTTGCATGTTTTTGGTTGTGAAAGTAGTAAATTAGAATTTGAGACTTTGAGTACTTAAAAAGTAAGACATATATAGTTCAATCGATCCAAATCAGATTTGCTTTTAAGTGCGTGGAAGGGCTTAACATGTCTAGGCATGAGGAGGCGATCTTTAAACACTAAGATTTATCATGTTGTGTTTAAATAATCAGTATGATTGTATCTTTAAAAATTATTTCATCATTCCTAACTTTAATTTTATGTTTGATTTACATATGCGATTTTGAAGATTTGAAGATATCTAAATAAAAGAATGTAGGTATAGTTGCTGTAATTGAAGTGATGATTTGTGATTATGATGTAACTGAATTCTATTGGCTCTAATTATATACAAATTTATGAGGATTTTCAAATTCTCGTATTGTAATTAATCGCAATTTTATAGAAAATTGAGTGTTGATGGATGAGAGAAACAAGGCTCAATTTGAAGAGTACAAGGTCCGTAAGGTCGTTAAAGAGATATTCTAAATAATGGTGGAATTGTCCTATGGGTTCTTTGACAATATCGGACCCTGATAGCACTCTTCAACTTTGTATACAAGATCCGAGACATGTTCAATCTCTGTTGGACAAGGTTGACAAGTTCATTAAAGAGAAAGACATTTCAATTAACAATTTGATTGTGTGGTTTTCGGTATCTTAATGACATTGTTAGAATCCTATATAGAATGTACAAGACATGCTCAAATTAGAAAATAATCGCAAGTTCCATAAAAAAATGAAAACGTTTCAGATATGATAGATTAATCCGCATATTTTCAACACCACCCGACCGTATAAAGACTAATGCCGAACCTTAATAATGTCGTTCAATCTTGTATATATAATATGCGATATGCTCAAATTTTTATTGTCAAGTTTGCAGCTCCATAAAAATAAACAAGATTTACGTGTTTTCAACACTACTCAACCTCAATAGAACTAGTCAATACTACAAGACTGTAACAAATACATGGAGAAGGTTTACAAGTCAGTAAACCTTAATAGCATTGCTCGACCCTGTAGCTTGATACATGCTACAAATACATGGAGAAGGTTTACAAGTCAGTAAAAAACTTAAAACTACTACACGTCTTTATCGTACAAGGTTCACGGCTCTATCAAAGATATTATAAGTGGAACGATTTGCACGTTTGCATATTTTCGGCACTACTCGAACCCAATGAACCTAGTCAACCTGTGATCTGAAATCTGTTTGGAAAAATGCAGCAACACATGTAAGGTTGGCGTTCAGCATTGTGCTAATTTGTTAGCAAATCATATAAAAGTTCTTTAATGAAAAAAAGATTGCAAAAATACGTCAACAGCAGGATTCGAACCTGCGCAGGCAAAGCCCAACAGATTTCGAGTCTGTCTCCTTAACCACTCGGACATATTGACGTTTAGTTTTATTTTGAACAGACAAGTAATAAATACTGTTTAGCCTTTGTGATAAAAAATGATAAAAGGGAAAAAGGAAAAAATTCGCCCACCGTGGGGCTCGAACCCACGACCACAAGGTTAAGAGCCTTGCGCTCTACCAACTGAGCTAGACGGGCTTATTAGTATTTTGATTGTAATTTATGTCTCAAATATTATTATGGAAACGAAAACATACTTAAACCTTTCTTTCCAAACTTTTGACTTTCCAGCTTGATACTTCATTACAAATATAATTTGTTTTTTTTAAGGAAAATGATGTTATTATAGAGATTTAAACAATATCGCATTACAAATAAAGTTTTGGTGGAACATCAAGCCACTCACCACTGAGACTCAATAATATTATTATTTTTAGTTACTAAATAAGTCACTCTATTTACAGAGTAACAAGCGAAAATAATTGAGCAATTTGAAAGCTTATTGAGAAAATATTTATAAATCTCCACTATGGTGTTAAAAGAAGAAATATCTTCTAACAGTTGAGCCAAACATTGAATAAGTAATGATTAGGATGCAACCTCCATCTGGCTTCTTTCTTTATCCTTCAACTAACTTAAATCCATCTTAAAAGCCTCTAAAAAATATAAAACTCTACTGAAATGCTAACTAAGCTAACAACCTCTAAAAATCAATCTTTTTCAATTTCTCTTTGCTTTGGTAATTATAAATAGGATAGATAGAAAGAGTATATTTTTAAATTAGTTAACTGAATAAGCTATTAAGACATCGCAAAAGGTCAACGTTGAAATCTCAATCTTTCCAAATATTAGTATAATAGGAGCATGAGATGTTATTCGGGAACATAGTGATGTGTGTTGCATGTTTTTGCGGAGTTGGTTCAAGGGAGTTTTCTATTTAAAGATGAGGAGGCGTGTTACATTCGAGAAACGTTGGAATTGGTTAAAATTTTGGGCAAAAATATTATATTTTTGAACCTTGTTTTTCGCTTGTTGTATAATATTATATTGACTTTGTTAACTTTTTTTTAATTGATGTATATGTCAAATTTGTTAATCATTTTTGTAAATAATAGTACTCGCCATTTAGCTCGAGCTACTTATTCTCGGTTACGACAATAGATCATTAAGACTTCAATTTTAATCTAATTTCAAGTTTTGTATTTTATTTTTTTTTGATAAATTTATAAGGAGTATGATTCGAATCGTGGACTTTCCACACATACTAATGAGTGTACCAGTTGTGCTAAACCATTTTGAAGTTTGTATTTTGATTGTGTTTAACACAGTTCCTTTGTTAAAACATCAAAATACACTTTCCATATTTTAAAATACGTGGCCTATTGCCATTGGATTCCTTGCATCACATAAAAAAAATTCAGACGGACGGTTGTTTGTTCATCTTCCAACAGTTAAGCTCTCACCGTTTGCTATAAAAGCCCAAAAATAAACTCAAATCAAAATCCTGAACTTAAATTGAAGTTGATACTAGAAGGACAAAAGCAAAAATGAAAACGAAAATGAAATTCGCCATGGCTATCATCACTACATGCTTGATCTTCTTCTGCTCATCAATCTTCGCGCGGTCTCTCGCCGATCAAAACTTCGACGTCCGGCAGCATCTCTCCACCGTCACACGGTTTCTCTTCCTCTTTAACTTTAACATTTCTCGTTTTGTTTTTTAGGTTTTGGATTCTGTGACTGTTGATGTATAGATTTAGCGATTGTTTTTAGAGTTCTAGAGCCTGTGTAGTTAGGAGGTTTCTGCTGGTTTGAATAATTTGTTGAATGAGTTCAGTAGAGCTGTTTTTGATTGTTTCTTTGAAAGTTTGACGCTAAGTTTAGATATTTCGAGTCCGTGGAGCTGTTTTACAGTCTGATTGATTGTTGCTGTAAAATTTTGGCGCTAATTTTTAGATTTTTAGTGCAGTTAGGAGTTTTCTGCTGCTTCGATTAGTTTTTTGAATGAGTTCAGTAGAGCTGTTTTATGCGCTTGTTGATTGTTGCTGTGAAAATTTGGAGCTAATTTTTAGATTTTTCGAGTCTGTGTAGTTAGGAGTTTTCTGCTGGTTCGATTAATTTGTTGAATGAGTTCAGAAGAGCTGTTTTATTCTGATTGATTTGTTGCTGTGAAAGTCTGGCGCTAATTTTAGATTTTTAGAGTCTGTGGAGTTAGGAGTTTTCTGATGCTTTGATTAATTTGCAGTAAGATATGAATTTATGTGTTGGATTCAGTAGAGCTGGTTTAGTCTCTGATTGGTTGATGTATAATTTAGAATTATAGAGTCTGTGTAGTAGGAGTTTTCTGTTGCTTCAATTGATTTGTTGAATGATTAAATTAGCTTAAGACATGAATTAGGTGCTAAATTCTGCAGAGCTGTTCTGTTTTCTGATTGATTGTTGCTGTAAATGTGTGGTGCTAGTGTCTAGAGTTTGGGTGTCCTGTAATCAGGAGTTTGCTTAAGGTATGAATTTCTGTGCTAAGTTCAATAGAGCTGTTTTACTTTCTGATTGATTGTTGCTGTAGAAGTTTGGCGCTCATTCTTGTGTAGTCAGGAGTTTATTAGATTAGCTTAAGATATGAATTTATGTGGTAAATTCAGTAGAGCTGTTTTATTCTCTGATTAATTGTTGCAGTAAAAGTTTTGAGCCCGTGCTTAGAATTCAGTGTGTTTGTGTAGTCAGGAGTATATTAGATTAGCTTAGGATATGAGTTTCTGTGCTAATTTCAGTAGTGCTGTTCCATTCTCTCATTGATTGTTGCTGTAAAATGTCGATGCTCATGTTTGGAAATTCTTTATTTGATTCAGTAGAGCTGTTCTGTTCTCTGATTGACTGTTGCTGTTAAAGTTTGGTGCTCATGTTTAGAATTCAAGTATTCGTGTAGCCAGGAGTTATCTGCTTCTTCGATCAATTTTGTTGAACGATTAGATTAGCTTAAGATACTAATATCTTTGCTAAATTCAGTAGGGCTGTTTTATTCTCTTATACATTGTTTCTGTGAAAGTTTAGCGCTCATTTTAGGATCCAAGTGTCTGCATCGTTAGGAGTTTTCAGCTTCTTCATCGGTTTTGTTGAATGATTAGATTGGCTTATGAAATCAATTTCTGTGCTAAATTCCCTAGGACTATTTTGTGTGCATGTTTATGTGTTTTGTCTTAATTAGGAGGTTATAAGCATCATTCAGAAAGGCACTGTGCTCCTATATTTGTATAGACACTGCTAAAATATATAGTTAAGCTGACTTGTCTCCTATTTCTGCAGATATGGGGCTGTGAAAGATATGGCTTTCGATAACTTTCAACGGTCTGATAATCCTCAGGGTTGCACTCCTATTCACTTAAACCTTGTGGTAATTATTGATTTTGTGAAGTTGGATCGGCTTATTTACATTTTTGATTTTGAGGTTTAGTGTGAGTCCTTGGTAATATCATAAGTAAAACTCCACTTTGTAGTACTGGCATTGATATTTTGATCGTATCCATAATCTTATTAAAGGTGCACTAAGCGCAAAGCACTATGAGATCATAGATGACAACAGTTATCATTTAAGAAGTGGAAAACTCTATAGTGCAACTACTAAATCATATCCATAATCTCAATCTTAAAGTAATGCAAGAGATTCCAAGTTAACTACTCTTAACTCTTCCATAATAATAAATTCTCAAGTTCAAACAAAATCTTAACTTTAACTGCTTTTTTAACAAGAGTCTCCACATTCATCACTCATCGTCTCCACATTCTAACATGCGATTAATCCTAAGTTAACTAATAACTGCTTGTAGGATTAGTATTACTGTTTTTCTCCTTTTTGGTCTCCAAAAATTAATCTTCCCTGTTTATGTTGCCATGTTGGACACAATAATATTCTAATGAATGGTGAGATCTAAGCATCACAAGCAACCCTCAGATGTAGAGTCGTACCGAGCATGATCCTTTGAAACAAGTCAGCCTTTGGCATTGTAAGGGGCTCTATTTCTAGAGACTTGTGAGCCTAGAGTCTGAGCATTCCTTTAACAGCTATGCTACACAAATATGCCCCTTTGGCCTGATATTTGAGGGTGAATAAAGTAGCATTTGCCGAGTTACTTTAATTAAGCTACTGTTATTGTTTTGAGATTATTTTCCTGGTTTGGAGGACTTGCATGATTTTACTTTGGATATTTGCATTCTTTAATGCATAAAATGGTGAAATAAGCCCTTAAATTAATTTTATTGTTCAAGCATACTTGCATAACAATTTTAGAAATTGACGCTCGTGTCATTTCCTTTCTAGTTTCTGACTGAAGTGTTACCATTCATTGTCATTCTCCTTGTCTTTTTGGCTGTCACACCTTACATTGGAATACCTCGTTTCTGATCCTGCTTTTATATTATTTGGCTGTGTATTTATTATGATGATTATCACGCTTGATGCGTTCACATAGAGGATAGGCCGCGTCTCATTGTGCTGTTAAATCAATCAAAGAAATGAGAATATATCGTTTTTGTCTTCCAGGCAAGACATGGAACTCGTTCACCCACTCAGAAACGGATGAGGGAGTTAGATCGATTGGCAGCCCATTTAGAAGAACTCGTAAAAGCTGCTGAAGAAAACAAGAAGTCAATGGAAAAAGTTCCTAAGTGGATACGGGGTTGGAAATCTCCTTGGAGAGGGAAATTAAAAGGTGGACAATTAGTCAGTAAAGGAGAAGAAGAATTGTATAATCTTGGAATCAGAACAAGGGAGAGATTTCCGGATTTGTTCAAGGAGGAATATCACCCTGATGTTTATGCCATTAGAGCTACTCAGGTGCGCTCCATGTAAAATATCATATGTCCTCTGGTTTTTTCTCAGCTTGGGCTGACGTCGTAAAAATCACTTCACCTCTTCCACTATCTTTTGAAGCGTAGTTTATTGGTTTAGTATCTAACTGAGCATTTTTTATCAACCTATTTATGAATTTTGTTTTTCCTGATGATTTTCTTTCTTCTCCGTTCTTTGCTTCAACGTGATAGGTTCCTCGGGCATCAGCTAGTGCTGTGGCATATGGCATGGGGCTGTTTAGTGGAAATGGAAGTCTTGGACCAGGGAATCATAAAGCTTTTGCTGTTGTCAGTGAAAGCCGTGCAAGTGATATAATGCTTAGATTTTATGATTGTTGTCAAAGCTACAAGGTATGCGTGGGGTTTTGATTTTTAGTTGTGATTTCTGTGATATCTGAAAAACAGAATTACCATTTCTCTGGTTCACATTTTGATTTTGTTCTCCCATTTTCGATGCAAATTCCTTCTGCATCACTTCTTTTGTGCCTTTTTAGAACCCAGTATTTTAACTTTGTAGTTGGCAATTGCTTGCTAATGTTCTTATGCCTTTTGATCTTATAAAATTTTCCTTAGTGGTCCTTAATTTAAACAATCTAATGCACCATTCCTAAGGGTTTCCTTTCTTATTGTTGCAGTATTTATGACAAACCATTTGGAGTGATATCCATTTTTTCCACATAAATAAATTCTTTGGCATACAAAACTCTGTAGTCGTATTATAATTCATGCTATAATATTAGAACTAAATGCTGGTTTGCTTTAATATAAGATTATTTGGCACTTTGGTTCTAGAAGAAGTGGTTTTATTCAGGAGACAGATCAAAATTTTCACTAGATGGGTCTTTATTTCTGGTGTTGTAAACTAATTGGTTTTTGAAGATGTACTTATTATGTGTATTTGCAGACTTACAGGGAAAACCAAGAACCAGCTGTTAGTAAGCTTAAGGAACCTGTATTAGATGAAATTACTGCTGCATTGGTGAGCCGTTATGGACTTGATTTTACAAGACAGGATACGTCTTCTCTCTGGTTTCTCTGTAAACAGGTGATTGATTTATACGATTAAGAAATTTCTTGCTAATTATCTTTAATAAAAAATAAAAGAAATTCCTTCCCATTTTGATTACTGAAATAACGTGGTTTGGGCTCTTGGGTTGCCTGCGGCTCTTTTTCTTCTCCAATTTCACTTTGGATTTTATTTCACAGGAAGCATCTTTGTTGGATATAACAGATCAAGCTTGTGGTCTTTTTACACCTTCTGAGGTATTATTAGATTCAACCTCTGTGATTTTACTGATCTTGATTCTTGTTTGTGCATGAATTATAACAAATTGATATTTTCTGCACTGTTCTGCAAAAAAGTAAGAGTACTTCGCTTGTCAATAGCATGCTACAGCTTGTTGAACTTGGTCAATGACTTTTTATTTAATTGATTGTGACTAGCTGAATACATGCACCTTATTTAGGTGGCTTTGCTGGAGTGGGCAGATGACTTGGAGGTGTTCCTATTGAAGGGTTATGGTAAATCAATTAACTACCGGATGGGAGTACCCCTCCTCCGAGATATTTTTCAATCCATGGAGGAAGTTATTGAGGCACAAGGTAGTAATATCAAGTCATTCATTCACTGTGTTCTGTTTCTGATGTAACGTTATATGAGTCCTACCATTGCACATCTTTTTTGAAATGGAGGAGGCTCGAAGCTTTGAACTTTTATTTTGGAACCTTGTATCAGTGAATTGAACATTTTGGCTTATTAACTTTAGGCGCAAACTAAATTTTGTGACTTGTTCAAATCTTGACTGTCCTCAGGTATTGATAATTGGGGTAGTTTTGCTTTTGATTTCACTATTCCTGATGAATACTTTACCATAGATATGACCACATTGTCAGTTGCAATTTGCAAGTCACAAGTATGATTATAGTTTTTACATATCTGTTTCCTCGAAATATACTAGTCTAAGCTTTGGAATAGCTTGTTTCAAAACAAGGGAAAGTAATAATTGCCTGCTTTCTTCTATTCCTTTGATTCTGGAAGGATAGCGTGTCCATGGCTTTCTAATACATGCATTGACTTCTCCGCATTTTGATTTATTAGGAAAAGAGGCTCCGGGAACTTATGAAAAGGCAAGACTACGGTTTGCACATGCTGAAACCGTTGTTCCTTTTACATGTCTGCTGGGTCTTTTCCTTGAAGGATCTGGTGAGTGATCTTGTCATCCAACTCTCAGTTTTTCCATAAGTGCAACTATGTAGCTTCTATATACTGAATCTGTAATAATCATCTGAAAATATTTTCAGAATTCCAGAAAATACAAAAGGAACAACCTCTGCAACTTCCTTCAAGACCTCCCAAGACTAGAAACTGGCGGGGCAGCCTTGTGGCTCCTTTTGCTGGCAACAATATGCTTGTACTGCACAGTTGTCCATCAAACGCTTCAAGCAAATATTATGTCCAAGTACTCCATAATGAGCACCCCGTTCCAATCCCGGTATGATTTTCTCCATTTCAGTTGATATTTATTTCATTAACTATATGATACTTTTCTTTTCTGATTTCTATATGGTAACAGGGCTGTGGTTATTCTGATATGTGCCCATTTGAAGAGTTTAAGGTATATATTATTCAACGGAGAACCTTCTTAGATCAGTTAATTCAGTAAGGATCAATTTGATCCTTGAACTTGGCTAGCAGGGTTAAATAAGAGTCTAAAATGATGTTCACGTATCAAATCAGTCCATAATTATGCTATCTTAATCAAATAGTTCGAATGAGACTCGTGTCAGTATCATAATTTGATTCTTACAGGTGTCATTTTTCGGTATTTTGAGAAAAGAAGTGGACAAAATTGATACCTGAGGTTTTTAGACTTATTTTATCTCTCGTTCCAAATCAAAGGACCAAATTGATCCTTTATTCATCAATTTCTGAGTTCGTTCAGATTACTACTATAAGTCTGCTGATGGTATAGCTTCAATTTCTCTTTTTGTGCAGCAAAAGATAATTTCCCCTCATTTAAAGCATGATTACAACACAATCTGTGCTGCACAAGCGGAACAACAGCAGAAAGTTGAAACCAGTAAGTTATTGCAACTGTTTGGTTGGCTCTTTTCACTGGGAAGAAATGATAAAGAGCCTAGAAAAGCTGAATTATAGCTTTGTTTTTAAGGAGTTAGAATAAGAGAACCATTCTTAAATTCTACATTTTCCTTGTTGGCCCATAATTTATGCGATTTTCAGCCAAGGGAAGCTCTTCCTTTTAGCAGAGTTCCATCTGGATTCATCCTAATTGTCCGTATCGATAACTCTGACCACACGATTTCCTCGATTTTGCACCAATGCATATGTAATCCAGTTTCCTTTTGATCTGAATCTTATACACAGTAGATTATGTACCCCGATCTTCATGCAGTTCTAGAATCAATCGCTTTTTCCAACCATGAAAGAACTTTAACGTGTTCTGTAGATTTTTTTTTGCTAATGGACAGTTTCAGCATTCTGTTGGTTATTATAGTTTCTATTTCCATTTCTTTCCAAGTAATTTTATTTTCCTAAACTGTTAGTTTGTTTCAACATTGCACCCCGCATGATGTATGTTTACATGAAAGTAGGATTGAAAATGAGCCGAGCAGCATCCTGTTTATTATTTTACTTTCTTAATCATTGATGCTAATAGATATTTAGCATGCATGGCTCCACCAGATTTTTATTTATATGTTATTTTTATAGTATCATCACAAGCTAGTCCGTTTTGATTGAGTAGGGGTTGATTGTCTTTGATAATGATAATAAAAAAAAGAGAAAGAAATGAATTAAATTTCAATTTTTTGATTAAAAAAACGAATGAATAGATCAGCACTTTTAGAAAGTTGCAAATAATGTCAGATATTTGGAAACTTTTTTTTGTCAACTACTTGATTTGGTATCTTTTAATTTAAAACGCAAATCACCAAAATCATCATTATGATGGAATTTTGAAGCAAAACTCTCGTATGAACGGTAGGTGAGATTAACAAATTTAAGAGTTTAATCAGATTTTTATTAGATACATGGTGCAAATAACATTTGCTAACAAACGGTGTCCAAGTTAGAGAGATAGATGACAAACTTTTTATAGAAAAATTAAAATAAAAGCTGTTAAGTATACATTTTGCACTGAGCATTTTTTATATTTTCACAATCAATATTTCTGAAACCCTCTTTGCATGCTTAACTTTCTCTCTTAAAGGCAAATAATACCATGTTTGAACAACTATAATTTAAAGTAAAAGGGTTTTAATATCTTATGTTGAAGTTGCAGGATCGTAATGAAAGTGAAAGTAAAACTCAGGATGAGCGTAATTGTACCCAAAATACATGTGCATACGATACACGGGCAAGGAATTATGTGATTGAGGGTAAAAATATATACAAAAAGGTATAAGTAATATCTATACTCTATCAACTCTTTAAAATAATCGTTATTCTAAATTGAAAAGTATAAAAACCAAATAGTATTAAAGTAAAAAATGGTTCAAGAAAACAATTTTATGTTGAATGAGTTGCATATTTCAAGTGATCAATATCATAAATTCTATAACTTTGCTTAAATTTGTTATAAATTTCATACTAAATTTGTTTTCAATTGAAATTGAATGTTTTTTTCATTCTAAGTTGAAGTTCACAAGTTTTTCTAAGTCAAGTTAATATTCAGCTCGAACCAAGCCTAATTTTTTAGGCTCGATTAGCTTTGAGATAGAACAACAAGTTTTGAGCTTGAGCCGAACTTATCTTGAGCTCAAGTCGATCTATAAAAATTCCAAATTCAACGAACTTCGAACTTAAACAACCCAATTGCTCAAGATATCATTATTCAACATACTCTTAACTAAAATTAGCCTAATTTTTCCAATTAATTTTCGAACCAAACCGAACCAAACCAATCAGTATCCGGGTCTCGGTACGGCCCGCTGACACCCCTCGAAACAAATTTCATTTGTCAATTTGTGTACTTTATTTACACCAATATTGACCTGCCATCCAACCATGCCACCATCCACACAACCTTTTCCATTCTTGTTTCTTTAAAAAAGCCAACAAAAAAATCAGGCTAACTTTTGGGACCTATAACCGATTCCCTCAGATAAACCACGTGCCAGACACGCTCCCCACTCCTCCCCCTCAATCCCAACCCTACACGTGTCTTCCAATCCAACAGCCCACCCTCCTCCACTCTCACTCCTATATCATCTCCACCAAAATATCACTCCCTCAAACCACACTCTCATAATCTCATTTCTCCGTTCTTCCATTTTTATCCTCCAATCCAATCCTCTCCTCAATACAATCATGCTTCTCAAAGCTTCACCGGCGCTCTCTCTATTGAATCCTCGCGGCGAAAATCTGATTCCTCCGTCGTCTGCGGTGTCTCCGGCGGTTTTCCGGGGGAAAAACGGACCTGGATTTGTGGTGTGTGCATCTAAGAGCTCGAATCATAAGCCGTTAACCGGCGTTATATTTGAGCCGTTTGAAGAAGTGAAGAAGGAGCTCAGTTTAGTGCCTAACGTTCCTCAGGTTTCTCTTGCTAGACAGAAATATAATGACGAATCTGAATCCGCCATTAATGAACAGATCAAGTGAGTTAAAATCTGATTTCTCGTCGATATAATATGTTATCGTCGTTGATTTTTACCTTTTTTTACTGTGTTTTCTTCACTGTAACTCGATTTTCACAGCTATTTTTGAGTGATTTTGCGAGATTATTTATTTCTGGTTGCTTCTCGTCGATTTATTGTTATGATTTAGCCGTTGAATTTTGCGTTTGTTTCTGATTTTGAGCTGTGTTCTTGATTTTCATGGCTGTTTGGCTCCGATTGCGAATGATTCTGTATAATCATTTAGTTCTGCGTCTCATATATATCATCTATATAAATCTGTTTATCATGATACAGTCGTCGATTTTGAGCTGTGTTCTTCACTGTAACTCGATTTTCACGATTGCTCGGCTCAGATTTTAAGTGACTTTGCATAATCATTTAGTTCTGCGTTTGATATTGCGGTTGTTTCTGATTTTGAGCTGTGTGTTCTTCTCTGCTCTGTTACTCGATTTCCGAGTGATTTTGTATAATCATTTAGTTCTGTGTCTGATATATATATAATCTAGGAAAATCTGTTTCTCGCCGGTTTATTATAATTACATAGTTGATTTTTTTCGTTCGTTTCTGATTTTGAACTGTGTTCTTCATTGTAACTCAATTTTCAAGGCTGTTCGGCTCCATTTTTGAGTGATTTTGCATAATCATTTAGTTTTGCGACCGATATATATCATCTGTGAAAACCTGTTTCTCGTTGATTTATTATGATGTGTTGAATTTTTTCTATAGTCGTCGATTTTCATTAGTTTCTGATCTTGAGCTGTTTGTTTTACTGTTCTACATAACTTGTATTGGAATCTGTTACTCGATTTTCATGGCTGTTTGGCTCCATAATACTAGTTCTGCGTCTGTTATATCATCGCTTTTCGTCGATTTATTATAATGATATGTTGAACTTTTTTGTAGCCATCCATTTTCACTAGTTTCTGAAATTGAGATGTGCGTTTTCTTGATGTGCATCTGCTTGTGATTTTAACTTGTATTCGAATCTACTACTCATTTTCATGGCTGTTTGGCTCCGATTTCGAGTTATTTTGCACTATAATTTTAGTTGTGCCTCTCTTATGGATTATCTATGAATATAGATTTGTGTTTCTTTGTTTATGTACTCTTTCTAATTTGTCTGTCTCGGATGATTGCAGCGTGGAATACAACGTCTCATATGTATACCATGCGATGTTTGCTTACTTTGATAGAGACAATGTTGCTCTCAAAGGTCTTGCCAAGTAAGTGTCTCTCAATGTGTCATTGTTATTGACTAATCTGAGTTTTCTTTGTGATTCTGCTTTGGAGCTTGACTTGTTCGTCTTTTCAATAGGTTTTTCAAGGAATCAAGTATTGAAGAAAGAGAGCACGCTGAGAAATTAATGGAATACCAGGTAATTTGACTTTGACAGCTTGAATTGATGCTTTTATTAGCTTTTTCTGCTATTATTTCTCGCTTTGTGCTCTACTATGATCGGTAATTGCATTATAGAATTGAAATCTTAATTGTGGATTAATCATTTTCAGAATAAACGTGGTGGAAAAGTGAAGCTGCAGTCTATAGTGATGCCTTTGACAGAGTTTGATCATGTTGAGAAAGGAGATGCATTATATGGTGAGTTTTACATCAAGCTGTTGTTTGTGTATGATGTGAAGTTTTACCAGCTTGATTTAATGCTGATCACTTGTGTCGCCTTTGATAATGTTAATTGCATACTGTTGAATTTTATGTATATTCAGATTACTTGGATGTTATATACTATATACTATGTTGTTAATGGAGTATCATATGACTTGTGGATGTGAGTTGGATAAGCTGTTTCTGAGCTGATCAGTTTGTTGTGATTGGCAAGATATTTATGTTTTCATAAAGAACTCCTTATGCATCACTCTGTTCTGACTGGTTTGCTATTGGTCCTGTAACGTCTGTTTGGATGTCAAATACATCAGATCACTATCATCAATGTATATTATAAATGCTGAAGTGTATCATCAATGTATATTATAAATGCTAAAGTGCCTTTCTAGTATGCATATAGGTGATGCATTTTGTAGACCCCTTGTTTTACTAGTTCACGTTCTCTGTTATTCAGAAATTGGGGACTCTATTGTTCTGGTGGAACTAATTTCATTGAATTTTCATATTTCAGCTATGGAACTTGCTTTGTCTCTGGAGAAGTTGACAAATGAGAAGCTGTTGCACCTTCACCATGTAATCCATTTTCTGATACTCTGATGCTTGAAATTTTCCTGCTAATCTATTTTCTGGTTTATGAAAAGGGCCATCGTGCGAGTGTGTGGTTTTTTTGCAATACAATAAATGCTTTGAAGTTTCTATTTTTGTTAGCCATATCATCAGATTTTGATTTTATATCTAACTGATAGGTGGCTGACAAGAACCACGATGTTCATATGGCGGATTTCGTCGAGAGTGAGTTTCTCGGAGAACAGGTAGGATTTTGTTGCCATATTGGTGTCTAGTGATTGTGGTTTTTTCTTTTCAACATAGATGCCCCTTCGAGATTTGTCGAAATTTGATTTTGGCCTTTTCAACTGCTTTCTGCTACAGGTCGAAGCCATAAAAAAGATATCTGAATACGTTGCTCAGCTGAGACGTTTGGGTAAAGGACACGGTATGTATCGATTATCTTTCTTCATAACCTCACGTTGAACAACCATTTTTCTTGAACATTTTCCATCATAGTTATCTTCTAGAACTAAAGCTCGTCCTTCTTGAACCTAATTTTTTCTGACCTTTGCTTGTTTTCATGGTGTAACAGGAGTATGGCACTTTGACCAGATGCTTCTCCATGAGGAAGAGGCTGTTGCATAATGATGGAGACTTCTTATTTGCTGCTATCAGTAGGATCTCGAGGGTCATTCCGTGCTATCGTTTTTGGGTTAGACTATTTTGTTCTGAGGTTTTTGGGGTGTAACTAGCTCAAACATTAGATGGCGTTGATAGGCAATTAGATGATTAAAAAATGGATTTAGTCCCCTTTCGTGATGTGGTTATCCCGTGCAAGAGTAATCAAAATATATGGATGCTGTTTCTTCCTGTATTCCTGGTTCTGGTTATGCTTTTTATGGTTGTGGCATACGAGCCTTTAGATGTCGATATCTTGCTTCTTTTTCTTTGTTGTTTATGTGGGCAATATGAGTCTGTTAGATGTCCATTTCTTGCTTTGTTTCTGTAGTTTTTGTGTGGCAATGAGTCATTGAATGTCCATTTTTGTGTGTACATGGACTAACCAATCAATTTTACTGATAGTTGATGATTCTAGCCCTGGACCATCGAATGGTGGTCAGTACTGTTAGGTATTGCTGGTGTCCTAGAAACTGTTGTTTTCTTCTCAATTGAGTAGGGGGTATGAAAACAGATTATCGTGTTGTACGATCTATATGAGATGTCACGAGACACAAATGATGTCCGTGAAATGCACATGATTTTCTGTAAATCACAATGGTTTATTAGAAATTGACTGCTTTGCTCATTGCTTCAAGAGATTGGAAAACTAGCAAGTATTACAGCAATGCTCTTGTTGTGAAGAGAAAGAAAATGTTCTATTTAGTTGTCAAGTCTTACTAATTGGTTTAAGATTCCTAATCACCCTTTGCGGAATGGTTATGAAAAGGAATTCTCGTGTCATAATCAAACTATGTTTCTATATTTTTCTGCCATTATATGAGATTTAAACGCGTAGAACAATAACCATGTCAATGGGTTGGAGGTCAAATGAAGTGTCTTTATGAATTGTATAGTGTTAGTTGATGATAATGTTTCAAGTTCGTTTATATACATATGCAGATACATTAATTTTAGTAATACATTCCGACCTCCTTATCACCTAAAACTGGACATATTCCCAACATAAGCAAATATTCTCCAATATACTGTCGTGATCCAGTATTGTGCCAGATTATCAGAAATGATAGTTAGGTGCCCAAAAACCAGATGGTTAAGAACAATTTTGCTGTAAAATTAAAAACTGGCAAATGCTATTTTCTGCTGCACGGACTTGGAAAGCGATACGTTGACACCATAACCTTTATAAAATAGCTTTAAAACGTGCACACTCGAAAACAATGCATTTGTACAACATTGGCTATTTTTCGCAGATTATGTTGTTTCACTTGTTGCATTAGAAGGAAAATGAGGTGGAAAATTTGCAAATTTTTAACACAATTTATATTTTCTGTACTACAACTGATTGAGTTTACGCCAAATCAGGAAGCATTATAATCCAACCACATTGCTCGTGCTCGTCTCGATAGGACTAATTAGATTGAGCTGGGATCTAAATTCCAATCACATTAAGCAAATGATTTGTTCTTAAGTGTTCGCAAGCAATTTGTTTAGTTTGTTCGCGAGATTTATTTGCAAGCATCTCCTTAGTTTAGTTCAAGAGCAAGCTCACCAAATAATGACTCTTTCTTAGATTCAGAGATCTAATATCATCTTGAACACGCTCTAAAAATACCAAGAAAGAGTAGGATCATCTCATACTTATAAATGATTAATTATTTATTGATTTTATTCATACATTAACTGAAAATTCCTTACATATTGTCATCTCTTGGAAAAAAAGAAAAATAAAATCTACTAACAACTATTTTTTGATGTATGCATAATTTGAACTTGATACATTGCTTAAGAATAATAAATAGTCATCTCCTTATGGACCCAACCAAAATCTTATTGATCATTATTTGAAATTATGATTATAACCCAACATCTGCCAATTAAGACAATCTACAGACTTCTAAAGACTAGTGTCCAAAAAACCACTTGAACTTTTATGAATTATTTTGTTGAACTTTTCGGGAGCTTTTTTACCTATTATGTTTGTTGGTGATAAGATCAAAGATAAGGCAAAGTAGATTTTGAATAAAATATAATTGGAAGGACCACTAGATTATGATGGAAATTTGATTTTAAATTATGACTCATGGGCATTAAATGACTTTCTTAGGTCAATTACATTTATGGTTCTCCAATTATTAGAAATAGAACAATAATCTTATAGAAATTCGATTTGTAACACAAAAACCATTTAACCTTGAATAAGTCATTTTGACCGGAATTTGGGAAATAAACTCACCGGAAATGTTAATGTGACAAATAAACTCACACAAAATATTATGTGAGGTCACATCATGTAATATTTTTACGCTAAGTGTTTTTTTAATATGTTGATAAACCATGAAAGTAAAAAGTCGATAAATTTTTTGATAAAAATGATGAATATTTGGGCTACAAAACTAGCTCTAGAGCATATTTTTGAAAATTATTTATTATACAGTGAAAAAGTTATGTGATTTAGCTACCAAGTGAAAAAATATGCGATTTAGCTACCATAATGCAATTTTCGGCGAGTTTGTTTGTCGGATTCCGATAAAAAAGACTATAGATAAAATGTTATTCAAAGTTGAATAGTTTTTGTGTTAAGAATTGAAATTTTATGACATTGTTATTCCATTTCTGAAAGTTGGAAGACGATGAGCATAATTAACCCGATTTTTTTCTATTAGTTTTGGATTTTGTTGATATATAGTTCATACATTAATGGTAAAATTTTGAGCTATTAGGATTAAGACGTGTTTAGTTTCTTTATCATTTAGCATTATTTGTTGATTTTAAATTGTGACTCATGGGAATTAAATGATTTTCTTTCTATAATTTATAGTATTCAAAATACTACTAGCATCTATGGTATTATATATTCCGTTGCATTTGATCTATATCGTAGTATCGTTCACCACATTTAGGCCTTCACTGGAAGAAAAGATAACAATTCCATTATCTTTGACACATGAACTTGTCACGTGGCGGCTCAATTTAAAAACACAATGGACTTTTTGTTACGAATTTTTCAAAATATTGACATGTCACTTAATATTACTTGTTTATTTTTGTTAAATTTGAGCAACCACATGACATGTCCAAGTCAAAAAGTGATATGTGGCTACAAATAATAAAATTGTTATATTTACATTTATTAAAGTGTTAAATATTACGAATTAGAATACACAAATAAACGTAACGAAATATTACCACAATAAAAAAAAAGTGCTTAATTCTTTTTTTTTCTAAATTGTTTCATCGGATATAATTCATTGAGCATAAACCCCAACAACTATCCAGTGTCAATGGGTTGTGTATGGGTCGTTTACGGCCCATTATCTAAACTTTCAAATTATTTGTACAAATTAAATTAATGAATTATACAAACAAGGAAAAAAAAGAAAAAACTGTTTGGCCTCGATCTATTTTAAATTTGTGCATTTGACAACTGATTTTTTATTTGATCACATTTAACCACCCACCTTTGAAATTTGGTCATCTTTCAATTTAGTAAAATCTCACCATTCTTCAATCAAAATTAAAAGTAGATAAAAATGTTAAACATTAAAATTCCTCTATTTCAAGTAAGAAAATGATTCTAAAACTAAAAATTGTCAACTAATACAAATGTAAGATGCCATAATTAACACAATAAGGGCAAGATTTCGTCAAATTACAAAGGTGAGTGGCCAAACGTGACCAAATAAAAGGTCGATGATCAAATACACACATTTTGAATAGGTCAGTAGCTAAATAATGTGTTTAGCCTACAAACAATTTAATTACATTTTATTTTCTATGAGATGTATTATTTTATTATATATTATTTTCTAAATGGTAAACTTCAGTGATACTGAGTTCTTTTAGTAGTTCGAATTCCAGTCAGAATCATGAAAAAATTAAGAGAAAATTGTATTAATCTTGAGAAAATATAAATTTTGTTATGTAGCATATCCTGTGCAAATATTCATGAATAAGACAAAATTTTGATTTGACTTGATTATGTATGTAATCTAAAGATTAAGAAATACTTGGATCAGTTTATTTAATTAGTATTCAGCTAATTAATTTGTAAATTCAAGTTTCTTTTTTTTTTTTTGAAAGGACAAGTTTCTTAATATGATATAAGCATCATCTAATTTATGTTATTCCATCCAATCAATGATAACAATATATATAATTGAAATTTTTTTGTATGTTACTGACCATTTTGATTCGTGTTTCATATTTCAATTTGATTCATGTAATCATACAAATTAATTAAGTTCATGTGAAGTAATCAATTAAATCAAAAGTTTAGATATATGGTTAAGTCCTAACAATGGGCTATGTTGTGCTCGCTTCAATGTCAAAAGCATTCGAGTGAAATGATCATATGTTTTAAATATTAATAAAAGATGTTTTTAGTCATTAATTACGAGCTTAATCTTTTTTAGTTCAATCTGTTCATTGACATGATATCAAAATCTACTAGTTCAAATTGGTAAGTTCATTGTTGACACCACCCTCTCCTCCAAATTTCACGCTCTATCTAGATGTATATTTCTAAACGTGAGAAAAATGTTAAGTATCCTACATTAACTAGTTGTATAGGTAATAGAATATTTTGAATAACTTTCTATTGTTAAACTTTTATCATTAAAGCCAAGCTATAGTTTTTAAATCTTCTTATATTAATCTTATGTTATTATCTATAACACAGACACTAAAATATTGAACAATTATTTTGAATATAGGTAGCATAAAATAACTTGATATGCATCTAAAAACGCCACATATATACATTGAGATTAAAAAAAAATCAAATTTAAAAAATTAGATTAATTAAAAAAGAGAATTATAATAATATAAGTATGATACAAAAACCATGCATCTCGAAAATGAATCTTTGATTAGCATGCACGATGCTCTCATTAAATGCATTGCATTGGAGGTCTCATGTTTTTATCTTTTTAAGGGGTGAAAAGATGTCTGTTTTTTTCCCTTATTTTATTTTGATTTTTTAAATTTTGTTCTCAAACTTTTAAATATTCCCACAATCGAAACAAGGTTCTTTTTTCTCCTTCTATCTATACCTTCTTGGTCTCAATCTCATCTTTTCCTAGATTTTAGGGTTTTCAAGAAATTCGTATGTATAAATTTTTATATTATATTACTAGTAAGATCTATTGTAGCTGTAGTTATAATTTGTGGTGGAGTGGTAAAGAATTTTCATTTTTTAACTAAAGATTCAGTGCTTGGTCTCCATAGCAACAATCATATCCCTAGATGTGTAAATCAATTACGAAAGGGATAGTCATCAATGAATACCTTATTAATAAAAATAGTAATTTGAGTTTATCAGAGACTCTGATATCATGTCAATAAATTAAATTTACGAGCATATAGTAGATATGTCTTAGTGCATATATCTATTAATAACTAGAGAGTATATATGTTCAAGTTAATTTGTAATCCTATAATAGCTTTTATATTCTAACATAATTTACACAAATAACATCACATAATATATTCTATCATCACACTCTTAGGGATGTTTTTCTCTCCATTAATTCACAAGTAATTTACAAATAATA
This sequence comes from Euphorbia peplus, assembly GCA_028411795.1. Lineage (NCBI taxonomy): Eukaryota > Viridiplantae > Streptophyta > Magnoliopsida > Malpighiales > Euphorbiaceae > Euphorbia > Euphorbia peplus. Next base: position 28,356,879 of record CP110837.1, read on the forward strand.
TTTTGAAGTAACTTAAATACTAATATACTTTTCCAATATGAAAGTATTAATTAATATAAGATACAATATGCACCTATATAAGAAATAGCTTGATGGAGTTGAGTTGCATGTCGGTCGGGGAGAAACTTGTAATTGCAATAAGAGAGGATTCAATTCCAAATCAAATACTAATAATATGTAATCATAATATTATAATTATATAATGTGAGATTTATGAGATTTGGGCTTGAACTTATGAGGCCCAACTTGAGTCAAACAAGGTGGCTGATTAAATAGGATACCATATTGCTGATAGAAGAAGATCACCACCTTAGAATATATTCGCCAAGCATCTTAACTATCTTGATTGACACTTCAGACACCATGGTGAGCACCGGTATCTAGCTCCCATCAAAACTACGTAGTTGGTCAAAGTCTTATTTATAAATACAGTAGGAGATTGATCGAGGTGCCGAGTCACCAGAGGACTAGTTTGTATCATCTTGTCATTATAAATAAGAATTAATTAGCTGATTAAAATTATGATAAGATTAAGAGACCAACAACAAGGAAAGAAGTGCTGTTTTATTTTGGAAGACAAGAAAAGAAGTGTGGAATCATGTGAGATCATTAAATGCATTAGAGGTGGGCTTTAGGAGCTACTATTAACTTAGGTTTCTACACATAATTTATTTAATTTAATTTGAAATTTTTTCATTAGTTTATTTTTTACAAATTAAATTATTTAACATTAATCTATCTCCCTCGAGTTTGCTTTCATTTTTTTTTAAATAATCTTTACTAAACAAGTTCATCATGTCAGGCTCATTAATTTCTTGGTGGGTTTGCTACTTGTAATCTATTAATTAAGTAACAATTATATTTACCATTAATTTTCTTCTTGGATCTTAGTAAACTTTTGTTTTGTAGAAAGATTCAGGAATTAGACATTAGAGAATAAGTTTCTCAATACACTAACTAAAAGTTGTTTCATTTAAGCTATCAACTCTTTTAACACTAATTTCCTTACTTGTGGAGAAAAGACTATAAAGAGTACTCCTTCAATAGTACATGTCTTCCAAGTAACTTATCAAATCTTATTTACATACTCTTGACTTCTCTTTAAAAGATTTCTAACTTGATCATCAAATATTCTTCGGCCGAACTATAGCGCCTCGCAATAGGCAGTTCCATTCAGCTTATGAAGGAGAAGAAATGAAGAATTTATCAACTTATCATTGACCATGTTAACACACTAATACTATAAAAATGTTATTTAAATTCTTGTTTAAAGCTTAATAATTATATGTCCAACTCAATCATGCTCCATGTGATGCGAGTTTAATTAGCTTGATGGCTATGTTATACATAAAAATTAAACTACCATTTTAAAAAATACAGTTATACTAAATGGCCGTTCGAGTATTAACACTTCGGACTTGCTTTTATTGAGAAAGTCTTATGGTGAGATTTCAAAAATGTAATGATATAAATGTATACTATGTGTAATAATTACAAAAATACCATAAACATGTTAAAATGTTTTCACAGACAACCATTTAACACTGCCGAAAAAATTTAAATATAATATAGAAATTAAATTTATTAATATTATGTTGAAAAGCTAATTTGAGAATTTGACATTGGACTTAAATAATCTTAATTAATAATAATTCTGAATGTTTTAGTACAATTCTTCATGTGATAGATGACTTTATAACTTGCCAGAAGACACGACCATGGCAGCTAATTTTGGGCTGTACCTATGAATGGCAATCTGTTAAAAATTTCAAGTTAATTATTGCTTAATTTTGATGTCTGTGGATATTTTAAAAATATTAATATCTTTTTATTCATACCACCAAAAAGAAAAAAAAAATGTCAATGGAATGTTGAAAGATTGAGTGATTTTAAAGGTATCTTAGCCTATTTATTAACTGCACCTTTGACTTAATATTGATACAAAATAAAGTAATTTTGAAAACTGCAAAAATTCGAACACAAAAGTTTTTTTTATTATTATTATTAATAGGAAACGGAATTGAAATAGTTATGACTATAATTATCAGTTTAAGTTTTTGAATTCAATCGGTTTCTTGACATAGTACCAGATTCGAGTTCTGACAACTTCATTAATTGGTGAATTAAAAATACACGATGAAATGAGCATGTGCATGCTTTAAGCGCATGAGGTATTGTGTGTCAAAAAAGATATTGAATTTTAACTATCAGCTAAGCTTTTGGTTGAAACGATTCCTAAAATTTAAATTGGCAATTACATTTGAATGTCATGAAGCTAGTGCACACAGTAATCTAGCCGTGACTTAAATATTTATTCATATGATTTGTTACAATTAATCTGTAATTAGCATTATATGATCTGATATGATTTTGATTTTGGAATAAGACATGTCTATCTTCTTCTTCACGAGAGACCAATATCAGCCTAAAATACGTATAAAATAATAATAATAATAATAATAATAATAATAATAATAATAATAATATAATCAAATGAGTAATCTATGTAAACGATGGATTTGATATCTTTAACATCATAAACATCAGTATACCAATATTGGATTTATGCCCAAGGTTTCGCTGATCAACTTTTCTAAACTACAAATTTAGCAGATCTTTCTTACTAATATGATAAAATAAATAAATAATCAAAAGATTTAACATTGAAATAAAAGATTATAAAGACTCAGATGCAGACAAAATATGAAGATACTTTTTACCAGCACTATTGTTATAATCACAATGTTTATAATATAAAAAACAGTGGAAACTGGAAAGCACCAATTGTAGGAATTCAACATTATTTGGTTGATTTAATTTTTAGCCCTATAATTAGGCCAAGCCAAAACATAATTACAAAGAGAGACAAGTTTAGAGAGAGAAAAAGAGAGAATTAAATTTTGTGTGTTAGGTTTCACACGTGAATGTTTGTTTGTGTGACTAACAAACATTCACATAATATATAGAGTCTCTAATTAATCTCTCTATTTCTTAGCTAGGGTTTGGGTTTCACAAAAAAAGAAGCAAAAGAAATCTTGTGTTTATAACCCATATAAATGCTGAAACCCTAATCTCAAAATTTTATTCAAAAGCACAAATTTCCATGAAAGAGGTAGAAAAATTGGGTCTTTTTTCTTTTCCTTTTCTTTTGTTTTTCACATTTTTTAGGTCCTTCTATTATTCTATATTTAATGTAATTAGACAAGACAAAATAGAAAGTGGAAAGAGTTACCTATATTTTCACAACTTCTTCCTACCGTTGGCGGCGGTCAACATGTACCGTTGGTTTTCCTTTTCCTTTTAATTATAATAAAAATAGGGTTTCATGGTGGTGTTCTTTTTTATTAATCTGATTTTTCAAGTTCAAACACTTTCTAAATCAATGTTTTTCCAATTAAGACTTTCTAGTTTTTACGTATATTAGGATTGAACGTGATACCTAAGTTTAAGTCATCAAAGATTTTTACACACCACTCAAATAAACCTTAGCTAGTCATAGATGTATTATATATAAAAACATTAGTCGATGTATGTTATTTTATTTACGTATATCCATATCCAAGTTTGATGGAACATACGCCTTGAAAAGTTGAACTTGTATTTACAGATCATTTACCATATGGTGACAAAAAGAGATGCAACTCTTTACCACTCAAATCATTTGTACGGAGGATATGTTACCTTTTAGAAGATAATATATAAGTTTAGCTATACGATCATTAAGAGAGCAGATTTAGCCTTTTCGTACAAAATAATATTAATCTAAGTCTAATGTTTAGATGATAGTGAAATTGCAGGCTTTAATTAATATTCACAAAAAAATTAGTGTTGTTTTTCACGTGCAATTATATATTATGGTCACTCCTTGTTAGAGAATCAATTGAAATAAAAGTCAAGCTGATTCTTAAGTTCAAAAACATTTTTCATATCATTCTCTAACACAAGTATACTCACATGAATATTTATTAGACTTAAAGTGAATACAATACAAGTTCATCTTATCATGTGTAAATCCCCTAATAAGTTAAGTGTTTATGAGACACTACGATTTCAAACCTATATACGTAAGATGAATTTTGTTTTGATGTGCAAACATTTCGTGTTATAATAGTCATCAACCTTGAGTGTTCTAGCCATCCAATAAAATTTGTTTTGTTAACGAAAAATAACTCATTTTTAGCACTGCACTAGACTTTAGCTTTAAAATTGTATTATGTTTAATATGAAAGCTAAATCCTCCATCTCCAATTACCTTATAATTTAATGTACTCCATATCTTCTCTATTTACATATAAGCATTTCGAATAAGTATATTACATAACACCAAAACTTAGACACTATAACACGTTTTAACAAAGATTGAGTAGATAAAAGTTAGTCAAAGTATTGAAGAGCTATAGAGTTAGGATTCCATTCAGCAAATCAATTTTTTCTTTTGAGAATTTTACATTTGTCAATTTTAGAATTTGACTCTAAAATTTCACGCTTTCTTTTAAAACGTAGTAATCATTAAGTCATTATTTAATGGTATTTCACCAAATCAATTAATTAGTATTTCATTAATAGATTATAACCGAAAATTATAATTTCCACTAACTTTCGTTAGACGAATAATTTCCACTAGCTTCAAAATTAGATAAGTCCATCCATAAACATAAACATTTTTCCATAATATAAATAAAATATAGGGTTCCATTTCTTTTTGATGATTAGCTCGTTATAAAAGTAATGAATATAATTAATATTTTATTCATTAGTGCCTACATAAAGTTGAAAGATTTTGCCTTTGGATGGATTCTAATATTGTCTTTTTTTGTCAATGGGTATTCCCTATTTTAGGGTTAAAAGTAGTATATGTTACATGTATCTAATTAAATAGATTGTGGTCTTTCTTAATTAGTCAAACAATAACATGTCTCATGTTTTGTTTTGTTTATTATTTTATGTTATTACTATTAGTAATTGGTAAAAGAATTCATAGAAGTTACTTCCTCCGGTCTATATTATTTATCACATTTGAAGAAAAAGTCTTGTTCCATATTATTTGTCATGTTATATTTCCAATGTAAATTTTTCCCACTTTAGCCCTATTATTTAAATGTTAGCTTTCCAATATAAATTTTTCCCTCTTAATTAATAAGGGTATTATAGTCCAATTTACATATATTTAATGCAAACCAACCCGTGATTTAGTCAAATGTGACAAATAATATGGACCGGAGGGAATACTAGCTAGAACCCTAATTGGAAGATCTTACCTTTTTGTTTTTTTTTTTTTAACAAAAATTTAAAAATGAAGAATAATTTTTGTGAGAGAAATTAATATATTTATAACTGGACCTTAACAATCTACAATTTCATCCTTTAAATTTTTGTAAGTTTAATTTCTTAATTATAAAAATTATTAAGTATGATTTTTTTTTCTATAAAATATATATTAAATCCTTTATTTTTTAACTATAATAATTTTTGAAGATTTTATTCATCTGACTAGCACTCAGCGTCTTTTTTAGCTATGAATCTGACTGATGGAACTGAATGCTCTGAGTTTCGACTCCAAATTTAGCAGCAGTAAATTTGTTCAAATACCTAATTAAATTGATTATTTGGAAAATTGGCTCATGAGTAGCAAGTTAGATTTGATTCTCTCTAGAACGTGCACCCACACATAAACCTTGTTTCTTAATTTTATTTTAATTTTCTACCTATATTAATTTAATACAAACTTATTAATCAAAACCCTTTTCAAATATGCAAGTACTAGTATGCTTTCTTATCTAATCTTAATTATAGTCTAATTAAGTACATTAAAGAAAACAAATAAAGTCAATTAATTACTCATTATCTCAGTGTGAGCATTTGAAAAATATTCCATTTAACACATTCATTGCCATTATAAATATACACACTCTCCCATCATTCTCTTCCCCAAGTTTCCTTCATATCTTCATCTATTTTCTCTTCAATCCTCCTCTCACTTCAAACTCACAAACATAACAATATGGGTGGAAACTCTCCTTGTGCTTCTTGCAAGTTGCTCCGTCGTAGATGCGCAAAAGATTGCATTTTCGCCCCGTACTTCCCCTCTGACGATCCCCACAAGTTTGCCATTGTTCACAAGGTTTTCGGTGCTAGCAACGTTAGCAAAATGCTTCAGGTATCGATCCTCGACCTTCATCTTTCTCTTCCCCCTATCATTTCCTTCTTACCAATATAGTATCCCATAAACAACACGTTTGATAAGAAAACTCGAACCCTACAAGCTCTATTCTATTTGACTATGTTTAAATATGTACTAAGTTAGAGCATTTTTACGTGCAAACAGGAACTACCCATACATCAAAGGGCGGATGCGGTAAGCAGTCTTGTGTACGAAGCAAATGCAAGAGTTAGGGATCCAGTGTATGGATGCGTAGGAGCCATATCATACCTCCAAAATCAAGTGTCTCAGCTTCAAATGCAACTAGCTGTAGCTCAAGCAGAGATCCTATGCATCCAGATGCAGAATGAGCCTGTGATCCCAACCTCACATCACCATCAGATTATGCATCATCATCAATCTGTTGTTGATGATCATGAAAAATCATCATCCTATCTTCTCCAAAATGGTCTTCCTCATCAGTACCTTAATTTTGCTAATTCTAGCAATGTTATTCATGACTCTTTTAAAAGAGAGAGCATATTTGGAGACATTATCTCTTAATTAATAATAATATTTTAGTTTTATGTTTGCTAATCACTATCTTTTATGCCTTATTAATATTAACGATATGTTTAGTTTAGTTGTTTGATGTTTGTTCTTACTGTTTTTCTTTCGAAAATAGCTATGGACGTCTATTTCTCGATTCTAAACAGACGTTCTTATTGATTTAGAGCTAAGAGCCGACAAATTGAAAATCAAGTTTTTTTTCTTTTTTGACAAATTCGTTTTGATTTTTTTTAATAATTTTATTATATACACTGCTTAATTAATTGATGAGAAAGGGAGTTGTCTTTACTAGATGTTTGTTAAAGACATCATCAAGTACTTAATGATTATATTAATTAAAATATTAAGAGAGCATACAAATACAAAAGAAGAAACAATAAAAAATGTGCCTTAGAACAATGGTAAGTGATGAGGTCAACTATAAGCATGTGAAGAGTGAAGTAAACTTGAATCTTCTAATAAATTATTAATTATGATTAAGTAATTAATTAAATTAACGTATATATTAAACAAAGTAATTAAGGAGTAGTCGGTGCATTACACATGCAGATTTTAATAAATCTCAGACATAAATTCTTGTAAATAATTACAGTGAAAAATATGCACTACAATTTAGCTGCTTGCTTCTCAAAAGAAAATAACTTTATCTACTAATTTCTTCCACGTTTTAATCAAAACTTAACTTTAGAAAAATATGCCCTAGATGATTGTTGTCCGTTCCTGAGTTCTATATGGAGTTACTAGACTTGACATATGTTGATATAAGTAAGAGAGGGAGTAATGGTTATTCACTTATAAGTTATGACCGTGCGAGTACTGTTTTGCCTGCTATCATGACCGTGTGACGGTACCCTTTTCGGAGCTGTAGAACGTGATGGGCTCTCTATTGGACCTAACACAAAACACTAACTATTCTTCTAAAAAGATTTTGATATATCTTATTAAGAAATCATTTTAATAAAAATTGAGCTAATATTAGAGTTGAATAATGACACTTAATATCAAGTAGACACTTATGATGTATTTGACTGAATTATTTTATCTAATTTACGAGTTAAAAACATAAATTAATTTCAGAACTTGAATTGGAAGTTCAAATTCCCAAGTAGTAGTATGTATATATTTTATGCAACCGAATTTGTCTTATGTATCTCATCAAATTTCATTGAATTAATGTTTTCATTTAGTGCAGAATATAAATATCAGAAATTAAGAGGCTTCCAATATTCTCATTGTTTTTCTTGAAAATCAAAGTGCCAATAAAAGAGTAATTAAAAAGAATCAAAATTGGCATCTTTAGATGGATCACAGATTCTTCTAGTATGTTCACGTGGAGGGCTGTTCAGATATGTGATATACAACAACAAAACAAATCTTTTAATTTTGGTTTTAAACGGTAAAAAACATTTACGGTCACTAATAGTAGAAGTCGGTTCATTAACAAAATATCATAAGCGGTTTGGAATTTGAGTCTACGGTCACTAAAAGTAGAAGTCAGTTCGTTAACAAAATATCATAAGCGGTTTGGAATTTGAGTCTAGTCTACCTCATTTATTAATGAATTAAAAATAGATGGTATGTATTAGAAATTAATATAAAAGATTTTGTTAGACTTAACTGTAAGCTAGAATTTTTTGGTGCAATAGTTAAGTAATAGTAGGATGAGAACGTGTTATACAAGCTTCAATCTTAAAGGGCATTTATGTGAGAGTTGTGTCACAAATTAATATAAAAGATGTCATTGATCCTTAGCTTAACTTTTTAATTCAATTGATTACTTGACACCTTTTTATATCAATGTGATTATAGTTAGATTTGACAACTTATCCCATTGGCACCCCAATATTAATAACACATAGTCGATACGTCAAATATATGATATGATAATTAAGTGTCTTCGTGATGATTGCTAAGTTTCAAAATGGAAAAGAATATATCAAGTTGAGTATTGAAATCTAGTAGCTACATGGACGACATGTCGACTACAATGATTTCTAATCATGTTTATAATGTGTTGATTGCTTTGATGTAAGAGATTCTTAAGTGCTTTCAGAATACGGTATAATAATTGCTTCTTGAAAGTTTAATTCACACTTTAAATACTTATTTAGAATGACGTGATTTGAACCAATTTGATGAATAAAACGGATATCACTTAAGTTTAGAGGCTAGAGCTAATAGATCAACACAAACACCTTTACATTGTAAATATGTCACTTTAAATAAATTTAAATAACAAATATATAAAAAATCACTTTAAATAAGTTTTTAAGGCCAATGAGGCAATCATAAACCCAAACAAATTTTGGGCAAAGTTCTGGGCCCTTAAGCTTCTAAGAATTCAGCCCATCTAATTTGCATTCAAGCCATTTATTTTGAATAAATTTCATAATAAAGATCATTAAACAAATTATTATTTTCAATATATAAATTACCTAAATATCATTTTATTCAATAAAATAACTTCAATGAATTTATCATAAAAACTCCTTTTCTCACAAAGTATTGAGAGAAAATTTGTAATTTTTACACATTTCCGAAATCCGACTAACCTTTTCTCACAATTATTGTCTCTGTATTAATAACATTTTATCTTTTTGGACACAATAAGATAAAAAGAAACAACTGATGAACTGACCGAAAAAAGAAAAAGATTCCTCTAGGACTTTGTTTAATGCAAAACCAACTTTTCAAGTCAAACTTGAACTTATATTAAATTATTATTTTGCCTAAAAATTCCACCACTTTTACCCTTTTCTTTTTATTTCAAGAAAAATCTTAGCTCATTATAAACAAAAATAATACTAAAAAAGATTAGCTCCTAGGTGCAAGTAGGGATGCTGTACTATTGGTTAATTAATAATTAATTTGCAAGTATCTAGTTGACAAACTCAAAGCTTCCACTAGGATTCTAGGACCAATTGACCATGTTCATTTTGATTTTTTTATATGGTTTTCAACACATAAATTAAATTACTATAAGATAAAAGGAAATTAGTTTATTTTGTGTGTGTTAAAGATAAGAAACTATCCACTTTTATTGTAGAACTTGAGGTTGTATAATGGTTGGATCCACTCCGTTGGGAAGAGAAAAAAATTTGGTGGCCAGTAGTTCTTTTCATAAAATTGCAAATCATTTTTTAATTCTTAACTTTTTAGGTGTGATAATATAAAGGATTAGTAACAGTGGCGGAGTCAGGAATTGAAAATTGGGGGGGCTAATTTTAACCTTGGCGTAATTTTTTTTTATCCTTGTATCTTTACATGAAAATAAAATTAAAATATGTACAAATTTTAGCTTTCTTTAACGATGTTAACATATATATTACTTCAACGATAATACTGTAAGTAATCTTTTTTATAAGGTATTAATTGCTAACAATATGGAATTTACTGATAGGAGATCTCGTATATTAAAAATGTCACATAATAATCTAATAAAAAAGTGAAAGTGAATCATATTAATAGTAATGAATGAAAAAATTAAATTTGATAATAATGATAACAAAATTTTTAGAATTTAATAGTAACACTTATCCGGAAAATAACTAATATTAGATAATAAAATTAATTAAAGTTAAAAAGGTTGAAAATTTTCGAAATGAATAAAATAAAATGGAGGAAAGAATTAAAGAATGGGGAATGGTTTATAAAAAGAAATGGTGTAAATTAAAAAATGAAGATACTAGGGCTCGAACCCACATCATCAAATACTAGAGCATGTTTCTACCAACTGTACCAGGATATTACTTTGTCTTTCTTTATATCTAAACTTATAAGTAATAAGAGAAAACTTAGGGGGCTGGTCGGAAAACATAACCCCTACCTAAGGGAGTCGCCGGCGCCCCCCCGGGCTCTGGGCTGTCTCCGCCCCTGATTAGTAATACACTCGAATGTAATGGAACTATATGAAGTTAAACTGCTTTGGAAAGATAGTGTTGTTAAAAACGTTATGCCTAATTGGGCAGCTGACAATTTTGGATGACTAATTAAGAATTAGTACGTGGATCATTCAAGGATAAGTTAAATTTTGAGTACCTACATGCATTTCAAAATTAAGAAAAGAGCGGATTGAACTACCAACCTTTTGTGATTTTGTCATTAGCAACCTATATGTTATTAGTTAGAGGTGTCCTAAACAAGGTAATTTGCCAAGTTAGTGGTGAATTTAATTGACTCTATCGTAAGTTGAATATGCCATTTGTAGCATATTGGCAACTTCTTGTTGTATAATGTGGTTTTATAATGAGAATTATTTACTGTTTTAATATCCCTTCAGACAAATACTGTCTATTTTTAGATCCATTCTTTATGGCCGAACTGAATGAAAAATGAACTGAACTTAATTTGCTGAACTAAATCGGCTGAATTGACTGAACAAAAAATGAAACTGAATTTTTCTAAACTGAACTGAATTTTATTAAAGTGACATTAAAACAGTAAGCGATTCTCATTCATGATTTGAACTCGCACCCCCATTTCCATATTAAGAAAAGAGTGATAAACCACAACAAATTTCTTTTATTGTTATTTTGACTTTCTTTCAAAAAGAAAAAACAAATCAAATATAGTGGATTAGACAAGGGAGAGGAAATAATAGAAGAATGATGGAGAAACAAAATAAGAAGAATGATGGCATACAAATTAAGTATATAATTGACAAAGTAAATGGAGCACCAAAACTTATTTTGGATTTATTATCATCCTCAAGCCCTCCAAGTAAGAAAATTGAAATTTTATCTCCAACTATAAAACAAAATCTTCTATCCATTAATTTGGATCTTTTCTTTGCCGACAAAAGTTAACTGCAGTACTTACAAGGTAAAAGAAACATTACATATGGTGATTTTGGTTTTTTTTTTTTTTAATAACCAACAAGCATTAATTTGAGAAAGTCAAAAAGATCGTTACAAACTATGGATTAAGTCATTGCATGACAATCTTCCATTAAAATAATAGTGGAAGAAACATTCCATATTGGTGATTTTTGTTTTTATAATTTACTTTTGGTTTCATATGTAATTTTTCCCACAAATTTTATACTAAAGTTATATTAGGTTTAAAAAGTTATAAGTAATTATATTCACATATAGAGTTATAAATAATCTTACATGAATATCTAGCTGAATTGCTAAAGCTCGGGAATCTTGATCCCCCTTAACCAAATGAAAATTTTAGATGTTTCGTGTTTGAGAAGTCAGGAAAGATATTATTTTTTGTCTTTGACTCTGTTTTTATGATTGAAATTCACTGAATTGAAATTATTAAGTGAAACTAAACTGAATTTAAAATTACTAAACAAAAATGCATTTATTAGAGGGAAATTACTGAACTAACCTGAATTGAACTGAATTGACTGACTGGAATTAGTGATAAGACATAAAGAACATGGCTTTCCTCTTCCTATCTATTTTACTTATCTCACTCCTTTGACATTCTTTTCTTTGTTTGTGTTTTTTTTTTTGTGGGAGGTCATATACATCGTCAAATTTTTTTTCCATACAATTTGTTTCTGTTATCTACAGTTTCGTCATTTATACAAATTTCAGATTTGGCAAATGTGGAAGCTTTTATTTAGTTTAATTCAGTTTAAGAAAGCAAATTCATTTCAATTCGGTTTAATTAGTTTAACAAATTTTAGTAAAAAGGAACAGAACCTTAACTCCCTCAACTCATCAAATATAACGCACCCAGCCCATTTATACTGACGTGACATGTAATAACATAAATTCATATTATTATATATATGACATTAAGACACGTCAAAACAATTAAAAGAGCACAGTCTGCTATATTTGATAAGCTGAGTTGACTATGCAAAAAAAAAATTACAATTTCAGATGACTAAGGCCCTGTTCTTTTTTGCTGAATAAAGTTGAACTGAATTAAATTGAAATTGCTAAATAGAACTGAAATTGCTGAACTGAACTGAAGTTGCTAAATAAAAATGAAATTGCTAAATTAAATTGAAACTGCTGAACTAAGCTGAAATGTGCTGAAAATAAAAAAGAAAGCAATATAAATAAAACGAATGAACAAATACAAGGGATGGGAGAGAAGTATTAGCCATTTTATATTGTGAATTATAAAATATTCAATTTCAAATTCATACAATGAATATGTTATTTATATTCACAGCAAACTAATTTAGTAAATATGTGGTCAATGCGAAAGAAAAATATCAAAAAGTTCAACCATACCAAACTAGGAATAATCCAACTTCCCTTCAAATTAAGGTTGATTTGAACCTTTTTCTGTGACAATCCACCAGCACATGATACTAAAAATAACATTTAATCCCAAACAGTTAAATCTAAAATTAGAAAGTAGATAACCTCATTTTCAGCCATTAGATTTTTTCATAAATGCTCTAATTATGATCACTAATTAACAGTGAGATCCATTAATAATGATTTAAAATCATGCATACATACACATCTTCCACTCGCATTTACCAATTAGTGATAATAATTCTTACAGTAAATAATGTTTTGCACTGTTAGAATGTGACACGAGGCTTCACATTATAAAATGGAGGAGCATCAACAAAATCAATACTAATAATGGATAAAAAGATATTCTCAAAAAAATATTAAAATTTACTGGTTCTCATATTAGATGTAATGTATAAACATAAATACGAAACAAAATTTCTTTAGCAATATATCATTATACTTTTGTAAGTTTAGAGATTTTCCACCCACACCGCCAATATTTTAAGATAGATGAAGTAATGAATAACTAACTAGAAAAAGAAAAAAATAAATAGTAAGATAGTTGCAAATTTAGCCTTATGAGAACCAGTAAATTGAAATTTACTATTTCTCATATTAAATGAAATGTATAAATATAAATAAGTAATAAAACATTAAATAAATAATAAAATTAGATGCAAATTTAACCTTGTGATTTAATCTCAATACACACAACAATAGTGTTTACAACCAAATGGTAAAATTTCATACCTCATTAATGGAAAATAAATTTTTGTTATATGTAGTTTTATATTTTAACAACCATCAACCTCCAATGTTTGACATCCCATAAGGCTTGAAATTTACACCTTTCATTAATGAAAAAAAAAAAAACTGCTCAAGACTTCTTTTATATGCTATTTCATATTTTAACCACCATTGTTGTTCGAAGTTAAGGAAAAAAACTACCTCTAACTAATGAGGCTTGTACACTATCTGATAAACATTGTTAGAGTTATTATTATTTTTGTATAAAGAAGCTAAATACGTTCTCTAATAATAACTATAGACTAAATTTGTAACATGTGAAAAAACGTTTTGGTATTATGAATGCATAAATTTCTTTGGTTTGGTCACGCCAAAGCCTTGTTGTACATAACCACCCCTAACGTAAACCAAACTGAACCAAAATAAATATATAAATGGTTCGGTTCGCGACTGAATGTTTATTGAACTTGAAATGTTATAAGCACAAGTCTTCACTAGTTTGCATTGAAGCGCAATAGGCCAAAGTTAGGCTCTTCGAGCCCAATAAAACCAGTGGGCCTATTTACTGTCTTCAAGTCTAATAAACAGTCTCATTCAGGAGGTGTAAGAAATAAAAAGCTATTGAAAAGATTACCTATTAGCTTAAGCTTTTAGGACAACTAGTATATAGCCCGTGTGTTCCACGGGTAAAGTGATATAGAAATTTAAAATTTTTAGGTAAAAATTTTAAATTATTTTTAAAATTCCAATTAAAAGTAAATTTGAATGGTTTTATTTATTATATGCATATTGCTAAAATAAGTTATTGAATTATGGGCTAAAATAACAAATTGAATGTTTTGCAATTCTTTTGAATAATCATAAGTTTTTATATGCTGAGTCACCTATGAATATAGTCGAACATCATCTTGATAAAATATTAATAATTATGATACATACAATATAAGGTTTTTTTTTCGTTTTTAGATCATATATTACTTTAATGTTTATGAAATTGAAGAGAATGCATTGACCATATTTTAATTAATACTTTTATTCCATCACAGTGGTATAAAATTTAATCCAATTAATACTGATAAGTAAATTCAATGCAACCATATAAAACAATTATGATAAATAATTATATTTTCATTGAACTATATTTTAACAATAATATAATAATAATAATAATAATTATATTTGTATTGAGTTATATGTTAACAATATTTAAAAAGAGTCACATATTCTTGGAGAGTCATTGTCATTTCATATTGGATATCTTAATCTTTAGGGGTTGAGATTGTTTCGATGAATAAAAAGATAATATTGTAGACAGTTGTCCAGTTCCACCCATAGAACCAATCAAGTATTTCTTTTTTTTTCAATATATATCCAAGCTAATATTATAATTTTAATCGTTATGGTACACTTTGTAATTAGACATTGCATATAAGAAAAAGATACCATGGTCTTAAATCTAAATCGTTATGTTATTTATTCAACTAAGAGAAAACTTGTAAAGTCTTTAACTTACTCATAAAAAGCTTAGTCGAACAAAATTTTCATCAAAAACGATTTTAACATCACTTGCTTCATATTTGGCACTCCTTCCTCTTCTTAAGACTTGCATTAATTTAACGAAATCAATTAGCAAACATCATCTTCTCTTCATCGCTAAAAAATTGAGATTGAATCCAAATTTGAAACTTATAGAAGACCCTCATGATTCTAGGACTAATTGCCTCTTTAATTGCATGCAAGGATTAAGATCATTAGCCTATCTTGCTTTTGAGCCAATTTGAATTATCGCAAAATCTTGTTAGTCACCTCTAAATATCAAATATAATTCTCCTGAAGTAAAAGATAGTCACAATTAGTCATAACAAAAGCTAAATCTAGAAATCTTACAAATAATTTAGAAATAGACGGGGATGATAAAAGCAGTAATTGAAGAAAGAAAAAAAAAACTAAGCATTCAAATTCCATAGAAACTCACAACACATATGAGAAAGCATGCATATATATTAGTAGGTGTTTCTGTAAACCAAATAGTGACAAAGAACATATTACCATATGTTTCTTCTCACCAAAATGAGCCTCAATATACAACCTTCATGTATACAACCTTCATGTATACAACCTTCATGTGCTCTTGAAATGACCAACAATAGCAATAAGTATCACCACTCTTCCTTATTATTACGAAGCCACCATCATCTTGATATAAGGTTCAAGACCCAAATGAATAGTTTATATAGAAAAGTTTTATTAGTTTAAGTGATGAAAGAGCACTTATTAAAACGTTAAGAAAATGAAGGGCCATGATATGTTAATTATGAAAGCAAGAGTTACAATCTTTTGGATTCAAAGCATTTAAATTTTTGTTGTAATTTATATAGAATTTATATTTAACAATTGTTAAAAATGTGAAAAAATGTGGTGTTGACACCTCATCTTTTGATGAGGTGGATGATTGTGATGAGGGAAAATGAGCTCCTCTTTTACATAGATATATAGATTATTTGCCGTAAAAAGTAAGCACGCTTATAGAATATCCTCTTTTTTTGTCGTGCTGTTTAATATTCGGTTCAATTCGGGACTTAATAATCAATTCAGCAATACTTTAGGAACACATGGAGAAAAGGATTTATAAAACAACAACAACCAGATAGTGAACAGTGCTTCATGCACTTAACAAGGGATAAATTATAACAGTGAAAACGAAAAAAATTACTGACCTTCAATATCGAGATCAAAACATGGAGAGTCATCCAGCTTTTGGGATGCCCCGAGTGAATCACACACTTGAATAATGAATCTGAGACTATGAGTATTAGGAAGAACAGGAAGACCGGAAATGTAAAACGCTGCAATTTTCGCCATTCCAAAATACGTACAAGCGCCTTTTACTCGTCCACCTGGATTTCCTTCATCTTGTTTTCCGAGTTCCTCTACATAGATATTGTACTTAGGAAATGAAAATCCGGTTCCATCTTTCAACTTCCAAATGAGCTTCACCGAAACAATCTTTGATTCCAGAGTTGCTGAGCTGACACTGATATTTTGAGCTTCTACCAGCCATGCGTCTGATGGGGGAAAAGCTGAGTTCTCTTCAGAACTTTTCATTGCAATGTGGCCAAGAATAGCAAAATACTTGGCAGGAGAGCGAGATTCATAATTGTCCTGAGAAAATGCTGAGGGTTTTGATCTTGATTCTTCGTGTTCGGGTTGTAGCCTGTAGCATACGGCTTGAATTTCTGTTAATACATGATTATTCATTCTAATGGTAGCGTTGTGTAGGATCCATTCTGGATCTGTCTCAGGTTTGCTTAATTGATGAGTCGTAATCACTATATTGAATGAGTTGGAGAGTTGGTTTGCACCCGTGGGTGCAATAAGTACCCGTGTTTTCTCGTTCTGGCTAGAAGAGAACTCAAGAGAAAGGCCTAGGAGCGTTTCCTTGTTTGATTTCACCTGCATAAATACATGATACATTTGAAGATGATGAAAGCATATAAACAAGACTGGAAAATTCGAGCCATTACTTTATCAATGATTTATTCCTTTCTTTGATTGTGAAATGCCTTGTTCATTTTATCTGAATGGTTGCATCTTTCCTATTGATCCCTATTATTTGTATAATAGGGATCAATACAAACAGAAATACAAAATGCTAGGGCCATTTACGTCAGAAGAAAACAATAAGGATGTTGTAACGTTAACATTCATGATAGTTCAGGCCACCCGGGGCTTAATGCAAAAACAAAAAACAATTGGGGAATCACGTTAACGTTCATAACGATTTGAGAGTTCATGCATGTAGAAAAGATATGGCTTACAGAATAAGTAACATGGAGAGGTTGATCGCCCAAGTCAAGCTCTGCTCGAAAGATCCTTTTACTAAAATAAGCATGATCTTCAACAAATCCTCTAAATGTGATGTTTCCTCCTCCACTGTAAGATGCTTCTTTGACACTATAATTTTAAATTCGTGTTACGGTCAGTAAGAAAAATAAGCTTATTATAATCATTTAACGCAAATGCTTAAGCTGATAGATTGATAAGGCCCAAATATAGACTTTTATCATTATTTCCGACACATCTTGCTAGCTGTAAACGCAGAAAAATGGGGAAATAATATTCACTTCAATCTTTTTTGTTTCTAAATATTTGGTCACTTGTACTCTAATTGTTTTGCAAGATCAGGACCATAATTAACGGTTCTAAATCGGATGATACAATTTGACCACATCGTGATTCATTGCTAATCAATTGTCAAATTCTGAGAAAAAGATGAAGTACACGGACCAAACTTATAAATCATGCCAAGTATATGCGTCAAACTTTCTATTTTGCCTATATATCTATTGTAATACACAATTTCAAGTCAATTGAACATTTTATGAGCTCGAAAACTTACTCAATAAGGACTTGAATAGTTTCAGTTGGGTCATTAGTGAACTCGAGGCAGGGCTGTGACAAAGATGGAAGAAAAAGATTATATGGCATTAGAGTAGTCCAGTCGAAGAAGTACGAAAGGTAAGCCACTCAAACAAAAATACAGACCAATCCAAACAGTGCTTATGGAGAGGTTAATCCAGCTTACTAATCAATTAGTTTGTTGCATTGATACGGAGATTTTAAGAACAAGTGGATTTTATCGAAAACAAAAAGAAGATGAGCATATAGACAGAGAATTAAGGCAAAAATATATAGCTTAAAAGTGCGAGTACATGATTATCGAACTTATTATTTTCAAAATTCAGTGCTAAAAAACTTGAGATTTCATACTAGTTCCATAATAACTTATAATTGCATCATGAAAACGCCCAAACGAAAAAGATTGAACCTAAATCGTGATTACAAACACTGGAGGAAAAATATAATCAAGTTATAAGTAAAACGACAAGCATTTTGGTGCGAACCTGAAACTCTTGGCAAGACAAGTTGTTCCAAGGAGTGTCTTTCAATTTTCGTCCCTCAACAGAAATATGATAGCCATGACCCTGAACAATACCAAACCAATATGTCATAAGTAACATACATTCTTATTTGGAAAAATAATTTAACTTCATAATGCAATTTCTACAATAGTCTGAAAGAGGACTCCGGGAAAGCTGATCTGGTTTCTCCAGAAACAAAAATTCTTACAAAAAATGAATCATTTCAAGAATTTATCAAAGACTTTACTACAAGAAAGAGTTGAAATAGTTGCTACCTTGTCAAAATTTGAATAAAACGGTAGCATTTTAGGATAATAGTTCATTAATCCCCAAGACTTTTCGACAAGGTTCCACCAACTGCAAAAAGATTTTCAAAAAAGAAAATAAATGCAACTCAGTGAACAGATTGGTGTAGTCGTGTTAATGGAACTCACATCGGTCACAAGACATGGAAAATAAAACAAAACTAGTACCTATTTTGAGCAGTCTCAAAGTCGGGCGGCTGCTTAGTCTCATAGACCCAGCCAGGAGCAAATAAGGCAGCGGACACATCTTCATTCTTTAGCAACTCAAGTGCAACACTTGTCTGATGCCAAAAAAATTACTATAGTTAAGAAAGAAACGGTAAAAATGATAAATTTGTTCTAGTGCTCGAGTTGAGAGAATTTTTTCCCCATTTATTACGTGTTAATATATTTTCTTACAAATAAAAAGTATACCAAACCATAGTTCTTAAAAATAAAATTAATACGTAGGCGGGCTCTCTATCTCTTATATGCCAAATGAAACTATATCCCCATGCAAATTGAAGAAATGCATGTCAAATCAGTAACATAAATTTGTGGACAGAAGTCAGATAAGGATGATGAGAACCAATGTAAAAAATATTCATATAATAGATCTTACACGAATAAAGATTCTCAAGAAAACATATTAGAAGACATACATTCCATTGTCCACCGCCAAAAGTATTCCTTCCAAATACATCTATGCCCATGTAGACATCATGCTTCCTATTACCAGAAACAGAAGCTGACAACTTTGGATAGTGATTCTGCACATGAAAAAAATGATAAATTTACTATGCAAGTAAAATTAAAATGGATTTGATAAACCAATTCTACGTAGGAGAAAATAAAAATTATGTACCTTCCACGTATAATTTACAAATATTCCATCACAAATATCAAAGAAAGGTTTATTGTTCTCATTTAGTTGGTCTTGCCACTTAAGCTGTCCATGGACTGTAATAGCATCATACCTGCAAGCTGAAAGTAATCATGATGGTAACAATTCCAATACTAAAACACAAATCCTAGAAGCTATTTAAATACTAGAACATAAGTCTCACCAAATTACTAAAGATCCAGGCAAAGACAAATGCATAATCTTGGTTAGATGACTAACAAACTCCTTCAAATTAGCAATTTGACCCACATCCAAATTAATCTCCATATTGATCTGCAAATAGAAATTTGTATGTAAAATTGCTTCAAATGTGAGCATCTGACTCCATAAAAAAACACGTCACACAATGAGCTTTATATGTCTTCATATGATATCTATACCAGAATGCACCAAATAAACTTGTAAAGTTACAGGTCAGATGCAAATTTAAATTGAAAAGATTAAGGCATAGCGACCTACATACCAGCCATCCATCAAAACCCAAAGCCATGGCAAGCTCAGCCAATCGCTCAGCATATTTTCGAGCAGACTCCTCTGTCTCAAGCAATTTGTTGCAGATTTTCCTCCCTTCCTCCCACTCAGCAAGGAAAGTCCCCAACACCTTAGAACCAAATCAAGCACAACAATTAAAATACTAAAAGAAGACAAAGTTAATTTCATAGTTGTTGGAAATTTCCAGTGAGTCATCCTTGATGGTACCCAACCCGGTCCATTTAATATGTGACTATAAAAGATGGTACCCAACCCGGTCCATTTAATTATAAAACTCTTCTCAGTTCTCTGTAAAAGAAGGCTTAAATCACTATTTAGTTTGACCTGAAAAAAATGCTAGCATTTTTCACCTAATCTGTTATTTTATTACATTGAGCTCTGACCTATGCAAAGCGTCTGTCAATGCCCCAGACCTATTAATTTGTCACATTGGCGCCCTGCACTATAGCAATCAATCACAACTGCTTAAATTTAGACAGAAATTAGTGCATATAAGGAGACTAGTTAAATGTTTACTTTTGATGATTGCTAATCGCTTCGCCAGTCTTATATCATAAAGTTGCCTCATTTACATAGTATTTTTCGTCCACAAGCAACTTGTTTCACCGCTTCTATAACATTGGAGAAGATCGATTCTTCTCCACTCGATTAGTAATCACATCAAGCGCGATTCAATTGGTCTACTTCTATGTAAGCACTAATTTCTGTCTAAATTTGACCAAATGTGATTGATTGCTGTAAAAAAATGGCAAATGTCACAAAATAAAGCACGAGGAGCCCAATAATACTTCAAGCTTACGAAAAGTATTATTCCGCAACTCATAGAGAAAACACATAAAACTACAACTCATATAATCTGCACTCTTTGTGAAGTGGAATGAAGTTTTGCCTCCAATTTCTACAAGAGGTATTTACTCCGTGAAACTACTATCATGTCGTCAATTGTGAAATGAATATCATAGTTCGCCAACTTTCATATGTTGTTATTATGCAAAGTTATGATTTCGGGTATCATAATATGACTAATTATGTATTCATCATGTAAATTCTATAATAATAACTAAAGATCAAACCCAAACAACCTATTCACTGAACCCCCAATTACTTCCACCATTAAAAACTCTAACTCATACAATCCACTCTCCGAAATCTTCTTCATCCGTGAATTAAAGTTTCATTTTTTCGATTTCTACAAGTGTTGAAACCAATCTTAATGCACCATCATGTAAACTCCACAATAATTAAAACACCCCCAATTACTTCCACCATTAAAAACTCCAGCTCAAATAATCCACTCTCTGAAATCTTCTTCATCCGTGAATTCAAGTTTCGTTTTTTCGATTTCTATAAGTGTTGAAACTAATCTTAATGCACTAATCACATTAGCTCCACAATAATCAAACACCCCCAATTACTTCCACTATTAAAAAACTTCAAAAAAAACAACAAAAACAATAGCTTTCCGAAAAAATTACCTTAACACCATGTTTATGAGCAGCATTAACCCATCCGGGAGGCGGCAACGAAACCAAACAATGCGAAAAATAAACAAAAACATCAACCAAACCCCAATGCCAAACCCCATAAGCATCCCCATCTTCCCCACCCTGAACCCACTTATCCTCCCCATACCCTCCCTGCATATCATGGCAAACGAGAAGCCGCCTTCGATCAGGCAGCTCAACAGCCCAATCGGGTATCGGAACAGATGATTTGTTGAATGGGAAGTGAAATGAGTCGAAGTAAGATCGAGAATCGAGGTCTTCAAGGGTTTTGATAGGGTATGAGATTGGAATCGAGGGTTTTGATGGGTCGAATTGGGGGAAATTGAGGTCGGAAGACATGGGTGGAGATGGGAAAATTAGGGTTTTGAGGAATTTGGGGATTAGGGTTAGGGAATTGTGAAGGAAGATTAGGATTTGGCGGTTTGTGTAGGCGCGAATGAGAGCTATCAGCATTATGGCGGTTTGATTTTTCGGCGCGCAGCACAATATAACGGTTGAAGTCAAGGTTTAACACATGACTCCTATTTTTAAATCGTTTGACCGTTTAGGCTTCACTTAGACTCTCAAAATTAAAATTTTCAGTTACATAGATTAAAACATGTTAAGTTTTGTAGTAAATTCTCCTTTTTATTCTCATTCACGATGAACATACTTTAGAAAGAATTCTACACGAACTAAAATTTTTTTTTCTTACCAACTAGAATACATGCTTAAATAGATCAAATATAAAACAATATGAATATTTCTATAGAGAGACTAAATATAATATCCCTATGTAGACTGGTTAGACTTCAACAAAGTATCTAAGATCTAGTTAGGCGCTCAAAATTCGATTTGTTCTAAAATAGTTTCTCGATTAGTCTCTACTTATTTCTAAAAATTAGCCGCCTTAATTGTACTTGGTGCTTTTTAATATACTACAGAAACGTGGGATACACTTCGATAAACTGTTCTCAAGTCATCATTTTAGCTAATAAAGAAAAAGTATTTGAAATATGTAATACACATTCTAAACATTTGAGTTTTTTTTCTTTTTTGAGTGTATATCACTTATTCTAGATACAGTTCATTCTTTTAGTAAAATTGTTCATTCTTTTAGTAAAATTATCACTTGAGAATATCATATGTAAATATATGAGGTTATCTTAGCGTTTTTAGCAAATTGAATTTAGACACTTTAAAAGTCGATGCTTAATCAAAAAGTTTTTGATAAATTTAGGAGACAATAATATATTAAATACAGAAGTTGTGTATTAATTGGGCGGTCGCAATTAAATCAATTGAAGATTGGTCAGAAACAAATCGTATTTAAATGCATGCAAAGATTTAGAAGGTCCAACGGGAACATTTTAGATTTTCAAATTTTGAGTAACTATAAAGCCCAATTTGAGCTGGACTTGGAACAAAAATTAAATTGGAACAACCCAGGTAAATTTAACTTCTTCTTTTTATAAGCATTTAGTTCAGGCAAATCCAACTTGTTAACGTTAATTATATAATGTTTTTATTATATTTTCTCAAAATAAAAAATCTTATAATTATAAAGATTGTTTTTGGAAAGTTATAATTCCAAGTTAAAATTGTAAATGCATCATTATTTTAAATACACATTTTAATTATTTAAATGATTAGGCGGACTTAAGTAAGACCAAAACGATCATGCGATCTTCGTTTAAAACACTACTCATATACAATAATAAGGGAAATAATCATACAAAAATGACATATTTATTCTTTTCCATTAATAATTCCGAATACAATGATCCTTCTTTATATTGGATACATACAATATTGTAAACTGCACATGTATACTCTCGTATTCTTGACTCTGTCACTATTTAAGACCCGAAATTTCCTAATACTCTTTACAAGAGTATAGTTGCAAAATCCACACACTCAAGAACAACATGACTAAACAAATTATACCTCTTCTCATAGTAAATTGCCTCCCAATTTTTCCAATTCTTCTTACCATCTCAACAATCACATTTTTAGCACCTTCTTGAATAAATTCATCATCACACCACATCATTTTCTGCACAAAATATATATTATTAAACCACTAAAAAGTCTCACGAAATTTCTATAATAGTCCCGGACCACACTGGTTTAAGTCGTGATCCTGATGTGTCTCTATCTGAATGGTTCAGGACCACAAAATTGAGCTTATCCTATACAATATATACCTGATGATCCTTGTGCTTAATGTATCTTCTTCCTGGATGAGTTGCAGCAATCCTCGATTTCTCAGATGAGAACGTTTCATCGTGATTCGATATAGCAATAGTAACTTGATGTGAAGCTGTTAATATGTTCAAGTAACATGTTCAGTGACTGATAAAATAACAGTTTATAGTTATTAGAGTATAACAAATTTTAGCTCGTAAAAGCAGTCGCGAAGAACGTCAATCACAGCCCGAACAAATGAAATTTCAAGACCAAGACAGGGCAGAATCACCCTTCTCAGGATGTTTCCTAGGGGTGCAACGACAATGTTAACACCCCGTGCCCCTGCCTCCGTCTCTATAAGAGGAGAAATATTAGAATTACCTTCAACATTAAGTTGCAAGAAAGGTGAATCCTCAAGTTTCGAGAAAACACCGTCAATGCTGCAGGCTTGAACGATCAACTTGACACTAGAAGTACTTGAAGGAACAGAAATGTTAAAAACATAGAAAGCTTCTACATATGCTGCACCAATATAAACTCTTTCTCCTGAATTTTGAGCAGCGTTTTTCGGGACATTTTCGATAAAAATATTGTACTTAGAGAACTCAAATTTACTTCCATCCTTCAACTTCCACACCATTTTCGCGCTAAGAAGCTTAGAATCCTGAGGACCGGGACTCCATTTAACATTCTGACCTTCGACTAGCCATGAACTCGGGGAAGGAAAATTCGGGGTTTGTTTCGTGTTTTTGATTCTGATGTCACCAATTGATGCGTAATAGCCTGATGGATTCGGAGCTGAAGGATGATGATCGTGTTCGTCTGATGAGTATCCGAATGTCAAGTTTCGTGTTTCGGGGTTTGGTCTGTAACATACAACATGAATTTCAGTTAATGTGTAACCATTCATTTGAATGCTGCTTTCCTGTATGGTCCATCCTGGAACTGCAGTTTCAGGGGTGTCAAGGCTGCGTGGCACGATCACTTTATCGAAGTTGTTCGATGACTTGTTCAGATTGTGGGGTGTGATTAGGATAGATTTTCTTTCATTCAAGACAGAAGAGAAATGGAAAGACAGGCCGATTAGAGAACCGGGGTCCGAGTTTACCTGCATTGTTGTTCAAAGTTCAAACATAAGAGTAATCAAGAAACCGAATTTCCAAACATCGAAGTAATGTTCGGTTCAGTTGTTATTGTTATTACTATTACATGTTTGTAGTTGCTAATAGCGGATAGATTTTCAGCTGAATATTCTACCAAAACAGCTATTAGAAGTCGTTTTCCATCTTAATCGAACATTTGTGTCAATAAAGTTTGTGCCAACTTATCAACAGAAAAGCTTTAGGTGGCGGCCACATCAAGGTGTCGCCAACGTGGTTGCCACATCATTTTTTATTTTCTGGAGTGGAGCAAGTCACTAGATCCATCCACTGAATTTATTGACATGAATGTACTATTCCAATGACTTTATTGTCTCAGAAAACGATTAGTGGTTATATATGCTTTTTAACCAGAAAAAGGAGCTACACAAAAGGAGAATCAAACGGGCGCAAAAAATACGAGCAACAATCTGAATACGGTTAGTGACCATATATGCTTTTTAACCAGCAAAAGGAGCTACACAAAAGGAGAGCCAAATGGGTGCTAAGTAACGAGCAAGAATCTACAGAATCAGAAGAGAACGCTTACGGAATATGTGATATAGAGAGGCAATTCACCAAGAACTAAATTTCCTTGAAACAATCTTGTTGTGAATTCATTGTGGCCTTCTAGAGTTCCTTTGAATGTGAGGTTTGCTCCACCATTATAAGATGCTTCCTTAAACCTACAAAGTTTTCAGGCACATGTACAGTTCAGATTACGGACAAAAGTACGCGTCGCTACTCGTAGTCCAACTCGCAGTCTCATTGTCACATAAGATTCTTCATCACCATGTCTACGCCACGTGGCAATACAAAAATGAAAAAAAGAAACATTTTAGTGAATGTTGGTACACAAATGCAATATTTCAGAGACCCCTCTATATATGCATTTGACTGATTTTTTTTTCATACTGTTACGTGATAGACACGTGTCGTAAATCTTGTTGAAGAACCTCACATGCGCGAGCAAGTACGACTATGGGTTGACTTGCCACATTAACTTTCGGGCGTTGATTTCCTACAATCTTCTATGGTGACTTTATCACACCAATGCACAAATGTAAAGTCTCAACGACCGTCGGTGCATTTGACCCGAAATTCGGTATCAATATGGAACTAGGAAATCTAGATTTCAATATTATGTGTTACTTACTCTACAGTAACTTGAATGGGATCTGGATTTGGGCTATCTTTAAATTCAAGAAAGGGCTGCAACAAGTAGACAGTAAAAAATGAGAATTATCATAATGTTTTCAGAGTGAAAATTGAGTAAAACTGTGAAAAAACTACATGTTTTTTTTACCTGATAGCCCTGGGAAGAAAGGTTACTCCAAGGAGAATTAGATAGTTGCCCTCCTTCCAAAGAAATATGAAATCCATGCCCCTAAATTGAATAATATCAGAAAATTTCATGCCCCTGATGTCAATTTTGGACTAATTTGATAAACATCAAAAGTTGTGGACCAAATTCGATAAAAATAACTCCATTTCCGGATCTATTTTATCTTGATAGCAAAGTTTTAAGGATCAAATTGATCTTTATCCCTCTTTTATCCTGATGGCAAAGTTTTGAGATTGTTCAGGTATTGTACTAAGATTCAAACTCGAGATCTTTTAAACTTAAACGACTTGAAAACCTCACCTGATCGAAGTTTGAGTAGAATGGAAGAGCATTAGGATAGAATTTTA
Organism: Euphorbia peplus; assembly: GCA_028411795.1. Lineage (NCBI taxonomy): Eukaryota > Viridiplantae > Streptophyta > Magnoliopsida > Malpighiales > Euphorbiaceae > Euphorbia > Euphorbia peplus. The sequence goes on from CP110837.1 coordinate 28,383,657, forward strand.
CAACTCCCCATGATTTTTCAACAAGTCCCCACCATCTAAAAAACCATACAATATTAATTTGAATTAATCAAACTTAAAAAAACTTACAGAAATAATAACATTATCAAATGTAAAAACTAAGTATAAATTAAAAGTACATACTTGTTTTGAGCAGTTTGAAAATCTGGTGGTTGATCAGTCTCATACACCCATCCAGGTGCGAAAATTGCACTTGATACATCATCTTTTTTGCACACGTCAAGTGCCTTATTTGTCTGAAAAATGCAAGTCTTTTTCGGGATCAATTCAGCCTTAATGATTACTGACACGTGTTATCACAAGTTGCATATAAGTTGGTTCGAGGGTGAAATGCTCAAAATAAGTTTGAGGACGAGATGCTTTTATTCGAGGGCCTTTTTCAAAACGTGCAGAATATGTGATAAGAATTCGGACATGACGAAAGCTACACAATACCTCATATGTATACATGAATGTGATCTATTACGAATAAGTGATAATACAACGCAAACATGAAGTCGAATAACGAGAATCATATAGTAATTCATAGTGAAACTCACATTCCATTGTCCACCACCAAAAGTGCCTCTTCCCCAGGCATCAACTCCCATATAAACATCGAATTTTCGATCACCAGCTACAACGGCTGACTGTTTCGGATAGTCTTCCTGCAAAAGAAAAACAAAATGGCAATTTTAGAAATTACAATTTCTGATACGACAACACAGTTTTCATAAACAATCTTGTCGACAAATTTTGTTCTTAGTGAGATTGTATCATATATAGTCTTGTATAACATATAGGTACATAATACGATTATTGACACGCCATCCCGAGAAAAGAAAAAGTACCTCCCACCAGTAGTTTGCAAAAATTCCATCACAAATATCAAAGAAAGGTTTGTTCTGATCATTCAATTGATTCTGATATGAGAGTGCTCCGGTAATTGTCACACTATCATACCTGCAAATTCATTAACAAAACGAAGAGATTAAGGACTAAATTGTATGAAATTTTGAATAGAAGGCCCTAAACTTTATTTGCAAGATCAATTTAATCTGAAATGAACTTTAGTTATATCAACTTAGTCCATAACTGCCATCTTGAATCATATAATTCAAAATTTAGATTTCAAAACTGTTAATTTCTGATGTTGAATGCTAACTTGCTAAGTTAAAAGATCAAAATTGACACAACTTTGAATATAAAAAAATGACTATTCAAACTAAATTGAACATTGAGTTAAACTAGGCCCATTAATTAGGCCCAAGAAGGCCCATTTTCTCACTTACCAAATTACCAGAGAACCAGGAACTGAGGAGTGCATAACTTGGGTTAGATGGCTCACAAATTCTTTCAAATTAGGAATCTGCTCAGCATCTAATGCAACCTCCATATTCATCTACAATCTCAACAAATTATTGAGTAATCCAACCAAAAAATATCTTAAAAGAAAACAATCTCACGTGTATAAAGAGTAATATAACTTTCTAATTAATCAAATATGAAATATCGAATATACTATCCTCGTATCCAAAACTATGTGGAAACATATAAATACCGATGTTCAAGTATCTTTCGCAAATATTATAATAAAAATTATTATTGTGCCTTAATTATCAGTTTAAACTTTTAATTTAATTTATTAGTTTGACATATATAATCTCAAGAGTCTAATAGACCAAGCACACAGGTGTGTACTCGAGGGTGGCTTGGGGCCAGTTGGCATAAATACCTCTATGGCTTTTAAAGATTTGGAGGTTCACTTCCGAATATCGAATTTATACATTCACCACTGAACAAGCAATCGAGAATCGAATCTCGGCAGCCTCATCTATTTGTAAAACTAATTCTAAAACTAAGGCTATGAGATTTCTAACAAGAACGAAAATAGAAAACTCAAGTGAATAATAATAGCAGTGTAGTAAAAGTCGCTAGGTGTTAGTCGAGCGGCCAATGTCCTTTCAGGACTAATCAAGGATTGGATTAGTTGGGGAACTAATAAGATATAAGTAGAATATTGAGGCCTAGATGGCTTAAAATGGTCAAGTCGGTACAAATCGAATACTCAATTTTGAGCACCTAAACTGCTAGTCGGCATTCGTTTACCACAGTAGATAAAGAAAAAAAGTTACCAGCCAGCCATCAAATCCCAAATTAGTAGCAAGCTCAGCCAGCCTCTCAGCATAGAGTTGAGCAGACTCCTTAGTTGCAAGCACTTTATCACATACTTGTTTCCCTTCATCCCCTTCTGTAATGAAAGTCCCCAACACCTTAACATTTATTTGTCCCAAAAATATCAAAAAGAATTTGAGTTCGTGGAACAATAAAAAATATAAGTAGAAAATAAGCTCGGTTTGATAGGGTTCGGTTCGAGTTTAGGATTGAGTTCACCATTAACAAGCCAAAGCCCGGGTTTTGTAGGTTTGACTCGAAAGCTTACGAACTATCTTAATTTAGTTGTACTCATACTAAAATCTTTATACATTTTTAATTTTTGGTGTAAATATATTAACATTACAATATATTATCTTAAATCTAGATGAATAATATGTTTAATGTAATGTTGTGTCTAAATTATAATATATCAACTAGAAATATTTAATACAGAAAACAAACAGACTAGACATAGATTTAAAGTTTTATATTAAAGTTAAAAATATAGTCGAGTCAAGTTGAATCAATTTCTGTGAATGTAAAATAAATTCTGTTGAAACTCATCAAACTTATGCAAGAGTTCGGTTTAATCAAATTTCAGTCTAGTCCGACTTAGTTAGACGCTACGTGAGACTTGAACAAGCCAATACCGAACTAATATATGTTCGCCATTGGTAACAAAATGACTTGTTAACAAATGGAGTGGGCTTGATGGGCCTATATCAAAATATCTTAGCCCAATCTCAGTCTTCTATATATTTAAGCCCAGCATGAAATTCCAAAAGACACCTTATAAAAAAGCATTTTAAAATATTTGACAATCTTATTTTTATGGAATAAATATTTGACAATCTTAAACTTTAGCTTTGAATTATATATTTATTATTTTACAACTTATTCTATATATTTAGTTAATATCAATAAGTTAGACGAGATGTTTCATTCTATTTTTATGTATTTTAAACTCATATGGAGGATAGGTGACTTTAAATTGGTCGGCTCTAACATTAATTTCTTATGTTCTAACCCGATCCATGAAAACAAGTTAATTAGACGAATATCCGGGCAATGAATAGAATGTATAATATATTTAAACGTAAAAAAATGAACTTATACATACCTTAACACCATGTCTATGGGCAGCATTAGTCCAAGAAGGAGGAGGCAGAGTGACTAAATAATGAGCAAAATAAACAAAAATATCAATCAAATACCAATGCCAAATTGCATAAGCATTCTCATTATTTCCTCCTTGAATCCATTTATCATCATCAGTATAGCCTCCTTTAAAATCATGGCATACAAGAATCCTAGGCCGGTTTTCTGAACTACTAGAGCTTTTAAGAGGGACAGTTGACTTGTTGAATGGGTAATGGAACGACTCGAAATAGGCGCGAGACTCGAGTTCTTCTAGCGTCTTTATTGGGTAGGAGATTGGGATCGCGGGTTGTAATGGATCAAATGGTGGGGGAGGAGGAGGAGGATCGAGTTTAGATGGTTGACCTTCGTTTATCGAAGACATGGTTGGAGAACCGAAACAACTCGGGAGATGTTGTTTCTAACAAATATGGTTAGAAAACGGATACGGAAACGGACACGGAAGAAGAATGTTTTTGAGAATAAGAGAAGGGATTTGCTTGTTGAAATGTGGAGAAGAGAGATTAAGAGCAAAATGACAATTTGGAGATTTGTTTTAAGGCATGTGAGAGCATTGAAAATGGAGATATTATTTAGGAAACATCATGGGAAAAATTGCAACTTGTAGTAAGAGACAGGGGATGAGCGGCTGTTTTTTTTCTTTAACTAATATTTTGAATGAATTATTATTATTATTATTTATTATGTAGACTATTCAATATTATTTGCTTTTTTCTCTTTCCCCTTTTCTCCATGTTACTTATGTTCGTTAATTCATTAAACTCTACAAGGTAGAGCTGATTAGAACTCTAAAGGATCCAACACGATCGAAAACTTGAAAAATCTATGAAATATAACGATATTCTGGTAAAAAATTTAAATTCCTGAAACTATATAGAAAAGAAAATTTCTAAGTTAGATTATATCAAATTTTTTGGTACATATAATTCATGGATTCAGAAATTTGGTTTTGATATAATCAATTTTTATTATTCAATACAAATTATAATATATACTTTTTAATTAATTTGAAAATTTAACACTATAATCACTTTTTTGGGGAAGAAACACTATAATCACTAAAACACTTAATTTTTTTATATGATTATTTATTTTTTCATGTAATGTGGATTTAAGCCACTAAATAAGGTCTTACTTGGGTCCCTGTAATTATTACAAAATGTGGAATATACATGGACTCAATTCAATCAAAACTCAAAATTATTGGCTCATTCTTATAAAAAATTTTTAAGTATAAGACCTGAATAAATAAAATAATTTTAGGGAGTACAAAATTAGGTAAAGACTTAGAAAGAAGACTTTGACAATCACAATTGATAATCTTCACCTATATTATTTAATTGAATTATTGAAGCCACATGGTTGAGATAATTAATTATTAAGGTTTTATAATTGATTATCAAAACTCTATGTTTAGAATTAAAATAATGAGATTTTATCGCACATAATCTCCATTTTTTTTTAATTAAATCACAACTCTTTGTTTATGAGTAAATAACTGAGATTGACCAACATAATCTCACATTTTCTAGATCTGAACAATATTGGGATGTCTTCGGAATTGGGAGATGGAAAGAACTAAAAAAGAAATGTAATGATTTTCGTGGCTTTTAGGTTTATTTCTTAAGAAAAGCGTAAATATGCTTGCAATATTAAATATAAAGAAAAATTTCTATCTTGCACCTCATTTGACTCGATGGTCTCGACCTTATGACCTTCTCAGGCATAGAAAAGGTTATGTATGTTGTTGAAAAGTTTGTAAACACGAGTTTAAGGTTTCATTACTCAAAATATCCAAACTTATTATATCCATTTATGAAAACAATTTTGCAAAAAAGTAAATAAAAATTTGTAGAATGCAACACTTAGCGTTCAATACCATGCAAATATTATCAACTTTAGTCCTAATTCAACAGTTTAAATTTCACAATTTTAAAATATGTCATGTATGTGTATTGAATACTCACTTTACTAATATAAGTTCTGTCACTATCTCTATTTACAATACACATTCAATTTATTCTTGCTCTTTAGCGTCTCTTAAAACTGCTACTTGATCATATTTTGTTATCCCAACACTAACCACTACTACATGAATTCCACAATAATCAAATTTGTCCTTGTAATGTCAGGCATACGAGCCATAAGACATGGGCTTAAAGTTCATCTCTCAAGGTTTCTCAACACACTTTGGCCCAATCCATGTCTCCTTAACGGTAAAAGCATTTGACACAAGATTTAAGATATACCCATAACACAAAAAGTTGGATATTTTGAGCCGGAAAAAGACACCGGGAAGGTTTAGGGAAGAAAATCAACGGATTATCAATTTTGAACACTTAAACTGAGATATAACTAATCTAGACGACATTCGTTTATAACATTGAGCTAAACCAGACCTCTCAATATAGTACTCAACACCCTAAACAAATTCTTGTTTCCAACACAGTAGAATCAAGATATAATCAAAATACAAAAGTTTGCATATTTTACTCCACCTTTCACAATGGTGATTGTCATCCATCGCATGAATGTTACAAAATTGCAAATGAAGTTGTCACATTTCTGATCAACTTTGTTGATGGGATTGAAGGATATGAGAATTGATCATCTTTCTTATATGCTTCTTGCTTTTCCCCTTCATATATGCTAGGGATCTCTCAGCCTGGGGCGGACCCAGGGGTGGGCTCGAGCCCCCCTCAGTTCCGACACAACTCTTAGAGATGTAGCGACATATTCCGGCTAGCCCCCCAAAATAATGTATATTAATAGTAAAGATGATAAAATAGACAAAGTGAAAGGATGGGAGAGTTGGTAGTAAGAATGTCTAAAAAATCTAAAGACTAGGGTTCAAATCCCATAATCTACCTTCTTTTTTCTTCCAACATTATTAATGATTTTCATCAAAAAAAAATTTCCCTTAACATTAATAATGCTTTTCATTAATTTTTAATTTTTTTCTCCTAACATTATTAATGTTTTTCATCAATATTTTTCCCCTAACATTATTAATGTCTTTCATTAATTTTTAATTTTTTAATGTTATTTTGATCGAAAACTCTATTTCTTTTGTTTTTCTTTTCTATTTTTAATAATTTTATCAAAATTTTTTTATTAGATCATTAATTTGTTTCTCCTAATTTTATCAACTCTACTTCATTTTTGTATACACGCATATATAAAAAAAAATTACGCTAGAGCCAAAATTAGCCCCCCCGGTCTTCAAATTCTGGGTCCGCCCCTGCTCCCAGCGTCCATAGGCGTTTGATGATGAGTTGATAGATGTTATTGTGATATCACATAACCCTAATGACTAATATGACTAATTGACATAGTGAATTTTCATAAAATGACCTATAGCCCGACCTATAGCCCGCACTAAACTTTCTTAAAATGTCTACCAGACCCATCTTGAAGTTAAAGCCAAAATAATATTAAGTACCATTAAATCTGAAAGTTAAATTTTTATAATTACTTAGGAATTATTTACATATAAATTTCCAAGTTTTCCAATTCTCGTTTCTTCAATCGGGATGATGAGTTTTTTTTTTGTTCTTTGGGTTTGCTCTAAAATCCCGGTAAATTTGTACACATCTACCACTTGAAACAGATAATTGCTCCAGTCCTAATAAACAAAGAGAGCTTTTTCCCTTAGATCAAAGCAAAAAGAAACTTTAGAAATGAAAGTAAAATTAAAAACTTTACCTAAAAACATGTTGGTTCTTGACTGTGTTAGGAAGAGGATAAGTCAAATGAAACTCAATTATTTGTAGATCAAAGCTTTGGAAGCAAAGAAAAAAAGAAACTACCAAGTTAGATGGACCTCCTTTTTGTGTAAAATTTTTCGACATATACAATAAAATGGCTTTGAAAGTTTGAGACACATATTTACTGTATATAGTGGAAAATGAAGTAGATTAGAGGTGCAACCCTAATTGCAAAGAAATTCTATTATGGATCTCGTCTACCATTTGGCAAAAAGCACATCCAATAGTGTGTTGGCACATATTTAGCTTTTTCTTTTACGTTGGTTACATTGTTTTTTATAAGTTCAAGAGATGTGTCATGATATAAAACTATTGGATGGATCCATTGTTAAATGGTGGATTGGATCCATCATAAAGTTTCTCACTAAGCGAACTCTTATGTAAAACGTTTATGTAATCTAACAAATTAAATGGTGATATATAGCACCTAGAGAAGAAAAGAATAAAAATTAGAAGCATCAGTGTGTTCTTCCTGTATCAAGTAGTATTATCTTAAGGATAATAAGTTTTTAATATTTCCGAGATACCACGTTATTCGTACATGTATCAATGATTTATAACATGTCACATACATTAGTGTTTGAGATTCATAGTTTAAGGTTTAGAATTTTTATGAGTAAATTAATCACATAATGTTAACAAAGAACTCGACATACCACATCATCCGTACGCCAGACGTATTATCAACCAGTGACATTGGCCATTTTCTTCCATTAAATGCCAATGCACTCTAAAGTGTAGTCACTTTAGTCAATGAAGCTGCTTCCTTCACATAAAAAGAAAGATGCCCACAATTGCATATACTTGTGAACAAGCTCTTCCGTAATGTTTATGAACAGATTCAAGTTCAATAATAATGTTTATAAACAGATTCAGCAAAAGCTCGTTAATAAGCTCTATTATAATGTTCGCTCGTATAAATTGAAATTTCATGAACATAAATTAGTCGAATAAATGTAGAAGCAAATAAAGACTTCAAAAACTAAATAAGTTGAATAACTATAAAAGCAAATAAAGACGTTAAGCTTGACCAACTTCGATGGAGCAGCCACCTCATTAAAGTGTAAACACAAGATTCAAAGATATAAACACAAAAAAGTTGCATATTATACTTCACTTTTTTTACAATGGTAATCCGACCTTAGCATAAACTAGCTACAAAATTGCAAAGGGTGAATTATATTCATAGCCCTTGAACTATAATGTAACATATATTCGGTCCCTTAATTTCGACATTAAGATAATTAAAATTACATCACCGTAACATTACAACCTAAATCAACAAAAATTCCCTTTACCGTCCAGTCTGGTCCAGTCAAAACAGATCCGATGATGATGATGATGATGATGCACTTTATAACAAATCCTCGGTTCCCGTTAACTTAGCATACTCAGTTTCATCAATAGTTCCCTTCTTTAGCTTTTTGAGTAACCGATATTCCCGAGCCAAATCGTCATCGTCCTCGACGCTCTGTGCAGCTCGTCTTTGTTTAGCTGTTTTTTTCCTTGCCACAGCAGGGGCTGTAGATGAATTCTTGCTCGGCTTCTTCGCCTTTGGTTCTAGCTCTTTTGCTTCTTTCTTAATCTTCAGGTTCTTCTTTCTTTGCTTCTCCCGTGATTTATCCCTAATAGTCATTTACAAAGGTATCAAATCTAGGGGAGTCAATTTCTAAAACGACTAGACAGATTCATAGAGTTGACCCGTTTCACATTATTATCATTTGTGTCATCTTCAACACAATAAACCATTTTGGAAACCACTACAAATTTGTAACTTATACTGCTACACGGCATAATATTTTTGACACGCTAACGTAATATTCCATTTCTGTCACAAAACATACGACATGAAATCGCAGAAAAACTGTCATAAAACAACGAAAAAACTTCAGTTATTTTATTGGAGGAATCGAAGTCTTTTGACCATATTGAAACATTATGCAAAATTGAGTGCTGGTTGGTACATTGAACACGTTTTAAATTTTTGTCGATACACACGTAAGGATGAGTTCTTACTTGAACTTGATGTCTTCCACTTTGACATCTTCAGCAGGAGTGAACCCGACATTTGAAAGCGAATGGTTCTTTAACTCGGACATTGAAGGAAGTTGCAATAAGCCATACCCCATTCCCAACTTCCCGACTTCAAGTTCTTTCCATCTGAATAAGATTCAAATAAACTGGATTACTCGATTGAACATAATAGATCCAACTTAAGAGAGAATTTAATTCCACAAACCTGAAAATGTATGAGCAATGATGCTCTTTATATGCACGAATAAATGAAACGAATGCTCTCAGTCCTTTCTCCATAACATCCCGATCCTTCTTAGCAGCAGAACGTATCTGAAAATAATGTGATCCTCCTATCAGATAAGAACAACAAAAAGCAAAAATCAAAAGACAATGCACGTATGGATATTGCACTTACGAGAGGAACAACATCCGGAGGATTATCAGTAGCTTTCCTCTCTTCAAGAGGAATCCGTCTTATACGAAGGAATTCTACATAAGCTTCCTCCTGGACAAGTATAAACCAATTGAGAACTTTTTCATAGTGTGGAACCAATCACGAATAAACTAGAGTGATCTGAAAGGTGAACCTTTGGCAGCAGGAAAACAATGGCGGTTCCTTGTCTACCCAACCTAGCAGTTCGGCCAACTCTATGAACGAAAACATTTGGATCTTGTGGAGGATCATACTGGACCAAATAACAAAAAGAGGAAAAGTTTAGCACGATCAAATGTTAGAAATATGAGAACAATCAATGATTCATCATTTACAAATAAATAAGTAAACATCATAATAACGCTACCTGCACTATACAATCAACGCCCGGAATATCGAGTCCGCGTGCCGCAACATCCGTACATAGAAGAATGCCACTTGTGAGAGATGTAAATGAAGCCAATGCTTTCTCTCTCACACTCTATAGATACAGAAATGTTAAAGGGTCAGAATGCAAAATGAAATGACATCAACATTACCAAACCATTTGCAACCTCCAAAAACGAGCTAAATGCATCCACGGTCAGTCACTAAATTAAGGTGTATATGTACTGGTGCTCATTAATGTAGCTTTTGAGGCAAGAAGGTCAACAAAACAACACATTTGTATCAAATTCAATGAAGTCGCTACAACCGGATCTGACACAGGAAAGTTGGCAAGGGATCCACGCAAGTAACGCATCACAATCCACTTTTAGGATATATTATGTAGACAAGGTGGCTACCTCGTACCCCATCAAAAAAATTAAAAGATTTTCGAAAGTAATCGTTTTTTTAACTTCTTTTAACATGCCGCACAGCTGCCATGTCGTTTTCTGGTGCCTGATCCGGCCTAAATGACTTTATTGACACAAATGTGCTATTTCAATGACTTTCGTGACTATCGATGCATATGCTCCTAGTCACCATAAATGCTTTTAACCCCTCCTAAAATATTTTCTCTCCTTTCCGGTTGTTTCTATGAAAAATCATCTGCGAAGAAGACGAGTTTCTACCTGTTTCATCTTCCCATGAAGGGGAATCAAAGAGAATCCCTTTAAAGCAGGAAGCTGTGGTAGGACAACTCCCCAGTAATCAACACAAGCACATGTCATGAAGTATCTGCATACGTAACAAAGTCATATTATCTCATTAGCTTTGACATTGATTGCATTTGCAAATCCACCACAGAGAAGATGTGAAACTCACATTATAAATTTTTTAGACTTGTTCTGAACAAGAATATCAACTAGCTGACACGGTTTCTCATCTGCTTCGCATTCCAAATACTGCAAAACGAGGAGGAGAAGAGGAAAACATCAGCCAACTAATGAGCACTGCAAGAGGTACTTTGTTTAGCACATTGAGAAGAATGCTAACGATACGTAAAAGGATTTTGCCCAATATGAATGATCAAACCCTCACTTGTACCATTGAATAAATTACTACAAAAACGAAACAATTACAGAATAAATCCTAACTAAAACTATAAATGTCAACTGTGTTAAGAACCTCAACCTACATACATAGAAACAGAATCTGAAGCGGAGAAACGATATTTGCAAAAAGTTAAGGAAACGTACATGTGGGTGAGACTTGTAATATATATATATATATATGGATAATATCTAAAAAAAATTAAAATCATAAGAACATGTGTGTATGTGTATGTGTGCATTGAAAAAACTACAAACAAGTCAACAATAGACACAAAAAGGGGGATTTTTTTCATTTTAAAAGTTTGCAGGAAATGATCTAGGAAGTATTAGGGATTTGCGAACATGTAATCAGCATTGATCCACTTCTAAAAACAATTACATCCTACCTTGCAAGTTTCCAAATTTCTTTTAAATTACAGAAACGTGACCCAGAACAATTTGTACAAGTAAACTTATAATGAAAATACCACCCTAAATATACGACATTACTAACCAAAAAGCCACCGTAAAGATACTCAAGCGCTTATGCAATAAAATATGATGAAAAGAACATTTTAATTTACTACTTTTCCATATTGAGCGAGAATTCTGTAATTAATGATTCGAAACAAATACTCAGAACCAGTTAGAGCAATTTCAACACAATGTTTAAAATGTCCAGTATTGCTATTTGATCAAAAGGAGTAACCTAAAAGACGATTAAGCATGTATTATGAAGTTAACCTATACCTCAAGTTGAAGGCCTGACGGCGTTCTTGAAGATTCTAATTGTGTAGATTCTGAGCCATTTGATTTTGATTCTGCTCGAACTTCAACTCTCACCGGATTCCTCAATCCTGCTTTGGCTAACTCTTCAACTGCCTCAGTTTGAGTAGCCGAGAAAAGACCAGTCCTTCGAAGCTTTGGCAAGCGGGATATAATGGCATTGATCTGCTTCTGGAATCCCATATCCAGTAATCTATCAGCCTCATCCAGAATTAAGACCTGTTTTACCAATACATAAAAACCAATAAATTTCTATTCTCATCAAAAGCCCCAGACAGCGTTGTGATTTCAACTGAGCGATCTCCCCAATCATAGTCATTAAAGGCGCAAGGCACACTAAGCAGTTTTCCTTTTCTTTTTTTCTCTATGATATTTCTGCCATCCAAATCTTCTTCCTTTTCAATTATTTCTTTTTATTCCATTTTAAGTTATAGACCATATAGATAGAAAAGGCTGAAATTAAGATTTCCTATTCATATTTAGAAATCTGAAAACACTATGTAGCGTCTAAATGTGTGCATAGGCATGCTTCACCAAGTCATTAGGCTCCTAAAGATGCGCTCAGGCATCGATCTCTTGAAAAGAGCCCGGCTTTTGGCTTCTTAGGGACATGCATGGAGCCTAGCACCTTTTGAGCCTGAGGCATCCCTTTGACAAACATGCTATTGAGTTAAAAATTCTGTTACCTAACAACTCAAAATTGATCGAACGGCTGAAAGAACTACCTCGAGGTTGCGAAAGTCCAACTCATCGATTCGTTCCATTATGTCAAATAGCCTTCCCGGGGTTCCAATCAATAAATTAGCTCCTTCTTCCTCTATTTTGCTCACATCAGCTTTCACCTCCACACCACCGACAAGGAGCACGGACTTGATATTTGATAAGGTTGCAATAAAAGGTTGAGCCACATTATATATTTGAGAAGACAGCTCCCTGGTAGGTGACAGAATTATCCCCATCACCTGTAACAAAACCAATGAATAATATGCACAAAAAAGAAAAAAGGGGTCACGCCCATGGCCACTCAACGTTGCCTTTACTAACATCATGGCCACTCAACTTCAAAAGCGGATATAAAAGTCACTTAAATTTGACTTTCACTAACATAAGAATCCCTTTTGAAAGTATACAAGCTCAAAAAAGAAACAATAGAAGTTGCTTCGCATCATATTATCATGGAACCACATTTCCGATTCTCCAAATCACCATTTTCCTAGCGTACTCTTTAATCAGCCTCTTTATCTCTTAATCAAGCATCATTTAAATGACCTCAAAACACAAAAACTTCAACAATTAAAATCAATTAGAATATCATTTTCGCCAGCTCTTGCAATGAAGGGTTGGGTTAAGTGACTTCTATGTTATGATAGACAATGTTGGGACTTCTATGTTAGTGGGGACTTCTATGTCCTGTTCTGAAGTTGAGTGGCGATAATGTTACTAAATGCAAAGTTGAGTCGTAATGGGTTTAATTTACCATATACAAAACCTAATCAAGTTCAATGCTAAACCATTAAAGCAGGCAGATTTGAGCAAACAACTACTGAGCTAAAATCACTATAGCAATCATCAATCAGACACCCTGAGCTAAAGTCAATTGAGCAATCAGCAATTAGATACTAAATTAAGCTAGAACAGACTTCTACGACGTATTTCGAGGCGAAAAACCGATTAAATCAATTCCTTCAGTTTTTCTCGCCAATAAATCAGCACGCACAATTCAGAAAAGATGAAAAGCTGATCAAAATTGAAACTTATACTCAGTTCGTTCATTTTTTCTCACCACAGCAATCAGTAACCAGAAATACTCTGAGCTAAACACACTAGAGCAATCAGCAATTAGATACAGTAAAACGTCTCTATATAGCAATACACTTCAGAACGGACTATTTGCGTAGCAACTGAGAGGTTATTACTAAATAGACGTGGGTACAACAAAGATTATCGACACTTGGGACCGGACTATTTGTACAACAATTGAGAGGTTATTCCTAACACATGCTACTAACAGAAGTGTCCGTGCAACATTGCTGACCATCATAGCAATCAGTAACTGAATACTCTGAGCTAAAGACACTTAGATACAGTAACGCCTCTATACAGTAATAAACTTAAGACCGGACTATTTGTATAACAATCGAGAGGCTTTTACTAAACAGAGGTCGGTACAACAAAGATTTTCAACACTTGGAACCGGACTATTTCTATAACAATGAAGAGGTTATTGAGGTTCTACAGTATATTGAGCTAGACCGAACTTCTAAAGCGTGTCTACGTAGTAATACACTTAAGACCGGACAATTTCTATAATAATTGAGAGGTTATAACTAAATAGAGGTCGGTACAACAAAGATTCTATACACTTGTTAACCACGGACTATTTGTATAACAATCGAACAGGTTCTACTGTATAGCTCACTGTATATTGAGCTAGACCGAACTTTATAACAACTGAGAGGTCACTACTAAATAGAGGTTGGTACAACAAAGATTCTCGATACCGGACTATTTGCGTAACAATTGGAGGTTATTCCTATATAGAGATTCTACTGTATATCGAGCTAAACGGAACTTGTACAGCGTGTTTCGAGGCGGGACTAAAATCGAAACTTATAGTCAATAGCATACCTCGTGAGGTTTAGGAGGCGATGAAGCGCGTCGGAGAATCTCGACAAGAGGTACAACGAAAGCTAGGGTTTTTCCGGAGCCGGTAGCAGCGTCGACGGCGACATCTTTGTAGCTGCAAAGAAGAGGAATAGTGGCGGCTTGGACCGGCGTGCAAAAATCGAAGCCGGCTTGAGTGAGGGCGTCGAGAACGGCCGAAGAGAGCGGCGGTTCTAGATCGGAGAAGCGCGTGTTTGTTAACGCTCTGTTTGGGTTCTCAGTATCGGCGGCGGAGCTCATTTTTTCAGTTTCGTATACACGGAGTTTTTGCTATGGTTTTTGGTTGGAGAGGGAAATGTAACTGAAACTGGCAAACGGCGTCGTTTGATGCTTTTTAATTTATTAAAGGCAAAATGCACTATTTGACCATTGACATTTCCAAAATTTGTACATTTAGCCACTAACATTTTATTTTATCACATTTAGTCATTCATTTTTGTAATTTTGGTCGTATGTGGCTATTAATTTATCAATTTAGTGAAATTTTGCCATTTTTAAATCAAAATTAAAAGAAAAGGAAATAAAAATGGGCCATATTTGACAAGTTGAGTAGACCAAGTGGAACAAAATTACAAGTTCAAGTGGCTAAGAAATTGTCATCTAAGTTAGAGTGGCAAAGCGAAAGAAATTGACAAATTTAAGAGGCTCGATAAGTATTAAGCTCAAAAATTAATTCTAAAACTTCAACAATCATCTTGAAATTATAAATAACTCCTTGAAATATTTCTAGTATGAAATAAATTCTAGAAAAAGTTGATTAAAATGCCTATAAAGTCGGTTTGGGCATGAACCTATAAAGTTATGGGGGCTACTGAGTTGTTCCGGCATGTTTTGGGCGAGACTGACATCATTCCTCGTAATCTTAAGGTTCTTTAGGCACTGATTTTCGCAGTTGAGGGTTGTGGCATGAAACTTCGCAGTTCCAAGGTCTTCAAGATTTAACTGGCTTGTCGAACTGTATGGCCACATTTTGGCATTGCCAATTCTCCCAATCCGTAGAACTTTTGTCACACCATCTTTTGCACACATGTACATTATGATGTCATGGGAACTTTATGTAAAATATTATGGGTTAACTTCAAATAAGTACTCTGTGATTTCGTGATTTTGTAAGTAAAAGATTGTAGTTTGCTTTTGAGCAAATAAAGGACTGTGGTTGGAATTTTTTGCAGAATTAAGGAAATTGTCGATTTTGTTAATGTAAATGAAGACATTTTTTGTCCGAAATGTTTTTTTGAGCTTTGAGGTTAACTCTAACTTGACTCGTTAAAAGTCAGAAAAACATTTTGGTCACAAATATTCTCGTTTACATCAATAAAATCGACCATTTACTTAATTCTGCAAAAAAACATTTATTTGAAATTAACTCAAATATTATCTTCAGGTAGAACTTTGTAGAACTCCATCAGCTTCGGGTAACACCCAACGCAACATGTTAAGTGTCTAGTCCCCAAGAGTCAAATCCAACCATAAAACATACATAAGAGATATTATCCCAAGGTCACGATCTCAAATGAGATGAAATGAACTCCTACCTAATTAGAGCTTGTCATGTATGTGGTCTCCCACATAATTTTGGGTGAAAGCTTTAAATGAATTTCGGTCTATTCCATTAACTCGGTTATCTGGTAACAAAAATCGAACCGATAGCTCTTAACCATATATTTTAAAACTAAAATCGAAATCAAATATAATAAACTGAATAACCGAACCAAGTAAAAGAGATCAATTGATTATTTCGGTTAGGGTCGGTTTTTTAACACCCTCCCCACTCCTCCACTATGAGACTCCATTTTTCGATCATAGAAACAAAATAGCTATACTTCTACTCATCTTTTCAGAAAACCATGCGCACGTTAGCAGCCCAATTCAAATCTGTAACCACACTTCATCTTTCCCTTCTCAAATTCATAAATTTCACTCGAATATTTCAATTCATTTCTCATAAATTTCACTTAATTTGCAGTACATTTCACGAGTCAAATCCCCAAATTTTCAATCCCGAAATTTCTCATCTAACACTAAAATTACAGGTATGCCCTTTGATTTCTCAATTAGGGTTTCCATACAACTTATATAATCGTGTAATTAGTGTTTAGAACTTTCGGATTAGCTCTCGATTTCTGACACGATAACACGGTTTATAGAGGAAACCTGTTTGACATGATAACACGGTTTACATAGAAAACCCGTTTCTATCATTAATACGTAAATGCACATAACACGAGTATGATATGCTAACCCGTTTTGACACGTCTACTTGCAGATGAGCTCTCAGTTGAAGAAGATGCTGAAAGGAAAATTGGATGGGTACTGAAGCTCATTTTTGCCGGGACAGCCGGTGCTGTTGGTTATCAGTTCTTTCCTTATATGGGTATCTTGAATTATGCTTAATCTTTTGTAAAGTTAGTTGATTTAAATGGAATTGAGAATGTGTATGTGTTATTTTGGTTCGTGTTGGGCGACCCCGAATCATTTCGGGACTAAGGCTTTGTTGTTGTTGGTCTTCAATTGAATGTTTATGTATCGAGACAATGTGATGCATTATGTTGGTTCATGTTAGCCGACCCCGAATCATTTTGGGACTAAGGCTTTGTTGTTGTTGTTGGTCTTCAATTGAATGTTTTATGTACTGAATCGTTTGTTGAATTAGCTGATTTAAGAGGAATTGAGACAATGTGTATGCATTATTTTGGTTCGTGTCAGCCGACTCCGAATCATTTCAGGACTAAGGCTTTGTTGTTGATCTTCAATTGAATGTTTTATGTGCTGAATATTTTGTTGAATTTGATGATTTATTAAGAGAAATTGAAAGAGGTGTATGCATTTGTTTTCCCCCTTTTGTTAGGTGATACTTTGGTGCAACAGTCAATTTCGCTTTTGCAAGTTAAAGATCCGTTTTTTAGAAGAACTGGCGCTTCGAGAATAGCCCGTTTTGCTGCTGATGGTAATGCGTCTTGGTTTATTTTGTTTAGCTTAGGCTTAGTTTGCAGTGTTCTTAATGTATGCTTTTTACTGATGGATTGAGCTTATGCTGATTTCATTGACTTTTATCTCTATGTGAATCAAATTATCTCCTTTCTTTACACTTGTCAATGGATATGATGGGACAATGCGTACGTTTG
The DNA here is from genome assembly GCA_028411795.1 of Euphorbia peplus. Classification (NCBI taxonomy): domain Eukaryota; kingdom Viridiplantae; phylum Streptophyta; class Magnoliopsida; order Malpighiales; family Euphorbiaceae; genus Euphorbia; species Euphorbia peplus. Next base: position 28,401,217 of record CP110837.1, read on the forward strand.
TTTCGTGCTCCAGACGGTTCTGGATGTGAGGGAGTACATTAGATATCAGATATCTCGTGTCGCGTAATTAAAAAACTATATGGTATATATGAACGGGAGAATCCTCTTTCTTTTAGATACCTTTTTGGGTGAGGTTGGTCTTCCTTTACAATGTATCTAGTTAAGTTAAAGTCTTCATTTATGTGATATCAAAGCCTTGTACTTGATATCAGGTCACTTCACATGGTTGTGGGTGTGAGGGGATGTATCAAATATCTTACATTGCTCAGTTAAGGAGCTATCTAGCTCTTTAATATGTGAGGTAAATCCTCCTTCGAAGTCTCTTTTAGGGTGAGATTTTTGTCTACATGGTATCAAACCCTTGTAATCCATGTCATGTCTCCCATGGATATCTGTTTCGCGTCCTAGATGGTTCTGGGCACGAGAGGTGTGTGTTAGATATCCCACATCTCTTAATCAGAGAACTATGGGTTTTTATATATATGAGTCAATCCGCCACCTTTCGAGTTACCTTCAGGAGTGGTTTAGGACTTTGTTTACAATTTTATATACTTTTAAGTAAACAATCCAATGTTTATGAGATTGGTAACAGATTCTTATTTCTTTTTATTTATGATAATTGTTCGTTGACAAAATTCTCAAACGTAATATCTAAATGTTCTTCGTTTCCCAGATGAAAAAAGAATGATAATTGTGGAGTTGGGTGGAGCTCAAGGTTTGGTAACCATGTTGGAGGATGCTAAGGACGATAGAACTCGAATAGCAGCCCTGAAGGCGCTTGATGCACTCTCACACTCAGGTTAATCTTCATTTTTGCGCTGTTTTTACTCCCCTCTTTCCTTGTTTAGACAATTTCTGTAGTGGTTTTGGGTCAAAAACCCAGAATTCAGGATAGATGAATATTCACACCAAAGATCATTCTCAAAAATGAAATATCTTTTCCCTATTTCATCACACGATTCATCATTCTGCTCATTTATGTTGCGGGGATAAGGTGCAAACTTAACTCTATGGTTCTCAGGGGAGAACAAATTGAGACTTTACGTATAAAATTGTTCTATGTTAGCACCAACATGTTGTAAATGGAATAATTTCAAACCATTTCCTGTTAGTTTCGACTGCACGTACAAAACCGTGTTATATTAGCACTAGCTTTGGTTATACTTCACATGGAAGCCATTTGAGCAAGGTGGTGCAGTTACGAAACTAAATTAATGGGAAATGGGATTTTGGCAGATTCGTTCTTCCCCAATAAATATATCCTAATTTTGTACTTTATCCCTTGTGGTCATCAAGGAAGATCAACTTTTATCGCTATCGCATAAAATGACCCAATCTTGCCTCCATGAAAGCACCTGAACTAACATTTGTTCTTTGTCAAGTGAATAAATATAGATGAAGATTACGGCTAAACCATAATCTGCCGGTAATTACTGGGTAAATGCTCTAGAACAGAGTAAAATTGACCCAGGATGTTTACCACAGAGGCATCATCAACCATTTTTTAACGATAAATTTATCAGTCTTTCTAATAATTTTGGGGGCATAATTTGTCTTTTGTCTCATGACGAATGAAATTCGATGTCATGCTTATTGTCTTTGAGAGTTGAGGTGTGTTAACTCTTTTTCTTATTACTATTGACCTGGAAGGTTCCAATCAAGTTTTCAAGATTTTCAGTTTCCAAAATGTACCCTAACATTACTCGGTGTAACTGCAGACAAAGCTGCCGGAGCTCTACATCAAGCTGGGGCAGTAAGTGTCGTCAAGTCCACCCCAGATTCCATGGAGGAAGCCGAAATAAAGAATTACAAATCTACCCTTCTAAAGAGATTCCAAGATATGAAATATGACCATTGATCTTAAATTGTGGTGGCTGAAGTATATTTTTTACATTGTAGGATGGAAAATATAGCAATCCCTTTGTTGGGTCATAAAAAATTTCCTCGTTTAATAATGAAGTTCAATAAAGTGTCGGTTCAGTTCTTCTTTTTGTAGCGTTTTCTCATCATTGGTGTTTTGCTTCAAATTGTAGATATAATGAATGCAAACATTAACACAAAATGTGATCAAGGACAAATTTATGAACTGATTTACACTCATTAAAAACTTGCACAACATAAATAAGTATAAACCTAAAATCATGCAACAAAAACGTACTTGATATTGGTGAAGATCAGTTTGTATTTGATGTATATAGTGAATTTTGATAGGGCGAGAGAGACTACTTTATAGACATATGATCTAATTACCAAACACAAGATTATGTAGAAAAAAAAAACACCAACTATTACCATAACACTGAAATAAACACATGTTCTAGTCTTCTAGACAACACGAAATTATAACCTTAACTTTTTACGTTTATTATTTTACTGATTGATAATCGATACAAATACCTTTGAATGATAAAAAATATTCATATTTTCCAAAAAAAACAAGTATGGAAACAAATAAGTTGAACTAGAGTAGTAAATATCATAAATAAGTCAAAAGTAACTAGAGTTGTATAGCAAAAAACTAGCACGATAACATCATTTACAAAAACAACCCACTTGATACGGCCATGATTATGTCATGCTCGAACGGTTTCATACCGCATTAAAATAACTGGGTTGAACATGCTCAAAAGAGCCCAGAGGAGAAAACCTTAGCTTTGGTCAGTATACACAAAAGGTAATATTACTAATATTAGCAACTAACTTGCAGAGTTGAATTGCATATCATCTCACTACTCAGGTCATTCACAATGACAAAACGCAAAGCAACATTACGGCAAGAAACCGATCAAATGAAATCTGGATTGCGGAAATGCTGAAGGTCTGGATGAGCGCTCCCACCACCAGGTCTCCGAGGGTTTCTGAAACAAACAGATGGATAAGTATCCGAATATTATCAATCCAAACTCCAAAGGGATCAACTATTTAATGCATAAGAACACGAATAATAGATAACTGAACAGAAATTGGTTGGATAACTGAACAGAAATACAAGTTTTGGTAGTTACTTTCATGAACCGACATGGAGTACGTACACAATAAAACATGCCAGAATTTACCGAGTTCAATGAGATCATGTCTTTTGATCTTCAAATAGTTCATTTAAAATGTAACAAAATGATCATTGGGCTGGAGTGTAAAAGCTAGTTAAATCCAATTCCTTCGAATCATTCGAAAGTTTAATATCAAAACCCTTGGGAATTTACCATGCACACCAAACATAATCAAAGCAAGAACAATCATTAATTCATAAACGAAGTAAAACAGCTATTTAGGGAATTTTACTATATTCATAAGAAAAAATAAAGAAAAATCAAAGGTATGGTGAAAAAAAAGGTGATCTCACTTCACTAACTTCTTGTTGAGGGCACAGTGGAAATATCCCAAATTTAAGTTATGGAAAATATACCTGATAAATCGGTTAGGCTCAAAACCAGGAACTCCAGGCGGGCCAAAGGGATCAAACCGAGCACCAGGAGGAACACCCCTGATTCAATAAGTTTAGTATTATTAATACTATTGAGGAAACAACATAATAACTAGGAGGAGTAAGAGATGGAGAAACTCACAGTTCTCCACCAGGGAAATTCTGTGGGTCTCCACGAAGCCATCGAGGATCATTAGGTCCTGTGTACAAATTGAACAAATCAATGATGCTAGAAAGAACTATAACATGGCCTTCCATCTACTTGTTTTAATAAAAAAAACTACTAGATTTATGAAATTTCATTTGCAAGGAAAGGTGCATACCAAGTAGCATGCCCCCGCCAATGCCAATGCCACCCCTGAAACATAAAATAAAGTTCAAATTGGGATCGGGAATGATGAAACAAGAGAACCTTTTCTAATCACCAAAAATATGAGATGGAGGGTACCTAGCAGGATACATTCCAGCACCATAACCAGGTTCAAGATCACTACCGGCAAAAGGAGGAATAGGAGGAACCACAACCCTAAATCGAGTCGGCAACAGTATGTTAGTTTTCACAAACTAAGGAACTGAATCTAGCAGCATATTAAATAGCAGGAACAAAACAAAGCAAACAGCAATAACTGATGGAGGGAACAAAAAACAAATACGAAAATTTGAATTAGCAGCATCTGTGTAGTAAAAGTCTCTACCCGCTGGTTGGGGGGCTAGAGACCTTAAGAGGACTAATCAAGAATTAGACGGGTAGCTAGTAGGGGACTAGTCGGATTTTGAGAGCATAGAAGGCTATAGGGGTCCAATTGGTCCAAATTGGATTCTAGATTTTGAATCCCAGGCGGCCTCCATTTACAACAGTGAGCAGCAGATATGGAGTGCTCTCAACAAACTAATCAAGCACACAATAGATTTTGGCATGCATACGCATCTAATACAATTAAGAATACTTGTTAAAAATGAAAGCCAAACTACTCATCATACTCGGAAAACATCACAAGTAACAGAAAAGATTGCAAGTTGATGAGAATTAAAAAGCCCCTCCCTCCTTTCAGTAGAATTGTGGAAAAAAAAAAAGAACTCTTCTTCTAGAACCACAAAGAGTAGAGATTTAACGTCTAATTGAATTCCTAAAATCTCTTTCATGAATTATCAATTACTATTGCATATCACCATCTAAAGATATGGATAATGGGAGTCACCACAAAAAATGTCCTGATTGGTATTTTCAGTTAGTTGTGGGTGTAATTTCTTTCCTACAGGTTTCATGTTAATAGCATGTGTGGTGGATGCTAGTATAAAAATACTCATTGGATAGAATAGCTATGCAGGAATACAAAACCAGTTACAAAATCGAGAAATCCATACCCCGAAGGATGAATTTGAGGTCCCATTGGTTCATGAATCCTATACAAAGGCTCATCTCTGCCATGCCTTGACGCCTCACTTGATTCTGATCTGCAACACACCAAAGGAATATGCTAAGTGATTTACCAAACAAGAGAAAAAAGGAACAAGTTTATCCGGACTCAACAAACACCTTGATTGCTGATTACTAGATGAACTATCTTTCGACGGAGAAGGATACAATTTAGAGAAAACATGATCATCCAGATCCTTAACCAGCTTCTCCAAATTCTTAAACTGTGCTGCAACGTTCGATCCTCCATCTTCCTCCCCTACAAAATCCCCAATTCTGCAAAACAAATCATCCAAACAAACACTAAACAACCAGCGCCACAATTCCAGCAATAACAACCGAAGGACAAGGTAAAAAAACCTACGGAATTTCAAGATGGACCTGCTCCGGGGAGCCATCAGCCAAAGCATCAACAAGCAACCTATCATTCATCACTAAACACTTAACTAGCACCTTCTTCGATTCCTTCTCCGGATTCATATAAACAAATGCATACTCATTCTCGCAATCGTTCCAGTGATCAAACCCTACCTCATCTACACAACATAGATATTCAAAATCAAAATTGTTAGAGATTAATATAAAGGGATAAGGTACCAAAATAAACTTAACGTTTGTACAAAAGTATCAAAAAAAGTAATGGTACCAATTTAGGACATCTACAAAATGGTACCAATTTAGAACTCGGTAACAAAATAATTTGACGCCACTGCCAGTCATATTCCATTATATACATACAGAGCGAGAACGGACATATCATTCATCAATTGTGTATGTGTCACGTGTCAGAATTTTGTTACCAAAGCCTAAATTTATGCCTACTGTACAAAATGGTACCAATTTAGGCTCAATATTACTTCAAGTAGGTATCTACTGTATATACCTAATGTGCGAAAACATACAGATCATCTTCATCAATTGTACCTACTGTATATACCTAATGTGCGAAAACATACAGATCATCTTCATCAATTGTGTAGGTATGGTGTGTCTAATTTCGTTACTGAAGCTTAAATTTTGTGCATAACGTGTCTGAATTTTGTTACGGAAGCCTAAATTTGTGCCCTTTTTGCAAAAGTTGAGCCTAAATTCGTTACATTTTTTAAACGACGTAATATATAAAAAAAATGTTATTAGACTTAACTATTAGCTCGAGCAACCGTAACAAAATCAATTGAAGAGAGGACGAGTACCGGTAAAAGAAGAGTAGAGAGCGTTATCGGAGAAAGCAGGCGGTCCGGTGGCGGAGAGGACATAGCCGGAAGCGAGGAAGGAGGCGTGGACGGCGAAAGCTACTTTATCGGAATTGTTCCGGAAGGATGGCCGTGCGGCCCTGATCACCGCCGTTACTGCGTTCTTGGTTGCCATTTTATTGTCTTCGCCGCCGTTGATTTCGCCGGTGATCGGAAAAACAGTGTGAAAGTTTTGGAGTGAAGTCTAGATGGATTTGGTCGGTTATATAGGTTTCTTAAGCCAAAAGTTAGGAAATGGAAAAAGGAAACTATAGGGATAAGTTGGTAAAATTTAAATTAATGAGTGGTTAAATATTTTCGTTCCTTGAGGGTCGATTTTTGTTTTCGTATGTGGTAATTCAATTTGATCAACACTTATATTATTTATATGGGTCTTCCGGGCGCAAGCACGGAGTAGTGTAACATTTTGTCAAATATGCCGTGTAGTTAGACCAAAAGTTAGTAAATCCGGAAAGTAGTAATTAGACCTAATGTGTGAAATAATATAAATTTAGTATAGTTTAGTAACGGAATTTAACGCTCTAACTTGTATTTGCAGTTATATTATTTTCAGTAAATAGTTACTACTCGAAATTAGATAAATTATTTATAAATTATTTTCATAACTATGTGTATATGAAATGTCAAATTACATTATTGAAACTTAAAATATACTCGTTTGTAAATATTGAGTCTAAAGTTTTCAAAAAAAATTGTTGAGCCTAAATAAATACTAATTTCATATATTGAGTCAAAAATTAATAGATTGTCAAAAACTTTATATCTATTCAAAATATATTATCAAAAAGATACAAGTAACGAGATTAAGAGCAATTTTGACCTTCTCAAATTGTATAATTAAAAGATTTGGTAATGTAACTTTCATTGTTTGTTTTTTTTTTTACAAATACACTCACAGAGTTTCATAAATGAAAAATACAATGGTGCGACCAATACTACTAATAAAAGTATTGCTAAACGAAATTTTTTAGTATATGCTAAACATACCACATCATTCTGTATGTCAACCATATATGCGCATAAAATCACTTTACATGTCAGTCCCTTTCTCCTAGTATGTGACTGATCAAGTTATACTTGATCGGTCACCCATCCAAGGAAATGAGACTGATCTATTACATTCAAATTTGTCATAGATGCCATCCATTCTATTAAGGTAAAGATGGATCTCAAAGGTCCAGATAAATAAGCTTGGGTTGCATAAGGCTTATAGGCCTCTATAAATAAAGGCTTGCTGGTGGATCCAAAATGAGGGCTTTGTATGACAAGTGTCATTGACTAATCACCTCATCAAGGGATTCAGAAGCACGCTTAGCAAAAAAATTGATTGAGAAGATGCATATAATCAAGGAATCTAGATGAGACTTCCTCATCACAATAAAATGAGGGATACAAATGTCAATAAATGTCATATCTTCGTACGAAAAGAATTATAAAGAAGTTGATATATTCTTGCTCATAATGAAATGATAAAAGGAAAAAAGACGTTATTTTAAAGCAAATATTAAAATATTATGAGAGACTATAAATACTCCCTTTTTAAAGGTATCGTATCATATTTCAAGACTCGTTTCTATCTCATGATAAAAACAGACTCAATTGTCGAAAGTTTCACGTCCAACATTAGTGACATCTCTCAATGATTGCTCAAATCAAATAAAGGAGAAGTAGAGATCAAAACTTATCACTTTTAAATAAGTGTAAAAATTTATTTCCGTAGAGTAATCATGAATATAAATTTACGCCATAATGGATTGTAACCATTGAAAACATTGATCACTAAATATCATTAATAGATTCAAAAAGAATACCAACAATTAAAATGAAAAACAAATAAAACTCAGACTTGACAATAATTATGAAAGGCCATTATTTTGGAAATCATACATGAAGGAAGAGTTTCATTAATGGTAGTAACATCTACATATTTTGGTAGCAATATCTAAAATAATTTTTTTTACAGTGGAGTTTACAGATTGCCTATCAATAAGAGCTAAATTTTAACGAAACAGAAATTCGAATCTCAAACCTTTCAAATAGAAGATAAAGTAGCTTACCACTTGGACCAACTCTTGTTGGTGAGCACAAGGGTAAATTAGTTAAATTCATAATATAAGATGTTACAACAAAATGGATAAATAAATAAACTTTTTTACCCTTAAAATAATTCATTAATGATAAACTAGAAAAAAAGAAAATCAATAACATAAATATTTCCATATATACACACACATCTTATAACATTAACCCAAATTGCCACTCTAAATTTGTAACATCTTAGCATTGGAAGCTCCTCTGCATTTTCATCCTTCCATCTCTACAAAAATCCCAGCAACATGAACACCCAAAACCCAAATTGAAGAGCACAAAATCAAAACCCAATCTTGAAAATGAAATCAGGAATCAACTCCATGAATTGGTTCCTGATTACACTATTATCCACAACGTTTCTATTCCGAGTTTGTGCTGTCTGTGAGCTCAGTTTTCTCGATGGAAATAAGGTTTATAACTTCAGTTTGATGTCTGCTCTACCCAAATATCCTCATGGTGTTCTTAGTGAAGATGGGTAATTCTCAGATTTCCATTTTCAGCTCAAACTGTTTGATATGTTGTTTGAATGGGATTTCATTGCATTTCAGAAATTGGGTATGTGATTGTCTAATTTATGAGTTCGGTAATAGATGTTTGAGTTTTGATTGCTATTGTCTTCTTTAAATGTTTGATATGTTGCTTCAGTGGTGTAAAACATGTTGTTGCATCAGCTCAAGCTACCGAAAGGTAATGAGTTCAAATCCTGGCACCCCATTTATTGGTGAATGAGAAACATATGGTGGGATGGGTCTGTTTTGTGTTGTGTTGTGCACGTTTCAAGCCCAAAGGGCATTCGCATGAGCGGAGATTAATAGAAAACATATTGATGGGCCTTTAACTGTGAGCTCGAGCTTTTGGTTAAACGGTTAACCTTTATAACTTCACTTTGGCCTATCCTCTCCCAAAATACCCTCATGGTGTTCTTAGTGAAGATGGGTAATTTTCAGATTTTGATTTTGGGGGTTTGGTTGTTTTTTGTGCTTATACTGTTGCTTGAATGGGATTTTAAATTGTTAGGGGAATTGGGTTTGTGATTTTCTGATTTCTGAGTTCGTTAATCTCGATGTTTGAGTTTCAATTGCTATTTTGCTCTGAATAAAGGAAAGTTATGCCATGTTTAAGACAGTGTAGCTTGTTATTATAATAAAGGAAAGTTAAGCCATGTTTATAATTAGTTTGCTTTGATCATAATCTAATGCAACTTGCAAGGGTCAAAGGCAAAGGCATTGTTTTTATTTTAATTTCAGTTGATGTTTGACTTTGTACATTGAAAACCAAAGTTCCGTACACAATTTCTATAGATGACCAGTGGGTGCTCAAGTCCCCACAAGCGCCCCTGAATCCTCCCTGACCTCTGTAATATATAGACTTTGTTTAGGATTATATTTAATTGAAATGAATTTACACTTTGTTTGGGAGGGAGGTTTGACAGTGTTAATAAGATTAAGGTTTAATGATTAACCTACGTTTCAATGTTTGGAAAGATGGAGTTGTAAGGGTGAATGAAGGTTAGCTTAACACTAAATTTTAGAGTATTGAGGACGATTAGATACTTCTCCATCAAAAAAATTCCCTTCTTTTCTGTTATGGAATTGAACATCCATGTAGTACGCCATCCAAACAAAACATTGAGGTTGGTCTGTACGTAAAATAATCTCTACTGTACATTAAAGATCCATTTGGGAAAATTAATTTCCTAATCAAGGTGAAATCTAACTTGTATAGTTGATTTATGGACCTTAATTTAGTAGAATACATGATTTTGTCAATTGTTTCCAGTGTTTAATAATTTCTCTTCTTTTCTGCTATAGGTTTTATAAGGTAGCAGAAAACGAGTCTGTGCTCTGGTTTCAGGTTGGCTCTATCAGGTTACACTTTGTTTCTTAATTATCTATTATCGTTATTGAGATTACAGTTGCCTTTGCTTTTGATGTTTTGGAGATTGAACTTTATTTTCTTTGGGATTCAATTAGTTTAAAATTTTGAAGTAGATTAATATTCAAGTCAGTCTTGGGAAAAAAGAAGAAGAAGATGCCGTGCTTAGGACTGTCATAGATGCAAATAGGATATTCTTTTGATAAGAATGAAATTATGAGAAAGAAAAAGGAGTGTGCCACCAAGTTAAGGGATCAGCCATTGATCCTATATCACTGAGCGTACTAGTATAAACAGAAGAATTCTCTGATGTTCAATAATTTGTGCATTTCTCTCAAGCTCCATGGCAGAAAATAAAAGCAGTTGTAAATTTTTTGTATCTTTTCCTCCAGGAAAAAAGGAAAGCTAAATTTGAATTTAGCATAACTAGGCAATTGATAGACTGACTTACTTTTCCTCAAAGATGCAAACTTTAAAGTAGTCTTCAAATTGCTTTACCGACCCCATAATGTAGAATAAAATGAGCATGTCTCTCTATGCTAGCGACTAGAACACACCAATTGGAACAAAAAGTAATGCTGCATAAAATCATTGATATTCATGTTTTGGAGAAGTGCAGATGGTCATTTATTTTTATTCTCGCTGTAATGAAATCAAATTACTTCCTTTCTATTTCCGTTTTTACTTTGTGATTGTGGTCTTTTGGTTTCCATTGTAGTAATTTCTTTCAGTTTGATTGGTAAATGAATTTATCTTATTTGATCATGTGGGACAGCTATGCGATGGAATGATTTTTAATCACAACCCACCTACATGTGTTGAGTGTCTGGTAAGTTAGCTCTCCTCAATACATGTCTAAACATCATTCTTTATTCGGAATGTAATGACATCGACTCAGCTAAGTATGCTATTTGCTGTTTCATGTAGTAACACATTCCTGTATGCATTGTTTCTTAAGCTTGCCCTGTACTGAAGTTGGTTTGGAAGTATAAATGAAATTATCTGAGGAGTTCTATTCGGGTTCCATAGTAGTTCCAGAACAATATATAATTTGCTAGGTTCAGGTTCTAGACTTCCACATAAGACATTGTTAGATAAAGTAGTTTTTATTTCTTCTCGCTGCTAATGGGGTGTAGTTAGATCTCAAAAACAGGTTATTTAGTTTTGGATTCGCATCAGAACTATTCAAGAACACTAATTTGATGCTCAATTTTGTGTACTTTTATCACGAAGTATAATTGCTTCTCGATCTTAGGTGTATAAAGTATTCTCTTGATATAACTATTTTGCTCATTCTGTAGGAATGTGGGGGCCCATCACACTGTGGCATGGAATGTAGTGCACTTATGGCAAACAACATAGAAGGTAGAATAAACGTTGACAAAATGCTTTCTTTTGAAACTAGTGCAAATCTTCTAAACAGATTTTTGTGTGTATACACGCAGACGTATGATGCCTGGGAAATGATGTTTTAAATAGGATTTTCCAAGTGAAAAGTTCATTTTAATTGAGTTCTGAATACAAATTCATTATGCATGATGATAATTTGTTTGGTAAGAGTTAGAAATTAGTTTCTTTCGGCCCTTTCTGTTGATTAATTACTCATATTGCATAATAAGTATGTAAAATGGAGGATGTAAGCCAATGTTCAAAAACAAGTTTCAGTATCATTATCTTACACCGGAATCCTTCCATCAATTTATTCCTTGCTGCATGTCCGAATATAGATGCTGTTTGTATCTGTAAAAATGTCACAATAATCTATCTTATTGTTGATTTAACATTTAACAGAAATTGCAGTTTGCTCCTATCCATTGTTGTGAGCTATTATTTATGACATCTACTATATACTTATTCTTTGCTATGCTAAAAGCGGGAACAAGTTGCAGAGTTAATATAAGAATGCAAAGTCCTTCCTCCGTATGACCAAATGTAGAATAACTTGATAGGATGTGGGTAGAAGACTTTATAAATTTCTTGTAGAATTGGGTTCATGCTCATGGGAACCGGACATGGGAAGGGGGTGAAAATTGGAAACCATTTTAAGTAGTAGGAGCTCACCCTCAAAGGATAACAAGGAAGGATTTCCTAGACTCATTTACCTTAAGTTTTAGGAAATATGCGGCTTTCTCGCCTTTTTCGGGGTTCTAATTCAAGCAATGTCATGTTTTCAGGTTATGATGTATGCACTACTATTGGACATGTCTCAAATACCATCACTCAACTAATTGGTAAGATATATTTTCCCTTTGATCTTGTACAGATTTTAATTTTGGCATGTAGCTTTTCGGTTTTGTATGATGGTTCGAGCAATTTCATCCTATCTCGTGCTCTTTCGCTTATGAGATTGATCTAACTAATTTTTTCTATGAACTAACTTTTCTTGTGACTGCAATAATGAAGATAAACAGGATCCAGCAAAGGGTGTTGTTGTTAAGATGTCAAGTACAGTTAAGAAATCCACTGGCTCCGAGATGAATTGTTCACTCTCTGTCTCTGTACTCTGCAATTCAAATGGTGTTCAGGTGAGCAGACTTCTTTCTCCTAGGACTTTCCGCTCCAGTTTGCTGATTATAATGCATTAGTTTCCATACTAGCTGTTAATAACGTGTTTGTTTTCGTGTAATCATTATCATCTGCTTCACAGGGGCCAAACTTACTGGAGAAATTAGGGACAGGGACATGTGATTACGTGAGTCTCTGAAATTCATCCGTTTTCTTTTCATATCTAATTTTTTGTAATATTTCAGAGCGAGATCACAAGTTTGTCTGTGTGAAACTGTTGTATTGTGTTGAATATAGCGTACTTGTTTTCGAGAAGAACTCTGATTTTAAGTCTCTTATAAATTTTGCACAAGAAATATCATGTTTATTAAGAAACGAGCCATTAATTTTGTCAAGTTATTTTGTATGATCAACTTCTGTTTGTTGTCATTCGGTATATGTAGTATCAAGATTTGAAACTTGTATTTATTTATTTATCTGACAGGCTACGGTACTACAACATCCAGCTGGTTGTGCTACGATTTTGTTTATTCATGGGAAAGGGTTGGGCTGGTTTTCTGTCCTAGTAATCATGTAAGTAATTCGATACTCTTTTTTTTTTTTCCTCGTAAAGATATTAATGTGGTTAAGACTATCATATTTCTGATTCGTCTTGATTGACTATATGTTTTATTCTTTTCAGTATCTTATGCCTTTTTGGAGCGTACTTGATGGCGGGCACAGTATTTCGATATTTCTTCCTTGGAATTCGTGGCGTAGATGTATGTTCCTGCATCAACTGTTTCGAGATTTTTCATTTTGAACCATATAAAGTGCCATCGGGTTGTCTAAATTGAATAATTCTTTGCCTAATTGATAAAATATATGCTTTATATAGGTTGTAGTTTTTAATAAAAAGAAATGATAAATTATATAAAAGTATTATAGAGTTACGCCAAAAAAAATAGAAGGTTTGCTGAAGACTCGAGTTTATGACTTTCGCCTATTGTACTTCAACTGATTTTGTTTTCATGTTTCATCAGATCGTTCCAAATATGGAATTTTGGGCAACAATACCACGGAAGACAGAGGTATCCATCTTACTTATTTGTTTAAGTGAATAATTTTCTTTATTCCCATAGCCTGGAAATTCGCCTTGCTACTGTTCTTTTTGTTTCTGTTGCTCATTTAGTCCATGCTTGTCTAGATTTGTGTTGTATTCACTTAAAATAGGGAAAATCTTAGGCCCTTGGTAGAGTTTCAATATGACAATTGTCTCACGGAACATATACAATTGATCTAAACTGATGCTGTAGTATCTGTAACGTATTACCGTAATCTCCTTGCAGAGTTTTTTTGCATCACTGGTGAGGAAATTTAGAGGTCCGACAGAAGTTCACCGGAGTTCCTACTCTCCAGTCGATTTCTAAATATAGACAAATACGATTGGAATTATACTTAGAGGTGCATCAAATGATAGGTGATACCATAGCATGGGCTTTGCAGCGAAACAGACTTCGTAAGTCTTCCCGAGAAAATTTCTTCTCATTTTTGCTCCATATATTTTTTTTTTCTGTTGTTGTTGTTGATATTCATTGATTCCAATACCTGTAGATCATTGACATTCTATTAGCTGTTCTTTAGGTTAATTTTGATATAGTTTTACTAACTTTTTTGGCTGCCATTGTTCCAAGTTTAAATTTTACCATTGGATGGTTACTTTTCCTTATGCTTGTTCAAAGTTCAGATATAGCTGTTATTGTCTATTCACCACTGTGAAGTTTGTTTGACCTTCGGAGAAATCATTAGCTCTACTTTTGGGTTTTAATTATTTGTTCGATCTTTTAGTTCAAATGGTCGAGCGATCGACTTGTTGGTAATCCCATTTATGATGGAATTTTTAACGCATGGTAGGGTTAGTCTATATTGTACATGCTCAAGAGTCCAAGAGGCATTCAATCACGTATGAAAGTATGTGTGGAGTTTTAACTATCAGTTTAAGCTAGTTCATGGACATGGTATCTGAGACTCTTAGATTGTGTGTTCGAAAGTTCGAATCCTGACCAATATTTGTCTCTATTATCTAGCATTTTGTCTATATGCTTGTCTGGTCTCAAATAAGAAAACTATCTCATCAAATACCAGATATGATTTTATTTTGTTTTGTTGGGTCTAATTGATTATTTTAGTGTTTGCCTTCATTTGGAAAGCTTTGTTTGGAAGGATCATGAGGGAATTCAATTTGTAGTTGAATTCTGTTTTCTTTAATTTTGGAAACAAACAAAAGTGTTTGATCTAGAATCATTTTCCTTAGAAAATGCTTAATTTGATATGATTCTAAATTAGGAAAGAATTGTTTAATGGATTCATTATGAATGTTTGACAAATCGTGTAATACTTTAGTGTAATATCATGCAGATTTTGTCCGCTTTAACCTGAATTTTTACTTATTAGCTGTTTCACTATTTACAGTAAGTATGATGTAGATTTTTGCCGGTTTACATGTATTAGAACGACTTCTTTTTTTACTATATTTTGGTAACAGATCCACTTTTTTTACTATTAAAGAAAGCCATTGCCTCTAATAGTTTGGTGTCATTACAAACTCTTGCATGTTTGGTACTCTTTCTTAACATCTTGGCCCAATAATATGTAGAATTTACCATGCTGTTACAGATTCAACAACTTCTACCTAGTTTGTTTTTGAACTACACATTGTATAATCGTATAGGGATAGCTAGTTCATGTCGATTGTAGTATGTCGTGATCCAATATCATTCAGAAATTATCATCTTTTGTCTAAATTCAACATGATTGTAATATGTTGCGATCCAATATCATTTTGAAATTATAATCTTTTGTCTAGACTCAACACATAGGGGTTTTCACTGGTTTAAAGCACGTCTACATGTATTGAATATCCATTATATGGACAAGTCTCAATGATTTTTTCTGAAGCTTTTCTATTTCGGTTCTATCCACTTGGACTGGATTGTCACCCTTATTACGCCTTCTTTTTATTCTTAAAAGTAAATATGAAGTATTTTGGTTATGATTAAGAAATTTTCCTGTGAATATCAAAGTTAGCAATAACAAGTAAAATTTGTTCCTTATCAATTCATTTCGTTGACAATTGGTACTCGAATTTGCTACATACATGAAATTTTTTTATTGTATTATGTCACAAGAATGTGAAAGAGAATCCAACTGATATAGATATATGAACTATCTTTATCTTATAATTCTAAATTTATTCTAAATTCAAGTTTTAAGTTTTGAGAACTTCTTTTCTCTATAAGTTTTACCTAATTATGATTTTGATAGGTTTCGACTTTCTAGTTTCTACCAATTCAATTAATTTATGAGGTGGGTTTTGATTTTATGGTTTGGAATGATTGCACATAAATTCGGGTAAAGTACATCTTTAGCTCCGAAATTCAACGTACATAAAATCCTTGATGTTTGTATTGATATAACATTCAAGTTCAGAATGAAATGCCGTTATAGATTAACGATATGTCATAGATTTAATCAAAATGTTGGTTCTTTTATCCTTGCGTAGTTTCGTCTTGGTGATGATAGAAACAAATCCGGGTGAATGAAGTGATCAAACTTTCTTTCTTTCTTTTTTTGAAATGATCAAACTTGTTTAAGTTAATGATTGGATTTTGAATGGATTGCATTGATTTGGATCTGAATGCTATGGACTAGTGATTATATGAAGCTCAAAATTTTTGTGTTTAGAAGTAAATAACTTTGAAAGAAATTTTTGTTAATAGAACTATAATATAATACAAGGGTTGTGAATGTAATTTTCTCTTCCGTAGTGCTTTGCAATACCATGCTTGTATCGAAAGATTGTTTTTTTTTTCTTTTCTTTTTTGCACATATAAATCAATATTTTTTTTTCTCTTTCCTTTCTTTTTGTTTTTCGAAGGAACTTCCAACTAAATTTGAACCAATAGTCATAAATATTAATCATTCCTTATAATGATTTTGATTCTGTTATAATGATAGTTGTGATTGTGAAGAGCTAAAATGATTTTGATTTTAGAGTACAATTGAGTAGACAATGAGGGTAAAAAAATGCCTTTAACATTAACAAAGCAGTTAATTTTACCTATGACGTATAAAAATAGTCAATTGAGAATCAAATTTATGCGTCATCACGTACTGACATATTTTTACTAAAATAAAATTGTAGCAGTTAAATGTGTAATAAGACGTAATCGTGTAATAAATTCATGAACTCCTAAGTTATGCGAATGATTTGTTTATTCTTACAAATTAATCAAGAAATACTAAATCCTTTTTATTTTATCTTAAAGAATACATTATTTTTACTAATTCCTGCATTTAATCCATAAGCATTTTAAGATGTTTTGAACAGCATCATTACCACATAAAGCAACATTTAATAATTAACTAGGGATTAGGCAGGCAACAAATGTTTTGCTACTTGTTTTAATTAGTTGGTACATCACTAATATATTTGCATCAATTAGGCAAATCAAATGATTTATACTTGAATATTTTTTTAGAGATTCCTAACAAAATTGAGTAAAGAAAAATAAAAAAGATGAAGAGTGACAACTACTTGAAGTTGAAATATCAACAAATTCTTACCCACACCTTCTAAATTAATTAAAAATCTCATAAAAAATAATTAATTAAAGAATAATATTTATAATTAATATAAGAAAGTCCTCACCTTCTCCATTTCATCATACCTTTGGATGAATATTCCTTAACTTATAAGCCAAGTGACATTATAGCTTTCTTCTACAATCATGCATTACCCACTACACTTACTCATATTTATCATATTTGTAATATTCATTTATTTTTGTCTTAATAAATAGTTTAGTGGATTTGTCTCAAAATTTTAATTTTCCCTTTAAACTTTCAAATATTATAAACTTAGGCTTTATTCAATATGTCTAATTAGTAAATTCAGATACTATTTGTTCGTAATTTCAATAATTTCCATTCAATTCATTTAAGAAATACTATTATTTTATCTCCTCCATGAAGCTCTTATAAAAAGATAACTAATAACATGTGCAAATGAATAAAATATACACTAAATTGTTTAAAATAAAATTAAATATATCTAAGAGAGACATGTGCCGCTTGTAGAATATTATATTGTAGAATATTATACCATTTAATTATGATTCAACAATTTCAGTTTAGTTTATTTTTTTATTTTTTTTCAGTTCAACAAAAAAGAAAGAGTCTAAATTTAAAAGTAAATCATACACATAAAATAAAATACTTAAATTTTTCTACGAGTTTCTTTTAATTAAATTTCCGGATAAGAAGAGTATTTGGAGTCTAAAATTGTTATATTAAAAACTATAAAATGCAAATACAAGTGAAATCCAGATAAAAATACTAGAGTCGATTCAAAATGCGCCCATCTAAATAAAAGAGTAGTATCGAATATATAATCTGATTTTCTCCTTTAACTCAAATGCTTTGATTATATACCGTATATAAATCTCAAGTAAAATCACCTACCATATATGTAGATCTCCAAATAGTACTTTTTATGCATGATAAATTACATAGATAATCACTAAAGTTTGTAGTTTATTTTGTAAATATCATTAAATTTTATTTATTACAATAAAACAATGAAATTTAATATCTAGTTAATTTTTAAGAATACATTCAACCATTTGTATGTAAGAACATCAGAACATTTACATTCAATATAAAACAATATTATAAATAAAGTTAGTTCATGTACTCAAAATTGAAAATTCAATTGGTTTGACTAGACTGTCTAACTCCACCTAAATACGTAAAATTAATTCATCCCCGACTAAACTTCTAATTAGCAATTGAAAGTTCTTAAGTTTCATTTTTATGGCTGTACTAAACTTATTGAATTGAATTGGATTGAATTTAGCGGAATGAATAAGAAAACTTTTATTGAATTGTTGAACTGAAACCAACTAATTTTTGATAGGACCTTAGTCATAAAAGTCAGATATAAACATCTTATTATTTTAAAGTAGTGAACAAAATAAATTACTTCACCAAAACTAAACGCAAAATTGAATAATTTGATCGAAACAATAAGTATATGGAATTTTTGAAATATACCACGAACTTTGATATCTTGCATGCATTCTCTCCCTACCATGTTTATAATATAATTTTTTAATTAATTAGCACCTAATTCCAGATCTAGCTAATCATTCAACATCAACATAAAATAATTACTTATTTAATTAGAGTAATCATCAATAATTCAATCCAAAATAAATTATCAATTTTTTGTAAAAAAACTATAATTAAAATCTTAATCACCACATATTTAAGCAAACATACACATCATGATCATATATACTGACATGTAACTTCATTAATCCCAATTTTTTTCATTTTTTCAGAAAATGAAATCTCCTCTTTCATCTTCATCTTCCTCAATCCTTCTAAGAAAAGCTCGTTTTTCTCCATATCTATTCACTCTCTTAGCCTTCATTGTCTTCGTTACTATCCTCTATGGTGAAGATTTCATGTGTCTTCTGAGTCAACTCGATACCGACTCGGGTAAAATCTCAGCGACCGGTGAGTTTCATGAGTTTTTTCATGTATATAGCTCAATTGATACACCTCTAAACAAAGTTCTGGATTATTAGAATGTAATCTAGAACTCGCTCGAGTTTTTTGTTTTTTGTTTTTTACGTATATAGTTCAATTGGTATATCTATCAACTGAGTTCTGGATTAGAATATAATTCAGAACTTTGATATAGTGATATAGTTTAAGATGACATATATTGTATGTTCTTTTAATTTGGGATAGAAAAGAAGTGGGAGAAGCTGCCATTCGCGGTGGGGAAGACGCCGGAAAGTTGTGACGTGTACGACGGAAGGTGGGTGAAGGATGAGTTGACTCGGCCAAGTTATGAAGAATGGGAGTGTCCGTACATTCAGCCACAGTTGACTTGTCAAGAACATGGAAGGCCGGATAAAGATTATCAATATTGGAGATGGCAACCTTATCAATGTGATCTTCCAAGGTTAGTTTTGTCTTTGTTTCTTTCAGTAAAGGTATTCTAAATGAACGTTCGAGTGTCAAAATATTTTGACACCTCGTCTTACTTTTACCAAAACAACCTTATTTTAAGTGTATGAGTCATAATAAAGTAAGAGTATTTTTGACACTTGAACAGCTAATTAACACTACCCTTCTCAATAAAGGTCAATTTGGTGTTACAGTTACAATATTTGAGAAGTGTAATTGTTGTACGAAACAAAATATTTTATTATATATCAGGTAGAATAAACTCGATCAATGAAAATAAAAAATATCGAAAAGTAATTGATGTCAAGAAAAATAATGTACACTTGTCATGTCTATTAGTGACGTCTATTAAATTGTGACCACAATAAATTTCTTGTACAAAAATTTCCAATTTTGTTTTAGTTCCCAGTAACTTATGGACACAATTGGATTAGAGATTCAATAATTTGGACTATTAATGATTGTGTTATAGCATATGATTGTTTGATGAAAATGCACTTTGTGATAATATATATTTAGTAATTTCTTTATAATTATTTTTCCTGTCGGATTTTGGGTTGGTGAACAACTTAATTACGAAGTCTAATGTTCCATTATATGAATTTCAAAATACCATCAAATATTTTCTCAAATTGAACTAAACTTTTTTAAAAATAAAAATAATAGTAATTAGGAAACTTGTAGTTGTTGTTTGATACTTACATTTGGATTCTCCGCCGTGTTGCCGGCCACTAACCACCACGTAATGGCGGTGAATGTGTGAGAGTTGACATATGCTCAATTTTGGAGGTAATTTACACGCAGGGTCCTTGAACTTGGTATTTATATATATAAGACTTAATACATCACGAACCTCATGAATTTGCATCAAAAATAGATTGTTTCTGTGAACTTATAGAGCGTTTCGTTAGCTTCATTAACTTACTTAAAGAGCTCTATTGTAACACCTCAGTTTGTTTAAAATTACAAGTTGACCTCTCAATCTTGCTTACACATATGTTCGTCTATTAAGTATAAAGTGATATGTTTTACTATTTTACTAAATCCATTATTGTTCTATCGTGTTGATCCAATGACTTAATTATGTCACTTTTAGAAAGATTATGGAGCTAATGTGTCATTTTATAAGTTCAATGAGTGAATTTGTTTATGACTCAAGTTTGGAGGGCTCATAATATATTAAACATTGTTTTAAACGAGGTCGTTTGGCCGCCTAAGAGCATCTCTAATGAGGTTTCCTAAAATAATATTTAGTTAAATTAGGGAGTGGGATAGAGAGAATTCTTCTCCAACCATATGAAGTGGCTCCCTAAATTTTTAAAGAGTTAATTTTGGCTGCTGAAATTTGAGGAGGATGAGAAGCTCCCTATTTAATTTTATAATATTATTTATTCTTTCGTTCTCTTCTTTCCTATGTACATTTTTAGTTCAAAATTAAATTTTATAGTTTTTATTGATAAAATAATGAAATAAAGATTGTGATAGAGAATATGGTTTGAGCACGCACGAATTTCGAGAAAGTTAAATCTTAGAATCTGTTTTTTTAATAATATTTTGGAGATTGTGATAGAGAGAAGTCTTAGAAATGCTCTAAGTGCTCAAAATTGAGAATCTAATTCGAATTAATTATACCATCTAAACTTGACTAAATTCTCAAAATCCCACTTATTTTTGAAAATTTACCTTAACTAGTTTTCGAATGTTCCAGAACACCCTAATACGTCCTAGCGACTTTTATTGTCTTAATCTTATGACCTTACAACTGAAAAGAGTTACGGTATATAAGATTTACATTATACTACATAAGTTCAAGAATATTAAAGTATTTTAGAATTGTATTCAATTTTAAATTTTTCATGTCATGATTTTTTGAACTAAACATTTTTTTTTGCTCTTTTGTTAGTAAACGAAAAATCTAGGGCCCAAAAGGGCAAATTACACCTCAATTTTGTGGGTTAGTTGGGACTAGCTCATATTTCAAGTGGGGCTACAATCAACTTCTCACACTAAAGCCCAAAACTTCAATAATTATCTTAATAGAATAATACTTGTTTTTTTATTTGAGGGATTAATATAAAGAAGAGATAATACATTATTTGTCCACCAATCAATCCTCTTTATTAAGAGCTTAAACTTTGTACATAATACCTTTTCTTATACTCTTTTATTGAAATTTCTTTTATTTTTTTTGTTTTTTTATCTCGGTTTCCGAACTCACACTAGGCCGACTAATCTGGATTCGGGGCGGGTTTAAGGATTATGGTATTTAAACCTCTTCCAGTCGTCGTTTTGGAGGATCGATCCGCAGACCTCCCTACCAAGTGCATCCCCATATTACTATTGCACCAACTACCGATTGATTATTGAAATTCCTTTTAATAAATAGAACTTGACAATACAATTTAATGAGAGATATAAGACACATTAAATGTGTGATTCAGTACTCATTTTTAAAATATCTATTAGAGCAACAAGTTTAAAACTAATAAATTATTTTAAGCAAATTGAAATAGAAGTTATTCCATATGATCGTTATTATTATTACTAGTTTTTAATTTGTCACTATTAATATTAAGTATGATGTTGATTTAAATTAATTGATTAACTAATGCAGATTTAATGCGAGCTTAATGCTCGAAACGCTAAGAGGAAAAAGAATGATGTTTGTAGGAGATTCATTAAATAGAGGACAATATGTATCAATGATTTGTCTTCTTCATCGTCTTCTTCTCGATGAATCGAAATCCATGGAAACTACCGGCTCTCTCACTGTCTTCACCGCCAAGGTATTTGTTTGTCTCTTTTTTTTTGCTCGATACAATTTTTAATGTACACAAAAACTTTAATTGAAAAAGAGATTTTGAACTAATTAATAAAATAGATTAATTATTTGCTTTTGATGATAGTTAAAGACATGTAATAATAGACACTTATTTTGGATATGTATGTGTACAATATACAGGAGTACAATGCAACAATAGAATTCTATTGGGCACCATTTCTTTTAGAATCAAATTCAGATGATGCTGTGATCCATAGAATATCAGACAGAATAGTAAGAAGAGGATCAATCACAAAGCATGGCAAAAATTGGAAAGGTGTTGACATTTTAGTTTTCAATACTTATCTTTGGTGGATGACTGGCCTCAAAATGAAGATCTTGTAAGTTCAACATCCATTACTTTTATTTATCTCGAAATCTTTTTTTTATACGGAGATATTGTGACGTAGTGACAGGCACAATGGCGAGGATTTGAATTATTTTTCTTCGTTTTTGTATCGAATTAATGAAGAATTTGAAATCAGGCAAGGATCATTTGATGATGAAGTGAAGGATATAGTGGAGTTGCCCACAGAGGATGCTTATCGGATGGCAATGAAGAGCATGTTAAGATGGGTTAGAAAGAATATGAATCCTAAAAAAACTAGAGTTTTCTTCACCAGCATGTCTCCTACTCATGCCAAGTAAGTTATTTAACGAGCGGACTCAACATTGAAAAATGACTATTTTCGTACTTTTACTTGGATTCGGTTTACAAAATACGTTAATTGTTCTTTTATATATTTTTGTTAACAGAAGTGTTGATTGGGGAGGCGATGCTAGAGGAAACTGTTACAATGAAACAACGTTGATTAACAACGCAACATATTGGGGTTCTGATAGCCGAAAAAGTATAATGAAGGTTATTGGAGAAGTGTTTGAAAAATCGAAATTTCCGATCACATTTTTGAACATAACGCAATTATCAAATTATCGGAAAGATGCACATACTTCAATTTATAAAAAGCAATGGAATCCGTTAACTCCGGAACAATTAGCTAATCCTGTTAGTTATGCTGATTGTACTCATTGGTGTTTACCTGGTCTCCAAGATACTTGGAATGAACTTCTTTTTGCTAAGCTTTTTTACCCTTAATTAATCATATATTAATTGTTATATAATTCATTTTTTATAATCAATTTAATTGATTTTAGCTCATTTTGCAATTTGCAGGTAAATTATTACGTATTATGTTTTATTTTCCCGAAACTTTAACACGTGACACAATTATTCTATTTTCAATTAGAAGAAATGGCAATACATAGTTGCGTATTCACCTTTCCTCATCAATTCTTACTGAGAGATCTTTTCTATAACAATTCTTAGACTTGTTCATGAATGAGCCAAATTGGACCTCAAGATTTTATACTTCAAAATATTCAGTCCAAATCGGATCTAGCATGCTATTAATTTAATTGACCTCAAGAATTGGGTTGGCCTTGGCCTTAGAAACTAAAATTGGAGTCCATAATGCACACAAGTATACCATTATGTGATATATATTTTCTTTACGTGTAAATCCTTCTCAAGAGATGGATTCCATTTTAATGTCCCGTTAAAAAAAGTGGTTTCTCTATTTTGCGATTTCATAGATATGGTTTAAATATTTGTAAAATTACACAAATGAAAGACATTCCATTAAATATATTATATCATAGTTTAACTAAGGGTATGTATACACACTTACAAGGCCATAGCAAACTACAGTGAAATTTGTAAATTACCTACCAATAAAAGTTAATTTTGACAACCTGCAGACTCAAATCACAAATCGCAAACCTCTCAACTCAAATAAATTTCCTTAAACTTAGCTCGGACCTCATCAAAGTTCAAAAATTCACGAGCCTCACCTCAACGAAAGGGCTAGCCAAGTTAATCTCAACTCGAGCCTTGAAACTTATAGCTCAGTTCGAGCTCAGATTAGGCTCGGCTCGAATTCAAAAGTTTACGAACTTGAACTAAACATAAGGCTAGCCGAAATTAGCCTAGCCAAGTCAAGCCAGTCTCGACCTTTAAGAAGCTTGGAGCCTCAGTCTATCGAAACCGGGTCATTTTCTGCATTCCAGTCACCGGAAACGATGAGTAGCCAAAAATTCAGAGCTTATGCATACATTTCCAGAGCTTCTGGGCATCATATGAGCTTCCGGGAGCTTTCTTCTTCGTGTATCCGAAGATTATCCACAGCATTTCCTGAATTCAATAGCCTCTCGACGAAAACCCAAGTCCCCAATCTCCCAGACATGCTTGAAATCAATGCTAAACTTAAGAATTTAGTGAAAGGCGGCCGCTTGGAAGCTGCCCGTCAAGTGTTTGATAAAATGCATCATAGAGATGAAATTTCGTGGACAACAATCATATCCGGGTATGCCAATGTTAATCCCGTGGAAGGGTTAACATTGTTTTCGACAATGTGGGTCCAGCCTGGTCTCCAAATGGATTCCTTTGTACTTAGTCTTGCTCTTAAAGTGTGTGGACTCGGTTTGAATTCGAGTTTTGGCGAATCGATTCATGGGTATTCGGTTAAAAGTAATTTTATTGACTCGGTGTTTGTAGGAAGCGCGCTTCTTGATATGTATATGAAGGTTGGGAAGGTTGAAGAGGGTTGTGTTGTGTTTGATGAGATGAGGGATAGAAATGTAGTGTCTTGGACGGCTGTTATAACGGGTCTTGTTCATTCGGGTTATGGTAAGATGGGGTTGGAGTATTTTTCGGAGATGTGGAGATCGAGGGTGATTTGTGATTCGCATACTTTCGCGATTGCGTTGAAGGCGTGTGCGAATTTGGGTGCTTTGAATCATGGGAGAGAGATTCATTGTCAAGTGTTGAAGAAGAGCCTTGGAAAAAGCTCGTATGTGGCGAACACTCTTGCTACGATGTATAACAAATGCGGGAAGTTAGAGTATGGTTCGCATTTGTTCGAAAATATGACTGTAAGGGATGTGGTTTCGTGGACAATGATCATTGCAACTTATGCTCAAACAGGTCATGATGATAATGCGGTTAGAGCCTTTATAAGGATGCACGAATTAGGTATCAGTCCTAATGAATTCACTTTTGCAGCTGTCATTTCGAGTTGTGCCAATCTCGGGCGAATTGAGTGGGGTGAGCAATTACATGCGTCTGTATTATGTTTAGGTCTGATAAGTTATTTACCGGTTTCTAATTCTATCATGACTATGTATTCGAAGTGTGGACTAGTAACCTCGGCTTCTTTGCTGTTCCAAGAATTGGATAGAAGAGATGTTGTTTCGTGGAGCACGATAATCGCAGGTTATTCTCAGGAAGGGCGTGGGGAGGAAGCGTTTCAGTATCTATCGTGGATGGCACAGGAAGGCACGAAATTGAACGAGTTCACTCTTGCTAGCTTATTGAGTGTTAGTGGAAATATGGTAACTCCCGAGCAAGGGAAGCAACTTCACGCCCGTGCTTTTCTTGTCGGGTTAGAGAAAACTGCAATGGTTCAAAGTGCATTAATTAATCTGTATTCGAAATGTGGTAGCGTCAAGGAAGCTTCGAAAGTTTTCGATGATGCAGAGAATAACGACATCATATCCTTGACAGCAATGGTTAATGGATATGCAGAAAACGGATGTAGCCAAGAAGCTATCAACTTATTCGAGAAGATTTCCCGAATGGGTTTAAGACCAGATCCCGTGACGTTTATCGGTGTTCTTACAGCTTGCTGCCATGCTGGATTAGTTGATCTTGGATTCCATTACTTCAATTCAATGACTAACGAATACCAAATCTTTCCTTCAAAGGAGCATTACGGCTGCATGATTGATCTCCTTTGTCGTGCTGGCCGATTAAGTGATGCAGAGTGTATGATCAAAAGCATGCCATGTCAACGTGACGATGTTGTTTGGTCTTCTCTTCTCAGAGCATGCAGGGAACGTGGTGATGTTGAATGTGGAAGACGTGCTGCTGAGAAGATTCTCGAGTTAGATCCGAACTGTGCATCGACTCATATTACATTGGCTAACATGTATTCTTCCGAAGGAAAGTGGAAAGAAGCAGCGAATGTTAGAAAGATGATGAGAGTAAAAGGGATAATTAAGGAGCCTGGATGGTCTTGGATTAAGATTAAGGATCAAGTTTCTGCATTTGTTTCTCATGATAAATCTCACCCAGACGGTGAAAATATATATAACATGCTTCAATTGATTGTGTCTGAGATAGAAAAGTCTGTTCTCGAACTGGATTCTCTCCTAAACAATGTCAACTGTCAGCAAAGGTAAATTTGATTTGTAGTTCATTTCCTTGATTGTGAATTTTAGTAGTTTGTTCAGTACAAATGAAAACAAAGTATAGCATTGTTTTCCTTTCTAGTTTTTACAAAGCTACCTTGTTTGTCTCAAATTCTTGCACGATGCACCTAACTATTAGGAACTATATGTTTTAGGTTGTAGTAATTGTTCCCGAAGCTTACACGTGACGATGAGGTGCAGAAGAAACGCTATGGGAAAGCCAGGACTTAAAACAAGTCATGCAATTAAAGCTTCTCAGTCTGTACTTAATGCCATAGAAAGTCCTCAAAACAAACGAAGCTGGATAAACGGCTGCCTTTGGAAGATACAATAGAAGCTGATGATCAATTTGGCGAGCTTGGTGCCCTTATACGAGGAGGACGATCGAGGTTTATATTGTATTAGCCAAAACACGACTTCATCCTTTGTTACATTGACTTTGAGGTAAGATTTGAGAAATGTTCCTAAAGAACAAATCTTTGTTATACAAATTGGGGTTCAATGCCTTGAGAAGGTTCCATCATGCACGGGTTTCTCATAGAAATTTAGACATGTCCCACAGATTCGTTTTCAAAATTCCTACTCTAGCAAAATGGAAAATCTTTAGCTGCAATAAAATCAGGATTTAATTCTTTCAATGTTATTCAGGTTATGATTATTTTGGATACAGATTACAGTATATTATACAACCTAACTGTAACAATACGTAAGTTTGATAGTAGCCTACGTTGCACGGACGGACACTCCTCTTTAGTAGTATTTCTGCTTTTCGAGTCTGTTTCAGTTTCCTCTGTGAAATTGTGTACATATGCAAATCCTAGCTGCTACAATATATTTGTATGGTAGTAGCCTATGTTGCACGCACGTACACTCCTCTCTAGTAGTGTTTTTGCTATTCGCGCCCATTTCTGTTTATTTCCGTTTGGAGGGTATGTTTTAGAGAAGAGAGAACATTTCTCGCTTTTCATTTCTGTTTCTGTGTGTGTGCAACTTAGATAGTAGCATTGCTACTATGCGAAGGAGATTTAGTAGCAATTTGTACTTAATATCCCTTTTCGTGTTGCAGGTAAGAACCATTTTGGACATAGGATGTGGCTACCAGGCGCATTCTTTTCCTGAAAGCAGCTTTTAACCGTCTGTATTGCAAATTACGAGGCTTCAGGTACTCAAGTTTCGTCAGTGTTGTTCGCCTGGTCAATGACAAGTCAAGATAATCCTGATTTACGATATCACATTTTTCTTTTTATTGCCTATAGGAAATTTGTTCATATTTGAAGATGTCGAATCTTCTTACAATCGTTCATTGATAGGGATGCGCAGACTGCTCTCTGATGATCTATAACTGCTTTTACGGAAAGAATAATGTTTTCTACACAGTAATATTAAGTTTGGCTTAAACTCATTACCCCTAAATATGTGCCTGCTTTTACGGAAATTGGTGCCCTTACAAAAGGCCTTAGGCCCATGACTCAGTGACCCGTCCCTTGGGGCGGTCCTCCATCCTAATTAATAGCCCTTCTTTTAACTTCATGTCTAGTCATATATATGCATCCTAATAGCCCTTGTATGAATTGTTCATGTCTAGTCATATATATGCATCCTGATAGCCCTTGTAGAATTGTCTTATT
Organism: Euphorbia peplus; assembly: GCA_028411795.1. Taxonomy (NCBI): domain Eukaryota; kingdom Viridiplantae; phylum Streptophyta; class Magnoliopsida; order Malpighiales; family Euphorbiaceae; genus Euphorbia; species Euphorbia peplus. Next base: position 28,429,499 of record CP110837.1, read on the forward strand.
AATAGTATAACATGTGTACCTGTTGATGGAAGTGGTAAGATACTTATTTTCTGCTAGTTTTCGCTTCGTTAAAATTTAACTCTTGCTAAAATAGTACAATCATTGTATTAAAAGGTATTAGATGCTAATTGGGCGGCCAAAGATTACAAAAAAGTAGTCATGGAATTAATTGAAAACAAGTCAAATTTTGAGCACTTAAAAATGTCGGTTGGTGAAAATCAAATTCTTTAATTGCCTAAATCATTTGTCAAATTATGGTATTTGAATAAATATTTTGTTATGTCGACTAAACAACATGCTATGTCATCAAATATGCTAACTTTTCTAGTCAGAATCTTTCGGTCGTTATTACAATAAAAAAATGAATTCATAGGATAAATTATAAAAAAGATTTAATTTTGTGGTTACATAAGTATCTAAGAATTAATAATATTTTAAGTAAAATTTAATTCTTTCAATTTTTAATTTTAAAGTCATTCCGATATTATTCAGTGAGAAGAAAGAAATAAACTTCTCAAATGATGGTTTTGAAAAATGAAAATCATTCTTTAACAAAAAAATGTGATCGATATTAAATAACTTTAAATCTTAGAAAAATTCGTTTTGAGATCGTTAACGGTTATTTTTATAAGTCAAACTTAAAAATTATCTTTCTTAGAAATCTTCTAACTATCTGCATTAAATTTTTACTTTACCCAATTTTCTACTGTAAATCCTATACCAAATGCACATGTTATACATGCAAATTAATTTTGTGGCTCAAATGATTTCTTGACGAACATGACGAGACACGAGAAACCAAATAAATTCAGACATTTTACATTCATACATCTTAGTATTTAAACCACTAGAACTAAATACTAAATCACACATTTCATTAACTGTTTGTAATGGAGCTACTTCAAATCCCCTCTTTTCAAATCCTCTTAGGCTCTCTCCTTCTAATTATATTCATTCTGTTGAGTATAAAAAATAAGTTAACAAATAATCCTCCAGGGCCATGGAAGTCTCCAATTTTAGGTAACCTTCCTCATTTAGTATTCAGTTCTGATCTAACGCATCAACGTTTTCGAGCTTTGTCACTAATTTACGGACCGATTATGAGTGTTCAACTCGGCCAAGTTCAAACTATTGTCATTTCTTCAGCTCAAGCAGCCAAACAGGTTATGAAAACTCATGCTGAATCTTTCGCGGAACGGTCTCCTGTCCTGGATCAAAAGATTGTTTTTTATGATAGGAATGATATATTTTTTGGTGCATATGGAGACCACTGGCGGCAAATGAAGAAAATTTGGGTACTCGAATTTCTTAGTGCCAAACGAGTTAAATCTTGCAGGTTATTTCGTGAGGAAGAAGTTTCCAAAACGATCGAATTCCTCCGTTCCAAGAGTGGAACGTCGGTCAATCTTACAAAGGTCATATACGAGTTTACAAGTTCGATCATGATAAGAATGGCCGTCGGTAAAACTTGTCAGCAAAAAGAAAGACTTTTGAGTATTGCCAACGGTGTGAGTGAGGCAGTTGTGAATTTTGGCATTGCGGATGCTTTCCCGTCGTGGAAATTACTTCACTATATTTGTGGAGTTAAGTCAAAAGCAGAGAGTTTGCATAAGGAGATAGACCGGATTCTTGAAGATATCATTGATGATCACAAATCTAAGGAACATGTAGAAGGTGAGAGTCTTTTGGATGTTTTGTTGAACCAACAAAAAAATGGAAATCTTCAAGTTCCGTTGACAAACGAAAGCATCAAAGCATCCATTCTGGTAATTCGCGCACATTTCTTCAATCAATCAATTTTTAACATTTATATCATTTTTCATCCGTGATGTAATGGTTCATTCTTGAATAAAAGAGAATGCGACGAATAGAGACTTTTATAAATAATGATGTGTGACAAGTCATACAGTTAGATATTTATACATTGTTTAATTAGGGAGCTACATGGTTCCTCATATGCGAGACAAGTCATAAAGTTAAGGAATTGTTTTTGTGTTGCAGGAAATGTTTGTTATCGGGAGCGAACCAACTTCTAAAGTTACAGAATGGGCAATGGCAGAGTTGATGAAGAACCCAACAATAATGAGAAAAGCACAAGAAGAGTTGAGGCGAGTGTTTGGCGAAACGGGAAAGGTTGACGAATCAAAATTTCAAGAGTTGAAATTCTTGAAGTTAATCGCTAAAGAAACTCTACGACTACATCCTGCAGGTGCCTTGATTCCAAGAGAATGCAAAGAAAGAATAACAATTGATGGATATGATATTCACCCGAAAACTAGAATCATTGTGAATGCATGGGCTATCGGAAGAGATCCAAATACTTGGAAAGAAGCTGGAAAGTTTGACCCGGAAAGGTTTCAAGATTGTGCAATAGATTACAAAGGAACAACATTTGAACTAATACCGTTTGGCGCAGGAAAACGAATGTGTCCTGGCATGACGTTAGGCATAACCAATTTGGAAATTATTCTAGCAAATCTATTATATCATTTTGACTGGGAACCTGCGGATGGAGTCACACCTCAAACTCTTGATATGTCTGAAGCTGCTGGTGGTGCTCTTAGGAAAAAAACAGACCTTAAATTGATTCCTACACCGTATCAAGTTAATTAGTCTGGACTTAAGTAACTCGTGATTGTGTCGGATGTATGCAATCAAAGAGGGTCAGGGTACTACACAAATAGTTTGTCGTGGCCAATTATGTTGAATTCGATGTTATTTTTTTTTATACACACCCGATTAACTAAATCCATTTGTAAAGCTATTTGATATTTTTCTAAGAATTTCGGATATTATGGTTAATGATATATCTTGTTTTAATAAGTTTTTTTACAGATATCTAATTACAAATATTTGATCCCTTGTTCCAAGAACTCCTGTGGTATAAATTACCTTAGCAAGAGGAATTGTTTCAATCTTTTACAGGATCCACGAACATTTCTGGCCTCTTCATTACTGCAAATCTGCTATCATATCCATGGAAAAGATTATGATCCTGATAGTTATTAGTCATCAAAGTTGCTACTGGTTATATTCCAAGTATTGTAAATATTCCAAGTATTTATACTTGTTAATATTTCCTTTAAAGGAGCATTACAGCTGCATGATTGATCTTCTTTGTCGGGCTGGTCGATTAAATGATGCAGAGAGTATGATAAAAAGCATGCCGTGTCAACTTGACGATGTTGTTTGGTCTTTTCATAGTTTGTCTAGCAAGAATTAAAGAATAGTCCGTCTCATCTACCATATTACTAAAGGAATAACGGGCTACTAGTAGAGACTTTTAGCAAAAAAAAAGAAATACAAATTACTTTTTATAAATAAAGGAGCGCACACCCTCGGTAAATAGTAAAATCTCTATGTATAGAAATGTTGTCCTGATCACCAGTGCTTGTCCTGCAGCTTGTCAGTTGGAATGTCATTCAACGTCTTAGAAGTAGAGTCGGGTTTTAACTACGGACTTTTCTTTGGGTTCATGTGCTTGCACTCTACTCATTTAGAGACCACACTTCATATGTTCGTGAACTCTTGCTTGAGGACTCGACAAATTTATGTGGCGAATGATATTCGAGTATATGCAAAAGGTTGTGCTTTTGGATTGTGTGCCTTGACTGGTTGTCTTTGCCACGGTCCACGGTGTGGAAGTGGCGCCAATGCGTCCCGATAGTTCATCCCCGCTAGATAAATTTTCTTTTCTTCGTCCTCAAATTCACGAGTTTCATTATTCTTTTAGTTGTTCTCCGTTCTGATGGCTTTTTTAGGGGATAACATGCAATGTTTCTTGTTAACTATTAGTATAACAATTTAGAATATACAATATTTGCTATCTTAAATGGGGAAATTAAGAATTAGGAATGCTATTTTTGAAATATAACCTTAATAAAATAGCCTTCAAATGACATTGGACATTGGCATGACGAACATAAACATATGCAAATAGGTTTCAAAGCATTGGAATTAATAATCAACCAAGTGCAAGATAAATGTTAAAGATAAAACTTACAAAACTAGTGGCAACTTTGTTGACTAATAACAATGCTAACTCAAAACACAATCAATTAGTATAAACTCTAGCTAAACTCTCATAATTAACTGTCAGCATCGTTATCTCTTCCTTGGATCGAAACATTTGGGTGAAATTAGGGACTCTTTGTACACAAATTGATCCTGACAACGTATCATCTGTAACATATGATGAACCGGCATCCTACCATTGGCATTGAACTTTACAAACTTATATCGACCTCTTAGTGGTGTTTTGAGTTTGAACCAAGATTTCATGTTCCCGTATTCCTTCATCGCCCAAATGGACTTGCCGCCATATACACATAACAAGTCTTGGTAGTCGAATAAATCAACCAAAAATGAACTATAGCCATATTCTTCCGGCAGATCTAGACTGGAAATTTTCTCAGTTGCTAAATCAAAAGCAATGATGTTTTTATCAACACGCCAATGGAGAGCTCCATTTGATTGGACAGCAACAACACCATGTTCCAATTCCGATGCGAAAGAATATTCAAGTGTTTTCCAAGAACTCTTTTTCAACGAAAAAATTCTTAGGTGAGAATCACCGATTCCATCTCCTACAATCTTGTAATCATCAAAAACCGAATCATAACCAAACCCAAATAGCCGACGAATAGAGTACAACTTCGGTAACAATATTTTTTTATATTCATTAGTGCAAGGATTCCATATATAGCAGTAGTTCCCTCTAATACTAGGGGCTAGACAAATCAATCCGTTGGCTGACCCTATGATTCGACATGGCGTTTTTCTTTTGCAGGGATAACTTATTTTTCGCCATTCATAACCATCAATATCCGTTAAATATATGTCCATCAACATCCAATTGGAAGAAAATAAGTTGATCCTTAGACCGTTTTAAATGAAATTTTGCAAATTTATCGTCTTGAGAAATTAAAGAGTACCACTTTTTGGAAGCTGTTTTGAATCGGAGTAGTGATTTCATCGGCAGTCTTGAAATTACATCTTCTGTGATTTCTTCGGGAAAATAAATAGCTGCTGCCATTGTTGTCTAATAACGGCAAAAACCCTATGCACTATTTTGTATTGATGTGTATAACTATAAATATATACGGTGGATTAGTTCTAATACAATTCTGGTTAGGATAAAACACTTTAATTTCCTGATTATACGCTATTTTGATTAGTTCTAATACAATTCTGACTAGTTCTAATATATATGGTGGACTATTTTATATTGATGTTTTAATTGTTTAATCCTTTTCAGTATTACAAATTCAAGAAAATGAACATGGCTTCAAGTGACATTCAATTGTAGCAAATGTAATTTGATTATACACTATAATGCAAGTAGTAATTTTTCAAGTCAATTTAGATACCACTATTATACTTCAATTTGAACTGAGATTCCATTTGTTTTGGATTTTTTTTTCTGTCATCCCACACATTCACATGTGTTATTCTAATTAATTGTGGATTCAACATGATTAATTCTTGCAGTTACAGCAGTATTGGTTGCAATTGTCTGTGTGAGAATGTATTTTTTTCTATCCTCATTCTCGGCAGCTGTTTGTTGGATATACAAGTGTTACTATTTTTCAAACATTTTTTTTTTATTTTTGTTACTATTTAAATTGTGTTAATGCGTCAAAATCTTCGTCTATTAAACGTTTCCTGTCGTTCTTATGAGTTCAAATGTGAAGGATATGCATCTAAAAGCTTTAAGTTGGTTCTGTTGTTCTTAGTTATATTTACTTTGTGTAAACTCCCAACCCAAATTCTGAAACAACCAATCGAGCCGAAAAATGTAGATAAGAAGATTAAGAGGAAATCATATGATCAACTCATCACATAGGGAGAGAGAGTCACATAGGTTAACAGGTTAGAAGCCTCATATTAATCTTTATTAATCTTTAAATATTGAATATAATGGCATATTTTTTTGTCTCGCTATGTCTCCTTTCGTAACATATGTTAGTTTTACACGAAGAATCGGTTTGATTGAAGCAGTTTTGCTCCATATGTTTCTTAAACTTTCCCTAATCTTGCTCATTGAATCGTTTCCCCTCTCTACAATCTATGATCTTTATCATCTATCTATCAACCAATATCCGTACTCATTTAACTTGTCTAGTCTGTATTCGACTACTTACTTTCTCTAATCTTTTATTGGATGTATTTTGGATATGGGTTTCCTAATTTTGGACATGATCATACATGATGTTCTGTTGTAGTGAATTTCGATGATGTGAGTTGTAATACTATAGCGTTGTGATGGTCATTATTTGGTTGGACATGAAGGGGAGTTATGCTCAAAGATGGAATTCATTAATTTCTCATGTGACATTTTGATCATTCTAAATTGGATAGGTTCCTGAGATTTATATACGAAATTTAATTATTATTACTTAGTAAATAGGGACATCCAAGTAATTTTCAGCTATAAAGATTAAGGAATAAAAAATAGTTATGTTTGTTCATATTCATTATGAGGTGATTAGTATTATTCAATTCTGGGAAAATCTCAAAATGTCACTATTCAAGTACATTAACTCTTTCTTACTAGGATTTTGCTTGCTTGTATGTCAAAAATCATTAATCTTTCAAAATCACATAGAAATCAAAATGATTTTGAATATCCTAGCATCAGATTTTTTATTTTCTATTATAGTTCATCCCTAACTTTTGGAAAAACAGAAATAGAATGAGAGTATCTTATAAGTTTTCTAACACTTGAAAAAAATGAGTATCTTATTTTGGTAATTGGCATTTGCTTATTGAATTGTGACTTATCTTGCTAATCTTGGTATATATTTTTGGTGGAATGTAAAATCAAACTTATGGGTGTAAAATGAACAAATGGATGTTAGGGTGTATTGAACTTTAATAGGTGAATTTATGGAGGATTACCTTACTTTGTTTACTGTTTCGTGAATACCTTTTTCACCTCTGAATTTTGGCAAACTTCTTTGCCGCTATTTGCTAAAATTTGTTGATACTCACTGAGTTTATAGGGATTCCTAAATTATAAGAATACTTGCATTTTAGCTTTTTTCTATCGGAATATCTTGGTGCTTAATTTACATTACCGATGTAGCTTTTTTCTCGTATTCCTTCATCCCCAAATGGACTTCCCGCCAAATGCACATAACCTCTATAATTTGTCAATTATCATAACAACAAAGTTTTTTCTACTTTTATATATATAAGCACCCAATAAATATCGATGGAACCGAACCAACAAAAACACCCAAAATACCTACGTCTATAAATCTTAGATCTGTCACGGAGTACCAAAGTGCATTAGTGTTCTATATTCTATCTTTTGGTAGTAAATTATAATCTTTTGCAATCATATATTAATCATTAAAAGTACGTACTCATGACCTTAAAAAAAAGGAACACAAAGCAAGTACATCCATAACATCTTAGTGATATAGTTAATAGGGAGATGGCGGATATTAGCTTTCCGTACAAAATAGTGTACCATTAATCAAGCCAAAATATTTTACAGATGATGCATTTTCAAACCTAAATATGGAGCGAGCAATATCCGACAACAAAAACGGACATGAAATAGATAAACATTAATGAAAAAGAATGGAATCATCGATGACGAAATTACAAACTAAATAATAATAAAGTTTAACCAAAACACAATCAATTAGTTCAGAACTTTAACAAAACTAACATAATCTTCAACATCATAATCTCCTCCTCTGATCAAAACATTTGGGTGAAATTATGGACTCTTTGTACATAAATGCATTCCGAGAGCTGATCATCAATGACATACCACCATTAATAGACATCCTACCATGGGCATCGGATTTTTCAAATCCGTATGGACCTGTTGAGCGATACACTACCTCACCAAGCCTAGAAATACAGATTGGACTTGCATATTGCGGAAGCACTAGTGAGTTCAGTTTAAACCAAGATTTCGTGTCCCCGTATTTCTTCATCACCCAAATGTACTTACGGCTAGGTGCACATAACGAGCCTTCGTAGTCGAATAAAGGAATTGCAAATGGATGGTGGGGACCAAATTCTTCCGGCAAATCTAGAGAGGAAATTTTCTCAGTTGCTAAATCAAAAGCAACAATTTTCGTATCAACGCACCAATGGAGAGCTCCATTGGTTTGGAAAGCAACAACACTCAGTTTCGGTTCCGATGCGATAGAATATTCAAGTACTTTCCAAAAATTTGTTTTTAACGAAAAAATTCTTAGGCGAGAACCATCAAATCCTACAATCTTGTAATCATCAGAAAGTGAATCATAACCGAACCCAAATAGCCGACAAATGGAGTTGCGCAACTTCGGTAACAATATTTTTTTAAACTCATTGGTGCAAGGATTCCATATGTAACAGCAGCTCCCTCTAACACAAGGGGCTCGACAAATTAATCCATTGGCTGATCCTATGATTCGACATGGCGTCTTTATTTCGTAGGGATAATTTATTTGTCGGCATTCATAACTATCAATATTCGAAGATTGAAATATAGATCTATTCATACCAAATTCGAAGAAAATAATAAGTTGGTTCTTATTAGAATTTTTTAAATGAAGCTTGGCAAATATACTGTCTTTAGAAATTAGAGAGTACCACTTTTTGGACGCTGTTTTCAATCGGAGGATTGATTTCACGGGCAGTCTTGAGAGTATATCCTCTATGATTCCGTCAGGAAGATGAAGAGATACCATTGTTGCTTAAGCATACAAAACTAACCCTAACCAGTATTTTTGTGTTGATGTACGTTGAATTAGTTCCAATTCATAATCTATATTAATAATGGATTAATCAGGAAATTTAATTGACAAAACAAAGTAATGGTTACTTTGTGAAAAACAAAGTGACCATAGAATATCCCTGATTATCAATATTATATCTCTTATTCATCATTATTATTATTATTATTATTATTTGACTAAAAGGAGGGCATGAAGGTAAGGAAGAATACTCGACATACCGTCTTGGTTGGAAAAAAACCTTGAGCCCAAATATATTAAAAGAAACGGAAAATAAAACTCATACAAAGTTGCTTTAAAGAACAAATCAGTCGTCCGAAATAAACAAATTACAAAAGGATGGAGAAGAACCCCAACAACAAAAAATCAAATTAGGTCGACCAAAATAGGCTTAAGCATCTGAATTGCCGTTTCACTACAGATGTCAGAGACTGAGAGATTCAACCAAGCACACCAATTCGAATAGCGAAACTAAAAAATTTGGTCTCATTTAAATAAATTTGAGCTCAGATTTGTGTATGTCGGTTTGAGAATGCCAACTTAGTTAGAATTCTCTTCCTTAAACATTCTGCAATCTTAGCTTTTAATTAAAAAAGAAAATTTTTTCGTGCTCCAACGATAATGAAATAATTGTTACCACATACAACAATTACAAAATATTGTTCCAATTGCGGTCAATGTGCCTTAATTTCGAGACTAAGGCTTTGTTTGTTGTATGAAAATGATCAATAGGAAACACAAAAGCCCCGTTGGAAAACCTTTGGAATTCTTGAAGATTCCGACAAACCAATAAAATAATGGGCTTCTGGATCTGGGTTATCATAGTAATGTATGGGCTTCTGGATACTTATCCTTTTCATAATGGGCTTTTCTTTCATATGCGTAATTTTTTGATTTAAAAATATATACACATTTTCTTAAAATAATTACTATAATAAATCATGTTGTTAAGATAATGGATTCATTAAATATACATTGTATATTTTTATATTAGGAAATTTCATAGAAACATCTATATGATCACAATTACAAGTTGGGAAAAAATAAACAAGGAATGAACAAATTTGCATCTTGGATAAAATTTATGCATGCACCTTGACTTATTAGTGTTTATTTAGCTCAAATTGAGCTTTCTTTAATTACTCAACTTGACTACTTTTCTAGTAGCTATTTTCTTATATTTTCCTAATTAATATGTAAATATTTTACACTTTATAATATATAGGACTTAATTAAATTATTGCCACCAACATTATCCTTTTGTTCTAGAAGTTCAAAAAATGTGAGAGGAAATAATATCTCATAGCAACTTGTTTATAGAAATTATTCGATTATCTAGCTCTTTATCTTTATATTATATGATATTATAAGAGAAGTGTAATTTGGATAGGCAATAATGTATTTTGTTAATCCCAATTTGCTCTTGATTATTATTATTATTATTGATTTCTCTCCAACAAACCATAATGACATAATCAACCCTCTTATAATAGAAAAATAAAACCTTAATCAAATTGATGAAGGGAAAATTAATTTCACAAATTTTTGCAAAGTATATAAAAAGACCAATTCAAATTCAATATATTGCATAAAAAAGATGAAAAGAAGTGTTTATATTTAAGGTACCTCTTAGAATGAGTTACTTATGTTTTAGTTGAATTTCATAATCGGAACTGTTTTAAACTTTGATTTAACTCAATTCCAAAAGAAAAGATACATTGAAAGGAAGAAAAGGGTCGCATTATGCATATAAAATTACGTATTAACTTTTAGCTAGTATGAGATACTTAATACACATATTTTTTATGCCCAAAGCTAGACATTTTGAGCATGAAGTAATCTGCGGAATTGAACATCAACATATAGCTCAATAATGGATTTATCAAATTAGAGTAATAGTTTATGATATTATATTACTGTTAGTTTGTTAGGTTAAATATATTAAAATGTGGTGATTATATCACACTTATAATGAAGTAAATAATTAGCTTTATAGTTAGCTGTCATGAAAAGCTTAACACACTTTCCTTGTGTTCAATGCTGGATATCAAGAGTGTCATGTAATTTAGAATGAGATATCAATAGTGTTTCAATATTGGACTAGCTAGAGGTTAACAAACGCATTATCAAATGATCGATCACTTTTATCATGAGTGCAAATTAATTAAAAAAATTCGTGAGATTCATGTTATAATTTATCTTTTATGCAGTGTATTAAAAGTTGCTAGCTCCTACATCGGTGACTTTTAATGACAGTTCAGGAAACTCGTCGGGGATCCGATTCGGTTTGGAACGTATAAGGCAAAGCTTAAGCCGTAAGTTGATGGACTAGTCGAGGACTTTCGTTTCAAACAGTGATTTTATGATAATTTTTTCTGAAAAAATTAAGCCCAATTTACACCTTTTATGGTTCTTTTCACTTTAAATCATGTTTTAAAATAGAACGAAAACAGCCATGTTCTTGCTAGAAAAGAAAAGAAAAAAGATGAAAATAGTATCAGTTTGAATCTCATGAGAAGTGGGCTATATAACTTAGCCCAAATAATTTACATTATATAAATATAACTATTTGATTTTGAACATTAAAATCACTTACCTTAAAATAACTCAATTTCTGGCTATTTTAGAATTTTAGAAAAGTAAAAATGCTAATTTCGAAGAAGTTGAAGTACTTTTTGTCATGGATGACGACGTCTGTCAATATGGAATCAATTGACTTCAAGTTTTTGATTCTAGATTTATTTAAAAGAAAATAGTATCTAGTTTTTTTTTTTTTTTTTCTCCAATTGACTTCAAGTTTTGATTCTAGATTTATTTAAAAGAAAATAATTTCTAGTTTTTTTTTTTTTTTTCTCGAAAGCAGTATTTAGTTGTTTAATTTAAATGTTTTTTATTTTATTTTTAACTCACTTTTAATTAAATTTATATGAAAGTTAATTCTTTCATTTTTATTCTATAGTTTTTTGTTTTTAAATAGAGACTTCCATAATTTCCAATAAAAAAAATTGAATTATTTGATCTTCTTTAAATGTTTATGATGTGTTCATAAATATAATTTCAGCCGTATATTGATCAAGGAAAAGCTGCAAAAGGTCTATTTTATTTAATAATATATATACATAAGGTGCTTGGTGTTCATTTTATAACCATGTATAAAATGGGCAGAATCAACGTTAGCAAAAAGAAAAAGTATTGACTCGAGAAAAAAACATTATTCTGGTTAGTTTACTATAATATATTGGAAGAATTTATTTATTAGTTTTATTTGATTATCGTGGGGCTAGAGGGAGGTCTGTATATTTATGTGCAATTTACTTTTGGACAAATTTATCATACAACATGACAATTAAAATAGGACATTTATTTATGAATTTTAGTTCAATTTAGATCAAGGAATCAGTTTAATTATTTCAGTAATTTTTATAAATGCATTTCAATTTAGTACTTTTCAGTTCAATTTTATAAATTTTAGTCATAATTAATAATATCTTAATTATGGTGAAACACGCATTCAAAAGTCTTCCAAAACGTGGTATAGTTGTGTTAGGAAGGCGTGTTTCTACTTTTACCCTTTCTTTCTTGAGAAAAAAAACAAGAAATTTTATGGAATCATCTTATTTCGAAATCCGGTGATATCACAATTACTTTACTATCATTTTTATCTTAGGTTGTTTGTCTTCTACAGAGATGATTCATCCCAAATGTAACTAGATTTTCGTCATTTGTGTGTGGGATTGCACTGGATGACTCTTATGTGATAGATGAACTTTTATTTGTGCATCTACAAATAGACTTATGTTAAGAACGCTCTGGTTGGGCCGCCGCTCTATAATCTAATCCGGAGATCTAGCTCAATGGGTTAACAATAGAAATTTTCTCCTCGTGAAATCGGTAACATCTTTGGTGAATTTGATGTTGTATATTATTTTGATATACAGAAATTGGTTATACTACATATGTATTATTCTTCAAGAAGTAAACCGGTCCCGTATAAAAGGGAAAAGTGTGGTAGGTTGACAGCCAACATATATAAAGTTCAATTTATTACACCTTATATTTGTATTTTTCTAATATATATGTGTGGTACGAAATTTGTGGTCCTTGTATACTTCGTAGTTTATTTCAAAATTTAATATTATTTTAAATTGAAATTGTGGATGTAGTAGATATTAAATGTAGTAAAAAAATGATGGGTGCTAGTTAGAGGCTAAGGAGAGTTTGAGGATAATATGAGATTAGTCTGAAAATTAATCAGTGATACGTTATATCTAGACGGATTAATGTGCTCTAATCAGTTCAAATCAACTGTAAAAATCATGGTTTTAACTTCCATGCACAAATTTATGACAAGTAGCTAGGCCTATGTTCTTCCCCTTTTTATACTAATTGATTTTTGACATTTTTATGAAGGTTTTTCTAAACAAGTGATCGAAAATTCATATCCTTAACAATACTATTTGTTATGAATTTTAATACATAATAGTTAGTGTGAAACCTGTTTTTATATACATTCAAAGCGTACCTCAATAATTAATATATTATATTACTGAGTTACAAACTTTATGAAAACGATTGCGAGACCGACAAAAAAACATATTGTGAAGGTATTCTTGAAACTTATTTGGGTGTTTCGCACCACATTATATTTTAGTTTGAGTACGTTTTTATAGTTTTTTTGCTATTTTAATTCAAACATTGTAAGAAAGATATTTGGTATGACTGAAAAACAACTGTCAATAGTTATTTTGATAGAAAAATCAGCTAAACTCGCCCAACTATAAACAACACTAAAATTTTAAGAGAAAACATTATAGAACAATAGTCGAACTAAACATATTAATATAAGAGTTTGTTTGGTTCAAATATTCAATTTACTATTTATTAGTTAACTGTTTGTTCCGTGCAATATGTAGCTGAATGAATTTTCTTCTAAACTAACTACAAGTATGAAAATTTAGTGTTCGAATTCCTCTACAAGATAGAATGAGAATCTAGACTCCATTTAAAATCAATAGACTTGACTAAATCAAATTAAAAAAGTCATAAATAATTTTCTCTTTAAACAAGTAGGCCTGTTTTTCTCCTCTTTCATCCTCATCCACTTTCCACCGGCCGAATTCCGACCACCAATATCTTAACCAACTCTAACTACCTTGATCGATCATATCTTAACTTGAGAAGTTCCGTAAAAAAATAATAAAACAAAACTAACAAGTAGTAAACCTTCATGTGAAAGTAAAAGGTGGCATTATTGTAGAATTGAAATGAATAATGAGGATAATATAGGTAAAGAAAGTCGAAAAGGGATCTTTTGCAAGTTGCATATCCACTTGCATTAGTATGGCGTATGATGCATGATAAGATCAACCTCTTGCTATATTTTTAGTATTTTTCTCAATTCCAATTTTTCCAATTCTTCCTTCTCCAACAAACTTAACTTCAAAAATTTAATTCCAACTTGACATTAAAACCCCCAAATCTCAATCTCCTCCTCAAAATCCCCCCCATATATATATTCATATACTCATCTTTCTTCCCATCCTCATCCCTTATACCCCCATTTCTCATACTTTCACCTGACTTTCACCTGAATTTCACCAACTTTCATATCAAGAAAACCAAGAAAAAGCTATGCCGGCAGCATCTCTACACCCTCAAAGAACCACCACCACCGCCACCTTGTCTTGCCACAAGACATCCCACACGGCGGCCAACACACGGCGGACGGTGGCTCCTCCACCTTCTTGGGATGCAACCACCGTGCCGGACTACATTTCTTGCCTCCACACACGTGTGATAGGCTCAAACCAGTGTAGCTCCGCCGTGATCAAGACCATCAACGCTCCTATCTCCACCGTGTGGTCGGTGGTCCGGCGTTTTGATTACCCTCAAGCGTATAAGCACTTTGTGAAGAGCTGCCACCTCATCAACGGCCACGGCGAGGTTGGAACTCTCCGGGAAGTACACGTGGTGTCCGGGTTGCCTGCAGAGTCTAGCAAGGAGAGGTTGGATGTTCTTGATGATGAACGTTATGTTTTGAGCTTTAGTATGATCGGAGGAGACCACCGGTTGAATAATTACCGGTCGGTAACCACGTTACACCCCGCCGGAAATGGTTATGGTACGGTGGTTATAGAGTCGTATGTGGTGGATATACCGACCGAAAATACTAAGGAAGAAACTTGTGTTTTTGTTGATACTATTTTGAAGTGCAACTTACAATCTTTGGCTCAAACCGTTGAGAATATGGCGAAGAATAACGGATCAAGAATTCACTGATGTGGAATGTTTCGGGTGGTTTTTGATGATCTACGGGTGCTTAATAGATATATATTTTTCGGATGTATTTTGCACATAATGTTTAAACTTCATACGTAACTTTCTAACTGCGAGTGAATCTTCGTCGTGGATTCGGTCTATGATCATAAGGAACATACAAGGTTCTTGATGATTTGTTTTTTAAGTTCGTTTTGTTAACAAATTTTTGTTTCGATTTCGTTAGATTCGGTGATGATCGGATTGTCGGGTTCAACGTTCAATCGAATAGGAAAATGTGTAGATTTATCAATATGTAACAATTGAAGGTGTTTTTAGTATTATGAATACTTTGTTTCCCTTCAAGAAAACTGTTACTTCAATGCATAAAATCATAGTGAAAAATTTGTCACATTTTGGTTTATTCTTTTGTGAGGGTTGTTGGTTTATGCCTATTGTGTATATATTAAAATTTCTTAAAATTTATTCATTTATTTTATGATCAAATTTATTTTTTTTATCAAGTTAATGGTAATGACAACATATAAAACAATAAAAGTTTCATCAATTTGTTTATTATTGTAAGTAGCGGACACATAATAACTGACTGTATTCTTAAAATGATTGGTACTAGCTCCTTCAATTCCAACCGAAAACTTTATATCTAGTGTTTGCTGCTTAGAACACAACGAATAAAGGACATATGGCAAGAAAAAATCGCACAAAGAACACATATCTTTGTAACTTTACGTTGTTCATATACAAAACGGTTTTATTGTCCGAAATAGTTAGTTGTCGACTATAGAAAAATTTATGATCTTTATACTCGAATAAGTAATAACTTCTTGCAATTGAATCCATCAATATATTTTCTTTTTACAATAATTAATTTGATCATTTGATTCGAAAGTTGTCAAATATATCAGTTATATATTTAAACTTTATCAACTAAATTATTTTCTCTATGCTAAGTGTCTTAGCATCAAACTTGTGAATGACGAAAATAATAATGGTTTTGTTTTGAAAAAACTTTTCGAAAGTCTTTTTCAGTTCCAATTCAGAATCAACTAAAACAATGAGAATGATCAAAGAAAATAAAGTAAGATGATGCAAAAAGATAAGCAAGTGGTAATTAATTAAGATTAACTTTTTATATAAAGAATTAATTTAAATTAACTTAATGTAATGTTGCAAGACTAAAGGTACCTTTTGAATTCTTGATCCATAGTTGGATAATTTCAAAATTCTGTTATTTAAATCACATTAGAAATTTATATATAAAATAGCTGTCTCATTGGAGTCGGCAGCATTGATAATTTGATAATATTTATAGGAAACATCTTACGACTCATGTTGATATTATAATATTAAGAATTTTATATTTTTAATTAAAAGCTTAATACATTATTTAAGGGTTAATTTCACCTATTGTTTGTAATTAAAAAGTGCATATTTACCCGTAACATACTAAATTGTTGAAAGTCACTCCTAATATTTCAACCAAAATCAATTTTATTTTCTGTGTAACCCAAAATTTAAACGGATTGAATTGACCTTTATTAACTATCAAATTGGCCCTTCCAAACATTTGTTAACATAATTAATCTGAAAAGTTTGTCAAATTTTTTATTAAGTCTGTTAAATGTAGACTACCATATAAGACTGTTTAAGTGGCTAAAGTACTTATATTTTTGCTATTACAGTTAAAAACAACTCGTCAAAATGTTTAAAATTGCTCTAGTTTAAAGAAAAACTCATTTAGAATGAGATATAATAGTTCTTATAACTATTAAACCGATATGCTCATATTTTAAGCTAAATAAACGATCAATTGATCTTTGATTGAAAATATTGAATAAATTTACACTATTTTATATGTTAACAGATATGCATTTTCTTTTTCTGAAAAAAGTTAGGTGCAAATTCAAAACTTAACTTTTTTTTTAATTTTTTTAAGAAATCTTTTATATTCCTTAAATTAACAATTAAGGAATAAGAAATCAAAAAGTACCCATAAGTTAAATATTAAATTAATAATAAAGAAAACCCAGCTAGGAATTTTCTATTTTGGCAGTCGATCAAGGACAGAGATTTTGGAAAATATTGTAACTTGAAATAATATATTGTTATTTGTAGATATAAAAGAATCAAAAGTTGATTGACAACTTGGGTTTTTAATAATTCAATTTGTATTTGTAAAACTCAAGCAACTTGTTATTTGATTATTTATTTCTTATATTATTTGAATCCTAGCTAATTTATTGATGAACCAAAAATTAATATGTTTTGTGTGTTGGAAGGTTTAGCTAGATGTGCAAGTTGGTTTTGCAAGTTGACAACTAGGACTCTTCTTAATTAAATTTCTCCCACCATATTCACATTGAGACATTAAAAACCTCGACATGGTATATAGTTAACATCTAATATAATATTTTTCTATTAATATATCTTCGCATTTGAATGTCATTTAAACTTGAAGTGCATATAACATAAAGATATTTTACTACTTGTTAAATTTAATTACAAATAAGCCTTAAAGAGATGGTAGGATTCGAATTCCAAACCACTAAAAGTTTGATATCATGTTACTTATTTAAGTACTAAAAGCTCGAGCTGATAGTTAAGACCCAACGTCTTTTCATTTAACACTACCCAAGTCTTTTACAGATTGGAAAAGTTCGACCCCAAAGTGTCGGGCTGCCTCAAAATATCTTTTAGACATGAGCCTTAGCGAAGGGGAGCCAAGTCACTAACCTAGAGGAAATGATACCTTTTATGGTATATCATGTAAGTTAGAGCAAATTCAAACCAATTTATCTCTTTCTAATGCAACCTTTACTTTAATATTGTATGAGTTATAATTCAAAAAACTGATTATTATGGTCACCAAAAGCTTAATATTTGCAATTCTAATTTATCAAAGGTTTAATATTTTGAATTAGAACAAGGATCTAATTGAAAGAAATCAAAGAGATGAATATCTTTAAGATGCTCTTTATCCTTTTTCTATGTATGACATAAATTGACCATATATATATATATAAGGTTAAGGTTTCATTGTTCAAAAAGTGTCTCAAGTCTACATCTAAGGGGCATATTTCTTGATATTAAAATCCCATGTGGAACTAATAATTATTATTTATTATTATATTCTGGAAGGTTCTATTTTGTATTTCAAGGAGCTAGAAAATGCTTTCTGCATAAAACATGTTCATCATGTGAACAGGGCCTCCAAAAGCTTAAGGCCCAAACATTTGAGGCCCCTATTAAGTTTACATGTGTCTACCACATTAGTGTTTTCATGTAAATATTAAATAAATAAGATCCATGAGTATTTATTGTTTTGAGAGTTATGCATTTCTATAAAAAAATTTAGTATTCACTATCTAGCATTACTTATAGATTACATAAATATATTAAATAAAATTAAATATTTTGGAATATTGTATCGATGAACTACTTGAGCTAAACTCATAAATAAAGGCTAATAACACTTTTTTATGTTAATTTCTAACAATTTTAGTCATTTTCAAATAGCAAGCTTGAATATATTGTTTTCCATAAACTTAAACAAAATACTTGACTCTTGACCTCCTAAGTTTCATGTGTTTCAGACTTGACTTACTTACAATATAGTCTATTGATTTCACTTCATCGACACAAGTTAATTGGCCGTTGTGATATTGTTTAGTAGACTTCTCAAATCACTTAAAATATAATTAATTAATCTATCAATGTGATACGTTCGAATATATAACACACGACAAAAAAACGACGATTGCAAGTAGATTGAAAAAATCACTGAAAGTTATAACAGTGAATATTTTATCTTACTCTATATTTTTAATAAAGCAAAAATAAATTTTCAAGCGCTCCTAAAAGAGTACAGTACTCCTTTAAGATATAAAAAAGAACGAATTAATACGAAAACTGTTTAGAAGACTTGTACAATATATGAAAATATTACACCATGAAAGTTCAGAGAACACTATAACACTATCGGTTATTTCCCGATTTGAGTCGTAACGAATTAAACCAAACCAGATTACAATCTACTTCATAAGTTCAGAAAACACAACAATTCAGAACAAAGACAAATTGAAAACAGAGAAAACAGAAACAACTTAGAACAAAAGCAAATTTGCTCCCTTAGATGAACATGTGATACATAAGAAAGCATTAGAGAATTGGTTGTTGTTCACTACCTGAAAAACTAGATTTGTTCAATTTCACCCCTAAAAACCATGACATCTAATTTGTTGGATTGAAAAAAAAAACCCAACTTCCATAGCCAATTTTCTCCGTCCTTCCAAAACTTACAGAGAATCTCCTAACATTTTTAGTCAGTAGTAACTAAAACAAAAACCAAGTCAAAGAAGAATATATCTATGTCATGTTTTAATATTAACCTCCTAAATCCTCAACGATCCTATCAGAGTACAGAGCGTAAAACAAAATCAACATCTTTTCGCCTAATCTAGTGTAAATACAGATTCATCCATCTCCATATCGCTATTACTTAGGTTCAAAAGGAGAACGTGACAGTTCGAAGTTGAAGAATCCTTGTCCGTCCAATGGCACATTGTTTTCTTCTAACCCAATTGATGCTAAGAAGTCAAAACTGTCATCTCTGACCACAGGCATATGTTGTTGTTCGTGTTGAGTGAATCGATCATCTGGATTTTGCAACTGGAAGGTGGAAACTGGTGGGTCTTGTTGTTGTAGTTGTTCCGGCATACCAGCATTGGAGTTGAGCAGAAACTGACCACCATTATGATTCGCCTCTATAGGATCTTCATCCATAAACCTGTATAATTCATCCACACTGAACATCTGGTCCATCGTGAATGCACAACCATCAAAATCTAGAAACTCGTCTATCGGATCTTGTTGGGCGATACAGATGCCTCCCTGCTCTTCCTTAGCTTCTTCTTTCAGAGGTGATCCATGTTTGATATTTGATTCACCTTCTCGATCCTCTGTTTGTAGAACCTCATTCTTTATGTTGGTCTCATCGACTACGCAAATCTCCGAATGATTTGATGCAGTGGTACTATCAGAAAACGCCGGTGTTGCTACCGAAGAATACCCAGATGATGTAGCAACATCCTTCGATTCGGAACTCAATAGTTCAGGGAAGTTCAATCGTGCATAAGTACCATACATAGCATGTGCAGCTCCATCATAAGCAAGTGCAGCATCGTAAGCAGTTGGAAACGTGCCGAGCCATAGTCGAGGCCCTCGGTTAGGCTCTCTAATTTCCGCAACCCACTTCCCCCAAGTCCTCTGTCTCACACCTCTGTAACTACACCTCGAATTCTCTGGTCCGCCTTTACCCTTCATACAACCCTTCTTCGAACCTAGAGCAGGGACTTTACGAGCAGGTTTATCTTCCTGTTTAGCACACGAGTCGAGATACGCATTATACTCCTTCCACTTTTGAAGGGTCTCAGCAACAGAAACCGTACTGTCTCTTCTCTTCCGTTTCTTAATAGAATCCGGTTGCATTGAACTCAATTTAGAATGATCCATTGTACGCATCTTACTAATCTTTATACCGAAGCAACCCGAGTCCACAGATTGAACTACGACTTCTTTAATCTGAAAAAACAGCAAAAGTTAAATTCAGAATATGTACTTTTAAAGTTATACAGAGTTCAAACCTAAAACAATTAGGGGGATAGTTTTTCCTTGCCAGCCAAGTTTTGCAATTTCTAACATTTTTTATTAGACAAAAGATATATTATTTTTCCTTTTTAATTTTTTTAATTGCAACCAGAAAAGGAAATAAATATCTTGGCTACCAAGTAATCAGGAAAATATTTTCCGAGTAACCAAACAGATAAAACAAAATAAAACAGATAAACCCTAAATTAGAAGAAGCTAAACCCCCCAAGAATCAACCTAATCAACACCAAATCCCAAATTTCCGGTCACCGAAACAAACAAGATCATTGAAATCAAAGATTAACCAACCTAATTAACACCTAAACCCCAAATTCCCGTTCACCGGACAAAGAAAATCAGTAGAATATCAAAGATTAATCAACCTAATCAACACAAACCCCCGAATTCCAAAAAATAAAAAATTAACTAAATCTAACACCATCCACTTCCCCAATTCACAAAATCAGAAGAAAAAACACTTCAAAAACCCTAATTTCAGAGGAAACTAAAAACCCCCAAATCCCAAAAATCAAAACCCTAATCAAAACCCCAAAAATTAACCCAATCAAAACACAAAATCAAATAAACCCAGTAGAAAAAACACATAAACAACTAAAAAAAATCAAATAAATAACAAAATCAAAGATTAATCAACACCTAAAATCCCCAAGATGGTATCAAAAAATTCAAGAAAAACACGCAAAAAACACATCAAAAAGCAGAAAATCAGAGAAAAATCAACATACCTGAAAACAGAAACTTCAAAGCTCAAAAGGGTTGATTCAAATTAGTTGGAATTTCTTTCAATTTTCTTTAGAATTTTTCTTGTTTTGTCGCTAATTCTTTTGGGCGATGGAAATTGAAAAACAGAGAGGTAAAAGTATAGAGTGAAGGACAGAACAGATATTTATAGCCTTCTCTGGATATTTCTTAATAAATAAGGGTGACGTGGTAAGTGGTGACGTGGCGATTTTCTAGTCGAGTTTTTAGTTCGTGCCGAAGATATTTGACACGTGTAGAAGAAAGTTCGCGATATGTGAAAAACTCGCGGCTTTTTCTTCTGAATTAAGTAAAAAATCGCCACTTCACTTACTGTGAGATAGTTGCTAGATATTTCCTTTATAGTAAATTAATAGTCATAAATATTATTAATAATACTTTGAACTTATCTTTTTCTGATGTTTTTTGTTTTTTTATTTTGTGTCTCTCATTAATTAATTAATTAATTCCAACTTTAAAGTTAACTAATAAAATTTGTCTTTAGACCTGTTTTTTATTCAGGCAGTCCGCAAATTCAAATCACTTCAATTTAGTGTAGTCATAAAAGAATACATACTTAATTATCATTCATATACTAATTAGATCAAGTACAGTTTCTTAGAGATCAATTCAGATAAAGTTATTAGGAGTTTAAACACTCACTGATAGTTAAATAATGCTTTTGGTTACAGATAGTTGAATAATGTTGAAATAAATGTGTACATTTTAATTTTACATGCAAAAATACCAAAATAATAATATAATATAGCATCAAAACAAGTTTCATTGAGTTATAAATCCATTATTGTGACTCTAGTTGGTTTAAATTGAACACGAACGTATGACAATTGAGGGTCTAATTAAATAAGTGTTGGGGATTGGCTGCCGGCTTTGTCCAACGATTGGTATTGAGAATCTTTTTTAAGCTGAGTTGTGAGAGCGCTATTCAAGAGTGTGTTTAGTGGTGAGTTTGAGCACTTAATATATAGTTTGCAGGTGTCTTTAATCAGATGGTTAAGGATAAAACTTTTTTCTTGCTCAATTAGTATTATAAAAAACATCTATTGTGCATAATAAAAGTTTGAGAAATTTCACATAGTTCATATTTTTTATTATAAATTCATGTTACTGACATGTTGGTTGGATTAGCTCATGATTTGTGGTTCATCTGTTAAATATATATATTGAGTTTATGCAATTTGAATATTAAAACGGATAGATTTGTGAAAAGTATGTAGTTATTTAGTAAATAAATAGACGTGTCCTTACTAAAGATTGTTATTTTTTGGGTATATTGTAGTGATTTTATTTGATAGTGTCAAAATTCGATATTTCTTTGTCTATCAAATAGTGTCATTTTTTGGGTATATTGTAGTGATTTTATTTGCTTACTTCATTTTCCTTTCTATTTTCATGTAAACTTTAGTATTCTTGCTACAACTGACATTTCTAGATGCTCCGGTTAATCTCAGACCAACATTAAATGGCAGATTATCAATAGTTCAACAAAGCGAATCATTAAAAAAACTGAACACGTGCAAAATTGAAGAATCTAAAGAATAAAAAATGAACTACATATCATATAGTTTTTCCTTATAGAAAATGAACAATATTTTTTAGGGAAAGAAATATTGATTAATTGACGCATAAAAATACCATTTCAATATCTATTCTGAACTAAAATGGTTTTGCATGTGTGCCACGTTTCAAAACCTTTGATAACTGTGTCCTATAATCGCTCGACACGTCACTATAATATAATATAATATATATGTCATGCATGACCTTTGTGGGCATGCTAAATAAGTTGATAGTATGCTAAAATACAGGCCATAGGCCCATGAGCTTTGGGCCTTTTGGTGTAAATGTAGCATTCTAGAATTTTAGTAGAAAAGTATCTCAAATTAGAAGCGAGAGTTTTTGGAATTTTTTTAAAAAAATAAAAGCCAAGGACAAGGAACAAATTAGCCCGGACATTCAATTAAGTTGATACTCTCAGATGCTAACTCGCACATAGGAATTCAAAATATATTAAAAGAATGAAAGTAAAGAAATAATTATCAGATTAAACATAGCTATCCAATATGGGTAAAGTACAACAAAGATCCAGTTGTTAGATGTTTTTACAAATTGTTACATATAGTTTTTTCAGAAAATGGAGACAGAAGTTTGTAAGGATTCTCAAAATAGAATGTTTTACACTTTGAAAATGATCATTTATTAACTATAAAAATAGAACATTTGATGAAATAATGACATTTTAAATAATTAATTCAACTTTTTAATTTTGAGATAGTGCTATTTTACGAGAAGAGGAAAAGTGAACGTTTAGAGGGAAAACTCGAAAAATGATTACTTTCAAAAATCCTAAATGATATTACATTAATTTCTCAAATTTTTCATTTTGAATTGTTAAATGGTCTTTAATAGTTCCAATTAAGGGATCTCCATTTCGAGAATCTATCCAAAAATTTAGTTCCTTTTGGTTGAAAAAAGCTGAATTAAATTAAATTGAGAAAAATCCGAACTAAACTGAATTATTAGCTAAATACCTAATGAATTTTGTTAAATTTATTGGACTAAAATAAACTAAATTAAAACTATTGAACAAATAGGTTTAACTGAAATATGATGAATATAAGTAAAAGGGAACTTTAATCCTCGGTTTGTGAAAGAATAAATACTACATGTGTTTTATTATTTTTGATAAAAAAATACCACATGTACTAATTAAACAGGAGTTTTATTTTTATTGTTACTTTATCCAAATTTTTTTAATAAATTAAACTCTATGACATATATTAATAGAATTGTTTTAAAATAGTCAAATAAAAGTATTTACAATTTGATGCTTTACATTAGACTAAATAGCTAACTTTCTTAATTCTTACTAACCCCATATACATATTTTACTATAAATAGTTACATAGCAAATTCCTGCCCATTATTTCGGATTATAATTCCACTAAAATAGCTCAAATTAACCTCAAATGAAATACCATTGACTTAAATCTTACATCTCATATTATTATTTAACATTTTCTTCATCTCTCTCTAATTTTTTTTCTTCCAATTTCACCTTCTTTTTTCTCTGAAATTCCACAAATAATATGGGGTTTTGGCCAAGAAAAATGCATATTCTTAAGATGTTGGGAGATACTGAAATTATTAACAATAACAATTTTTCTGCTCATCGTGATCATCCTAAAGTCTGCTTTCCTGCTAGTAAGGAAATAATACAAACACAAGGAGTTTTTGCAAAAGAAAATCCTCTCGATTTCATATTTCCAATATTATTGCTTGAAATTATATTGTTTTTCACTATTTCCCAAACTGTATATTTTCTTCTTAGGCCTTTGAGACAGCCAAAATTTGTTTGCAACATGTTGGTAAGTTTTTCTCTCTCTATATATATAGACGTGATAAAATTTCTCGAGTATGCGTGATGAGTAATTGTCAGGAATGTGCATATTATTGTACCTGATTGTTATTAGTGACTATATATTTACCAAACAGATATATATAGAAGGAAATTTAGGAACCGTGAATATAATTTACATGTTATATACATTTACATTCCAGTCGATATGAAACCTTATGCGCCTACGTATGCTTTCCAACCATTACAATTCGTTTATTTGTGTTTATGCTCTTTTTTGTTAAAAATGCAGACTGGAATAATTCTCGGGCCCTCAGGTTTTGGTCGGGACAAGAAGTTCTTGGATACATTATACCCGGCCAAACAAGAGTTGCTAGTAAACACATTATCAGCATTTGGTGCGGCTTATTATGCTTTCATCATGGCCGTTAAAATGGATGTTGGAACATTACTTCTAAGATCGACTGGTAACATTAACGTCTGGATCATAAGTCTGACGGGCTATATCCTTCCCTTCATCATCATCTATCTAACAAGTCCTGTATTGGCTAATCGCATCCAAGGGAATCTCCAACGAGTTCCCACCGCAGCTTTGTCAAACGCTTTAGCGACAACTTATTTCCCAATTGTCACCCATGTTATGGAAGAACTTGACCTTGTAACCACAGAAATGGGAAGACTTGTCATGGCTTGCTCTATGGTTTCTGAGCTACTTAGTCACGTATATGCATCTGTAGTTTTCACATTTACAAGAGGAAGTATTTTGGCAGCACTTGAGAGTATCATCACCACTACTGCTCCGGTTGCTATCGCTATACACGTCGTAAGACCATTTATTGTAAGGATAATCAAAATTACACCAGAAGGGAAACACGTGAATGAAATTTATCTCACAACAATTATGGTTGGTGCATTAGGGATGGTTCTTATTGGAGATATTGCTTGGGGAATTTTTCTTCCGGGAGCGATTCTCGCTGGAGCGATCATACCCGAAGGACCGCCTCTAGGGTCAACTTTGATTGAGAAATATGAACTTTTGATCATGGAATTTTTTTTGCCTTTTTTCTTCATGCAAATTGGGTATTTCACAGATATATACTCAATTAAGAACTTTGATGGTTTGAAATACATTTTTATTTTGCTTCTCATATGCTATGCCTCCAAGATATTGGCGACATTGATGGCTGCAACGTTTCTAAATATAAAGTTTCAAAATGCACTTCTTTTGGGAATGATCATGAATCTCAAGGGGATTTTTGAGTTGTTACTTTATATAAGATGGTTCGGAGGAAATGTGAGTTTATCCTATCCTTTTCATATCTTAATTCATTTATTTTGCAACGGTGTTTGAGTTTGTAGAAAAAGATCTTAAGTTGAATCCTACTAAGCACATCTACATGGGTGAATGATGAGTTTTAATTATGACCCAACATCTGTCGAAATTATTCCATTGAGAATATACGTAGTTGAGACTAGGTGTAACATTATTTAATGGTTACCAAAATTTATTTTGTACTTCTATTTTTGGATTTGGATTAAATTCCTATAACAAAGGTGACGTAACAAATTAACTATATGTTAGACTTATTATATCAACCTCACTTAATAACTTAGCTATATATATGGATGCCATGTACATTAAGTACACGCGATATCATGGGCCGGAACCAACACTAGTCCCACCCAAGCATGTACTTCCACATAAGTAATGTGTTGACATTACAAACTTTCTATTGGGTGGGACCATATTGGTCTTGACCTTGTGTAGATTTCTTTGGCAGCTTTCATGTGGCATTACTGTGAAAAGTTTGAATCTCAGTTGACTCGCCATGTCATGTTTTTGACAGAAGTTTGAGTTAGACACAAT
The DNA here is from genome assembly GCA_028411795.1 of Euphorbia peplus. NCBI lineage: Eukaryota > Viridiplantae > Streptophyta > Magnoliopsida > Malpighiales > Euphorbiaceae > Euphorbia > Euphorbia peplus. The sequence goes on from CP110837.1 coordinate 28,456,170, forward strand.
TATATGCACTTTGTTAACATTGTACGTAGTTAATCATGAATGATTCTACTTATTCAAAATTAAAGTCTGAGTTTATATTATATTTCTGACGAGTTATTCATATATGCAGGTGCTAGATACACAAAATTACTCACTTTTAGTGTTATCTACTGTTGTTTTCAGCATGATAGCTTCTCCACTAATACACTTACTATACAACCCACAAATGAGACTCTTTAGATTTTATTCCAGAACACAATACCCAAGAACCCTCCAAACAACCCCTAAAGATGTAGATCTACGTGTTCTTACAAGTATTTACAATGAAGAAAATGTTCATGACATTATAAACCTTCTAGAAGCCTTTTATCCAAGCCCACTAAGCCCACTTTACACCTATGCGATCCATTCAAGAGAGCTTATTGGAGCCACAACACCTTCTTTAACCCCTTTCAAAAGTAATAAATCTAAGAGCTCGGTACATTACAAATCAGATCAAATTTTGAGAGCATTTTTAAGACATTCAAGAGACATAAATGCTCTTATATTGATTGAACCATTGATTATGATTGCTCCTTACAAGACTATGCATAACATTATATGCAACTTTGCTGAGGATAAGCAAATCCCTTTCATTCTCATTCCTTTTTATAGAAACAACGAGGCAATAGTCGTCGCAAAAAACCCTTTACGTGGGTTTGGAAAGAAGTTGCTAGACAATTCGCCATGCACTGTCGGAGTTTTAGTCCACATGAAGTGTAATGTCGGTGTTAGCTTGGTTTCTGTATACACATCAGATTGTAAAAGGTAAGTTGTTTTAAACATAACTCGCGATAAATGGTTAATTTTACATATCATATGAACATTGAGAATTCATTTAGTCCATTTGATCAAGATAACTTGTGTTCTTGGTAAATTATATGGATCACCTCTGATTTATAACATTGCTTACATTATAGTCCCTAAACTTCATTCCTTAAACATAAAAAATTCTTCGATTTGTAGCACATTAAGGTTCAATCTAATGATTTAAATTCTCTAAAAACTAAAGAACCTTGATGATGCAATAGGGTATTTGACCATAGTTTATGATAGCGTTTTATAAAAAAGGTTAATTATTCAGTCAAATTTGTCCAAATCATAATTCCGTTAGTTTTTGTTTACAAATTTTTGTTGATTTAGACCTTTTATTACAGTAATGTTGTAAAGTTATTTATGTCAAAAAGTAAATTTTAAAGACGACAATACTGATAGCAGTATAATTTTGGATTCATTTAACTAAGTAGAATGATCAAACTGATATCTAAAGAGTTGATTTTGGATAAACTGACCCCGTAAGTAAAGTTTAAGAGTCAATTTGACTGCTTATATATGCAAAAAAATAAAAATTATACAAGTAACACGTGCAAGTAATAACTCTTAAAACATTTTTTCCTTTCAGTGTTGCGGTGATATTTAGAGGCGGCGTAGACGATCGAGAAGCGCTAGCACTAGGGATCAGAATGTTGGAAAATCCAAACGTGAACATTACCTTATTCGTTGTCACTTCAATAAAATATAGGGAATCAATGTGTGAGATAGATTTGGAGCAACATTTGGATGGGAAAATTGTGAAGGAATTTGTGGACACAAACATGAACAATGAGGCACATAATTGGGAAGAAATCGAAGTAAATGATGGGATACAATTGATGGAAATGATGCAATCTATAGAGAGTAAATATGATCTAGTGCTTGTGGGGAAAAAACCTAGACTTGAAATTGATGAGAATATTGTGGAGTGGATGGAAAATCCTGAATTAGGAGTTATTGGAGATATGTTTGCATCATCTCCAAATTGTAAGGATAGAAATTTGTCAATTTTAGTGTTGCAACATTATAAAGTACATGAAGAGTTTACAAAAAGTGCTAGTCATAGAAGTGATATGTATTCAACATGGATATAATGAACAATATTGTGAGAGGTAATTTCCAAGTCATTAATGGAGGAATTGCTTCTGAATTTTTTGATAAATTGTGATCTATTGGAAAAATTGGGTGAGTTATTATTGATGAATCATGATTGCAGTTGCTTTCATATTCAAATACAAGATTATTTGATCCCAAACTTAACATTATCGGGTGAGGCAATATTTATCATTATCATCTATTAAAAAGTACTAAACACTAAAATGATAGTTGAAGACCTTAGGGGCCAAGCAGGGTATATTAAGAGATTAGTCCAAAACTATTCGAGTTTTGAACACCTATGCAGTCTGATATGTCCAGTTAGAGTCACCATTTCAGGTGCGGGCTTGGGCTGTCAAGACGTCTTTCGTTTCAAACAGTAATTATTAACTATCCCAATGCTTAGAGCAAACTTTTGATGTTGGTTATTCAGACTAATTTATCCAATTCATAAGTGGATCCCTTCATAAATGGCTCATGGGTCTGGTTCATAATGGTAATGGCCCTATTGTTGTAAGCCTCAAGTCCCTCCTTAACTGGCTTCTTTCCAAATTGGCCCATCTTGACAGTATAACCTTTTCCCTCCAATTTAAAATGCTCAAAAGAGAATTTGGACAATTTGAGCAAGAGATATAATATAATAATGTGATATATCAGCCATAAACATTGGAGCATCCAAAGAAGTTAAATTTTTTTTATTACTTTTTAAATGAAATTACAACAAAGAAACTTGGGCTAATTAAGATGGCAACTAATTTTGCAAAATGCACCATCTTCTAAACCAATTTTAATAAATCCTCAACCTATTACAAAATAATAAAAATGAAAAACAAATCCCCAAATACAGGGAAACCCAACAAGAAAAATAAAATCATATTGTAAAAATGGAATATTAATTGGGAAAAAAGAACTAGCCCCTAATTTTGGGCCTCTGCTTTTTAATTGCTAGCACATTTTTTTTAGATGATTATGAAAATTAACATAATGGGTAATCAGCAGGAGGAGGCTCTAGTGATTGCAATTCTCCAACTCCATCTTCTACCAAGAAAGCCATGGCCAAGCCCCATGTAATATGAACATCCAAGTGACAATGCATTATCCACACACCTATTTTCATTGAAAAGAAAAAAATTTGTAAAAATTACAAGATAAAGTATAAGTTTGCCACTAGTAATTCATAGAATAATAATGTTCGTTTTATAATCAGTGACGGAGCTAAGAAAGAGAGCGTAGTGATGCAATTGCAGGATTTCTAGACCCTTTTCTCGAGTAGAATGTCTTGAGAAACGACATCTTACAGCGTGCAACATGGTGAGTTCGGATAACTAGATTACATTTTCTTCCTCTGCCATTATATATAAGGGTTTTTTTTAGAGCGTTATACTTATAATAATTTCCGGAAGAGCAATATTCACTACGATGAGAGTCTAAAAGTGTAATCGAAAAACTCCCTAAACACTCTTTTTAGGTGCATATCATCAGAAATTACTCCTTGTAGGATGGATTCTGATGACTAGGGATACAACAGAATGCATTCTCTTTCTCCTCTATAACATAAAGCATTTTTTCCAGGCGATCAACATTACTCTTCCAATAACTTACAGACGAGCAATGTTCACCTTATAGACAATGGCGGAAGAGAGTATACGGGTCTAAATGAGACATACACATAACCAAATACTCGTTTTAAGTGTATATTATCTAAACTACGCCATATAAGATGGATTTCGGTGGTTGAACATGCAATAAACTTCATGTGCACCACCGTCCTCCCTCCGCTACTATATAATTTTAAGTTTTTGAGTTGAACGTTGTATCATTTTATACTATAAAACTTAACTTGCTTTTCAAAAAAAAAATTACCTGGATTATCCGCGACGAATCTAATGACGGCCCACCCATTAGAAGGAACAGCAACAGTGTTCCTCATAGGTGGATCAACAAGGTTGAATTTAGATGTATCTTTTTTAGGATTAAAATTCCCAAATCCTTCAGCTATGATGTAAAAATCATATCCATGAAGATGAATAGGGTGATTTTCAGGGGTAATAATACTTGTATCTTGTAAAACCACTTGAACCTTTGATCCATACTTCAATTTGTACAATTTTGTGCCCCGAATTGGCTGCCATAACGATTGGCTTACATTTCCGGTGTAATCGAATGTCACTGGAGGCTTTGCGGGATAATCAGTGGTGAAAACTCCCGGAATCTTATGTTTGTATGCGTGGAGCAAAGAATAGTTTGAAGGCAGAACAAATGACACATTGTTCATACTAGCACTAAACCGAGTCCCATTAATCGGTCCTTGGCATCGCCTAGCCCGAAAATTCTTCGGACACCTTTGGATTCCTAACCCTATTGTGAAGAAAAGATTGTGGTCAATGTCGGTGGGGATATCGACTTTCCTCGGACTTCTAAGGCTTTGGCTAAAGGCGGTGACAGTCGGAGTATCGTTGAAGGCGGGCAGTTGTGGCATGATGGGTTTGGTTGTTAGGCATTTAGCAGGGCAAGCGGCAGAGGTGTATTCAAGAATAGCGGTAGTAGTAGTGTTGTCAAACGGAGCGTTTTGCGCGCTTTGGTAGGCACGTGCAGCTATGTAATACCGTGCAGGTGGCTGGTCGCCCGAGATTAAAACGTCGGTGGTTTGACCGGGTCCTAACATGATTGTTGATGTAGTGAATGGTTTGAGATATAAGGCGTCGGCTCCAACGACCGTCATTTTATGGTTGGCTATGGAGAAAAAAAGCGGTTGATTGAGCGCAGCGTTGATTACTCGGATGAGGTTAGTTTCACCAGAGCCAATTGGAACAATGACCGTGTCTGCAAATATAACACGTTCATGCAAAAGATCAGCATCCTCTTTGAAATTATGTATGACAAGTTGGAGTTTCAATTAACATAAATGGTTCGCGTAACACAATCTGTTTGACACGATTATCGTATTTATTAGATTTAGATAATTTACCTTTACTAGAACAATTATAAAGGTCACCAGGTTGACCATTGATGGTATAAGCATCAGAAATATTTGGGGCAGCTCCAGTTCTAGTTGCTTCTCTCACCACATCAATGGGATTTGCATCCCACCATTCCCCTGCAAGTGTCATCATAATAAAACTTTTAGTAACAAAGTAACAACATAATTATGCATAATGACAATTAATTAATTAGTTAGTTAAATATAGAATAGAGTGTCTTGGTTTTGAAGTTATTTAGTCGAATCAATTTACTTCTAAAATAAATTTAGCTATCAATTCGACTTTTAACTTTGTATTTGAGCATAAGATGAGTTCAAAATGACACTTATTAACATGAAAATGTGATATTTGTCGCACAAATGCGAATTATATTGACTATAATGACTCCCTAAAATTAGAAGTTATGATAAATTTAATTCAAATCGAATTTTGGGTATCAACTCAGTTAGCTAGAGGACAAATTTTCACAACTTTACAAAATTTGAGCCAATTTACCAAATATGTCAACTTGGGAGTTTAACTGATACTTAAAACTTGCTTCGGACTAAATTAGTTTCAAATGCAAACTTTAACGACCATTTTGACCATTTTTTTGAGCTACTTAGCTCTTAATACCGAATTGATGAAACTTTCTAAAATTATTCAAACACAAAAAGTCTTTGACCATTATGTTGACACTAGTATAACTCATGACGTCTCAACATTTGAGTCGTTCGGTCTAAAATGGAACATTTTTCGAATTGCTACTCAAACTCAATTTTAAAGCATCTAAATTCTACTAACCAATTTTATAGGTTAAATTGATCCGTAATTCAACAATATAGGACGTACCGAGAATAATGGGTGTCTCTCTTTTCGGCTTAGGAAACGGGTGTGAAGTTCCTTCTTTTGGGTGGATAATGAGTGCACCATAGACAGTGGCTCGGAGCCATGAGCTATGAGCATGCCACCAAAGGGTTCCAACTTGGCCCTCAATGGTGAACCTGTAGGTGTAACTTGATCCTGGTCTAATTGGACATTGGGTCACAAATTCAGGCCCATCGGCCCATCCTGTCCTCATTTGCCTTATTCCATGCCTATATCACAACATAATCATCAATAAAATTATATTTGATTATTATTATTCATTCATAAAGTGTACATTATTACAAAGTTTAAGTTCAAATGAATGAAACCCAATTAAAAAAATTAAGAAATAATGGTGTAGACAAATTAACACCATAACTTAGTAAAATCAATAAATAAATTGCTTGATATCAAGGAACGAAGAGGAGTTACCAATGAATAGTAAGGTTGTATCGTGCTCGATTGGTAACTTTGACAGCTAAAGTGTCTCCATCGTTTACTTCTAAAGTTGGTCCGGGAAACATCCCATTTACGGTTATGCTATTGTGAGTTTCACACAACCTTTTTACTTTTGTTGCTTGAACCTGCATGCACATTTACGAAAAGATAATCACCATTTAAGATTATGACGTCACGTATAGATATTTTATAAAATCATCTACATTTTTGACACGATAGTATTATTTATAAAAAATAAATTTGACTGATAAGATACAGTACAATACAATATAAGGTAATATATAAAGCTCGGACCTTCAAAAGTATTGATATATATAGTGATAAGTGTAATATATATATTTTTAACTTGATTAGATGCTTACGTGGAACGAACTACTAATGACTACTCGAACTACAATTTATTGACCGATAATACCATATAGAAGTTGAAATATACTTACAACAAATTCATGATGATGAACTTTAGCCATAGCTATCTCCATTGATGAAGCAAGAAAAAACACAAGACCAAAGAAGAAGACACCATTCATTGTGTTCTTCATTTCCTTTTAAAAAAATTGTTCTCTTTAAACCTTTAATTTTCTCTAATTTGTAGTAATATTAATTGGTTTACTAAAAAAAGGTGGTGAAAGGGGTTTTTATAGGAAAAGTGTGCAAGAAATAATAGTGGTTTAAGGTTGGCAGATTAGGTTATAATTAAGAGAAATTATTCCAATTGCAAAAATTATAGCTTAATTTGTTCAACCCTATTAAAGAGTAGTTACACCCACTAAGGTAATTAATATTCAATAATTTAATTAATTTCTTCATATATATGCTTGCTTCATAAGTCTCTTTATCAGTTTTTATTGGTTAATTTCAACAAACCATTAATCATTAATATTACTAGCTAGTTAGTATAGCTAATCTAGAAATTTTGATTTGGTGAAAGAAATTTTTATATAAAATTTTAGTGGAGTTTAATTTTGTTTCCTTGTAGTTTTTAATTGGTTTTTTGGGTTGAGAAAGTAGAAAAAAGGGTAATGTTTTCTTGTGTTTTTGTACATGTTTAATAGAAAGTTTCAAAGTAATTAAATAATTATTTGTTTATGTAATCCTGATGTTGATTGTGTTTGAATTTTATTTTTTTTGTGAAAGAAAAGTTTAGCTAAGGGTAGACCTATCCACTCGCAAGGTCAGCGTAAACTACAGACTTCGATGAAGATTTACAATGAAATTTACAGATTGCCTACCAATAAGACCTAAATTTTTGCTTCTGAGAAATTTATACCCAATTAATTTTAGTCCCTTAAATTATTCTATCAGTTTAGCTTAAAATAGAGTGTCTATCTCGAAACATAAAATGTTTTGTCAGTCTTTTAAACTTTCTTATTAAATTGGTTATATAATTTTATGGGTGTGTTAATCCATTTGTTCATGTTAACAAGTTCAAGAGGCTATAACAAGATGTGTAAAATATCTCGTTAATCTTTTGGAGTTGCTTACTGTAATCTATAAATCTCTCGAACGACAATAATAGATTGATTTCACGTTACAAAAAACACACACAAAGAAAGTGCATGAAGTATATTAGGCCTTGTTCTTTTTGACCTATATTCAACACATTTCAACAATTTCAGTTCAGTTCAGTAATTTCAGTTCTATTCAGCAATTTAAGTTCATTTCAGTTCAACTTTTTTCAGTTTAGCCAAAAAGAGCAGGACCTTATAGTATATGTAAGTTCTAATATATGTACACACTTAAGTTAATGCGTGCAACCCAAAGAATAACTTAGACCATTATTGTGAATGAAAGTTGTTTGTTCGTTTATGCTCCATTTAGACACCTAAATCGAGTATCTAATTTAAAAAGATACGAACTTAAACGTTCAATATTCTAACTAATTTTCGAATACCACTTTGCACTAATCCTGATTAGTGCAACTCCAAAAGCAAGTTATGCGTAACTAGTCCAACTCTAAAATTTATTTTTTCATCACAATTTCAAAAGAAATGGGAACAAAATCCTGATGTAGGCATCCAACTTCTTGATTTTGGGATCAATTGTTAAATAATTAAGTCAAACCTTGAAAAAGAAAATACAAATTATACTGCTGCTCGTGACAAGAATCTCTTTCATGCAACAAGGATGCATTCTATAATTAATTGACTTGGCTACCATCATTAGTCACTAAGCTCAAAATGATCTTTTAACTTCGATTTGTCGCAAGAATGTCACAAAAATTTTGATTTTAACTTAATTAATTTTGATCAACTTTTAAGAAATTTTATTAATAGTTGAAAATTGCAACTTAAACTATAAAAGTGAAGTTTCATGATATATTCCCTAATTGAGGAAATAACCTCTAATGTACATGCTATCTCATAGAAACTTTATTGCAGGATATATTTAACGGGTTAAATGTATCAATAGTCACTCAACTTTGCCTCTTGTCTTAAAATAGTCTCTCAACTTTAATTTGTCTCCATAAATCACTCAACTTTGAGTTTTGTCTCAATTAGGTCACTCCATCAACTTAAAGAATAAATTAAATCCTAAAATAGTGATGTGGATGCCACATCAGCACAAGTCAACTTTTGACCGTTGACTTTGACTGCCACGTAGCAACCACCTAGATGTATAATACAAATTTACGACATGTAGCGCCTAGGTGGCTGCCACGTGGAGGTCAAAGTCAACGGTCAAAAGTTGACTTATGACAACATGGCAGTCACATCACTACTTTGGTATTTAATTTATTTTTAAGTTGATGAAGTGACCTAATTGAGACAAAACTCAAAGTTGAGTGACTTTATTGAGACAAATTAAAGTTGAGTGACCATTTCAAGACAATAAGCAAAGTTGAGTGACTATTGGTGCATTTAACTCTATATTTAACTTAATGTATTTAAACAAAAAAAAATGACATATATAGTCGACACATCTTGTTGAGTATTGATTTTGTCTGAGATGGTATATATAAGTTTCATGTCACCATTTTTTGTTTAATTTTCTTTTAAAAAGCACTAAATGTATATTTTTATTATGTATTTCACTGATTGTAATATTCTTAACTATTTTGATGAATAAAAAGATCCAACTAAAGAAAAATACTTTTTTCTATTATTGTTTATGTAATATTTATTATTTCAAAACATGTGGGGTTTGACAAGAAAGAAATCAATAGGAGATTTGGTACTAAAGAAAAGTAGAACAATCAGTTTAGTTTTGTCTTCATCAATAATTAACATGTGGTTGGACACTTTTCATGATCAAAGTTAAATTAATACATTGTATCTCATGTAATCTAACCAAATTTGAACTTTTCATGTATCTTACATAAAATGATATTTGTTTTTTAAAAAAGATATATCAAAACCTCTACTTGGAGCTAGACCACCATGCAAAACTTAAATGAAAACTAAATATTCAAGAATCATTGAGCCTTTGAATTACACGAGTTCCGCCCGAAGCTTTTCAACTAAAGGCTTCTTTTACTGAGTGTCGCCAATTGTCGATATGCTTTGTAGTATTTATTTAAATTTTCAAGTAATTTAAGGTTTTTGTTTTATTCTTTTATAAAGTTAAATAAGTAGAAGGAACTCAAAAACACAGCGATCGAGTTTAATTGTAATCTAGGTATGCTATCATCTACTAGTGAAGTTAGAGATTTCGAGTACTTCAATTGTTGGATTTACTATCTCCACTATCTAATGTCAAAAAAAATCAATTAAACTTAAATACTCCTATATAATTTTGAAGCAATACAATTAATTAGTTGAATATAAGTATTTTGTGAACATTTTTTATAAAAAGAGAAAGAACTATCTTTTTTGCTACTATAACTAAACTATTGGAAGATACATTTATAGCAAGTAACAACACTTTAATTCTCTTTGGAAGGAAGCATATGTTATAAAGAGAGACAAAATTAGTAATAATGGGAGGATTTGAATTTGATAGGTCAACAAGATTTGAAAGAACACGTAACTAAGTTTGGTAGAGTTTGTTATTGACTTTTTAAGAAAAAAAAAAAAAATCTTAACCTATTATAAACTTTATAGCGTTTTTTTTTTTTAAAAAAAAGAATTTACATCCAAGGTAGTAAATAAATATGTATCTTACATAATTAAATGGGCAAAAAATGAGTATTATTAGATTAGATTTCAGAGCATAAATTTCTCTAATTAATCTTCAAACAGAACTTTAATCTATGAAAAAGATGAAATTAGAAAAGATTATAGAGTTGTTTTTTTAAAGGAAAAAGGTTATAGATTTAAAATTTTTATAGTTTAGAGTATATTAGATAAAAAGAAGCGGTGAAAACCTTTTTATATAATTGAATCCAACCTAGTTGAAATGTTGGCTCTCATTTTCGCTCGTTCTTTATTTTTATTGGATTAAATCAGAAAAAGCAATTTTACAAATTAAAGGTCAAATTGAAGTTGAACAATCTTCCATCTGATAAAGATATAAACATCGATTATACTAACCCAAACTTTTAGACTATGTGCAACTATTTTCCAATTTCTTTTAACAAAAGAAAATGAACATCCAAAAGCTAGTAACTACTAACTCGAAGACCTATTCATATGTATTGTTTTAACAGATATTACAACTTTCAAAAAAAAAAAAAAAACATAAATAATTATAGTAGATAAGATATGTGGTTCTTTAATTTGTTAAAAATTTCTTGTTGCTTTGCCTATCTATCATTTTCATTGTTATTTTTTTTCCTTTCAAATTTTAATGTGTGTGTCGGCTTTATTGATTCCTTAAGGTTCCATTTTTCTTTGGTAGTTATGAATGGGTGAAGTGTAAAATAAATCCTATAATTAACACTCCCATAATACTTATAACCCTTAATTTATTTCAGAATTTCAATCGTATTTTTCAACGTTTCAAAGTTACAATATGATCTTTCACTTTTGTCCACTTTAACCTTCCCATTTCTTTTTTTTCTTTTTCTTTTTTTTTTTATTTTAATGCGTCCAATTCACTCTCCATATATAACCATTAGTAATTATGCATAGTTCCACCTTTTTGAAGAGCCATAAAAATGAATGAACTTGCACCAAACATATCAGATAAAAACATAATTACATAGCTTCTTTAAACCAATTAATTCTTCCTAGATTAGACTAATTAGTTCATATTTTGTAGGGTGGTTGATTGTGTTGTTAGTTAGTAAATTCCGTTCAGAATTACAAATTTTTAATAAAGAAAAATCACCATATCGATTATAACGAAAATACACTTATATAATATTGTTCCCATTTCAAGGCAAATAGAAAAAAAAAAAAAATTTAGAAATACTCAAAGCTCACTCATGGGCTTTCAAATATCTTAAGCCATGAGCCCGTTTAGTATTAACATAAGAAAAATCAAGTAATGTTGATGCCCAAAAATAAATAAATAAATGTAAAAATCGAGAGTGCACTTAAAGTACGATAGTCTCTGAAATATAAATGAGGACTGGTTAATATGAGGACTATTTATAACTAAGGGAGTAATAAAATTATATTCATAACTAAAGGTGTAATAAAAAACTGAAATTCTATTACTAAAGGAGTATAGTACTCTGAGAACATTCTAGTTTCTCTCGTGCAATCGGCCTTCAAAAAAAATTTGACAATTGTACCTTTCTTTATGTCATCATTTCTTAATAAAATGTCATGCATCTCACATGTTCATAAGATCCCTTGCACCCGATCTATAAAATAATTTTCAAAGCTAAAATTGGCACAATTTTTTTTCAAGTAAACCCCTTGGCATTTTCCATTTTCGTTGATTGAACATCTTATTCTTCAATTTCACATCTTCAGCACTCAATAAATTATAATTGTTTAAATTAAGTATTCGTTCGTCAAATTTCGGAATAAAAAATGTTACAATTTGGAATAAGTTTTGTATTTTTCATACTTTGGAAAAGAGATGTTATAATTTTTCTATAGATATATAAAAAAATAATACTTTTGAACCATTGAAAATAAATATTTCGAAGCAAAAATGAATAAACGTATGGTAACTGATTTTCATGTTCAAGTTTTTTCTAACCACAGGTGCAATTTTATCTCTAGAATTCGGTTTTTGATTCAATGGTTAAATTAATTCAGTGCTTTAACTAAATGGACCACATGTACGATAAAATGCTTGAAGTTACTTTTTTTATAATACTTTTAAATTTAATTTCATATGAAAGCCTTAAAATAGAGCATATATAAAAAAAACAAGATTTGATTATAATTAGTATCCTTAATGATGACTCCAATGGTCATAATTTTAACCTAATGCATTCATTCAGCATTTGGTATGACTAGATTTTGGACACTTTTTTTCCACATTCATCACTACATATCTTTGTTGTGTTCCCTTCTAGTGATCATTGCAATTAGATACGTGCCCAGTACCAAAATCCAACAATAAAATAACATAATAACAAACCAATGTGTATGGATTTTGATATCAGTGTGACCGTAAACATACTCATGTCAATAGGTCGGATTTACATATATAAAAAAAATGAGCTCAAGTACAACAATGTCTAGGCCAACTAAATCTGTGTTGAACAGATTTAAGATTTATATAAATAGCATAGATCGGTCCAATCCGGCCTGATATATTAATATTAATCATCAAATTTGTAATTTATACATCGAATAGTTTACTAGTTGCTACGCTTTTAAAGGAAGCATGAAGTCTTGTGTTCGAATCCAAAATTATCTTACATGAAACTTTAAAGAAAAAGTTACAATTTACTGTATGATTTGAGATTTTAATTTTAAACCCAAATGCAAACTTGGCCCAAACTGTCAATGGTCTAGGCTTGGGCTTATTAGAGTATATTGAAAAGACAACTGATATTGGTTATAATAGAACATAATTTTCAATTTTCTTATTACCTATATAAAGTGTAAATTCACCAATGGAATTAAAAACTCAAGTTATTGTAAAGACTCTAATAACACGTCAAGGAACTGCTTGAACCAGAAGTTCAAACTGGTTATTAAGGTTAAAGATATTTTATATATTAATCATTGAACATAAGAAGAATTACTTTTAAATCAAGAAAAACATGACATCCTTGTATTAAACTCATAAATTGATACACTTTTTTTCTGAAGAAAAATAACAATAAAACAGAGCAATAAAAACCTATCCCCAATGTAGGGAAAACAATACAAGTAATAAATCTCACATGTACTAGTTGTACAAAACCCAAAATTAAAAATAAAATTATTGGCCCAATTGATTTTCTGTATTGTAATTGATGAAATTACTGTTTTTTAATTATTAATATAATTAGTGATCTTAGCATGGAGGGAGATCTTCTGGAGGAGCCTCTATAGATTCTAATATACCAACTCCATTATCAACCAAGAAAGCCATGGCCAAGCCCCAAGTGATATGAACATCAAGATGACAATGCATCAACCACACACCTATACCAAAAAAAATAAAATCAAAATTATTTAATTTTGGGATCAAATAAGTAAAAATATTCAATCTTTTTTCTGATTTTGATGGGTTACCAAAAATATATCTAATGGTTCAATTTGAGATTATAATAAGTAAAAAACAACAAAAGGATTCAAAATTGAAGTAATTTTTACTTACTGGGTTATGAAGAAAATTGAAGTAATTAAAGTTAAAAAGATTCAAACTTTTTACCTGGATTATCAGCAACAAATCTGATGACAGCCCACCCATTAACAGGAACAGCAACAGTATTTCTAAGAGGTGGATCAACAAGGTTAAATTTTGAAGGATCACTTCTAGGATTATAATTCCCAAATCCTTCAGCAATAATGTAAAAATCATAACCATGGAGATGAATTGGATGATTTTCTGGTGTAACAATGCTTGTATCTTGTAACACAATTTGCACCCTTGATCCATACTTCAATCTATACACTTTAGTAGCCGGAACCGGCTGCCAAATGGACCGGCTAACGTTCCCGGTGTAGTCGAATTTAACGGGCGGAGCGGCAGGGAAATCGGTGGTGAAAACACCCTTTACACCCATTTGATGTGCTTGTAAAATGGAGACACTTTGTGGAAGTTGGAAGGAGACATTGTTCATACTTGCTGTAAATCTAGTCCCATTTGGGCCTTGGCATTGGGTTGCTTTGTTGAAGTTTGGAGGGCAATTGTTGAGCCCTAAACCTACCGTGAAGAACAAGTTTTCGTCTATTGAAGTGGGGACTAGTGTTTTGTCCCGACTTCTAAAGCTGTTGCTGAATGCTGTTACTGTTGCTGTGTCGTTGTATGCTGGCAGTTGAGGCATTATTGCCTTGCTGCCAGAGCAGTTTTTGGCAGAACAAGGGGCAGATTTGTATTCGAGGATTGCGGTTGTTGTAGTGTTGTCGAATGCTGCATTTTGAGCACTTTGGTAGGCTCTTGCTGCAGCGTAGTACCGGCCAGGTGCCTGGTCACCAGTGATTAGGACATCGGTGGTTTGGCCGGGGCCAAGCATGAGAACGGAGGTTGTGAATGGCTTGAGGTAAGAAGCATCAGCGCCGACAACGGTGAGCTTATGGTTTGCAATTGTGAAGAATAAAGGTTGATTCAAAGCAGCATTGATTACTCTTAGAAGGTTTGTCTCGCCCGAAGCTATGGGTATAATTGTAGTATCTGCATACAAAATTAAGTACAAATTAATACATCAAATTGTTTAATCAATAGTAAAAGTTGCATCAAACTACATTTTCAAAAAAAAATTAGTGGAAACGTCACCTACTCACTTTAGATATATAATTAAATAAAAAGATAATTGAAAATATGGACTACCTAATTCACTAAATGTTGGTAACAATTAAAACTTTAGAAACAATAATCAACAAAAACATCATGATAGATTTGATGTTGATAGTATTGTTAATTACCCCAAATTCTAAAGTCAACATTCTATCCACTTTTAGCATCAAAATTGAACATTTTGATGAACAACCTAATGAATAAGCATGTTCCTAAAACATCATACATGTCCAATTGATAACTATGTTTGATCTATTGCTTTTAGTGCTTTTTATAAAGTAGTCATGAACTTAAAAAGGAAACACCATAGTTCAAGAAAAAAAAAGAGAAAACAATATCCCTTTATGAAACCAAATGATCATTATAAGTCTTTTTTAGATTATAGTACCAAAAACTCGGGCAGGCATGTTTTGAGAGGGCGGAAAACCAACGAGTGCTCAAACTATTGTCCGCCCTCTAGATGCATTGCTTGACGGGAGATAAGTACAAATTCATTTTTTACCGAATTGTTATTTTCAGGGTGGATTGTAATGACTGAAGAGGTAACAGACTACTTGTACAATACCCATTACATTCGATTAACATAACCGTCATTTTCAAGGTGGATTGTAACAGTTGGAGAGGTAACGGGCTTTCCACACTCTCCCTCAGTCCGCCATTGTATAGTAAATAATTAAAAAATTGGAGGATAAATATGGAAACAAACCTTTGGAAGAGCAATTGTAAAGATCACCAGGTTGGCCATTAATTGTATAAGCATCAGAAACATTTGGTGCTGCTCCTGTTCTAGCTGATTCTCTTACAACATCAATTGGATTTGCATTCCACCATTCACCTTTATTATACCATCATCCATAAATTAAACTATTACCTCTATATAAGTATCATAATTAATTACAATAATAATTTACTCTATGTAATTTAACTTCCTAATGCTTTAATATAAATAAGAAAACATTGTACTTTTATATATATTTGTGATGAAGAAACGTGACTGAAAATACGAAGTTTTTGCTAACATGTCAACTTGTCCAACGTTAAATTTTACATGTCATATAAGCAAAAACTGACACTATCAGTTAAATTTCTTACTTTGCTAACATATAAAACACATTTTATTTCATTTTTCGGATGAAAATATAATGTTCATGTATTTATAAGTGCGAAAAATCAAATCTTTTTCTTTTCAATAATATTTATCTTGCATTGTGTTCCAATAAAAGCTCTGTTTTTCTTTTCCTTTTTCCAACACCTTAACAATAACCCAAATAAAAGCTGGCAAAAAAAAAAATCATCATAATCCATCTTCAGAAAGTAACAATTTGATTGGAAAAAAAGTTGAGTTTTTTTTTTTTTTCCAAAAAATTGAATAGTATATAGAATTTAATTACCAAGAATGATTGGTGCTTGTCGTTTTGGTGTAGGAAAAGGGTATTTATCTTTAGGATTGATAATGAGTGCACCATAGACCGTGGCTCGGAGCCATGAGCTATGAGCATGCCACCAAAGAGTTCCTTCTTGACCTTGAATCGTGAACCTATAAGTATATTTTCTTCCGGGTCGAATTGGACACTGTGTTATGAATTCCGGCCCATCCGCCCATCCTGTTCGCATTTGCCTCACACCATGCCTATACATTAAAAGAATACATGTGTTGAATGGTTAAAAGGCTCAAGTCACTTAAGTCAGGTCTCGAGTTCAGATCCTGATGATGTATGCATAAAATTTTAATTAAAAGAGAATCCACCTAAAAGATATGTGACAAGTCTTAAACCGAGAAATTAGAAAACTTATTACCAATGGATGGTGACATTGTATTGAGCTTTGTTGACAACATTGACAACTAAAGTATCACCATTAGTGATTTCGAGTGTTGGTCCAGGCAACATTCCATTTACTGTGATCACATGTTGGGTCTTGCACAGCCTCTTCACTGGTGTTTGTTGAATCTGTTTAATTAAGTAATAATAACAAAACTTACTTAATTTAATCCATGATTAATTAAGTAATTAAACAAGTAATTAAGAAGGGGAAGAAGATGAAGACTTACAACAAAATCATGGTAATGAGTCTTAGCTTCTGCATTGGCTATGGAGAAAATTGAAGAAGCTAGAAATATGAAAATGGCAAAGAAGAAGCAAAGTGAAGGATGTGATTCCATTGTTGTTGGAAAGTTAAGGTTGGTGATGAATTGGATTGTAGTTTGGAATGGAAGAGCTCAAGTGGGTCTATTTATAATAGGAAGTTTAGAGAGATCAATGTTACGAAAAATTTCTAGAATGGTCCCTATCAAGCAGGTGCAGGTTTATTCAAATTATGACACATCGTGTAGCGACTCAGTTTAGAGTAAGTGGCATCGGATAGAAAGGCTTGAGTAAGGAGTGGGCACTAAGAGATGATGATGTAAATAGAAAAGAAATGAATCACACGTCAAAATAGAGATGATATTACTAACTCTTATTAGTAAGATGTAAATCTCATACATGCATAACGTACTTTAACAATGTGAGACCTATAATGTTGCATTTGAGCTAGAGCAAACGATATCAGCATAATATTGTGCCTAGATGTTACATGTCAAGCCAATTTGACATGAAACAATATGAGCGGACCTAACATGGCATGATTTGAATGGTCTTAGCCCGAACTTCTATAGCTCATATCATATATGCCACATAAGCAGTCATGCTGATGTGATAAGATTTGAATGCTCCTAGACCAGTTTAGTCTAATACCATTATATAAAGTCTCGATTATTAAAAAAATTAATTAAGAGTATGTTCAACTATTTTAACTTAATTAGTTTTACTATTTGATGTTATTAGTTAGTTGTTTGTTGTTACTAGTAACAATAGTAAAGAATCCATGAATGGGCGAATAAAACATCCATTAATCGATGGGAAACGTGAAAAAACTCTGATTTTCATGAATGTTGTGTATGAAATGGATCAATTTTTTTTTTGGAAAACCACCTACAAAATTATCGGTTGAGCACTTATAAATCGAGTGAAAGCACTATAATGCACTCTTATACTGTAATTATGGACTCGTGTTGGTAAATAGGTATTAATTATTTTTTTTCAACAGTTTTTAACAATTGTTTCTCATTTTAACCAAACAATTTATATTTGCCTCTAAGTGTAAAATGAGCCGTAAAATCCACTTATACTTATTATTAATTGTCTAATTGACTAGGGTAGTTACTAATGCTGGTAGATTAGCTTTATAATCTAAGACTAACAACACATAGTTGAACATCCAATACTAGCTAGAGTGGTTGTTAGCTTGTTGTACCTAGCTTTCTATGAGAATAAAAAATAATTACTTTGAGAGAAAGAATTGCTTCTTCCATAAGTCTTACTTAGGTGAAATAAATTCAACAAAACATCTAAATTATAATGTTTTATTTCTAACTACTCAAATCGGTTATTGACTTTTAATGTCAAAATAAAATATTTAATAAAAAGTATTTCATCTATGAAAAAAGTAAAAATTAATTAGTAAAAGAAAAGGTTTGGTTTGGTTCCTAATACATTGACATTTTCAAGTTTGTGAATATAATATGGTGAAAATAATAAACCAAAATTAATATTACTCACACTTATATTCTATAATAATCATGTTTTATCCATGTGAGGAGACATATTGTCTTTTCATGTAAATAGTTACATTTTTTGCAATCCATAAATCTTCTGTTTCAACTTTCAAAGGCATGCCAAAAGAAAACAAGAAGGTAAAAAAATAACTAAATAGTAGTAATTATTCAACCTTGGAACGGCTTGTTATTTCTAAAACCTTGTGAACAAACTATTATCATTTTTAACATGCACCAGACACAATATTAAATATATTCATGGCCCATAAAATCATTTTTTTAAAAAGCATAAGTGGATAGTAGGGTAAACAAAGGCGCACTTTGATTGTATCCAAAATATAAAATTAAACTGGCCGGATTGCTTTAACTTATCTAAACACTCAAAATTCAATTTATTCTTATTTAACTCACAAAGACAATTATAGAATATGTTAGATTCTCATATGCTAAAATTTGTGGTTAGTTAACCGATGCCGAGGGTCTATCCCTTGCACATACCAAGATTCATGTCAATACGTACCTTAGTAGTTGGAATGATATCAAGTCTAAACCAATCCTTATAATAAGCTATTTAAGCATTCCATCTCAAAAAGGTCCCCTTGGGTAATAAGCCTCGCTATATAGCGGTGGCAAACACTATTGGCCCTAATAGCGTAAATTGTTCATAGGGCTCCTACCATATATAAAGACATTCACCTCTATTTCCCATAGATTAGATGTCCGCTTCCTAATACATAGTGGACTAAAGTGTGTGGATCAAGTACTATATAGTGTCGTTCGCTAACCCAGGCGGTAGCAAATATCTTGCCTAAAGGGTCCTTGTACCTATAGTAGTGTTTATACCAACTTCATGTGTCTTTGCCAACGACTGTTTACATTCGCCATTCGATGTTAGTCATAAGTTTATTGATGGGTCAACACTGAGCTCATTAGTTTGTTTTATGTACATCTTTCACTGTTTAACTTTATTTATTGAAAGTTTCATAAAATTTATTATATTTTGAGTTGTAAAAATAATATGATTCATTTTCCATACAAATCGAGCCTTTAAAAGAAAATTTCTATCATGGGACTGAAACAATGCTAAGCGATTCCATCTCAGAATCGTTACTTGTACTAAACATGAATTTTTATCTTAAGGTTTCGCTACTCTGCTTCCATTTATGATTTTTTGTAATAATAAGTTTTTGACAATCTTTTTGATCCAAACTGGATGTATATTCTCATTTCATTAGAGAAATACGTATCTATTTAATTTTTCAAATAGTCAAATTGGCTATATATAATTTATTTATTTATTTTGATGACAAAATTGGCTATATATAATTGAATTAGGCTAAATGATTAATCCTTTTATAGAAGGTCAGCATGTTTTTAGCATAAAAGTAATCAACTATAACAGTATACTAAGAAGAAGAAGAAGAAGAAAATTAAGAAGGAGATATCCTTAATTAAATTGAAGTGTGTAAAAGTCTTTATGTTTGATATTTTGGGCAAGTTGTTGTGTCTAACCCACAAATTTATTTGATTATATACTTATTCAACCATTAATGTTAAAAGAAAATTCATATTTTATATTTAATTTAATTAATATCAATAAAAAATTACAGAGAAGAGAGAGAAGATTAAAATATATATCTTCTCTCGCTCACTTAAAAAACATTAATTTGAAAAGATGCATGATATATAAATTGATAATATTAAAGGGGCTCAATTTCTTATTCTTCTTTTTCCTTTTCTGAATTTGCAAAAAGGAGTTGTAAATTATATGGTAGTGGTTATCAAATATATATATTTAAGAAAAATGAGTGTATTCATAATATGTAATTAAATAATAATTTAAATTATAAAGTCCAAGTTGGGGGAAATTTTAAAATAATAGTGGTAATCTATGAGGAAACTAGACTTGTCGAACAGTAAGAATCTCAAATCTATAACTAACCATCATACTGTCTTGACATAAGAGAAAACAAATAATGTTGTTTCTAGAATGAAATTATTGACTTAAACATTTCAAAATATATGACTGAAAAAGAAGTTTCCTTTTGGAAAAAATTTAGTTTATAATATATATTTCAAGTATGTTTTGTTCTTCACCACATTATTGACTAACCACACTGCATGTCTTTAAATCTTAAGTATGAACATAAGTTTTTAGTTCAATCGGTTCGTTGATATAACATCATCAAAGCTTCCACGATCAAGTGTTCTTAAATTCGAATCTTGACAAACATTTAGTAAAATTAAAAATAAGTGAAAGAAAAATGGCAATGATTCCTTGACAAGTGACCTCCTTGCGCACTCATATGGTTAAATTAATGGATTAACACGATAATTCAATTTGGGAATTAAAATGCTTAAGATATGAATACATTTGTGATTAATTAAATGAGCATGCCTCTTAAAAAGAATTTTACTCTGGTTGAATTTGGATTAGTTTAGATTATTAGGCTTAAAATTTTGATTAATTTAGACTATGACATTATTCTTTATGACTGAAATTTACTAAACTGAAAATCACTAAACTGACGTGCATTTATTGAAATTACTGAATTTACTGAACTGAAATTACATATAAGACATAAAAAATCGAGCCCAAAAGTCTTAACACCTTTCATTTTATCAAAGATAAATATTGATTTAGCGTCGAAAAGTCTCGGACTTTACTTTCAACTCTATGATCCAAGGTTCTGTATGCCAAATTCACATATTAATTTAAATCATCATGTCATCTTAAACTATTAAAAATCACTGAACTCATAAAATATTGTACTAGTCACTTCGAGCATAAGCATGCAAAAATAAAAATTGAAGAGAAGAAAATAGTTAATTAAGAATATTAAGATACACGGATTAGATAGGTGAACCATAAGTTAGCAACAACTAATTATGAAAAGTTGGTTTGTTATTGACTTGTGGCAACCTTGTGAAGAAAATAAGCACACGACAAATCGTTGTAGCCAATATAAAAACAAGAAAAAAACATATTATTAAATTGATTCAAGAACTAAAATGGGTTTGTTTGTCAAGAACTTTTTATGGTATAGTGTCCTTATAAAATATATTTTTTCTATAGTTTCTTTCTTTTGCATTTTATTTTCATGGTCTTCATCAATTTGGGTTCACTTATCATAAATGACACATAATAATTGTTTCAAACAAATCATGTTAATTGAATAATCTCGATAATTTGCATTATCATTCTTGAAATTGCCACCATTCAAATGCGTTCTATTATCTATATTTAATAAAATTTAGTAAATAAATTCAACTCGATTGAGCATTGTTTTCAATAGAAGCCAGGGACCGGCAATATTAAAGCTGAAAACCCCAAATAAATTAGCATCCTCAGACAGACAACCCCAAAACTCCAACTCGATTGAGCATATAAATTAGTCTGCATATACTATATCTCAATATGACATTAATAGTACTAGTTTGCACTAAACCTGTTTATGCATTGAGATGGGCTCGGGGTAGTCCTAGTCGGCTTATATAGATAATTCTTTTGTCTAAATATCTAACTAAGCCCATTGCTTTTACATTAGACTCAGATTGATTGAATTGAGCTAGAGTAAGTAATCAATTCTCAAAGTTAATAAAACTCAACATAATGATAAACAAACCATCTAACAAAATAATAAAAATAATTGTAGATAAGATAGATGTAATATTATTCGGACGAGTCAGAGTGGCTTGAGCTTTTGAGACAAATTTTAAGTCCATTTATTTCATGTCTATCCAAACTCAACTCGGATAGGGAGGGACAAACAAACCAAGAAACTCATGAATAAGTCTAATTCATAGATCTACAAATCCAAAACAAGACTTGAGCGGACTGAATAGGTCAGCGATATCATGAACATGTCGATTTTCCGACCTAAACCCTAAAGTTCAACTATAAATATTTTTGCATATGATCCTAAATCAAAAACAGTAATTTCATTGTAGAAACCTAAAAATAATGATCATAGTTATATTTGTTCCAAAAAAAAAAAATCACCAATTCACATTTATTTACAAAATATAGTTATTTTATATAATCTTGAAATTTCATTTTCATTGGGTTGTTAGGAAAATGTCAAAAAATGTTGTTCAATATTTGGAATGTTATGCTTTCTATGCTTGTCACTAACTAGATAGCTCAACTTATAATTTTTTGACCAATTAAGTCCAATTTAAAATTGACACTTGTAAAGCACTGATCAATCACAGCGAAATTGAAATTATTGAATATTAAATCCCTAGTTAAAGTCAAGATGACTTTGATTAAAAAAAATTAGTAAAATCTATTTTAGGTAAACTTAAAGATTAATATATCCTTAAAAATTATTGACTACCTTATAAAATTTATTTTTACTCGAATTGCATTAGTTCTAAACAAGGTATTTAAGATGTTAATATCAGACTAAAAAAATTTAATTGTGTAGGTGCAAACATATAAAATATTCTTATACAAACAATTATTTAAATATTAAGTATTTCTTTGGAACCATTAAGACTTAAGCCCATTAGCGGAAAATGTTGTTGGAGGCCAAATGTTCAGCCTGAATTAGGATACAAATTAAGTAGTCATGTGTTGTTGTGATTAGTCAAAAGCAACACAGTAAAAGTAGTTAGTTGCAGTTAAGGACGAGTCAAAATCATATATTCGATTTTAAGCATCACGTTGGACCTCCAAACGGTCTTCGTTTACAACACCAGTTGCGAGAATGAATTTACTAATTTACTGTCAGTTACTAAGGCATGATTTGTGCATCAGGATACCCGTCTATTTCGGTGATGACGGAATGCGATAACATAGAACCATAAGCCACAATAATGTTCACTAGACCTATGCAATATTCTGGAGATACATTTTCATACAAAGAGTCTCTTAGTTTACCCAAATATTTCAATAAGAAAAATGTTTAAAAAGAGTTAACGATGCAAATACTAATACTAGTGACTGTTGTGACTTATTATGTATTTTTAAGAAAATGATTATTATCTTCACTAAATTGCTCATGAGATCATGGAAATATTATTTTTAGAACTTGTACAAATCTGAAAGTCACTCTAAAAACTATAATGTATATAAAAATTGATTTCTATAGACCAGAATTTCATTATCAATTTCTATAGACCAAAATATTATTTTTAGAATTTATACAAAACTAATGCTTTTCTTTTTCTTATTAATAATATTTGGTTCTGGTCTGTGCGGTCTCGACAGCCTAATTGGAATCACACCTCTCCGTTAAATTTGTGCAACCCATCTTGTAATTTTACTTCTCGGGTTCTGTCAACTACCAAAACTTAGTATCCGTTCTATGTTAATGTTAGAAAAAAAAAACATTATAGAGAAATATACCTCCTAAAACTTTGATTTTTGGGAAGATTAAACTCTAAACGCAATAATGCTGCCATGAACTTGATAATAGAACGGAAAAAACAAAAACCAATGTTTCGTAGACCTAAAAGCATATGTATTTCAATGAGTATGTATTTAGGTCAGAAATAGTGAAGAATCTGAGTTACAAGTTAAAATCGTTGCAAGATTCTACACCCGAGATAACAAACTAATCAATAATATGCATCATAATTATATTACAAAAACAAACTTAACCAACAAAATCCACTAATCATCATTAGAGGAGGTTTAACAGATAAAAAAAATCCATTATTTATCACCATCAGAATTCAGAAGTGGTGATACAACCGTTACAGAATGGTGGAAAATCACCGAGAGTGTATGAACCAAGGGGAGGATGAAGGAAGTTCTCATTTTTCGGACAAATTCCACAACCTTCCGTCGTACCAGCACCACTAGTATCCACTCTAGAGTAGGTATTAACACGGAACTTCTTAACTCTTGGATTGCACAGTTCCGTGAAAAAGTAAATTTGAGAATCATTGTCGTTTTTCGGCTTAACAACGAAACAAACATGACACCAATCTTTATAGTTGTCTATATACCACTTTTGGCGTTGACAACCCAAAGTTCGCACAAATTCGAAATCAGAATCCTAGCCAAAACATATATATACAAGTAAATTAGCAAAGCCATGACTAAAAAAATGTCTATTGTTAATATAGAGATAAAAAATATATTAATATATAGACAGACAGTGAAGAAACAAACCTCCTCCTCGTTTATGTTTGATAAGCCGATCATAGCGAATTCATCGTCTGGGAGCTCGGGGCTAAATATACTTGGGTCAGGTAAGGTGATATGAAGTATTATTTTGGTGGCGGAAGACACATAAGTCTTGTTTCTTAGAGAGTGCCAAGTTCTTGAAACTTGCAGCCAAGTCTAGTTGGGAGGCCTTAATAGAATGCTTGGAATCATATTCACATTGAGCTATAAAACGACCAAATATAGGATGAAGATATTTAATTTCAGGTGGACAGAATGCACAACCATTCTTTACTCTTGCAAAAAAGACAACACATAATAAGGAGATGTGCGAAAGTGAACAAACAAAAAGAGAACTAGAACATCTATATGAGTGAGGCCTTACGATGACTATTATGCTTTGATATGATCCAATTAGCAACTTGAAATTCATTGTAGCCACGGTCAATGAGTTCAACAAATATGAGTGCACGAAGTAATTTGAGCTCTTTACATATATTTCATTAAAAAAAACTTATAATGAATAAAAAATGAAAGTGTTGGAAAACAATTTTACTAAATAAACTGATATCACTCCTTGAAGTTTTCAAGTTTGTCAAACTATCATAATAAAATCCAATTATTTCCATTAGTATTCGAGTTTACTTTATTATGATAGCGATGATTACATATATTAAAAAAAAAATTCTAAAATTGTTGAAAAATTTATTTGATATCATCAATATCATAAGAAAAAGTTTTGCAACTTTATACACCGAGAGAAATATGTTAGAACATATTAATATATACACCATAATTATTAATTTTGCATTAAAAAAAAATAAAATAATCGAATAGATCATGTTGTATAAAAAAAAAACTCGGTAGTCCAATATAACGTTTGTTTTCTCATGTGAAATATTTTTATTCGTTTTGTAAGTATAATAAATTTATTTTTGAATTCATATTTGTTTATAAGGGCCCATATTTAGCTCTTTGCCCCTCGAAACATCAGGATTGTCAGTAGGACATATAAAAACATGAATCGATTAAATTTCAGCAATTCTCGAATCAAGCAAGGCTACCGAGTTTGAGGGTGACTTGGGATTTTCTTGTTGTCTTCCACCCAGCTTAGTAGAGATTTTAGACAACAACTTAGAAAGTGGATTTGTCTGGACAAATGTTGCAATAACCCCTCAGTTGCAACCCTGTAGCCCTATGTTGGTACTCCACTATTTAAGTAGACCCAACATTCTTCTAGGTTGTCTACCAACTTCACAGTCCCTGTGATTACCACTGAATGCTTCCTCGCACGGGTGAGGTGGTTTTTACTAATCAAGGGATCACCTGATCCGTCGTACACTCTGATCTCACCTTTCATGGGATAGCTCTCTGTGACGTGAAAGACACCGATAAAAGCACGGTGTTTTGCGACAATTTGCTTCATCACATTTACAAATTCTTCTACCGATGCATAATCTCTAAGAAATATAGTGCGGAAATGTACGAGCCTAGGCACCTTTAACAAAGTAGAAAAAGAAAACAATATTTAAGACTCTTAACAAAATTCACCGTTATATGTGATTGTAAGAAAAGGCTTAAACCCTGCCGGATCAATATATGTTGGCATAATGGGGTGTGGAGGGCCAAAATATGGAATAGAAGCCTTTGTCGTAACTCCATTATCTCTCAACCAAGGGAGCACTATAGAATTCCCAGGAGGAGCTCTAGGAACCACGTTCAAACAATGTTGAACAGTTAACCGTGAAATTTTTTCTTTTCCTTCCGCCCTTTTCACCACCTCAAAGCAATTCACGCTTGCATGATAATGACAAGTTTCTGAAATACAAAAATGATTTCATATTAAAACTAAAAGCTTAAATAAACAACGAAGTCCAACCAAATCAAATAAGTTAGAAACACTCACCACCAACTTGTTTGTGCGGTATATGAATAAGAGGCACACCGCATATTAGATCATCGTGGTTGGAGCTATTCGATTCTAGCTCCGAAATTCGTTCACATCCATTGTTAACTTGCTTATACCACAAGAAATTCTGCTTAACTCTCACGGCTGCATACATTTCAATGAGTAACGTATTGCAATGGCTTGTTGAAATAAATAAACTTGTTATGAAAAATGTTAGTAGTTATAGATGCGTAAGTTAGATAATTTAATAAGGCTTTTAAGTTCCATTGAGTACTTATGGGAGTTTTATGTTGTTATGGGGTTTAATGTTATGAGTTTCTAAGAGTTACCTAGGAGTTAACTTTATGAGTCTATTAATGTATGTGTAGATGTTAAATGTGACTAGCACTATATATATATGGGTTCGGATCCAGTCTCCCACCCGGCAGGGAATGCCGGATATTCCGGTCATCCGGCCGCGAGGCCGGCAGGATTTCGGCCGGCAGGTGAAATCCTGTATGCCACCACAACCTGCCCTCACATTGATTACCAGGGGAATCGAACCCCAAAGCCTTACAAGGGATGAACCAGTCTCAACCAACTGATCCAACTTGGTTGGGTAAAAAGTTTGGGGTGCAACACGAGGATTTCCCAGGAGGTCACTCATCTTAGTACTAAGAACATAGTTGTATTTGACACAACCTCAAGTAATAAGAACATAGTTTCTTCAAGCCCCTCTCTCTACTCCCATCTTTATATTTTTGTATATTCTTCCATTCTCTCCAACAAAACTCAATTTAAAATAAGATTGAAACGTCCTATATTTGAAATTCAACCTCATCAAAATCTGATCATGTTGAGTTTAAAAGAATGAACTTTAAAGGTGCCTCCATGTTAAACAACAACTATTAATACAAACTTATACATAAATTAAGAGTCACGGCTATAAAGGAAAAGAATCATGTTGCAATTTAGAGTTTAAACGACCAGTTACCACTACTTACAGTTTAAATAAGTTTATATGCTCCATGAAACTTCATTCTTTTGAGTTATATCAGAAACAAGAACCCATATATTTACAAACATTTAATCAAAATCTAAATACAACATGCATGTTTCAGATAGAGCAGATCAGAAATATCAAATAGGAAAAAAATCATGATTTTAACATAATGCATCATGCATTAGGGGCTACAAACTATGGATTTTGTAGCAAAATAATTACATGTTTAGTGGAAAAGACAGTTCTTTTCACTGATTCGTGGGTATGGCTCTGGTATATTGTACACTCAATTGTCTCAAGTCCATAGTTATTGAATTGAAATCATCCTAAATAGTATTTCCAAGCAACAACAACTAACAATACTTGCAACACTAATTTTGAGTTAAGCAAGGGTACCAAATTTCAGGGTGGACTTGGGATTTTTCTGTCATTTTCCTCTTAGCTTAGCAGAGATTTGAGACAAAAGCTTAGAAAGTGGACTGCCTTCCTTAACTGCAACCAACAAACAAAATGCAAAGAGATTAGAAGCAAGACAAATGATTGAGTCAAACCAACTAAAAATAAGCACAAGAGAAAGAGCGAATCTCAAAACTTGATCCATAAACCAACTAAAAGTCATGCATAAGCAATTACATACTGTGTAATAAAGATCAAAATGGACTGTGATGGTAGTGGGCTTAAATTCATTCTTCATTAAGTGGTAACTTGTTTACTATGCTCGTGATCTCGTGTGATGAAATAGAGATGCATTATGAAGGAGAAAGATCATAGCCATATGTTGTAAATAGAGTTAACTTATTTCATTATGGTTCAAGGCCGTTTGAATCGTTTTGGAAGCTTTGAAGTTGCATCTCAATAGCTCTGAAGTTTAATCTAATTATAGAAAGGTAGATTGTCTAATTTCTCAGCATATGAATAGTTGAAACGACATTAGAACTTTGCAATCAGCAACAAAGTGGAGGATCACAATATCAGCAATATAAGAAATTTGGGGCTGTCAATTTTCTCACACAATAATATGAGAGACAAAGACGGTCCATTTGGCACGGTTATCAGTTTTTATATCATTTATAGCACGTCGAATGTGTATAGATCACATAACTCTAGCATAACCCCATTAACCTGTTTTGACACCCCTAAAAATATATCAAATTCATATATAGAAATATATCGACACTATGAGTAGACGTCCTTTGATTTCTCATTAAGGCTGGATCAAGCATGTGCATTGCACTGGATCGTAGCTAGGGTTATTTCGAAATGGACGGAATCGGAAGCTCCAACAAAGATGGCCGGAGTTCCGAGACAGATGGCCGGAATCGGAATCAAGTGTATTTAGCTTTATAGGAAGAAATTAGCAATATTATTTAGTTATGAACCAAGCAAACGTGGCCTTTTTTTAGGATAAAAGAAATTATATTTTTTGTAATAAACATCCTTCCAAACAAAATATAAATAAATGAACAAAAGAAACTACACTAATTACCAACTCTCAATTACTCCATTAATTACCTTAATTACGTTAATTATCAACCAAAAAATTAGCAAGTATCATCTTCCTTTAATGTCTAAATCAATTAAGAAAATTCACATCAATATTACGATTTGTTTCCTTAAAAAGGAAGCAGAATATTCTATTACAATTATGGAAATTACATCTTATATTTCCTATAAAATAAAGCTCAAATACTCACAAAAACTTAATTTCATGTCTAGCATAAAAAACAAAACTCCATTGCTATGTAACTTTTCTATCTTCTTCCACTTTAGTATTTTGTAACTCTTTTTTTTTGTTAATTTACAAGTTTAATCTTATTATGTCTTTGTTTGTTTGTTAATTGATAGATTAATCAAAGAAGATGAGAAACCGAAGATTTAAACTCGAGTTGATTGAGAAAGAAAGTACTCGAAAGCTTACATTCGATAAGCGAAAAGCAAGTTTACTCAAGAAAATGTCCGAGATTACAGTTCTTTGTGATGTTGATGCTTTCATGATCATTTGTGAGCCGAAACCGAATGGTGAACCATTCAAATTAGATACTGTTTGGCCATCGAATTCAGATGAACTTCGAAGAATGATAGGCCAATACAAGAAGAATGATAAGCTGAGAAAATCCTACACTCTTTCTGATTATTTTGCAGATAAAAAGAAAAAGTCTGATTCGGAAACCTCGAAACTGAAGGAAAAAATCAAGGCAATTAAGTATCCTTCTTGGCATACTCGTCTAGACAATTGTTCGTTAGACAAGTTGAAAGCACTTGTGTCTCGATTAGATCATAAAAGTGAATTGGCACGAGAAAGACTTGACGTTCTCCAACAGAATCAGAACGATGTTAGGCTTCATTTGTCCGAAAATTTCGGAAACTACATGATTAGGAATGATTTTCCCATTTATCCTCACTTAGAGAATAAGTTCACTCTGGCACCATCTCTGCATGTGCCTGGCAGTTTTAAGCCAGGACCGAGTTGGTTTGTTCCCCAGCAGCAGCAACAACAGCAACAGCTTTTCTTGGGTCGAGGCAAGGCGAGTGAGGCACAAATTGAATACGAAAACATGAGAAGTCAATCGGCTACTAGTAATGTGCCGATATGGCGTGGTCAAAATTATGTTACTAATTTAGGGTGGAAGTCCTCCTCCTCAACATTATAGTCGTACGGGTCCAATGGAATCCACCGCTTCCTGGTTCTGGTCAACGAGTTCAACCATTAAATGTTTAACTTGTTTATCTGATTAATTTGTTCGAGTTTGCTTTGTTCTTTTATGTGGCTCCTTGAATGTAGAACTTGTAGAACTTTCAACGAGTTCCATAAAAAGATTCAAAAACAAACAGAAATATCACAAGACTTTCAAGATATCATATATGGAAAGCGTGCAACTAACCAAGTAAATTTGTAAATTTAGAATCAGTTGCTTGAACTTTAGTATCAAACCAAATATGCAGAACCGGAGTTCATACGATGTTGATTCAAATGTTTCCTATTTGCCAGATTGAAATCTAGCAGCTACTCTAGTTCCAAATTTTTATGTGGTTATAGGAGAACAGAAGAAAGAAAAAACAACAGCGCAGAGTTGACAGCTCGTCATTAATTCTCGAAAAAGCAAAATTCTCACGACAGTTTAACATTTTTCTAACAGTTAATATAGAGCACAAATCACTGCTTAGGTGTTGCAAAAAGCAGAAAAAGTGCAGCTAATAAGCTGATTTATAAAAATGAGGAAATCACAAAAATAAAAGCTCAAACATGATGTGTTCTTTCTAAGTTAAAGAAGATAAATAAATCCGGAACACATAAATCAAGTTGCAGAAGTTTTCATCTGTTTTCTTGGTCTTATTGTCGTCTTTTTGGTCGGTGTGTTCAGGGCATCGAAACATTTGGGTGAAATCAAGGACTCCATGTATGAATATCCAATCAAATTTCTCGAATATCCAGACAGAGAGACAGCAGTTAACAGTGACTCATCATCATTGGACATCCGCCCTTGGCTATCAGATTTCACCAATACAGATACAATTCTGGCCTGATACCATACTTCTCCAAGGGTAGACATCCCGAGCGGTTTTTGATCACGGCCAGCTAGAGATGTACTCAACTTAACCCAAGATTTACTGTCACCGTAATTCAACATCATCCAAATATCTCTTATCCATGATATACATAAAAAGCCACGGTACTCCAACATTGTAAAATGTACAGAATGCCACAGTTGCAGGTTCTTGGTCCACTTCATTCATCCGGCAGCTCTATGTAAGAAAATACCTCTTTTGCTAAATCAAAAGCAACAATTTTATCATTAAAACATCAATGGAGTGCTCCGTTAAAATGGAAAGCCTGACCTCTCATTAGGCTAGAACCTTGGATAATCTTCCATGACTTTGTTCTCAACGGAAAAAGTTTCAAGCGTTTATTGGAATTTGCAACAATTTTGAAATCATCTGAACACGAATTATAACCGAAACCCAATAGATTGGCACCAGGGTGTGATACAGGCACAGATATTTTTTTATATTCACCGGTATATGGATTCCATATAAAACAGCCCTTTTTATGACAAGGAGCAACACATACCAATCCATTGGCAGACCCTATAAGCTACTCCAATTTCAACCGGAATTTTGAATATGCGTGATGCATTGGTATCCATATTCAAAGATCGAAACGAAGTTGGGCCAATGCGGTAAACTTTGAAACAAGACGATGATTCTTAGATCGTTTCAGATGAAATTTGGCAAATTTATAATCCTTAGATAGTACAGAATACCACTTTTGGGAAGCTGATTTGAATTTCACGAGTGATTTCGCCGGAACTCTTGAAAGTATATCCTCTATCAGTTCATGTGGAACATGATCTGCTGCTGCCATTCTTTGTCTTTTCCTCCAAGCAACAAAGTGAGAAACAAAGGTCTATTTATGCACAACACGAAAACTAAAGCAAAGTGAAATTGTTCTATATGACAAAAATCACAGTTCTCAAACCCTGAAGTTCCTGGACTTGCAGTTTTTACGATTCCATATATGAGCTACGGTAATCTGGTCATACATCTTCCATGAGAACAGATTTCGTAGGCATAGTTGCACAGAAAGATTTAAAATCATACAGAAATATCATAAGACTTTCAAATATGAGGAAATCA
Organism: Euphorbia peplus; assembly: GCA_028411795.1. Lineage (NCBI taxonomy): Eukaryota > Viridiplantae > Streptophyta > Magnoliopsida > Malpighiales > Euphorbiaceae > Euphorbia > Euphorbia peplus. The sequence goes on from CP110837.1 coordinate 28,488,357, forward strand.
TAAAATAGTAGCAATCTATTATTACACAAAAATAAAAGCTCAACCATGATCTATTCTTTCTAAATTAAACAACAAGACAACGACAAGAACAACAATGTCAAAGGCAAATATGTTTACTAGAGATGAAAATAAATAAATCCGGGACACATAAATCAAGTTGCGGTAGTTTTCCTCTGTTTTCTTCGTCTTCTTATCGTCTTTTAGGACTGAGGGGGCGGGGCATCAAAACATTTGGGTGAAATCAGGGACTCCATGTATGAAAATCTAGACACACTACTGTACAACTGTGACTCATCATCCTTCGACAACATATCTTGAGTATTAGATTTCACAAATCCAAATCCACCTTTGGCCCGATACACTACTTCTCCAAGGGTAGACACCCCGAGCGGTTTTTGGTCACAGTCAACTATAGATGTACTAAATTTAACCCAAGATTTACTGTCTCCATAATTCAACATCATCCAAATATCTCTTTTCGATGATACACATAAACAGCCTCGGTACTCCCACATTGGAACATTGAACGGGCTCCTCATGGCCACCTTCATTTCATCTGGGAGCTCTATGTAGGAAAATGCCTCTTTTGCTAAATCAAAAACCGCGATTTTTACATTAAGACACCAATGGAGAGCTCCGTTACAATGGACTGCTTGATATTCTATTAAGTAATCACTTTCGATAACTTTCCATGAATTTGTTTTCAATGAAAAAACTTGAAAATATTTATTTCCCCAATCTGCAACAATTTTGTAATCATCAGAACATGAATCGTAACCGAATCCCAATACCCTTTCCCATACACCTTCACTAGGGTGAAGATGTTCGACGAGCATTAATATTTTTTTACATTCACCAATACATGGATTCCATATAAAACAGCTCCTTTCCCGATAAGAGGCGACACAAACCAATCCATTGGCTGACCATACAATCTCTACTCCAATGTCAAGCGGAATTATGAATTCACATGATGCAAGGGTATCCATATTCAAAGATTGAAATGTAGTAATGCCGTGGGATTTGAAGAACACAAGACAACTTTTCTTAGATCGTTCCAAGTGTAATTTGGCAAATTTATACTCCTCAGAGAGTCGAGAGTACCACTTTTTGGAAGCCGTTTTGAATCTGACAAGTGATTTCACCGGCGCTCTTGAAAATATCTCGTCTATCAGTTCATCTGGAACATGATAAGCTACTTCCATTGTTGTCTTCCAAGTTTTTTATTTATTCCTGATAGAGAGAAACATGAGGTCTTATAGACCCAAATTTCAAATCCTTTTCTAATTAGGACTGTACAGGTCGGTTCTAATTAGGATTAATACCTACAAAATTTAAAAATTATTTATATATCTTCGGCTCAGTTCGGTTTGGTTTGGTTTCTAATCTTACATAATTGCACCGCTAAGTTCGATTATGGTTCAGTTCCGATTATAACCAAATTATGACAATAGAGCACCTAATGTTAATGGATCACATTTCCGAAAAATTCAGAAACTACATGATGAAAGTTTTTCTGAGTGTTGTGAACCGATTACGGCACCAAATTATTTATATATATAAACGGTTTGGTTCGGTTCAGTTTGGTTCCTTGTATTGTTTCCGTTTTCAGCCTGGACCGAGTTGGTTTGTTTCGCAACAACAACAACGATAGTTTTTCTCAAGTCGAGGTAAGGTGAGTGAGGCACAAATTGAATACAAACACATGAGAAGTCAATCGGCTATTAGAAGTTGAATAATTAGTCTCAAAATGACTTCGAAATTTGGTGTAAGGGTCATCAGTTGCATCCTACTCAACATTATAGTGATACGGGATCCAACCGAATCTACCGTCTCCCGGTTCGGGCAAACAAGTCAACTAATATATATAATAAAGCTTTTTTTATGTGATTGATTAGTTCGAGTTTGTTTTCTTCTTTCATGTAGAACTTTTACATTCATTTTTCTATTGTGTTCTATTTATTTTTGATATTGTATCGAGTTGAACCTTTTCAGTTTAGATCGTGTAATAAGTTCATGTTTTGTTCATACATGTTGTGGAGTATTTGTTTAGTTATGGTTGTAAAACTTAGTTAGCCTTTTGAGTAGAACCTTCCAATGTCGCGTGGACGTTTTATATGCTCTATGCCAAGAGAGATTCTGCTATATGTCAGGCGGACGGATAAACTTCTAAACTTCAACAAACTGTAGGTGATGACACCTTATTCGATTAAAGTATGGATAGTTAGATTAATTAGCTCAATACAAAAAGGTTCTTGAACACATTTGAAGCAAACATGGTATTTACAGACACAAACCTTAAACTAATAAAAAAAAATCAAACGCTTAACAAGAATTAAAGAATTCTACTGCTACTTTAGTACATCCACTTCTACTATTGAAAGTAGGCGACACGGGTTCAATCTCGCCCTGAATTGAGCAGTACTATGTTACATTAGTGAAGCCTTAGGCTTAATCTCCATGACCGACAAAAAGCAATAGAGAGATTGGCTCCTAAAACTTGGATTATTGGTCACGTCATGAACTCTGTTTATAGAACGAAGAAATCAATGTTTCGCATGTCTAAAAGTTTGTTTCCGTGAATGTCAATAATGTCATTTTCCTCTACAAGGACTAAAAGAATGTTCGGGTAGTCTATCTTTCGCTATTTTGCAAGTAACCCCAACTAATATCTAATAGTAACTAACATCAACAACATTAACAACACAGCCCGAACTAATCCCTGAATGCCACTAAACAAAACTTGATCCAGGATTATGTTAGTAATACTTCAGAGTGGAAGTTGAATAATAATTCGAAAAATCTGTTGCATCCTCCTCAACATTATAGTGATACGTATCCAACGGAATCTACCATCCCGGTTCGGGCAAACAGTTCAACCAATAATAAAGCCTTTTTGTATCTGCCTGAGTTTGCTCCTTGAATAGAACCTTTACATTCTATTGTGTTCAACGTTGGAGTATTTGTTTATTAATTATTGATTAGTATTTTTCTGTGCCCTACGGACGTCTTTGATGCTTTACAATACGAGAGATTTTATCGTACATTCAGTGGATGGATAAACTTTCTCCTATAACAAAGTTTCGAAACTAAACTTCAAAAAACCGTAGATGATGGAGCCTTATTCGATTAAATTATGAGATAATTAAATTAATTAGCTCAATAGGAAGAATCTGACAACACAAAAAAGTTCTTGCACACTAAGCAAAAGTGGTATTTACAGACACAAACCTTAAACTAATCAAAAATACCAAACACTTAATAAGAATAAAAGAATTCTACTACTAATCTAAAATCTATCACCAAAAAAGTTATACTATTCTTCCGGTCTGGAGACCGCTCAGATGTTGCAACGTCGTATAACTTAATCACTTGCTACCGGAACTCCGCCATCATCTCCACCAGAAGGTCCAGCAACCGGAATTTCACTTTCCGGTCTAATCTCTTCCAACTGATTCAAAACTTGTTGAACTTCTGGCCTCGCGGACGGGGAAGGATCAACACAATGTAGAGCCAATTTCAAAGTATTAAGCAATTCATCCCCAATATCATTCACATCTTTCATCAATTCCAAATCAAAAACCTCATTAGTCCACTCTTCTTTCACAATAGAAGCAACCCACTGAGGCAAATCCACACCATTCATCGCCTCTCCCGGAGATTTCCCGGTGAGAAGCTCTAGCATTATCACTCCAAGGCTGTAAACATCTGTTTTTGTGTTTGCTTTCTTCAGTTTTGAAAGCTCGGGTGCTCGGTATCCCAATGCTCCAGCCGTGGCTATGACATTTGTGTTTGCGGCTGCTGTCATTAAGCGGGAAAGGCCATAATCAGCGATTTTTGGGGTGGTATTTTCGTCGAGTAAGACATTGCTTGATGTGAGGTTTCCATGGATAATGTTCTGGTTGTTGTGGAGATAGAATAAGCCTTTTGTCATTCCTTGTGCTATTTTCATCCTTGTTGGCCAATCTACTGGTGTGTCTGGTCCTCTTGCTGCAATAAATTTGAAACATTGAGGACTAGATTAGCATAAATTGAAAGATAAGGACTAACTATGTAAAAGTTCAAAGATAAGTGACTCATGACTGATTTGATTTTCTTGTATCATATTGAGTGTTAACCTAGCCTAGCCTTACTATCTTTTCGGGTTATTCGTGCCAGTTAAGTTGTTTCTTTACATCATTTTGTTCTATCGAAAGTCATCAACTCTAATCTAGTAGTACTATGTTCACTTCTACTATTGAAAGTAGGCGACACGGGTTCAATCTCGTCCCAAGTTGAGGTCGTACTATCTTACACTAGTGAAGCCTGGGGTTCAATCTCCATGAACGACAAAAAACAATAGAGAGATTTGGGCCCTAAATCTTAGACTTTTAGTCATGTCATGAACTCCGCGTATAGAACGAAGAAAATCAATGTTTCACATATCTAAAAGTTTGTTTTGGTGACTGTCAACAATGTCATTTGCAAGTAAACTCAACTAATATGTAAGAGTAACTAACATCAACAACATAAGCAACGCACCCGAACTAAGCCTTACACGCCACTATGCCACTACACGAAACTTGATCCCGAAAAATTCAATCTCCGTGTCAAAGTATTAGATAAGAAACAACTCCTTGTAGTTGCTTTCTAACTAAAATGAACTAAAACTTGCTAGATTTTCAATAAAACAGTAAATAACAAAGTAAGAGTAAATAGTAATTAGTAAATTTTTTACTTACCATGGAGGAAAGTGGCAAGGCTTCCTTTACTCATATAGTCAAAAACAAGTAACTTTTCACCTTTAGGCCCCAAATAATAAGCTCTCAAAGACAGTAAATTCGGATGTCGAATTTTACCAAGTGTATTTACCTCATTCTCAAATTCCCTTTGACCCTTAGTAATTTTTTCCCTCAATCTTTTTACTGCCACTTGATTCCCATCTTCTAATGTTGCCTTATAAACTGTCCCATAAGTACTCTTCCCCATAATCTCAGCTGTTGCACACAACAAATCATCCGCTGTAAACGCTAACGGTCCATCGAAATGCACTAGTTTCCCCCCATTATCCCCGCCTCCGCCCCCCGCCTCCACGTCCCCTGACACCCCCACACCACCACCCTTCTCAACCCTAGTGGTAGCTGCCCCTGCTGGCCCCCTAGCCTCCCCGTTTTTCGCCTTTTTCCTCACCAAACACGCTAAAAGTATGCAGCATAGTATGATTAGCACTATTAGTAAAGCTCCGGCTGCTATTAGAATAATATCTTTAGTACTCAGCTTCCGGTGCTTCTTCCCGCTCGGTGTGGGCTCCACTGGGGCCCGTGGTGGTGGGGCCGGACATGGGGTTCCACCGTTGAATCCACATAAGCCAATGTTACCCAAAAATGAAGAGGAATTGAACTTTTGAGATAGCAAAACAGGGACAGAACCAGATAGATTGTTATAAGACACATTGAAAGACGCAAGATTGTGTAAATTCGATAAAGAATTCGGGATTTCTCCACTGAATTTGTTAAAAGATAGATCAATTTGTCTAATTGATGAAACATTTCCTAACCCGGATGGGATTGAACCGGAAAGATTGTTCCTTTGAAGATCAAGAAACATCAGATTAGAAAAACGACCAAACCCGATTGGAATTGAACCCGAAACAGAATTATAACTCAAATTAACCCGAAAAAGCTTGGAACAATTCACCAAACTTTCAGGAATTGTTCCTGAAATAGAATTATTACTCAAATCAAGTGTTTGAAGCAAAACACAAGACCCCAACGTAGCAGGAATCGACCCGAAAAACCTGTTATTAAACAACTGAACACCTCTAAGATCAGGCAAAATCCCAAGAGTGATTGGAATTGAACCTGTAATGAAATTATCATGAAGACTTAGCTTCCTCAAACCTTGGAGCTGTCCAATTTTATCAGTGAGTCTTCCTGATAATCCCTTCCATGGAAGTTGTATCACAATAACCTGACCCTGAGCACACTTTATTCCAGCCCAACCGCCCGAGCAGGCACCATATCCGGAATCATTCCAGCTTTTTAGGAACCCTTTTGGGTCTATTAGCTCTGCTTTGAAAGCTTGCAAAGCTTGGAAATCAGCTTGGGTGACAACTACTCCATCCCAATCTTGGGTGAAAGCAGGTGAAATTAGGAGAAAGAAGGTGAAAGTCAGGTGAAAGTGAGTGAAAGTAGGTGAAAATGAGTGAAATTTGTGGTCTTTCTTCTTCCATTTCTCCTTTTTCTTAAAAGGGTATTGGGGGAAACTGTTTAAGGGTTTATCAGATTCCTCCATAGATGAAAACAAGAAGCAAAATTGGGGGAAATTTGAAAATTGAGGGAAAATTGAAATTGAAATTTGGGGTTAGATTAGAAATGGGAAAGAGGGTTTTGTAGAGTGAAATAGAGAGATGAAAGAAAGAATCTTTTGAAATGGAGACAAAGTGTCAGAATAAGCAATTTTAGTTGCAGAAAGAGAGAGGGTAACGGCTAGTTTTTCTTCATATATGCACCATTTTTTAAATGATTTTAATGGTGGTGCTCTATTTTCAATGAATATTATTATTAGTTTTTTGTGATTTTGATTAATGATTCATGGGTTATGTAATGTGGTTTTTTATTGCTCTTTTTGGGGTTGAGGCTCCTCTTATAACGACTATGTTCTTGATATGTAGAGGTAGATCCGACAAGAGCTAAAGACATTAACTATCTTATGTAGGAACGCATGAAGTGGGGAATTGACCATTTTGCCCCTCAAAACTTATTAAACTTCTTTGTTCTTATGTTTTCTCTAAAAAAAATTTTATAAATTATCGTTGTAAAAGACCCTAGACACTAGTTGTCGAAGTCCTTTGAGAAGAAATTAGTTATGGATAAGTAAAATTTTGGCTTTTAGGTGGATTTTGATGGTTAAGTCAGTCCAAATCAGATACTCAATTTTGAGCATTTAGACGAAATCTTGGCAGTTAGATACCTTCATTTACAATTGTGCTTTTGTTATGTGAGGTAAATTTAATGGGTAAAAAGTAGTATTGGTCAATAAATTGAAGGGTTTCGATGCAAGTGGCCAATTGATAGATTACTTGTTAAAAAAGTTGTTAAAGTAACATTGTTTTGCTAATAAAGTTATTACAGTAAAACTCGAAAACTTTCTCTATCGTAATGTTGATACTAGTGACATTTCATTGACACAACACAACATAAATATAATTGAAGTATTAGAGATACTATATTTGCGTGTTGTTTATTCGGTTAGTACAATATTTTCTTTTTCCTTTTGGACTCTTGATACTATATATGTATGTACGAAAATTATATATGATTATGTTTTTCCAAGTTCAATCATGTTTAAGAAGTCCAAAAACTATTTATCAGAAGAAAAACAAAAATTCCAAAAACTACACAAAAATAAAAGTTTTCTAATCAAAAAAGAAGTTGAAAGTCTTGAAAGTATTTACATGATATAAGCTGGAAAACATATCTATTAAAAAGACTTAATAATGTAGTCTTTTCCATAAAAACAAACTAAGCAAAAGAATATTCACATTAAAGTAGTAAGTGTTGAAATTTGAAAAAGGAGATAAAAAGAGTATGAAAGTGAAATCCAATAATTATCATTGGCTACATTAGGTTTTATTTTTTGTTATAGAAGAGACCGGATTTAATTAACTTTATTTTATTTATACGAGGTTAACATGATATGTCTTTATCTCTTTACAAATGAAACAAAAAATTCCTGACATTAAAGAATGGGTTTGATTGAATAAAGACCGTTGGATCTGACTTTTTGATATTTTAAACTTTGCATGGATTTTTGTAAAGTCACCTTACCATTTAATGATGAACTCAGGTTTTCAAAAGAGACTTTTTCTTTAGCATTATTATCACCACTATATCAACAAAAACTAAACAGTAAACTTACAAAAACACTGTTGTAAATAGGGTTGTCTATTCGTTTAGGTTAATCTAAATATTCAAAATTGAGTATTTAATTTAAACCGTTTTGAGCATTTAAGTTCGTTTAGATGCTCAAAATTCGATCTATCCAAACATAATTTTCCAACCAATCACCTGCTAGTCTTCAAAAAACCTTCGACTATCAGACTATCGTCTAGCGTCTTTTACTATATTATTTAATGATTATATACAAATTTACCCATAACATCGTTGAGAAGTATAATGTATATATTTTTAAAACGAGTAATTATAAAACTTTACTATCGATGTTCACTCGCAGAAGCTATATTCATTCTTCGCCTCTTAGAATTGATCTTTACTAAGTTATTTTACCTTGGCGCCTCCCGTTCTAGATTGAGTCGCTATAGGTTCACCAATTTCTATCTAACTCGTTCTCAAATACACCTTATTTCTATTATATTTTAAATGTGTTTATATGATATAGAGAGTGGGCCAGGCTGAGTTTGGATTTTGAAACAAATCTAAGCCCAACTATTTTATGTGGGAGGCTTACACAAATTTGGATTAGACTGGTTTAGTATCATATAAATATGTCCTAGCCCAAGTCATGAAAGACGGGCTTGGAAGGATTAACGGGTTCTTGATACGTTTAGTTTAAAGTATTACAAATATTGCAAAAGAGGGTAAATTACATCACTAGTACCTAAACAAATTTTTTTCCCATCCAAGTACCTAAACTAACGGTGACTTCCCATTAAGGTCCAAATGACCGGTTGGTGAGGAGTCAACGGTCGTTTGACCTAATTTGACCAAGTCAAATTTAATTTAAAAAATCCCATTAACTTGAAATGTCCATTTTACCCTTTTTTTACTTTTTTCATCAAACATTCCACTCTCTCTCCTCCTACTCCTCCTTCTTCTTCCTCTTTCAATTCTCTCTCTTCAACCTCCATTAACAAAAAATTTAATTTTCTCACCCCTTCATCATTCTCCTTCTTCTATTTCTTCACTCTTGTTTTCTTCTTCTTTTTCTCATTTTCTTTCTTCCTCTTCCTTGTTCTTCTTCTCTCCTCCTTCTTTTTTCTATGATTTTTTTTCTCATTTTCTTTCTTCCTCTCTCTTGTTCTTCTTCTCTCCTCCTTTTTTCTATGATTTTTTCTTCTTCCTATTTCTAAAATTACAAATCCGGCGGAAGGTTCATAGATTTGGAACTTCCAGAATTCCGGCAACCGGAATCTGGATAGATTCCAGAACAGTCGGCCGGATCTGGAAATTCCAGATCTCGGCGACGTCGGTTCTGGACATTCCGGCGTCGCCGGAATCTGGAATTTCCAGAACCGGCGACTGGTTTGGAAATCCAGAATCCGGCGAACCGGATCTGGAATTTCCCAAACCGGCGACGGGTTCTAGAAACCAGAATCCGGCGAACCGGATCTGAAATTTCCATGGTTACCGGATTCTGGAAATTTTAGAACGACTACCGCCGGTTTTGGATCGGACGGGTGGTTATCTTTTTAACTTATTTTTGTTTTTAGAAAAAAGGTGGAAGAAAAGAGAAGAACAGGAGAGAAGAAAAGAAAAAAAAATTAAATTGTTAATGAATTGGTTATGGAGGTTAGAGTATGAGGGAGAGGAGTTAGAGGAAGGAGAAGGAGTTGAGGGAAAGTTAATAGGGGTATGATAGTCATTTCGCAAGTTTGACTTGGTCAAACCTGGTCAAACATGTCATGACCTGTTGATTGGACCTTAATGGGAAGTCACCGTTAGTTTAGGTATTTGGATGGGAAAAAAAATTGTTTATGTACCAGTTTGGGAAAGAGGATATAGTTTGGGTACCAATGGTGTAATTTACCCTTGCAAAAGATGCAATTTAATAAATGTAAAAATAATATAAAATATAAAACCCAATCATATAGATGTAATAAGAAATTCTAAAACAGTATTGGATGCGTCCATAGCTACTTGACAAATTTAGTGTATCATAGAATTTCTTTTTTCAAGAGATGGCACAAACAGTTTGAATCTCCTCCTCTCTAGTCCATTGACAGCCACGAAAACAACTCATTTAGAGACATAGGGTCAAAATTGCACAATGAGTAGTGATTACGTATATGAAATCTTAGGCCTAGCTCATTTAGATATTTTTATCGAGCCTATGCCTTAGCCAAAGTTTACAGTTGCATTCTCACGAGTCTCTCAACTCTCGTCGCCTCCGTCCTTGCCCAAACCAAATACACATAGTTTGAGGCTCGATATATGACATGACCGCTCTCCATCCTCTCAAGACCCACTAAAATCCCACAACTGACACGTTGTTAACATTTATAAATATCTCAAACATAATAAATGAAACTCTCACAACTAGCACGTTATCAAGATGTATCTCAAACGGAATAAATTCTGCTGTCCCCATAATGGTGTCCCTTATTGTGTCCCTCTCACATAAATTCAATTTTAATTATTTTAATTAAAATAGTTTGTGGGCCCTTTATACCCCACTCACAAAAAAACTGAATTTATGTGAGAGGGACACAATAAGAGACACCATTATGGGGACAACAGAATTTTTTCCATAATTATCTCAAACATAATAAATGAGCGCACAGTTACTTTCTTACTCTCTCTTTCTCTTTACTTTTATGTACTTTATATTATATCTAAAACCTTACTAACTTGATCGTTTGAGTATCTATAAAGAAGAGCACAATACTATTTTATCAGAACTCCACTCATCAAAACCTACATCTAAAATGTTTTCGAAAAACTCTCTTATATCCACTTTATCATTGAATAATAACATGAACATATTTGTATAGTTGCCCAAAAAGAAAAGAAATAAGTCAATATTTTTAGAATCAAACGGTTTGAATCTTCTTCTCTCAAGTCCACCGACATCCTCAAATAGAAACAAAATCAAACTCAATCACAACCGTTCATCCAACCCCCTATACAAAATCACAACCATTTAATAATACACTAGATATCTCCGCATCACACGCAACCATTCAATTTTAGTCATCCTTTCAACGACGACCATTCCTAGATCCTCCGATCAAATCTCATATCCCTCCGCCATAAAACCCTCCTCCTCCGCCGCCTCCTCCTCCACCACGCGCCACCGTCATCATGTCCGCTCCTCCCACAATTCCGATCTCATCCTCACAACAACAACCTCAATCTCAACCTCCGATCGCCACACACGCCTTCCGCGCGTTCACATCACGCCTCATCTCGTCCCTCCGCCACGCCTTCTCCCAGCGCCGCCCGTGGCTGGAGCTCGTTGATCGGAACAATCTCGCCAAACCTGAGAATCTCTCCGACGCGGCGTCGCGGATCCGCAAGAACATATCCTACTTCAAGGTCAATTACGTAACTTTGCTCGTCATCGTCCTCGCGCTCTCGCTATTGACGCATCCGTTCACTCTCCTCGTTCTCCTGAGCTTATTGGGCGCGTGGGTTTATCTTTACCTTTTCCGGCCGTCGGATCAGCCTCTTGTGGTGCTTGGGAGGACGTTTTCGGAGCGGGAAACCCTAGGTGTGTTGGTGATTTCCACGATTGTTGTGGTGTTCTTGACGAGTGTGGGATCGTTGTTGATCTCCGCGTTGATGATTGGATTGGGGATTGTGTGTGGGCATGGTGCTTTTCGAGTGCCCGAGGATTTGTTTCTTGATGAGCAGGAGCAGGTTAATGGTGGATTGCTTTCGTTTCTTAATGGTGCTGCGGTTGCTGCTGTGGCTCCCGCTGTTGCTTCCCGTGTTTAGGTGACTGGACGAAGGTTCGGTTTTTATTATGTGATTTCCAAGGAATTAAGAAATTTTTTGTAGATTAATCTGAGATCTAATTGATGATTTGCAAATGTAATTTGGATTTGATATTGTTAAGTATATGCACGATGTTATAGTTCGATATCGTTTTTACCTGATGCTTGATGCTTTTTGGTTGATTTGCATATGAACAAACTATTAGTAGCCTGATTATTAAGTTGTTATGCTAATGCAGTAGAAAGTTAGAGCTCAGGCAATGTAACTAAGCTTGGAAAACATGGTGGATGAATGGAATTGCTAGCTCGGGAAATTTAACTTAGTCGTTGAAATTGCTAGCTTGGGAAATTTAAATTAGTCGTTGAAATTGCTAGCTTGGGAAACTTAAATCAGTCGTTAAAATTGCTAGCTCAGGGAATGTAACTAAGTTCATTGATATCGTCAAGTATATGCAAGATGTTCTAGTTCGATATTATTTTTGCATACATTTTTCGATTGATTTGCATATGAACAGACTGTTAATAGCCTCAGCATTAGGTTATTATGCCAATGCAATAGACAGTTAGAGCTCAGGCAATGTAACTAAGATTAGAAAGAATGGTGGATGAATGGAATTGCGAGCTCAGGAAAGTTGACTAAGTTGTTGAAATTGCGGATGAATTGAAACTGCTAGCTTAGGGAATGTAACTAAGTGTACTGATATTGTGGATGAGTACGAATTGGGATAACTTTTCTCGTGATTCTTAAACTTGTGATTCAGTGCTTCCGAAGTAGGATTTTGGATATATTTTCATTGTTTTGTTGGTTATGTTTGGTGAAAGAATGAGTGACTGCTGATTATATGGTATGACTTACCAGTATGGTTTAAACCCGATTGATGATCAAATTAAGGGTTCGAGATTTAGATTATGGTCTATTTAATCTTTGATAAATGAACTTTCTAGCTCAATTTTGTTTTTATTGAAACCATCCCTTTATGATGTTAATGTTTTATGTGTTGATTGGGTTTCGGCGGATCTCTGGCTTCTGTTCTGTGTAAAATGTTGCTGTTAGATGTGCTCTTGTCTGATGGTAAACGGTTTACTGATTGCTTTGCATATGAACAAACTGTAATTAGGCTGAGCGATAGGTTATCACAGAAATGCAATAGAAAATTAGAGCTCAGGCAATATAACCAAGTTCATAGATATTGGGATTAATAGGATTTGCATATATATATAGGTAGCTTGTTTCATGCTTACTGATTGTGGATTTAGTGCTTCTGGAATCAGGAAATTTTTGAGGTATTTTCATTTAACCGTTGAATCAGATTATGCTAAGACTGTCTTAGAGATTTAAACGTGATTAATGGTCAAATTGGGCGTTCAAGTTTCTTACTATGTTCAAATTTAAACTTTGATGAACTTTCTAATTCATTTTTTTTTTTTTTTCCAATTGAAACTACCCCTTGAGATGTCTGTGTTTGATTTGTGCTGATTGGATTCCGGCTGAAATCTCCGGCTTCTGTTCTTGTAGGTCTTACTTGTTGCTGTGATACTAGTTAGTTTGGGATAATTTGAGTCAAAAAAGACAAAGTCTATGCTTGGTTGAGCTATTCGAGTCAAATTTATACCACTTCCTCTCTGAATTCAATTCAACTCATTCTTGTTGCCATCGTTGTCCTATATGGAGCCGTTTTTTCTTGGGTCTCTCATTTGGCACCACGCTTTTAAGACCGGCTTTATTAGCTGATCAACTTCGGCATGGTTCATCTCCAAACTTATACATTGTACTTGGAGAGTTAGTTATATGCATACATATTGTCCATTTGAATTGGTTCAAGAACCATTACTTAGGTCTTAAAAACAAGTTACTAGGAAAACGTTTTCTCAAAATATGGTTTCTAAAGAGTCATGATATTGTTTAAGAAAGAGTGATATGTATATAGATTTATGGATATCAATAGACCTTGAATCATATGGTTAGGAAGTGTGATCTTTCTAATCTTACAGAGATAATATCTTATAGAGATAATTCAATTACCTCTACGTTGTAGCTATTTACTTTATTCAACAATTGTGGAGAAATGGTGAAAGTGTAGTATTCGTCGGGTGGATCATGTCATTTGTGTCTAGACTTGTGGTAAAATTGATCTTATGGGAATAAGATGTTAAATTATTCTAGAATACGACGACATGATGCGGATTATAGAATGATTAAAATTACATAATTGTTGCTTATGCGAACAAGATCAACCATATGAGTATAATTGTGCAATTATTGTACTTTACCCAAAAAGAAAAAAGAGAAAAAAAAAGTCCTATAAATATTTTCATGCAAATAAGATTACAACATAGATCTTCAATCAACCAATGCAACTAAAACTAAGATTACGATTATCAATTAAGGTTGGTATAATTGTAAGAATCTATAAAACAATAATGTTTATTTGCGAGCTAGACAAAATAAACTGGTGCATGGTGATTCTAGTTCTCTATCGGGGCTCGATACATGTCTCGAGAGACCTAAAACAAATCATACAATTAGACTTTTTAAAGTTACAAAACTACATAAGTTGGTAATTCATTTAATTTTCGTGTAACATTGTTGTTCTTAAAAGTTCCGAGACTTTATAAGATACGACGTCTGTGATTTTATGGTTAATTGGGACTTATTCTCTACCATTTCAATTCTAATATTGCAGTTGTTTTTATAGATTAATATTTTGCGTATATTATTTATCTACTTGTGCCAAATAGTTTGGATGGAATATTTAAATTGACCTTTTGGATAATTGTGTTTCATGTTTGATAATTACTAAACATGTTAAGATAAAAATGAATATTGGCCTAACTTCTCCCTCTAAAAAGGCTTCCAATTGGGAAACCTTATCAATTTGTAACGTAAATATTATTCCATACGCAAAATGAAGAACCTAAAAAACAAATGTTCTTCACCAAAATATTCTTTTAAGGAAGCACTAGTCAAAATGTTCACATCTTTTTGAATAACTAATGATTAATATTACTATGCCATATAAGTTATTTATAAATTCAAAAATCAACCTTAATCCTTAATCAATTATTACTTTTAAGTTAAAGATCAATTTGTTTTTCATGCAAGGTTACTATAAGCTTAAATTAAAAGTACACTGTCAAAAAAAAATTAAAAAAAAAAGTATTTACTTCTTTAAAAAATCATGAAAAAAAAACATACGCGTTCAATACAACACTAAGATGTGACTCGATATACGTTGTAAGAAAATATTTAATTCGGTTGAAATGGAACTTTAAAAAATGATGGTTGTCTCGCACATCTAACGAGTAAGGTAGCTCTTGTGCTTAGCAAAGTATGAGTCATTTAACTCCATGCTTAAGAAGCCGATCTTTTTATTTAAGTCGTGTGGAATATTTAACGAGCACTCTTTATAAAATAAAAATATATGTACTATATGGATTTGTGTTTAAAATTTTATATCCGTTTTGGTTCTCCTTTTTGTTTCTTTTTGTACTTTACTCTAAACAGTACATATAAAATGTTCGATTATGATTAAGTAATGACAGATTATAGCTATTTTAAAAGCTAAATAAACTAATATTAACCTTAACGAACAATTAGTCATAACGATAAATAGTAAATTATTGCTAAATAACGTTCTGCATTAACCTTTCAGCATCAAAATACATTAGGATGAACATTGTCTACAAGTTAAAAGTGAATGGTTCCTTTCTTTATTTTCTTACACAATATAAAGTCTTACTTGGCAGAAAACTTGATCATGAAAGCCCCAATCAACCTTCAATTTTCTTCCATTTTTGACATTTCGTCCTTACTAGAATATTAGCTTTACTTCCATTCACAAAACACTCATTAAATAACAAAGATGAGAGTCCTTTATAAAAACTATGAAATACATTACATTTTATTCAAACATACGAATACTTAGCTTGCTCTAAATCAATTATTAATGGCCTCTTCATACCCTTTTGATGCATTTTCATGGATTCAAAACCTTCCATTAACTCAATGGAAATCAAATTCCATGTCCACATGCATATGTTCTTCTTATTCTCAACCATCCTTGAACCTTTCTGTAACAAAAAATTCTCGTTCTTTAACTATCTCTTTCTCTATAGTTGCGAATTTTGATCTCCCAATCTCCCTTTGGACCTCAAAACCAATCAAACCCGGCTCCAAATCCGCTAAACTAGTTGATCAAGAAACAATGTCTAGTCTCTTGATTAACCTTATTGAAGATGTCTTAAATTATAGTTCAAATAAGTTCAAATATTCCTACATCAAAATTCCAAAGTTGGACTCTTTTCCCAACTTTAAGGACATTTTTAACTTAGCATTCCTCACACTTTCGTTCCTCATTTCCATCTATGAAGCTCCAGCGGACATCCGCTTAGACTGTATTGTCAATCTAAAGACTCAGTTGATCAACTCTAACTCGAGGGAAGCGTTAAAAATACTAGTGAAAATCATAGGATCGAATCTCGAAGAACAATGGATGCGTTCGATAAATCTCGCAATCACGAATTGTATCGGGGAGCTTCAAACTCGTCGCGAAAATCTTAAGACACCATCACCCCTATTTTCTTACTCATATTCAACATTTGGGTTATGGAAAGTTCAACTATACTGTCCTGTTGTAGCCATGGATGTTGAAAGTTCAAGCAATGATCCTTTGGTTGATGAGAGATTGTTTTTCTCCCTTAAACATCATCAACTTGAAGGAGTCATCCAATTCAATTATCAAGTTATCATTCAAGAGAAATGGGTGGATGTGATTGTGGCTATAGATAATCTAAGGTATGTGTGCTAAACTTAATCAAGTACTCTAATTAATTAGGATTAAAGCTTCAATTCCTACTAAGAAAAAGCATTATGCAGTTCAGTTAGAGTCTACAAAAGCAGGATTCAACTAACCGTGAATTCTTCGATGGATAAAAATACATCCGTGGCCATGAATCAAAACTATCATTTCAGTAATTTTTCAATTAATTTTGTTGATTTTGTGAAATCATAAGGGCACAATGTCCTCTATGCTAAATAGAGATCACATATACATTTTGACGTATGTTGTCTTGTCCACATCAACGCCTAATGAATTTTTCTTAGTTCATAACACGTCAAAATGCCTATGGAGGAATCTCCATTCGACATGGAGGACTCGATTCCCCTACAATTTTCCTTCATTTAGACTTCAACATTTCAGTAATATAAAATTCAACAATCTTTACGTTGAAGTTTAAGGATCGTATTAATACAGTTATATTTCAGGAGCTATGAATATAAGTTAACTACAGATTGGAAATTTGTGACATGATGGATATGCTTTCAAAGTTTTTAACCCACCCAATTCTGAAACTATAATGTTAACTTTATCAATTTCATGGACTAAAATTCATGTAGGTGTGATGTTATTCGCCTAGTCAACCAGAAACTCATGAAAGAAAGAGGGGCTGGGATAGATGAGAAGCATTTTCCATCAAGAATATCACTCGACCTAACACCAATGAACCAACAAAACATAATAAGTGTTTCCGTCAGCAAATCCTCCGACAACCCAACACGAGAAATCGAGCACGGAAAAACCATTGAAACCTCGTTTGATCCTCCGAACCCATTCCCGGGTCTCAAATTTGGAGTCGCAGAATCGGTTTCGACAAGCTTGAAGCCTTGGAAATTTGAGCAATCCATCTATGGCTATAGCACTATATTCAATTGGTTTCTTCACGATAGCATGAATGGAAGGGAAGTTTCTTCGAGCAAACCGTCGTTCATGGCGTTGATCAAACCAAGAGCTTGGTTCAAGAACCGGTACTCGAGTGCTTATCGGCCATTTACTAAGCAAGGTGGAGTGATCTTCGCCGGGGACGAGTATGGAGATAGTATTAGCTGGAAGGTGGATAAAAATGCTATTGGGAAGACAATGGAGTGGGAGATTAAAGGATGTATTTGGGTGACATATTGGCCTAATAAATTTAGAACATTTTATAGTGAAACTAAAAGGTTAGAATTTAGAGAAGTTGTTCAACTTACTATTGCTTAGCAAGAACGGCTTGCTTGATCGTTCCCGATCCTCGGTTTTTATTCAATATAAGTATGGCTTGTTTGGTTTTATACTTTCTATATTTGTATTGAATTTAAGAGTGAAATAAAAATTTAATTCTTGTTATGCAAAATTTACCCCTACAATTTACTGTATTCCATTCTCTATCATAGTGCCTGTAGTGCTTAGTAGTAATTCGTGTTGGGAAAGCAGATATAGATCACGCTAATCCAATCCAAAAATTTCAAATTTCATTGACTCTTATCATATATGTTCACAGGATATATGAGTTACTGAGTAAATATATGAAAGAAGTCTTATTCGCGGATGACGGTAGGTAAATAAAGGAGCTTACTCGACCCAAAATGTACCTTGGAATGAAATATTAGTCACATATAAGAAACTATTTAGCTCCCTAGTTAAAGCAGTATGGAATGTTTAAGAAGATAATACGTAAAATCAACCGTAGCATAACTCAAAAAAGTTTACTGGCAAACTAAAAATGACTGAGACAACGCAACAGAAATACGAAGAAACAAAGATTAAGAAAAAAAATACTAGCATGTTTTTATTGTCCAAAATGATCGAGAGTGATACAATTTGCCTCAAGTAACAAACATCTATAACTTCACTTGTATACAAAACCAATATCCAACACAAATGACAAACATCTCAAAGGACAATGATTAATAAGTTATTCCTCTACATATAGTCAAGAACATGCCGACAAAGCCGAGTACGATCATAGCCCTACATTTTCTAATTGCACTATCAATGAGCAAGAGTACGGAAAGATAAACAGAACCAGGGAGATTAACCTGCAATACTTTGTAGCTTTCCGAGAATGGAGTCAAATTGCGAAGAAATGACGGTAGGCTCACTTGTTGATACCGTGAAATGATGGCAAGACTGCAATGAGAGGGTCTCCGTATCCAACGCTATCTGAAAGAGATAGAGTTAGTTATCACACAAATAATGATTCAGCTATAGAGTTCTACCGGCAACCATGCATATATATGCGTTCTTATGACACTTGAATTCAAGAACCTCCAAGTTCAATTTAGTGTGTTGTTACTCGAATGTGATACCATGTAATTTATGAGTAAACTAAGAGGTTGAATGCGGATCGTTCTCAACTTTCAAGTTAGATCTTAGGCACAAAGATAACATTCTTTAAACGCAGAACTTAATAGGGGGAAAATCACCGTTATATCAAATCAAAAGGTGTCGAATTCATAACAGTTGATTGAGTTGCATCTAACTTTGCCTTGTATGACTTGAAATGGAATGCATCAATATAGTCTTGGATAAATACACTCTTTGTTTGACCTTTCATATCATAAATAAGTCCGCATCATAAAAAATGCTGTAAAGTCCAAACAAAGAGCATTCTTTAGAATCTTTAGAGCTTGATGCGGACTTATTTATGAGTTTAACAAAGAAACTAACATCACATGCATGCAATCCAATGATAGAAATTATACCTCCATCATCGAAGAGGATCTTTACGACTTCCCCGGCCACATCTGACTGCACAACCATATAAATAAGATGAATAAAGTTAAAATGACATAATTGGGCAAAATTCTCACATGAGATGCAAATGCATGGAAGCAAAAGTCTCACCTTCACAGGAAGTTCAGTACCAAATTGGTCCAAGTATCCTATCAACTGTCCTTCCTTAATCACATCACCCTGTAAATTCCAAACTTGTAAATACTAGCGACTAAGAACCGATCCATAGATACAGGACACTATTCTAGTACGCTATTCTTCTGCATGTGAAATGAATAAGTTTTGACTTGTTGAGCAATATTCAATCGTTATTTTACCCACAACTATCAGATAAATCCAAAAATTAACCGCAGATGCATGCTACTGAGATAAAGGGATTACAGGAAGAACACATATTGATCTTTTTCATGCAGAGGACATGTTTATTTGACCAACAATTGACAACTCGAAATGCAAAATATGAACATCTCAAGTTAAATATACCTCCTTAAACATGGGAGGCTGCCTTTTCCCTTTCACACTTCTGTTCCTTCGGAATGAGCCCACCTGAAGTATAAGAAATGCATATACTCCATAAAATATATGTTCAATTGTTCACCGATAAAAATATATCAGTAAATCACCTACCGTTGGAGAAGCTACTAGAACATATCCAGAAGCTCCCGATGCCTCTAAGGCAACTAACTTGGACGGCTTTGCAAAGGTATGGTTCATAAATGGGGCAGATTTTTCACTAAAAGATTTTGGTGGTGATGGCGATGCGGAAACAGGAGCTGATACATCCATAGGTTTAGTAGGAATTGGTGGGGGTTCTACAGGTGAAATATTGGACAAGGGAACCTTTGTAGCTCCAACATTCCGACGCAAATGCATTTCGAAGTCTCCAACCTATCATAAAGTAACATATAAACAATCAAATATTTGTTCTATGCCTTTACCAAAGAAAAGCCAAACGTTTGTCGAGTTTATATTGAAGGGATCAGCAAAATTAATCACATAACAAGAATAATTTTGTGAGAGAAAGGTAGCATGACAAAAACTATAAGCTTACCTTCACTTTCAGTTCAGCAATCTCGGTCTCGTCACAAACCTCTAGAACCAATGCCTGATGATTGAAATGATAAGCATGACCGTTGTGATTGAAATCAAAACAATATTTATTAATCAAGAAAAGTAGCAAGTATTCACAAACAACCTATCAACACAAGGGGCGAAACAAGCTTACTCCATAAAAGGAGAGAAAAAAGGACTAGGAAATTAGGATCTAAGGGCACAAGGAAAACAAGGAAAATAACATTGTTTTCTGAATTTCCTTCAATTTGACAAAGCAAATGCAGATTTTCTTTTCAACCATGCATGAATTACCATTCAAACACCGGTGGATCAAACATACCTTGTTACCCTATCAAGGAATCCCAAGGGAAAAGACCTCTATTATACACATGCAATATAGGGAGTGAATCAACTATTGCTTTGTTCGCAAGTATGAGTTCCTAACATCCAAATCAAATGACTCATTACTCTAAGAACAATGAACCGCATAATATCAGAATTTCCTTCAATTTGAGTAAGCAAGTGCGTTTGCTGGTCAACCACGCGTTAAATACAAATTCGTACAACAGTGGACAAAACATATCATGTCACCATAATAACTACTAGTTCATAGATCGACCAATAACATTGCCACATTCTTGCCAGACAATCAGAAATTGGGCTATGATTGTTCAACTGCAATTCTAACTAAAAAGATTCTCAATTGCTTATTTCTTCTTTGCCGCTGTACATGCAACAACTGAGTAGCTTTTCCTCAAGGGTTAAAAGTTTAGAGCTATCATATGACTCAATTCTGCTTCTCTAAATAATAAAAAATCTCAAAAACCTGAACACTAGTTTCCCTCGAGGGCAATTGTTTCCAACGAGTTTTGTACTCCTCAAGAATAGTTCTAGCGGAAACTAAATTACCCGAACTAAATAAATACTCAGTTAACAAGAACTGATTTGCACTCAACTACACATGTCAATTCCCAATCCATCAACACAAAACAAAATCCTCTCCAATTCAAATACTCAACTTCTACAGCAATTGGAAAACTCAAATGCCTCAATTCAAGGCAACAACAACACAGAAACTCGAAAAAAACTGCAACACAACCAAAACTTCAACACATTCATCTCTACACACATAAAAATGAAGCAGCATTAACAGAATCAAACACTCCTCCAAAAGGACTCTACTTGTACCGAATCAAAAAACTTAAATGCCTTAATTCTAAGCAACAACAACATACAAAACTCGAAAAAAATTGCAATCACAACCGAAAATTGAACACATTAATCTCCAAACACATAAATATTAAACAGCATTAACAGAATCAAATAAATAGTCCTCCAAAAGTTCTCTACTTCTACCAAATCAGAAAACTAAAATGCCTCAATTCTAAGCAACAACAACACACCGAAACTCGAAAAAACCCGCAATACAACCAAAATTTCAACACTTGATGTCTATATTTAGCAGCATTAACAGAATCAAACACTCCTCCAAAAATACAACTCCTTTACCTCAAATCCATTCGGAAATGCAGCAGTAGAACGCCCACTCTTCTCCAACGCCCCAACCGAACCATCACCTGCATTCAAATTCAGTCAAAAACACTTCAATCACATAAACACCACCAAAATCACCATACACTCACCGCTCGATTTCACAGTAGTATCAGCTGCAGGTGCCTTCACACAAGCTACTAAAGACACATTCCGCCTCACCGGACCACAAATGCTCCTCGGTCCGAGCGTCAAGCTCTGACCGTACGTTTTACCTGGAGAAACAATACAACAGATCTCAATAAATATATATCAGTGTATTAAAAATCGCTAGGCGCTAGTCGGAAACTAGTTGGACACAAATTAGATTTTGAGTAACTAAATGTGCCAGCTAAGCGGTCTAATCGTTCCAAATCAGATTCTCAATTTTGAGCGACTAGACGGACATTTTAAAACAGTGATATATAGAATCAAAATAATAGTAAAGAAAAGAAGATAAAGGAGTGAGAAATTTACAGTGGAAAGAATGGAGAGCAATGGAGGATTCCATTGAGGAGAGAAATTTCGGAGAAGGGAGAAGAAATTTTTCTTCCGGGGGAGAAAATGAGGGGAAGTTATAGGAAAATGATAGTATGAGGGGTAAAATGGGGATTTGGGAAGTTATAGAGGATGGGATTGAGGGGTAGAATGGGGATTTAGGGAAGTTATAGGTTGGGTAGTTTAACGACACGTGGATTTTGAGAAATAGTTTCTTTGTAAAGTCCGCCTGTTTTTCTCAGTTTCTCCACCCCCGTTTTTGTATTCTGACGTGTTAGTTATGGTTTTAACGGGAAGTTAATAGGTCGGACCTGGGCCTGGGCCCAGGCCTGTTTGTACTCTACGCTGCGATGTTATAGGAGAATACATCGGGTGAGAAATGAAAATTTTTAGTACAAACATTCAAGTTACATGTATTGAAAAA
Organism: Euphorbia peplus; assembly: GCA_028411795.1. Classification (NCBI taxonomy): domain Eukaryota; kingdom Viridiplantae; phylum Streptophyta; class Magnoliopsida; order Malpighiales; family Euphorbiaceae; genus Euphorbia; species Euphorbia peplus. Next base: position 28,511,071 of record CP110837.1, read on the forward strand.
AAGATGAGGAAAAATCTACTGAGATTGTTTGGACGTATAAAAAGAAGGGCGAGTGAATGATATGCCGGTTAGAATGCTTGAAAAGTGGTATGAGGAGGAAATGGTGAAAGGTAGAGTAAGGTCTAAGCAAACTTGGAGAAAATATGATGATAGATAAGATGGAGTGTCGAGAGAGAATTTATGTCTCCAATGCAACTTGAACTTTACGACCTTTATGGTTTATATTAGCTGAACTCAAATAATTTTTTGGGAATAAGAATTCGTTGTTGGTTGTTGGCTAGTGGTTAATGGACTTTTTAATAAATATTCGAGTGGAGATAGGTTCATGTGAGACAAAGCCATTATGGAGAGACTTTTATTAGTGTGAGACAATTAAAAAGTGGTGGCAATTTTGAAATTTTAAAAACATGGAGGGGCATTATTGAGGTGATGTCATCGCTGATGTCACATCTGGAGAGAGAAAAAGTTTTTATTATTTTATTTAAAATGCATTTTCTCGCTCTTTCTGAACTCATTTTTCAAAAAAAATTATACCACTGAACTCGTATTAATTAGGCGGTCATTTTGAGATCCATTGTTGTTATTTATAGACGATTTTTATTTTTTTTATTTTTGTTTCAAGTCGGATACTTGGTTGTTCCAACAGAATACTACATTTGTTCCACCAGACAACTCCAATTGTTCCAGCAAAATATTTTCATTATTTTTTTTTAAATGCACTCTGGGAGTGTAAAAAAATGTAGTATTATGTTGGAACAATTAGAGTAGTCCGGTGGAACAATTATAAAAAATAAAAAAAAATAAAAATCGTCTATAAATAACAAAAATGGATCTCAAAATGACCACCTAATTAATACGAATTCACTGGTATAATTTTTTTTTAAAAATGAGTTCGGAAAGAGCGGGAAAATGCATTTTAAATAAAATAATTAAAACTATTTCTCTCTCCAGAGATGACATCAGCGCTGACATCACCTCCTCTTCCTTCCCTTCAATTCACGCATGAGGGGTGTTCATTTAATTACAAGTTTGCCTCCTTCCCCTATTGAATTACAAAAATACCTTTTGTCTCATCATAAAAACTAGTCTCATCCTAAACCCTTGTCTCATTTGAACTTGACTCTATTCGAGTGCACGACAGACCAAAAGAAACAGTTATTTTGATCATCTAACAGATCGAGGGAATTAGGACATTCTAGCATGCCATCATGCATGGTGCAGCCAAGCTTCGGGCACGTGCCTAAAAACTAACATAAATGCTGGAGTGCACAAATGCAATAAACCAAAATATTGAGCCGAAAGGTAGATTAGCTGAAATAGGTTGAATGATATGTACTTTTTAATCGTTACAATGATAGTTGATGGTTTCAACTTTGAGCTTTGAATTTCTGAAAATTCAGTAAACAGTTTGATTCTTCGATTGTTTGATTGCAATTTCAGTTAACAACAACGGCCATCAACTTGCTAACTAGCAAAATGACCATAACTCTCATGGCTTTGCATATTAATGTGACATTAATAAAACAGCAATTATCGCTTGGGAACACAGCTTGAATTTCTTACTGTTTTACATTCCTTAAAAGATATTCCGTCCACCTCATTAACATATGCAGAAATGAGTTTATCATATGATTATGACACAAGATTTTATATGAAACTATAACTTTTATCATAAAATCCAATTAGGCAAGGATAGCCTATAAAAACGCATCAATCATAAATCAAAAGCCATAAATCAATCTACAAAGTATAAAATTAAACATCTAAAAATTCATATAGACTATACATAGTTCAATACAAAAAGTACATTGATCCGTTGATAATGATAATAGGAATTCCCATCGCATGGGGAGAGCGTACCTGTCCCGCCACATCCCAGCTTTTCCCCTCAATTCTATCCTATGGGGAAAACAAAAGGGGATTCTGTGTATTCTTGGAGCGAATCCTCGTGCCGTTCGCAACATTTTTTTAGCTATAGCCATTGAATAGGTAAGGTTAGATAGCTCCAAGGAGCATAGGCCTAAACTGTGTAATGTCAACTTTTATCTACATTTTCCCACCCAAAAATATACAGTATTATGATCATCCAAAAGGGTTAACAAACCTGTGAATCAAACCGATCACATTTCCTTTAAGATCCTTTCGTTATCAGCGATTCATCTATAGCACAGCAGCAGCAAAGAAGCACCTTTTCCCGATTCCTTTCAGATCGGTTGACTGCCAACCACCAGCTTCCTTGTAACACTCTACCAACTACCGTGTCGTCAAAATTTTCGTAATTAGAAACTCTTGAAAAAAGAAAATAAAGCGAAATGATGTATGTATGTATGTATGTATAGTTCAGGAGTCGTGTACCGTGTCGGTCACTCCCCCGGTTTCATTCAACCCGCCCATAACGTAAATTGAATCTCTCATCACAAAAGCACCAAAATACCCCCTTCTATTGGCCATTGATTCCCCAATCATCCATGAACCAAGACGAGGGTCGAATATCTCTACTGATGAGAGCATATTTTGTCCATCAAAGCCTCCCAACGCGTACCTAGAATGTATATAATCATTTCATCTCCATATCATTGTCATCCAAAATTGAAACTATAAAAATGTGTAATAGAACATCGTACAATTTATCGTTCAGAACAGCCAAAGAGTGGAATCCCCTTCTTTCGTTCATCCTCGGAAGTTGATTCCAAGAAGGTTCCCGAGGATCGAATCTCTCGACAGTGCTGACACATTAAGAAAAGGACCTTTCAGTAAGCCTCATGCTAATATTTACATGTTCGTGAAAATCTTGAATGATAAAGAGTTATTTTATCAATTGCAATATGAATGACGCTATTGCCGGTGGTCACTAAAGTTTGCTCGGCATTAATAAAGTCACAAAAGTATAACTTTCGTGTTAATGAAGTCATCAAATCAGATACCCTGTTAAAGATTGCCGGAAACATGGCGTGGCAAGTATAAAACCTGACTCAATACGTAATCGTGCCCAGACTGTCTGCATATGTGATGCCACGAAGATCCCATGTGGAAACAAAATAGATGCCACGTTGCAAAAATAGAATAGGAAAATTAGTTATTTCAGGCATCCCTGATCCTTGCCCTACGTATTACCAACGAGGTCGCCCATGGCATCACGAATGTAGACAATCTGACCTGGCGAGTCAGATTTTTATTTGGCTTGCCACGTCATTTTCCGAATGGTCTTTGCAACAAGGACTTCATTGACACAAAACTTATACTTTCCTGACTTTATCGGCACAAAAACAAACTTTAGCTACCCAGCGTACAAGCTTTAAACTTTAGTAATCGTGAGTGCATTTGACCCATTTATCCAAGCAATAAACAGAAAAGAGAGAGTAAGAAAATAAAAATGATGACTTACTCTAAAAGACCCTTTGCATTATATCCTCCAACGGCATATATTGCGCCACCTAATTCTGCTGCAGCAGGAGCATACCGCTGGCAGAGGAGAAAAATGAAAGTGATCAACAAAAAGGCTATATTGAAAGTCAAGGCAAAAGTTGATGCAATAAGTAATCCTAATAAAAAATTTATTCTAAAAGCTACCTTCTCAAGCATTGACCGAACTAGGATCCACCTTTCGGCATTTACATCCAACATTTCAACTTCGGCATAGTGCTGAAGTTCATTTCCACCTCCAATGGAATATATCTTGTTGCCTAATGAAACACCGCCCATATGACCTTTCTTCTGAATCAATGGAGGATGAGAAACCCACTTATTGCTTGAAGGGTTGTACGATTCGACTTCATAAACAAAGAAATGCAGCATAAGTAACAAAATTATCGCATGTGAAGATGGCAATATTCGAAAAAGGGTTAAAGTCAAAGAGATAAGTGTTAAAACTTGAGAGTATTATTTGGCCCCTAACCTACTGCAAATGTTTGTGTTTACTCCTGAACTATTATTTTGTGACATTGACCTCCTGGTGCATAGGGATTAATCGTATTTAGTCTCTTTGATCCAATCTAGACAGTGTTAAATAGCATGAAAGCTGATTGCTAATCGGATGTTCTTCAAGGTTGTAGAAGCAGAGAAACAAAGTGGTTTTCGGGTGTGTGATATATTATATGAAAATTGAGACAACTAAGAAAATTGACCAAATATTGCTACAAATTGTGTTGCGATTAGCAATCATCAAACGCAAACATATGACGTACCTTAAATGTTATTTTTTTGTGTAAACTGGATCAATGTAATTTGTTCTTATACTTTAAGGAGTCAATATCACAAAATAATAAGTCAAGAGGCTAACACGAACAATTTTTATAGGTCAAGGGTCAATGTCACGAAATAACAAGTCAAAGGCAAACTAACATTTTTAATAATTAAATGCTGCTCTAAATAATAGTACCTTGGTCATACAAGAAATTACCCTGCATGCCACCGAGCACATAAAGTTCACCATTCAAATTTACGGCCGTAGCGTGTGCACGCAATGAACTCATTGGAGCAAGGGGTTTCTTTACGTCTTCAAAAGGAGAATAGGAATCCAAACTTGAAAACCATGCCGAACCATCAAATCCTCCAGCTATAAAAATCGACTCCTCAAAGTATAAATTGTTTGATTTCAACATCTTGTATGATTCTTTCAATTGCTGAATTTGTTGTCTTGATGCGATCTGGATAGTGAATTTATTATCAAATTCTTAATTTACGAAATAAAAAGTCTGAAAGGTTCAATGTAAAGGAAGAACAAATTTGAATAAGCATATAAAAAGGATAAACTACACTCATGGCCCTACAAATTTGCTCGATCTTTCTTTATGGCACCTAAACATTGCATTTTACTAACATAATAGATCATTTTACTGTTAATAAAAAATGACTATTCCACTAGGAGGGTATGGAGATGATATTTCGAGCAACTTTCAATTATTGACCGTGGTTCCACAGAAAACGTGGTTCTAATACAATTTTGATTCTTAGATTTTTCCATTTTAAAGCTGTCATCCCTCATTTTAACATAGTCAATGGTAAAGGTTCATGATGTTAACAAAGGGTAAAGTTCAGAGGCCACAAGATCATGGTCCATAATGTATGGTCTTGAAGTTTAGTGGCCATAATGAAAACAAAGTTGAGGGACCAACAACAACAAAGTCTTCGTGCCGAAAGGAGGCGGGTCAGCTAACATGAACCAATATAATGAACCGCAGAATGTGAAGGATAAATCATTATATTATAGAATATAAACGAAAGATAGCTGAAAAGGACACATACCAGCTCCTGCTCCAGCAGACTGAGTTTTTGACTTTGCATTGATTGTGAATCCTTCAACTCTTGCACTTCTGTTACCAACTTGAAAAACACGAAACAACAAACGCAATTAGATGAAGCAAATAATTTCAAAGTTAAAAGACCGAAAAGTAGTACCGAGAAGTTCAACAAATCAAAATAAAATGGCCTTTTGGCGACTTGACATGTTAACTTCATGGCATGTCAGGTTGACTTTATTACGTGTCGATTTCCAACAAGTTAAAATAGAAATTTGATTGATTGATTGATTTTTGTTAACGAAATAAACCACAATATGTTTTCACTTTTCAGCCATAAACTATTATTCATATATCTAGTTGCAAATCCACCCAAATTGTTTACCTTAGATACAACAGCATAAAATTCAGGAGACTGAACTATTGTTGCTCTTGAATTGACCTTGGCAGCTTCCTCCGGACTGCTCTCTACTAAAACCATGTTTGCAACAGATGAATACAGCGAGTAATCGCCGTCTAATTCTTCGGAATACAAGTGTTCTTCACCTTTAGATGAATCATCCCCATTGTTATGAACTTCTTCCGGCTCATTCTCTTCTTCCCAAGACCAGTTGTTTTGATCTACTGGCATGCCAAAGTCGTTAGCGTCCTGTGTTCTATCCCCAACAACTACATTTCCACGGTTTCCAGAATCGTCTCCAGTCACAGCTTCTGCAGGTCCCATTTGCGAGTTCGGATCATCCCAAATGGAGTCGTACCATTCTGACGTAGGGATGCTCGACTTTTCAGCTCTGGTTTTTGAATCGTGAATTGCTTCCTCATTGAACAAGGCGCTCCATGTTTTCTGAGAAGTGCCAATAGTGATTGTAGGACAAGATGAATCCACAGAAGCCACAGATGAAACCGTGTTTTTCACAATTGATGAATAAGAAATTCCCGAGCTTGTGTTTACATGTCCAATCTCATTATGTTGTTTCCTTATTTTATCATGAATCTGAAGTTCCAAATGCTGTTTTCCTCTGTTAAAATGAGCACGAGTCAGATAAATAATTAGGCCAAAGAGGATCCTGGAACCCCGACCCAAGGCGTGTATAAAACCATAAATGACAATAGTTATACAATATGAAATGATAAATTCCAAAATCAAAATGCAATAGGACTAAATCGTGTCAATATTCTTAACATAAAGTCTAAGACACTCGGCCTAGTGAGACTAAAGCAGCGGGGGGCCTTTAACAACGATGAGTCAATGAGTACCCCTGTTCTAAGTCTATCTAACCTCGATTAAAATTAAAAGATAACCAAATTATTAGTCCCTGACACTCACTGCTTACTCCCTATATTTCCGAGAACCTGTGATATGGTCCCTAACTTTCTTCTATTCAATAGTTTAGTCCCTCTACATTTCTATATAGCTCACTCTTTAGTCCCCCGTAAAGTCTGTAGAAGGACTAAGTGTTGAATTTATTCAAAATGGAGTGTCTTATGAAAATATAAGGACTAACCAGCTTATTAGTTAAAAACACAAGGACTAATAAGTTGTTATCCCTAAAATTAAAACAGTCAACCACCCACTTTCGTACCTTACATTTGAGCCAAACAAAGCCTTCTGATAATTTATCTCTTTCAAGGTCATTGGTGAAGAAGAAAACAATGCTATCAATCCATTAGCTTGATCCTTATCCAATTCGAACCAGAAAAGCCTCGGTGAATAATAATTTTGATTAATTATAGGACCAAATTGATCTTCAAGTAATGGCTGACAATGAGCTCGGATCTGGAACTTCACCTGAAACAAGTCCAAGTTTTAGTTTTCCATCTGTTGACTATGAAAAGAAAAGACCAACAAAATACCTGTGCAGGGAATGGGCAATCCGATCCATCTTCAGTCCAAGCTTCTGGATTAATATTACTTCTCCCGGTACAAACGGACTCAAATATGCCATGGAGCTTTCTATCACTATAGTTGAACAGAAAAAGAGGTAGACCAGGTTTGATATTCCGGACGTACAGTATATGATTGTTAGGTAAACCTGCAGACATATTCCAATGGTATTCTAGTGAATAATAGAGTTGGGAATTACGCATAAATCTAAACACAAGAGTAATACTCATTTAAAAGAAAATAACTAGAGATAACCGACTAACCAAACAACTTATTTGCAAAACATTCTTTCATAGTAGTGTGCGTGCACCCGAAAATGACAGCAGCTAGATCATTTGCTGCTAAGTTCCTTGCCGTGTCAATGCTATTTCCTCCCCATGGAGCCAAAGACTTATCTGTCGCTCGGGCAGTTTGTGCCTTCCTACCCATTCTGTCCATTATGAAAATAGTTAAATTACTCTGTTCCTTTAATGGAAGAGCAACTAAAGCAACAATTAGCATATAAACAAAGAGAAAAGTTGAAAGCAACAAAACAACAATGCTACACCACAAAAAGCTTAACTCTCACTATTAGGGGGGAAAACGCAAAACAGGAAGCGGAAAATTAACAGCTATTAGTAAGAACAAAATCAATTGTACGACGAAATAACAATGTAGCAGCCTTCATACACTTATCATTCAAAAAATAGAGCTCATAAGGAGGCTAAACAAGCAACAAAACCTACACGACGAAAAATCTACTTAACTCTCACTGCATGCATTTTTAGGGGAAAAAGTCAAAACAGGCAACGAAAAGTTATCAGCTATTAGGAACAATGTAGCAACCTTCATACACTTATCGTTCAAAAACTAGAGCTCATGAGGTGGCTAAACAAGCAACAAAACAACAATGCTACGCCACAAAAATTCTACTTAACTCTCACTGTATACATTTTTAGGGGGGAAAACGCAAAACAGGAAACGTAAAATTCTCAGATATTAGTAAGAACAAAATCAATTCTACACGAAATAGCAATGTAGCAACCTTTTTTCCGACAAAACAAGGTAGCAACTTTCATACACTTATCGTTCAAAAAAATAGAGCTCATGAGTCGGCTAAACAAGCAACAAAACAACAATGCCACACCACAAAAATTCCACTTAACTCTCGCTACATACATTTTTAGGGAAAAAACTCAAAACAGGAAATAGGTAGGGATTAATATAAAAGATGTTGTTAGCCTTAACTATCAGCTCGAGCTTTTAGTTCGGTTAAGTAACATGCTATCAGAGCCGATGTTATTAGCCTTAACTATCAGCTCGAGCTTTTAGTTCAATCAGTTAAGCGACATGCTAGCCGATGTTGTTAGCCTTAGCTATCAGCTCGAGCTTTTAGCTCAATCAATTAAGTAACATGCTATAAGATCCGAAGTTGAGTTCAATCGGTTAAGTAGCATGCTATCACAGCCGATGTTGTTAGCCTTAGCTATCCGCTCGAGCTTTTTTTAGTTCAAACGGTTAAGTAACATGCTATTAGAGCCGATATTGTTAGCCTTAACTATCCGTTCGAGCTTTTAGTTAAATAAGTTAAGTAACATGCTATCAGAAATTATGTTGTTAGGCTCAGCTATCATGCATGTTGTTAGGCTTAGCTATCAGAGCCTCTCTAATCAAAACGTCACGAGTTCAAAACAGAAAAAATCTCTCCGTACAAAATCATTTCCACAAGAAAATAAAGAATGCAGCATAAACTAAACAACATCACACCGTCTGAAACCGAATCAACAACAACATCACTGTTTGTTTCCCGAGAAAACGAGACAAAACCTTAGGGCTCCAACGGAGAATAAAAAACAGAGAAGAGTATAAAGTAAAAGAGAGAAGATTTTTACCTGATTGATGGAAGAAATTGAGGTCTGAAACCCTAAATGTGAAGATGAAAATGGGAAGAGAGGAATAAATAGTACTAAGAATGGCAGGGGTTTCAGTTTTTAGTAATCACAGATAAAAAAGAGTGTAGAGTGAGCATGAAATAGGAAGGAAAGGAATGAACCGCGAAATGAAGCATGTAGCTGTGCTGGAGTTACTGTTTTGCCCCTATTAATTGTTTGTCTTCTTGTGGTGTTTAGAAGATGGTGGTGGGGTGGTTTGGTCATTTTGATCTCTGCACTGCAGTAGTGCAGAGGAGAGACGTGAAGCGTGTGACGTTTCGATTTGTTTTTCTGTATTAATATATTAAGGGCCTCTTAAAATTATCATTTTTTTTTTAATTAGCCTACTCAATTTTACTTTTTTCCACCTAAATTTTATTTGACAAATCATTTTCTTATATGGTAGTTTATTTCGAATTGTGTCATGTCAATTGACGATAAAGTCAGGAATTTAGAGGAGACTAAAGTAAATAAAGTACATCCTCCAAATCATCGTCAATGACATTGACATATTTTTTAAATGGATAAATTACAAGCGTGTTGTACCACTTTTGAGTTTACTCATACTATTGTGTCACTTTTCATTTGTCATTTTAATATGTATGACATTTTATAATGTCACAATAAAGTATACCAGCATTAAAAAATATCGGCTAAAATTGCTCAAAGTGTCGGATCATCCATTTTTTTCTCTATTTCCCTTTAAAAATGTGGTTAATACATCACCATTTTTCTCGTTTTCCCTTAAAAAATAAAGTCAATTAATTGGCAAATTTTAATACTTATATATTTATTGTGAAATTATAAAAAGATGATATATATTAAAGTGACAAATAAAAAATAATATATCATATTGTAAGTTAATACAAAGGGGATATACCACATATGTAATTTAACTTTTTAAAATTATTGTATTATATTATATCCTTTTACTAAAATTCTAAGGATGTGACATTTACACTATTTATTTATATACTATGCTTGTTGTTCATATAAAATTAAAATATGAAAGTTGAAAAATATTTATATAAAAATTTAAAATTGATAAATACTTAGTAACTAAAAAATAATTGAGGCTTTTTCACAATCTTTCTAGCCAAACCCAAAGGAAGCTTGAGTTCATGTTTGTTATTATTCAAGTGGATCCGATCTCAAGCCGAGCTCTTTCATTTCGAGTTTTGACTGAGCAAACCTCGAACTCATTGCGAATCTCCCTGACTCATTAACACTCAATACCTAACCAATCTCATCTTTCAATTAAGACTTTCTATACATTTTATGAATAAAATTCTAGACTTTAATTTAAGTGTTAAAGATTTTTTATCACTACCACCAATTTTAAATGTTCACAATTTATTCAAAATAAAAATGAAATGTTAATGAAAACGGTTTTGACATAATTAAATTACACAATGCAACTAGTTGTATTAATTTTTTTTAAAATTGCCAATATATTACATTATTTATATTAAAACAGTTGTACAACGACATGTGTAACATTATTTCTAGTCACATTGAGGAAATAACTCATTAAATTTATTTTTAGAAGCCCCCAACCTTCCACGTAAGTATTACTCTTGAAGGAAGCACTAGACCACATTGTTTAATCTTTTATTTTCCACCTCAGAATAAACCAACAAACCATTTCTTTGTAGATAGAAATAAAAAGAAAAAGGATATTACACGTATTTTCCTAGTCACAAAAGTTGTATTTTGCTTCCCCACTTGCATAATTAAATATTGGGAGGAAAATACATTTGAAGTCTCTGTTTTTTCAATTTTTGCTGATTGAACTTCTAAAAATTCCAATTTAAGACATAAAAATACACAATACGAAATTTATTTATAATTTAATTTTAATGTTTTGAGTTAGTTTTGTGTGATGAATTTTTTTAATATTTTTATTAATCTTGTGAAGATTGAATGGTTACTTTATATACATCACTTTCATAGTTGCTATTTTAATATTTGTGGTTTTTGTTATGTATTAAAAGTGTGTCGTGTTTGAGTTTGAAATTTAAACACAAACACAAAAATTAACACGACACAAAACACGTAATTCCACATTTAGAAACTAGACTTATCACTCAAAAAAAATAAAAGAATAAAAACTAGGGACTTAATTGATAAAAATCCAAAAGATAAGGGACGTATACTTCTTTTCCAACAAAACTTCTCCAACAACATTTAAATATTAACCACGCAAAACAACTTTCTCCCTCCCTCTCTTTCTCTCTCCCGGTGGTTACTCGCCGGAGTTCATTCTTTCCGATGAACACTCACGGCGGCGGCTTCACCTGTACTCAATCACCGCCGCACACCTACACCTCTCCATCACCGGAGCCACCGCTTCTCCACCGTCAATTCCACTCCACGCGCCACCTCAAACTCTCCATCCGAGCTCGCCACCACTCCGCCGCCGCAGATTCTCCGTCCGCCGCTCAAATTCAAGCCTCCAGCAGCCGGAGAGCGCTGCTCAGCACTTCAATCCTCGCTCTTGGCGCCAGCGTCCTCCAATCCGCCGCGTCGAAAGCTGAGGACGTCAGCAAACCTCCACAAGCTTCCATTTCACCTCCTTCTCCGCCGCCTCCTCCGCCGCAGGAGGCAGCGGCGATCAAGATTCCGGAGGCGGCGAGTGTTGATATAAGCTCGAGGATATATGATGCGACGGCGATTGGAGAGCCGATGGCTGTAGGAAAGGATAAGAGGAAAGTGTGGGAGAAGTTGATGAATGCTCGGATTGTGTATTTAGGCGAATCCGAGCAGGTTCCGGTGAAGGATGATAAGGAATTGGAGCTTGAGATTGTTAAGAATTTGAGGAAACGATGCGTTGAGAGCGAGAAATCCATTTCGGTAGCTATGGAGGCGTTTCCTTGTGATTTTCAGTCGCGGTTGAATGAATATATGGATAGAACGTATGGTACATTTGTAATTTGAACTTAATTACATGAATCTATGTGTAGAAATCGAATAAGGCGATGTTGATTAGTGTTTTGTGGTGGCAGGATAGATGGAGAAGCTTTGAAGGCGGCTTTGTTGCATTGGTCGCCCGAGAGATGGATAGAGTATGAGCCTCTTTTGAGCTATTGTCGTGATAATGGAGTAAAGATTATTGCTTGTGGTACTCCTTTGAAGGTAATTGCGGTTTTTGTGTTGCATTGATGAGTAAAAAGATGAACTTTATGCTGTATATTAGAACTTGATAACTACATGGGAAAAATTTATGTACATTCAATCACTCGACTATCAAAGTGTGCAATTTATCGTAATCTACCATCATGTTTGACCGGATTCTAGAGTGATATGATGAAGTTTGAAATGGTTCAATTCTATCTACGTTCATACATGTTTGATCTTTCGCAAGTAGTAGTTTATTTATCACACTCCATATAACTTTCCCTTGTGGCTAGCAGTAAGGGATGGCTGATTGTTGTGGTTACTTTTTTTAGCCCCATTTGTCCTGTTTATAGCGTTGGGAATTCGAAAATGGTTATTGTGAATTTGAAGTTGAACGCATCGATATTTTGTAAAGCTGCTTGAATTGATTGCATTCTAGTGTCATTTTCATGTTCCATACTTCCATTTTGAGGTGTTTATCTCTATGTTAATTGCTATGAGTTTTATGCACAAATAAAGAGTAGCATTTTATTCTTCTTTCCTACCAAAGTATTGGTACCGACTTAGTTTGTAGAATGAATGTTGATGTTTATGGTATACAGGTCATACGGACAGTCCAAGCTGAAGGTATACGTGGGCTTTCGAAGGCTGAGCGTAAACTATATGCTCCTCCAGCTGGTTCTGGATTTATCTCAGGATTCACTTCTATTTCACGCCGGTCAATTGATATAAACTCCGCAAATCAGGCTGTTCCTTTTGGGCCAAGCTCATATTTATCCGCACAAGCAAAAGTAGTAGATGATTACACTATGTCTCAAATTATAATGCAGGCGGTGGTGGATGGAGGAACCACTGGTATGATAGTAGTGGTGACAGGTGCCAGCCATGTTTTATATGGGTCAAGAGGTACCGGGGTTCCAGCAAGGATTTCAAAAAAGATGCAAAAAAAGAACCAGGTAGTTATATTGCTTGATCCTGAAAGGCAATCCATGAGAAGGGAGGGAGAAGTGCCTGCCGCTGACTTTTTGTGGTATTCAGCTGCCAGACCGTGCAGCAGAAATTGTTATGATCGTGCTGAAATTGCTCGAGTAATGAATGCTGCAGGAAGAAAGCGAGATGCTCTACCCCAGGTGAGCAAATTAATACAGTATAAGAACTACATCTTTCCTTGTTTATCTACATTACCACTTCAAATGTGAAAACAATTGTAATGTATATGCAAAAATCTAGTCACTTTAAGAGTTTGATAGTTAAATTTTGAATTTAAAAGAGATTCTCGTTAGTATGACTTTAACGTGATTTTCTTTATTCTTATGAAGTTAATTTCTTCTATTATCAGGATCTTCAGACAGGACTTGATCTAGGTTTAGTATCACCAGAAGTACTGCAGAATTTCTTTGATTTGGAACAATACCCTGTTCTTAAGGAACTTGCTCACAGCTTCCAGGTATACTAGCTTTCTTCATTCGGTTGTTCAGTACGCAGCTACTTTTCCCGTTTGCTGATAATCTCAGTGTAGTGAAGCTACTCTAAAATTGGTGACCTTTCTGGAATGCTTGGCTGGTGCTCAACTTGACCATAAGTCTTTTTGGTGCAGGGTTTCAGGGAAAGACTGCTGGCAGATCCTAAGTTCTTGCATAGATTAGCTATAGAAGAATCCATTTCTATAACAACTACGCTCGTGGCACAGTATGAGAGGCGTAAAGAGAATTTCTTTCAAGAACTTGATTATGTTATTACAGATACTGCAAGGGGAATAGTGGTTGATTTTTTCACCGTCTGGCTTCCTGCCCCAACTCTGTCCTTTCTTTCATACACCGATGTTGGAACTTCCACAGACAGCATAGATACTTTGAAGGGTCTCCTTGTGTCAATCCCAGATAATGCTTTTCAAAAAAGTATTGCAGGGAAGGACTGGAATCTCAATCAAAGATTTTTATCTGTGCTTTTTGGTGGTCTGAAACTATCCAGTGTTGGATTCATCTCAAGTATCGGTGCTGTGGCTGCCTCAAATGTGTTGAATGCAGTTCGGAACATCATTAATCCAGCATTGATCACAAATCAACAAATTAAAAGATCCCCAATTCTTAAAACAGCAGTTGTTTATTCTTGCTTCCTTGGAACATCGGCAAATCTACGGTACCAGGTACAAGAGAATATTCTTTCTTCATAAGCTTATGACTTTTTGGCCAAATTAAATGGTCAACTTCCCTGAGGAATTAGCTCATGAGTTTTGATAAAAGAACATTTTATCTCCTCCACAGTTTCTTTTTTAAGTAAAATTAAAAGGTCAACTGCCTGAAGTAGAGTAATGCACTCCCAAACCAATATAACCACACCTTTCTTTAGAATGATTAAGGCTTGGAATCTTCCTGTTCTCATTAGATAGATAAATCCATATCATATCTTTAGTTTTATTTTATCCAAGATATTTACTTAAAAATTTGAAAAATACTGTGCAGATCATTGCTGGACTAATTGAGCATCGGCTTTCTGACGAATTTGCTTCTCAGACATTGCTTGTAAATATGGTCTCATTTCTTGTCCGGATTGTAAACTCCTACTGGGGAACACAGGTTATAACTCTTATTCTAATCTGCTTCAAATTTGAGCATAGCTATAGCTTATGGTCATGGTATCACGAGTTCTTGGAATTTTTCTTTTGGAGATATGTATCTTGTTGATCCATGTTCGAGTTTTTCGTTTCTATCATGTAACATATCCGGTCCAGGTCTACCACCATTTCCTGATTCCTGATGGAACCAAGACCAACATAGATGGTGTATTTGATTATTGTTTCTTCTTTACATTGAATCAGTTTTTCTTTTTGTTTTAAATGCTGCAGCAATGGATCGATCTTGCAAGGTATTCAGGATTGCAGAGTAAGAATAGTAAAGTATCGTCTTATGAATCAGAGATTCCCGCCCCTGATGCTGAGTGCAACACTGCAGAGAATGCCACTATTAAAGAAATTGAGAATCCGTAAGGTGCTTATCCCGCTTACATATAGTCATACTAATTTGTAAATCTTTCCTTTAAGTTTCTTTTAAATTATAGCAAATGAGTTTCAAATTTTTGGTGTAGATCTCCGGTGACCTCTATGTATATCTTTCTATGTAGTTCCTTCAATTTTGGTAAATGTGAGTCAACATAGATTTAGTCATGTGTTGTGTCATAAATGTAGATAAGCATTTTTATGTACTGCATGTAGTACCCCCAACAACTGCACAGTACTTCCAAAGAATGAAAGGCATAATTCTCAGGCTGTTTGTTTAACATACTTTTTAGTCCGCTTTCTCATGATATCGAACTATCTAACTTCAATGTTTTGTAATTTTCAATATATAAAGGATATGTTGTAACTTAATCCCTTAAATTTTAGATGTCGATTGTTATCTTTTGTTTCCAAAGTAGTGTTTCTTTTTTCTTTGGTTAATGTAACTTGGGATTTTGTATTGTTCCAGGACATCAATAAACCAAGATCTTCTTGAAATATCATTTGACTATTTTTTTCTATTAAGGGTTTCTAAATGCATTGTTGAGGCATAGTCATGTTACATGATCTATATATTCCACATGATTATATACAATACAAAGGTCATGTGATACGAGATGTCACGGGCCTTTAGAGGCATTAATTGAATCACTGAAGCTACCTAATCCTCTGTCCTAAAAGTACATTCAACTAAAGAAGCATTCATAGGACTTGTATAACTGCAAGCTCTTTTTCAAGTACAATTAATGTCATGGGGACTGACTCGGGTTGAGCCAAATCCAGTGTCGGGCGCCAAAATTTCTGTAAGTCATCGGTGAACTAATTGATACTGAGAGGATTTCTCTCTTATAAACATTCTGTTAAGTTCTATTTTCTAAGAATATGGTCAAATGCCAATACAACAAAAATACAACAAAAAGCATTTGACACCGTTGTTATTACTTATGAATACAAAAAAAAATAAAATGACAACGGTATCAAATGGGTCGTACAAGATAGATTCGTCACCTTGTCTTATTCATAAATATGCTTACTAGTCTCGTCCTCAAATGCTTTATATAACCATCATATCTAGGGCCATCAATATCTGACAGAACAACACAACATAACATGTTTGATCCGGCCATCACTTCGTCACATTTATATCAATATATAATCATATGTAGTATATAGGTCATATAACACTTCGATCACCGGACTCTTGCTGAAATTTCTGATTATAACTTGCTCCTTTTTCTGGCTTGAGTCCATAAACCTTAGCATAGTAACAACATCCTATTTAACTAGATATGAAAGACTACACACAACACATCAAGAGCCTGTCTTAACATTCAAACATTCTATGTTTTATTAGCAAGATTCTTCTGCATCATAATTTGGGATCGCTTAGATTTTCATCTGCTGCATTCATCTGATCGTGTAGCTTCTGCTTAACATTCTGAAGAGAAAGCTCGAGGTTCTTTAGCTGCATCATACCGTGTTCTTTTAATTGAATATCTGAATATTACCCATAAAATACTCAAAATATATTAGTGTTGGATAGTTCTTACCTCTTGCTTAGCAAATCTATTATGGAGGAATAACCCGCTAAATAGGTCAAAACTATCTTTCACCGTGCTATCTTTCTGCCAAAGGTAAAAAGCATGTTATCAACTTTTTTGTTTCTTCTAAGTGTTTAGAACACAAGGGGTTAATAGCATTCATGGTCCACTTGCTATCAGAAATGTAACATTCTTAATGTAAAACTTATGACATTTTGAATATGATTTCACGTTCTTTTGCTCGGATCTCAGCAAATACAGTCGCCGGAGATCATATTGTAGACACCTTTGAAAAATGTTGCCATGGGTTGGCATTTAATATTGCTTAAATGTCTCCCACGTGCCATCGCTGGCGATTTTATTTGCTGGAATCGAGACAAATGGATGACAAGTAGTATCATATTCAAATTGTGATGGGTTTTAGTCTTAGAAAGTTAAGATTATGGCTTGATGTTCTATATCTGATACCCAGAGAACCATGGATGTAACTAACCCGAACATAAGAAGAAGAAACGACAATTTAGATGAAAGATTAGAAGAACATACTAATTGCACCAGTGACTCAAAGCCTTTTGTACTCATAGGTGTTGACTCGATCTCCATTTCTGACAAGATCCTGTAATCCGGAGTTAAAGTTTCGTACAGTTTATGTTTCTGGGTATTACTTGTGTTTTGTATTGACATAAAAACAACATACCTGCCTATGGTGTGCGTAAGAAATTGACTTTTTGCAGCTGTTCTATCGTGTTCTTCGCACGACATCTCCAGCATTCTGCAACCCTAGTCAATATTGGATTGAACAGGGATCTGTTAGCTGTAAATTATTACTTATATCGTGACGACATTGTGGTTTGACCATTACTTGGTTGCATAGTTATCTTAGTCGCGATTCAGGTACATAAGGCGCCAGGCTCCAAATGAACATATTTAATGAGTTATTCTTGAGTATCATGCGCAAAATTAACTGAGTTGTTTGCAAGCAAAATTTATATAGAGAATTGAACAATTGACAGAGTTGTTCATGAGCAAAGCTTGTGAACAAATAAACTGAACTGTGAGCAGTTCATGATCAGGTAAATTTTTTAACGTGCTGCTCGTGAGTAGGACTTTAAGCTTGAATCGAAATCAAACGTTGGTTTGAACTTGATAATTTTTTGTCAAGCCGAGTATGAGTAGGATAAAGTTCGGCTTGGCTCAATTACAGTCCTGTTACGCATAGATATGCTATACCGGAAAAGTATATTTGTATAGTTTGTCCTTATATTTAGTTGCGTCTAGGAATCTATTCACTAAGATGACAACTAGACAGAACATTTATTTAGTGAAAAGGACATAACGCTGTGTCCCAATTATGTGCATTTACATTATGCCACTGGTGAAGATTTTTCTAAATTGAATGTTATCAATTGCTGCAACTATGTCCACTTATCTTCATATCTTCTTGCCGTGTTGCTTTATACATTCCTTATTTTGGTAACTCACGACATTGGCGTTACTCCGGTGGCCGAGGACTTTTGAAGACTAATTGGAGAACTAGTCAGGTGAAAAGTTGGATAGTGATTGCCTAATACTCGATCTTGAGCGTCTAGATAGCTAAACAGCCTTTATTTGTAACAAAGCCAAGTTTGGGACAAACATTAGAGTTATTTATGGGAACTGCAATAACAAAAGAACCAAAAATTAGAGTTACCTCACATTGAAATATTTGTAGAAATCTTGAGCATAAAGCTTCTTCTCTTACTCTAACTTTATCATACACAAAAGCTAGATCTTTCCATCCGTTTTTACCGCTATCCGGTCCGAACATCGGGTGAGTGCACAATATATCAGATTCCCCTGGCAGTACCTAAGGACTAACATTCTTAATTAGCATAATGATATGAAAAACATTTCTAAGCTTTGCTTAATTAGTATATAATGAGATTTTTGTCAAAAAAAATAATAATCAGTATAATGAGGTGTTGCTGAGTATACATTTAATAAAATGTCTCTTGGGTGTTCTTTTACTGATAGAACATCCACAAAGAGAATTCGACGTCGTTTTAGAGCATGAATTGGGATTTCTCTAAGAACATCTTCAAAAGATAGGATTGACGTTGCAATCAAAACCACGTCGTTTTCAGCTTCAATAAATGAGAGCATATCCCTGCCAATGGATACAGAAGTAATTAACTAAAGCCCTTATCTTCTCAGTTATGTATTAGTAGTTGTTAATTACATTGCAAAATTGAAGAAAATAGAGATAAAATAAAACTCAGCCTTATGGTTCATACAAGAGGGAGATCGAATATTGTTTTCATTTATACGAGGATACTATTTTAAGCTTAGTATTTACTTGACATAATTTCTAACTTACTAATTTTTATGAGCAATTTCATATTCTGACCACAACTTAATATGTCTTGAAATTACATGGCTTCTTAGTAAAAAAGTTCGTCTTCCTCCAAATTCTAAAAAAGTTCAATATATCTTGTTCCAAAACTAAATTTTTTCTTATATCTACCAATGACAATCTGGAGACACAATAATGTTTCTATACAATTGGCGCATGTAACTCTTTTGTTAATGATTGATTTTATGTGAGGACTGTTTCAATCCGATTAGAGGGGCTGAAAAGAGATAGAGGTGACCAAAACCATAACTAATAAAAGTGATTCTGACAATCAGAGGAGGCTCCGGACCTCTACATTTTCTTTAGATAGAGGGTCATCTAAAATTATCCCTCCTATAATTTCTTCAGCCTCTCGGTCAATAACATTTACAACTTAATGTGTTGAATTAAAAGATCAGAATCTCGATATATAAATATAGATGAAATATTTTTCATAAATAAGAAATTCAAAGTGTTTGGTTACCTGTAGAAAGAGATGCCTAGATCTTGACATAGGTGAGAGTAATCAGAACGAGAAGTTGTTGATAATATATGGCCTTGTTTTATCATACTTTTCGCCAAAAATTGTGCAAAGGACCCAAATCCTATTATGCCAATTTTTAGACTAGAAGATGAATTAGACATGTTTGCTTTTTTCTTTCTTTTTAAAGAATTAAAATTTGATTTTTTTTAGAGAGAGTGAGGAATTAATATCAATGGAGTCTTGGGTTTGTCTTATATATATAGGAGGAAGTGTTTCTTCTTCAAACGTAAAAACTATATTTGGATAACTCAATATTTTTTTAGAGAAGAGTAAAATAAATAAATAAATAAATTCATGTGGCTCTAAATGACATGTATAATGTACAATGTTGTGTCAAGTCACATTTTGGAAGGTCCCTTATATAAATTGTGTCCAATATTAAATATTGTCATGAACTTATTTTTCAAAACATCAGCATCTAAAACTCCAAAATATAAGTTCATCACGTGGCTAAGGTATTTATTATGTCACTAATTCAAAGTTTTGATTATAACGTTAATCGCTTTGGAAGGAATGAATTTTAGGTTAGTTTAGATTAATATTTTCACCAACTTCTATATTGATTTTATTGAACTATAAATTTAAGAGAAAAAGAAATAAGTGTACACTAATTTAATTATTATATGTGCCTTCCTCATGGGATCAATATATTTTATTACTACAAACAAAATTCGCCTAACAGTTAGTCCAATATAAATTGATGCTGCTAATGTCAATAAAAAGCTAATTATATAGGCTAAATTTAAACTTGAGAAGAGTCTCTACATGAATAAAATATTAACCACAAATCAACTTTAGATACAAGAAATGTCGACAAGAGTGGAATTAACAATCAATAAACCATATTATCGAGCTTTTATGTCATGTTTATGGCTAATGGAGATCTGAGTGGTGTTATCAAGCCGATACAAAAAGGACCAAGAAGATAATCCACACCCTTGTTATCGCTAAGTGATGATATAATCAATATGAATGCAACAAAAATATTGGTGTAGAGGTTCTTGATCGGTTTTCCTTACAGTGTGATTCTTATAAACCAAAACAAACATTATTCGCATCACGTCTAACATGACAAGTTTCGTTTTCATTTATAAGAATCATTAGTTCAAAATATCGCTATGAGATGCTTTCGTGATTTGTTGTTGAATGACAAGAACCGAAACTGCAGAAGTAACATCTGAAGCAAGAATGTCACCAAATACCCCAAGTTCGGGAAACTCGGCCCATTCTAATAAACCTGATAATAACTCTTTCTTGGTATCGTGCGTACGACCTACCATTATAAGGTCTTGCTTCATTTGAGATGAACTCACTATACGGGCTATATCTGACCCGTCTCTTACCATCTCCTCCTGGAAATAAATGTTTCCATTTGCGGGCATTTCTCCCTTCAACTTCCTTAGTATTTCATGGTCAAGGATGTCTTCCCAAGCTTGTGAGTCAACATCACATTCCTCTAAGAAACTAATGACTGTTAGCTGAATGTTCGGGTTTCTTGCCATCCTCATACCATAGGCTAAAGCCTCCCTATCATCAGACCCACCTAAGAACAACACAACAACTTTATAGCTTTCAGTTGATTCAAAAATAGAAGATAAACCACGAGTCTTTTGACGATCAATGAGGAGGCCAACTGAGCAAGGCGCCCTGTTAAATATAAGTATGTTAAGTTTCCTATGCTCGTTTTTGTTGGAAACAAGCATTCCATTTTCATTCCATCTCTTGTGGAATGGAATTAGTATCAACGAGCATGACTTATCGAAGGCAAGCCAACATATATCTTCGTGCATTTGTTGGAGAGGCGCAACCGCTGTAAACACACTCACCTGAGCTGACTGTTTGAACTCCAACTTGAAGTATTGGAAGACATCAACAATGGGTTGAGATTTACAATCTTTTGGACATGATGCTTTTTGGCCTAATTGATGATTTATAATCAAAGGGTTGAAACTACTAACAAGTTCTTCCAAGCATAGTCCATAAGCCGAAATCGGGCATGATTTCGTTGGACTTGAAAGCTCTAGCAATTTGATTGCAGCAATGGCATCCCCTTGTTTATGTGCACAAGCTAGTATCCCTAGCTCCGACTCGCTGTGCGAAAATTGGATGCATTTTTTTTGATACCCTACATAGTGTTTAGCAGGATCGTATAGCCATTTGACCAATGGTGGTGTAATTGTTGCTACTAAGAATACCAAGAAAACCACACTTGCAGCATCTATATTGTTTCCCTGCCAAAAGAAGAATGAAAAAAAAAAAAAAAAGAGTAAAATCTTAGTAGAGGGATCCCTCACGTATGAAGAAATAATTTTATTATCTTTTCTACGATGTATACCATGTCATGGAATGATTGGCATATCCGGGGTGTGCATCCGACCAAACCAAACAAAATCATCAAACACCAAAATATAATTTTTGTCCAATTTTTTTCCAAGACTTTTGACCGGTTAATTATGTTCAAAGGTCATCATGTTTTTCTTTTTGACAAAAATGCCTCCATTCACGTCACCAGAATTGACTATTTTCTTAATTGTGAAAACAATGCATTTCATAGTAAATTTTCTGAACCATACCTCAATTGGCATGTTGCTCAAAATGACTCCGATCTCTCTAATGCCTTTGATACACAAAATGAGAGCAAGGGAAATAGCTTCTCTCCGAGACAACTTGAAAAAAAGTCCAAGAAGAAATGATGCTATAAATGTCAACATAAAGGCAATAAAGGTAATTTGCAACTTGAGGAGAACATTTAGATGAGTAAATATTAACACCAAATCAACTTTAGATGCAACAAATGTGCACATAAGTGGAATTAGCAATCCGTAAACCATAGTATCGAGCTTTTGTGTCAAGTTTATGGCTAATGGAGATCCGGCCGGAGTTATCAAGCCGATAAAAAAAGGTCCATAAAGATAATCCAAACCCATGTTATCCCCAATGGATGATATAATCAATATGAAGGAAAGAAAAATGTTGGTGTACAGATTTTTTATTGGTTTTCCTTGTGGAGTGATTCTGATAAACCAGAAAAGCATTGCTCGCATCACTACGAATATGAGCACTAAGAATAATACAAGGAGAAAGACCAATTGAATTGCGGATTTCATCGATTTCGTATTTTTCACCCTCATCATTAGATACCCGAAACTCGAGAAAACAAACAAAACTAAATCGTTGACCATTGATGCAGACAAAGCGAGTCGTCCGATCTTAGAATTTGTGAGCTTTAACTGCATTAACGCCATACTAACATCGACGAATTGGCTTTGGACGAAACTGTTTATGTATTCCATTGTGTTTTGGAATTGCTGCCATTTCGTTATAATGTTTAATTCTAGGTCTGGGTTGAATTTCACTTGGAGTGTTTGCATGAAACTTATTGTAATCAGAAAAAGAAAACCTCCAAAAAATGCTCCCTTCTTTTCTATTCTTTTTGTGTAGGATATATCCACCCTTAGGGCTGCCAAGAAAGTGAATAGAACTAGCCCAAGCTTACACAATGAACCAAGTACTTGGTTTGGATATGGAGTAAATAGTAGGTCTGATGCACGATGGAAATATCTTCCAAAGAATGTCGGTCCCAAGATGAAACCCGCCTGAAAATTCACAATGGAAAACCCCGTCAAAATCAATTATCGGGTCACAATCATGCTATGTGATGTATAATTCCCACAATCATACGAAAAATAAAGTGTGCATGAAAGGTGGACTACATGGACTTACGGGTCCATGAAGCGATCTAGGTAGGTGTACTACATCGACTCCTGATGAAGGTAACATGTCATGTATATACATGAGATGATCTTCCCGAAGAAAAACTAAGTAATAAGGAATCAAGTTTAAGAAGAAGCAATATTTGTCTAAAGTCATAGTGATAATTCACATAATCGACGTGATTTTAATTTTTGTTGTAGCTATAAATATATAATCATATGGAATTATTTGATTACATCCATAACTGTGACACGAAAACTTGAGATGTGTCGTATCCTATTCAAGTTACAAGTTTTAGCAATTTTCCGCTGAGATTATTGAGGAAAATTAATTGTATCCTTATTGTACATGCAAAATAGCATAACTTTTGTTTCAATGTTAAATTTTTTAGCTCAAATTAACCCTTATAATAAGCAATTTAGTAGTCTTAATCTCTTTTTCAAAAGTAAAAGCAAGATAATGCGCTAAGTAAAAATGCTTCAAAAATGTAACAAAAGAAATTCTCAGAATATGATTAAAATTCGAGTTAGAATTTTTACCATAAGAATAAAATTGAGTCGCATTTTACCATGATGAAAAACTTAGGCTTTACCATACGTATGTAATATTTTGCAAAAAGAAAAAAAAATTACCAGGATATCAGAAGTGAGACGCGAAAAATTGAAACGCTTTAACATGAGATGAAATATATGAGAAATGGAATACATGGTTAGAATTTGTGCTTGGAATCTAAAAAATGCATGTTGAAGAACACTTTCTCCACTTTTCACATTCCACAATCCCAATGAAACAATGGATACATGATCGAAGCAATTTTCACTTAAATTCAACAAAGGTTCAAAATCGCCGGTGTCGTTCATTTTTCTTCTAATAATTTTCCCAAGGAAACAAACTAAAAATAATGGTGAAAATATATCACTTGAACAATGAAAAGTTCATGCTAATTTTGTTTTGGGAAAGTAAATTGTTATTATTTGTGTGTAAAGTTTATCTAATTAACATGATGTTTCCTTTTATTGTTTTTTTTTCACTAAATTTGGACTTCTATTTATCATATGGAGACTTTTTTTGAACATGCGGCCGAAAATTTGCATTCCAAATTTTTTATGGTGTTTTGAAAGACAAGACAAATAAAATTATTTTAAAACTATAAAAATTAAGCTCAAACATCTCTACCACATGTTTTCACATCATTAAAAGATGATGTGTAATTTTTGTAGAATTTTCAACTTTTCTTCCAAAAAATTATATTGCTCTCATGTAATTAATTCACTCAATTAATAACGTTATTCATTCTCTTAATTACGAATGTTACAACTCTTAGTCTACCCAACATTAATGTTACCATCATTTTAACTTCTCTACTTGCTATTAAAACGAGATGCATGTGTTGTATGTGGTTCTACAATTGAATGAATTCGTTTTTTTGCTGCAATAATAGTTAGCCTCATCTACATATAGGTAACTAATTTAATTTTTTTCCTCATATTTTGCTTTGTGTTTCACAATATGATTTTGGATTGAGATATCTTTTTTATGAAAAAAATCTTCGTGTATATGTATAAATAATGATCAAGTCTGAGCTTCTATATCTAATACTTCCGTGCCTTATCAGTTTCTCTATTTAAAACATTGTTTTAATTTGGATTATAGTCAGTTTTTTAATTTGGATTATAATGAAGTAGGTGGAGTCTTCAATACTTAATCTTATATATATTATTCTATTTTTAAAATTTTCATTATTCAACTATTTGGTTATAACTTGGATTGGAAGAGACTGTGGGAAATGATAATATATGCATTTGGTGTAATTGGTTGTGTAAATTCTTCTATTTCATTAAGACATACTTGGAGCAATTTCTAGGATTAAACACCATTTTGCCCCTTGTGGTATCCAAAATGTTGGCATTTGGCCCCTGTGGTATTATTTTATCACATTTGCCCTTTGTGCTATCCCAATTCGTCATATTTGCCCTTAGTGGTATTCTAATTCGTCACCTTGTGTCCTTCACTAGATGCAAATATAGAAATTCTGACACGAATTGTTACGTGCTACTATTTTGAGACATGCACATACGACATGAATGTTTAATTTAACAAAAAAGACAAGTGTATGATCAATTGATATCTCAGTTTGTTTAAAATCTATTGCAAAATATTGATTTAAAAAAAAAAAAATTGAGTTGTTACGTGGTATGTTGACATGTGGAACTGTGACATGTGGCAATCAACAACAAATTTTTATGTTTCCATCCATTCAACGGCTAAATGTGACAAAATAATACCACAATGGGAAAATGTCAACATTTGGATACCATAGGGGGCAAAGATGTGTTTAAGCCAAATTACTAAGGGTGTAAGCTTCTCTATTCCTTTCTTTCTATTCATACTTTTACCTTCTTTTTTTTGTTTTCATTTAATTTATGGACTTTTTATGTTATTGTTAGGAGTAATTTATATGGAGAATGGTGATGTGGTTACAATGTTTATGCATGGATTCATAAAGAATTATCTACTTTATAATTATTATTTTCTCCAACGCTTCAACTAAGATGAACTGAAGAAAGAATTTAATTGCTAACTCGGGTTAAAGCCATAAAGAGAGAGAAAGAGAAAGCAAATGACACAAATGAGAAGAAGATGTAATACTCATATAGATTATGAAGAAAAACAATATAATTGATAATATAAAATTAAGTGATACTATTATGAATTTCTTTTTCTTCCTAAGCTTTTTTTTTTTTTAATTTGAAAATTGTATTGGATGTGAAACTTACAACAATAAAATACATGATCTAACTATTTTTCCTTGATAGAAAAAATTAATATATATTTTATAAATGTACTTTTATTTATTTAGTCCACACGAATTTTAGACATATTTAAGTTTTTTATCTTTTATGTTTTATGAAAAATGATAATTATATATATAAATTTTCTTATCTACCAGAATTTTAGACCCAGTCATGCGTATTTTTTGAATTTGTTTTCCTTTCTACATGTCAACAAACTATAGGCTCGATACACCACGTCATCCGTATGCCAGACACATAGTAAAATCTCTTCAAAAGGAGAACAAAGTTGTTACAAATTATCAACTTAAGCTCTCATTAACTTAATCTATATTCCAAATAATAGTTGTAGATACTGTCTCCCCAAACAACCATACAAAAACTCGTAACTTTAGCATTTTTACGACTTAAATGTACCTATAATCACGTGTAAAGTCAATCCTTCTGATTCGGTGTAAAAAAGTAGCATAATAAAATGACGTGTCAAATCAAATAAAAGTTCAAATTGTCATGAAACGAACACGTTACATAACTTTGTTTAATCAAAATTGTTTATTTGAAACACTACTACGAGATACTTTCGTGATTTAAATTCATTTTGTCACAAAACGAACACGTTACATAACTTTATTTAATCAAAATCGTTCATTTAAAATACTACTATGAGATACTTTCGTGATTTGTTGTTGAATGACCAAAACCGAAACTGCGGAAGTAGAATCTGAAGAAGCAAGAATGTCACCTAATACCCCTAACTCGGGAAACTCCGTCCACTGTGATAATCCTGAAATTAAATCTTTCTTCGTATGATGTTTACGTCCCACCATTATAAGATCATTCTTCCCTATCGCTGAACAAACTAGACCGGCTGTATCTGACCCGTCTCTCACAATCTCCTCGACCAAAGAAACGTTTCTATATTCATGCATTTCTTCTTTCAACTTTCTTAGAGATTCACTATCAAGCATGTCTTCCCAAGTGTGTGCTGGAATATCAAAATCAGCTAAGAAAGTAATGACTGTTAAATGAACATTTCGGTTTTTTGCCATCCTCATAGCATAAGCTAGAGCCTCCCTATCATCTGCACCACCCAAGAACATCACAACAACATTATAAGTCCCCGTTGGTGCGAAAATGGAGGACAATCCGCGGGTCCTTTGACGATTAATGAGGAGGCCAACCGAACATGGTGCCCTATCAAACATGGTTATGTTAAGTTTCCTATCATCGCTGTTGTTGGAAACAAGTGTGCCATTGTCATTCCACCTCTTGTGGAATGGAATTATTATCATACAACATGACTTTTCAAAGGCTATCCAACAGATGTCTTCGTGCATTTGTTGAAGAGGTGCGACCGATGTGAAAACATTCACTTGCGTTGAATTTTTAAATTGCACCTTAAAGTATTGAAAGACATCAATAATGGGTTGAGTATGGCATCCTTTTAAAGATGAAGTTTTTTGGCCTAATTGATGATTTATAATTAAAGGGTTGTAGCTGCTAACAAGTTCTTCCAAGCATAGTCCATAAACCGTAATCGGGCTCTGCTTTGTTGGATTTGAAAGCTCTAGCAACTTGATTGCAGCCATCGCATCGCCTTGTTTTCGTGCACAAGCTAGTATCCCTAGGTCGGACTCGTTCGAAGAAAATTGGATGCATTTTTTATGATACCCTACGTAATGTCTAGTAGGATCATATAACCATTTGATAATTGGTGGTGAAAATGTTGTTAACACGAATACCAATACGACCGCACTAGCACCGTCTAGACACTGATCTCCCTGCCAAAAAAGGAAGAAGAAAAATAAATATTCAAATAGATAAGCTTTCGACTCGAAGTTGTATATATAAACGAATTTTTTTACTGTACCATAATTGGAAAGTAGCTCAAAGTTAGTCCCATCTCTTTAGTGCCTTTGATACAGAGTATAAGAGCGAGAGAAGCGGCTTCTCGGTGTGACAACTTCAACATAAGTCCAAACAAAAATGATGC
The DNA here is from genome assembly GCA_028411795.1 of Euphorbia peplus. Lineage (NCBI taxonomy): Eukaryota > Viridiplantae > Streptophyta > Magnoliopsida > Malpighiales > Euphorbiaceae > Euphorbia > Euphorbia peplus. Next base: position 28,539,170 of record CP110837.1, read on the forward strand.
TACTAACATCAATAAAAAGCCGATTACGCCAATTTTCAGCTTGAGAAGAGTATCAAAATGAGTAAAGAGTACAATTAAATCAACTTTAGATGCAACAAATGTGCACAACAATGGAATTAGCAATCCATATACTATAGTATCAAGCTTTTGTGTCACGTTTATAGCTAATGGAGATCCGGCCGGAGTTATCAAGCCGATACAAAACGGTCCATAAAGATAATCTAAACCAATATTATCTCCAATTGCTGATGAAATCAATACGAACACAAGAAAAATATTGGTATAGAGATTTTTGATTGGTTTTCCTTCGGGAGTGATTCTAATAAACCAGAGGAGCATTGTTCGCATCAACACGAATATGATTAGTAAGAAGAATGCAAGGAGAAAGACCGATAGAATGGCCGCTTTATTCGATTCCGAATCTCTCATTCTCACAGTTAAGTACCCATAACTTATGTACGCAAAGAAAACTAAGTCATGGATCATTGATGCAGACAATGCAAGTTGTCCGAGTTTAGTATTCGTGAGCCTTAGATGCATCAAACACATACTAACATCGACGAATTGGCTCTGTATGAAACTGTTTAAGAAGGACATTGTGTGATGGAACTCATTGTACATAGCTATGACATCGACTGGTAACTCCGTGTTGAATCTCACTTTGAGTGTTTGTCCGAATGTCGTCGAAAAAAGGAATAACAACCCTCCGAGATACGCTCCTTGTTTCGCTATTCTTTTCGTGTAGCTTACATCCACCCTTACTGCTGTCAAGAATGTGAAAAGAACAAACCCAATCTTCAATAATGAAGCAAATGCTACATCTGGAGATGGAGAGTATAGTAGGCTTGATGCATGAGGGAAATATCTTCCAAAGAATGATGGTCCCAAGAGGAAACCCGCCTAATAAACATACATGAACAACAGCAACAAAAAAGGAATCAGTATCTCAAACCATCATAGGTTAGCCTAACTCGTCTCCAAAATGCACAATAAAGAGAGAGGCGGGGGTGTAAGCAGAGGGGGGGGGGGGGGGGGGGGGGGGGGGGGGGGGGGGACCAGGCCACCCTAGCACTCGAAACAACTCCTACTAGGGGTGGTTTCAGTCTCCTCATCCGTTAGGGCAGCTCTTAAAAGGACTAGTTGTGGCCCTCCCAATTTGAGAATTTTACAGTAAAAGCTGATTTCCGACGAACTTAAATCTATAAAATAGGGAAAATATGTTAATTTTCTTTTGAGATATAAGAAATTCGCAGAAAATTTGCAAGTTTCGTCTAAAAAATTTGATTTTTCCTATTTTCGACATAATGCATTAGTTATAATGAAACTTTCTCTCTAGGAAAAAAAATTGGCGAATCTTTTTTTTCATATACTTGGATGTAAAATCGGACTTTCCAATCGTGAATTCGTGACTGGGGAGAGGATTGTCTTATACTTATAAATAATACCTAACTAATGTGGAATACTTATCTCACCCACCTCATGTTTCGCACTGGACATGCACAACATAAAGTCTGCAAGACTAGAGACCTCCAACATTACACTAGTAGACACTAATACCATTTTAGATTAAGGCTAACTCATCCTCAGAAAAGTACTTTAAAATGAAAGGATTGTCTCACACTTATATATCTTTTATTGGTTACCCAAAATGAGGTATTTCACAAAAAAGGAATGTTGGTCAAAACCAATTATATATCGTCTCATAATCATGTTATATAATCTAGATATTTCAAATAGCTATTATTAAATATCTCTCGTCGTCCAAATATGGTATTAAAATCTTCTTCTAACGACTCGATGCATAATGGGCGGTGTCAGGATAATAATTATAACACGACAAATTCTACTCCTATTCAAAATACATAAAATTAGATGAGTTTTGTTTTTTCTTCTTCTTAGTTACGATTAATATATGTCTACAAATATGTTATATGCGACACCAATAAATTAATGACACGTATTTATGAGGATAAGAGTTAAATTTGTCTTAAGATTATTCGAGAATATAAATCTTATCTTTATCATACAAAATGACATAACTTTTTCTCCAATGATGAAAAAGATTCTTCAGAAATTTGTTAACTTGTGCAAGAATTCCCACCACATAGGTAAAATTGAGTCAATTTGTACGATAAAGACAAAACGAAACATCTTGTATGTATGTAAAATTTTAAAAAGGTAAAAGAATTACCAGAATATCGGAAGTGAGACGGGGAAGATGGCAACGCTTAAGTAGAAGATGAAAGAAATGAGAAATGAAAAACATGGAAACCAATTGAATGTGGAATCTGATAAAGGAATGTTGAAGAATACTTTCTCCATGTTCTACGTTCCACATTCCTTTTGAATATACATTTACATGATCATAGCATAATCCACTTACATTCAATAAGGGTTCAAAATCACCTGTTTCATTCATATTTTCTCAGGAAACAAACAGAAAGTAATGGTGATATATCAAGAAAAATATGACTTGATTAATGAAAAATTTATGTTAATTTTGTTTTTTTTTTTTGGGGGGGGAAATGAATGCTTATGATTTATATGTATAAAATTTGTCAAATTAAAATAGTGTTTTTGTTTGTTGTTTATTTTGAGCATTAACAACTTTCTTCATTAGGTTGAATTTTTGTTTATTTAATTCCCACTAAATTTAGACTTATTTTTTTCTTTTTTCTTTTATGGCGACTTCTATTTTATTACATGCATAGGTTTTAGTACTAAGTTTGACCTTCCAGTCAAGATTTTGACCATGTTTAAACATCTAGCTAAACATATTTAGACAACCTCGTGTACCCCAAACTTGTTACATTCCTTTAAATTTCTTTTGTGGCTTGTGTATTAGTACTATTACCAAATGCATGCCATTACTTTTTAATTGAAACGAATAGTCGAGAAAGTTTTTATGCAAGTACATAAAAGGCTATCTAAATCTCTTAACAAATTTGGGACTTTAATTGCTTGGGTAAGATCATGAGTTTGAGTCTTAAGACACGTAAATAGATTTAACTAATGATTATTCAATTCAAAGGAAATAGTAGTTTTTAATAACAATTGGATTCATATTAAAACTGAAAATGTTTGGATCCAAACCTCTTGAATTAGGAGAAATTATATTCTGATCATATAAATAGAAACATAACAACAATATATTTTCTTTATTCATATAAATAATTTCTATATTTTTCATTAGTCGAATTTATTTCATTCAGTCCTTTACGTAGGATCGGGAAAATTGGAGTCACAAAAAAGTGGAGACCTCAGGCGATCGCCTAGGTCAACTCCCTTAAACCGTCCCTGACATTTGATAAATGCAAAACTATTTTCTTTTCTAAAAGAAAAGATGCTCCAAAAGAAGCTACAAACTCATATTAGTATTTATTTGTTTTTACTAAAATAGCATAATTTTCAAAATATTTTAATAAACACATATTTTTGTGTTTACTTCTTCTCTAAATATACTAACCAACCATTTTTCAATTTTTCCTTATTTTTTTTCTATTGCATTTTTTCACATCACTTTTTTTAACATCAATTGATTTTTCTCACAACAACACCAAACTGGCTCTAATTGAAGGCAAGTATTGTGTTAAGTTTAATAAACGACTCAATACATCAAACACTCTTTGAGCTTGGCAAAAAAAGTATATGAACTTTTTAAATTTTTAGAGTGTTTTATTAGCTCCTCGAGCTTGTGTAAAGTAACATAATAAGCTCTTTTGATGAACCCTAAATGTTTTGATTATGTCCAAACGTTTCAGAAGATGATAACCTAATACTATCTTACATATAGTTTATTGTTGACTAATATTTTTGCTTTAGTCTATGTGTAAGTTTCTCAGCAGTTGCTGAATGAATCATTTTTGGATTGCCTAAAGAACTTAGAAGATCAGTTGCTGAAGTCAGAGTTTCAACAATTCAGAAGCTGGATTCCTCCGCTCTAAAGCCGAAGTCTGCTACAGCTCTCCTCAGAAGTTCCTTGCAATCAGAAGTTTTGCCAATTTGATCAGAAGTCTAGACAACTGAAAATTAGCTTCTGAAAGCTAGAGTCACGGGTTCTGGATAGCATTTAATGCTCTGACAAGTGCATTTAATGCAAGGCGCCAAAAGTTCAAAAAGCTGTTTTTGATGGAGCGCGCCTGTCTGTTTAAAAGAAACCAGAATTTCCTTGTCTACCCTTTGTTGATCCAATTGAAGAATGATTCCTGTCATCCTCATCCTTGATTTCAAATCACTTACCGGATTTAGTTAAAGAACAAGGATAACGGAATCAAAGTGTTTGAAGACCGTTTGAAGATTTGACAAATTAACGGCTACAACAACTGATGTCATCTCCTTTGAAGTTTCAAACTCACCAACGGTCATCTTCACTCACTATAAATAGTAGCCAAGCTCCAAAGCATCAACATACGTGTGATCATCGAGCAAAATCTCAACGCACTGTTCTAACAAGAAAAACAGAGCATCTTTTCCATTCTCAATCTTTCTTAGCATAGTCTTAGTAAAAGTGAGAGAGTGAAGAAAAACAAGTTCATAATAGGAATCTTGTAAACTGAGATCGTTTGTGATCTTCAGTTAGATTTAAAGAGAGAAATCTAGTTGAGATTAGAGTTGGGTGAGAAATCCAGAAAACAAAGTTGTTGTTTGTTCTGGTGGAAATCCTTTAACTCTTTTTAGGCTAGTCAGAACTAAGTGAGAAATTAGCTTAAGTTCTGTTGATGTAAAGGAGCTTCTGAACTTGCCATAAAAGTTCTGAATAGTGGATTTATAAAATCTCTGTAGGCTGCGACCTCAGGGGACAAGACGTAGTCACAGGACTTCTGTGGCGAACTTGGATAAATCGAATTGTTCAATCAGGATCTCCTGAACTTCTTTCTCCCTCTTATACTTGTTATTTTTGCCTCTGTGTACTTGTTCATATTTAGTGCTGAAACAGATTTTCTCTAAAGTATCATTGTCTTTGTTCAGAAGACTGTCCAGAAGTTCTCAAATCAGAACTTCTGTTGCTGAAAACAGTCTAACTGTGTTTAGGCAGAATTTCCCTCAGAAGCAACTTCTGTAAGCTAGCTTCTGACTCTGAGGAAATTTGACTATGAAAATTAAGTTTCCCGAAAAACTTAGAAATTTTCAGTTTTCAACTTTGACACCTATTCACCCCCCTCTAGGTGATTCTGTTCTTAATAGGGCCAACATCTTTAACTTCATATGACAAAATAAGAATGAACGTAAGAAATTGTAAAATATATCATCCAATTGCTTAAACAAAACACTTTTAATAAATTCAACAATGATAACGAAATACTTGGATCTTTAAATGGATTTATCTTTTAATAAACCTTATTTAGCAGTTTTTTTTAAGAAAAATAAATTTATGGTGAGCCAATCTATCATATTGAAGGCTATATTAAAGTGTTATCCCCCCACGTGCTTAGTCCAAAAGGCACGTGAGAGATAAGGATCAGAACAATGACGTGTTATTTAATATTCACTACTGTTTTAAAAGAAGACAAATGTCTACCAATTATAGCCTGCCACCTACCCAATTCCAACATGTTCTAAAGTATATTAAAAATATCTTAAATAATATCTTATAATATCTTCCCCATAAATAATTGACTAAATACAATGTTCCTATCCTCTCCTCTCCTTCTTTTTTCTAATTTAAACACCAAAACTGTGGGGGACATTATAATTCTGTTGGTAAGGATTAAACACTTATCATGCCATTTCCAAAATCGCAATGTATTGTATAATGGCATTTTATATTGCAAATTTACTTAGGATTGATGTCTTTAATATGTTGATAAAGGTAATTGAACTATTGAAAAGTCAAATTTATCTAATTTTTAGTTACCAAAAATGCAAATGTTACGAAATCAAAAAGTATAAAAATGTGAATAACATGCTTAATATATTTGGTAACTATCCCAAATTAAATTTAATTCTTATCTCAAATTTTAATAGTTTTTCTCAAATAGATGTCAATTGTTACTATGAGTTTTCAAATTTGAGTATTTATTTCTAGCTTATACATTTAGTTCAAGCTTCTTTTATCGAATTAGTTCATCTTAGTTTTGTTATTTTATTTTTGTGTTCTCTTTTTTTCTCGTTTTTCGGAGTTCGTAATCCCTCATTGTTACCAAAATAATCTTTACGATTGTATTGGTAAAAGTGAACGATTATAATGTGATTTGATTGTAATAGAAGAGTCAACAGTTCAATCCGGTTATGGATCTTTGAATCTAATTATAAAATCTCTGACACGTTTACTTAGTAATATTGGACATTTGAAAATCTCCAAAATTGTATGTAAAAATTTAACCGTACAATTCGATCTGGTTACAAAGTAAAAATCAATATTTCAATACAATTCTGAATCTATTTGTCCAGGCATTCAATTCGGTTAAAAAATCTATGAGATCTACACTCAGTCCTAATAGTAACACCCAACTCAATACCATAAAAGTATTGTCCATTCTACGCCAAATCTTTCACCATTAAACCACATGACTTTAAAACGCATTATACATGCATTGGATTAACATCTCACATATAAACTCCAACAACTCTCTCCATATTATCTCTTATATGAAATACACTTCACTACTCTCTCCATCAAAATCTTTTAAATACGTTCATTCGCATTTCTTGCTATCCCGACACCATTCGTTCCAAATCAGCTCGTTACATAAACTCTAGTGACTAGGCAAAAGTTAGGTAGGTGACCTAGTCTAAAACCCAAATGTCATCTTTGTAATAAATCTAAACACCAAGGTCATTTCCTTATTTCCCACATTATATATCTAAACAAGAAAACATTTCATGTTTATCCTTATCTAAAAGAACCCATCTTTTTCTTCACAGAGTCAAGCAGTTGTCTCCGATCAAAATCTCGCCGGAAAATCAAGAAATGGAAGTAATTTCACGCGCCTCCTCCCTGAATCCCAACGCTCCGCTCTTCGTTCCGATGGCTTACCAGACGGTGGAGGATTTCTCCGATCAGTGGTGGAATCTTGTTCACTCATCTCCATGGTTTCGTGACTACTGGATCCAAGAAAGATTTGAGGATCCTCAAATGGGTTTTGGCGACGATGATGTTTTTGAGCCGTCGCTACCGGAGGATCTTGATTCTTTCTTTGGCGACGGTGATGTTGACGACGTCGTGGTTAACCGAGGTAAAAAAAAGTGATTGTTTGGGTAAATTATATTTATGGTCCTCTAAGTTTGGGAAAGTTTGTTTTTGGTCTGTAAAATTTAGAATTGGCGATAAAGTTTATGGATTTTGTTGTTAATTAGCATAAATTAAGTGTCTTAGTATTTGTGAAGCTCAAGTGAAGCTAACATGATATTGTAGATCTGATGAAGATGATATTTAAGGAGCTCTCATACTTGAATTTTTTAGCTTGAGATCAGCTAAATAAAGTTGCTATTTCGTATTCGAAAATGATTTTGAACAATCGAAAGCGTGTTACATAACAACATTGGATCTAAACAACTGTTGTATGAGGTTCTTGTAGGTGAAGGTAAGGACATTTATGACCCTTAAGAAGTTTAAGGGTTATAATGTAAGTAACACCAAAGTTTAAGGATCAAGGGGTGAAATTTACCCTTTTCTTAGAGATGAAGATGCAAATTTAGCTTCTTGATCAATCCCTTGATATTGGGGGTAGAACAGTTTTAAAATCTATTTACAAAATAACACAATTATAATTCTATTAATTCGAATCTCGTGTACTAGATGTGTAATTTGCAGTCTTGTCAACGCAGATTACATTTTTTCATTGTGGGTTTTGGAATGCACTGTTTTGTACGTCGAGATTGAATCGGGCTAAATGTGGCTTATCTTGGTGTTTTTTTTTTTTCGAGAGAATGGCTATGTTGGTTTAATTGCATACTTATTACTTGACAAGAAAAACTCTGATTATAACTCTGTGTTGATGTTACAGAGGAGGATAATGAAGCTAGCAAGGATTTGATTTCAGTGGGAACATTGAAATGGCAAAAGGGCAGAGGCCAGCATGGTCAAGCTCCAAGGTATGCTGAGAAAGCTCCGAGGATTGTGAATGTGAAAGTGAGTCCTAGGCCTATTCAGCAGCCAAGGTAGAGTGTCCATGGTGCGACTCGGAGAATTTGGAGATGTCTCGGTTAGATTTGCTTTGTAATTCTTGTAGATATGACCGTTAAAGTCCCGACTTTCCTTGGGTTTTTTGCTTTTCTGAGTTTGAACTTTCATGATCTTGCAAGTTTTTTAGAGTTAAATCTGTTTCATAATGAAGTAATTAGTCAATAAATTGGTACAAAATATTCTCTTGGATGATGATTATGGATAGCAAATTGTGTCGACAACAATGTTGCATGGGAACTCTTCTTTAGGTAATGTTTCGGGTCCGTTATAAACGAGCGCGTTATGTTTCCAAGCGTTTCGGGTACATCATGAACCAGCGCATTATGTTTTCACATTTTCACGCCCATTTCTTAAACATTGAAAATAGGAAAAATGTATTTATGGTTCATGAAATCGTTTCCATCATCGGATACAATTTAATGTTAATATAGACCGCTAATTGAAACTTTGTAGATTTTCATCTAGAACAACTTATTAATTGATGACTTCTATTAACAATTCTTGCTTTTTCAAGTTTTGTTCATTGTTCTAATCATTCTGAAGTATGAATATCATTCTTCTAAGTTCACAATTTCGTGCAAAATAGTATGGGGCATGTGTTATCTATATGTTTAACGGTAATGGTGCTCACTACGAATTGTTATCATATCATAGTCGTATTTGTAATCCATATATAATACTTAAATGTACTATAAACCATACAAAAATGAAATGATGTAAAACAGATCATTCCTGAAAACTGTGTTGTTATCCTGGAAATGAATAATCTATTTGTGATTATAGATTGAGTTATTGTGACAAAATTATCGGTTGAGCGGTTGTAATGAATAAGAATATCATATAAACTTAATTAGGGTAGCATAATATGCCCTTCATACAAGTTTGATGTTCTTTCCTTGTAGAGTTTGAAGCACAAATCTCCATAGCAGCATTTTGATAATTCTTGGTGTGATTTTTACTAAATAGTTGATTAGAGCTTGTATCAATTCAGCAATTTGTTGCAGCTTCTTCTTCCCATTTTGTTGCTGTTTTGCCAATCTTGTGAATCACTTTGATAACTTCTTCTGTTGTAACATTTCCGGTCACTATGACCTTGTTGAGCAGAATATCCACGTTGTATGTCTCAATATCTGCTCGTAAGACAAACAAGACCAAACAAACCCTTAGATTCATGTAACATCGATTGACAATTTAGTTTTTTTACCAGTCCGATTGAATCTGAATGGTATTAGGGGTTAGCAAGACCAGAGCTCATACTCTCCTAACCATTCCAAGTCTTTGACACAGCCTTCCTAGACCTTAATTAGGCGGATGGACACTCAAAATCCATCCCTCACAAGATGGGTTAGGGTGCAATAGAAACCTTTACAGCCTTTCTTAACCTTTTTTTGAGGTGGAGGACTAGCTGAGCCGTTCCTAACTATAAGGAATTCGAACATGAGACATTCCTAACAACTCTACCACTTGGTGGAACCACGGAAGAGGATCTAGGAGCGCGACACTCTTTCGAGGTAGAAAACCGTGTGTAATTCCCTTTCAGGAAGAATTTTGATAGTTAGGAATGTGACTTGGAACCACCTTTTAAGGAAGATTTTGATGGCCAAAGATTGTAATGAATACTCCATACATCCCTCCATACCGTCATTGATTCGAACCACCCTTGAATCGGTCGAACAAATTAGTATTGCGAGCATAGATTGTTATGTTTACCTTGTATTTTCTTGATAGCTTTGAAGATTTTCTTGATGCATTCTTCACAATGTAAGTTCACTTTAAGTTCCACCAACTAGTAGTCAGAAAGAAACATGTCAATCCAAAATTAGCTTCAAAATCATTAGGAAAAGCATAAGAATTTGCAAGAATTTGGTTAAGTACTTACATTGGTCATAATTTATGACGAAGATGAGAGGAACCAATTCAACAAAACAAAAAATGAAGTGAAAGATTGGGAAAATGAATTGATGAATATATAAGAGAGAAGAGAGGTATTGGATTCTTTACTTGAATGGTGGGAATAAAATGACTTTTGTGATGAAAAGCTTCTTTTTATTCCCATAGTATTGACCTTTTGGACAGCAAATTTGGGTGGGCATAAATAAATCATGACCCTTCTTTGTTTGATTATGACTTCAAGAAAGTGTTAGAAATCTTGTTCTTATTCACACCTAAATTATTGTATCGATTCTTTAGTTTTAATCGGTATAGTAAAAGATGTTAAATGCTAGTTAGGCGGTGGGAGACTTTGAAAACTAATCGGAAACTAGTAGGAAAACTAGTCGATGATAAATTGGATCTTAAACTCCTATGGGAATTTAAGCGGTTTATTTCCACGCATTGTAAACCTGAAGACTGAAAATTGAATGTGTGATATAACATCCAACATAAGCTCAATCGATGTAAATTAAATTCTTGATTTTGAGCGTGTAAACGAATTCTAAACGACTATACATCTTTCATTTATAATTGTCACTTGTCTTCATTTGACTTGCCTCCTATTAATTTTTCTACTATAGCTAGCGTTTAGCGTTTTTTAATATACGGATGTTTGTGAGCGTCTATTTAGTTTTTCACATTAAACGTGGCAGCTGGAAGATAACACTGAGATGATAGCTCATTCTCACTTTTTTTAGTGCATAGTACATCATACCACACTAACTCTTGGGAAACTCAAGTGAAATGATAGAAAACTTTGTTGCTTTTCATTCTTTTTAGGTAAATGAAGATTCTCTGCTCACCCACTTGAGACAAATTCATAAATTTGACCAAAGTTAGAAATATTAGTATGGCACCAAGGACAATTTTAATCCTATTATTTTTGAAAATAAAATCAGAAATTTATATTTGTGACTTATTTTAGAATTACTCCTTCGAAGAATGCTAAAAATGAAGCTTGTTACACTAAAAATGTTGGGTTAATATTGCCTGCCGAAATCAGAGATTTGATTTTTAAATTAAAGGAAAAACCAAAATTATCACACCCGATATTAACTACCACGCTAGATACTTCGAGACAACGAATGACAAGTTTCATGAAATTAGACTTAGAGAATATTGTTTCTGACATCAGATTCAACAAATCTAGTGTCGGATCGACTTAACAACACTGGCTCAAAGTCGTGTCTTCTTTGGCATGACCGAATATGTTTCGGTGATAATTAAAGACACTACCGCTTGTGAGCAGTGTGTTTATCATCACTAAAATAATTGGCAGTAAAAATGCGGAATAGCCCTTAGATGTCAAAGACATTACAATGGGCATTATATTTGAGTTCAAAAGAAACTTAGACCCAACCTACTTACTTTTGGGCTTGAACAGGCTTCAGTTGGGCTTAATATCAAATATGCACATAAAAAAGTCAGCCCAAAATTGTGGTATAAGATGGGCCCATAAATAAATCTACATTTGCCAGCCCACATTTAATTTCTCTATTTTATACATGAGAATATCTCGTGCATCTCATTTTTTTGTTGGTCGAGTTTTGGGTAGAACATGTTGTTATCTTTTAAAACATGTGCTATGAGTATGTGTATGTGCAAGAAAATATGTTCTTAAGTAACTTTAACAACACGAAATTCCAACTTTTCAATCAAGGTTAGCTTAAATTGCAACTAAATTAACATATGTGCCAACCCATGAAGAAAAATCTTATAATCAAAGTAACCAAAAATATCGAAAGCACATGGTTTTCTTCAAACTAATTAATATAATTAAACAAATATAAAGAAAGCTATGATTTTGACACAAAAAGGTTAAGTAAGAAGAAGAAATTGTACCAAGATAAAAACTATCCACAATTGAATTAAAAGAAAAAAGGAAAATTCAACCAAAATTTGATTTCAATAGAAAAATTCTTTTATTTTTTTTTATTTCATTTGAATACAACCGAGTTGTTGAATGGATGTCGAACTATGTAGGAATTTTTTCCCTAAAACATTTAATATGCCTCATAAAAAGGCTCGGATTATTTTATTTAAATATCACAACGGATAGTCTTTAAATCATGCTACCCAAAAACGCCTAGATTTTCCCCAATCTAACCATGCTACCCAATGAACAACATTACTGAAAGAGAGTATCTAACTTTACAAAAACTAATTAACTGAAAATAATTACAGCAAAATCTATAAAACAGATCCCACCAAAAATATAGTTATCTTTTTCTTTCCCTAGACGTTACCCAAATCATTATCACCAAATCAAAAACCGCCACGTATACTTCCTCCCTTCCAACTTCCCTTTTCCTCTTTAGCTTCCAACCAAAAAGACAACACTTCCAAAACTTTCCTCCTCTTTCCTCGAAAACACCAAAACAGAATAATATTTTCATACCCTTTTGTTCCAATCAGATTATCCCATCAGAAATTCAAAAACCCAGATCAAGATCGTGCATTTTGAGTATGGGAAATGCTCTGAGATTGATATGTGGAAATTGCTGCAAGCCTACTGTTTATGGAGAGGATGGATCTTTGGGTCATCATGGTGTTTCTGTGGAGACTGTGGGAGTTTCAGCTCTTGCTCAGGATTTGTTCAGCTTTGAGATCAATTCTCAGGTACCCATTTGTTTGAGTTTGAGTTCTTCATTGTTGCTTGTTGAATTTCAGGTTTAGTTTTGGAAAGAGTTGACTTTTTTTGAATTATTGGTTATGTTAGACGGACACTTCTTTTTACTAGCGTATGTGTGTCGGTGTTCGACAGTGTCAAGACATTAATGTAAAACATGTTGTTGGGTATTAACCAACCAAAAGTTTCGAGCTTTAGTAACATGATATTTTGTTAACTTCAATATATTGTTGAATTATAAACAGATAGTAGGAACGTTCCGCATTTGCGTGAGGATTGTGTTAGAGACTAATATAAAACACATTGTTGGGGCTTAACTTCAGCTCCAGCTTTTAATTAAATCGTTTAAGTAACAGACATAGGTTACTGGTATAGTTGCATCTTAAGTTGTGATCATGGAAGTTGTTGAGCTGATTAGATATTTTAGGGGTTAAATGTGCTTATGTTATGGTGTAGGAGCCAATTTGACAAATTTGATCAAGTAGTAGGGACCATATATTATTTTTTCTCCGGGTGAAATACCCTTGAACTTTGACATTAGTAGCCCGGTGAATGCGGAACTTTAGAACCTTTAAAACTGGACATAGAAGGTCAAATGACAATTGACGATGTAAAATGCTAGTAACTCGTACATAAATGTCAAAGTTTAGGGGTCATCATGTAAGTAATCAAAGTTGAGGGACCAATTTGACAAAGTTCATCAAGTAGTAGGATCAGAGTTTGCTTCTTTTTTTGCCCTCTTCAAATACACTCATGATTCTGAACTTTGACATCAGTAGCCTAGTGGACGTTCAGCTTCGGAACTTTTAAAACCGGACATAGAAGTCCAAATGACGATTGACCAGTGCAAATGCCCGTTGATGATGTAAAATGCTAGTAATTTGTACATAAATGTCAAAGTTAAGGGTCGTTTTGTAAGATATCAAAGTTTAGGGGCCGGCATATTAGTAAAAGTTGGGAGATCGTCATGTTAGCAACTCAAAACTAGTAAAATACATTGATCAACAGTCATCTAAAATTCTGTGTTAGTACATCTCAGAATTGAAGAATTGTCATGTTCGGTTTTGTAGTTCAGGAACTAGCATGTTAAGATTGTACGACCGAACATGTATCACCTAATACATCCATAGCGTTTCTAATGTGACCATAAAAGCATATTGGCCAAAATCCTAGAGTAATCAGAGATTAGAACAATTTGAAAGGTGTATCACTTTAAACGAGTTTAGGATATCAATACGTAACTTTAGACAAGTTTAAAGAGTTAATTCATCTATAATACCCTTCTTTTTCCTCTTTACTTTGATATCTGTAAAGACAAATAATGTATTTCTTGGGTTGTGTCTAAAGGTTCCAGAAGGGCTCAACAAACATGTGGTGTCTTCCAAGAAGGCTCAATCTAATTGGTAATTTCTAAGATCATCTTTTTTTTTTTGGACTGTGAATTTGATGAATTTTGTTAAAATTTAGAACTTTTTGGTTCAGTGGTTCATGTCTACTACTTATTATTTCGTGTTGTTAGTTGTTTACTGTTCTTGCCGCTGATAGTAGGGAGTTTTCCTTCCGAAATAGCTATAGGCAATTGTTTTTCGATTGCAACACATTTCTATTCTAGTTCGAAATGAAATCACAAAAACGAGTTTCAAAAGCATGTTTGGTTCTCCTTTTTGTTGGTTTACTCAAAACTATAGATATAAAGTGTTTGTTTAGGATTGAAAACAACTATTTACAACCGATTTGGAAGGAAAACTACCATCAAAACTTTAAACAACTGAACCAAGCGTGCCTTGATGTCGGGTTATAATTTATTTCAACTTCCGAAATGTGTGATTAAGGTATAGAAAGCTTCTGGAGGCATGGAGACACGCTAAACCTCCACCTAAAACACCAGAAGAAGCATCAAGGCTTATTATTCAAACCTTAAAGGGACATAAAAAAGCAGATGTTGAGGTAAATTTAGTGTAAAAGTTTGACAGATTAATGGTTATATAATTCAAATTATACATTTTAAATCTGTTTTTCGTAGGGTTTATTGGCTTTCTATGGTCTGCCACTTCCTCATGCTCTTGTCCCGCTTTCTTCCGCGGTCCCAACATTGTTACCAAACGGGGTCAAATTCGAGATGCAGACTCTTCCGGTTCGGAGAAAAATCCTGATTTTTTTTGTCGCATTGTTCTGTTATCTTGAAAATGTGTGTGATTTTGGTACTACATTTCATTTTCAGGTGGATCCCAAAGCTGTCCCAGATGGGGATACTATTACTGTCTACGTCAGCACAGCAGAACCTCGGGAGTCATCCTGTGTTCCCCGGGAGGTTCTAACGGCTGCAGTTAAAAGAGCCAAGGCACGCTCGGAGAGGAATTATGATGAGGCAGATGCGCTTCATAAGAAAATTATCGATGCTGGATATCGGTGTGTCATTTGTAATCCTATACCATTACGTATTATCTGTTAAAAGCACCAGTCTCCGGTTTCTGATCGTTATGTTTCTGTAGGGTGATTCATATTCAAAACGAGGATATTCTCGCTCGGAAATATCGCATTCGATTAAGGTAACGTCAGTTTCTTGCAAAGTCATTCTCGAGTCTGTTATCTATACGTTTGAGGCTAATCAATATTGGGTTGGGAGAACGTAGGGGAATAGATGCACCGGAGAGTAAAATGCCTTACGGGAAAGAATCACAGGAAGAGCTTGTTAAGCTTGTTCAGGGCAAGTGCTTGAGAATTTTCGTCTACAATGAAGATCGGTATGGTCGATCTGTCGGTGATATATATAGCAACGGCATATTTGTACAGGTAGTCTCTTATCCGACTTAACCGAATCAAAACTGTAGAAACTTTATGCTAAACATTTTTTCTTTACAGGAAGTAATGCTGAAGAAGGGTTTCGCATGGCATTATGATGCCTATGACAAACGCCTCGAACTGGCACAGGTAAGGAAACAAGATACCTTGCCTGTTTTTCGGAATTCATTCTGCAGGTCTGTTCTTTTCTAATTTTAGTTTTGATTGTGTTAGTGGGAAGCTGACGCTCGAAAGAAACGCCTAGGGCTATGGGCTGCGAAGAATCCTACAGAGCCGTGGGAGTGGAGAAAGGCCAGAAGGGAAGCCAAATGAGGATTCCCTTATTGATCATGTTGCCGGTGGGCCATTTTGTTCAAATTAATGGCCGCTATCCTAAAGGCATCCGGTGGGATATTTTGTTCAAATTAATGGCTGCTATGCTAAAGGCATGCCTGAAACTCGCCTCCCATCGGCCGTATTTATGTAATCCCGGATAAATATTCGACATGTATTGACTAACTGATCAATAGTTGCAAATGTAAAGATAACAACTTTTGTAACACAAAATTCAGTAGAAACTTAATGTGTATTTAAAATTGTTGATCTACAAGCTTGTCTCCGAGTAACATACGAGAGCATTCAAAAATTCAGAAACACACTAATGATGCCAAGCCGAACATTAGATTTCGATTAGAATGCATTTCAGATAGGTTACAACACAAAAAAAAAATCGTACAAGTTAACCTGTAACAGAGCAGATGCACGAGTGAGAAATAGGCTGCAAATGACAATTAACACAAGTTAGAGTCGGATTTTTGAGCAATATGCAATTACACGCAGAATATTTCGGAATATGGTTTGGGATTAGTTATTTTATTGTCTCTATGCGTTACCCGGGTTTACTCAAAAAAAAAAAGTAATCATATTCATCAAAATCAAACAACAGATGTTTTTTTTATCACATCAACAGAAGAATCAAAATCAATTAAAGCAAGAAATTTGCAGATAACAGTTACCTCGGATCTGTAATTTCAGCACCAATGTTTTTCAGCACCAATGTTATCTGAACTTAATCTCATCGTCTTTAGCTTCATCCGAATCCGAATCACTTATAGTGTAACCTTAAGAAACAGAATAAAGATCAACTTAGCCAGTGCAATGCAAAAATATATACTCAATGATGCAATCGGGTTCGAAATAAAATGCATACCTGGTCTTTTATCGCTCACTTTCCACACCGAACTTCGATTCTTTGAAGCTCTCATATGCCAAGCAAGACCCTTAAACATAAGCCAATGAACGTCAAACATCATTCTAAGTTGTAAGTTCACAAACAAGGGAGAGTACGAACACCCAAGTTCCAATTAACAATAAAAAGATAGGTTCAAATGTGTTTCTTTATCATACACCAACACATGGCATAATGTCATAAGCTCAAACTCAAGCTAGACCAAAGTCGTAGTGTGGTACCGAGACTTCCCTAAGTCCATAGCCTCATCATCCCTGATACAAAGGGAATTTCTGCCCAATCAACATTTCACTACGTCATACTTTCGAGAGTATAGCCGGACCTATAAGCATATACTGGTTACCCAATTGTGAAAACCGTCCCACAAAATTCCCTTGTGTATCAAGCCTTACCCCTTGTAGGAGCATGCACTATGTGCCTGATGGCTGCAAAGTCTCCATAGGGCTTCTCCCCTTTGGAGGCATTCTACATCTCTTTCGGCAAGATACCCGACTCCAGTCCCCGTCGAACTACAGTGGACCACTTAAGCTAAGTGGCAGTTCACTCACTTAGCTGTAGCGGAAATCCTCTGGCAAAGAGTCCATATCTCATATAAGAGCCCTGATAACCCTATAAACTACACACCTTAATTGTCTCGTATATATAACGAGTCGTACAGTTCTCTAATTAAGCAATGTGGGCCCCGACACAATACCTCGTATCCAGGATCTTCTAGAATCTGAAGTAGATATCCACAAGTAAGAAGTTTCGAATACAAAACTTTAGTAACATATAAACAAAGGCATAAATACAACTCAAAAGAGTAGAATTGCCAAATAATATATAAGACGCCATATAGCTCTCTAATTAAGCAATGTGGGACGTCTAACATTGCAGAAACAAGTAAAGTTTGGGCAGAATTGATAGTTGAAACTCGAAATCCGGACACTAAACTGTTGTTCGATGTTGTGGATTTGACAAGTTTCCTATAACTCTTGTTTATAGTTTGTTGTTACTAACTTATAAGTGCTATTGAGAAGCAAATTTGTACTAACCTCACCAATGTACTCGCTCTTCTAAACTAGGCCATCTAGGCGCTCAATCCGGTATGGACCAATTGGACAGCTTAGGCACTTAAAATTCCGACTATTAACCACTAGTTTTCGAACTAATCTCCAATTAGTCTCCGACTGCCCAACTAGTACCTAGCATCTTGTAATACACTAAATCCGACTAATAGCCGACTAGTTCCTCGACTACTCCCTGATTATTCCCAAAAGTTTACAACCGCCCGACTAGCGCATATCCTCTTATACTACATTGAATTATATACTATATAAGGATTGAACTCTCATCAATCTTCTTTTCTCTAACCAAATTACACAGATTAGAAACAAAGGCATTGACAACATAGTATACAATCAAAACATCACAAAACAAACTTAACAAAACCCGAAAAAAAACCACACCTTTTGAGAATCTTTAGAAACACCATAGCCATTACAATACATCTGACCAACAAGAACTTGCATTGAAGTATCACCAGCTTTAGCATCCCTAAGGGTATCTTGAAACCACCTTTTCAAGCAATCAGCCACCGCCTCCGAAAGCGGCACCGTTTTCCTGCCATCAAGAAAGAGGCTATCTTTATTATTTTCCTCCATTTTCTTCAACTTGAGAGCTTCAGATTCAATCCTAAGCTCTCTGGGTTTGATTGAGATTGACTTTCTGGGTTTTGGGTTGTGTTGGGAAGTCACTATTTTCGCGATTTGGTGGAAATTTCCAGGTAAAGATCTTGACTTCCCCATTGATTTATCTTATCTTTGGTGTAAAGATTGCAGCTTTATTTGTTTTCAGCATTGAAAAAGATAGAGGGACGTTGATCGATATTGTTTTAAACGAAAGACGTCTTAACTGTCTAAGTTCAGTCCCGTCTATAGATGGAGACCGGCCATAGCGATAAGATTGTATTGATGCTCAAAATCTAATTATTTCCGACTTATTTTAGAATATATCATGTCTAAACTTTGAAGATCCTCAATTGTCCTATTAGCAGCTAGAAGTTTTTAATAAATTAACTTTAGATCTTATTTTGTGTTTTGTTCTTAGTGAAAAATATGTAAAAACGTAGCAATTTAAGGCTTAGTTGGGACTATTGGGAAAGTAGTCGGTGATCAGTTGAATTTTGAGAGGTAGACTTATACGGTTCAAATCAGATTTTCAATTTTGAGCGACTAGACACGATCTAGGTTGCAAAACGGCTACATTAGAACAATGGATTTAAAAAAAATAAAATCATATAGGTAAATTACTAAAACAAGAGATATATTTAGCATTATTTGCAAACACAATTTCGTGTTTTAAAATGTATAGTATAAATAGCAAAAGATAATAAAAAACTCAAAATGTCAACAAGGCTAAAAAAGCGTTGTAGTAAAAATCAAATGATCATAAGGACATTTAGGATTTGTTAGTTTAAGTTTGGATTAACAAAATAGTTTTACTTATTTTCTCATGTAATTAAAATTTACTATTTAACAGTTCAAATATTGTTTTTGTATTTGAGATGTAATTGTAATAGAATTTTTGAAATTCTTAATTTATAAAAAAGAATTTTGTAGTGTTGAAATTGAAGATTTCTATCAAATGAAATGTCAAAAATGTTTCGTTGACCTATTTTTCATAAGACCGTTAACTTTTGTGGACATTATTCACTAACAAACGATACTACATACTCGTATTTGTCACACGACCTTGTATACAAATGGTGCAAAATATCGGTATGTTTTTCATGCTTGACCCTTCAAGTATTGGGCTTAATTTTGTGACCGTTGTTCTCGTTGGGCTACAAAGGTCTAATCGTGAACCTCCCATAATGGGCCTCAGTGTGGCCCAATTAAACACTATACATTATAAATTTGTTTTCTTTTCTTTTCTAAGTGAACACTAAAAAGTTTTCGAAAAAAAAAGTGAACACTAAAAAAAGAAATACATCAATGCTACAAAAAAAATTAAACAAGAAAAATATCATCAATGAACATACAATTTTTTTTGACAAATTTATAAAATTATTTAAAATTTAGTTTACTACAATATCTATATATACTTGTTTTATAATACAATATCTATATATACTGAAAAACTGGAAAAAATCTCGGGAAACAAATTGCTAAATTTTCTCTCCAACATTGATTAATTGAAATTTATCCCATGAAATTCGTTTTCACAAAAAAGGAATAAAATCCAAAAATGCCTACAGCTAATCTCCACTGATTTAACAGAGTTACCAAATTATTGATCTGTTTGGGTAAAAACAAAATTAACATTGCTAAACATGACAAGACAAACTTCAAAACAAAAAATAGAGCCATTAATTTTATTTTTCATCAGAAAATAGAGATAAAAGAACAAAGAAGAAGATTTCTTTTTCTTTTCTTTATGCTTCCTTTGAAATTAATTAGAAAAATCATTAATTTCAATGGAAGTTTCAGAATGGGCATTTGGGGTTCCAAATGTGAGTGTAGTTGGAGATGGATATTGTTTTCCATATCCTATGGAATTAATTGTCAAGAAAAAAATTAAAAAACTTTCAAATGCCCAATTTGAAGTTTCTGATTTGAGTGGAAATCTTCTCCTTCAAATTGATGGTGCTGTATGGAATTTTAATATGAAAAGAATTATTCGTGATCCTGCCGGTTTTCCCATCCTAACTCTCCGCAATAAGGTAGATAGATATATAATAACAAGTATGAGAGTTCGAATCCTGACATTCTGATGATTCTATTATTTTGTAGGCGCTAAATTTGCAACATAAATGGAAGGTTCATGCTGGCGAACATAAAGACGATAATGATATTTTGTTTATTGTAAAACAATCTCGTCCTATCCAAATTAAGAAAGAACTTCATGTTTTTTTGGACAATTACAAGAACAAAATTCCAGATTTTCATGTGATCGGGTCTTACACTTCTTTGTCTTTTAAAGTTTTCAAAGGTCATAGAATTCTTGCAGAGGTAAATATTATTTTCCATCCAATAAATTGCATTTTACAGATTTTGAATTACAGCGCTATTAATAATGTGTCTTTTGAATTTTGGAAAAAAGAAAATAGGCCACCTTCGTATTATTATATCATTCGAGTTGAAGCTTTTTATATCTTAAGATAAAAGAGCCAAACCTTTTGGTTCTTAAATAATTAATTTTTTTTTTTGGTGAAATCTTAAATAATTAATTTACCATGTACATGTGATTGATTTTATTTTATTAATTTATTACTAAAATGGAAAATATTTCACATATTTATCTCAAATTTTAAAAAACATGTTTTTTACAAGTAGGTTATTAGTTTAGATTTGCAAAATGCATATTTTAGTTCGTATGTTTTGCTAATTTAATCCTGGTGTGTTTCTGAATTGAGCTATAGGGCATTCTTTGATTGAGTTGGTATGCATGGATTCGATTGTATAGACTTTATAGAAGGACTTAACTGAATAAAAATGAAAGTTTGATGAGTTAAAAACAACTTTCTAATTAGAAATTGGAGGTTCAAATATGCATTTTCCCTTTAGATTTTTCACCATAAAATCAAATAGTAATTTCATGTTTTTTTTTTAATTTGGTAACTAATACAGGTGCGTGGCCCTAAGGCTTATGAGGAGGTACCAAACTTTTAAACTTAGTTTTCATTTCAATTGTTGTTTATGTTGGTAAGATGGAAGTGATTTTATGTATAATCATGCTCTTATATGAGAATGACGCCACCATGAACACGCTTATATGCAAAAACGTTAAGAATTGCAAAATCTTGCAAACTGCTCATGTTGTGTCAACAATTTAGAGCAATGTTGTGCCAAAACAACACCCTCTTTAAAATCATTCTAAACAACTTATGTAAAGAATATGTGATTCGTAGAACAGTTATATACTATATTTCAACGATCCGTTATATTGGACATGTCATATTTTTAAAAATAGGCATATGCCCATATAGTACATACCCTAAGTCACAAAATTGTTTTAAAAAAATCATATATTACCTGACGCATAGTTAGAATATGATGAATAAATTTTTGGGTCACCTCATTTTTTTATGGAGTGTTTATACTCAATTAGCTGGAATGATTTTATTGAATTCACAAAAACATGAAAGTAAATTTTATTTTCTTTTTAAAAATGAAGTGTAAATGCCAAAATATGAGATTTTTTCTAGTAATTTGATTCATTTCTAGTTGCTACAGTATGTGATTTTCTCAGAAAAAAAAGCTCCTATGATTGTCATTTACAAATAAAAATTAATGCCGATTTTAACTAATGAATTACTTACTATAATTATATTTTGCAGGTGAAACATAATTTCACATTGGAAAGTTTCTACAAGGGGAGGGAAAAATACAGGGTCAAAATTTACCCAGAAGTTGATTATGCATTCATTGTGGCATTGCTAGTAGTTCTTGATGAGAATGACATACCATAATTTTAATTTTGTTCTCTATCTTTCATTAATATTATTCTTTGAAAGAACAAAAAAATTATGTACTCATTTGTAATTAGCCACTTTGTGTGTATATAGAAAGGGAAAATATATTTTGTACTCCCTAAATTAATAAAAGAGAGTAAATGATTAATTTCATGAACAAACTTGGTTAGTTGATCAAATTCTGGAAATGAAAATACAGTTGTAATTTCAAAAGGGAAAATTGGTGGGGGAGTTTTGTCTCGTCTGAGTGATTAATCTGACTTGAATTTAGATAAGTCTGAACTGTCAGCTTAAGATACTAAATAGTTTGGAAAAATAATGGACAGATAGATCTTGTTTAAAAATTCAGTCACTTGTTTTTAGAAATTATATACATTGAACTAATTCTTTATATGGGGATAAAGTGTAAACTTGCATCTATTGTTTTTCAGGAAAGTGCATATTAATTATCTCTAACAAGTGAAGTTTTGTCAAATAAAATCAACTTTACTTCTACGTAACCAAAAGTTTGAACAAGTTGGTTTAGTTGGATTAAGAGCAAATATTTTATCAGCGAGCACGGATTCAGGAACTACTAGCAGCGGGTGCTTTTGATACTAAAGTTATATTTGGTTTTGTACTTTTCCATATAATTTAAAGTTTCGACATAATTGGCATAGACTTTACAATATATTCCAACGACTATGGGGTGCTCAAGCACCCGCTAAATTCCCCTAGATCCGTCCCTACCGGAGAGTTCGTTTATAGTATCAACTGCCCTTCTGTATAATTCAAGTTGAAGCATATACTCAGGGGTGGCTACAAAGTGAATGCTTTCAAAGTGGAAAATCACAAAGATTCCATGATATGTTGTCAAAGTTATTCTAATTTCGAGATCTCAAATCCAATGGTATGGATAACCTATTACTTGTCTCATGATTAGGTTGCAATTTCAACATGGATAAGTGGATATATTCAAGCAATAGAAAATTATGTTAAGAATAAAAATGATCCTTTCAAAATTTCAAATCAGTCAATTTTATAAATTAAGAAGTATTATTTTCCACATATAATTACTTAATTATATAGTCTTTATCACCTTTCAATTTGGTGGTATCATTTGCAATTAGAGCTATCACTTACTTATACGTGGTCTTCTTATCATAATATTGGATTAATTATAATATGATCATTTTTTATGTACTAATTAATTGATAAGGAGAAACAAAATATGCATATTCTATGCTAAGTATCCAAAAATTGTAGTGTAAAATAAACAGAATATGGATATTATTTATAAGTATATAAATTGGAATCATATACTAAATTTTGTTCTTAAATATTGGCAAACATTCCCCTTACCACTTGAAAAGATACCAACTTTTTGATTATTTATGTATATATTTTGACAAGTGAAATTAATTGTGATACATTTAAATTCCTTTGACATACTAAATTTTTATTCCACCAATTTTATGTCCCGAATCCAAAGAATTGTATACTTTGAAATCGAATGAATTGGATCCCAATTTGGTTTGTTCTACAAACTTTTACATATGATATATTAAACATAAAAGATGTATGAATTAATGTAAGAACTAAATAATGTGTTTCGTCATAATTCAGAAACTATTAAGTATTTTATCTAAGAATACTAATGTTGTATAACATGTCAAAATATATATATAACTATAAGCAATTGAATTGTTAGAACTAAAAGTATAGTATCATTAAAAAGGAAAACAAAAAAGAAAAGGCTATGAATATGTTGGGAGTTGGGAATAATTTGGTTTTAATCAAAGAATATACTTCCATTTGGTATATATTTTTATTCTGTTCAACATTAGTCCATTTTCTATGAAAATTATGAAAATAACAGCCACCAAAAGAATACAAAAGCAATGGGAAAAAAAAAATAATATGCTTACAAAATCCGAAATCTATAAGGAATATGAAGTGTTGAATCTTATATCACGATCTTAGATTGGTAATAAGGGATCTAAGTAGATTTATTCGAGAACTTCAATGTTTACTGATGGTCTCATTGCACGTTAGCTCACATAACATGAGACATAAATGCTTACTATGCCATATGTAAAATTTGTTTAAATAATGGTTTTGAAGGTCCGTTAATTGATATGTAGAAGTGGAACATAAGTCCAAATATAAGTTGAGAACACCGAGTTTAAATGAGTAATTATATAAAAAACTTAAGTGTTGGGCCTAGATTTTAGAACGATTTGGGTCATTCCACTATTATATGTTTCAATATCATTAAACTATTTTATAATTTTTCTAATAAGTCGATATTGATTGAACTCAAAACTTTTCAATTGTAGAAACTTTAATAATGTGTCAAGAAATCGATTAAATTAAAAACTTAAGTGGAAAGTTAAGATGCAACAACATCCATAGTATTGACAATATAATTAGTTTATAATTCAAAATTCATGATTGTTTGATGGATTGATATAGACCAACAATGTCCTATAATCCAATTTTCCTAATATGTAATATCTTTTTAATTGATTAGAATGAACTATAAACAATTAGAGATAATAATTAGCATATCCTAATCCCTGATTAGATACAAACAATGCAATTTCATCATGAAAGTTCTAGACGGACCCAATTCAATTGCTCTTAGTTGTCACTTGTCAATTTTAAATCATACAAAGTTGTCCATCTCAAATCATTTGGCTATTTATTATCTTATAAAATATGGTGAAAAATCATTGATGGTGTATCTTGTGTTTAGTACTAGCAAAGGATGAGCAATTAGTGAACTAAGGCGTAACCATTAACCATCAATCCGACCCCCTACGGTAAGTTAGAGGTAAAATCTAACATGTTATTTCTGTCACGGCCGTTCTACATGTTTAATCGGTTATTTTCTTTAGTATTAATGATGATGAGTGTCAATATGTCCCTAAAGCAAAAATTTATTTAAATTTAAACATTCTTTGGATGGATTCTAATTATGGCAAACCATTATTTGATTCCTTATAAAATCACATTTTCCATGTGAACCCATTTGAATGAAATTATTTTCTTGAAATAATTTGAATGAAAATATTTAGGAATATAACACTTATTTTGGCATAAATTTTGTAAATCAGTTTCTTTCATTCAAACTCGTCAAGATTTTATTGATTTTCAAATTAATCCATATTTTATAGGTTGCCGTAGTCGATAATGCTCAAGTCCCATATAAACGTTTAAAATTAAATATTCGATTTAAACCGACAAAACCATTTATATACTCAAAATTAGAATAGCAAAAAAGGGACTCAAAAAATCTGAATGGTCTTCATAGATGCTCAATTATACCCAAAATCGTACTCAATTGGTCTTCCAAGATATCCAATTACCCAAAATTATACTCAAAATCTGAATTATCTCTTATCGATTTCCAATACTAATCCTTAATTAGTTTTCATATGTACTCAATCTCGGAGACTAATCCGTACTCGATCGCCCGACTAGCGTTGTATTTTAGTAGGTTGTATGTTAATGCACTTAATTATCCACAAAGTATATAATCAAGATCCATAATTCATCAACCATAATTAAAGTAACCATTCTCATAATAAAATCAGAATAAGACATTTTTATTACATCATCAACCAACCCAAATTTAAGACCCATTCTCATTTTCTCCCTTGTTTTTCAACACCCCAAAAAAAAGGGAAACTAAACGACAAAAATAAGCACAAAAATCACCACACAACAAACAACCCCTTAAAAGCCTACTCACATCTCCCTTCCCTCACACGCTTAACACGTGCCACCTATCTTTATTATTCCACTAACTTATTATAATAGTAACGCCCACACCCGATCAGAATCTCTGGGTCCAACCTAAATAGCAAGAACCAGACCCGGAACCGATTTCCCGACCCGATTCGAGAGGCTGCTCTCCCAAACGGATGGGCAATGCACCGGTGTGATCCCCGCGGTAACCCGAGACTGATCTTGATTCCCGAACCGAGTAACCGTAAGAGAAGTATTGAAGTACTCTCTAACTTGAGAGATTATCCCATCAGCGGTCACGGTCCAGGCGTGGATCCAGGAAATGGACCGGGTCGGGTCGCACCCTTCTGCGATCACAATCGACCCGAAAGCCCGGACAAACTCGGGTTTGAATTCGAATTGGATATCGAGTGCGGTGGTGGCACCGGTGAGGATTTGCATCAAAAACTGGTGAGTCGGGGGGCCGTGGAACCACCACTCGAGGTCCGGGGCAAGGATCTTTGACACGGTGGCGACGTCTCGGGATCTCAAGGCGTCATAGAGGGCAAGAACCACGTCTTGGTTCTTTCTGGAAAGTTCGTCCAGAGTTTCCTGTGAGTTAGCCAGCCCGAAGAGAGAGAAAGATGAGAAATTTCTAGAGAGAGAAAGTGCAGGTTTTTAGAGAGAGAAACAATGGAGGTGGGATTTGAGGAAGAAGATGAAGTGGAGGATTTGAGGAGGGGGTGTTTTTATAGGGGAGGAGGAGGGTAGTTTGGGTAATTTGGGAGGGTGTGATGATGTGGCACATGGAGAGTGGTTTGTGGGCGTGGGTGTACACGTGGCGGGATTATGATGATGACAGGTAAGCAAGTTGTTGAGTGATGGAAGTCAAGCCAGTTTTGTTGACTATGGATTATGGAAAATTATTAATGTTAATTATTTAGATATGATTTTCTCTATTTTTAATTTAATACGTTATTTACTTGGGAACCAGCAGATTTAGGATCATGTTCATACTCTTTCCTCATCTTAATTGATAAAAAAAGGAAAAAATTAGGAAATTTGTGGAAATTATATCAAATTTCAATTTTTATTTTTATTTTTTAAAAAAAGTAAACAATCATAAATCAATAAGAACAGTCTACAAGATTTTGCTATGTTATCCACAATTCTATTAACTCATTAACTTGTATTTTACGTGATCTTGAGAAATTCTTAATAAGCCATTTACAAGCTCCTCTAATACTTTCATGGTCAAAAATATTTTTCATTTTTTTTCCGTAGAAATGGTTAACCGCACCATGTGATTGCTACTATTAATAGTTTCATGAGATTGGTCTATGATGAAGTGGAATTGATGGATAGGTTTTGATGTCAAAATCAGTAAAATATTCAATCGATAAAATAATTGGATCTATTTTGTTACTGGATCTCGCTAAGAATTTAATATTATTTGAGTTGTGTGGTGTGAAGTAATAAATAAAAATGAATATTTGTAATAGTTGAATATAATAACTAGTGATATAATCAAAATTTGTTATTGCATGTTAAAGTTAAAATTTAGAACTTAAAACATACAAAATCTTTGACTGAGTTTAATTAAATTATTGTTTACTAACACAGATATATAAAGTGTAGATCTTTTTATTTTTTTGTTACATAAAGAAGTTTAGCAACTTCGAGAAGCCTAAAAAAGATTGAATGTATGCAGTTGTCATAACACGATCTTAATGACCTATAATATAAGTTGCTATGAAATATGTCATTGAAACAGTTTCTCACTTCACCAAAGATATCAATCACTTTGACATCTCAATTATGCTTAAGTCTTGCATCTTTGAATCAACCAAAGCATAATCCTTAACTGTGCATTTTTTTAACTATATAGTTACAATGTAAATAAACTTTGTATTATACAACTGCTAGACACCATAATGTGGATATAATAGAGTCAAATACAATGAATTCATTTTTGTAAATAAAAAAGAACAATGAATGTATTTAAAAGTAAAATAAAAATACAATGAATGTATATAAAAACAAATAATTAAGTTATAATTTAGAGACCCATAATAATAATAAGGGTCCACAAAAAAATGCTCACAACTAGCTAGCTAGCATGGCAAACAGAGGCATTGAAGGTGACCCTTTTTTTGGAGTCTATATATGAAATTAAGATAGCAATTTTTGACCAACTAGCTGGTTGTTCAAGGATTGATTTTGATCATACACACTTATTAATAATGGATTATATATCCCTTTTCAAACATCAATTTAAGAAGCACTTTTAGCTATTTTTGATTCATTTGTTGACTAATTGCACTTGGATTTTATCTTTAGTCTTTGGCTCACAATCACTATAAATTATTAGGATGTTTCATAGAAATAATGTGTTGAAAATCATTTTTATGCTTATTATTGTATTAGAAAAATAAGTCAACTAAAACATTAGGATTTGTCAACATAAAAATAAATGAAGAAACGGAAAATATTTTACTCTTGTAAAAAAGATAAGATATTCTTCTAAATTTTGAATCTATTTTCACAAGCGTAATCACACTTAATTAATATTTTTCAAAACACAATATTTTCTTTATATAATAAAAAACGAAGTCTAATATTTTCATTTGTTTATGAATGAATATCAGTCAGCGAATCTCTACATAATGAGTTTGTACACACGTTCGCAAGAAAGCTAAACTATACATAATATCTACATATGCCTACAACTTATTATTGATTTGTGATAACATGACGCATAAATGCAGTAGTAAAAAAATCACGACATATGAGAGATAAGTTTTAACTTCAATTAACTTAGTTCAATCATGTTACAACTTTAGGTGTTACTATATTCTTTTTTTTATGAGAACTCCTAACCATACTATTTAGGCTAAGAGAAATTTACTCAAAGACTTAATAAATTATCCAAAATTTTAACTTGTTAAAAAGGTGATCAACTTCTTAAACTTAACTTGTATTTCATCAGCTACTTGAACTTATTGGCAATATAGCCACTCAAATTTACTCTTTGACATAGCTTAGAATTATCTATAAATTTGTGTTGGATATAGTTTTTTTGTTTTTACAAATTCAAAAGCTATGGAAGAATTAACTATTAAGTATTATATGAAAGTGTAGGGTAGACAATAGTGGGAGCAAGTCCTAGAAAATAAAATTGGGTCCCCTTAAGAAAAGAAACGTTTTTGTCCCTTACGATAGAGGTTAAAATAGGAGAATGGCCATGACTGTTTTGTAACGCTTGGGACAGAGATATTTTCAACTTTGGTTCTTCAAATTTGATTGGTTAAAATTATTTAATTCTCTTAAAAGTTTTGGTTTCTTCCGCGTGTTAGTTTTTAGGTATAGGCTATGGTTACTTTGTTTTTCCTTTATTTTATTTGTACTTTGTCATATTTACTATTAGATTAGTTTTCAACCCATGATTTAAAGGTGGACAAAACAAAGTAATGGTTACTTTGTGAAAAACAAAGTAACCATAGAATTATCCTATTTTTTAAGATAATAAAAGGCATGTAACAATGTTTTATGTGGATATTACATTCTACTAAAAAGTGTGAGATTATAAATTCAAATCCCTTGAAAAATTGAACACTAAAAAAAAGGTCTATTTAAATTTTTTTTTGTTCAATTATTAAATTAATTACGCAAAAAAGCTTTTTTCTTTTCCTTTAGAAATCATATTTTTGGTAATTATTCGATTAGAATTCAAGATCTCATATTTTATTTTAGAGCGAAGTATGATGATTTAAAAAAGCCTTTTCTTAGTCTATATATTATTTGAACACTTCAAGACATACCCACCAAGCAATGAAAATTTGTAAGGAGCTCCGGGAGTAACATACTCCCCCTTTTAGGATTGTGCCATGTGGCACAATTTGATAAAATCTGTGCCACAAGGCACAATCCCAATGGAGGAATTTTGCAACTCTCGGAGCCCCAAAAAAAATCTCTTAAGCAATATTTTAGTGATTATTATATTCCACTAAAAAGTGTGAGATCATGGGTTCAAATTTCGTGATTGTAGAAAGTAAATGTTTAGCTTCCTTTTAGAAAAACCATCAATAAACATCAAAGGGATAGAAACTTTCTTTGTCTAATTGCAAGATAATGTGATATAAAAAATTGACGGTTACTTAATTCATTTAGGCAAAAATCCATAAAGAGGATTCAAAGTTGCTTCAGATAAATTGCTAGCGACATGCTTAGCATCCGACTAATAAAAATTACCAGAAAATCAAATTGCGAATAAACTTAATTCCTTCTAAAACTGCAGGAAGTTCAATTTCCTCACCTAAAGAACATGAATCAAGAATGATATCAACAGAAGCCATGACTTGTACATTTGAGTCTCTAGTAATCAAACAAGCTCGCGCATAAAGGCCATTGCCCTCCATGTAACATCACGGTTTATTTTAAGGGCCTAAAACTTTAAATGAGGGTAAATGGTAATGCATATGAACACCTAATTGGACTAGATCAATATTGAGCTCAGCCAGTGACAAAATCACTTATAGTTATTGATTATCTTTCGTTATAAATGATAAATGATGCTAGTTTTCTCAATTAAAAGTCAACATTTCTGGAAACAAAATAAAAAAATTCAGTTTAATAATAAAAACAAAATGTTTCCTATAAAAATGTTATAAAATTAAAATTAAAAAGCTAAAGTAACTTATTTTCTTATTACAAAAAAGCTAAAATAACTCATATCATTCATAAAAGTACTAATTTTAGGTTCTTGCCATGGACTTGAATTTGCCAGATTGGAAGGCAGATTTGACCACCTTTTTCCAGCCATTTGATCCTTATCTTTTTTCTCTTTGACTTAAATCAAACGGCTTATATTCACTTCAATGCATAGGTCACTGTTTAGAACACAAACGAGTAAAATAAAGTTGGCTACCACTTGTTAAGAAAGATACAATTTAATTTTAGGATAAAACATGAATAAAATGGTCTGGTTTATTTCATTTGCGTTTCCTATTTTAAAATAATATATATACCGATTTGTAGTATGGACCATTAGTAAACAAAATTTGAAAATAAAAAAACTGTTATCAAAGCAATAATAAAACTAGAAAAGTATATTAAACTCGATTAAGGGAGAATACTTTATCAGTTTATTTTGTATATTCAAAATTTCAAATTTTAATAGTTCAAAAACTTGACTAATAGAGAGTTCTTGCAATTCATCACATTATAACATTTTTGATAAAATTTAGTTGTGTTTTAATCTAAATTAGTTGTATTTTATAATCTCTTATAACTACATAAAAGCAGAAAATAGTTTATCATTTTGAGATTAGAATAAAATTAAGCTTAAATTTGTATAATTATGGTATGATAATCAACTTGATCATTTAAAAAAAATATGACCTAATACACACTCACACAATACTTAAATTGGATAAAGTAGTGTGTTCTAATTAGGTCAGATAATCCAAAATTAAAGATAGAAAATGTGGGTTAAGGAAATTTTATTTGGACTCCATTGTTTAAAAAAAATAATTTTTGTTAACCATTGTTTAAATAATTAGTCCATTATTTTTATTTAAGGAATTGTTTAGTACATTATTATTTTTCAATGTTGAGTCATTTCAAGTGTTCTTCTTCGTCTTTTCACTCCTTTTTTCCATAATATTTTTAGTTATTGCTTTGATCAATAAAATGCTTTTTAGAAGTATTTATAAAGGAATTTTATAGTTTCTAAACCTGTTTAACAATGATCCAACGATATTCTTTTCATTTTTCACTGATAAGATAATCCTGATCGATCGGGATTTAGTCACGGTTAAGATTCTTTCGTCATCCATCACTTAGTAAGATTAGAATCTGATTCTCTTCCTACAAACTCGGCTTACGATATCTACTGAGCTATAACTTGTACATCAACAATCCAATTCACATTTATTATTATAAATCACTATGAAACATGAATAATTTGGCAACAAATTAATTGTTCCTGAATATCAGCAGGGCTAAGAATTGCTGCAAAGATTAGATCAGAGTGCCAAATGTCCATGTGACAACATTCATTATTCATACGTGTAAAATTAATGGACTTTTAATTTAACTCACGATTCTAACTATAGAGAAACATACTTTTCATACAATACATAACTTGCCTACCTGCCTAAACTATAACTGAATTATTATTATACATAAATCTGCCTAATTCTTATGCTAGGATTTGGATAAAATTGAACACAAAATGTTGGCAAGTTTCATCTCAATTTTGATGTAATTAATTAGTAATCTGATCCATGATTGATTGACGTACGCATTGTTAACTATCTTACACTAACTAGCTATAAAAATTAATATGCGACAAATTTCATCTCGTCATATACTTGTGAATTACTGAATCCGCAAAAAAGTCAGCAATCCAAATGTTATTTCATTTAAAAGTTATAACTTATAACAAATAACTAAAAACAAGACTGAAAATCCATTATATGTTCACAATCTATCAATGAGATTTAAAAGAAAACATTGTTTTACGGGCGTGAAAAATGAACAAGGTATCAAAGATCGGGTAGCATAATTTTTCTTTTTTTGCTAAAAAAATTTGCAATTCCAATCTACAGCTAAGAAAAAGGCTCAAAACTAATTTGATACTTATCATAGGGTTTATATTGCTCTATGAGTGACAGATGACCGTAAGAAGGTAATCAAATCTATCTCGAGTCCTATCATATATAGGGTTTTCCATTAATAAGTCCGAATTCGAATATCTGTTTGGAAATATCTGAAGAGTGCACAATAGTCACATCTTTTCGAAAATCATCTCTGAATGGTGATTCTAAACGACTTTATTTCTTGAATCTGTTACTAATTGACCCATTCCTAAGTGAAAATGACCTTTGAAATGCATCAAAAGACAAATACAATTTCCCGTATATGTCTTTCAAGTAATGGTTTAATTGACCATCATATCAACAGAAATTTTAATCTGTTTGGTGTTTGATGATGATAATAATAATAATATTAGTAATCTAAGACCAATCAAATTAACTACTCCTCCATTACACCGTCCACCTAAGAAAAACATATGCACAAATCGAAATAACCAATAAAATAGTTAGAAAGTTTTAACAAATTAAATACCCTATGTAATTAATTACTTAAATAATATCTAGCATGAATGTGAGGTTATAATCTTTCTAAATAGTTTTTGCTTTTTTAGAAAAAGAAAATGGCTTCATTCATAGAAAGTTAATAATATTATCGCTATATAAGTAATTAAAAGATTTTGTTTACAATTTGCAATTTGGTATCACTGCAGGATTCCAGTCGACACTCGTATATAGTGTTTAATGTTCAACTTATGAAGGATTCATGTAGTGATGCTAGAACCATTGGTTTTGACAATGCACTATATAACTTTGCATACGAAGGATTTGATAAGGTTTTGATACGACGAGTGGTGGCGAATACAGAAACCTAACATTAGGAAGACAGTTTTAGACATCTACGAATAAAAAATAATTCATGGTTTTTAAAAGAGATTGAGGGATCAAACTCCTGATCATTAAAAAAAAGATGGCCAGAACAAATATCCTTGTAGGGGCGTTTTTGGCGGCCGGGAGGTTGTGCCACCCCTTGGCTACGCTCGGGCTTACGAGTTTATGCTCTAGCTATTTCACCCCTAATGGGGGTCTTTTCACCATTCTCTCACGTTACTGATTTACTATCAGTCACCTGCGAGTATTTACTCGGGATGAAAAAAAATTCTCTTCATTGCTAAGTTTTGTTCTCTCTCAACGTTTTTTCCTGATTATTTTTTGTTTATACACTCAATTAGTTGAAAAACTTAAATTAAATTTTGTTAAAAATATCAAAGAAAATAATATTATTTATCTCCTTTTAATTGCTGAGTGAACTTCCACTCACTAAAAAGGTGTTGATCATGTTATTTAATTAGGATTAGCATATAAGTATTTTATTGCTTAATCTGTCTCAATCAATTAACATTCCAAATTAATCTGTTTTCTGAATATGACTTGCATCTCTAATTGTTCTAAATGATTTTCTGAATAGATTGTTGGAGACGTGTGAAGAGTTTAAATATGATAAAATTAATATTTTTCGGAACAAATAAGAATTTTAGTGGAGTTATGACATGGACTCTTAATTCTATGTTGTGCCATGTAATTGTAGTTTAAGTCAAAATGAAATCCCAAATATAATATGTTTTATTTTATGGCAAATTAATATTTATGTGCTTGTGTAATGAATCCCACTAAACTATATAGAGATTATTTATCGTTACATGATTGGCAGTTTAAGAAAACAAAACATATACAAACACCAACACCACCTGGAGCTAGTTATAAAATGGTTGATTGAATCCTAAAATCGAGTGTTTGTTACTTAAAGAACCATGTACAAATCATGTTCAATAGGTAATTGAGCAGATCCAACTAATTCTTTTAGCGCTATGTTAATGGGAGGTTACGAAAGCGTGTCGAGAAGTTAATAAGTATATGACAATTTTTTTCTTTCGAGGTGCCTTTTTTGAGGATGAGCTAGGCTCAACCTAAAATTTATTAGTATTTTAAAAACTTCTAACATTCTGTTAACTCTTTATGTTAGGGAGGATGATATGATACATATATTGAGAATCTATAATTTTTCTGTGGAATTTTTGATGATCTGAGGTGCATTATAACCAATGAACTCTATGCTTCGCTTTTAAGCTCAGCTAACCATTTTATTTTATGAGTTGTTTATATAGAGTTTCTGATCGATTGAAGGAAGAGAAAAGAAGAAGTTGTGAAGAACATCTTATATACAGAGAAAGAAAGAAAATGGTTGTTGACTGAAGTTGTTACACTCAACAACAATCTTTCCCGCCAAAAACAGCTAACTAAAAGCTGACTCAGCTTATTAATACAAATTACACATTAAGTTTCTATAACTTCTGATGCTTCATCTTGTAATGTATTAAGTTCAACAGTTTCAATCCAACCATAAAAGAAAACACGCTTAATCAATCAACCTTTATAAATTACCGAATTAAAAATGTCTTCCTTCTTTATTCATTTTAAATAATTTTCCAAATACACTAGCTGGAGAGGTGAATTTAAAATATAAATATTTGAAAGAAGTAAAGGGAAAACTTAGTGCGGCCATGACATGAATTCTTTTTACTTGTGCCATGTATAATATACTAATAGCTAAATAACCAAACAAAATTCCAAACAATCCTACTATTAATGCCATTAATTTCTATTTAAGGAAAATAACACTAGTAGAAGAAATTATACTTAATTAGGACTCTTAACCTAAGCTACGAAGTTTTAATATAAAGTCAAAGATATTCACATAAATCTTTCTGCTTTTAGAGAAATTAAAATAAAGACATTGTATGATGCTTGACAATTGGACTCCTAGAGGTGGAGTAAAGCATTGTATAATTTTTTTTATATATAATAAGACATTATTTAATCTGTAAGTATTCAAAATAATGGTTTTTATCTGATCTAAAATGTTAACTTTCATCTCATGATCTAATATTCAGTTACATTGGTTGAGATTTTACTAATTTTAATAGGTTAAAAAAGATTAGGGGCATAACCTTTAGATTGATCAAGGAGAAAAGTGTCCCTTTAAGTCATAGATAAATTTAGTAAGGCATAACTGAAAATGTATGATATATAATTATGTTCGTTTATTATTTGGTGAAAAATGTTAAAACTTGTAGCTCTAATATGAGGTATTTGTTTACTGATAGTAGGATCTATAGATTTAGTGGACTTTGCGTTTCCGAAGTATTTTTGCTCCATAGAAGTATAAAAAAAGTTGCTTTAAATGTTTGTTTCGGGTCTAATGAAAACTATGAAGCTCTTTTTTTTTATAATTGACGAAGTACGTACTCTAGAAATGTTACAAAATTTCTCAGTAAAATGATATTGAGCTTTGATATTTTTATATTTTTGTTTCCCAAGCCCGTAATCTTCCAATTTGGCCCATTAAGCTCTCAATTTATTACAAAGTACCCACATTAAATTAATAACTCTTCTAATGGAACAAAAATCAAACTCTATTCAAATTACATTTTATATTTCATCTTTAATTTATTAGAAATTGCAATATTAACTATTCTTCCCCTATACCCTCGAAAAATATATAAATCTTTTTTCCAACGGTAACAAATATAATGTCAAACTTATAAAGGAGTTACAAACTTTTAATCAAATGAATTTGATGTTTATCCGCAATTTGATTTGAAATATCAACAAGGTGGGATGATGTTTCTATTCTGTTATGATCGAAAATTCTTCATCTTCCTCCCGTAAATAATTCCATAAACCTCTAGTTTGTGTCAAATTCCATCAATTATGACTTAAGTTTCAAAAACATTCATCATATTTCGAAGGAAAATTATAGTTTTGTGAAAAGAATACTAGTATTATTTAGATGTCATGGACCGAACCAACGTAAAATCATCACGTAGATACACACAAATATTGTATAATGAGAGATCAAAGAATCGGCAAGCTACTTACCAACGAAAGAAAATGAGAGATTAAAGAACAGACAAACTACTTACGGACGAAAAACCCGAGCAAGATAATCATAAACATCTTAAATCAACATAATTTTCAAGTTGTTTACCATCAATGGAGGTGCTAAAATTACACATTATATTTTTCCAAATCTGTAGAACCATCAGAAAATGATTTCTGAGACCAAAATATGAACTCCAATCCGAAAAATATAGCTACTCAGATTCTGGAAAAGGAATAAGCAAATACTCAAATTTAATCATGTTACATACAAAATTTACATTACAGTTCTCTTGATTGAATCATCACACGTAAACATGCTATACTATCTATGCCGCGTTCCACCTAAGCATTGTGTCTTTCGATCACTGATGGAGAAGGTGGTGTCATCGTCTCATCTTTCCCGTTTGCAGTCAACTCTCTGTTCACTGTCGAAAGCTGGATATCTTGATTGTGATGTTCGCTTGAAGTCTTGGGAGGGATATTGCTGAAAGGAGAGCTCGGGCCAGATACAGATTCGGGAGGTAAAGGCTGCAAATGGTTGCTACTAGTGTCTACTTGTTTCTTGTAGAATTTATCGTGAACAATGTCGTATGAATTCGCGGTTCGGACTTCCTGAGCAAGAGAGCACCAGCAACAACATAGCCAGAGCATACAGTCGGAGACCGAGGGCTTTCCGAAACAGAAGGTATAAGTCGGCAAATGAAACCTTTTCCTCATTTGAATTCTCCAGAACCCGCCGTACAACAAGCCGAATACACACAGAATAATGCCGGTAAGCCCTAACGCTTGTCGGACAGCCTCGTTATCAATATTGACAGCGGCCAAGTTGAAAATCCAGAATGGAGCCATACAAAAGAGGACAAACGTCGCGATATGGACGTACATGTTACCAAATCCAAGCCTCTCCATATTCCATCCGAAAACACAAAAACTGCAGAAAAGTGACAAGTATGCTAAAGAAATGTCGTCCCAAAAATCGAGTACTCCTCCACTCCATAGCGGTCTAGCTTCAACTCTTCCTTCTTCGTCTCGAGTTGCAAAAGAAAATCTCTTTTCGATCGTCCTTAATCTTGATTGCTCAGTTCTCGTGTTTTCATCGGCGCTAATATGAACCTGAGCTTCTTCGTCCATTTCAGAATCATAATCCCTTCCAAGAGGACTTTTAATGGTGTACACTCCGGCTATTGCTGGAGCAGCTATTGCACAAGATATACATATTCCGACACCGATCGCTGGGCGTTCAGATCTACTGTACCCGATATTTAAACCACACAAAGCATATTGGGCAAAACAATTCAAATGGAGCAAAAGAACAACAACCATCATGTGCATCCACTCGTGCGGCTTATAAGTCCCATTCTTGCAGTATAACTTTCTCATCTTCGAAATGTCGTCAGGTTTCCATCTACAAAGAAGTACGAGATGATAGAAACGCTTTGGATGCTGGTAGAGACACATAAGGGTAAACAATGCATTGAGTATTTGATTATTTACTTCAAACCACACGTTCCTCTGCGACTTCTTAGGCAGCACAGCATTCAACATTCCGGTCATTACTAGGAACAAAATCGCACCCGAAATAGCAACACACAAAATCCACACGAAAAGGGCCAAGTTCATCGGGTTCCTCATCCATTCCTTGGCCATTTTCATCACAGAATCCCAATCAATCTTCCGAGAAAAAACCCCATTTATACGTTCACGAATGCCATGGCTGCTTGAAGATACAGAACGCGAGATATCGTCTTTGTCCTGAGCTAACCGTCTGAATTTGGCAGATGCAGAACCGATTTGGAGAAACTTAAGCCTATTGGGAAGAGCAGATAAGGTGTCCTGGCCGTTATTCTGGGGATCCTCATCGCTCAACAGCGTCCTTCTCGACGATGTAGCGTTGGAAAGTTTAGCACCATTAGATTCCACAACTTCCAGTTTTTTCGGGTTCTCTTCACTACTCGAACCCATTATCAAACCAGAGCTTCAGCTTTTTTTCGTCAATCAAGATTGATGGATGAACATCAAAATCGAAAAATCCACTACGAGCTTAAGCTTTCCCATACATCCAATAGCTCTTGAGCTTCAACCTAACAATTAAACCTAAACCCTATAAAAAAAAAATAAAAAATTTAAACCTAAACAAACACAAATCAGTCAAGATTCATCAACAAAAAGCAGCAAAATTTTCAGTATCGTGTCAAACAGATTGTCTTGATAAATTGCAATTTCAAATAAACAAGCTAAACAACAGTGCAAAATGATGAACAACAGCCCCAATTTAACTGATAAAACAAAGCTCAATTCTATTAACTACCCATTTACAAGACCGAAAAACCCATATCAAAGATACAATCTTTACCGATAAAAACGAGATAAACCACCATCAATTTCATTAACTAAACTTCAAATTAGGGGTAAGCTAATCAAATTGATTCATGCAAACACTAAACTGATTAAATTGCAGAGAAAATTAGGGTAGAATAGCAGCAAAATTATCTGTATCGTGTCAAACATATTGTCTCTATAACTCGTAATTTCAAGTAGACAAGCTATGCAGAAGCTAAACAACAGAGCAAAACGATCAACAACCGCAGACCCAAATTAACTGATAAAACAAAGCTCAAATCTATGAAATACCCAATTTCAAGACCTATAAACCCATCTGAAAGATACAATCTTTACTGATAAAAACGAGATAAACTACCATCAATTTCATTACCCAATCCATCTAAACTTCAAATTTGAAACAAACTAATCAAATTTATTCTAGAAAACAATAAATTGATGAAATTGCAGAGAAATTCAGAGTAAATTAGCAGCAAACTATCAGTATCATGTCAAACAGATTGTCGTTGTAACCCGCAATTTCAAGTAAACAAGCTATTCAGAAGCTAAACAACAGAGCAAAATGATGAACAACAACAAAACAAAGCTCAAATTTATCAACTATCCAATTTCAAGACCTAAAAACCCATATCAAAGATACAATCTTTATCGTTAAAAACGAGATAAACTACCACCAATTTCATTAGCCAATCATCAAAACTTCAAATTAGGAACAAACTAATCAAAATGATTCCTGTAAGAACAAAATTTATGAAACTGCAGTACATTAGCAGCAAAATTATCAGTTTCGTGTCAAACGGGTTGTCTCTGTAACCCGAAAACAAGCTATTCAGAAGCTAAACAACAGACTCAAATTTACTGATAAAACAAAGCTCAAATCTATTAACTACCCAATATCAAGACCTAAAAACCCATCTCAAAGATACAATCTTTACCGTTAAACACAACATAAACTCCATAAATTTTCAATACCCAATTCAAAAAAAGGATAAACTAATCAAATAGATTCATGAAAACTGATGAAATTGCAGAGAAATTCATAACAAATTAGCTTTAAATAAAGATTATAAACCAGGAAATTAAAGAACGTACCTATTAATTTGAGAGAGAAACATTAGAAACGCCGAAATTTTTTTGAAATTTTAGGTGTTGTCTTTGCTTATGTTCCGACAAAGATGATTATTTTTCTTGAATAAAGGAAAAAATCTTGATTAGTTAAGTAATTAATGAAGATTAATTAGTTCATAATTTCTTACATTAGCGTAAGATAATATGAATAAAGAAGAATCTCCATGAAATGGCATCCACTTTCAGCTTAATACATTCTAGACGGTGTCGTTTTTCGACTTTTCTTGTTGTTTTATAATTTTTTATTGTTTTTTTTTTCTGAACGGTATAATTTTTTTATTGTTATTATTATTATTTTAATTTGATATTTTATAATAGGAAAAAACAAATAACGCCCTAACAATGACCAACTAAGTTGGTTAGAACATTTGGAATATTGGAAATTTTATTATTGTGGACATTAAAATATTAGCTAGGATTGCATTAATTTTAAATAATGTCAATAATAGGTAGATAGAGGTGGAGGTCCCGGAAAGTTGTGGAGCGGTAAAGTTCATACTTACTTAAATAAAGGTCAAGACAGTAAATGTTTTGATTGTTAGGTTTGATTTTTGAATTTTGAGAACAAAAAGAATTTTCGTGTTGAATACTCCCATTTTTCATGAATACAAGCCATTTACGAAAAACAATAGTTGCAAAAAGCGGTGAATACATTTGAGAATAAAGAAAAATAGTCATATAGTAAAAAGTCTGAAACTAAAACTTTTCATCTTGATTAAGTTCTGTGTTACATTCTGACGGTGAAATTAGTAACTTGATAAAAAGATATTAATGAATATATTTGACTTTCTTTAGTGTCAATACCTTTTTAGTAGTTTAATCTATAAAGAGGAAGTTATATAAATGTCCCTTAAAATGTCGGTGAACTCATTGTTAACGACAACCCGAAATTTATATGTTAATCTATGGAGTTTAAGTTATGGTTTGCTTTAGACAAATGAATTTAGCTTTTGAATCAAACTTAAGATTTATATTCTTCAACAGTAAATATTAAAATTTTGAATAATCAGAAAATAAAGTTTACTA
The DNA here is from genome assembly GCA_028411795.1 of Euphorbia peplus. NCBI lineage: Eukaryota > Viridiplantae > Streptophyta > Magnoliopsida > Malpighiales > Euphorbiaceae > Euphorbia > Euphorbia peplus. Next base: position 28,580,084 of record CP110837.1, read on the forward strand.
AAAAGTGACATTTTGAATAGACAAGGGGACAAAATAATGGTTTAATCTTTCGCTTTTTTTTTTTTTGGTGTAAAATCTTTTGCTTTTTTTTATAAGAAGTTGTTCAAAAAGGAATAAAATGACAAATTAGAAGATATTTTCTGTTTATGTCTACTTTTGCACGTGGCTATACCTGTTTGTAACGTGCTAAACAAAACCAAACAAATGGATTTTGTATAATTTTGGATCAAGTTAAATTCAGACACAACTTCTCACTTTTTGCTTCAAATTGGTTAAAACAATTCCCAAATTCGACTAATAAATTGACACCTATCCAAATCATTCTAGTATGTGGTCATTTGGATGCATTAAAATAATTATAACATGCATTTTAATTATAAACTAAAATATTAGTTCACATGTAACCTAACAATGTCAATTATAACATACGTACTAAATGTTGATTTATTCTCAACAAACCAATGAAACCAACTCATTTCTTAAAATACTTCCATTTTTATTAGTCAAAGAAAAAACTAAATATTTTTAAAGAAACAATAACTATAACGTCTATTAATTGCACGTAAAACTTAAATCAAACTAACAATTATCTAATAAAAAATATGTTATTTAGAATTTATTCCAACCGCAACAGTAACTCATATCGCTATCAAGAGAGTGCCTGACGATAATTAGTTAATATTTACAACTAAATGTTCTAGGTTCAAATCATAAGAGATAGGAGGATCAAATTTATAATTAAACTAAGTCCACCCTCCTACCTTTTTGAAGAGAAGAAGAAGAAAAAAAACCTAATGTCTTTCATATAAACGCATGAATCGTGAAATTAATAATCTCAAGGTGATTGTTGACTTTTCTAGAATTATTCATTGAGAGTAAAATCATTAATGTTCCTATGATGGTGTTAAACGACATTGATTTAACCATAACGGATAAAGTGGAATATTGCTTACATTTATGAGTACTAACCACAAAACCACACAAACATAATTTATAGAAACGTACTTATTACAATTTTATGTTAAATACGAAGTCTTATCTTGCCAGAACATCTCATCTGGAGATATTGTAGTCAGGACATTCTATGCGTAGGAGGAAACTCTAATGACGCGGTATTAAACCCCCTCAATATCCATCTATTACCATAATGCAATTCACGTCATCGTATTATGTAATCTATTTTTGCCATATGATTATGTGGAATATAAATGATGAAATGATAATTGTATCAATCGTAACTTACAATCAGGTTGATTTTGCAAGACGTATTATCGTAAAAATGCACTGCTGTAAAGTTTAAGAAAATCAGTTTTTCTATAAAATTCCATCTCTTTTAAGTTCATGGCGGATCTACTACATATAATCCACAAAAACACAGCCCAACTAACAAGCTCCCATATGTCCAAAATATAGCAAAACCAACCCATTCTGATGTAAAAGAAACAAAGACATTTCATACCAGAAGCAGAGTGTAAACGAAACACACATAGTACAATGGCGTAATCGCGTAATCAAACTGAAAGAACAAAATATTGGAACTCCGTGTTTAGGTAAGGTCATCTTCCTCCAATTCCTTTGCTTTCAGCTTCTCTTTCACCCTCAGCAGAAGGGTTGTCTTCCAAGAATCCTGTAATGGAGAGAGTTCGAGTTTGATAAACGTTGATTCATTTCTATTATCTTATCGAAAATCTAATTAAGATAGTGAAACAAGACAAAAGCTTGAACAGTTGAACAATGGGGAAGAAAAGGCGAAGTTGGCCATACAAGCCAAATGGCTCCCAACCCTCAACTTTGAAAACCACCGAACAATCCCTTGAACTTGTTCTTAAAGTAGCCTATTGGCCTATAGAACTCAATCGTGACATGTTGGCCCCATAACTTGCTTAAAATGATCACACATCAACTTGTCCAAATATTCACTTACTATATCAAGTAGGACTCTAGGGATTAATCATGTCAGTCTAAGAAACTTCAAGGGGCTAATTGATCGTTCTCAAGGATGGAGTGATCATTAGACTTTTCTTGACGAGTTTGAACATTTGAGGGGTTTGGGATCTATTAGGCCAAAACAAAGGATGCGTGACAAAGTGTATGTATGTACAACATATTAACGCGAACTTGGCCACTAGAAAAAGTCATCAAGCAACCCTTTACTTTTCTTTTCAAAGAAAGATTCGTTATAGGCAAGTTGGAAAATATGTAGTGAACAACAAAAAAACCGTTTAGTCTAATGCGTTAACAGCTTATTTGCGTCTACGATATGCAATGAATATTAAAAGTGAAGGAATGTAGAAAAGTTTTACCAATGGGGTCATGCTATCAAATTCCTTAACAACATCTGTAAATTTGGCAATGTCTTCCTCATCAATGGCAGCTGCAACATCCTGCAAACAGAAAAACGGGATTACTGTCAAGCATTCCATGGCCAAGCGAGTCAAGGAATCAAAAAGAGTCCCAAGAAAAAAGTCATCAACATATAGATCAAGGCCACAACTTTCATTTTCTTATCCTCCAAAAATAGCAAGAAATCTTCGTTTTCAGATGCAGTAAACATAATATAATAAGAAGAAACCAGGTAGATAGATAAATGTTTCTTGAGATGAAGAACGATCATTCGTGCTGCTTTTATATACTCGTGTACATTAAAAAGCAAAAGAGAGAGAGAGAGAGGATCAATTCCCCATTGCCAAGTCAAGTATTAGATTGTTACAAGAAAAGAAAGACAAAAAGTTCGCCAATTTATGTCTGACATACCGCAAGGAGTCTATATTCACGAGTTCCTGAAAAAGTAGGATCCATATCCTGCAACAACAAACAAGACATGTATTCAGTTCAACCGACTATAGATAGAATAGAAGCACCAAGATGACAAACATGACCAAACTAGACCTGGTATTTCTCCAATGCATTTGTAATGGCAATAACATCGCCTTTGCATAGATGGCAAATGCCTGCATTCAGAAGATGACCTTTGACTCCATATTTGAGCAAATTGTTGCTAAGTGAATGTTTGGCAATCTCTTCATAGATCTCAATCGCCCTTGGGTATCTGAAATAGAAAACAAACAAATTATTTAAATCCTGTCAAACAACTGGCTTTGATTCTCTATGATCAATTCCAAGCATTAGTAAAAGAGCTTTTATCCTAAATCCGTTAAATATAAAGGACCAGAACAATGGTTATCTTAACTTGCTATTGATACACCAGTATACTAGCATATAATGCTCTTTATAAAGATATATTTCTAATTCTATTATATTAGAGTTTCCATATTTGACATCATACATTCAAAGAAGTAGACGACCACATAACAGTTATCTATATCAACAATCCTTTTCTAAAAGTGATATATAATCTATTTACTCTTTGACTTCTTATGCAATCCATCCTCAAATATCAACTGAAATTTTGGTTTATTGGTTTCATTTGACTACTAGTTCAAAAAAACTGGATATCTTTTACATAGCAGTGCAATTCTAAAACTTTTCTGAAATCCTATGTACAACATTAGTCAATAGGTCTCTTTTGAATATTATTTTAAAGTGAAATGTACAATGAAGGGCTGCTGCCTCCACTGAATAAAGAAAGCATCACATCCTTATGATGCAGGGCACTTACATGCTTCGAATGTACGGCTCCACAAAGAAGAAAATTTTCTGTTTGAACCAAGCTTAACAAAGATGCAAACAAATCTTGCAATTTTAACTTGCCACAACTTCATGAAGCAATTTTCAAGACAATTGTCTACTTCCCGTAGAACCACCAAGTTTTGCTAGCCAATGCTTCTCGATTAACAAGCAATTCAACGTTAGGTCAATGCTAGACAGAGAAAGTTGGTTTACATCTCAATTATTCAAAAGGCAATTAACACCCTCTTTAATGGGCTGGAAATGTTTTTATAGTTAAAAGTTCTCATACGTAGACCAATTTTTTTTTTCTACATGCACAAAATGTCATACAACTAACAATCACTAACATATATGCATAAAGACCAACTATCATAAGAAACAACAAGATCAGATATGAGAGCAAAAAATTTCATCACATAAACAATCATCTAGGAAGACAACACCCTTACTGTTCTAGCTGAGCAGCAAATTGTGCTACTTTCTGCTTGCATTGGTTGGCAGAAGTTGTTACTTCTTCACCTTGGAAAAAATCAGCTGCCTTTTCAAAGAAGTCCATAGCTTTCTCAATATTTGCTTCTGACTCGTACAGTTCAGCAACTTCCTGTTCACAATCAAAATCCCATGTCAACCATTAAACATATATGTTTGTAACTATACATACCAACAGACCAACAATATCGTGACTTCTAAATTTTTGGATACATGGCTGTGAAATGGGAAGTTATTGAAATGGTTGTATGAGCTTTTTGTAGGAAAAGAAAAAGGAAAGCTTCCAGCAAATGAAAATTAGTAATAAGAATGGAACCTTGTAGTATCTTGCAGCCATACTGATCCTTCCTATATCACAAAACAATTCCACTGCCTGGACCAAGCAAGATATTGCCTCTGCCAAAAAGCAAAACCGCAAGCTTTAGACAAACATGAGAACGGAAAATGGGGTTTGGCAAAACATTCTAATCATGCTAAATTTCAAGAACATACAATATCTCACGATTAATAGAGAAAAGCATGTGCTAACAATATATAAAAGGAAAACAAATGAAAGTGAGAATTAAAACAGGGTCCAGGTTTACTAGAATACTTCAAATATTTACTCATTGGAGGAGCTTCCGATAATGGGCTACACAGGACCATCTTTCTTATCTGAAACTAACGCTCATCCTAAACCAAATGAAGCATAATCCACCTCTACTAAGTCCCCTCAATTTTAAAACACGCCACAACGAAATAAAACATGGCAGTTACACCATGAATATTGAACTATAAAACACGCTAAAAAAAAGAAGAAAAAAAGGTCAATGTGCAAATGTGAACCAGTTTGGTTTGGAAATTTATGCACTTCCAAATGACCCCCTTTCATATTCCAACAATCCCGATTCAACAAGTGACAGAAACACAGAAATTTTATAAATCGTTCCTTGGTAACCTTGGTAATTTCCTATTTTATTAGGAAATACATCAACATTAAGCCGTCGAATAATGTCACTATATACATAAAACACAACAGTTGGTGTAAATTCATACCGTTTGTAGATGTTTTCTTGTAACAATGAGCAGCATCAACATAAGCTTGGGCAGCTTCATGTTTACTATCGCACTGCAAACATAAGGTAACACTATCAATAAACTCCACCAAACCACTGGAAAAAAAAGATACCATAGTTATAAACTCTACTCAATAGCTAATTCCAATATGCAACACACTCACCTTCAAATGACAGCTAGCCAATTTGACATAAGTTGCTCCAGCTCTATCCCCTGAAACATCACAAGTCTGATATCAGTAAACCAAAGTATATAACTTGATATTGGTTGAAAGACAAATGAAAACTAAATAATCAAATCCAGAACAAAAGCCCTGGCATTATGCACTGTAGAAAAATTAACCTAATTGATTAAACACCAAATGAAGATCAGAATCGACACTGAACTAAATCATTACATAAATCAGTTATTGTAGTTCCATAAAAGATCAACTAAATCAGAATCATCTCAAATAGGAAAAATGCAAACTCAATAATGATGTCTAGAACAAAAGCATTGGCATTACACACTGCAGAGAAAATAAATAAAGACCAAAGTAACTGAATGAAGCTCAGAATTGTCCCCGAACTAAATCGCTACATAAATCAGTTATTTTAGTTCCATAAAACATCAACGAAATCAGAAACATCCACCACACTTAATTATTTAAAAACCAAAAGAAGATCTAATACTAATTAGCAATTACACCATACCAAGCATTTATATACACTTCCACCACATCAATTCCTAAAATATCATACTTAGCACTTGTTTGGTAAAAGATTAATGGAGGTTGACGGGAGTAATAGAATATAAACTTTCCACTTACCTCGTTTGGGAGTTATTTTAGAGACTAAATGAAGGTTAACATTTTACTTCCATTTAATCTCGAACATTTTAACTAATTTACATCCATTCATTTTATAAACTACTCCCAAACAAGGTTAACTTCTAACTTTCATTTCCGTTCCGTTACTCCCACTAACTCTCATTTCCATTAACTTGTCAACTCGGAAAGAAACGCTAAAATATCACCTCATCACAGTAACAACAAAATCCATAAATAGTAACAAAAACATCATAAGAAACCCTAAATTGATGCAATTAGATTAAAATGAATAGAAAAAACCCGATGATCGGAGCGAAAACATAAAAAAGAATGGAAATTTATACAGGATTTAGCGAGCTTGTAAGAATTGGCAGCTTTATCAAAGAGATCGGAAGCATCCTCGTATTTAGAACCAAAAAGACCCCAACCACTCAGTTTTTTCTCGGCTTTCTTCTCGAAATCCTCAGCTCGACCTATCTGATCCCCCATTTTCACTGCAGTATTGATCAAATTGGAGTGTGGATGAGGGAAGAAACCCTAAATTGAATCGGGGGAGAAGATGAATTTGTCAATCTTTGGATTATAATGGAACGAACACAAGGGAGAAAATTAAAAGGAAAATAAAAGGAAAATTCGTGTTTTTTTTCTTTTCAAAAAGTAGACAAAGATGGAAGTGGGCTTGAGTATATTGGGCTGGGCTTAGGCCCATTTGAAAAGGAAAGTCTATGTTTTTATTTTTGAAATAAGAGTAAAGAAAAATTCCAAAAATTATTTGGAATAATTTAATTTTGTCATTATAGTATAAAGGCTTCATACACGAAAACTCCTTGAAAACTTGGCCAAAAAGTAACCATAGCGAGTGTCACATTAGGTCATCGAATTTGCTAAAAGTAGTCGAATTGCTTCAAACTTGTTTAAATTGCTAAATGCGCTCTTTGAATTTATATATAATGGTATATTTTGTAATTTCTCAAAATTAATTCTTCTTTTTTCATGTGGATTTGAGAAGTTAATTGTGCCACTTTAAGTAAGTTTAAGGAAATGAAAAAAACACTATAAATTCAAAGAGTCAATTTACTTTTTCAATCAAGTATTGGAAGCTTTTGATAAAAATTGAGTTAAAGTTATTATTTTAGGAGCAAAATTGGATATTCAACTGCTTAGAGAAACATATATTGAACTATTTTAAGCAGCAATACTAATAATGTCTAATAATGTTTAATGTTATTCTACTTTGTTTAATTTTAGAGGTGAATTTTGATCTAATGATGATATCAATGAATTAGTGGTTATCTCAAAAGAACCATAAAAGAACTATAAAAGAACCATAACATACACTATAAGCTTATACTTCTTTTTATATATATTTCACCGATTTCTCGGTTTGAGGCTTGTTGGACACTCTTTATGTGATCCTCTTCCAATTAAAATTTTATGTGTACATCATGACTCGAATTAAGCGACTTGAGACTTTTAATCGCTCAAGTTAGCCTTAATTAGTAACCCCAAGTTTATATTTAAAGTCCAACCAAATAGAAAAGGGAAAGCCTAATGTAACCTTTTGCAAAGGAAAAAAAATGAAATTAGTTTTATAGGAGAAGAATTTATGTGGTTGTTGATGCGACTCACTAACCATTCCAATATAAAATATTTTCATTTTTCATAGCTTTTGAATAGATTAAGTCATTGATATTCCAATTTTCTCAATCAGAGAGAGAGAGGGGGGGATTGAGTAAAGTAATCAAAGTCTTGATGGCATATACCAACATCATCATTCATGGACTTTTATTAATTAAATTTGAATAATTAAGAAAATTGTTTACGGCTTTCTTTATGAACTTTCTTTTTGGCATATAACAAATAAGAAACAAAAGAATAGTTTCTAGATGTTTTTCTACCTTACTTCGTTTACTTTTGTCATTAAATTAGTTGTTCAAAATTTGATCAATGATAATATCATTATTCATTTCAGAGGATCATGTGGGCTTGTGCCTAGCATGTAGAGATGGGCTTGGTTGTTGGTCGCCATTGGCAAAGGCCTACCGTCTCGTGGGAGGGCGAAGGGTGAACAAGGCCAACTTTCTTTGTAGACGGGTGAAGGTTGAAGGCTTGGATAAGGCGAGTATCAAAACGTATATCATATATGCTAAAAGTGCAGTACATAGCTTCAGTTGCAAGGCAATAAAAGTGACAAGAGATTTATAGAATCTTAAATAACTATCGTCGTATTATTGATGATTCTCAAGATGTTATCATATCAGACATAAAATAAAACGTTAAGCTAACTATGTTGCAAATATGCGAGCTAAAACTTTCTTCTCTTGGCCTAGTCCCGTTAAGAATAGACTCCCTAAGAGCTATAGCAAATTTGAGAGTTGTTCTTATTAATATGCTTTTTCCTAAAACAATAAAATTTTATGTGAATATATATTTCTTTCTTTATTGTCATTAGTATTTAAAATCACTATCTTAGCAAGCTTTTCTTGTAGAAATCATTTCTTTTCTCTATTACCTTACAAACCTGTAAATAATATTCACGGCTTATATTTCTTCAAAACTTAAAGTTGATTAATATTGTTGCTACTATCAACTTTACACCATAAGATTATCTTCAATTACAAAGTTAAAATTTGAGTAACTTTTATATTAAAAGTTATAAAACAAAATGAATTTTATATTACGTTTTGAAGTTTAATGCTACAATATTAATAAACCTTGAAATTCAAGCATCATACATATAATTTAAAGTATAGTAAAAGACGTTAGGCTATCAAGTAGTCGAGATTTTTTAAGAACCAACAAAACATGAGTTTAAAAATTATTCCCAAATACGTCAAATTTTGAGTGTAAACGAATGTAGACGGTCAAATATAATGATCGATTATGAGCGGCTCGACGAGCATATATGAATTTTTTTTTGAAAAAGAACATATATGAAGTTCATTACAATAATGGTCTACATTATTTTATCCATGTTTAAATTATTCTTATAAGTCAAAGAAAGAAACCGCAAGATAATACTCAAGTCTTTTTCTTGATTATGTCTGCTAGTGCTGACATGTGCTATCATTAAAAAAAATAAAATACTCCCAAAACAAATAATTGCTTCACCCTCTCAATCTTCAACACATTTTATCAATCTCTCTTTTCTAGATCTCCATAACTTTTCATTCATCCAAACAAAGTCTCCTCATTCTCATCTTGCCAAATGAAACCAAACCCAGATCAAAACGACGTAGTTTTAACCGCCCGGCTCCTCCCAGACATCGAATCAACCCGAAACCAGACCCAAAACCATGGATCAATATGGGGGCCAGTGTTCAACATATCAACAACTGTAATTGGAGCTGGAATTATGTCAATTCCAGCAACTATTAAAGTGTTAGGCATAATTCCAGGGTTAATTACACTATTAGTTGTTGCATTTCTAGTTGAAATTACTGCTGAGTTTATGTTACGGTTCACCCAATCGGGTCAAGCCGAGACTTATGCTGGCCTTATGGGTGAGTCTTTTGGGAAGACAGGTTCGGTTGCTGTTCAAATTGCTGTTATAGTTACTAATTTGGGTTGTCTGATTATCTACTTGATTATAATTGGTAAGTTATTTTCTTTCCTTTTTTAGTAATTTGTTGTGGTTGTAAGTTTTAACTGTTTTTTTTAACAGTTTGTGTGTTCTGTTGGGTAGTTATTATGATCAATTTTGGTTGGGTAGATATTTTCTTGGAATTTGGAGTATTGGGTAAACAATTTATCAGTTTGAGGTAGATTTTAAATTATTTCTGTGTTTGGGGTAGTTTTGACTTTGATCCGACCCGTTAGGAAGGGCGGTTAAGCGGGTTAGAAATTGTTATTTGGCTTCTTACACGGGCGGTTTGTGACCCGAATTGAGAAGTGTAAAAACAAAGCCGAGGAATATGGTTTGGGTTAGAATCTAATACGAATTTTGTGATAGGCGGACGAATATTGATTCGCCCCTATGGTAGATAGGGGATTTTAGGAACATCCGTTGTTTCTTGCTACCATAACGAGATTGTGCTATGTGACATCATTTTTGTCTTTTTTGTGTCAAATGACACAATGCTAAATAAGGAGCGTAAGAAACACATGGCGTGTAAAAAGAAAAGTCCCTTATGATGAGAAACACATTTTGTCGATTTTGGAATTGCACATGAGAGCTTAAATTATGACAACTCGAATCTATTGCAAAAGAATTTGTAATGATCTCGTTGTATTGATAAAATGTTGCTCTAATTTTGTTTAGGGGATGTACTATGTGGAACTGAGTCGGGTGAAACATTACACTTGGGAATTCTACAAGAATGGTTTGGGTTACATTGGTGGAACTCAAGGCCTTATGCTCTTCTCTTCTTAGTCATATTCGTCATGCTTCCTGTCGTCTCGTTACGCCGAGTTGGTGAGTCTTTCTTCTCGATTAGTTAATGCCAAAGATTGCTCGAATTTATTGGGTTAAAATTCTTAGTTTTCTTGTAGATTCGCTCAAGTACACGTCAGCGATATCTGTTCTGCTTGCTCTAGTGTTCATAGCAATAAGTTCAAGTATGGCAATATCAGCAATGTTGCAAGGAAAGACTCAGAAGTTGAGACTATTCCCAGATTTTACCAATCAATCTTCTGTGATGGATCTTTTCACTGCAGTCCCGGTTATCGTCACTGGTTTGGCTTTCCACGTTAACGGTAAGTAACTAACTAGTTAATTATAATCTGGCATAGTATTTTGTTTGATGAGTAAAACGATACTTTTAGTCCTCTAAACTTGTCAAAATATTAAGTTTTGACTTAGATTTAGAATCGGTATGATTGTTTTTAGCTCTTTTTTGTTTGTCTTAGCGAACAACATATTTAGATCGTTTAGTTAGAAATGAAGCACAACTAGACGAGCTAACATACGTTAGCTACAATCAACACAAATAGTTAACAACACTTCTACCAAACAAGCTCTAGTGCTCGTTTGGTTCACGTTTTGTTGTTTTAATTCAAGTAGTATACAGACTGATTTGTTAGGATTGAAAAACAACTTCTGATAGATGTTGGCCTTTCATTTTCCAATTTGATGAAAATGTACACCTTGACTTGCTGAAACTGTCATAGTCCATGCGCCGGTCGTTAACTGACATCTATTGTCATCGGACTTTCTTTACCCGATTTTGATGCACAATCCATAACCAACATGGTATTTTGGACTGTACATGTCAATATTCGGTAAAAGACATTATCTTTTACATACGCATTAAAAGCGGACAGACCTCACACTGACAGTTCCAAACTTCCGATCCCGCGAATGAAAATGTCAATAGCCGAAATTCAACATTTTGACAAGTTTTTAGATGCCAAAAATATTCCCAACTTTTTATTATCACTAACTTTGTTCAATGGTTGCAGTTCATCCAATTAGAGCAGAACTTGGCAAGCCAAGCAATATGAGATCAGCCATCAAAATCTCCCTTATAATTTGTGTAGTAATATACTTTGCAATTGGTATTTCGGGTTACTTACTCTTTGGAGATTCGGTCATGCCCGACATTCTAGTCAACTTTGATCGGAATTCGGACACCCGAATTGGGCGAATACTCGATGATATTGTCAGATTAAGCTACGCGGTCCACTTGATCCTTGTTTTTCCTATGCTAAATTTTAGTTTAAGAGCAAACGTAGATGAACTTGTGTTTCCTAAGAAGCCTATAGTTTTGGCTTTGGACACAACAAGATTTATGAGTTTAACTTGTTTTATACTAGGTTTAAGTTACTTGATAGCTATTGCTATCCCAAATATTTGGTACTTTTTTCAGTTAATTGGATCAACTTCAATTGTCTGCATCTCATTTATTTTTCCAGGGTTCATCATTCTTAGGTAATATTTCTATTTAGTTTTTTGCATTTTTGCCCCTAAAGTTATCGGAAAAGTTCAATTTCACCCTTTTCGTGAGCAATTGTCAGTGTAGTAAAAGACACTAGTGGTAGTCGGGTGACCAGAAAACTTTAAGGACTAATCGAAAATTAGTTGGAGGACTAGTCGGAAATAAGTTGAACTTTGAGCGCTTAGACTGTCTAATCGGATTTTCGATGAGCAGTCAGACGAACTTCATTTATAATAGTGGAAATAACTCATTTTGACCCTTTATATTTACTTAGAAAAGGGTGAAATTGATCTATCCACAAAGAGGCTGAAATTGAATTTCTCTAAATAATTTTAGGGGCTAATCTGATTTTAGTTATTTGATTAAATTATTAACTTTGATTTTTACTTTTTTCTATAAAAATATTTTTTTTCAGGGATATTCATGGAATTTCCACAACAAAGGATAAGATCATTGGAGTTGTAGTGATTATCTTAGCTGTGGGGACAAGTTCTATTGCCATATATACCAACTTGAATAGTTCCAATATAAAAGAACAATAAATAATACAATTATTTTAAATTTTTTTCAACATCTATAAATAAAGATGTTGCATTTATTTTGCATAAAAACCCAATACTTGTTGGGTTTTTATTTATTTATAATTATTTCTTTATAATACAATCAAATAGTTCTTTTCAATATAATTCTTTGATTACAATGTAAATACACTTAGTAACATAATACCGATATTTGGTCAACATAGCCTGAATGCATTCATTATTTATTCTCGTTTTTACAATGTATGATAAATTATATGTAATGTACAAGTTGTTTAACACGAATATATAGTTGCCTGAGTTGTTGTTATTATTATTATTATTATTATTATTATTATTTTGAAATATTAATACTTAGAAAATACAAAAATCACATCTTTGAATATCTCTCTTTATATAGTTGGTATTACAATTATTATTCATTGGATATCATTTTATATTGATAAATTATTTAATCATGTTCAAGTACAAGCTAAAGGATACTCACCAACTAAGATCTCATCAAACTCACTTCCATGTTTCTTCAAATTTCACTCAATTAATTAGTCACCATGCCATGATAAATTATCCATATGGCTGGACCTAGTCCTAGGCCCAACTCATAACTTGATTGGAATGTTCAGTTTCTCGTTTCGTTTTCGAAAAAATTGTCCATAAACAGTCTAGTTAATCATTCCCATGCTGCAACTTCTTGAACTTAATAATCGCATAACGGGAATATAATTCTGATTAAATGACTGACATTCTTGGTAGAAAGAATGAAATTGTTACATGAACTTATACCTAAAAAGGAAAATACATAGATAGATATATGGCTCCCACCATAATGCATGCATCTGCTAATTTGAAGTCAAGATTTTAAGGGAAATAAAAAAAAAAGAAAGACTTAACAATTAATTAAAATTGACTTTGAATAATAATTTTTATTAAATATGACTTAGAAATATTTAGTTCGAGCTCTACTGTAATATAAACTTCAATCGTGAGATGATGAGAAGAGAAACTAGTTTTGCAATTGAAGACTGAGATGTACAAAATAGTAGAGCACCAAGACCTACCCTTGGTATAAGTATTCTCAATGAGTTAATTACGATCGTGACTTAATTACATTTAAGACTCTTTACTCGTTCCAATTAGTTATATTCGAACATCATCCTAACATAATCCACCTAAAACAAATCTAACAAATATTGAACCCAAGAATGAAAAGCAATAATACAAAGAAACTACGGTTTTGTATTGGTTCACCTATTAAATTTTACAAAATTAACAAAAAAATAAATATTTTTTTTTTAAAAATACTAGTTTGAGCTTACTTTGATGACTATCATAACATTGATGCACAAACCACATTTTGCCGTCCAAATTCATAATTTTTCACTATTTGGGTGAAGTTTTGGGCCATATTCTTGATAATTCAGTGGGGCCTCATTCCACCCTGTCATTTCCCTAATTAAGAACACTCCACCAACTATTAATCTTTCTTATCTTCATTCCTATTTTGCCCTTCTCCTACCTAACTGCTCATATTGATAAATTTGGAATAAATTACATTTCATAACTCATTTACTTTTATTTTATTATTTTCTACTATAAAAATCTTTAAACACTATAGTTGGAGTCCAAAATTGATAAAAAAAATCAATATTAAATATTAAAAAGGTCGTCATTTGGATTATAGAATTGCTGAGTTTCGTCATTTTTATTATACAGACGCGTATGATATCTTTTATCATAAAAAAGTTACATGTATTTATATTAAAATTGATAATAACTAGTAATTGGTCCGTGCGTTGCACGGATGTATAATTTTTATATATTTTATCGAGCTTAAAGATATTATACATATTACAATAACTAATGCGTTGATGGAAAGTTGGGAATTCAAAACCTATTTCTTATAAATTTATAAAAAAAAAAAAAAGAAAAATTATATATTTTGAAAAAAATTATGTACAATTAGAGTAGAAATAATAATAATTGATCTAAAATTGATTAGACCCCAATAACAACATTATCAATTTGATTTTTCTCACTCCTAATTTATCCATAAATGGCATTTTGGTCTTTCCACATTTTCAATTATTCCATCAATTTCAAGTTGTGTTATAAATGCCAATTAATAACTAGTTATATACAAAAAGACAATTTCAACTTTAAAACAAACTTTTATTTTCTGTGACCTTTAAATTTTAACACTAAAAAATTAAACTAATCACAAAACCATCTTCTTTAAACCCAAAACTCTCTAATTAATCCGACATGTCTCCGGCAACCGGAGCAGAAACACCTCTCCTGCCGGAGCACAAGGCGGATGAAGAAAAGAGAGGAGCTTCCATCACCGGAGCAGTATTCAATGTTTCAACTAGCATTATTGGTGCCGGAATTATGTCAATTCCGGCCACACTTAAAGTGCTAGGAGTGATTCCGGCCTTTGTACTTATTGTTGTTATAGCTTGGCTCGCCGATATATCGGTAGAGTTCTTGATGAGGTTTACGAATTCCGGTGAGTCGAGGACGTATGCCGGAGTAATGAAGGAGGCTTTTGGGCCGGCGGGAGCTGTTGGGGTGCAATTGTGTGTTATGTTGACTAATCTTGGGTGCTTGGTTGTTTACTTGATAATTATTGGTAAGTATGATTAAACCTTTTATTAGATTGCGAGTTTGGAGTCTTAGTGTTTGCACACCAACTTTATGAGAAAGATATGTACGTTAATGAATCTCGAATTGAGAAATCGAATAAAATTATAAAAGAAAATCATAGTAAAATATTCTGAATAATCGTGATACAAATGGTTCAAAATTTATGATGTTGGAAGCAATATTTTAATATTTGAATTGCACTAACACGAAAAATAAGTAAGAAATCCGTTTGAATTTTATTTTTTTTATAAATTTGTAAGGAGCAGGATTCGAACCCTAAATTGCATACTCACACATTGGTGAGTGTACCAGTTAGTCTAATGCTAATTGGTAAATCCGTTTGAATTAGATAGCTGATTTTGAATTTATTTTTCATTTTACATTACACATTAGATAGTTTTGTCATTATTGAAAATAGTTTCTAATAGCTACCTTGTAAGGAAAATAAGCTAAGATTTAGCGGCCACTAATAACAACAAACATCCAACTTATATAGACAAAAACAACTGACCAAATAAACTCTAAATTTATAAAGAAGAATTGAAAGATAAAGTGAAAAGTAGAGATCTTATATTTATCTCTAAATGTAGAGTTGAGAATTAATTTAAACGAGTTGATGTCTTTAGGCAGTGAAATTAATATAAATAGTTAGTTGTTATGATATGATATGATATGATGTTTAATCTGTTGGATGAACATGAATTGATTTATTTTATATATGTATAGCTCATAAAATAATTTTTTCATGTTTATTTTAGGGGATGTATTATCAGGAAATGTACAAGAAGGATCAATACATTTAGGTGTATTGCAAGAATGGTTTGGCATTCATTGGTGGAATTCTAGGCCTTTCTCACTCCTCTTCATTCTCATTTTTGTTCTTCTCCCTCTTGTTTTATTCAGAAGAGTAGGTCAGTAAATTTCTAGTTTTCATTTTTCGTTAAAGATAAATATTTACTACGGAAAAGATTCATTTTTTCCCCTAAAATTATGGAAAATACAAATATTCACGAGTTTGAAACCCGTCCAGTCTTAAAAAATGAGAATCGGGCAAACCCGTCTAAGCTTGCCCACTTCCAGGTGGGGCTAAGGATACAAAAATAGGATTACTTGGCAAACCCGACTTGTTAATCTATATAAAATAAAAGTTCAAATTATAAGGCAATTTGTAAATTTCACTGTACACTCTCATCAAGTTCTGTTGTTTACTCTGGCGTTGTAAATGGATACATGTATTGAGAAAGTTCAATTAATAGCAGATTGAGTTAATCTAGAACTAAGCATTTATGTCTAAGCCCATTAAGTCATGTCCGAACCCGGCCTGTGAGTAGGTGTATTGAGGAACAAACAATTCAAATTTAGGTACTATGGTAAAAATTCTAGCTCAAACTCTACTTATTTTCAAGGAATCTTACCTCTAATTTTCATTGTTATTTAATTGGAGATTGATAAAATCAAACTAGATTTTCTATTACGAGGAGAAAATTGAGCTAAAATTTATACTATTGAGTAAAATTAGAATATTTGTAAGATGAGGGAAAAAATTTGAACTTGTCCAATAACTTTAGGGACAAATTTGAAACTTATTTCCAAAATAGCTATTGTTTTAATTCCATAATTAATTACTTTGTTATGGGATGGTGTTTGCAGAATCACTTAGTTACAGCTCAGCCATATCAGTTTTACTGGCAGTAGTTTTCGTCGGTATAAGCTCCGTTATGGCGGTTTTGGCACTTGTACAAGGGAAAACCAACAATCCAAGATTGTTCCCTAACTTAGACAATCAAGTTTCATTTTTTGATCTTTTTACTGCTGTTCCAGTTATAGTCACTGCTTTCACTTTTCACTTCAATGGTAAGTTTACCTTCTACATCAACCATATTTTGCTTCATTAAGTACTAAATTAGATTCTTTGATCTATACATAATACATTATATGTATATAACACAAATTAGTTCAACTTGCAAGTTGTAGTAGCATCCGGATCTTACGTGCTATACTATTTCAATCTAGTCTAAAAGTGACATGTATTAATATATGATTCGTGATTTTTTACATGTCATACAACATTCTTACGTTGTTAACACATCTATATATATGCAGTTCATCCAATCGGTTTCGAGCTGGGAAAACCTTCAGATATGACAACCGCAGTGAGAATATCAGTAATAATCTGTGCTGCAATCTACTTCTCCATTGGCATTTTCGGGTACCTCCTATTCGGAGAATCAATCATGTCGGACATATTAGTGAATTTCGACAGGTCTTCAGACACGACAAGTGGTGCATTGATGAATGACATTGTTAGACTAAGCTATGCATTTCATCTAATGCTGGTTTTTCCTCTTTTAAACTTCTCATTAAGAGCAAATATTGATGAATTTCTTTTCCCCAAAAAGACCCTATTGGCTAAAGATAATGTCCGATTCGTGTCCCTAACTATTTTTCTCTTGATTTTCACTTACATTTTAGCAATTGCTATCCCAAATATTTGGTACTTTTTTCAGTTTGTTGGATCAACTTCTGCTGTTTGCCTTGCTTTCATTTTTCCAGCTGCTATTGTGCTAAGGTATGTACCATTTTTTTACCACTTTTAAGTTTTAATTCGGGTGTACGAGCGAAAACATCAGTGGCAGAGCCATTGGAGAGGTTTTCCGGGGTGAAATTATCACTAGTACATAATTGACTATATTTGCATCAATCCAATACAAGCACGGGCCTTTCTGCTTCGACCTTTAACTATGTAGTAGTGAATGCACCTTGAGATTGCCTAGAAGGAACTACCCTTTTTAGGATGAATTCTGGTGGTCAAGCGTCCAATGTAGATCATGCATTCCACTCTTGTCGCAACCGGAACATATGTTAAGTAATAGTAAGAAGTGCAAGAGTAGGTTAGTAATCTATATGAGTGACTTGTATTCAAAGGCGGATGTGTGTGAGGGCATGCCCGTATTTTTGAGGGTTCATGCGGTATAATTAGCACCAAACACTATAATTTCTGCAGACCTCAGAATTTTTTGTGTCCTACGCGAGGGAGCAACTTGTACCCCTCATCTATGCCCTTGTATGGAGGAAACAATGGTGTTCTGGTATCACCGACGAAGAACCACTTAGGAGCCGTGTTGCAGGGCTTGTATTAGCACCCTTAGCCTTTTTGAATCCAACCGGTTGTATTAACACCATGGTGGTGACTATTGAATTTGAGTTCAAAGAGTCGACTCTAATCTGACTAGAAATTTGTGTCATTACCACATAAACTATAGTTCGAGCCAGAATCTATTTAAAAAACACTAATAATCTAATTTTGGGAGAGAGATATTTCATTTGTCTAATAATTTTTATTTTATTTTTTTAACTTGTGGATGACAGGGATGTTAACAGAATATCAACAACAAAGGATACGATCATTTCACAAATAATGATAGTTCTTGCCATTGTCACTAGCACAATTGCTATATCAACTAATATTTATAGCATTGTAAGAAACAAAACATAACATAAATGTTCATTTTCATACCTTCTACCCCAATTTTTTTCTTTTTCGAGTTATCATGCCTGTAATTTTATGTATAACTAGAATTCACGGCGGGTCGATGTGATATATATGTAGACCGTATTGCACTCTGCCACTGGAATACATCTTATGAAACATGATTCGAGGTGACCTTCCGCTTGGGGAGAAGGCTTGAGGATGCTACAATTGAAATCTTGTACCATGTACTTATAGAATCCTATGAATATATACTTATGTAGATAGTCTACCGAAAGAGCTTCCATGTTGTTGTATCAAACGTCCGATATTTATTGTTACAATATCCGATAATTAAGGGTTCAAATCCTCATTTCTAAGGGATTAAAACACTGATGAGAGATTAAGTATCAAAATAGTATTGAAGTTGGTAAGGATGCGTTAATTTCAATTTCACATATAAAATAACATAAATTTGACCAAAATGTTTATCGATGCAAAATTTTGAAGATACGATGAAATTGGATAAACAATTTGCAAAATGTCCGATATTCATTTCCATATCTCTTTCTATGTAAGTAAATTTGTTTTTCTTTATTATTGAAACTTTGATATTATATTGCGTTATCCAATTTGCAAAATGTCCGATATTCATGTTTATACTTTCTTCCATATCTCTTTCTATGTAAGTAAATTTGTTTTTCTTTATTATTGAAACTTTGATGTTATAGTGCTGTTTTGGGCAAATAGAAGATTTGCTAAATTTCTGCGATAAATTCGGCCTCTTAGTTCTCATTCACAATGTATCTATATATAATTTACTAAGAATTCTATACAAAGTAGGAAAACCTTACCTTCCAAAACTAGAATACAAGCCTAAATAGGCCAAATATAAAACAATACAACTATTTCTAAATATAATATTCCTATACAAACTTAGGTTTCAACAAGATTGCAAAGTCCAAATTGTTTGTTACGATGAGTGGAAAGGTTGCTAGAAGCCTTTGAATCCTATAATTACATAGGTTTTGTTCGAACTCTCACTTTTTATTTTTTTATTAGCAAGCTGATCTGAGATTTTTGCTTGATTTCATTATTTTCAGTCTCAAAATTTAGCTTACAATCTTTTCTTATTTGTGGGTTAGTCCAATAAAGTTGGAAGAAGGTGGAGAGAAATCAAAATCATCAAATTCTTAAACTATATAAGTTTAAGCTTACGTGTTGTATTAAACCAAGGGAAATATAGATCTTTGCTAGAGTCAAGTTATACACTTTTGATACCATTTTATGCACAATAACTTTATTGTCAGTTTGTTTGAACAATTTATTTGGATGTTTCATAAACTCAGGCATGTACAAGCCGATAGGTAAATGCTGTAGCAGATGCTCAAGGATTGTACATCGATTTTTTTGAATCAGTTTGACGATTTCTTACACACACACATAATGGTTTTTTTTGGAGACATAATGTTCTTATTTGTTAATATACTTGCTTCTTCTCGAGTTACATTCTTCTCGAGTTACAGATACTTTGGACCAGCCATTTGCCACTGACAATTTGCTTTAGTATGACAACTTGATTTGCTTAGCCTCAAAGATTATATGAATTTCAGTTTTCTGAATTTGCAAACCTTGGAGAAAGATAACTCAAAGAAGACATTATTTGATGCTTAAAATTCTTCCTAAGCTATATATGTTGGTGACTATATTAATTTGCTGTCTTTCCCTTATGGTGTTTAATTAGCAGCTACTATGATTTTTATGATATTCAGTTCAAAAAAAACCATACAGGAGGAGTAGTGTGTCATAATTTCTTTTTGTCATACATTGGTTTCATTCTAGTATATAATACCAGTCCTATTGACTTATGAGGGTGAACTATTAATATATGAGTAATTCCTGAATTACAATAGGAAATAGAATTTGACGAATTTTTCCTTAAATTGCTGGGTTTTCCTTCCGGTAGTAGGTTTGGTGGGCACTTGGTTATTTTAGAAGACATTACAATTGTTTAGGGCCAAGGAAAGAGAATGGGAGGAGCAGGAGGTGCCTCTCGAGTCGAGATCAATAATATCGATGCCTCTGAAGAAGATTTGTTTAGGTAATGTTTTTTACTCGTATTCACTGTTGTAAATGCCGTCACACTGATTAGACTCCAGCTAGACGCTCAAAATCGAGTAGTAATTGAGTATCCAATTTGAACCATCTTGAGACTTAAAAATAGCAGATTTTCGGAAAAAGATAAATCTCCTAAACAATTTAACATATTTTCAACAAAATCAATTTACGGCAGAGTTCTTCAGATTTCCAACAAAATTTAACATATTTTTGACAATATCTTGTAGATTTCCGATAAATTAATCATTGGAAATCAACTTTTACTAGGAAATTTTCAAACCGGGGGGTCGAAACCAATTACTATAGAGGTGGTTTCAACAATGGGTGGATTGAAAGCACCGCGAATAGGAGCAGTTTCGACCCCCAGGCCACCCCCTGGCTACGCTCCTGTCCATGACCATATACAATCCCACTGAGTTGTTTGTAACTGATCAATGTTTATGTATTTCATTTTGATGATTGTTCATATATTCTATAGGGTTAGAAAAATCTCTAAATTGAATGAATTCATGCTTTACTTTCTTCTGCCAATAATTTATTTACGTTTATCAACACTGCAGCTGCCGCATCCCTGAGTGGACCGCTGAGCAATATGCTGCAGACGCCTTAGATTGTTACCATAGAGCACGTGGAATCAAGGTTCGATCTGTGTGTTGTTCATGCATTTCTTTCTTAATTAACTTTATTAACACTTGAGATAACTCTGAATTTATTGTTTAATTTCAGGAGCCGCTTTTTCAAGTTGTGAAAGGCTTGGGTTGTAGTCGTGTGCTTGGTTATATTTCTGAAGAGCTTAAGAAATTTGGAGTTCGTGACTTCTGTCACGTCAGCTTCTATGCTAAGCCCACAAAAGCTAATAAAATGTACAAAGATACTGAAGAAGAACTGCTAATCTTTGCTGAATTGGTTGATAGTGGTCATCGCGTTTTCATTCTTGGTGACTGGTGGGTTTCAAAGCCTGATGATTCCGGTAAGCCTACTTTAGACATTGCCTAGTGTGCTTTTTGTTTGGTTTTTTATCTTATCAATTATCTTCCTTGGGTGTTTAGTAGCTGCAGTTTACATTTGAAACACACTTTTTTCCTGTTGGAATCAAATTTGAGCTCATTCTTAATTGATGCACTTTAATTAATTTTCAGACAAAAGCTGTGGTTGTGGATTTTGTCCGCATGAAAAGAAGTACCCTCATTGTAAAGTTACTCGGGCGGAACAATTTCATACTGCTACGTGTGCTTATAAACCTCCTGATCGCACCGAGCAACTATTGTTGGCTGAATCATTCAAAGAGCAAGTGATGCTTCTGGAAGGTGACAAGAAAGTAGGGCGATGCCAAACAATATTTGAATACGACGAGTATGACCCGAGGTAGTTTCTTATTTGCACTATTTGTATGTATGCTTTAGTGATTTTCTTTCCTTCTTTTTCCCCTCAATTTTAATTTATATGTTTGGTTTTTGTTATGACCATACTAACGAACTTTGTCGTGGCTGGAAAATAACAGTTCCTTTACCCCTGACCTTACAGATGATCAATATGCTGAACTCGCCTTAAAGTACGTAAACTCGATGGAGGTATGCATTTTATCTCTCATCCGCATTTGTTTTAAAAGAAACTTGTCCGTTGCTGATTTTACTTTTGTATTCTGGCTAGGATGTTGAGTTTGTACTCAATGAAATCTTGGGTTCTACTCGTCAATCAGCACTTATGATGCCGGATGGGTTTGCCCATTGGTGTCACGTCTGTTTCACCGCTACACCGAAAAGTGATGATGAGAATGCTTCCCCCATTACATTCTTTGCTGAGCTGCATGCCCCGCGAGAGAAAGAGTATTATGTCAACACCTATCACAAATTCGTCACTGCCAGTGGTAATATTGCTCATAATAACCTCGATCTTGTAGCGGTAGCAGTACATTTTAAAGCTATATACTTCGATCCTTATCTATTTTTGTTTGTGTTCCGAATTGATAGACGTAGTTTTATTATCATTTTAGTACTCCTAGTTAGATTTGGTATGAAAATGAGAGTAGTAACTTTGAATTTTGCTAATGAATTTTGCAGATGAGAGGCAACTAGGTTGCGCATTTTGTCAGGATGATGAAAAGTTTCCACATCCTCCTACTTATACATATAAGGCTGGTGCTTTTACACGAGCCTGTGTGACATTCGACTAGGGCTTAAATTATGCATACTAACGGACTACGTAACTTAACCGTGTTCTCGGATGTTCTGTTTTGTTTCTGGGTTTGAATTGGAGCTAGCAATTTGATGTGTATTGTACTAGTTTCTTTACCCTTTTATGGGGGTCCTAACGAGACTTTTTGAATGATTATAATAATGTTTTGTTAAATTTTCTTTTTAACCTAACTCTAGTTAGGTTTTTAATTACCAACTCTCATTTGCATTCTATGTTACAATCAGTAGATTTTGCTCATTCTTAATGCATTTGCAACACGTTTAAGAAAGTTCGGTTAATGTCTATTTCACATGCACAATGTAGCTATAGCAAAGTTGTAAAAACCTCATGCCTGATATAATTTTCACTTGGTGAATTGTTTAAGACGAATAGATATTCAAAAGTAACTAATTCAACAATAATAAAAAACGGAGGCTAAATATGTTCAACAAATGACTCAACCTGGACCGTTTCTGAGTATGGGCAGGAGGGGACGCGGACTCCATGTTTTTTACTTTTACATAAATTTGTTCTTATCAATCAAATTTGACAGCTATCGTTCTTTTAAATGTAATTGTGATGAAGACACACTTTAGTCGAAATAATAAAGTTATTTCGAGTTTCAGGTTCAACCAATTAGACTGGTCGGATTAATTGGTAAAATATATAAAGGGAGACATAAGACATTTCAATTGATTTGAGGACCCAAGTGGGTGTTGTAGGGTAGAGAATGGTAGAAGATGGTGCTATGCGTTCCAAATTACGACGGAGACCTAAAAAAAGGTATAAATGATGTGAATATTAGGGTTTTGTGTTGAAAATCAGGGATATTGAGATAAAAGATGCATAATTGTTGATGAGTGTGAAACCAATAATATCTTTGTTAATTGTTAGAGATAAAAGATGCATATAATGTATTCAACTTCCTAAACACTACTACTAATAGAATGATAAAATAGTGGCAGAAACCTTAATATCTGAGCCGTCGTCGTTACGCTGGCCTCCTCTTCTGCCGCATCTCCGGCCACCATGGCTGGATTGGCATCTCCACCAGTCACTGATCGTGGAATTGTTGAGATGTTCGCATCCTACAAAAACAAAATGGCCTCTGTTGCAAACTCTAAGTCGTATGCTGAAGTTACCTCTTCCTTGCAGATGCCTACTCTGATTTTAGACGGTGTTGTATATGATGACGGAGAATACAAATCTGTGAAGATCAACCATAAGGCTTTCGAAAAAACAATCAAGATATGTAACTTCTCACTAATTGGCAGATTAAACCTAAACAAAGGTGATGCACCATGGAAATTGGATGAACTTCGTTCAGGGCTTACAAAAGCTTGGGGTATCTCGATTCCATGGCGTTTGATCTATTTGGGTAAAGTTTTTTACCATATTTTGCTTCCCTCTGAAAAATCTAGACAATTAATCTGTTGTCGTGGTGTTATCGAATTGAAACCTAGAACTTTTAGTGTCAAACCCGACCCTAAAAGAATCGAATATGACGGTGAGACAATATCTTAGACATACACTTGTCCAAAATAGTGTCTCGAGTAATAACCAAAACAACAAGAAGAATAATTCAAAACCTCACTTTAAAACTTTCAAACCAAATCTGCCTAGAAACATTTAATATTGGGCTGAAAGATCGAAGTCGGAATCTGCCTACTAAACACTACACCAAAAACAAGTGTCAATCTCCATCAATTTCACAACTATAATTACATATTGCCAAAATTAAGTATACAAACATCAAACTTAACATTTCAGTTTGTTTATCACATATATCAAACCGTTATTCATATTACATGTTCATGAACATCAACCCAACTTTTACAACAAACAACAAACCTATTTACTAACTTAAACATGTCAATATATACATATCCACAAGTGCATGATGATATGCAATACCCTAATAGACGACTTGCTCGCTCGTAACCGAATCCAAACCTCGAGCTAGTGACAAGTACCTCCTTCGGTTACTTGAACTTCCTCGCCTAAAAACATTTAAAACATTTGAAAAGATGAGACAAAAATCTCAATAAGCAACAACCTATTATGAAAATAGAATACTTAAAATACCTCTATAGATAAACCATGGAAAATATCAGAAATAAATAACGAAAACTCGAGCTTGTAAACATCAAAAGTAATAAGATTTCAAACTTGTAACATTGTATCCATTCCAGATTATCCCCCATGTGATTCAATTCGCAACTCATAATCATATTCGAGACGTCTCTACAACTATGCCAATGCTTATCCCGTATGGTCTTACCCGCCTCCTCGTTGTCATACCCAATAGGTCTTTATCAAAACTATGTACGCATGCCACATTCCTAACTGAATATGGCCTTTCTACAACATAATCACCATTCCGGATAACTCTAGATAGATACTAAAACATTTCTCAACATCAAAACTCATCAAATCATCTTTAAACCTCAATGAAAATTACTCAATATCATTGATGTGAACTTTCACAAATACTTCCACAAAAACGATCTTTAAGAGCATCAAACCATCTCTTTAACATAAAATCAGAATCATTTATATATCAAATAATACTCCTTCAAACCACACTAAATCTGTGAACACATAAAGATATGCATAAAAGCACTTCCATTTATACTTCAAAACGTAATTAAAGGCTTAGTTCACCAATTCCCCCAAAATTAGATTTGTAAAGGAGCTAAACCCTTGAATAGAGTTTGAATAATAAATCAGCAACAAAACTACTGATATATACACATATATATATGTATCCAAAATCAATTTATAGTTGATAGTTACTTACCTCTACAAGAAATCAAAAGAAAACACTCTAAGGACTCAAATCTGCCCCAAGATGTTTTCAGACCGTTCTCCCTCCACATGCCTTCAATCACAAATTCCTTGGGTGGAAACTTAGTTCTACATGTCTAGAAGCTACGATTAAAATTTCACGATGTTACGTCAAGTACAACTCCAGATATAGCTCAAACAGTGGGACTGGTCAGTTTAGGACGAAATGGAAGAAAGGAGAAGAAAGGAAGAGAATGGAAGAGGTTGATTTCGTTTTTGCTGATCCAAAAGAGAATTCTGGAATTTATAGAAGATAGGTAAATATCACTCCAAGTCCTCCAACTTATAACCTCTTTTCAAAAGTCCACCGAACTTTTGATTTCTAGTTAAAAGCAGAAATTTCTTCCTAACTAGGAAAACTTCACTTAATCCACTACTACACGAATATAAATGCATAACATAATCTAATGATAAGGTATTAACTATGAAATAAGGGCACATATGTCACATTTAGAGTGCGACCCTGTACACCAGATTTTGATTCTCAGTCTCAAAAAACAACAAATGCTCAGGTTTGAGTTCGATTATATAACTTGCCCTGGGTTTACTGGGATCCTATTATCGTATCTGATATTGCTCGTTGTCTTGGCGGGCTGATTAAGATTGATCGTGCTACTTTAGAGGGGGATTATGGACATTTTGCATGAATCTTACTGGACGTTGACATGATAGAACGTGATGTCAAGAAATTATGGTTGCAAGTGATTTTTGAGGACCTACCGAACTTTTGTAAACAATGTTCCATAATCGGACATGTAGCCTATCAGTGCAAGCAAGTTTCTGCAGAGGGGAAGGATGGTAACAATAACGTTGTTACGATTTCAATTGTTTCCAAATACAAACATACTTTAGATAAGCAAAAGCTCATCAAAAAAATCTTCGGATACAATGGATCATCAAAAAAATTCTTCTGATACAATGGAAAAGGGAATAACGCATTCTTCTGTGTCTAGGGAACCAGAGATCCTTGCAATGGTTCAATTCAAAGAACATTCAGAAAACATATTTGATGTATTGGAAAAATTGGATGACAACAATGCAATTGTGGTACATTCTAATGCTTCAATTTTGCATTGTTCATATAAGGCCTCTCAAAGTCTCATATGATTTCCCTATTATGCAACAAGTGACTGGTAGTTCAACAGAGAATGCTCAACGCATTTCTTGGGCAGATCAATTCGGATCTGATTCGGAACAGGAGGAGGAGGGGATTGATGCATAGAAAATTGAAGAATTGTGACGCTAAAAAAGAAAGCAAACTAGCTTGTCTGAGGAGTTTCGTGACATAAATTCTGATCGTGAAGGGTGGTATAATGTGAAAAGATGAAAAAATAAATATACCTAGTAATTCAGTCACCAGTAAGTCAAAGTACCCGTACGTACTTTCGAGTTGGTTCCAAAAGACAAGTTCAGATTCCTAGACGCTTCTCACCCCGACTTGATTTTCTTTTATTTTTGTTTCTCCCCATCCCCTGCTTTTAATTAAAAAAAAAACACTACTACCGATAGAGGAATAAATTCCTTTAATATATATAAAAACCATAATGTTTAGTCGATTTGTAAACTGATCTCCTAGACTTTCTTCTTGCTTCTAGACTTTAATCTTCTTCCCACTTCCGGAGGACTTATCTTTGCCTCGTTTCCATTTGTTTTGCTTTCTCTTCTGTCTTCTTGGCTTTCTATCACCCTTTTGCTTTTTGTCTTTTATCTCATCGGTTTCCTATAAATTTGTATGAGATTTAAATAGTTAGTCACAGAGCCAAAACTAGGACTCAAGATGACCAAAGGCTCAAATGTTCAACAACAAACATCTAGATAACAAAATATTCCAACACTAAAACATGCTAATGAATTATGTTGCAAACTGACAGTTAATATGCCAAAAACTACAGTAGCATAAATAGGGATCTTAAGGTTAAAATAGCATCAAAAGTGAGGAGTAAATATGAGAAACTAATCACAAGAAAGGAGATTAAACTAAATAGATTGGTCATTTGTCAAATATGAACTCTTGAAAGGGGAGAAAACCAATATTAAATAACATAACAAATCGGAATCTGATATAGATCATCAAAATGCTAAGTCCGAGTCCCTTCATTCCGAACTACTCTCCTGCACTATTGAGGAATATGAGAACTTCCTTCTTATCATATCGCTCCACCTTCCCGTAACCGAGGATTACCACGACATGATCAGTGCCGATCCTGAGGTCGCTTCACCTTCCCGTAACCGAGGTTTACCACGACATGATCAGTGACAATCCTAAGGTTCATATGGATTCAAAACTAAATTTATAATACTTAAAAAATGAACGAATGAAAATATTTTAATGAGAAAACAAACGTTTTATTTTACTACCGAGTTTTTTTTATACATTATAATATATTCGAGAATTTTTAAAATGCAAAATAACTAATTATTGGATATATATCGATATGTTCCAACATATTTCTCTCGATATATAAAGTGTCAAAACGTTTCTTATGAAATCGATGATATCAAATAAATTTTTCAACAATTTTAGAATTTTTTTTAAGATATGTAATAGTTACTATCATAATAAAGTAAACTCGAATAGTAATGTCAATATATGGATGTCATTATGATGTTTTTATAAACTTGAAAACTTTAAGAGTTGACATCAAGTTATTTGGTAAATGTTTTTGCAATACTTTCATTTTTTATTCATTATAATTTTTTTTAATGAAATATATGCAAAAAATTCAAATAACTAAAAAGATTTTTGAATTACGTGAAATCTTTCGGATGTGAGTGATAAAAAATTAAAAGAATTCATACATATATCCAAATAAATTTTGGCCCATATTATTTTAGGGCCATAGCTAGACGCCTCTCCTGCCCATGCTCAGGAAATGCACTCTGATTCAACGAGACATATTCTATCTCCGTCGCCCTTATAAATCCATGTACCATTTATGGGAAAAGATTCTCTCAAATTCAAAGAGCCAACGCCTTGTCTTCATCTAAAATCTTAATTTTTTTTTATGTTTTTCTTGTTTCTGTCGTTTACAATCTGCTTATATTTGCCACTCTTGTATCTTGTCATTGATCCGAATACTTGAGTTTGGGCCTATCAATCAGTCATAAATTTTTTTTTTTGCATATTATCAGTCACAAAATCTTAACACACACCACAAGAAAAAGGGTTTTGTAACCTATGTCATGGGCTCAAGTTAAGAAAGCCTAGAATATTTATTGGCCCGCAGTTATATAAGCCCATAGTCATTCGTATATCATCGATCTGAGTAACAATAGATGCAAACTCGTTTTCGATTTCAGATCGAGCTTCACCAAATCGAGCTTCTCGATTGATCAAGCTTTTTATAACTTGTGCAGTAGAAGATAATCCCTATTTTTTATTTCTGAATGAAATCAATTGCATGATGAAGATAAAGGTAATCAATTTCATTGTTGAAATATACATACTCATTTTCTACTGCATCATCTTAACTTAATTATTATTTTCTGAATGAAGGAACCATCCCTATAAGGAAAGTGATCATTCACCTGTCAAAGATCATCCAATACTCTTTCATGACCTTCATCTGTCAAAGATCATAATAAAGTGACCCTTTAATATGTTTACGCCTGAATATTAAAAAGCATTGCTTATTGTGTCGGCAGATTCTAATTCTACTCCCAAGGCAATGTTTGTTGCTCGGTGAAAGGAATCCATTTCATTCTGGCAACTTTGGCGTCCTCCAAGTAATGTTAGGGTGGAATTTATCTCCATTTAGACAATGATCTAGTGGTTGAAATAAATTTATCTCTTATAAAATACGTGTAACAAAGCTGACATGAATGACATTATCAAATAAATTTAATTTACACAAAAACATATATATTGCATGAATTATTTCAAACTGGAATTTTTATGAATTGAATATTCTTATTTCAATTCAAAAAGATTAAAATTATTTTGAAGTCCATTGCATTGAGGGCAGGGAGATATACTTCATACAAAAAAAATGAATTTTTACAAACATATATGCTAGACAAACAATTCAATTCAATAAAGTGAAGTTTACTCACCAATGAGCGAGTGAGGAGTTCATGATTAGAATCATACTCCTTACAAATTTATAAAAAAATAAAATGAAACGAAATTTAAATTTGTAAGAATAGTAAAACAAAATTTTATTTGACAAAACAAACTTAATTCCCATATAATATTCAGTAACTTTGTACATAAATCTGTCTTTTGAATTAATCCATTCCATTAAAATGCAGATCCAAAATTAAAATATTGATTATTAAAAACCTAGAGACCATTATATCATTGGATTTTGAACTTTACGGACCACTATTTACCAATCATCTTTCATGGATGTTTAATAAAAATATGCATAAGTATATGTGATTTTTGTTAAAAAATAATGTATATGTGATTTTTTCGAACGTAACTGTCTAGTTTTTGTGTGATTTTATCAAACAAGTTAATTACAATCAATATAAAAAATTTCCTCCAATTATACCTTCACTACACAAGTGATCATTATTTACCACAACTGCCGTTCCCAAACAATAAGCGCTCTTCACCGAATATTTACCATTCTTAGACTCATTCCAAATCAGTACATCATCCGAACCAGTCCGGGGCATAAGAACTTTTAAAATTGCTCGAGCATCCCTGTCCCTCAATAAGTACTCGATCAGTTCGAGGGGTGGAGAGGCAAGTTGGTTCGTTGGCCGGGTGTTTTGAGTGGCATTGCCCCCCAACAGATGTAATGTGTTGCAATGTTGATGCGACATTCTTTGTAGACGACTATAGAACGAGTGTGGGGGTTGTTCTTATATCAGATTTCGGGGTGTTTTATTTGACCTGTGTCAGTTGGATGGAGGGTCTGCTGGTGGTTTGAGAGGGCGAAGCGTTGGTGCTCTTGGAAGCTCTAAAGTGGTTAAGTTCGTTGGGTTTGAAAACGTGGTGCTAGAGTCGGATTCGTCAGTTGTTTCGGCTATCAATTTCAATTTCTCCGAAGATAGTGAATTTTGGCAATATTATCCAACAATGCAAAGGTATTCTCTCGGTTAAAAGAAGATATTTTGATTTGTTTTATTCGTCGATTAGCTAATGGTTTGATGATACGTTTGCTCGGTTCTCTAGTTTATACGCTAGTCATACCTTCTCTAATGTTTTCCCAAATTTGTTGAGTTCTAGTTTGTTGAAGTTTTGCCTGATAGCGGCTCGTTATAGTGTTCATTCCTTTAAGAAAAACAATATATAAAATTAAGTATAATTTTCAAATGTATTATATATTTATCAAACATACAAATATCTTTTGCCTAATTAATCATGATAAGTCAATGCCTAAGATCTTCCTGTGAATTAAGTTATAGATATTGTCTATTTTTTTCCGAAAAAAATAGTTTTTTCTTGTGACAAAAAATAGTCATTGTCTATCATTCAATAATAAAACTAAAAGTGTAACAAAAAAAAAATGAAACTAAAATAAAATTACATAACGATAAATATGTTGACAATCTATTAAAACTATAGATCTAACGTAAAATTTGCTACCCAAAAAAGAAGTTTCCCTATTTAAACTCAATCTACATCTATAAATACAGAGAGAAAACACTCTCCATAATTAGAGAAAAGTTTATTACAGACAAACACATTAATTTCTCTCAATCTCTCCTTTTGTTTTAGATAAAAACGTGATTAATGGAGATGAACAAAATTATTGTTACATCAATCCTCATAATCATATTTTCATCTATGATTAATGTTGGAGAGGCTTGGGATTGGAGTTGGCTTGGTATCAGGAGCAAAAATGATACCTCCTCAAACACAAGCCCAAGCACAGGTAATAATAATAATAACAATAACAATAATAATAAAAAAGACTCTTCTGATTGTTACAGTATTTGCCATTCAAAATGTAAAAGTTATAAAAGCGGTACCGATAGTGTTTGCGATAAGCAATGCAAACCATTGTGCAAAGATAAAATGTCCCAAGGATTCGCTAAGCTTGATGATGTACTTTCGGATGGCGATGACGATGCATCACGGCGGATGGGACCTCATTTTCCAGCGGCATCACCGATGCGATAGAACTTTCATTAGTGTAAAGGTTAAGGACAAAAATACTGTTAATATATTGATGAGTACTGCAGTTATAATTTGAATGATTTCGATGGTGAATCTTACTCTGTTGCTTGCACGTTAAATTTTTATTTCTTTTATGAATTTCGACAATTTTAAGTAGTTCACGATAGATTTACCAAAGAAAGAATGGTAGAAAATGGGAAAATTGAGGTTTGAGAAAAAAGATGATCATAATAGTAAAATTACCTAACTCACTAATAAGGATCATGTCGCGGTTAATAAATTAAGAAATTTTCTAAAAAATATCATGATGCATGAGTAAATAAAATTTCTGTCTCCTCACTTTATCTTTTCACGTTCTTCTTCTGGCAAAAATATCAATAACGTTAATAAATTCTCCACAAATTTAAGAAACTTTCTAGATTCAAAAATATAAATTTAATAAGTTATTTATAAATTGAACTAGCTCTATATGTTTAAAAATTCTAGCACTCACATCAAGAAATTAATAAGTTATATTTCATTTTAATACAATCATAATATTCATTTCTTTTTGTCCAATATTTACCGACATTCAAAGAGACTAAAACTTGTTTCTTCAAAGTATATAATGGGTACAAATTACCTTAGGGACAGTCATATATTGTCATGACTAATTTTTTTGGATTACGTATATACTATGGTGCATTTCACTCAGACCTTTTGCATTGACTTTGGGAATACAACCGATTTTAAATTTGTAAAATCTGGCGACGGATTAGTTACTTACAAGGGGTATTAAAAATGTCAAAATTGATGTATATATTGGAAGAGTAAAAAACATGTAGTTACACTTTTTCTACAATTGGTATATTTGTGATTGTTTCTATGAGCTAAATGAATTTGAAATGTTATCGAAATTAAATTACATGTATTACAAATGAATATTCTTTTCTTTTTGTAACACTACAAATGAATTCGATCAGCCAAATTTCACGTATTTGTTTTTTTATTTTTTTATATATAATCTTTTCGCACATAGATTATTATGAAAATACATTATTAATCTTTCTATATTCAATAACTTCAACTGTATAATCCATTTATGTACTTTTATAGGAGACTAAAATGTGTGTTATATATAAAATACGAAGGACTAAATTCTAGTACACCATGCGTTTTTTAAAATATAAGAACTAAAAAATATATTTCACATATTTTAGTTACTAAATGATTATTTACCCTCAATCTTTCACGATGAACATCTGTAACAATAAAGTTCATTCAATCAACATCAATTGTCCAATACTTTTGAGTTTCTTGGTTCATAAATTTAACGGCTTGAATGTTGTCGTTTTGCATGTGGACTTAGACGGTCAAAGAAGAATAAGGTAACCCGTTGCCCACATCTACACGAAGAATAATTCCTCGAATTTTAGATATTCTTATAAAACCATGATCAAGGGAAGGAATAAAGTAATTACCTTTAGCCGAGAAAATTTTCATGGCATATTGCATTGCTGCCGCGACACGTGAGGATCATGAACATTTAGATGTATCAATTTCTCTCTATGTACTTGCGTTTGTCTTGATAATGGAGTTTGGTCCGGACATTTGACATTATAAACGACTCAAGCTGAGCAAGCCGAGCACGCATGGTCAACTTATCTTGCAAAAACTGAAATCTACCGTAAGCTAACGACTTGGTAAACACATCTACCTCATTGTGAATTTACATGAGAACAACCTCGGTATTGGAGAAATATTGGGAAAAGAATGTAGCATCATTTGTTATAACCAATTATACTGAAATCTGACCATTTAATTATTGTGTAACAAATATTGGGAAAAAGAAGGTAGCATCATTTGTGTATCAACCTTGGTATTGAAGAAATATTGGGAAAAGAATGCTACAACAACTATTCTTTTGCTAACATATGTAAGTTATAACCATGTATGAAGAAATGACATTAAAGAGAGAGGTAAAGGTTGCCAACAACCGTTGACTCTTTACCAACCGATCATTTGGACTTTAATGGGAAGTCA
Organism: Euphorbia peplus; assembly: GCA_028411795.1. Taxonomy (NCBI): domain Eukaryota; kingdom Viridiplantae; phylum Streptophyta; class Magnoliopsida; order Malpighiales; family Euphorbiaceae; genus Euphorbia; species Euphorbia peplus. The sequence goes on from CP110837.1 coordinate 28,613,829, forward strand.
TCGTTAGTTTAGGTTCTTGGAGGAAAAAATTTTTGTTTAGGTATCAGTTTAGAAAAAAGAGTATAATTTGAATACCAATAATGTAATTTACCCATGTTTTTAAAGACCACTCTCATTTGCATCATATGTTAATTGTTTCCATAATCAATTAGACCAAATGCGGATGTCGGTGGATAAAATCAATTTCTTTTGCAACTTAATTAGTAATTTATTGACCACGCATAAAATGGAGAGTTCTACAGTGGACTGGATTCGATGGATTTGGACAATGAAAAATGAGATTTATGATAGCTCATGGGGAAATGATTTGTAAAGAAAAATATTGTACAATTGTCTTTATTGCATTAATCGAGTTTATTGTATCCACTCGATAAACGATTACTATACAAATCATTTTAACTATCCAAATAGAGTTGCATTATAGAATTGAACTATAGTTTTTTTTTTTTGTCAAAAAAAAGTAAATTTTCTTTTTCTCATACTTCTAAAGCAAAATCACTAATTCGACTTTTTTATTTTGTTCTTTTGTACTTAAATTCAGTAAAGTCCAGTTCAATTCAATAAATTCATTAGACATTCAACCAAAGAAGAATTTGTACTTATAATAAATATTTTTACACAAAATCTTCTTCAATGGATGTTAAACTAATCAATTTAATCTTTCTCATACCTTCACACCCTAATAATTTCCATATCAACCCATTTACCTTTACATTTTTAGGGAGCGTTGTACTCTAGGTGGACTCTAAATTTTCTTCTAAATGACCCTTAAAGTTGGCACCTTTTATCAATTTAAACCCTCATGTTCAATGCTTTTCACTTTAACCCTTTAACTCGAAAAAATAAGTCAGTTTAACCATTTTCAGGTGATGACAACTCTCAACTAAGGTGAGTGTAATACACTCTCCGATAAATATCAATCTTAATTCTTATTTTATTTTATTTTGCTTTTTTTTTTCTTTTATTTCTTCTTCTTCTTCTTCTTCTTCTTCTTCTTCTTCTATTTTTTATTTCATTTTTTTCCTTGAAATTCTGCCAGATTTCTGGAAAATTTCAAAAATCTTCTAGAATTTCAAAAATTTCGAAATTTTCAGGAAAAATCTTGAAATTTCAAAATTTATGCAATGTTCGGATTTCTGGAAAATTTCAGAACTTTAGCGGAATTTCAAGAAAAAATCTGGATATTCCAGATTTATTGAAATTTCCAAAATTCTGGAAAGGCTAGAAATTTCCATATTTTTGGAATTTTCGGATATCTAGAAAAATTTCTAGAATTTTCCAAGAAAAGTTTGGAAATTTTTTCAGATTTCTAAAATTTTGGGATTTTCTGAAAAAATTCATGAAATTTGGATTCTTGAATTTTCCAGATATTAGAATTTTTCGGAAATTTGGAAATTTCCAGAGTTTCAAAATTTCTAGACAAAAAGAGAAAGAAGAAAAAAATAAAGAAGGAAGAAGAAGAAGAAGGAAGTAACGAAAAAGAAAGAAAAATAATAATCTGGGTGTCATTTTGCAGATTGCCAAAATGAAATTTTTTCCAATTTTCCTCTCCACTTTTTGTTTTTTCCATGTAGGTGCAACATAGGACTCAATGGTCAAAATGAACTATTTTTTACGTCTATGAGTTAAAGTGAAAAATGTTGAACATGAGGAGTTAAATTGAAAAATTTGCTAAGTTTGGTGGTTTGAAGAGGAGTTAAGCCTAATATATATGTAAGTAATTGAATGGGAAATGGAAATTGACGATTTTATCCTTAAATAGCTGGGTTCCATCCGGTCCTAGGATTGGGTGGGGATATATTAAGGGGTTGCAAAACCCAAATTAGTCTTATTTTAGAAGACATTCCAATTGATTTTAGGGTAGAAAATGGGAGGAGGTGGAGGTGGAGGTGCTATGCGTTCCAAAATACGACGGAGACCTAAAACCAGGTATGAATTATTTGAATTTTAGGGTTTCGTGTTGAAAATTAGTGTTAATTTTGTTTGATTTCTTCAATTTTGAAGGTCCAAATCGAAAGTCCATGCCTCTGGAGTCGATTCCTCTCAACAAGATTTGTTTAGGTAATGTTTCATAATGGATTTTTAGGGTTTTGTACCGAATTTTAACCGCCTAGCTCCCCGACCGATTAGTCCTAAAAGGACCTCGACCGTCTCACTGGTGGCTAGTGTTACCATGGTTAGAATAATCTGTGAATTGAATGAATTCGTGCTGAGCAATTGTTTCTTTACGTTTATCAACACTGCAGCTGCCGCATCCCTGAGTGGACCGCTGAGCAATACGCTGCAGACGCCTTAGATTGTTACCATAAAGCACGTGGAATCAAGGTTGGATCTGTGTGTTGTTCATGCATTTCTTTCTTAATTAACTTTATTAACACTTGAGGCAACTCTGAACTTATTGTTTAATTTCAGGAGCCGCTTTTTCAAGTTGTGAAAGGCTTGGGTTGTAGTCGTGTGCTTGGTTATATTTCTGAAGAGCTTAAGAAATATGGAGTTCGTGACTTCTGTCACGTCAGCTTCTATGCTAAGCCCACAAAAGCTAATAAAATATACAAAGATACTGAAGAAGAACTGCTAATCTTTGCTGAATTGGTTGATAGTGGTTATTGTGTTTTCAATCTTGGTGACTGGTGGGTTTCAAAGCCTGATGATTCCGGTAAGCCTAGTTTAGACATTGCCTAGTGTGCTTTTTGTTTGGTTTTTTTATCTTATTAATTATCTTCCTTGGGTATTTAATAGCTGCAGTTTACATTCGAAACACACTTTTTTCTATTGGACTCAAATTTGAGCTCATTCTTAATTGATGCACTTTATGTAATTTTCAGACATAACATATGGTTGTGGATTTTGTCCACATGAAAAGAAGTACCCTCATTGTAAAGTTACTCGGGCAGAACAATTTCATACTGCTAGGTGTGCTTATAAACCTCCTGATCGCACCGAGCAACTATTGTTGGCTGAAGCATTCAAAAAGCAAGTGATGCTTCTGGAAGGTGACAAGAAAGTAGGGCGATGCCAAACAATATTTGAATACGACGAGTATGACCCGAGGTAATTTCTTATTTGCACTATTTGTATGTATTGTATGCTTTAGTGATTTTCTTTCCGTCTCTTTCCCCTCAATTTTAATTTATATGTTCAGTTTTTGTTATGACCATACTAACGAACTTTGTCGTGGCTGGAAAATAACAGTTCCTTCACCCCCGACCTTACAGATGATCAATATGCTGAACTCGCCTTAAAGTATGTAAACACGATGGAGGTATGCATTTTCTCTCTCATCCGCATTTATTTTAAAAGAAACTTGTCCGTTGCTGATTTTACTTTTGTATTTCGGCTAGGATGTTGAGTTTGTACTCAATGAAATCTTGGGTTCTACTCGTCGAGCAGCACTTATGATGCCGGATGGGTTTGCCCATTGGTGTCACGTCTGTTTCACCGCTACACCGAAAAGTGATGATGAGAATGCTTCCCCCGTTACATTCTTTGCCGAGCTGCATGCCCCGCGAGAGAAAGAGTATTGTGTCAACACCTATCACAAATTCGTCACTGCCAGTGGTAATAATGCTCATAATAACCTCGATCTATTAGCGGTAGCAGTACATTTTAAAGCTATATACTCTGATCCTTATCTATTTTTGTTTGTGTTCCGAATTGATAGACATAGTTTTTTTTATCATTTTAGTACTTCCTAGTTAGATTTGGTATGAAAATCAGAGTAGTAATTTTGATTTTTGCTAATGAATTTTGCAGATGAGAGGCAACTAGGTTGTGCATTTTGTCAGGATGATGAAAAGTTTCCACATCCTCCTACTTATACATACAAGGCTGGTGCTTTTTCACGAGCATGTGAGATATTCGACTAGGGCTTAAATTATGCATACTAATGGGCTATGTAACTTAACCGTGTTCTCAGATTATTGGGATGTTCTGTTTTGTTTCTGGGTTTGAATTGGGGCTAGGAATTTTATGTGTATTGTACTAGTTTCCTTCGCCTTTATGCCGGACCTAAACCGGCTTTTGAATGATTATAACTATGTTTTATTAATTTGTCTTTTTAATGGAACTCTAGTTTAGGTTCTTAATTACCATCTCTCATTTGCATTCTAAGTTACACTTGCAGATGTTTGAGAAAGTTCGGTTAAGAGTCTTGTCTATTTCACATGCACAATGAAAGATGATGATACTGGCCGTATAAAAGCAATTAGAAACTATGTTAAACTGGAACCTTCTCTTTGTTAAAGAATCCCTATATTATTTTTAGGGTGTGTAAATATATAGTTTGCCAGTTTTGTAAACACGGTGCCAGAATAAATGATTGAAAAATTAGAATTTTAAAGAAAGATCCAAACTTTCTATATGGAAGATTGTTATTACAAATTCTTGTTTTCAGATGTATATATTTAGGCTCCTTATTTTGTGTATAACTGAAACAATTTTGACTCGGTGATTTTGTGCATAATCGAAACGATTTTGACTTGGTGGTAGGAACGCACTAGAATATTGACTTTGCCTAAGAACAAGCGTATATGAAATTTAATCGTAGGTGTTCTGTGTAACACCATACTCACAGAACACCATACTAATATTGAGGACATCTTAGTTTTTCGTTGTTAAATTATGACAAAGTCTCATAGTACGTCTTCAATCAACAAATATCTCGTGTTTTATGCGAAGCTAATATTTCAATACGTATCCAACATTGGTAGAAAATCATTTCCGTTATATTCAAAACAAAAGGGCCAAGAGATACATTTTTAATAATTGAGGAGGCAAATATGTTGTACTTCCTTTATTTCGAGAAGCAAAGTACAAAAAATAGACATATTTAAAAAGCCGAGTATTATTTTAAGCTAAAATAAAAAATGTAGCAACTAATATAAAATTCAAACCGAGAGGCCTACATAATAAATTTTAACCTACACGATATAATTAAAACACACTTTAGAAATATTATTAACATTAACTATAATTAGATTTAGTTTTAAGTTCTAAAGCTCATACTGTCAAAAAACTTCTAAACCATTAAGAGCTAATAAAAAATATAACACAAGGCATGTGACTCCTTTCTTGATGGTTAGCTAACGGGTGTTGGTGGCTTGCTTTTTCCCACTCCCAGACGCATGATTCTTGCCCTAAAAACAGAAAACACAATTGAAATTGTTAATATATTATTATTTCTTAAATTTTTTCTGTTTTTGAGATAATATTAACAATTGTTTTTATAAATCTTACCCCACGCTTCCTTCTTCCTCTAACGGCTTCCCCTACTGGTTCGTTCTCCTTCTTTTCTTCTTTAGGTAAGGCTATACGAATTGCTTTGCAAAGCACCTCAAATTGCATAAATCCAAACCCATCGGACCCAAAGTTCTCCCCTTCACTGTTCAAGAAAATCAACACTTCTTTTTCATCTGTTGCATATATTTTTCCATATCCGATCACCACAACCGCGTGGTACGTAGCGGTGGAGTTTGGTGAAATATATTGTCTGCCTCCCTCCTTATATACCCATTTACCGAACGGTGGATATGTATCCGTGATTCTAATCGCGCCAATGAATGCTTTGTCCTCATCCAAAATTCCTTTGATTTCCTCAATTTTTTCAAGGGATCCGTCATTTATTTTGTTTTTGTCGAGGGATCTATCATCTAGTACCACCGTGTAGCCTCCACATTTATAACGAGGTATGGTTCGGGCCAACTCCGTTTGGGCCTACCAAATGAACTAAAAATTAGTTTCAAGAATTCATAAAACATAACTTAGTTTCAAACATTTTAATACCTCGTCGAGCTCTTGCTTTGTCCCAACATATGGAAAATAAACTTCGGCAACTGCTCCGGTAGACTCCAGCCAGTTTAAAACTTCATAGTATTTTGGAATTGTTTTTTCGGTTTTGACTTCGTTTATGCAGTCCTGGATGCTAAACCTCGGAACATCAATTCCCTTGGACCATAAACGAATCTGCCAACAATTTATCGAAGCATGATATATGCAATGATCTGAAAAGAAAAAACACAAATTATATACAATGTTCTAATTATTTTTTAAATTAATCAGCGAAGAATATAAGTCGAGATTCCTAAGTAAACTAAAATTTGTAATTCTAACCGGTTAAGAACAATATTGACCAAAATCAGTGCAACAGTTAGCTCTAAAAGCTCAATAAAACAATGACCAGTATAGCATTTGACAGCTTGCAATAAAGTTTCAGGCTTATATCATATTTTCTGAGGAATTTAAAGGGCACAGAACAAAGAAAATAGTACACTGATTCAGAAATACCCAAAAGAAACCCAGATAAAAATTAAAGTAAATCTGCAAAATGAGTAAATTCCGAAGAAAATGGGTTTAAGGGTTTGTTAAAAACTCATTAAACGAAGCTACTAAAATACATTCACCAAAATTAATGGAATATTTAACTTTAAAAACTCAAAAAAACAAAAAACAAATAAGATGATAGCATTTGACAACTTGGAATAAAGTTTCAGGCTTATATCATATTTTCTGATGAATTTAAAGGATACAAAACAAAAGAACACTTATTCAGAAATACCCAAAAGAAACCCAGATAAAAATTATAGTAATTCTGCAAAATGAGTAAATTCCGAAGAAAATGGGTTTAAGGGTTTGTTAAAAACTCATTAAATGAAGCTACTAAAATACATTCACCAAAACTAGTGGAATATTTAACTTTAAAAACTCAAAAAACAAAAAACAAATAAGATGATAGCATTTGACAGCTTGGAATAAAGTTTCAGGCTTATATCATATTTTCTGATGAATTTAAAGGATACAAAACAAAAGAACACTTATTCAGAAATACCCAAAAGGAACCCAGATAAAAATTAAAGTAAATCTGCAAAAATAGTAAAGTCCTCAGAAAATGGGTTTAAGGGTTTGTTAACAACAACAACAACAACAACAACGAAGTTAAAGAAACGTAAAGCTCAAGTAGTGTCGACAAAATGAGAATATATAGAAGCTAAAGTAACTTTTTTTAGTGAAAGATAAACCCAGGATGAAGATGAACAGCAACAAATATATATTCAAATCTCAAACAAAGTAAATCTTAGCATTATTAACTACTAAAATGATTGATGATTTACCTTTACTCTGAAGGAGTGGCCGGGGCATCAATCCCAGTTTCTTCATCAGAATCGTATCTTTCCTCCACGAAGTTTCATAATGCATGTCAGGAAATGCAGTCCATATTGCTTGCTCCATGCTTAACCCAGATCTGAAAATGTAAAAACCCAAAGTTCATTAAACCATTCCTAGCTTTTCTTTTTTCTCAAAAAAATCTGGAAAAGTTACTGTACGTTATACAGATGAAAGTGAAGTTGAAGAAGGTGGAGATGAAGAAGAGAAGTGAAAATGGAGATGAAGAACTCACAATGAAAACCTAGCTACTGAGATTTTACTAGCTAATATAAATCACAGCTTGCAAATTTGGAAAAGTTGATAAGGTAAAATGTTGCTAGAGTGTTGATTCATGAGATAAAAATCCCTATATATAGACGGCCTGTTTTCACTGCCATGTCAATATTAACAAGAGTAAAAAAATTAATACTGGCAAAATTCACTTTTTATCTTTGTATTTTACAAAACCCACTAATTAGTCTCTAACTTTTGTCTTTGTCTACAATTTAGTTTCTAACTTTGGTCATCATTGACAGTTTAGTCCTTGTCGTGAAACTAAAATGAAGAGTTAAAGCAGATTTTGGTTAAAAACAATATATAAACGATTAGAGTACCCTTCTAACTCAATCTACACCTTTCATTTCGATCCGAAGCCGATTTGAGATTTGCTTTTCAAGTTAGGGTTTTCATCGTTTTTATCTTTCACGTACGATTCACAGAAAAAGAAGGTTTTGAGAGTTGTATCGAGATATGAGACATATATCTATCTCTTAAATAATTAAGGGTATTTTTGTCTTTTTTTAGACTTACTAGCGGTACAACAAAGACCAAATAGACATGGTGACTAAGTAGTGGATATTTTAAAGGGACCAAACATTAAATTTTTACAAACACATGAACTATTAAATTTTTATCCTATTAATATCAAGTATGATTAGTAAAGTCTGCCAAGGTGGGGATCTTTTGGGGGTAAAAAAACATACCATTAACAGGGTTGGATTAATGGGGGCTAGGTTTGCTATTCTTGTGTAACAATATATCTCAAAAAATGTGTTTTACTGTGTCATTAAAATATACTATCAAACACTAAAGGTTTAGAGTATAATATCAGAAAGTTACCAAAAAAAAAAAAGTATAATATCAACCTATATTGTCACATCGGTTCATGTGGGTTTTTATTTAGTTATTTTCTTAATGATCATAGAAAAATATTGGAGAACTGGGACCCTGGCTCACAGAAATATAAATTTTCCAAGTCCTATTGTATCTTTTTTGGACAATTGGGTGGAAATTATTGATTAAAAACTCGAAATTACTGATTTCAACTATCAAATAGTTTCAAAACACTTGATTGACCATTTAATCTTATTAATGTCGATATTTTATAAATCAATCTGTTCATATTTTAATTAGGATGTTGGTTTAGTGTCAAAGGGTAGAGATTTAGACTTTGTTCCTTTTTACTTAATTTTATCAAAATTCCTTATAAAAAAATAAATAAATTTTTTTTATCAAACATTACTGTAGTTAGTTCAGTAAACTTAAGCTCAGTTCAGCAAATTCGATTCAATTCACTTCAAGTTAGCAAATTTCAATAAAAAAACAAAGCCTTATTATTATTTTGAGTATTTTTCATGGATGTAATTTCTCCTTTTTCTCTTTTATTTCAAATAATATTTGAAAAGGTGGAGTTTTTGAGGTATTGCTAGAGACTTGTGACATATTACTATACTGATGAAAAGAAAACAAAATAAAAAAAAATGCCCTGACCAACCTGCTGCGTGACACTGTTGTACTATAATGATACTAAAAACGATATAAATTAAAGTATTTGAATTTTATATATACATAAGTTTCATTTTAATTTTCTACAAAACTCAGCTCAACTCAACTTTAATTTATATTTTATTTTGAGAATGCTACATTTATTCATAAGTTAGTAAAAATGACGTATACACTAACTTCATAAACTTTCTTAAATTATACATTATGGAGCCTTAGAATTATTTTTGACATTTCTACTAGCACATTGAACTTTGTCTAATTTTATTTTGTTGTATATTTCTGCCACGTGGATATATATTTTTTAGGGAGCAATAATTGAATAATGCCTATTTTAAGTACGTTAGGTAAATAGGACCTTCTGAAAGTATAATTTGATAATGCCCATTTTTTATTTTGTAACTTTGAGATGGTTAGGTTCCGACATTTTTATGTGCCACAAGTTCTTTATATAGGCGCTTTAGGGTTGATATGTGTCAGAAATTAAAAGAATATTGTTAGACTTAATTATTAGTTTGAGCTTTTAGTTCAATCAGTTAAGCGACTAGTACTAGAGCATCTATTATTAAAAGGTTTTAAGTTCAATTTTTGGCAACCTCAATACATGAAAAACGCAACACTATACAATTTTTAAGCTAAAATATGTAATTTAACACGAACCCATTTGCTATCACTTCTCTTAACACGACATGCCTTATCATAAAATTAGGTGATTCTGGTGTTTTTAGAGTTAGGCACGAACAAGATTTAAAAATGAACAAGATTTGTAGGGTACAGGGATTAGGGCAAAGGAGAGTCAGGCAGCAAGGGACAGTCTCCCACACACCAACACCACCCTACCATGTATCACTAATACCTACCTTAATATTACCTATTACCTTTTCCTTTACTTTACTCTTTTTTTTCTCGGAAAAGAAAGAAATATTGTACTAATAAAACTTTCAACAAAATAGGATATTGCTTGAAAAACAATTGCAAAATCATTTTATATGGGGTAATTGCTTAAAAGCCCTCGTATTTTTATTGGTTAACCGACTGTACTAAAAATTTTAATTAATAGTAAAGCTTATATTAATCTCCGATATATTCGAGCTAATATAATTTTATATATAACATTTTCAGTTTCACATATTTTATTTTGTATTCAATTCAAATGATTCTGACACTCTTTAAGTGAATTCACTATCAATTATTTTTTTTATATATGCTATAAATTGATTGAGACCTACTTTATCCAACTAGAAGACATATTTTAACGAATAATTGCTCATGTTAGAGATTAATATAAAAGATGTTAACATTAATTATTAATTCGAGTTGTTGGTTCAATTAGTTAAGTATCATCTCATGAGTTAAACCATGTTTCTTTTAGTTTATTTTCAACAAAATGCACTCAATTCATCTAATTTTAGTCAAATTTAATAAAATTTCTTCTTCTTTTAATCAATTCAGCTTAGAAATTTCGTTTTGTTTAACTATAACAAACAGGGTCTTCATCCCAACAATGTCCCTTTCAGATATTAATCCTTTTAATTCATTTTTCTCATTTCTCATTTTATTTAGGGTGCTTCATGCAAAAGACTTTTATCCTTTCAATTTATAGTCACTCTTACTTGTTAAGAAAAATAAATATTTAACTACAAAAGAAATCCTGTCAGAAGTAAGAAGTAAATAATAATAGAAAAAAAAAGTTGTGCTGTGTCCCACACAGACCACCACTACATATTATCCGTTACCTACCTAGTACCTTCAATTTCAACAAAAAGGAATAAAAACATAATATTACTTTATCATTATATCAACATCGTTACTTTTTATATACGGTCAAAACTTTCCTTCATAAAATTAAATTAATTACACTTTTAGTGACTTAAATTTTCAAATTTTTCATTTGTTACTCGGAGACACTAATGAACTACCAATTAAACCTATAAAACTAAACATTTATTTAAATTTATTACATTCTTTTAAGTTTATCATATGAAAGTTCCACTATGAGAAATGTTTTTGTGCAAAAATTAAAAGAACAAAATTTCAGAGTTTTGGATATAAGAATAGCATAGAGGATAAATTATACCATTGGTACTTAAATTATTACCATTGTTTCAAGCATCCAAACTTCTCATAACCAAGCAACAAAATCTAAAACACCGGTTGGCAATTGACGATCAACACTGATTTGACCATGCCAAACGAAAATTTAATTAAACCCTTCTATCGAAATGATTGTCCTATATTGTGCTTGCGAACAACTCGTCTCTATTTTGATGAGCAACTCATTTAGTGTGCTAAAAGCTCATTCATTTTGTTCATGAAAGAGAAAAATATCAAATTAAGTACATAAAACAATATTAAGTTTTACATACTTAAAACAACAAATAGTCATTACATGATAAATTGATAAAAAATGTTATTTATAAATATAGAAAACTAATACCGAGCTATTTCACAAGCTTTGGTCGAACCAGTTCACGAATTTGTTCATAAGCCTATACACGAGCTCGCTCTCAAACTATTAAACCGAGTTTTGACTTGCTTAAGCTCTGCTCGTTTACAATTCGAGCTTCAAAATTATGCTAGCAACCAGTTCGTTTATGAAACATGCCGAACGGAGTTGGACACCAAGCTTTTCATGAATGTTAAAAGAAAAATTAGAGTGTTTCATTAATATTATAGTATAATTAATAGCATTAAGTTGTTGGATGATTGGGATGAGAATGATGGGGAAGGGAGTGGATAAAATAAAAGGGATAAGTTTTGTTTGGACAATGTGGTAACAATGAGTGGGGTCCATGTTTCTTTGGACAGTGCAAAAATTAAGAGACAAAATGCAGAGAGGAAACAAAAATGACAGAGTGGGATCAAATATTTGCAGAGGTTTTTTACAGTATCAAATATTTTATTTACCTTGTCACACATGCAATTAATGCATTTCAATCTGCATCATTTGGCCTAAGAGTGTATAATTTCATACTTTTAAGTGGATTTGTTTTTGAGTTCAATTCCAGCCAACTCAAGCCGAGCCGAGTTTCACCTCAAAATTTACCTAACCATATATATACAGATGAGAAATTGAATTGTAAACTAATGAATTATACCGTTATTTCAAGGTTGTGTGTGGCTTAGACACGTGCTGTGTTGTTACCGGTTTAGATAGGTGTAGCGATTGATAAGCCATTTTTAGGAATTTCCTTAATTTCCACGTGCATTGAACATGTAGGGCTGCGAATGAACTAAATCATTCTCGAACACAATTTTGTGTTCGTTTCTTTAAAAGTTTAACTCGACTCGGTTCACAAACGAGTTATTTATAAGTATAATTTTGAAGTTTAAATTGTGAACGTGCAAAGTTTAAGCAAGTCAAAGTTCAACTCGATAGCTCGTGTATATGCTCTATAATAAATATTTTCATCAATTTACTGTGTAATGACTAATTATTGTTTTAGCATGTAAAACTTAATATTATTTGATGTACTTAATTTAATATTTTTTTTTATTTCGTGAACAAAATAAACGAGCATGCTGATCAATATATAAACTAGTTGTTCACAAGCACGACTTGCTCATGAGAAAAGAAATGAGTTGTTCGTGAGCTAACTTGTGAGAACTGTAAACGAGCTCGACTCGTGAACAAACAAGCTAGTACGATCAGAGCTCGAACAACATTTGGAGCTCGGCTCGGCCTCGCTAAGACTCTGATGAGCAAGCACGATAGCATGTCAAAGATCGACTCGACTCGTTTACATCCTATGCGCGTAACTGGTCCTCTTATGGAGATTTATCCGAATACCCAAGTTAACCCTGCCCGGTCAAGCCCACTTTTATATTATACTAGAAAATATCCTCGCCTTGTTTCGGGAATAAAAATTAAAATAAAATATACAATTTAGATAATAGCATAAAGAAACTAATAACTAACAACAGAGGAATATATAAAGAAACACTATAAATTTATGGTTACTAATGATATATATAACAAAGTAGAGAATTCATGTTAATCAGGGAAAAAAAAAGTTTGATCTAAAACTTTAGAAGAGCCATAACTTCCAACTGAAAATTGCAAAACAATAAGTATGATTCACAATTATAGCTTCCATTTTCACCATCCTTGGCTATTAAACTTGCATTTTCTGCTTTGAGGCAGTTTTCTCTCCCACTAACATACTTGAATAGAATAACTTTTAAATTGCCTGGCACGAATGACATTATCAAATGAATTTAACTTAGACAAAAACATATATATTTCATGAATTATTTCAAGCACTTGGAATTTTTTTCAATTCAAAAAGATTAGAGTCCATTGCATTGAGAGTAGGGAGATATACTTCATACAAAAAAATGAATCTTTACAAACATATAGTGCTAGACAAACAATTCAAGTAAAATAAAGCGAAGTTTAAAGTTGTAAGAATAGTAAAAACAAAATTTTATTTGACAAAACAAACTTACTTCCCATATAATATTCAATAACTTTGTACATAAATCTGTCTTTTGAAATAGCCCATTCCATTAAAATGCAGATGCAAAATTAAAATATTGGTTATTAAAAACCTAGAGACCATTATATCATTGGATTTTGAACTTTATGGACCACTATTTACCAATCATTTACTTAATTACTTTATCACTCATTACTATTTAAAGATCTTTCATGGATTTTTAATAAAAAAAATGTATATGTGATTTTTGTTACAAAAATAACGTATATGTGATTTTTTCCAAGGTAACTATATAGCTTTTGTGTGATTTTATCAAACAAGTTAATTACAATCAATATAAAAAATTTCCTCCAATACCTTCACTACACAAGTGGTCATTATTTGCCACAACCAACGTTCCCAAACAATAAGCGCTCTTCACCGAATATCTGCCATTCTTAGACCCATTCCAATCAGTATATCATCCGAACCAGTTCGGGGATAAGAACTTTTAAGATTGCCCGAGCATCCCTGAGATTAAACATTTCCTCAATAAGTATGCAAGCTCGATCAGTTCGAAGGGTGGAGAGGCAAGCTGGTTCGTCGGCCGGGTGTTCTAAGTGGCATTACCCCCCAACAGATGTAATGTGTTGCAATGTTGATGCGACATTCTATGTAGACGACAATAGAACGGGTGTAGGGGCTATTCTTAGATAAAATATGGGGGTGTTTCATTTGGCCCATGTCAGTTGGATGGAGGATCTGCTGGTGGTTCGAGAGGGGGAAGCATTGCGCTCTTGGAAGCTCTAAAGTGGTTGAGTTCGCTGGGTTTGAAAACGTGGTACTGCTAGAGTCGGATTCGTTGATAGTTGTTTGGCCTATCAATTCAAATTTCTCCGAAGATAGTGAATTTGGCAATATTATCCAACAATGCAAAGGTGTTCTCTCAGTTAAAAGAGGATTTTTTGGTTTGTTTTATTTGTCAATTAGCTTATGGTTAGCTGATATGTTTGCTCGGTCCTCCAGTTTATACGCTAGTCCTATCTTCTTTGATGTTTTCTCAAATTTGTTGAGTTATAATTTGTTGAAGTTTTGCCTCATAGTAGCTCGCTATAGTGTTCTTTGCTTTTAAAAAAACAATATATATAAAATAAAATATAATTTTCAGTGTATTATATATTTATCAAACATACAAATATCTTTTGCCTAATTAATCATGATAACTTTTCCCAAAAAATAGTTTTTTCTTGTGACAAAAAATAGTCATTTTCTATTCAATAATAATACTAATGCTCAGGTTTGGGTTCGATTATATAACTTGCTCTGGGTTTACTGGGATCCTATTATCGTATATGATATTGCTTGTTGCCTTGGCGGGCTGATTAAGATTGATCGTGCTACTTTAGAGGGGGATTATGGACATTTTGCACGAATCTTACTGGACGTTGACATGATAGAACGTGATGACAAAAAATTATGGTTGCAAGTGATTTATGAGGACCTACCGAACTTTTGTAAACAATGTTCCACAATCGGACATGTAGCCTATCAGTGCAAGCAAGTTTCTGCAGAGAGGAAGGATGGTAACAATAACGTTGTTGCTATTTCAATTGTTTCCAAATACAAACATACTTTAGACTAGCAACGGAAAGCTCATCAAAAAAATTCTTCGAATTCAATGGATCATCAAAAAAAATCTTCTTATACAATGGAAAAGGGAAAAGCGCATTCTTCTGTGTCTAGGGAACCAGAGATCCTTGCAATGGTTCAATTCAAAGAACATTCAGAAAACATATTTGATGTATTGGAAAAATTGGATGACAACAATGCAATTGTGGTACATCCTAATGCTTCAATTTTGCATTGTTCATATAAGGCCTCTCAAAGTCTCATATGATTTCCCTATTCTGCAACAAGTGACTGGTAGTTTAACAGAGAAAGCTCAACGTATTTCTTGGGCAGATCAATTCGGATCTGATTCGGAACAGGAGGAGGAGATTGATGCAGAGAAAATTGAAGAATTGTGACGCTCAAATAGAAAGCAAACTAGCTTGTCTGAGGAGATTCGTGACATAAATTCTGACCGTGAATAGTGGTATAATGTGAAAAAACGAAAGGATAAATATACCCAGTAATTCAGTTAGAGTCACCAGTAACTCAAAATACCCGTACGTACTTTCGAGTTGGTTCCAAAAGACAAGTCCGGATTTCTAGACGCTTCTCACCCTAACTTGATTTTCTTTTATTTTTTTTCTCCCCATCCCCTTCTTTTAATTAAAAAAAAAAACACTACTACTAATAGAGGAATAAATTCCTTTAATAGATATAAAAACCATAATGTTTAGTCGATTTGTAAACGGATCTCCTAGACTTTCTTCTTCCTTCTAGACTTTCTTCTTCTACCCACTTCCCGAGGACTTATCTTTGCCTCGTTTCCATTTGTTTTGCTTTCTCTTCTGTCTTCTTGGCTTTCTATCACCCTTTTGCTTTCTCGTCTTTTATCTCATCGGTTTCCTATAAATTTGTATGAGATTTAAATAGTTAGCCACAGAGCCAAAACTAGGACTCAAGATGACCAAAGGCTCAAATGTTCAACAACAAACATCTAGATAGCAAAATATTCTAACACTAAAACATGCGAATGAATTAAGTTGCAAACTCCCAATTAATATGCCAAAAACTCATGATGTAATTGTAGAACTACAGTAGCATAAATAGGGATCTTAAGGTTAAAATAGCATCAAAAGTGAGGAGTAAATATGAGAAACGAATCACAAGAAAGGAGATTAAACTAAAGAGCTTGGTCATTTGTCAAACATGAACTCTTGAAAGGGGAGAAAACCAATATTAAATAACATACCAAATCCGAATTTGATATAGGGCATCAAAATGCTAAGTCTGAGTCCCTTCATTCCGAACTACTCTCCTGCACTATTAAGGAATATGAGAACTTACTTCTTATCATATCGCTCCACCTTCGCGTAATCGAGGATTAACACGACATGATCAGTGCCGATCCTGAGGTCGCTTCACCTTCCCGTAACCGAGGATTACCACGACATGATCAGTGCCAATCCTGAGGTTCATATGGATTCAAAAATAAATTTATCATACTTAAAAAATGAACGAATGAAAATATTTTACATGAGAAAACAAACGTTTTATTTTACTACCGAGTTTTTTTTATACATTATAATATATTCGAGAATTTTTAAAATGCAAAATAACTAATTATTGGATATATATAGATATGTTCTAACATATTTGTCTCGGTATATAAAGTGTCAAAACGTTTCTTATGAAATCGATGATATCAAATAAATTTTTCAACAATTTTAGAATTTTTTTTAACATATGTAATAGTTACTATCATAATAAAGTAAACTCGAAGAGTAATGTAAATATATGGATCTCATTATGATGTTTTTACAAATTTGAAAACTTTAAGAGTTGACATCAAGTTATTTAGTAAAAATTTTTGCAATACTTTCATTTTTTATTTATTATGATTTTTTTTAATGAAATATATGCAAAGAATTCAAATAACTTCAAGTTTTTTGAATTACGTGAAAACTTCGGATGTGATTGATGAAAAATTAAAAGAATAAATGCATGTATTGAGATAAATTTTGGCCCCTATTATTTTAGGGCCATAGGTAGACGCCCCTCCTGTCCATGTTCAGGAACGATCCTGAGCATGATAAATGCGCTCAGGGTCAACGAGACATATTCTATTACCGTCACCCTCATAAATCCATGTACCATTTATGGGAAAAAATTCTCTCAAATTCAAAGAGCCAATGAACGCCTTGTCTTCATCTAAAATCTTTTTAATTTTTTTATGCTTTTCTTGCTTCCGTCGTTTACAATCTGCTTATATTTGCCACACTTGTATCTTGTCATGGATTCGGCTACTTGAGTTTGGGCCTATCAATCAGTCATAAAAAAAAGAATTGCATATTATCAGTCACAAAATCTTAACGCACACCACAAGAAAAATGATTTTGTAACCTATGTCATGATCTCAAGTTAAGAAAGCCTAGAATATTTATTGGCCCGCAGTTATATAAACCCATAGTCATTCGTATGTCATCGATATGAGTAACAATAGTTGCAAACCCGTTTTCGATTTCAGATCGAGCTTCACCAAATCGAGCCTTTTATAACTTGTGCAATCCCTATTTTTTTTTATTTCTGAATGAAATCAATTGCATGATGAAGATAGAGGTAATCAATTTCATTGTTGAAATATACATACTTATTTTCTACCGCATCATCTTAACCTAATTATTATTTTCTGAATGAAGGAACCATCGCTCTAAGGAAAGTGATCCTTCACCTGTCAAAGATCATCCAATATTCTTTCATGACCTTCATCTGTCAAATATCATAATAAAGTGATCCTTTATTATGTTTACGCCTGAATATTAAAAAAACATTGCTTATTGTGTTGGCAGATTCTAAATCTACTCCCAAGGCAAGGTTTGTTGCTCGGTGAAAGGAATCTATTTCATTCTGGCAACTTTGGTATCCTTTAAGTAATGTTAGGGTGAAATTTATCTCCATTTAGACAATGATCTAGTGGTTGAAAGGAATTTATCTCTTATAAAATACGTGTAACAAAGATTGTACCTGACATGGATGATATTATCAAATGAATTTAACTTAGACAAAAACATAAATATTGCATGAATTATTTCAAACTAAAATTTTTATGAATTGAATATTCTTATTTCAATTCAAAAAGATTAAAATAAATGTGAAGTCCATTGCATTGAGGGCAAGGAGATATACTTCATACAAAAAAAATAAATTTTTACAAATATATATGCTAGACAAACAATTCAATTCAATAAAGTGAAGTTTACTCACCAATGACTGAGTGGGGAGTTCATGATTCGAATCATGCTCCTTGCAAATTTATAAAAGAATAAAATAAAACGAAATTTAAATTTGTAAGAATAGTAAAAACAAAATTTTATTTTACAAAAACAAACTTAATTCCCATATAATATTCAATACATAAATCTGTTTTTTAAATTAGTCCATTCCATTAAAAATGCAGATTCAAAATTAAAATATTGATCATTAAAAACCTAGAGACCATTATATCATTGGATTTTGAACTGTATGGACCACTATTTACCAATCATCTTTCATGGATGTTTAATAAAAAATTATGCATAAGTATATGTGATTTTTGTTACAAAAATAATGTATATGTGATTTTTGTTACAAAAATAATGTATATGTGATTTTTTGGAACGTGACTGTCTAGTTTTTGTGTGATTTTATCAAACAAAGTTAATTACAATCAATATAAAAAATTTCCTCCAATTATACCTTCACTACACAAGTGATCATTATTTACCACAACCGCCGTTCTCAAACAATAAGTGCTCTTCACCGAATATTTACCATTCTTAGACTCATTCCAAATCAATACATCATCCGAACCAGTCCGGGGCATAGGAACTTTTAAAATTGCTCGAGCATCTCTGAGATTTCCTCAATAAGTATGCAAGCTCGATCAGTTCGAGGGGTGGAGAGGCAAGCTGGTTCGTTGGCCGGGTGTTATGAGTGGCATTGCCCCCCAGCAGATGTAATGTGTTGCAATGTTGATGCGACATTCTTTGTAGACGACTATAGAACGAGTGTGGGGGTTGTTCTTAGATCAGATTTCAGGGTGTTTTATTTGGCCCGTGTCAGTTGGATGGAGGGTCTGCTGGTGGTTTGAGAGGGCGAAGCGTTGGTGCTCTTAGAAGCTCTAAAGTGGTTGAGTTCGCTGGGTTTGAAAACGTGGTGCTAGAGAGTCGGATTCGTCGACAGTTGTTTCGGCTATCATTTCCAATTTCTCCGAAGATATTAAATTTTGGCAATATTATCCAACAATGCAAAGGTGTTCTCTCAGTTAAAAGAAGATTTTTTGATTTGTTTTGTTCGTCGACTAGCTAATGGTTAGCCGATACGTTTGCTCAGTTCTCCAGTTTATACGCTAGTCCTACCTTCTCTAATGTTTTCCCAAATTTGTTGAGTTCTAGTTTGTTGAAGTTTTGCCTGGTAGCGGCTCGTTATAGTGTTCATTCCTTTAAGAAAAACAATATATAAAATTAAATATAATTTTCAAATGTATTATATATTGATCAAACATACAAATATCTTTTGCCTAATTAATCATGATAAGTCAATGCCTAAGATCTTCCTGTGAATTAAGTTATAGATATTGTCTACTGTTTTCTGAAAAAATAGTTCTTTCTTGTGACAAAAAATAGTCATTGTCTATCGTTCAATAATAAAACTAAAAGTGTAACAAAGAAAAAAATAAAACTAAAATAAAATTACATAACGATAAATATGTTGCCAATCTATTAAAACTATAGATTTAACGTAAAATTTGCTACCCAAAAAAGAAGTTTCCCTATTTAAACTCAATCTACATCTATAAATACAGAGAGAAAACACTCTCCATAATTAGAGAAAAAAATTATTAAAGACAAACACATTAATTTCTCTCAATCTCTCCTTTTTTTTTAGATAAAAACGTGATTAATGGAGATGAACAAAATTATTGTTACATCAATCCTAATAATCATATTTTCATCTATGATTAATGTTGGAGAGGCTTGGGATTGGAGTTGGCTTGGTATCAGGAGCAAAAATGATACCTCCTCAAACACAAGCCCAAGCACAGGTAATAATAATAATAACAATAACAATAAAAAAGACTCTTCTGATTGTTACAATATTTGCCATTCAAAATGTAAAAGTTATACCGATAGTGTTTGCGATAAGCAATGCAAACCATTGTGCAAAGATAAAATGTCCCAAGGATTCGCTAAGATTGATAATGTACTTTCTGATGGCGAAGACGGTGCATTACGGCGGATGGGACCTCACTCTCCAGCGGCATCACCGATGTGATAGAACTTTTTCGTTAGTGTAAGGGTTAAGGATAAAAATACTCTTAATGTATTGATGAGTACTGCAGTTATAATTTTAATGATTTCGATGGTGAATCTTACTCTGTTGCTTGCACGTTAAATTTTTATTCTTTTTTATGAATTCGACAATTTAAAGTAGTTCACGATAGATTTACCAAAGAAAGAGAGTAGAAAATGGGAAAATTGAGGTTTGAGAAAAAAAAATGATCATAATAGTAAAATTACATAATTTACTAAATGCAGCAACATTTTGTAGCAAAATGAGGATTATGTCGTGGTTAGTAAATTAAGAAATTTTCTAAAAGATATCATGATACATAAGTAAATAAAATTTCTGTCTCCCCACTTGATCTTTTCACGTTCTTCTTCTTCTAGCAAAAATATCAATAACGTTAACAAATTCTCCACAAATCTAAGAAACTTTCTAGATTCAAAAATATAAATTTAATAAGTTATTTATAAATTGAACTAACTCTATATGTTTAAAAATTCTAGCACTCACATCAAGAAATTAATAAAGTTATATTTCATTTTAATACAATCATAATATTCGTTTCTTTTTTTCCATGTTGTATACATATTTACGGACATTCACAGAGACTAAAACTTGTTTCTTCAGAGTATATAAGGGGTACAAGGTACCTTAGGGACAGTCCTATATAAGGGTGCAAATCACTTAGACCTTGTGCACATTGCATTGACTTTGAGAATACAACCGATTTTAAATTTGTAAAATCTCAGGATTACTTATTTACAAGAGGTATTAAAAATGTCAAAATTGATGTATATATATATGAGAAATTGGAAGAGTAAAAAACATGTAGTTACACTTTTTCTACAATTGGTATATTTGTGATTGTTTTTATTACAAAATGAGATAATGCGTAGATAGTGCAATCCAATTAGAAACCTCGATATTCTCATAATTGTTTCCATGTTCCACACGAAGTATGTTTCTTCGTTATTAGATTATGAATTCTCAATCATATATAAATGTATCAAATTCTCTCACACATAATTATTCAAGCTCAGAGCTTTCTCTTTTTAATTGTTCTCTTTCTTTGTTTATCTGATATTAAAATTGAATTGAGTCGTCAGAGTACCCACTATTGGAGTTTTGCCAAACTTTTGTTCCATCGTTTCTAAATTGGGAACCAAAAACATATCTCCATATGAATTATTCGGTGAAAACAAAGAAAACTTAGCTCACCAACCTTAAGATAATTAGGAAAATAACAATAAAAGGATTTACTACATGCCATCGACATAAAAAGCCGGAGGCTAGCACGAACGACGCTCGGACAACGTAACCACATAAGCCTATGCTTAGCAGCTAGTTTGCTAGATTTAAATATCAGATCCTGTTAAAATAACGTGACTCGATTAATATGTGTTAGGAATTATACTTTAACCTCTTGAGGTACGTTATAGACATTCTATATGGACAGAATGATACATAAAGACATAGTCTTCGTATTTCTCAAAAAATATTAGTCTCATGTACAAAACAACACAACCCTAACGTATACTACCAAATGAACAACGCAATTAAACATTACATAAACAAAAATTACTGTATGACATATCAGCATAGACACTATTAACCTCTCTACATGAGATGGAGGTCTCGTGGAAGTCCAAGCCAATCAAACATTGCTATGTGAAGTGATGTCTCACAATTTTTAATACTTATTGTGGGATATTTCCTTAATTAAATGACATTATTTTGATTGATTCGAAAATCCATATCGTAAAGGTTTAAGGAGCCTACAATAATTTGAAAATTTCCCCTAACGCCAAATCATACTTTCACCAACATCAACTCAAAAGAATAGAACCTAATTTGTTTTTTTATATTATATATGACCATGTCAATGATTATAATCTTACTCTGTATTAATAAATTACAGTTATTGCCTATTGTTTGATCATAACAAAAGGACTTACGTACCAATAAAAAGTTTTTCTATTCAAACTCTTAACTTTAAATTTGTTAACCAAAAAAACAAAATTCCTATTCAAACTTATAAAATATACCTATAAATATAGAGAACAATTAATCTCCTCTATTACGAAATAATTAGAGAGAAAAAAAAAGATTAATTTCTCTCTTTCTCCAATTTTTTTGGACAATTTTTTATTAATAGGCAGATGAACAAAATTATTATTACAACAATTGTTATAATAATTTTTGCATCCATAAATGTTGGAGAGGGTTGGGAATGGAGCTGGAACTTGGCTTTGATAAAGAGCAAGATCAACAACAATGGTACAAATCCAGTCAATATTTGCTATAGTAATTGCGATAAAAATTGTACAAGTTGTGCAAGTTGTGTAAGTTCGAATGCTAGCCATTGCGATAAGAACTGCAAAACGTTCTGTGCTAACTCTGCTGGCTTGTACCAAGTATTTTCCGTAAACCCTGCAGAAGCACCGCGTCGGATGGGAGCTCCCTCGCCCATGTTAGCGGCACTCCCAGTCGAAAAGAACGATTAAAAGTAAAAGAAAAGACTCGTAACATATTTGTAGAAGTGCAATAAGTTTTCAGTATGACACAGTTCATATCCCATCATTTCTGTAAAATGTGTTAAGTGTATTTTTTAACTTGTAGTCTTTGATCGGTAATTATGTAATTGAAATTATAAAAACTATAGAGTAAAAATATGGATTTTAATTAGTTTAGTAGTTTGTAATATTTATATAATTTTTTTCTTTTAATCAAGAGATTCATTTGATATTATTCTTTTGCAAATTATTATATCATATATTTGTGCACCGGATAAAAGTTTGTCACAAGTACAGATACATTTTGAATCTCAAAAAAACAATAAAATTATTATATCCTTTTCAAAAAACTGAGTAAGGATCCACCACGATGTTAATTTTGTGATTAAAACTTTAATTGGAAGGGAGGGGTTTGTCCAAGTGTATATGTTTTGTACATTATATCACAAACCTGATGATATCAGTTGCTATTTTATTTCGATTTCTATTAGTAATAAATTAAAATCCATTAAATTGTGTACTGTGCAGTTAATTAGATAATATATATTGGATTATTCTCTTGCTTAATTTGTTATTGAATGTTTCTGATTATCTTGTTTAAAGATGATTGTTGGATGAAGATGATGACTTTTTTGTATATATTTTAGTGTGACGTTCGATAGGAGAATTCTTCTCACAATGTTTATTGTCGCCTAACTGATCCTATTCCACACGATACGGTTTGGAGTTCAAGGTATCTAGTTTAATTAATCAAGTCAATCTTATTTGATAGATGGTAATGAAAATGGTAATCTTAGCCATTAAAATCAATGGTGGGAATTGGGGCTACTTGGGATAAGGCTATGTTTCCAACCCCTTCCGAACCCGTGTGGCACTTAAACTTTTGCTACCAAAAGCCGACCAAGCACAAAAAAGATTCAATCAAAGTGAAACTTATGTGATGTGCTTACGATAGTCTTTTCTTCTATAATCAATATTGAGACACTGTTTGAATGAACATATATTTGTTCTAATAAATATATGGACAACATGGTGAGATGATTGAATAATATAATTTAATGACACTTCATTACACTCATTGAAAAACGTCATACATTGAAGCTTCATTGATGAAATTCAGTTCTCAAATTACAATTCTTTGGAGAAGTGCAATTGTGCATGGTGCTTTTGTTATTTGAATGACAAGAAATTCTTGTATATTTGATAACGTGAGTCCATCCATTTTGTTGGCTCGTATTCGTGAAGCGGATTTTGCTAAGAGTGGGGCTGTTTGGAATTCGTTGGTAGAACGGGGCATTCTAGACACTCTTTCTATTGTCCCTCGTCTTCACAGAGCTCCTCGTTTAGTTCCAGTTAAATGGTTGATGCCACCATCTGGGTGGTGCAAGGCAAACACAGATTCATCGGTGAGAGGCACTCTAGGACCGGCGGGATATGGAGGAATTTTCAGAAATTTCAAGGGGTATTATGTGGGTTCCTTTGCTTTTCCTCTCTTCCTTCTTCTTTTGTGCATATTGTGGAATTAAAGGCCTCCATTTACGCAATTAAAGAGGCATAGTCTAGGGGATGGACTAATTTATGGGTTGAAAGGGATTCTGTTTATGTGGTTTAAATTATTCGATCATAGTCTACTTTGGTTCTGTGGTGTGTTTGTAATGATTAGGTTCGATCTCTTCAATTGATGAGTCAAATGCAAGTTGTGATTTCTCATATTTATCGGAAATGAAATCAGGTTGCAGACACTCTTACAAATTATGGTCTGGCGTTCAACATTATAACAATGAGAGCCTCAATGTTGTTTTATCTTAATTAATCCATGACAAGTCAATGATTATAATGTTCCTTTGAATTAAATTATAGTTATTACCTATTTAATAATAACAGAAAAACCTTCCTACCAGTAAAATGCTATTCAATTCAAATTCCAACAATATTTTGTTACCCAAAAATATACAAAAATTCTCATTCAAACTTAAAATATATCTATAAATATAGAGAACAAATTTTATTTTTTTGAGAAGAAATATAGAGAACCAATTAATCTCCTCTATTACCAAATAATTAGAGATTAAAAAATTAATTTCTCTCTATCTCCAATTTTTTAGACAACATTTTATTAATTATGGCAGAAATAAACAAAATTATTATTACATCAATTGTTATAATAATTTTTGCATCCATGAATGTTGGAGAGGGTTGGGAATGGAGCTGGGATTTGGGCTGGGGCAAGGGCAACAATGGTACAGCTTTAGACAATTATTGTTATAAAGGTTGCTATAAAAATTGTACAAGTGGTAAAGGTTCGAGTGCTAGCGTTTGTGAGAAGAATTGCAAACCCGTTTGTCTTCGGGTTTCGGCCCGTGGAGACTTATTTGACTCAAGCGTGGCACAAGCACCGCGGCGGTTTGGAGCTCTCCCGCCTGCGATGGCACTGACTGCGGAAAACAATCGTTAACGTGTATAAGAGTTATGAGCCTCGAATAAATTGTCTAAAAAATTGGAGATAGAGAGAAATGTGTGATGTTTATTTTTGACTTATGCCCCTTAACTGAATTAAGTAAATGCTTTAATGATTTATTATTTTTTAATCATTGATTCTTTGAAGAATTTTATTTTTTTGGTACAATTGAAGATTTATTCTTTTGCAAGTTATTACACTATTTTAGGTATTACTTTATTCTACTACTATTCTTTTTGTTCAATTATTTTAATTTTTTATTTAGCAAAAACTACCGGCTCTGTATATTGTTTATTAGATAAGGTTCATTTTTACTTAATTTAGTAAATTTCAGTTAAGCTAAATTTTTACTAATAATTCAGTTCAATTCGAACTAATTAATAGTTAAGGCTAATAACATCTTTTATATAATTTCTAACACATAATATTTCTTGAGCTTGAAGCGTGCATAACGCAGGTCAAACCCATCATGTGTTTTAGTTCAGCAATAAAAGAAATTGTCAAAAATGGAACTTATGACCTTTCGATTGCAGAGGTAATCTATACTATATTACTTAACTTATTAAACTAAAAGTACAAACTGATAATTAAGACCCAACAACATATTTTATATTAATCTTCGACAAATTAAATTGAATTAAACTATTAGCTAAATCTGAATTGGAAAAAGATAAACCGCACTGAACTTTGTTTAATAAAAGTTGAAAAAGAAAGAAGGGCTAAGTATTTTAAGTTTTAACAACCAAAAATCAGTACCATTTAACTTTTATGAAATTGGCAATAATTTCTGTAAAAGATAATATAATAATTTTATAATTGTTAATCCATATTTATTTTTTAAAATATCTTGAATTAAAGAGACTCTTAAGTTTGAATTTGATGTTTAGGAAGAACCCTTTTCTCCGGCTAGTCCAGCTAATTGGCTTCACACACAAAATAGTACAATATTTTTTTGGTTATTAATTATGATTACAATTGTTACCAAAAAAAATTATGATTACAATTGCACAATTTTCTAAAAATTATGGCGAAAACCCATCCTTTAAATACCTTTATTGAGTATTTACTTATAATCATAAGATTCGAATCCAGGCCTTCACATTTTTTAGTGGAACGTATAGACATTGCTTGATGTTCTTTAAAGGACAAGTATAAAATACTTTCTTTTATATGCTTCAAAAACTAATTTGAATAAAAGAAAACTTTAATTTAATAGTTGAGACTCTTTTTTATAATTAAAAAAATTATGATGTGGCGATTTTTTATATTTTATTAATCGTTAGCATAATTATGCCGTTTTCTAAGAAAATTATAGTGCAACCCCATCTCTTTAACAGACAAGGATAAAAAGGATGAACTCTTCCTCACTTTCTCCTTCACAAAAATAAAAATAAATATACTTTCTTATACTATTGTCGTTTATTAATTTTCTCAAACCCTTTATCCAATTATAGCCTAAAAGGATGGCTTACAATATTACTGATTCTAGTTTTTTTGGTCTTAGTTATTAGTTTAAATCTTCAACATACTCATAACAATTACCAATGAATTACTTAAGAAAGATGTCACGAATTAAATTACAACCTATAATCTAAATAACAAAAAACAAAGACAGTATTTAATAAAAGAAAATCAAATTTTTTTACCCAAACAAAAAACTAATTGTACATATATAAAGAACAACAATTTCTCCTCCATAAACAATCATTCAAAAATCAAACAAGTGATTATGGTTGTATATTGATAAAGAAATGGAAATGTGTAGTAAAAATATTGTAAATTATTAAAATTATAAGGATATAGACTTGCATTTCTTTTTATTTTACATCGGAAGAATTCCATACAATTGTCACGTGATGTGGATAGTGTATATACTAAAAGTTTTCGTGGTTAGTATAAATCATTAGAGTATTCTCACGAGCTTGCTTCGCAGTTCGAAGTTCGTTTTTGTATGAAATTATCACTTTGATCAGCACTGTTACCACTTTGTTTCTATTTAAATATGATTGATCTGATTAAAGAGTGTTTTGAAATTCTAAAAATGATTAACAACGCCAGATTTGCAACGACATTCAATTTGAACTCCGACCTCCTCATCAACATATTAAATCATTCCTATAACACCAAATAATCCAACACAACGCATTAAACTCAACAATGTTCTATGACTTGTTTGATATCTAGAGCCCAAACTCATTCAAAGAAAAGAAGTGAGAGCTAACATCCCCAATTGGAAAGAGCCTCCAAACTGATTGAGCCACATCACACCGAAGAAGCGCATGATAAGAATCCTCCACCGAACTGGCACGAAGCATACACACCCCCATAATCGAAACCCGACGATCCTTCGTTTATTTTAAATATAGAATTACAATTTTTATTGTACAAAATGTAAATAATAAAACTGCTAATTTGTCCCACATTAGTACCTTGGAGCTAAAATAGCTCCTTAAATATAGCAAACAATCCTATCATCTTAAGGTGCATTTTGAGGTTAGTTAGGTTTTACTAAGAAAAACCGATTCAGTTTTCATTTTGTAATATTAGTTAAAACCTGATCAAAACAATAAATAGAACCAATGGTTAATCTATTTATGAATTCAGTTAAAACTATTTTTATAAAAAAGAGAAACTTAATAGCTAACTAATTATTTTTTCCAAATAAAAATCCAACCTTAAAATTGTTAATCACAAAAGTATATATATTTATATTAAAGCAATATCTCCTACTCCTTGAACAACCATTAAAAATAGAACATAAATTATTACATTTATTGTTACTATTAATCATCTTCTTTTCAATAATCTCTTGTGCTTTAATGAGGATCAACGATAAAATTATTATAGTGATCGCTATTGCCATATTCGTAAGCATGAATATGAATATCGGAGAGGCATGGATATGGCCGTTTGGAAAAATGGGTACCCAACAATCTTTAGACCAGACATGTTATAACGATTGCTTCAGATCGTGCAAAAGAATGGGGGCTGCTGATGAGTCGTGCAAAGGAAAATGCAACCCGATGTGCTCTAGCCGAGATTCGGGCACTTTTAGTATTGCCAGTGCTTCACAGCCACCAAAATCTGCACCGGAAATACCAAAGTAAATGTTTTGAAGAATTGAATGAAAGCTCAGTATTTATTTGGAAATTTAATCACGAGGGTGAGAAATGAATAGGATGTTAGTGTGTATATATTAGTTTCAAATTTTCTTATGTTCTGGAAAATATTTATTGGTTTTATTTTTTTGTCCGAGAATTAGAACCAGGATAATTGATTCTTTCATTGTATTTATTGTTATGAGCTTGATCATAATGCTCGTTTCAATTATAAATTTTTTTTCTTCTCTCTTCAATTCAATTCCTTATTATTGAGCACTTTTTATGTAAGGATATTCTTCAATTTTTATTTAATGAATCCCTCTTTTTCCTTAAAAACAACTTTCTTATCATAATTACTCATCTTCCCATTATTAAATAAAAGTATCATATTATTAACTACTAAAAAGAGATAAAACAATTCATCAAAAATAGAAAAAGAGATAAAACAAAAAAAATTATAAAATCATATTTTGTTTTACAGTTTGATTCTCAATTATAACAAATACCGATTGTGTTCTTTTGTCATTTCGATTCTAATTCCGAAGCTCATAAATCAAATGTCTCATTCGTTGTGTTTTCTATAATTGTTATCCACTAAAATAAAAATCCTAATGAAGAAAGACTCGATGATCAATGATCGTGATCACCAACTGAAGTCGGATGTATGTAGATTTGTTAGTGTTGGCCTCGTGATCACCATCTGAATTTAGTAATTTCGTTTATTTTTCAAAAAAACTAAGACACAACATATTGCTACAACTAAATCAACAAGGCATTATTACAATGGATTGAGGGCGCAAAAAACCTATTCACCTGCACAATTGGAAAGATGAACAATCCTAACAAAAGTACGTGTTACACATTAGGAGAATGCTTGATAAAAGTAATCGAATAATTTGTAAGCTCATTAAGTAACATTTTACAATCTTTGACTATAACGTTAAAAGAAGAAGATGCCTTTAACCATCGGGCAATTGATTGTACTAGAATCATATATAGGATCTGATTCTCTCTACACATTACTCCACCTTTGCTCATTGATCCAGCTAAGTGCTTCACGTATTGAGAGAGCTTCAATAAGAGTAGAGTCCGAGCAACATTCTACTAGGCTGTTTCTAGCCTCTAGACACACACACGCCTCATCCGGAAGCACACTATCAAAACCTGTCGATTCTGATTCTATTAACTTATTAGAATCCCACCAACGGAGGAGACCAAACCGTAAATTATGAACATTCGCTGATGTGCCCACCAAACCGGCCATTTTAGCACCCTTCAATGAATCCAGAATCAAACTTGCCAGAGCCAAAACTCAGTTAAGGAAGAGAATTGAGAGCTAACGTCCCCAATCGGAGAGAGGCTCCAAACCGATCGAGCAACATCACACCGAAGGAAAGCATGATAAGAATCCTCCGCCAAACTCGCACAAAGCATACACACCTCCAAAATCGAAACCCGACGACCCTTCGTTTATTATAATTATAGAATAACAAGATTTATAGTACAAATGCAAATAATAAAACAGATTCTGTTTTCATTTTGTAATATTAGTTAAAGCCTGATCATTCTAACAAAAAATAGAAGCAATGGTTAATCTATTTTATGAATTCAGTTAAAAGCTATTTTTTTTATAAAAAGAGAAACTTTTAATAGCTAATTAATTATGTTTTCCAAATCAAAACCCAACCTTAAAATTGTTAATCACAAAAATATATATAAAAGGAATATCTCCTCCTTGAACAATGATTAAAAAAGAACAAAAATTAATTAGATCTATTATTACTTTTTTTTTTTTTTTTGAAAGAAGATCTATTATTACTTAATCATCTTCTTTTCAATAATCTCTTGTTTTAATGGGGATCAACAATAAAATTATTATAGCGATTGTTATTGCCATATTCTTAAGCATGAATATGAGTATCGGAGAGGCATGGACATGGCCGTTTGGAAAAATCAAAGCTACTGAACAAGTAGACCAGGCATGTTTCAAGGGGTGCTTCCAATCGTGCAGAAGCACAAAGGCTACGGATGATTCGTGCAACCAAAAATGCAAACCGGTGTGTACTAGTTCTTCGAATAAGAAGAACCATATCGACACTTTTGACGAGAAATTAACTTAAAGATGCCACAGAAATATATATGCACTGAACATATCGCAGTAGATGTTTTGAGGAATTGAATGAAAGCTTAGTATTTGGAAATTTAATCACGAGGTTAAGAAAGAAAAAGGACGTTACGTATATATTAGTTTGAAATTTTCTATTGTTTTGAAATATATTTATTGTTGTTATTTTTTTTTTCCTGGAATTAGAACAAGAACAATTGATTCTTTCATTGTATTTATTGTCACGAGCTTAATCGTAATGCTCGTTTCAATTATAATTTTATTTCTTTTTTCCTCACTTCCTTCTTATTATTGAGCACTTTATGTAAGGATTCTTCAATTTTTATTTAATGAAGCCCTCTTTTCCATTAAAAACAACATTCTAATCATAATTAGTTATCTTCCAATTATTAAATAGAATTATCATATTTTTAACTACTAAAAAGAGAAATGAAAATAAAACTAATTTTGTTGCAGCAGAATTGCTAGGTTTACTATATATCTTTTATAATATTGACTAAATAATACATATGAAATATTATATTATCATGATATATACAAATTAAGAAACCAATAAGGTAGCAAAATAACTAAAAATGAAATTATAAAATCATATTTTATTTTGCAGTTTGATTCTCAATTATAACAAATAGTGATTGTGTTCTTTTATCATTTCAATTCTAATTTCAAAACTTATAAATCAAATGTCTCATTCATATTGTGCATCTTTTAGTTGCTCTTCATATTACCTACTACTATCCACTAAAAGAAAAATCCTAATGAAGAACGAGTCAATGACATGATTTTTGTCAATGATCGAGATCAACAATTAAAGTCCGATGCGTATAGATTTGTTAGTGTTCGCCTCGTTAGTGTGTAGTTGTGATAGTTTTTACATAGACATCGGATACTCCCTTTTTTGAAACAAGTTTGTCAAGTTAATTAGTTAGTAATCAAATTCACTTCATCAAAAGTTTTTGTACTACAAACCAATAGGAAATCAAGCCCAAATTTTTTGAATAACAACGTTAAATCAAGTACAAGTTCTAAACTTTGCACTTATTAACAAATGCACTTTTAATTATAAAACTTGACATTATGTTACTTGAATTAAAGTTCGAGAATTGATGTCGTTTAAAATCATATTGTATCACTGTAATTTTTTTGTTTTATAAAAACATCATTTTTATAACTCTCTCTCTCTTTCTCTCGCTAAACCATCTTTTTTTCTCTTTTAAAAATAACACCTAACTGATCTTAAAATATAAAAGTTCGAATATTAAACTTTCTTAAAATATTATTTTCACAAATTGTATCCTAAAAAGTTAACCGCTATAAAAGCAATAATTTTCAATATCAATACTAAAAGGAGCCATTGAGTTAATAAAATATAAATTTCAAGTATCATAATGTCAAAATTTGAATTTCAAAAACTATCATTTTAGTGAATGCAAAATTTAGGAACCATATACACAATTTATCCAATTAACTAGAATAACAATAAATATAGTATACATGAAAATAGCTAAATAAGGTATTTATTTTTCGTTAAAAACATTGATCATTGATTTTTTTTTTTTGTTAATAATGATTAATTAGAATATTTTTAGAACTCGTGAGGAAAAAGATCAGGGGTCAATAATTAGAATTTTTTTAATAATAATTAAGATAATAGCTATTTCTCAACAAACAACTGTCATGCTAATTAAATATTAACTATTTAAAATCTAAGACTAGTTTTGCTTTATCCACAAAACCATCTAAAGAACAATATCAATCATTCAAAAAATAATCAAAGAAAAAATAGCAAATTTTTTTTCCTATAAATCAATCATCTTCTTTCTGATAATTAAAAAGGTCATAAATAATGGAGAAGAACAAAGTTTTGATAACAATAACAATTTTGTTATTTGCATGCATAAATATTGGAGAGGCTATCCAATGGCCGTGGCAAGAAAGCAAAGCGAGTTCGGATCAACTAGACGCGGAATGTT
This sequence comes from Euphorbia peplus, assembly GCA_028411795.1. Lineage (NCBI taxonomy): Eukaryota > Viridiplantae > Streptophyta > Magnoliopsida > Malpighiales > Euphorbiaceae > Euphorbia > Euphorbia peplus. Next base: position 28,646,272 of record CP110837.1, read on the forward strand.
TCAGCGAATGCTATGATTCTTGCATCACCGCTGCATCTCCTCGTGAATTATGTAAGAAAGGATGCCAACCTTTTTGTCGCGGTAACAGGAAGGGATCTTCCTTTTTCGGATACAGAGAGAGTTTTCATAAAGCTACTACGTCAAACGGCAAAATTGCACCTTCGCCGCTAGTGGATGACGATGTTGCCAACCGGCAAAAATTTGCAAATCCGGAGAGTAAAAGTTTTAAAAGTAAGGGAGAAACTAATAGTTTGAGTATCAATACGAGAAAAGTTCAGGGGGAATGAGAAATTATGCTAATGCATATAAGCAGGATTATTATCATTTTTATTTTTCGCGGATTAATCGGTGCTTTATTTTTAGAAGAATGGATTAGTTTGATCATTCAATGTGTAAAGAAGATCAAATAGATTTAACAAAATTACAAGTTCTTGTTAATTTATTGTTTTTAAATATGTTTTGATTTGTAGTTCTATAGAGGCTATAAAAACCGGACAGGATCGGTAGGGTCAATCCGGTTAATTTATAAGACGTTATTGTTTAACCAGTTTTACCATCACCGGACGCGCCCATCACACGCTGCATACCATTCTTTCCTTGTGCAATTATCCATTTCAATCTTTGTAAAACCAAATAACTTAAGCTGATCAAACTGTAAACACCTCCCAAGTTCTGACCACTTCGGTCGAGAAAGATTGTTCTGAACCGCATTATGAATCTTTCAAGCATAGGTTTGATCCCCGAAAACAAAAGCATGTGTCCACTAAGGAGAAGACACAAACTCCCTCATACCAACAAAAATCAAATAGAAAGGTAGAGGCATAAGCATCCTAATTCTTAGCAGTACTGCAACATTCGAACTCCGAAACTAGATACAATTAAGAAATACTTTAATCTTTTCTGGACACACTAATCACAACATTAATAATGAATACCAAAACTATAATGTATCGCATTCTCAACTCCTATTAACCTAAATGCGATTACATTCGAACAGAATTTGACTCGTATATTTATACTACCTAAACCATTACCAATCTGTATTTCCCTTCTTTCGTTACATGGACACCATGCAGAACCTATATAGAAAGTATGGCCTGCCTCCGACCCCTGCTTTCGCATGCATCTCCGCTTTGCTTTTGCCGTTTGCACTAGAGTACTATTCCATTCTGACTGCAATCTGACCAAATCATACCCAATGTTAAATTTTGTGTAGGGTCAGATATGGAACACGGAATGAGTTTGCTGGTTATCTCACTGTGAATGCAGAGGAGCTGGTGCTGGTTGTGTTGCTATTGGCCTGAATAACTTATCGGACCTGAAATAGGAATGCCAGCAGCTGAGTAGCTTGACTCGCCTTCAGAATACTGAAGTTGACACGAAAAAGCTTCAGCCCCACTATCTTCAGGCCTCAATGAATTTAGACCCTGACACCCTGTAGGATTGATCAACAACGGTTGCTCATTGACATTTTCAGATTCTTCGGAAACATGAGAGCATGTGATGATTGTGTTTTCATTTGACATCTACATTAGCATTAAAATATAAGTTTCAGACTTTCAGTGCCTCGAAACATACAGATTATATAGAAAATTAAGCTGAAATATATTTGAGTACAAAGAACACAAATTGTTCTTGTTTGAAGAAATCATATAAGAATCGGGAACATTCACGCCGACTATCTCAAGAAATTACCTGATGAGCTTCTAAGGGAGGATCATATGAGAATCCTGGAGCCTCAACTTCCCCTGCTGCAATCACTAAAGTATAGATACCTGTAAACATCAAGCGAGTTCGTCAAATTTAAAGAAGTAAACTCATATATGCAATTTATAACTTGGGACTTAGACTGCTAGATATAATTAAGTACCTTCTTTGTTGTTAAAATCACAGCGGAGCACGTTTCTCAGTGTGCAATTTCATCCAACTAATATCCCAATCAGACTCTAACTTTCGAGACGTGTGAAAACTCAACTTTGATTCTTGTGGTGTCCAAAGACCGTAACCATCGAGATTTACTTTCCTCAAGAATGGGGCAGCAATTGATGTTTAGATGCAATAAATGGGGGAGATTTTTTGTGACTGTAGTTATTGATGGACACTTGAGATGCCTGCAATAATCAAGAGAAAGGGACTCAAGAGACTCGAGATTAACCAACCATTCTGGTAATGCTTTCATTGTTGTGAATCCTACTATCTTCAACGACTTCAGCACTCTGAGGTGTTGAAGTTGATTTGGTAGAGAAGACATTTCACGACCGAAAAAATCAGATCCCCATATTTCTAAGTCCTCAAGGCATGGAAGGTCTTTGATTCTTTTGAAATAACTGAAATCATCCAACTCCTTTGAGAATCCACCAATTTTTACATTCTTCAGCTGAGTGGGTGCCTGTAATATATCCTCTGAAAAATATCTCAATCTTTTACAGCAATATATGTTTAAGGAGTTTATAGAGTTCAGCTTCGCTAAATCTTCTGGAACTAATGTCAGCCATTCACATCTTCTTATACTTAAGTCCATGAAACAACCGGTGGGCGGAAACCAATTTGGAAGATCAGTCAATTTTGAGCATCCTGCAATGGATAGACTTGCAAGAGAGGGGAAACACTGCTGTCCAAATATAAACCCAAGTTCCTCACAATCTTTGATTTTGAGATTTGCAAGCGCTGACAGATGACACACTGGAAAGCCTGTCAATTTAGCACAAGATTGAATGGACAAATTTTCAAGGGAAGGAAACACGGCGACCTTTTTACCACCCGATGGAGAGCTCCAATCAGTTAAATTGTCCATCCAACTAAGAGACAATGATGCCAATGCTGGAAACAGCGTCAAGAATCCGCTATTACTGCTTTTGCTGTCAATCCCATAGAACTCATCGTCAATGCACTTCACACTTCCGGAAGTGACTTCCCATATGATTTATCTTAAGAGATTTAAGATAAGGAAGATTTCCAAGGCACGGGAGTCGTACACACTTCCAGCAGTCAGTTAAACTCAGATCCACCAAGTTACGGAGTGCTAAACAAGAATGAGTAATACTTGGGCTCTTCATTCTCGACATCCATGATGGCCATTTTTCACCCATGTAGTACTTGACCTTTATTCTTCTTATGTTTTGGTGAGGTTGAAGACTTTCTAGCAGTTCCTCATCTCTTGAACTTCTATTATTTGCTCCATAACTCCATCGAAAAGTCAGTCCTTGTAGGCCTGGTTTACAATGTAAATTTGCTCTCTCAGCTTCTTTCTTATCTTGCACCTCCTCAAGCCTAGTTATTTCCAATTTCCCACTAAGACCGTTTAAGCATTCGAATTGTGCAATGCTACAGTCCCGATTGGGGCCAACGAAAAAGAAAGTCAAGGTTTCAAGACGCTGAAGACAACCCAATTTTAATGGCATCTGGTGCTCATAAGAAAAGGCAATATGCTTCAAACTAATCATATTATGAATCTTCTCTCTAGGAAGCTTGGTAAGTTCCTTGCAGTGAAGGAATTTCAAAGTTTGAAGATTGTTGAGTTTTAGGATGGATTCGGGCAACTCTTTGATGTCTGAATTTGGAACATTCAACGTCTGAAGATTGTGGAGCTGGCTGATGGACTCAGGCAACGCTTTGATGTCAGAATTCAAGAGTTCCAGTGTTTGAAGATGGTACAGCTTGTTGACTAATCCAGACAACTCTTCGATTTTACAATTTGAGATGTGAAGATATCTCAAATGTTTCATTTCATTCATCGATGGCAACACTTCCACATCAGCACCATTGATGTATAGAGTTCTCAAGCTTTCTAACTTCCAAGACTCTTGATACGGAGCCCCATCGAGCATAATAGTACGCAACTTCTTGGTCCTATCCTCCAGAATATTCATTGAAGTAGTTACGAATTGAGCATTTGCATATGAATACCGAATCCTAGATGTGATCATCAATTGAGCTGTTCTCCCTAGTCAATACTTCATATTTGGACAGAAACAATGCAAGATAATGCATGCAATCGTGCATTTTGAATTGTATAACATCGCCATCATCGTCCCTTTCTGCATCTTGGAATAAGGAATTTGCATGTAAGACATTAAAATACTCGTTACCCTCATTACATGACTCGACAAAACCTTCAGCAATCCATAGTTGAATCAACTCTTCTTTTATAATTGGAACGTCTCTTGGAAAAATTGAACAAAACACAAAACATGATTTTAAAAATGAGGGCAAGCGATCAAAGCTTAGTTTCAACGAAGGCACGACTGTGTCAATATATAATGCTAAACTGGAAACGTTACTATTTCTAATCTTCAACCAGTATCTCTCATCCTTATAATGCGCAAGAGTGCCACCTAAAACAACAGCAACTAATGGCAATCCTCGACATTTTTTGGCGATTTCCCTTTCAATCTCCTCTGATATTTTGTCTGTTCTATTTGTAATATAGTTCAAAATAGACCAACACTCATTATCAGACATCAAACCTAATGTATACCAATGCCGAGTTGAAGCCTCGACTGTAGAAGCCACTTGATTGCTGCGAGTTGTGACAATAATAGCATTTCCGCTATCTGCAGAAACTTCCAACAACCAAGTTTTGAAAAAATCCCACCAAGCTGAGACATCATTCCAAACATCATCAAGAACTAGAAGAAATCTTTTACCTGCCATTTCTTTTCCAAGTTTTTGACGATTCACGGTGTTTAATCCCTTCACTATTTCCATCGACATTTCTTTAAAAATTTTCCTCTCGTTAAAACCATCCGTAACATTTGCCCACATACTGATATCAAAAAGCTTTCTTTCTCTCACTTCTTGGCTCACTAGTTTAGCCAACTCTGTCTTTCCAATACCAGCCATTCCTATTATGGGAACAACCGTAACTTTCTGATAGCATAAGCTCATCAACAAGTTGATAATTTTCACTACATCAGGCTGCCTTCCTACAACTGTCATGTTAATGTCTGAATTTTTTCCTTCTCGGGGTTCTCGGGTTTCAATCAACATGGAATCCAGCTTACGGTACTGCACTGCAACAGGAACGGCTAGGCTTTCAAAATTTTGTAGTGATTTGGTCACTTTCTTAAGCTTGTACACCATTTCGGGACGAAATCTATCGTTTTCGGCAGTGACTGTCAAATTTAGAAGGAAGCTCTGCACCGAATTGGAAAAAGTATATAATAAAATTCAACAAAATTAAGCATCTAGTAGGAAAGTAATAACAAGGCTTATTTAAACTTGCCCTGAACATATCTCATTAGCTCCATGAATTTGGTTAGAGTATCGGCCACCTCAATTTTTTCTAAAATGACCAGTTAGTCTCCCGAACTTACTTACACGGATACATTCGCCTTCTAAACTCGTATAAAGTTTATACTTCCACTCTTGTTCTATAAACAGACTTGAAAGACTCAATTTTGCATAATGAAACACTAAGTAAATTCAAATTTTCTATCTTTTAAGTCAATTGCAGATTTATTAGGCCTAATAACAAAAACCAAATCATCATACTTCAATTCATATAAAATCGAACATTTCTTTTCAATTTTTCAGTTCTCATACATACCTCTTTGCTCTGAATATCGAGTCGAGTAGTTTCATAAGCCATCTCAGAAAGCAAGTTGTCAGCTTCATAAGCAACTTCTTTCAGTGGGATCATTTCATCCAATCTCTCTCTCGCCTCGAGTGCTTTGACTAGATCAGCAAACGCAGAAAGCGATTGCTGAAGCTGTTTGAATTCATCTCCGAATTCCCAAAAATCTTGCAGTTGTTGGAAGTCGTATCGAGCTGAGTTGATTAAGTTGGACACGAATTTTCCCAAACAAGTCTCAGTTCTCATGATTATTAGAGAAATGGAAACTGAGAAAAGAAGGGATGATCGAATAGTTAGAAAACTGATCTTGTACCGTGCGTTACACGGATACATAATATTATTATATCATTAATGAATTTAATTAAAATTTAGACAAGAAGTATATTAATATAAAATTTACTATGTAACTACTGTTATAATATTAAACATCCAATAGGCTTTTTTTTAATGCTGCACTATTTTTTAGAAATTTTGAATACTTTTTTTTGGGTAACAGAAATTTTGAATACTACACTTTGAGTATTTTTATATGTTTTGACTTTATTATTAAAAAAGAATATTAGATCCATTTTTGCTTTTAAGTCTAAGTATTGAAACATATATTAAAAATTGGATGAGTGATATATAAAACCAGTTGTGAATGTGTTTTTTTAATGTATTTTGAGAAACCAACATAAACAAACTGATCAGATCACGTTGCACTCGAGGAATTTCAAAGTTTCAAGATTTTCGAGTTTTAGGATGGATTCAGGCAAACTCTACAATGTTAGAATTTGACACATCCAACATTTGAAGATTGTACAGCTTGCCAATGGATTCAAGCAATTCATTGATGTTTGAAAGATTGGGGAGCCCGGTGATGATTTCAGGCAATTCATTCATTTCAGAACTTGAGAGACTCGCGATTGTAGGACTTGATCGATTTAGGAAGCTTTTTTATCTTAGAATTTGATATGTGAAGATATCTCAAATGTTTCACTTTGTCCATTGATGGCAACACTTCCACATTAGCACCGCTTATGTAGAGCCCGCAAGCTTTTCAACTCCCAAGACTCTCGAAAAGGAGCACCGGTCCTATCTATTTCTACAAACTTCTAACAACCAAGTTCTGAAATTATCCCACCAAGAAGCAACATCATCTGACACATCATCAAGAACTAGTAGAAATCTTTTACCTGCTAACTCTTTTCCAAGTCATTTACGAATTTCATTCATGTCGGTCGAGCCCTTTATCGTTCCATCCGACATTTCCTCAAAAATTCTCTTCTCATCAAGATCATCTGAAACATTAGTCAACATAATGACATCAAAAAGCTTTCACCATAATGACATCAGAAAGCCTTCTTTCTCTCGCTTCTTTGCTCACAAGTTTAGCTAAGGTAGTCTTTCTAATACCAGCCATTCCGATTATGGAAACAATGGTAACTCTCTGATAGCGTAAGCTCATCAACAAGTCGAGAATTTTCGCTATATCAGCTTCCCTTCCTACAACGGGCCAGTCACTGTCTGAATCTGCTTCCCTTCCTGCAGCAGATCCGGTCCGTATTTTTCAGTTTTTGAATCAGATTCACCAAAGGGTTCAATTTCTCAGTGACTGGGTCAATTTCTTAAGCTCATCCATCAATTTGAGACGAAATCCAGCCTTTTCAGTATTGGCTTTCAAATTTAGACTGTATCTGCGCACCCAATTGGAAAAAGTATATGGTAAACTTGACATTTCTCACAAAAGACTTCAACAAAGTATAGCTCAAGTTGCTTGAACCATTTGCGTCAATCCGTTTTGAGTGCTGATGAATCGCTACCTAAAACATAAGAAAGAACAATATCAATTTATTATTTAACTTAGTAAAAGTGGTACACATGAAAGAACAATAAGAAATCTATGAATCTCTACCTAGAGGCTTTCGTTCGTTTCACCAGTTTTAGAATCCTGAACGCACGCATCAAACTGTTCTTTCCTGATGCACTTACTCAAGTAACCATTTCAAGAGCATCACTTATGTTAGCTGAACAAATTCAGTAGATCAAACTCTAGACACCTCCGAACTGATCTGGTCTACAAAGATTGTCCCAAGCCACAATATGAATCAAGCAAGCATCAGTTTGATCCCCAAAAAAAAAAGCATGGTTCGCTTTGTCAATGCTATTTAGAAGCCCTACAAAAAAGACAGCCTACATTATACTACCAAAGAGCGAAAAGAAAGTAATGGCATAAGCATCCTAATTCTAGCAATGCTACAACCTTCAAAGTCCAAAATTAGAATTTTGCAATGCTATTTCTTATTAACTGATCCAATGTCAATATCGTTGACACCACAAGAGTCGTTCACTATCATATGACAAGCCAATGAGAAAAAACTAAACAGAGGAATATACACTCAGAGGAGAATAAACATCCATTTGAATAGATTCTCCACTGAATATCCTAATACTAGTATCTACTATTCTAAGAAATTACCCGATGGGCTTCTGATGGAAGGTTATACGAACCTCAACCTCTAACTAGAATTACTGAAGCTACGGATACTTACAAATGGCATGCCAGTTCATCAAATTAAAGAAGTAAACTCATGGAGCATCTTTTCACCGTGTCTTTTAAGCTTCCGTCGAACCCAAATAAGAGTTGAACATTCAAGAGCAATAAGAAGTCACAAACAATATGCTGCAAGAAAACTGAGAGAACTATAATGTAAAGGACTCAAATTTCAAATTGCAATCTTATCTTTATTACAAAAACTCCATTCCTATAATTACATCTGAAAGCCTTAAAAGAACTGCAAAACAGAAAATTTATCCAACAAATATCCCAATCTCACTCTAATGTCCGAGACATGAGAAAACTCAACTTTGATTTTTGTGGTATCCAAAGACTGCAACCACTCAAATCTTCTTTCCTTGAGAATGGGGCAGCAGTTGGTTTTGAGATGCATTAAACTGCAGAGGTTTCGGGTGACTGTAGCTGTTGATTGAAAAACCAAGATGCCTACAATAATCAAGAGAAAGGGACTGAAGAGACTGAAGATTAGTCAACCACTGTGGCAATGCTTCCATTTTTGTGAATCCCATTATCTTCAGTGATTTCAGGAGAGAGAGTTGTTGAAGTTGATTGGGTAGACAAGACATTTCACGACCGAAAAAAACAGATACCCATATTTCTAACTCCTCAAGGCATGGAAGGTCTTTGATTCTTTTTAAATAACTGAAATCATGCAACTCTTTTGAGAACGCACCAATGCTTACATTCTTCAACTGAGTGAGTTTGCATAGTATCTCCTCCAAAAAACATCTCAATCTTTTACAACAATACATCTCTAAGGTGGTTAAAGAACTCGGCTTGCCTAAATCTTCTCGAATAAATGTCAGCCACTCACATCTTCTTAGACTTAAGTCCTCGAAACAAGTGCCTGGGGGAAGCCAATTTGGATGATCATCTAATTTTGAACATCCTCCAATCTATAGACTTGTAATAGATGGGAAAGACTGTCCTTCAATTATGAACCTGAAATCCTCAGTGTCTTTGATTTCGAGATTCGCAAGTGTGGACCGGTCATTAACTGGAAAACCTGTCAAGTTAGCACAGGATTGAATGGACAGATTTTCAAGGCAAGGAAATATGATGACCCCGTTATCACGCGATGGACACCTCCATTCCGTTAAATTCTCCATCCAGCTTAGAGACAATGATTTCAATGCCGGAAACGTCTTCAGGAATCCACTGCTACTACCATGTCAATTTCGTAGAACTCAAAATCAATGAATCAAGAAAGCAAGTCAAGGTTTCAAGACCATTTAACAGTCCCAATCCTAATGGCATTTGATGCTCATATCATAAGAAAAAGCAATAGGTAAGTTCTTTGTTTGCACTCAAGGAATGAATATATTTATATAAAAAATTAAAATTAATATTATATATATCATTCATCTGGCCTTAACTTAACATATGAAATTCTCCCAAAAAGAAAAAAAAAAACTTAAGATATGAAATATTAAATATATTCATATAAAAAAACTAAAAAACAATCAATATTATGGTGAGGGAGTCCCTCACTTAGTATTCTAAGGGAGTTTTAGCTTTGGTCTAGTTACCAAACAAAATGCACCCAACTAATTAATTTAATGAATTTAAAGTAATAAAATCATAATTTATTTTGTTTACGAGACTTCTAATTAGTATCCTAATTAAATCAAACTCTATTTTCCTAAATACTAATTCATTCAGGAATTAATTAATTAATCATATTATCACATACCAGCAAATTGAATTTATTTCAACATTATAATTCTAATAGATTATCTGGGTTTCAATCTTTTATGTGTAAATTTAACATAAATTATTTTAATATTAGAGTTTAGGGTTTATAAAGTTAGGATTTAGGGTTTATGGGTTTAAAGTTGTTAGAGTCTAGGATTTATAAAGTTGGGACTACGGATTTAAGATTGTTAGGTTCTAGGGTTTATAAAGTTCGGGTCTAGGAGTTTAGAATTATTTGAATTTAAGGTTGTCAGGGTTTATAAAATTAAGGACTACGGGTTTATGATTGTTAGGGTCTAGGGTTTATAAAATTAGGGTCTAGGAGTTTAGAATTATTTGAATTTAGAGTTGTTAGGGTTTAAAAAATTAAGAGCTACGGGTTTATGATTATTAGAGTCTAGAATTTATAAAGTTAAGGTCTAGGAGATTGAGTGGATAAATTAGAGAAATAATAATAGATTTTTGAGCAAATGGAAAAGCTAACGTGTGCTCTTCACAGCACATATTTAGAATGAAAAGATAGAATGTCTGTTAGTATTAATCATTATTTCATGTAAAGTTAACTAATGCATCATTCTTTTATTACCATGATTTTAAATAATTTATTAGACTTTTCAATACATAACATATATGAATTTAAATTTATTTAAATTCATTTATGAAATTAATTTTAAATTTATAATGTGTTTAGAAAATTTCAGTTTTAGAGTACGGACGACGAGTTGATACAAGTGCTCTTTAAAGTATAATAAAAAATATAAAACTTTATTTATAATAAGAAGGATATTATACTTTAGAAAAGCTAGAATCTCTTGGTTTAAGAAGTAATGAGTTAGAATTTAGGGGTTTGGCACTATGGGTTACGGTTTAGAGTTTATCGTTTTGGTACTAGTAAGGTTTAAGTGTTAGGATTTTGATACTATTAAAAGTTAGAGTTTAGATTCATGTTTATGATTCATAGTTTAGGTTAGAATTAAAATTTGGAGTTGAATTTAGCAAAAAATATTTAATAAAGATAATTCAAATTTTGGGAATCTAACTAATTAAAACAAAAGCTCATAAGAGTTGGTTTTAACGGTAATGTACTATCTTCTTCTTGAAAAGTTTGATATTTGAGTCCTCACTACGTCAAAATTTAGCTCTTATTGATAGGTAATCTGTAAATATCACTGTGAACTCTCACCAAGATCTATGGTTTGACCTAGCTTTACGAGTGGATAGATCTACACTTAGCTAAACTCTATCTTTAAAAAAAACAAAATAATTAATAGTGTTATAAAAAATAAAATGTATTTATTGAAGTTTATGATTTCTAAATAAGCACCAAACTTTTATCATATTAAGAGCATCTCCAAGAGACTTTCTATTTGAGCTCTTAGGTTAAAATTTGAAGAGTTTAGATAAAAATCTCACTCCAAGAGCCTCTTAGTTACTCTTAAATTATTAAGAGACACACCATCTCTCCTCACTTTTAAGAGTCTCACTCCATCTCCTAACTCTCTTTTTTATTAATAATTTATGATTATGTAACCTCTCTCATCTTTCTATTGGAAAACATAATAATTAAAAATAAATTTAATTAAAGAAAAACTTTAAGAGTTAAAATTAAGAGTATTGTTGGAGATAATACAATTTAGATACTCTCCAAATGACACTAAAAGTAAATAATTTATATTATTCTTAAGAGTAGATCTAGAAAGCTCTTAGAGCATCTCTAGTGGTTTGTAAAAATGACTAATTAGCAAAATGTAAAAATATGCTAAATGGCCAATCCACCACTAGAGAAGATAAAAAACAACCAACCCAAATGAATTAGTGTCTCATTTGGATGGGTGATTTGGAGGTGTTTTAGTGGGGCCTTAACACTTACTTTAATTCTTATAATATTTGTTTTAAAAGAAAATTAATATAATAAAAGGTTTTGTATAAGATTGATGAATATAAATTAATATAATAAAATTTTGTGTGATACGTGGATCCATTAAATTAGTGAACCACTAGAATGAATTTGTTTGGTAAAAACAATATGAGAAAAGTGGTTTTGAATAATAAATTTGGATGATGCGGAGGGGTAAATTGTGTTAATTTACCATCCACCAGTAGAGATGCTCTTCTTAACCTATTAGGTTAAGGCAGAGCGTTAACTAAAAGGTAGCTCAATAATCTCCGGATATAAACCGTCTTCTTGTCTGCATTTCCATTTCGATTTGTGTAATAATGACAAGTGAAGCTTGCATGGGGAAATTCGTGTCCAACTTAGTGAACTCAACTCGATTTGACTTCCGAGATCTGCAAGCTTTTTGGGGATTTGGATATGAATTTAAACAGCTCCAGCAAACGCTTTCTGCCATTGCAGAGCTCGAAGATATTCAAGAATTAGCTTATCAAGTTGACGACTTGCTTTCTCACTTAGCTTACCAAACTACTCGATTCAAGATCCTGACTCATGAGGTATGTTTTTCTCGGCCAAGTTTAGATAAGGTTGTTATTACTTTCCAACTAGATGCTTAATTTTGTTGAGGTGGTTAATGGATCACTCTAACCTAATTCAAAGACCTAATCACACATGTTCAAGGAGACAATATGTTATTACTTTAGATGCTTAATTTTGTCCAAGTTTTGTTGAATTTATTTTATGCTTTTTTCCAATTAGGTGCAGAGCTTCTATCTAAATTTGAAAGCCAATGCTGAAAAGACTGCTTTTCGTCTCAAAATGGCGCACAAAGTTAAGAAAGTGACCCAGTCACTACAAAAAGCTCAAAGCAAAGCCATTACTCTTCATGGAGGGCAGTACCGTATGTTCGGTGCGTTTGACAGCCGAGATTACACAAATTCAAACATTTACATGCCAGTTGTAGGGAGGCAAGCTGATGTAGCAAAGATTGTCAACTTGCTGATGAGCTTGTCCTATCAGAAAGTTACCATTGTTCCCATCATAGGAATGGCTGGTATTGGAAAGACGGATTTGGCTAAACTTGTGAGCCAAAAAGTGAGAGAAAGAAAGCTTTTTGATGTCCATATGTGGGCATATGTTTCCTATGAGTTTGATAAGCAGAGAATTTTTGAGCTAATGTCGGATGGAATTATACAGCACTCAACCAACTCAAATGTAATTCGTGAAGAACTTGGAGAAGAGTTGGCCGATAAAAGATTTCTTCTAGTTCTTGATGATGTTTGGGATGATGTCTCTGGTTGGTGGGATCATTTCAAAACTTGGCTGTTAGAAGTTGGTGCAAATAGCGGAAATGCTATTATAGTCACAACTCGCAGCAATCAAGTGGCATCTACAGTTCAGGCTTCAACTCAGTGTTGGTATACATTGGGTTTGCTATCTGATAATGAGTGTTGGTCTATTATTAAGAACATGGCATTTGGTGAGGAGATGGGAACATCATTCACTTTAAATGACGAGATGAGAATGGAAATTGCCAAACAGAGTAGAGGACTGCCATTAGTTGCCGTTGTTTTAGGCAGGAATATGGGGAATTTTAGTGAGGAGAGAAATTTGTTGGAGACTAGAAGCAGAGATGTTTTCAAATCCAAAAGATATGCGAGCTCGGTTATGCCTTCATTGAAACTGAGTTTTATTCACTTGCCCTCACATTTAAAACCATGTTTTGTGCTTTGTTCAATTTTGCCGAAAGGCGTTCCAATTATAAAGGAAGAGTTGATTCAACTATGGATGGCTGAAGGTTTTGTTGAGTCATCTAATGAGGGTAACGAGTCTTTTAATGTCTTACTTGCAAGTTCCTTTTTTCAAGATGTAGAAAGGGATGCTGATGGGGATGTTCTACGATGCAAAATGCACGATTGTGTGCATGATCTTGCACTGGTTGTTTCCAAACATGAATTATTGACTAAGGAGACCAACTTATGTTATTCTAGTTCTAGGATTCGGTATTTATATGCAGATGCTCAGTTTGATATCCCTTCAACGAATATTCTACAGGATTTGACCAAGAAGCTGCGTTCTAATGTCCTTGATGGTGCTTCGTATCAAAAGTCTTGGAACCCTAAAAGCTTGCGGACTTTATACATGAACGGTGCTCATGTGGAAGTGTTGCCAACAATGGACAAAATGAAACATTTGAGATATCTTCACATCTCAAATTCTACAATCACAGAGTTGCCTGCATCGATTGTCAAGCTGTACAATCTTCAAACTCTCGAACTCTTGAATTCTGACATCAAAAAGTTGCCTGACTCCATTGGCAATCTCCACAGTCTTCAAACACTGAATGTGTCAAACTCTAGCATCAAGAGTTTGCCCGAATCCATTGGCCAGCTCTACAATCTTCAGACGTTGAATGTCTCGAATACTGAAATCATAGAGTTGCCTGAATCTATCCTAAAACTCAACAATCTTCAAACTTTGAAATTCCTGGAGTGCAAGGAACTTACCAAGCTCCCTAGAGAGAAGATACATACTCTGATCAGTTTGAAGCATATTGCTTTTTCTTATGAGCATCATATGCCATTAGGATTGGGGCAGTTGAGTCGTCTTGAAACCTTCACTTGTTTTTTTGTAGGCCCCAATCGGGGCAGTAGCATTGAAGAACTTGAATGCTTACACGAACTAAGTGGGCACCTGAAAATAACCAGGCTTGAAGAGGTGGGAGACAAGAGAGAAGCTGAGAAAGCAAATTTGCCTGGTAAACCAAAATTACAAGGACTGAGTCTTGAATGGAGTTGTGGAGTAAATGATAGAAATTCAAGTGATGAGGAAGTGATGGAAGGCCTTCGACCTCATCAAAACATAAGAAGAATAAAAGTCAAGAACTACATGGGTGAAAAATGGCCATCATGGATGTCGAGAATGAACAACCGAAGCGATACTGGTTCTTTGACAGTACTCTGTAATTTGGTGGATCTTAGTTTAACTGAGTGCTGGAATTGTGTACAACTCCCGTGCCTTGGAGAGCTTCCTTATCTTAAATTTCTTAATTTAAGTCATATGAGAAGTGTGAAGTGCATTGATTATGAGTTTTATGGGATTGACAGAAAAGGTGGCAGTGGATTATCGAGCCTGTTTCCAGCATTAAAATCATTGTCTCTAAGCTGGATGGATAATTTAACTGACTGGAGCTCTCCATCAGATGGTAACTGGGTCGTATTTCCTTGCCTTGATAATTTGTCCATTCAATCTTGTGCTAAATTGACAGGTTTTCCAGTGAATGATCTGTCAGCCCTTGTGAATCTCGAAATCAAAGATTGTGAGGAATTCAGGTTTATATTTCGACAACAGTCCTTCCCCTCTCTTACAAGTTTATCCATTGAAGGGTGTTCAAAGTTGACTTTACTTCGAAATTGCCTTCCATCCTGCATCAAGGACTTTAGCGTAAGAAGATGTGAGTGGCTGACATTTATTCCTGAAGATTTAGGGAAGCTGACCTCTTTAACTACCTTAGAGATGTATTGCTGTAAAAGATTGAGATGTTTTCCGGAGGAGATACTATGTAAACTCACTCAGTTGAAATGTGTAAGGATTGGTGCATTCTCAAAGGAGTTGGATGATTTCCATTACCTAAATCGGATCAAAGACCTTACATGTCTTGAGGAGTTAGAAATATGGGGATCTGATTTTTTTGGTCACCAAATGTGTTGTCTACCATATCAGCTTCAACACCTCACTGTCCTGAAATCATTGAAGATAATGGGATTCACAAGAATGGAAGCATTGCCACAGTGGTTGACTAATATTCAGTGCCTTCAGTCCCTTTCTGTGGATAATTGTAGGCATCTCGGGTGGGAATCAACAGCTACTGTCATACAAAACCTCTACAGGTTAATGCATATCAAAATCAATTGCTGCCCCATTCTGGAGGAAAGTAAATCTGAATGGTTGCAGTCTTTGGACACCACAAGCATCAAAGTTGAATTTTCACACTTCTCGAAAATGAGAGTCCGATTGGGATATTAGTTGGGTGAATTTGCGTTTTTTGATTCTGTGTTGCAGTTTTTCTTTGAGGAATTTCAAATGTAATTATTAGAATGGATTTTTGTAACTGAGATGAGATTGCAATTTGAAATTCTGAGTCCTTTAAATCTCAGTTTTTTTGCAGTATATTGTTATTAAATAGGATTACTTCTTTGTTACTTTGGATGTATAATTTGTGTCACTGGGATTATAACAGCTTACTGGAAAAATCAGTCCAACTTGTTTCTCTCTGTATTTCTACTATAATCTGTTATCCATTACTTGATTGTTTATAAGCTTAACCTTGTTCGGGTCGATCAATTTCAGACCTTCCTGTGACACGGAAGATTGAGAAACACAGAGAAAATATTCTCCGCTGCGATTCTATTTACATCAATTCTATTCGAGGATCTTTTACTTAAACTTCACTCTGGCATCTTTGGAATTGAATAATGTGTTTTCTAATCACAGTATCATCTGAATTCTTCCTGTTATATGGTTTGAACTCGGTTCCTTAAGCTTGGATTTCGCTTCACCAGCTTGTTTTATCCTGTGGCATATTTCGAAAGCTAGGTGATGATTTGATGTTTAACCATCTTACTTGGAACACGAGAGGAATCGTTGATAAAGCCTTGGCATTTTTTTGTTGAATTGGGAGAGTCGGGTTCTTGCTGTTTTGGATAGAAATGCTCAAATTCTCTCTTGGTCCAAGCCTGGTCCTGGTTGGACAAAAATCATTGTTCTTGGAAGCCGTGGTTGGGTGGCTCATGATCATCCAGGGAAGGTTCTCGGCTGTCGTTGCTGATCATAGTCTCATGGCTGAAGCTTTTGCTATGGGTGATGACGTTCTTTTTGGGATTGAAAAGGGCTTTTCAAAAGTCATCTTTGAAGATGATTCTTCTATTGTCAAGTGTCAACTAACAATTCAGATAGTGACTGGTTCCCGAGTTGTGGCAGGTGATAATTTATCTATACCTGATTACTTTGTGCAGACGCTCGGTTTAGTAGCTCATGTATCGTGTTCGTTGTTTTTGTTTTCATTTGTAAGTTATTCTATGAAGATCATATTTTTAGGAGAATGTTTCATGTGTACTTATTTATTTTTCCTGTGTAACATAGTTGAGAAGCGAGTGATGATTTATGTGTATTGCATTGGAGATTAGAAACTAATTGAATAAATGAAGGTGATATTGCAATTTTAAATTTATAAACAACTTTTAAGCACTCATGTTGATTTATTTGAATCTTCTAATTTGCACTCGGCCTATTAGAAGTTGACATGTAAATATATGGTGCTGATGTGCTAAGTTTTGATTGTCCGGTACCGAAATTGCTAGTTTTAAATGCATTACCACATTTTTCGGGGTAAATTACACCCGTGGCCATTGAGCTTTATCCTTACAAATATTATGACTTCTAAACTTCACAATGTAACATAAAGGTTAATGTATAATTGCACTCTTCAACTTGTCTATTTTTGTGTTTTTTGGCATTTGAACTTATAGTTGAATGGAATCTATTCCACTCCTTTAGGTGCATTATTGCCAAGTGTATTTTTATTAAAGGCTTCGAGTCTTCATTAAACATACATTTCCTTTGTTAAAAATAGAATCTTTGTAGTTCGATATGAACATGCATATATAACATAATATAATCAAAAAATCATTTTGTATAGACGCTCATAATGGGAACATTAATTGAACCGCTCGGATCATCAATCATCTAGGTGCTCAAAATCTGACTAGTTTTCAATTAGTTTTCGAGTATACTCCGATTTGATTCTGAATGTTTTCAGTGGCCCGATTAGCGCCAGCGGATTTTAATACATTGGTGGTGATAAGTTAGGATAAGATGTCATTTTTGTAGCTATTGGAGCATCGTCTTCTTCTCTCCATAGCCATTTCCATCTCCATTCCCATTTCTGTAATCATGAGAACAAATACTTGGTTGGGGAAATTTGTGTCCAACTTAATCAACTCAGCTCGATACGACTTCCAACAACTGCAAGCATTTTGGGAATTCGGATATGAATTTAAACAGCTTCAGGAATCGCTTTCTGCGTTTGCTGATCTAGTCAAAGCACTCGAGAAGAGAGAGAGATCAGATGAAATGATTGCACTCAAAGAAGTTGCTTATGAAGCTGATGACTTGCTTTCTGAGCTCACTTACGAAACTACTCGGTTGAAGGTCCTGAGCAATGAGGTATATGAACCACTGTTTTAAACGAAGTCCGCCCAGGCCCCGCTTAGTAGCTTAAAATTGAGAATCTGATTGAATTGGCTAGGTTTGACTAGTCATCCAATATCTGATTTGTCTACACTAGGCCTTAAAAGGTCACTGACCGCCTTAGTAGCGCCTGACAATTTTTAATACAATGAACTGAAAAACGGAGTCCGCCTTGTCCCTGGCTGGTTGCTCAAAATTGAGAATCCGATTGGACTGTCTATGTCTGCCTAGTTATCTAAAATCTGATTTGTTCAGACTAGTTTCCCGACTAGTCATAGGCCTTGAAGGTTCCTGACCGAACTACTTTAACTTGGCGATTTTTAATATGTGAACTGAAAAATTGAAAAGAAATGTTCGATTTTTGAGCTCAATTTCATAGTTTCAGGGTGAATTAAAGCAATGGAATCTGATTTATTAGTTTGGATTATGTAAACTGAGAGTATGATGATTTAGGCCTCATACATATGGTTAGTTAATTGATTGAACTAAAAGCTCGAAGCTCGAGTTGATAGTTTCAATTAGTTAAGTAATATAAGAGCCAAGTTCGATTCTTGGTAACTTCTATTGAACTAAAACACATAGTGGATCAGGCCTGTGTTGTGCATGCTTTAATAAGGCCAAGAGGTATTCACGTGTTGGTGTGTGTCAGAGATTACAGTGTTTCATTAGCTCTCGCTAGCTTCTTAAGCTTTACAGTGGCATAATTGAGTCTTTTAAGTTCATGTTCTTTATGACTGAAAATTAGTGAGTTGCAATTGAAGTGCATTTACTGAAAAAATTATTGAACTGAAATTATATCGGTACTGATAAGTCATAAAAAAACAGAGGCTAAGTTCAATGACAGAACAGGAGTGGGAAGTATATAACTTTATACAAGTTTAGAAGGACGAATGTATCCGTGTAAGCAAGTTTGGGAGGCTAATTGGTCATTTTAAACAAATCGGGGTGGCTAATAGGTCACCAAATTCATGGAGCTAACGGGACAGAGACATGTTCAAAGAGCCAATAGGGCAAGTTTAGATAAGCCTTGTTATTACTTTCTTATTACATGCTTAATTTTGTTGAAGTATTCTGTAAGAAGGTTTGTTGAATTTTATTATATGTATTTTCCAATTTGGTGCAGAGCTTCCATCTAAATTTGAAAGTCACTGCCGAAAAGGATAGATTTCGTCTTGAAATGGCGTACAAGCTTAAGAAAGTGACTGGATTACTGCAAAATTTTGATAGCCTAGCCATTCCTGTTGGTAGAGTGCAGTACCGTATGCTGGATTCAATTTCGACTGAAAGTCGGGCACACACAAACTCAGATAATGGCAGAAGAGTTGTAGGAAGGCAACCTGATGTAGTGAAAATCGTCAACTTGCTGATGAGCTTGTGCTATCAGAAAATTACCGTTGTTCCTATCATAGGAATGGCTGGTATTGGAAAGACTGAGTTGGCTAAACTTGTGAGCCAAGAATTGAGAGAAAGAAAGCTTTTTGATGTCATTATGTGGGCCGTTGTTACAGATGGTTTTAGTGAGAGGAGAATTTCTAAAGAAATGTCGGTGGCAACAAGAAGGGGATTATACACCGTGAATGATATTCGTCAACAACTCAACAATGAGTTTGCAGGTAAAAGATTTCTGTATGTTCTTGATGATGTTTGGAATGATGTCTCTACTTGGTGGGATGCTTTCAAAACTTCGTGGTCAGAAGTTTGTACAGATAGCGGAAGTGCTATTATTGTCACAACTCGCAGCAATCAAGTGGCATCTATAGTTGCGGCTTCAACTCAACATTGGTATACTTTGGATTTGCTGTCTGATTATGACTGTTGGTCTATTTTGAACAATATGACAAATAGAACAGACCAAATACCAGAGGAGCTTGAAAGGGAAATCGCCAAAAAATGTCGAGGATTGCCATTAGTTGCTGTTGCTTTAGGCAGCACTCTCCAGTATTATAAGGATGAGAAATACTGGTTGAAAATTAGAAACAGTAATGTTACCAATTTAGCATTATATATCGACATAGTTGTGTCTTCATTGAAACTGAGCTTCAATCGCTTGCCCTCATTTTTAAAACCATGTTTTGTGATTTGTTCAATTTTTCCGAAAGACGTTCCAATTGTAAAGGAAGAGTTGATTCAACTATGGATGGCTGAAGGTGTTGTTGAGTCATGTAATGAGGGTAACGAGTATTTTAATGTGTTACTTGCTAGCTCCTTATTTCAAGATGCAGAAATGGACGATAATGGGGATGTTATACAATGCAAAATGCATGATTGCATGCATGACCTTGCACTGGTTCTGTCCAAATATGAACTATTGACTAGGGAGAACAGCTCAATTGATTATACATCTAGGATTCGGTATTCATATGCAAATGCTCAATTTGTAACCACTTCAATGAATATTCTGGAGGATAGGACCAAGAAGTTGCGTACTATTATGCTCGATGGGGCTCCTTATCCAGAGTCTTGGAAGTTGGAAAGCTTGAGGACTCTATACATGAATGGTGCTGATGTGGAAGTGTTGCCATCGATGAACGAAATGAAACATTTGAGATATCTTCACATCTCAAATTCTAAAATCAAAGAGTTGTCTGGATCGATCTACAACCTGTACAATCTTCAAACACTGGAACTCTTGAATTCTGAGATCAAAGAGGTGCCTGAATCCATTTGCAAGCTCCACAATCTTCAAACGTTGAATGTGTCAAGTTCTAACATCAAAGAGTTGCCTGAGTCCATTGGCCAGCTCCACAATCTTCAGACGTTGAATGTTTCGAATTCAGACATCAAAGAGTTGCCTGAATCGATCCTAAAACTCAACAATCTTCAAACTTTGAAATTCCTTCACTGCAAGGAGCTTACCAAGCTTCCTAGAGAGAAGATTAATAATCTGATTAGCTTGAAGCATATGGCCTTTTCTTATGAGCACCAGATGCCATTAAAATTGGGGTGCCTTCATCGTCTTGAAACCTTGACTTTGTTTTTTGTTGGACCCAATTGGGACTGTAGCATTGTACAATTTGAATGCTTAAATGATCTACGTGGGCACTTGGAAATAACCAGGCTTGAGGAGGTGCAAGATAAGAAAGAAGCCGAGAGAGCAAATTTACATTGTAAATCAGAATTACAAGGACTGAGTTTTCGATGGAGTTATGGAGCAAATAATAGAAGTTCAAGAGATGAGGAACTGCTGGAAGGTCTTCAACCTCACCAAAACATAAGAAGAATAAAGGTCAAGTACTACATGGGTGAAAAATGGCCATCATGGATGCGGAGAATGAAGAGCCCAACTGTTAATTTAGCAGTCACGTGATAGCTTTATTAAAACTACACCGTTTTGCATAATGGTTTACTTTCTATTTTAATGCCACCTGGCATTGTTGCTTTTCTGTTTTTTGTTTGTTATTCAAACGGTACTTATACCTGCTGTAGTTCTTCTTTTCTTCTTAATGAAATATCAGAAATATCTACTCAAAATCCTCTCAGAGCGTCTATGGTGAAGATCCGGTGACTGAAGCTCGAAATCGATGCGATCGAAGAGATTGAGGAGGACTAGATCGTTTGCTGATATCGTTCGAGCTGTAGCGAGAGGAGAAGAAAGACATCTCTCAGAGGAATCCGAAATTAGTTACACTAACAGATCTTCAGATCTAGAAGAAAGTTCAATCGTGATTGAAGAAGTAAGTATGAATTCCGCAGCTAGTAATGATAACCCTAGTCTTGTTCTAGTGACTACTGTTTTAGATGGAACGAACTATATTCCATGGAGTAGATCAATGTTGTTAGCTGTTAATGCTAAGCATAAGACTAGTTTTATACTAAGTAATGATAAACCAGGTGATTTGGAGTCAGAAGAATATAGAAAATGGAAAGAAACTGATGATTTAGTGTTCTCATGGATTTTAAATGCTTTATCTAAGGAGTTAGGGAGTGTGTTTATGTATGCTACATCTTCCAAGCAGTTATGGGAAAATTTGAAAGAGATGTATGGACAGAGTAATGGTCCATTGGTGTTTCAGCTTCGAAGAGAGATATGCAGCATTACACAGGGGAATTCTACTCTGGTTGAATTTTTCAACAGGATAAAGAGGAAATGGGATGAATACTCTATTATCAAACCTATATCTACGTGTACTTGTGCTGATGCAGTGAGGAAAGCACAGTTACAATTAGAGGAAGAAAAATTGATGCAACTATTAGCTGGATTACATTCAGACTATGATCACATTAGAGATCAGATATTGATTTCAGAGCCATTACCATCTGTAAGTAAGGCTTATTCTATGTTGATGAATGTGGAATCTCAAAGAAATGCTGGTAATGAAGTAAATGTTGAATATGCAAATGCCTCAGTGGCTGGTGGAAGTAATAGAGGGCAAGCAAATAGGAATAACAGTCAAAATAGACCTACTAATGGAGGAGGATATAATGCAAACAGGAATAACAATGGTGGAAATGCAAGAGGGGGATACAATGGTAGCTCACAGTTCATGAACAAGGAAGACAAGTATTGTACACATTGCAGAAAAGGTGGACATGAGAAGAGTGGATGTTTTAAACTAATTGGTTATCCTGAATGGTTTAGAGGTGGCAGGAAAGGAAATACAGGAAGTGGAGCAAACACTAATGTCAGATTTCAAGCAAACATGACCAGAGATCAACAAATGTCTCCATTAGATGAAAGTGAGTCAGATGAGGGAGATAATTCACAGAATATGCAGTCATTAATACAAAAGGAAGTCCAGAAAGAGATGCAAAAGTTGTTGATGAAAGGAAAGCAAGTGCAAGAAAACAAGACCAGCAATGCATATGATTTTTCTGCATTTGCTGGGATGTGTGTTGATGGCAGAACTTTTGATTCATGGATTATAGATTCTGGAGCTTCAGTGCATATGACTTATAATCTAGAATGGTTGAAAAATGTGAGAAAGGTACCTGGTATGAAGAAGGTGTATTTGCCAACAGGAGAAGCTCAAGTTGTGCATAGTCAGGGAGATGTGATTCTGAATGATGAGTTAACACTCAAAAATGTGCTGTACATACCACAGTTCAGATATAACTTGCTGTCAGTTAGCAAGATGCTACATGATCAAGGGATTTCAATCCTATTTTCGGCTAATCATTGTGTTTTGCAGAAAAATGAAAGGCCTCTAGCAGTGGGAGTTATGAAGGAAGGGTTATATTATTTGACAGACATATCATTTAACAGCAAAATGTTGAAGAGTGTAAATGATATACAAGACTCACATGT
Organism: Euphorbia peplus; assembly: GCA_028411795.1. Classification (NCBI taxonomy): domain Eukaryota; kingdom Viridiplantae; phylum Streptophyta; class Magnoliopsida; order Malpighiales; family Euphorbiaceae; genus Euphorbia; species Euphorbia peplus. The sequence goes on from CP110837.1 coordinate 28,669,487, forward strand.
AGAGGAGATGCAGAATCTGGTGTTTGCGGTCAAAGATAAAAATGAGTTGGAGACAAACTTGTGGCATAGAAGGCTGGGACATCTCTCACTTGACAGAATGAAGCACATTAGTGGAATGGCTAGACAACAAACCTGTGAAAAGAACCACTTGGCACATTGTGATGTTTGTCTTCGCAGCAAGCAAACAAAATTGCCTTTTACTACAAGTGTAAGTCGGTCTTTACATTTATTTGATTTAATTCACATGGATGTCTGGGGGCCTTATAGACAGAAGTTATTAAGTGGGGATAGGTTCATGTTAACTATTGTTGATGATTACTCAAAAGTCATGTGGACTATATTGTTTAGAACAAAAGATCAGGTGCCTAGTTTGATTGAGTATTTTTTGCAGATGATTCATACTCAATTTTCTGTAATTGTTAAAACCATTAGAACAGATAATGGTACAGAATTTACAGGACAAAAAGCACAGCATATTCTTAAGAAGTTTGGAGTATTGCACCAGAAGACTTGTCCATATACACCACAACAAAATGGTGTTGTGGAGAGAAGGCACAGGAGTCTTACAGCTGTAGCAAGAGCATTATTGAAAGAAGGAGGTCTACCTACTCAGTTTTGGGGTGAGGCTATGATGCAAGCAACAGTTATCATCAACATATCTCCAACAAAAGCTCTGAATTGGAAGACACCATATGAAGTTTTGCATGGACATCCTCCTAAGTATGATATGTTTAAGGTGTTTGGCTGCAATGCATACATGCTTAATACTGATGTTAACAAAAGCAAGTTTGATGACAGATCTCAACTTGGCATCTATCTGGGGAATTCAACAGGGCAGAAAGGGTGGAAAATTTACAACTTACACACTAAGAAAGTGCATGTATCCAGAGATGTTCATTTCTCTGAGGATAGTTTCCATTTTAAGAAGTTGAATTCTGAAGAGCAGATAGAAGACAGTCCATTACCTCAACTTATGTCACAAGATGAAGTTATCACTCTCAGGGAGGCAGACAATGATGAAAGTGATAGAGATGAGCATGAAGATATGGAATTTGAAGATTCACAGCAGAATATAGAAGTTGAGATTGAGCAACAACAACCTTTGAGAAGGTCAAGAAGAGTTCCTAAACAGCCACAGTGGACATCAGATTTTGTTGTCAACAATGTTCACAAGCAAGCCACAGTTGAGTACAATATGCAACATTATGCTTTTATGAGCAGCATCACAAAAATACCAGAGCCTACTAGTTATCAAGAAGCTAGTGAGAATCCACATTGGAAGCAAGCAATGAATAAGGAGATAGGTGCATTAGAAGATAATGGCACATGGGAGATTACTAACTTACCAAAAGGGAAGAAAGCTATTAAGTCAAGATGGTTATTCAAGTGCAAATATCATGCTGATGGAAGTTTAGAGAAGTATAAAGCAAAGCTGGTAGCAAGAGGCTACAATCAGAAGTGGGGAGTAGACTACTTTGACAGCTTTTCTCCTGTAGCCAAGGTAGTGACAGTGAGGTTATTTCTGGCCATAGCTTCACACTATCAATGGGAGATACATCAGTGTGATGTAAATAATGCTTATTTACATGGATTTATTGAAGAGGAACTTTACATGGAGCCTCCAGAGGGGTATGAAAAGGCCAAGACAGGACAGGTGTGTAGATTGATTAAGTCTATATATGGGTTAAAGCAAGCTGGTAGACAGTGGAATAAGATGTTCACAGCCACTTTGATTAATCTGAAGTTTTCAAGGTCCTTACATGATTATTGTCTATTCACTAGGCATGAAGAAGGAGAGTTCATAGTCATTGTAGTATATATTGATGATGTCTTGATATCTGGAACTTCAGGGGAGCAGATTAGAGGAGTTAAAGAAGCTCTACATTCAGCTTTCACAATCAAAGACCTAGGGATTGCAAAGTATTTTCTAGGTGTGGAAATATCCAGGTCTCATAAAGGATTGGTGTTGTCTCAATGCAAATATATAAAAGATATGATACTTGAAGCTGGTTTGAAGGATGAAATAGCAGTGTCTAGTCCTTTCCAGAGTGGAGTTAACTTGCAGGATAAGAGTGTCAAGATGAGAAATGCTGAGCCATATAGAAGGATAGTTGGAAAACTGTTATATCTTGGCTTCACTAGACCAGATATTTGTTACATAACACAACAGTTAAGTCAATTTCTGCAAGAACCTACAGAGATTCATATGTCAGCAGCTATTCATGTACTTAAGTATCTCAAAGGTACTGAAATGTTGGGATTGTTTTATCCAAGTAAAACTCAGCTGGAGTTGAAGGCATATTGCAACAATGATTATGAGAACGGAGTAGCTGTAGAGATGTCAGCTTACACTGATGCAGATTGGGCTAGATGCACTGTAACAAGAAGATCTGTGGGAGGTTATTGTGTGTTTTTGGGGAAATCATTGATATCTTGGAAGGCCAAGAAACAAGCTACAGTTAGTAAATCTTCAGCAGAGGCTGAATACAGGGCCATGGCTAATACATCTTGTGAGGTGAAATGGTTAACATATTTGTTACAGGAATTCAAGGTTGAAGTGAAGAAGCCTATTCCTCTTTATTGTGATAATAAAGCTGCTATTCATATAGCAGAAAATCCAGTGTTTCATGAGAGAACGAAGCACCTGGATATTGATTGCCACATTGTAAGATCTCATATACAAAGTGGACTTCTTATCACTCCATTTGTCAGGTCAGCAGCTCAGTTGGCAGACGTGTTTACTAAACCACTCACATTTAATCAAATGGCAGAAGTGTTGAAGGAAATGGGAGTGGTTCTATTGCCGGAAATTATTTGAGTGTTTACTGGGAAATTGAAGCTTAAACAGAGTTATTTGAAGAAGATGAAGATCATCACGTGAGGAGGGGGTGTTAATTTAGCAGTCACGTGATAGCTTTATTAAAACTACACCGTTTTGCATAATGGTTTACTTTCTATTTTAATGCCACCTGGCATTGTTGCTTTTCTGTTTTTTGTTTGTTATTCAAACGGTACTTATACCTGCTGTAGTTCTTCTTTTCTTCTTAATGAAATATCAGAAATATCTACTCAAAATCCTCTCAATTTATCACCAACTGATACTCATTCTTGTTTAGCACTCTGTAACTTGGGGGATCTGAGTTTAACTGACTGTTGGAAGTGTGTACGGCTCCCATGCCTTGGGAGTCTTCCTTGTCTTAAATTTCTTAAGATAAATCATATGGGAAGTCTGAAGTGCATTGATGATGAGTTTTATGGGATTCACAGCGAAGGTAGCGGCAGTGGATTATTGAGGGTGTTTCCAGCATTGACTTCATTATCTCTAAGATGGATGGAGAGTTTAACGGAATGGAGATCTCCATCGCATGGTAACAGGGTCATCACATTTCCTTGCCTTGAGAATCTGTCCATTCAATGCTGTGCTAAATTGACAGGTTTTCCAGTTAGTGACCTGTCCGCACTCGTGAATCTCGAAATCAAAGATTGTGAGGAATTCAGATTCATATTTGAGCAACGGTCTTTCCCCTCTCATACAAGTCTATCCATTGCAGGATGTTCAAAATTAGCTGATCTTCCGAATTGGCTTCCGCCCGGCACTTGTTTCAAGGACTTAAGTATAAGAAGATGTGAATGGCTGATATTTGTTCCAGAAGAATTAGGGAAGCTGAGCTCTTTAGTCTCCTTAGAGCTATATTGTTGCAAAAGATTAAAATTTTTTTCGGAGGAGATACTACGCAAACTCACTCAGTTGAAGAATTTAAGGATCGGTGCGTTCTCAAAGGAGTTGGATTCTTTCAGTTATTTAAAAGGAATCAAAGACCTTCAATGTCTTGAGGAGTTAGAAATATGGGGATCGGATTTTCTTGGTCGTGAAATGTTTTCTTTACCAAATCAACTTCAACAACTCACTGTCCTGAAATCATTGAAGATAATGGGATTCACAAAAATGGAAGCACTGCCAGAATGGTTGATTAATCTTGAGTCTCTTCAGTCCCTTTCTCTTGATTATTGTAGGCATCTCGAGTTTCCATCAATAACTACAGTAACACGTAATCTTCCCAGTTTATTGCATCTAAACATCATTTGCTGCCCCATGCTCGAGGAAAGTAAATCTGAATGGTTACAGTCTTTGAACACCACAAGAATCAAAGTTGAGTTTTCACGCGTCTCAAATATTAGAGTCCGATCGGGATATTAGTTGGATGAATTTGCGCACGGACAAAGGTGCTCTGCTGTGATTCTAACAACAATGAAGGTACTTATTATATCTAGTAGTCTAAGCTCCAAGCTATATATTGCATCTATGAGTTTACTTCTTTAAATTTGATGAACTCGCTTAATATTTATAGGTATCTGTACCTTCTGTAATTCCAGAAATGGAAGTTGAGGTTTATTTAATCCGCCATCAGAAGCCAATCAGGTAATTTCTCGGGATAGTCGATATTTTGAAAAATCTCTTTTAGGATTTCTTAAAAACGAGAAGAGTTAGAGCTCTTTCTGCTTCAATTTCAGGATGACATTGGCCCAAGCTGTTGCAGAGGAAATGTGTTGGAAGGAAATTGTTGATAATATCAATTATTTATTGTTTGTAGGCGCCTCGGAAAGGTAGTCTTTCTTTAACGTTATGGATTGTTGCTAAATACATCTAAACAAGTCTGCTTCTTTGAATTTGACGAACTCGCTTGATATTTACAGGCATCTGTACCTGTAGTGATTGCAGCAGTGGAAGTTGAGGCTCCAAGGTTCACATATAATCCTCCATTAGAAGCAAATCCGGTAATTTCTCGAGATAGTACATGTGGAAGTTCCCAGTTAGTATATGATTTCTTGAAGCAAGAACAATTCGTATTCTTTGTACTTCATTTTAGGATTCATTGGCGCAAGTCGTTGCAGAGGAAAACCAATTCCGTCTGTGTATACTTGCAAAATTCTAGTTTGGACTTCAAAGGTTGTAGTACTGCTAAGAATTAGGATACTTATTTTTTGTACTATAATGGAGTTATGTCTTCTCCCCAGGGGATTGTTAAATAGCATTGATAACAGGAACCATGCTTTTGTTTTCGGGCATCAAACCCATGCTTGAACGATTCATAATGTGGTTCAGGACAATCTTTGTAGACCGAAGTGGCTGGGACTTGGGAGGTGTTTGCTTACAAAGATTGAAATGGATACTTGGTTAAGTGCACGACGAAGGAACAGTATGCAGATCGTGATTGGTGCGTCCAGTGACTGTAAAACTGATGAATCGGTAGCGAGAGTCTCTAGGTAGAGATTCGTAGCTTTCTTACAGTTTTTCGTAGCTTTCTTACAGTTTTTCGCAAGCTGATGAGTTTGTTAACTTGGAAAATTTTGGGTTTGTTAACTAAATGCATAGCTTTCTTATTGTTTTTTCACATGTATACTGATTTTATTTTACTTTGGTAAATAATATATTGATGTTTTCCTGTCTTATTGTTCTTTTACCAATTTTATATTTTTATGTTGGTATTGAATTAGTACACATTAATATGTGGATAAATAGTACGATTTGAATTACGCTCCATACAAATTTATATATATAAAAAATGCACTCTAGATTTAGCCGTCAAGTTTACCCGAGCTAGCAATATTTGAATAATTGGATAAAAGAGAAATTAAAGCTTTGCGGAGGCCCTAAGAAAGAATTGACGCAAATGGTTAAAGAAAGCTCGGTGCAAATCAATTTTTTACGCTGAAAACACAACACAAATTGTCCTAAACAGCCGATGCAGTTGGTGTTTTTATTTTGTTTAAGGCAAAAAGCATCATGAGGTTCCTGATCTTTCCCTTTTCGGTGCATTCAGTTCTTGATCTTTTATTTGGATACATTAGGCTCTTGAACTTTTATATTTGGTTCTATCAAGCCCTCATCTAACAAAATTGGATGATATGTTAACTTTCACAAATTACAATTGATGCATGATCCTTTTTTTCTGTTTAATATATTAGAAATAGATGAGTTATGAGTTGCGTTGGATCTTTGATTTATAAACCGAGCCCACCTAAATTATTAATGGGTTGGGTTGGGCTACAAATTTTAGTCAAATCTTAATGAGTTGAGTCCAGCCAGGCCCATGGACATATCTATTTGTATGGTACATAGTGAATTGTGGGTTTCAAAATTAGTTAGTTCAAAACAAGTCAAAATACGTTTTATTTTCTACAAACTTTAAGTGATCGATCATTTGACTTTTTCACCAATTGAAAAAAATAAAAGTTGTTCGTTTTGGTCATTCTGTAATGGTGATGGGTGAGAGTTACATTGGGAAACTGCTGACCAACATAATAAGCTCAACTCCATATGATTTTGAGGAGCTGAAAGCTTTTTGGGGATTCGGAGATGAACTCGAAGAGCTCCGGCGATCGATTGTTGCCATTGCAGATCCACTCCAAAGACTAGAGGCTAATCAGATCAGATCATTTCAAATGAAGAAGAGGCTGCTACAACTTAAACAAGTTGCTTACGAAGCTCATGATTTGCTTTCTCACTTGTCTTATCAAACTACCACATTCAAGATTCAGAGCATCCAGGTATGTGGAAAAAAGGAAAATTCAAAATATTTTAGGTTTTAGAGAAAAAAGAAAGACAAAATTTTAAAATATTTGACATTTAACACTTCCCTAATAAATAAACTTCTAGAATATTAATTTTAGAGGGTATTGCTACCTTAAAGTTAAAATAACTGCTTAAATATAGCAAGTAATCTTAAGAGATAATCGAGAAGCAATCAGCTCGCTCCTTAAGGTGGCTTTTGTGTTTAGTTAGGCTTTGTTAATATGGTATCAGATTCACGGTTGAGCAATGTGGATTATGAATATTCTGCACAACACAAATATTGAAGTTGACAAGAATCAAACTCTCCCAGAAGCTATATCATGTTACTCAACCAATTGAAGCAAATAGTTTATATTAATCTCTAAATTGAAGTATGATGATTCAGTTTTTGTTACTTTCCAACTAGATGCTTAATTTTTTTCAAGTCTTCTGCGTGAACTGTTAAATTTCACTATGTGTTTTTTTTTTTCCCGATTAGGTGCGCAGATTCTACCTAAATCTGGGAACAAATAGGAAAAAGGCTGGATTTCGTGTCAAAATTGTGCACGGGCTTAAGACAGTCACCCAGAAGCTAAGAAACATTCTGGACGAATGCTTTCTTTTCCCTTCGGAAGACATCTTGTTGGTGAGTTCGTTTCGTAGACGGAAAAAGACGTACCCAGATAATGGCAGTCCAGTTGTAGGAAGGGAAGCTGATGTAGCGAAAATTGTTAACGTGCTGAGGACCTTTTCCTATCAACAAGTTACCATTGTTCCCATAATTGGAATGGCTGGTATTGGAAAAACGACCTTAGCTAAACTTGTGAGCCAAGAAGCCAGCGAAAGAAACCTTTTTGATTTCTATATGTGGGCAAATGTTACAGATGATTTTGATGAGAGACGAATTTTTGAAGAAATGTTCGTTGGGACCAAAAAGAGCTTAACCACCACGTATGAAATTCGTCAACAAGTTGGGAAAGAGTTGGCAGGTAAAAGATTTCTTCTAGTTCTTGATGATGTTTGGAATGATGTATCTGCTTGGTGGGATCATTTCAAAACTTGGTTGTTAGAAGTTAGTGCAAATAGCGGAAATGCTGTTATAGTCACAACTCGAAGCAATCAAGTGGCATCTACAGTTGAGGCTTCAACTCAGCGTTGGTATACATTGGGTTTGCTGTCTGATAATGAGTGTTGGTCTATTATGAAGAACATGAGAAATGGAACATTCACTTTAAATTTAGAGCAGATTGGAAGGGACATTGCGAAAAAATGCAGAGGACTGCCATTAGTTGCTGCTGTTTTAGGCCGCAATTTGATGGATTCTATTGATAAGAAATACTGGTTGAAGATTAGAAATAGTACTGTTTTGAATATAGAAGCTTGTAAATACGGGGTCATGCCATCACTCCAACAAAGCTTTGATCTCTTGCCGTCATATGTAAAGCCATGTTTTGTGCTTTGTTCAATGTTTCCGAAAGACTTCCCAATCATAAAGGAAGAGTTGATTCAGCTATGGAGGGCTAATGGGTTTGTTGAGTCATGCAATGAAGGTAACAAATACTTTAATGTCTTACTTGCAAGTTCCTTATTTCAAGATGCAGAAAGGGATGATGATGGGGATGTTGTACAATTTAAAATGCATGATTGTATGCATGATCTTGCACTGTTTCTGTCCAAATATGACATCAGGACTCCGGAGAACCGTTCAAATGATTCTGCATCTAGCATTCAGTATCTATATGCGGATTCTCAATTTGCAACCACTTCAATGAATGGTGTGGAGGATATGGCCAAGCAGTTGCGTACTATCATCCTCGATGGTGCTCCATATCAAGAATCTTGGGAGTTGACAAGCTTGCGGACTCTACACATGAACGGTGCTGATGTAGAAGTGTTGCCAACAATGGACAAAATGAAACATTTGAGGTATCTTCACATCTCGAATTCTACAATCAAAGAGTTGCCTAGATCAATTGTCAAGCTGTACAATCTTCAAACTCTCGAACTCTTAAATTCTGACATCAAAGAGTTGTCTGACTCCATTGGCAAGCTCCACAATCTTCAAACACTGAATGTGTCAAACTCTAACATCAAAAATTTGCCCGAATCCATTGGCCAGCTCTACAATCTTCAGATGTTGAATGTGTCAAATTCTGACATCATAGAGTTGCCTGAATCCATCCTAAAACTCAACAATCTTCAAACTTTGAAATTCCTGGAGTGCAAGGAACTTACCAAGCTCCCTAGAGAGAAGATACATACTCTGATCAGTTTGAAGCATATTGCTTTTTCTTATGAGCATCATATGCCATTAGGATTGGGGCAGTTGAGCCGTCTTGAAACCTTCACTTGTTTTTTTGTAGGCCCCAATCGGGGCGGTAGCATTGAAGAACTTGAATGCTTACACAAACTAAGTGGGCACCTGAAAATAACCAGGCTTGAGGAGGTGGGAGACAAGAAAGAAGCTGAGAGAGCAAATTTGCCTGGTAAACCAAAATTACAAGGACTGAGTCTTGAATGGAGTTGTGGAGTAAATGATAGAAGTTCTAGTGATGAGGAAGTGATGGAAGGCCTTCGACCTCACGAAAACATAAGAAGAATAAAGGTCAAAAACTACATGGGTGAAAAATGGCCATCATGGATGTGGATAATGAAGAACCCAACTGATTCTTATTCTTCTATAGTGCTCCATAGGTTGGTGGATCTCAGTTTAACTGAGTGCCGGAAGTGTGTACGACTCCCACGCCTTGGAGATCTTCCTAATCTTAAATTTCTTCAGATTAGCCATATGGTAAGTGTGAAGTGCATTAATTATGAGTTCTATGGGATTGACAGTATAGGCAGTAGCAGTGGATTCTTGAGTGTTTTTCCAGCGTTGAAATCATTGTCTCTAAGCTGGATGGATAATTTAACTGACTGGAGCTCTCTATCAGATGTTAACCGGCTCGTATTTCCTTGCCTTGAGAATTTATCCATTCAATCGTGTGCTAGACTGACAGGTTTTCCAGTGAATGATCTGTCAGCCCTTGTGAATCTCGATATCAAAGATTGTGAGGAATTCAGGTTCGTGTTTGGACGACAATCCTTCCCCTCTCTTACAAGTTTATCCATTGAAGGATGTCCAAAATTAACTTATCTTCGAAATTGGCTTCCACTCCACATCAAGGACTTAAGCTTCAGGAGATGTGAATGGCTGACATTTATTCCGGAAGATTTAGGGAAGCTGAGCTCTTTGACCACCTTAGAGATTTACTGCTGTAAAAGATTGAGATGTTTCTCGGAGGAGATACTATCTAAACTCAGTCAGTTGAAGTGTGCAAGGATTGGTGCATTCTCAAAGAAGTTGGATGATTTCCATTACCTAAATCGGATCAAAGACCTTACATGTCTTGAGGAGTTAGAAATATGGGGACCTGATTTTTTTGGTCGCCAAATGTGTTTTCTACCAAATCAGCTTCAACACCTCACTGTCCTGAAATCATTGAAGATAATGGGATTCACGACAATGGAAGCATTGCCAGAATGGTTGACCAATCGTCAGTCTCTTCAGTCCCTTTCTCTGGATAATTGTAGGCATCTCGCGTGGGAATCAACACCTACAATCACACAAAATCTGGGCAGTTTAATGCATATCAATATCAACTGCTGCCCCATTCTTGAGGAAAGTAAATCTGAATGGTTGCTGTTTTTGGACACCACAAACATCAAAGTTGAGTTTTCACACGTCTCGAAAGTTAGAGTCCGATTGGGATATTAGTTGGATAAATTTGCTGTATTTGATTCTTTTTTTCAGTTCTTGTTTGAGGCATTCAAATGTAATTATAGAATAGGTTTTGTAATGAAGATGAGATTGCAATTTGGAATTTGGATCCTTTACATTATGGTTCTTCGGTAAATCTACGAACACGTTCACTTCATATATTTGCTGTATATTGTTAAATATGATTATTTGTCTGTGCTTTCTTGCAATTGAATGTATAACTCTTATTTGGGTGTACGTGTTTTCGTGCACTAGTAACTGAAAATTCTAGGATGGTCTAACTAGATCCTGCCCAAGTTCCCTCTGCTTAGCTATCAATTCCAAAGGTAACCTCTATTTTTTAATACATTCTGATGTTTTTTTTTCTTAAACGCTTACCCTTGTTTGTGTTGATCAATTTCAGACCGTTCTGTGATGCAGAAGATTGAGAAACTCTGAGAAAGGTGCTCTGCTGTGATTCGAACAACAAAGCTAGGAAGGTAGTTGATTATATCCAGTAGTCGAAGTTCTAAGTTACAGATTGTTGCTAAATGCGTCAATGAGTTTACTTCTTCCAATTTGATTAACTCACATGACATAACATACCTTAGGATTCATTGGTGCAAGCCGTTGCAGAGGAAATGCTAAAATCTATCAAATTGAGTTGGCACATCAGTCTGCTCGTTAATTGTCCCTGCAGAACACTGAGCGCTTGATGAAGCTGTAAGTTACGTTTCATTGAATGTGTTTTTACATTTTGGTTGTTTTTCTGGTCTTGTGCCGTCGACAAAATTTGCATCGAATTAGTTAGTGAGAAACAATTCCATTAATTATACTTGCAAATTTCTAATATTGGACTTCGATAGGTTGCAGTATTGCTAGAATTAGGATGGTTATACCTTTACCTTTCTATTCGCTTTTTGGTAGTATAATGTAGTCTATGTCTTCTTCACAGTGGGAAGTTAAATAGCACTGATAAAGCGAACCATGCTTTTGTTTTTCAGGGTTCCAACTGATGCTTGCAAGATCCATATTATAGTTTGGGAAAATCTTTGTAGACCAAAGTAGTTCGGAGGTGTTTAGTGTTTGATCAGCTAAATTTATTTGGTTTGTAAGGGTGATGCTCTTGAAGTGGATACTTGGGTAAGTGCATCATGAAAGAACGGCATCACTGCGTGATTGGTGCGTCCTTGAGCTTAAAAGCTGGTGAAACTATAACAAGAGCCTTTAGGTAGAGATTCATAGCTTTCTTATTGTTCTTTCATATGTGTACTGATTTTACTAAGTGAAATAATATATAGATATTGTTTCTTTATTATTGTTCTGTTAGCTATTTTCTGGCAGGTTTGATAAAAGTTGAATCATTTGTCTGCCCTCGAGAAGGCTCGATACAAATGGTTCAACCAGTTGCATCAGCCAATCCAAAAGACCAATGTAAACCATTTCTGTTCGATGACTTTTGCCCCCTAAACGGTCAACACAGATGGGTTTTTTTGCACTAGTGAAATAATTCAGTTAACACAGAATTGAAGTATATCGGTCGTTCATTCAAATCCTTATGCTGCCATTTATTTATAAAACAAATTTCAACATATAATATAATGGATCCATATCGTACAAAATAGTTAAGGGCAACCTTCACCATATGTCCTAGCATCACAAACATGCCTAGATTTGATCATTGCACCAGGTAGAAGAAGAGGTAGTAGCGGAGTTAGCTTTTGTCAGTGCATTTTTTGAAGCAACTTTTGTAACGAGCATTGTCTGCTTCAACTTTCTCCAATCTCAGAGAATCTCCGGTGTAAGTAGCGTCAGTATGGCAATAGAATCACTACAACAATTTTGCTTGTTTCCATTTTTCGTTCTGTTTAAGTAACACACCCTTTACGTGATACCTTAGATTCAAGTCTTGTATGCAGCGAAAATAATTGTCAAAAAAACACTATTCCTCTTTCAATAAGATCTTTCTCAGCTCGAATCGAGACTGAAATACAAAAAATGAGAATTATTCATTAATTAAAGCAATCACATTAAACAACCAAAAGACTACAAATGTAAGATTTAATGAGATTAGTGAACGGCAACAATAATTACCATAGGAACTACAGTCATTTCAGTCACTTCAACTGACATTGTTGGACCGATCGGAGCATCCGTCATCGTAGAAAACTTCCCTGCAGCATCATGAACGCACAACAGCACTTACACCACCTGCAGAATCCCTCTTCCAAGTAGTGTCCATATTGATTTTGACCCGTATAGACGTAACCAACACTTCTCCGCCGATCAGTTGCAGTGGCCAAAAATTATTATCATTCATCTTATACATTGAACAAACGTGTACAACCATGAATTTTTTTGATGCGCAAGTGATATGATTCGCTCGCATATATGGCTCTGATATATGTTTGATGGATTGGAGGATCGAAATTGATAAGCTATTCGGACATCGTGAAAATTAAGGAAACATATATTATTTTAGATAAATTTGTGATGAATTGACTAAGTAACAACCCAAATTTTTAGAGGTTAATCAAACTTTTTTTAATAAATATAGATTACTAATGATTGATGTATTTTTTAAATTTGAGAGTTGCCGCCACTAATTAAAAACAATTAAATAGAGAAGAGAGTCAAATTAAATTAATGTCAGAAGAGGAAACAGTCAAGTAATTGATCATTTCTATAGCTATTGGATCATTTCCGAATCGGAATTAGCTCGCGACAAGTTCTAGTATTAGTATAAGTTCATCGACCGCGTAAGGGCAATCCCATCACCCTCTCTCGGATTGTATGGCTGAGATTTACTTGGGGAAACTACTCTCCAACTTAATCAACTCAACTCCATACAATTTCCAAGAACTGCAAGCTTTTTGGGGATTTGGAGATGAATTTGAACTGCTCTGGCGATCGCTTTATACGGTTGCAGATCTAGTCGAAACACTAGAGGAATTGCAAGATGAATTGGATTCTGTAAGGATGTGGCTGAGAGAAATGAAAGAAGTAGCTTACGAAGCAGATGATTTGCTTTCTGAGTTGTCGTATGAAGCTACTCGATTGAAGAATCAGAGTCTGGAGGTATGTGGAATGCAATACGAATTTATAGTTTCTGAACTGGAATAAAAAATTGTTCGATTTATGAGCTTAAATGCATAATATTAGGAATCTCGGATGAGTTAAATCCAAGTATGATTAGGGATGTAAATGAACTACTCGTGAACACAATTTCAAAGCTCGGTTCGTAAACGAGCTGAGCTTGAGCAAGTCAAAGCTCAGAGCAGGCTCTATTATAGGGTCGTGAACAAGTTCGACTAAAAGCTTGTGAATTTAGTGACATAAGTCTCTAAATGAAAACTACATATTTATAGTTGGATCAATATTATAGTCAATTACTATATTATATTCAATTTAAACTACATTAATATGATAAATTGCTCGATCTAAAGTTTGATTCGAGTTTTCTTATACACCGGTTGTTTCATTCACCACAAAGCTCGACGACTAGATAAACGAGCTGGCTCGCAAGAAGCTCGTGAACAAACGAGATGAGTTTGAACAATATTTTGAGCTCGAGCTCCCTAAAATTCTATCGAGCTGAGCTTGAGCAGGTCAAAGGTCGGCTCGGCTTGACTCGTTTACAGCCCTTAGTATAATGAATAGGTTTTTGTTATTACTTTCCAACTATATATATATATATATATATATATATATATATATATATATATGCTTGATTTTGTTGAAGATTTCTGTATGAAATGTTGAAGTTTATTGTGATAGGTGCACAGATTCAATCAAGCCAATACTGAAAAGGCTAGATTTCGTGTCAAAATGGAGCACAAACTTAAGAAAGTGAACAAGACAGTAGAATACTTTCTTTTCCATGTAGAACAGAATGTTTTGGTGAATCGGCTTCGAAAAGTGAAAAACAAAGATTCAGACAGTAACAGGCTAGTTGTAGGAAGGGAAGCAGATTCAGACAGAGATAGGGCAGTTGTAGGAAGGGAAACTGATGTAGCAAATATTGTCAACGTGCTGATGAGCTTCTGTGATCAACAAGTTACAATTGTTCCAATAATCGGAATGGCTGGTATTGGAAAGACGGCCTTAGCGAGAGTCGTGTGGCAAGAAGTGAGAGAAAGAAAGCTTTTTGATGTGCATATGTGGGCTAATGTTACAGATGATTTTAAAGAGGGAAGAGTTTTTAGCGGAATGTCGATTGGAACGGTGAAGGGCTCAGCCAACATGCACAAAACTCGTAAACAAATTGAAAAAGAGCTGGCTGGTAAAAGATTTCTTCTAGTTCTTGATGATGTTTGGGATGATGTCTTTGCTTGGTTGAATCATTTCAAAACTTGGTTGCTAGAAGTTTGTTCAAATAGCGGAAATGCTATTATTGTCACAACTCGCAGCAATCAAGTGGCATCTATACTTGACGCTTCAGCTCAAAATTGGTATACATTGGGTTTGCTGTCTGATAATGAGTGTTGGTCTATTATGAAGAACATGAGAAAAGGAACAGAACAAACATCATTCACTTCAAATTTAGATCAGATTGGAAGGGACATCGCCAAAGGATGTAGAGGACTGCCATTAGTTGCTGCTGTTTTAGGCCGCAATGCGATGGATTTTATCGGTAAGACAAACTGGTTGAAGATTAGAAATAGTACTGTTTTTGATATAGCAGCAAATATATACAGAGTCTTGCCATCATTCAAACAAAGCTTTGATCACTTGCCCTCATATTTAAAGCCATGTTTTGTGCTTTGTTCAATGTTTCCGAAAGACTTTCCAATCATAAAGGAAGAGTTGATTCAGCTATGGAGGGCTGAAGGGTTTGTTGAGTCGTGTAATGAAGGTAACATGTATTTTAATGTCTTACTTGCAAGTTCCTTATTTCATGATGCAGAAAGGGATGATGATGGAGATGTTGTACGATTTAAAATGCATGATTGTATGCATGATCTTGCACTGTTTCTGTCCAAATATGAAGTAAGGACTCTGGAGAACAGTTCAAATGATTCTGCATCTAGCATTCGTCATTTATATGCGGATACTCAATTTGCAACCACTTCAATGAATAGCGATATGACCAAGCAGTTGCGCACTATCATCCTCGACGGTGCTCCATATCAAGAGTCTTGGGAGTTGAGAAGCTTGCGGACTCTATACATGAACGGTGCTGATGTAGAAGTGTTGCCAACAATGGACAAAATGAAAAATTTGAGATATCTTCACATCTCAAATTCTACAATCAAAGAGTTGCCTGGATCGATTGTCAAGCTGTACAATCTTCAAACTCTCGAACTCTTGAATTCTAACATCAAAGAGTTTCCTGACTCCATTGGCAAGCTCCACAATCTTCAAACACTGAATGTGTCAAACTCTAACATCAAAAAGTTGCCCGAATCCTTTGGCCAGCTCTACAATCTTCAGACGTTGAATGTGTCGAATTCTGACATCAGAGAGTTGCCTGAATCCATCCTAAAGCTCAACAATCTTCAAACTTTGAAATTCCTCGAGTGCAAGGAACTTACCAAGCTCCCTAGAGAGAAGATACATACTCTGATCAGTCTGAAGCATATTGCTTTTTCTTATGAGCATCATATGCCATTAGGATTGGGGCAATTAACTCGTCTTGAAACCTTCACTTGTTTTTTTGTAGGCCCCAATCGGGGCAGTAGCATTGAAGAACTTGAATGCTTACAAGAACTAAGTGGGCACCTGAAAATAACCAGGCTTGAGGAGGTGGGAGACAAGAAAGAAGCTGAGAGAGCAAATTTGCCTGGTAAACCAAAATTACAAGGACTGAGTCTTGAATGGAGTTGTGGAGTAAATGATAGAAATTCAAGTGATGAGGAAGTGATGGAAGGCCTTCGACCTCACCAAAACATAAGAAGAATAAAGGTCAAGAACTACATGGGTGAAAAATGGCCATCATGGATGTCGAGAATGAACAACCGAAGCGATACTGTTTCTTTTACAGTTCTCTGTAATTTGGTGGATCTTAGTTTAACTGAGTGCTCGAATTGTGTACGACTCCCACGCCTTGGAGATCTTCCTAATCTTAAATTTCTCAAGATTAGCCATATGGGAAGTGTGAAGTGCATTAATTATGAGTTTTATGGGATTGACAACAGAGGTAGTAGCAGTGGATTCTTGAGGCTGTTTCAAGCATTGAAATCATTGTCTCTAAGCTGGATGGACAATTTAACTGAGTGGAGCTCTCCATCAGATGGTAACCGGGTCGTATTTCCTTGCCTTGAAAATTTGTCCATTCAATCTTGTGCTAAATTGACAGGTTTTCCAGTGAATGATCTGTCAGCCCTTGTGAATCTCGAAATCAAAGATTGTGAGGAATTCAGGTTCATATTTCGACAACAGTCCTTCCCCTCTCTTACAAGTTTATCCATTGAAGGGTGTTCAAAATTAACTTTACTTCGAAATTGGCTTCCATCCCGCATCAAGGACTTAAGCCTAAGAAGATGTGAATGGCTGACACTTGTTCCAGAAGATTTCGGGAAGCTGAGCTCTTTAACCACCTTAGAAATGTATTGCTGTAAAAGATTGAGATGTTTTTCGGAGGAGATACTACGCAAACTCACTCAGTTGAAGTGTGCAAGCATTGGTGCATTCTCAAAGGAGTTGGATGATTTCCATTACCTAAATCAGATCAAGGACCTTACTTGTCTAGAGGAGTTAGAAATATGGGGATCTGATTTTTTCGGTCGTGAAATGTCTTCCCTTCCAAATCAACTCCAACACCTCTCTGCCCTGCAATCGTTGAAGATAATGGGATTCACGACAATGGAAGCATTGCCGGAATGGTTGACGAATCTTCAGTCTCTTGAGTCCCTTTCTCTGGATAATTGTAGGCATCTTGGGTGGGAATCAACAGTTACAGTCACACGAAACCTCTGCAGTTTAATGCATCTCAAAATCTACTGCTGCCCCATTCTCCAGGAGAGTAAATCTGAATGGTTGCAGTCTTTGGACACCACAAGCATCAAAGTTGAGTTTTCACACGTCTCCAAAGTTAGAGTCCGATTGGGATATTAGTTGGGCGAATTTGCTGTATTTGATTCTGTGTTGTAGTTTTTGTTTGAGGCTGTCAAATGTAATTATTGGAATGGATTTTTGTAATAAAGATGAGATTGCAATTTGAAATTCGAATCCTTTATGTCATGGTGCACTCAATTTTTTTATTTTTCAGTATATTGTCAAGTATGATTTATTCTTTGTTACTTCTTGCACTTGACGGTATAACTCTAAGGTCGCTGGGATTACAACAGCTTACTGGAAAAATATTCTAGTATGGTCCAGGTCTAACTGGATCAAGCCAATCCGAATTATGTAAATCCAAAGTTCCGACTGAGCCCCTCTTCTTTGTCAACAAATCCTAAGGTAACCTAACCCCTTCCTCTGTTTTCAAATAGACCCCTTATTTCCATTATTCTTTTTCTTAAATGCTTACCGTGTTAGGGTCATTTGATTTCAGATTGTTCTTTGTTACGAAAGATTGAGAAACACAGAGTACGCGGTATTGGGGATGAAGATGAAGATGATATAACAGAGGATGATAGTTTGTAAGACTCCTCTTTTCTGTTGCAACAAGTATTTTATATCTTATAAGCATTAGTAATGATTGTTTAGTCTCCTCTGAGTGTATATTCCTCTGTTCAGTTTCATCTATTGGCTAGTCATAAGATAACTAACGACTATTGTGGCATCGAGAATATTGACATTGGATCAGTTAGTAAGAAGCAATACTGATATTGGCATTGCAAAATTCTAATTTTGGACTTTGAAGGTTGGATTGCAGCATTGCTAGAATTAGGATGCTTATGCCATTACTCTCTTTGCTTTTTGGTCATATAATGTAGTCTGTGTATTTTTTGTAGTGGGCTGCTAAATAGCATTGATAAACCGAACTGTGCTTTTGTTTTTCGGGGATCAAACTGATGCTTGCTAGACATATTGTGGCTCGGGACAATCTTTGTAGATCATAGCAGTTCAGAGGTGTCTAGAGTTTGATCTACTGAATTTATTCTGCTTACATAAGTGATGCTGTTGAAATGGTTACTTGAGTTAGTGCATCAGGAAAGAACAGTATGAGGCGTGTGTCCGGGATTGTAAAACTGGTGAAAAAATAACGAAAGCCTCTAGGTAGAGATTCATAGCTTTCTTATTCTCCTTTCATATGTGTACTGATTGTACTAAGTTCAATAATAAATTGATATTGTTCTTTCTTTTGTTCTAGGTAGAGATTCATTAATTAGCGCTGAAAATGGATTGACGCCAATGGTTCAAGCAACTTGAGCTAAATTTTGTTTATAACTTTATGCGCCAAGTTCACCATATGTCTTAGCACGACAAACAGATCTACGTTGATCATGGCACCATGTAGAAGTAGAGGTACAAGTAGAGTTAGCTTTCGTTATGCATTCCTTAAGCAACTGTGGTAGCACGCATCGTCTACTCCACTTTCTTGGTCTAAAAAACCTCCGGTATAAGCATCATCAACTTCTGCTTTCTTCAGTCTCAAAGAATCTTCGGTATAAGCATCGTCACTTTGTCATGTCATGTCATCGTCACTTTGTGATCTCATATCATTTTTTAATGAGCATTATTTGGTCTCATCCATCAATGATTAGAGAAAGAAATATTAAGTGAATAAATTATGAATTAGATAGAGAACGAAAGTTAGTTCTGGATTAAATTAATGTCAAAGCAAGCTAGTTAAGTAAACTCTAAAAAGAAGTCAACTTTTGGTTACCAAAAAAAAAGTGAATGCTCAAAGATCTCATTTTTCTAGCTCTTCGATCATCGTCCTCACTCAGATTTGCTCTTTCTCTAATCATGATACGAGAGATTTACTTGGGGAATCTAGTCTCCAACTTAATCAACTCAACTCGATATGACTTCCAACAACTGCAAGCTTTTTGGGGATTCGGAGATGAATTCAAACAGTTACACCAAAAGCTTTCTGCCATTGCAGATCTAGTCAAAGGACTTGAGGCCAGGCATGAGAGATCAGATGAAATAAGGATGAAGCTGAGAGAAATTGATGAAGTAGCTTATGAAGCTGATGATTTGCTTTCTGAGTTGGCTTATGAAACTACTCGGCTTCAGATTCAACCGAAGAAGGTATGTGTAGCACGAATTTATAGTTTCTGTACTGAAAAATTAAGAAGAAACTGTTCGATTTCTGAGCTCAATTTCATAATTTCAGGGATCATGGATGAATGAAAATCAATTTTTTAAAAAAAAAAAAATTAGAGAATGATGATTTGGTTTATGTAATTGGTACTTCCTAACTAGATCTTTAATTGATACTTTTTCAAATTAGGTTCGCAGATTCTGCCTCAATTTGAAAGCCAATATTGAAGATGCTGGATTTCATCCCGAAATGGGGGACAAGCTTAAGGAAATGACCAAGGCACTGCAAAATGTTCTGAATGGAGACTTTTTCTTCCCTGACGAAGAGAACCTTTCGGTGAATTCAATTCAAAAACGGGAAAACACAGATAGGTACAGATCAGCTGTAGAAAGGGAAGCAGATCCAGTCAGTGGCGGATCAGCTGTAGGAAGCGAAGCATATTTAGACAGTTACATAGGAAGGGAAGCTGATACAGCAAAAATTGTCAGCATGCTGAAGACCTTTTGCTATCAACATGTTACCATTGTCCCCATAATTGGAATGGCTGGTATTGGAAAGACGGCCTTAGCTGAACTTGTGATCCTAGAAGCAAGAGAAAGAGAGCTTTTTGATGTCATTATGTGGGCAAATGCTACAGATGATTTTGATGAGAGGAGAATTTTTAGAGAAATGTCGATGGAAAAGATGATGGGATTCAACACCATGAATGATATTCGTGAACGAGTTGGAAAAGAGTTGGCAGGTAAAAGATTTCTTCTAGTTCTCGATGATGTTTGGGATGATGTCTTTGCTTGGTGGGATCATTTCAAAACTTGGTTGTTGGAAGTTTGCGCAGATAGCGGAAATGCTATTATTGTCACAACTCGCAGCTATCAAGTGGCATTTAAAGTTCAGGCTTCAACGCAACATTGGTATACGTTGGATTTGCTGTCTGATTATGAGTGTTGGTCTATTTTAGAGCAAATGACATCTAGTCCAGTACGCATATTACTCACGATTGGAAAGGAAATTGCCAAAAAATGTAGAGGACTCCCATTAGTTGCTGTTGTTTTAGGCAGCGGTCTCAGGAATTTTAATGATGAGAGTTACTGGTTGACGGTTAGAGATAGTGATGCTTTCAATTTAGCAGGATATATGGACACGGTTGTACCTTCATTCAAACTAAGCTTTAATCACTTGCCCTCATTTTTAAAGCCATGTTTTGTATTTTGTTCAATTTTCCCGAAAGGACTTTCCAATTATAAAGGAAGAGTTGATTCAATTGTGGATGGCTGAAGGGTTCGTTGAGTCATGTGAAGAGGGTAACAAGTATTTTAATGTCTTACTTGCAAGTTCCTTATTTCAAGATGCAGAAAGGGACTATGATGGAGATGTTATACAATGCAAAATGCATGATTGTGTGCATGATCTTGCATTATCTCTGTCATATGAGGAATTGACTATGCAGAGTAGCTCAAGTAGTCATACATCTAGCATTCGGCATTTATATACAAATTCTCAATTTGTAACCACTTCAATGAATGTTCGTCAGCATAGGACCGAGAAGTTGCATACTATTATCCTCGATGGTGCTTTCTATCAACAGTCTTGGGAGTTGAAAAGCTTGCGAACTCTATACATGAACAGTGCTGATGTGGAAGTGTTTCCATCAATGGACAAAATGAATCATTTGAGATACCTTCACATCTCAAATTCTAAAATAAAAAAGCTGCCTAAATGGATCATCAAGTCCTACAATCTTCAGACTCTGAACCTCTCTAATTCTGACATGAATACATTGCCCGACTTTATCACCATGCTCCCTAATCTTGGAAATTTGAATGTCTCAAATTCTAACATCAAGGAGTTGCCTGAATCCATTGGCAAGCTCCTCAGTCTTCAAACATTGAATGTGTCGAGTTGTAACATCAAAGAGTTGCCTAAGTCCATTGGCAGACTCCAGAATCTTCAAACGTTGAACGTGTCTAGTTCTAACATCAAGGAGTTGCCTAAATCCATTGGAAGACTCCAGAATCTTCAAACACTGAACGTGTCTAGTTCTAACATCAAGGAGCTGCCTGAATCCATCCTAAAACTCAACAATCTTCAAACTTTGAAATTCCTTGACTGCAAGGAACTTACCAAGCTTCCTAGTGAGAAGATTCATAATCTGATCAGTTTGAAGCACATTGGTTTCTCTTATGAGCATCAAATGCCATTCCAATTGGGACAGTTAAATCATCTTGAAACCTTGACTTGCTTTTTTGTGGGTTGGAATAGGGGATGTAGCATTGGAGAACTTGGATGCTTAAACAAACTAAGTGGGCACTTGGAAATAACCAGGCTCGAGGAGGTGCAAGATAAGTGTGAAGCTGAGAGAGCAAATCTGCAATGTAAATCAGAATTACAAGGACTGAGTCTTCAATGGAGCTATGGAGCAAATAATAGAATTTCAAGTGATGAGGAACTGCTGGAAGCCCTTCGACCTCACCAAAACATAAGAAGAATGAAGGTCAAGAACTACATGGGTGAGAAATGGCCATCATGGATTTTGAGAATGAAGAGCCCATGTGATGCAGATTCTTTTGTAGTACTTCGTAACTTGGTGGATCTTTGTTTGTCTAAGTGCTGGAAGTGTGTACAACTCCCACGCCTTGGAGATCTTCCTTTTCTTAAATTTCTTAAGATAAGTCATATGGGGAGTGTGAAGTTCATTGATTATGAGTTCTATGGGATTGACAGAAAAGGCAGTAGCAGTGGATTATCGAGGCTCTTTCCAGCATTAAAATCATTTTCTCTAAGTTGGATGGACAATTTAACTGATTGGAGCTCCCCATCAGATGGTAACTGGATTGTATTTCCTTGCCTTGAAAATTTTTCCATTCAATCTTGTGCTAAATTGACAGGTTTTCCAGTGAGTGATCTGGCAGCACTTACAAATCTCGAAATCAAAGATTGCGAGGAATTTGGGTTTATATTTGGTCAGCAATGTTTCCCCTCTCTTGCAAGTTTATCCATGGTAGGATGCTCAAAATTGACAGATCTTCCAAATTGGCTTCCGCCCACCAGTTGTTTCATGGACTTAAGAATAGGAAGATGTGAATGGCTGACATTGATTACGGAAGATTTAGCGAAGCTGAACTCTTTAAACTCCTTAAAGATATATTGCTGTAAAAGATTGAGATATTTTTCCGAGGATATATTATGGAAACTCAGTCACTTGCAGAATTTAAGTATCGGTGCATTCTCAGAGGAGTTGGATGATTTCAGTTATTTAAAAAGAATCAAAGACCTTCCATGCCTTGAGGACTTAGAAATATGGGGATCTGATTTTTTCGGTCGTGAAATGTCTTGTCTACCAAATCAACTTCAACAGCTCTATCTCCTGAAATCATTGAAGATAATGGGATTCACAACAATGGAAGCATTGCCAGAATGGTTGACCAATCTTCAGTCTCTTCAGTCCCTTTCTCTGGATTATTGTAGGCATCTCAGGTATCAATCAACAGCTACAATCATACAAAGCCTACCGCATTTAAAGCATCTCAACATAAACTGCTGCCCCATTCTTGAGGAAAGTAAATCTAAATTGTTGCAGTCTTTGGACACCACAAGAATCAAAGTTAAGAGTCTCAAACGTAAGAGTTTGGTTATGACATTAGCTGAAGAATTTGCTGTATTTGTTTCTGTTTTGCAGCTCTTGTTTAAGGCTTTCAAATGTAATTATAGGAATGAGTTTTTGTAATTAAGATGAGATTGCAATTTGAAATTTAAACTTGTATATTGTGATTCAGTTTTTTTTTTTTTTTTTGCAGTGTATTTGTCAAATATGATTAATTCTAATTTTGGACTTTCAAGGTTGCAGTATTGCTAGAATTAGGATACTTGTGCCATTACTTTCTTTTTGCTTTTTTGGTAGTCTAATGGAGTCTGTGTCTTCTCCTTGTAGGCTGTTAAATAGCATTGATAAAGCGAACCATGTTTTTTTTTGTTTCGGGGATCAAACTGATGCTTGCAAGATTCATGTTGTGGCTTCAGACAATCTTTGTAGACAGAAGTAGTTCGGAGGTGTTTTAGTGTTTGATTGGCTGAATTTATGTGGTTCGAGGGTGATGTTCTTGAAATGGATACTCGGATAAGAACATCAGGAACAAACAGTATGCGATATACATTGTAGATAATAGTTAAGGGTGACCTTTCATGTACGTGCTATATTTTGTTTATAACTTTTGGCACTAAATCCACCATGTCTTGGCACGTCAAACATGTCTACATTGATCATTGCACTAGGTAGAAGTAGAGGTAGTAGAGGAGTTAGCTTATGTCGTGCATTCTTTATAGCAACTTTCGTAACAAGCATCGTCTGCTTCTGCTTTCTCCGATCTCAAAGAATCTCCTGTACAAGCACACGTAAATATAACAATAATATCACTGCAACAATTCTGCTTGCTAAATAACCTATTATGTAATATCTCAGATTCAAATCTTGTATATAGCGAAAATAGTTGTTGAGAAAGTTCGTTATTCTTTGAATAAGATCTCAATCGAATTGAGACAGTGTAATAATAAAAAAGGAGAATTATACAAAAGGAGATAAGATAATATTGAATTTTTTAATTTGTGTAGATTCTGAAAACTAATCATTAATTAAAGCAATCACATTAAATTAAACAACCAAAAGATTGCAAATGTGCGATTTGGCAACAATAACTACCATAGGAACTACAGTCATTTCAGCCTTGGAGCACCCGCCATCGACAAAAACTTCCCAGCAGCATTACACAGACCACAGCACCAACATCACCTGAAGAATATGTCTTCCTAGTGTTGATACTGATTTTGACCCGTATAGGCGTGACCACCTGGCAGAACCAACACTTCCCAGCTGATCAGTTGTGGTACAGCAACCCTGCACATTATTCAATAATAAGAACCACAAAGTTTGAGTTCCTAAAAGCTTTAACAAAACAAAATCTGATGACGCATAAATTTACAACGTCTTTCAAAAGTATAAAAAGATTCCTGAGAGTACCTTCAGATTCTGAAAAGAATCAGTGCTTTCTTCAGATAATAGCAGCACTTGAGCAGGGGCAGGCTCAAATCTGAAGCGGAAAACTGCTATTTAGCGAGCCTTTTACACGCTTGAGCTAATTAACAACATTATATAAGCTTGAAATGATCTAACAAACCGATTTTAAAGGTTTCAATTAGTTCATATTACAAATTTAACTGCATATTTCATACCGGTGCTTTCCCAAGCGTAGTGGATGTGTTACGTGTTTCTTATGCTTCTCCTCGTCTTCTTTAGCTATCTCATTAAAAAGGTTCTTGACAGGAACTTTCGATTTGCACATTTCGAACTGGTCGTGTCCAGTTAGATCTTAACCATGCTAGAATATTCAGTTTACTAGAGCTACTTGTACTGATTTTTCTTACAAAAGTTTCTATACCAAACAATGAACAACAAAAATGTATTCCTGCAATTACATTTACATACAGAGTTTTAATACATCAAACCAACCAACTAATATCCCAAACGAACTCTCACTTTCGAGACTTGTGAAATCTCAACTTTAGTTTTTGCACCTTTAAAATACAACAAACAAAGATTAGCTTCCTCCAGAATGGGACAGCAGTCAACATAAAGACGCGCTAAATTGGAGAGACTTTGAAGGACGGTTGCTGTTGACTGACACTCGAGATGCCTAGAATAATCCAGAGATAGGGACTGAAGAGACTGGAGATTTGTTAACCATTCTGGCAATGCTTCCATTGTTGTGAATCCGATTATCTTCAATGATTTCAGAGCAGTGAGGTGTTGAAGTTGATTAGGAAGGGAAGACATTTCACGACCGAAAAAATCAGACCCCCATATTTCTAACTCCTCGAGACGTGTAAGGTCTTTGATCCTATTTAGGTAACGGAAATCATCCAACTCCTTTGAGAATGCACCAATTCTTATATTCTTCAACTGAGTCAGTTCGGATACGATCTCCTCTGAAAAACACCTCAATCTCTTACAGCAATACATCTCTAAGGAGGTTAAAGAGCTCAGCTTCCCAAAATCTTCCGGAATAAATGTCAGCCATTCGCATCTTCTTAGACTTACGTCCTTGAAATAACTGCTGGGTGGTAGAAAATTTCGAAGATAAATTAATTTTGGACATCCTACAACGGATAGACTTGTAAGAGAGGGTAAGGACTGTCGTCCAAACACGAACCTGAAATCCTCACAATCTTTGATCTCGAGATTCGTAAGAGCTGACAGAACTTTCACTGGAAAATCAGTCAATTTAGCACAAGATTGAATGGACAAATTCTCAAGGTAAGGAAAGAAAATTACCCTATCATCGCCCGATGGAGATCTCCATTCAGTTAAATTCTCCATCCAACTTAGAGATAATAATTTCAATGCTGGAAACGGCCTTAAATTGTCTACAGAATCAATTCCGTAAAACTCATTACCTATGCACTTGAGTCTTTTCATATGGCTTATGCGAAGAAACTGAAGACAAACGAGATCTCCAAGGCGCGGGAGTTGTTCACAGTTCCAGCACCTCTCTAAGCTAAGATCCACCAAATTATCAAGCACTCGAGAAGCACCGACATTACTTGGACTCTTAATCGTCAGCATCCATGATGGCCATTTCTCACCCATGTAATACTTGATCTTTATTCTTCTTATGTTTGCGTTTGGTCGGAGACATTCCAGTAGTTCCTTATCCTGTGAACTTCTATCATTTTCTCCATAACTCCATTTGAATCCTACTCCTTGTAATCCTGTTTTCCCTTGCAGATTTGCTCGTTTAGCTTCGTTGGTATCTTCCACCTCCTCGAGCCTGGTTATTTCCAAGTGCCCCCATAGTTGATTTAAGCATTCAAGTTCTTGAATGCTTCCTCCCCGATCGAACCCCACAACAAAGAAAGGCAATGTTTCAAGACCACGTAGCTGCCCCAATCCAAATGGCATATAGAACTCGGAAGAAAAAACAATATGTTTTAAATTAATCAGATTCCTCATCTTCTTTCTCGGAAGATCGATAAGTTCCTCGCAATTGACGAATTTCAAAGTTTGAAGATTGTGAAGGTTGGTGATGGACTCAGGCAACTTTATGATCTTAGACATTGAGACATTCAGTGTTTGAAGATTATGGAGCTTGCCGATGGATTCAGGCAATTCTTTAATGTTACAATTCGAGACATCCAAAGTTTGAAGATTGAGAAGACTCGTTATGGATTCAGGCAACACTTCTATGTCGGAATATGTGAGATTTAAAGTTTGCAGATTTTTGAGTTCATCAATGTATTTGGGCAACTCTTTGATGTTAGAATTTGAGAGGTTCAGAGTTCGAAGATTGTGGAGCTGTGTGACGGGTTTCGGTAACTCTTGGATCTTAGAATTCGAGAGATTCAAAGATCGAAGATTGTAGAGATTGGTGATGGATGCAGACAACTTCTTGATCTTGGAATCTGAAAGATCTAAAACTTGAAGATTATAGAGCATGCTGCTTGACTCGGGCAACTCTTCGCTTTCGGAATTCGAGAAATCGAGATATCTCAAGTATTTTACTCTGCTGATTGATGATGGAAACACTTTGGCATTAGCACCGTTCAAGTGTAGAGTCCGCAACCTTTTCAACTCCCATGAGTACTCATGATAAGTACATAGCAGTAGCTTCAACTCCCTCGAATACTTGTGATAGGTAGCACAGTTGATGATAACTGTACGCAACTTCTCCGGCCTATCCTTTAGAATACCCATTGAAGCTGTTGTGAATAGATCATCTGCATATAAACGGTATAGAGAAGATTCAAATTTGGATACGAACAATGCAAGGTCGTGAACACGATCATGCATTTTGCATTGTATAACTTCCCCATTATCATCCATTTCTGCATCTTCGAAGAAGGAATTTCCAAGCAAGGTGTAAAAATACCGGTTACCCTCGTCGCGTGACTCAACGAACCCCTCAGCCATCCATAACTGAATCAACTCTTCCTTTCTAATTGAAAAGCCTCTCGGGAAAACAGAACAAAATGTGAAGCATGGCTTTAAATACGAGGGCAAGTGATCAAAACTTACTTTCAAGATAGACAAAACATCGGTTTGGACTCGACTTAAACCGTCACTATCTCGAATTTTCAACCATGTTTCCTCATCCCGGTAAAATCGCATCGTCCCTCCGATAACTTTCGCAAGCAACGGCACTCCTCTGCATTTTCTTACAATGTCCCATCCTATAGCCCCTAAACAAGACGGGTTTGGTGCTGTTACATTTCTAAATGCCCTTTCCTCCAAAATTAGCCGACACTCCTGATCAGATAAGGAATCAAGTGTATGCCTATGTTCATATGAAGTCTCGATAATGGACGCCACTCTCTCGCTTCTAGTTGTGACAAGAACAATATTTCCGGTTTCTACACCAATTTTTAATAACCTCAATTCTAACTCATGCCACGACCAACGAACATGATCTGAATCAATATCATCAAGAACAAGAAGAAATTTATTGTTCATCAACTCCTTCTCAAGCTGTTGAAGAATTGCACCTCTCTCAGTTAATCCCACTATCCTCGTTCCTTTCAAAGATTGCAACATTTCTCTAAAAATTTCATGTTCCTCCGAATTTCTACGAACACTCACCCACATTTTAACATCAAAAAGGTTTCTTGCCATTACTTTTTGACACACAAGTTTAGCTAATACCGTCTTTCCAAGACCATCCAGTCCTACTATAGGAACAACAGTAAGTCGTCGACAACAGGAGCTAGTCATCAAGCTAACAATATTAGCAACATCATCATCCCTTCCTACAACCAAATTTTCAAGGACCGAATGTGCTAGGAACCTATTCTGAGACATCATATCCTCAACATTGTGTTCGGTTGGACTAAGCTGAAGGCGCTGGCCATCCCGTTGAATGCTTCGCAATGACTCGGACATTTTCTTAAGCTTATATGCCATTGAGAGACGATATGCAGCCCTTTTCAAGTAGCCTTTCAGATTTGGAAACCCCCTTTCCGCCTGGTTTGAAAAACATACATACTTTGTGATTACTCTCTTCTTGGTATGATAGGTTTTATTATGCTGAATAACACAAGGTTTTGTAATAACAAAACAGCAAAAGCCCACATTTTGGTCCTGCTATTACTTGTTTAAATTTCTTCAATGAGCTCAACGTAATCTAATTAATAGATTATCCAAGAGATTAAAGTACAAATGCTAAGTAAGTCCAAGTATATCATCCCGGTGTTGAATTAAATGCACCGTTGGTTAGTGAATTTGATGGTTGTCTCAAATTGATCGTTGTATTTCAATTAACTCATCCAACTTTCAAATTTGTTCTCAGTCAAGTCACTCCGGTAACGTTAATTGAAATTTGCTACCTGAAAAGTGATGTGGCATTCATATCACATTTGACCATAAAGTGGACCAACATGTTGCTTGCCACGTATCGGTCAATTTTGTGGTCAAAGGTGAATTCAAATGATGTGATTGACATGTCATTTCTCTAGTCTCAATTTCACTTAAAATCACTAAATAACTTAATTGAGACATTTTAAAACTACATAATTTTATCTAAACAAAATGATACCTGAGTGAGATGAACATCAAAATTTACCACACAACGGTGAATTTAACCTATTAGATGTTGAATGTACATTGTGCAATGAATATAACATGTTAAGTGTTAGATTGTCGGATTAAATGTTACTGATCACTGAACTTTCATGTTTGCCTCAACACGACAACCAACTTTTAGGTTGTGTCGGTAAATCACTCGACTTTAAATTTTATCTCACTAAAACTGCTCTAACCACTTAAACAGAAATTGAATACCAAAGTGATCAAATAAGTCAACTTTTGACCGACAACTTTTATCCAAAATCTATTTTAATAACACCAAAAGTCGAATTCCCTTGATGGGTTAAATATCCAATTTGGGAACCCGAGTAACTAAATCACTGTTGTAAATGAAAGCCGCATAGTTATTAGGCGCTTAAAATTCTGAGCGCCAAGACCAACGCTCAAAATCTAACTTATCTTTAAATAGTTCCCAACTAGGACCTGAAAGTATTTTCACTACCCGACTGACTAACGCCTACGTCTTTTACTACAATAAACTAAATTTTGACAAATTTCAAAATTTGGTAATTTTAATAAGAGAATACAATTACCTGCTTAGTTTGAATCTTCAACCGGGTAGTTTCATAAACCAACTGAGAAAGCAAGTTATCAGCTTCATAAGCTTCATCTCTGAGTTTTGTCAGCCACCGTCTCGCTTGCACCATACGATCTTGTTTTTTCTCAGCATTTTCAACAAGATCAGCAACCGCATCCATCGATTCTTGAAGATCATTGAGCTCCTCCTCGAGCCCCCAAAAGATTTTCAAATCTTGGAAGTCGTATGGAAGTAGTTTGATCAAGTTTGATACTATCTTTCCCATGTAAATCATGGGTTCTTCCGCCATTGATGGATGATAAGCTTGTTGGGAAAAGAGAGGGAAGAAGATGATGAAATAGCAAGTCAAGTGAGAAAGTCAACGGCAGTTGTTGTTTATAATAACAGTTGAAGAGTCAACTTCGGTTCTGTGGTTTGAATCACTTGTAATAGGGTTATGTGGTTTCAAATTGTACACATAAAGGTATTTTAGTTTACATCATTTACAAACAAAGTTTCAAATTGTTAACATGTTAAAAAAAAATTACGTTACAGTAAAAGTCAAAGAGTCATCAAAATTTAATTGCGTACGAGTAAAATTGATTAGGATTAAAATATGGAGAATAGATTTTTAGTATTTCTTCATTAAAAACAAATTTGTACTTCTTCGAAAACAAAGAGTCATGATTTAATTGGTCATGGCATACCACACCAAAATCTAATCGTCATATACCTGACACATAGTATAATTTCTCGAAATTCAGATCTTGCCTCTAATCTTAAATGATTAAAATACAAATAAAAAATATGGGCTAATCACATTTCACAAATCAAGCCCATAATGAAAGGCCCATTAAAATAATTATGGGCTTTTTGTTCATGGACAAGTTTACTAACTTTATTTCAAATGAAATCTAATGTCAAACATTATGCCTAACGCCGTCTAACTATCTTGGCCCTCAAAATCGTTAATCTAATTTGGATCAACTAACTGTCTAAATGCTACAAAGCCGACTTGTCGCTGACTAGTCTTCAAATGACCGCTGCCACATCACCTGCTATCAAACAAACCACAAGAATAGCAATCATCATTCTGCTCCAATATTGATATCATTATGCTTCATGGTCCGTGTTTCGACATTGGAACCAGTACCTAGATTACTATCCACTGGTATGAATTTGTGAATGAAGTTTAGGTACTTAGAGCATAGCCATCAATGAATGGTGCAATGCATTTCTAATTTTGTATCAATTTAGAAGCAAAAAAAGGACATAAACTAGTCATCACTGAGGTTCTGATGTAAATAAACGAAGTATCCTCTCCGCTCGTGTTAACAATGCAATGAAACAATATATGCAAAAACAACTAACCTTCGGGTTTTCACAGGTGTAATCAAAGTAACCTCTTTTCTCTAGGCTTTTAAACCGTCCTTTCACGAGGGCGCAGCAACCCTTCACTCTTGTGCTTTGCAGACCTGAAACAGGTCATGAATATAGAAAGAATCAGATGATACAGTTGTTAGAAAACATGTTCAGTTTCTAAGTAGCCAGGACAAAAGAAAGAAGATCACAGAGCAAAGTTGATATTGATCCCATAAAAATTCCATACGAGAAAAATTATATGTAACCGAAAAAAAGTGAGCCTTTTAGGAGCAATAGTTTGTTCAATAATACAAAGTTTAAATACATACATTTA
Organism: Euphorbia peplus; assembly: GCA_028411795.1. Taxonomy (NCBI): domain Eukaryota; kingdom Viridiplantae; phylum Streptophyta; class Magnoliopsida; order Malpighiales; family Euphorbiaceae; genus Euphorbia; species Euphorbia peplus. Next base: position 28,700,774 of record CP110837.1, read on the forward strand.
CATACATGTTTATCTAATGCTTACACATAAAATCCTTGTGCACTTGAAAAACGGAACCTTACGTTTTCTTAAGTGCAGTATCATCATTCTCGGTTATATTATCTTCGTCTTCATCCCCGAGAAAGTATAACTAATACAATGGTCGAGGACCCAACTCACTTCAAGATTTTCTGCATTTCCTTTGCAATAAATTGGGCCACTGAATCCTAAGTTCAACGATATCGAACACTGTTCGACTTCTCGTTATTTCAAGAAATCATATAAGAATGGGGAATTTTTGTAGCATCTAAATTTTTTTTGTGAAACAATATCCATTTTCCATTTCTATTCCAATTTCTCCCAATAAAAGGTTCGAGTTCAAGCAAACAATTCCAATGAAAATGAAGCACGAGCTGAAACGAAGCCAGACATCCCAACTAGGTTGGCACCCCCGAACAGACGTACCAAACTCAAACCCCGATATCATTAAGAAGAAGAAAAAATTACATCGAGAAAATAAAGTAGCGAAGTAAATTGGTACAGACACCGGCCACAAATTCTCAGAGAACAAAACTGTATAAAATGATGTGAAAACTCAACTTGGATTACAGTGGGGTCCAAAGACTACAACAACCATTCATATCTACTTTCCTCAAGAATGGGGCAGCAGTTGATATCGAGATGGGCAAAATGGCACAGGCATTGTATGACGGTATCCATCAATGGACACTCTAGACGCCAACAGCAATCAGAGAAAGGAACTGAAGAGACTGAAAATTCGTCAACCATTTTGGCAAAGCTTCCATTGTTGTGAATCTGATTATCTTCAATCATTTCAGGGCAGTGAGGTGTTGAAGTTGATTTAGGATAGATGACATTTCACGACGGAAAAAAAGAAACCAGAATGCCATATTTCTATCTCCACAAGACACAAACTAGATTTGGACAACGAAAATCATCCAACATCTCTGAGAATGCACCGACACTTGAATTCTGCAACTGTGTGAGTTTGTATAATATCTCCTCCGCGAAATATCTCAATCATTTACAGCAATACATCTCACAGGAGGTTAAAGAGCTCAGCTTCGCTAAATTTGTCTGTCAGCCGTTCACATTTTCTTCGACTGAAGTCCTTGAAACAAGTGTTGGATGGAAGCTGGTTTCGAAGATAAGTCAATTTTGAACATCCTACTGGGAAAGGAAGGACTGTTGTTCAAATATAACATCCACACACAGAACACATTATATGCTACTGATAATAAGCGTGACCTCTTTAGGAACCATAATTTGCTTGAAAATACGAGTGAAAAGATATATACATGTTTATGTAATGTTTATAACGTATAAAATCCATGTCGCGAAATAAAAGAGGAATCTTACTTCTTCTCAAGTGCAGCATCCTCGTCCTCTGTTCTATTATCTTCATCGGTATACCGTTACCAGCCTCGAGAAAGTAATATCTAATACAATGGTTGATGTTTGCTCCTGGAAATCAACCAAATTGTGAAACAGCATTCGACAAAAAGTAACTCATTAGAGTAACAGAAAATTTGCAGATCTACCATCATTTTAAACCCCCAAAAGTAGCAACACTCTAGCATGAAATATCAAAACAAAATCTCAAACTCGGGTAATACATAATTAAGGACAAGTACCTTGGCTTCTTTCGGTTCAGAAACTCTCTGGTTTCTTTCAGATTTCGTGTTTCTCCTCCTGATTGAAGGATGGCCCCACTTGAACAAAAGGTGTTTGGAGTATAGTATCACTGCAGAGCACATTTTCTCCGCGTTTCTCAATCTTCAGCCTCACAGAAAGGTCTGAAATTAATTGACCCAAACAAAAGTAAGCATTTAGTAGAAAAAAAAAAAGCAAGCATAAGAGGGGTCCATAAGAACATTAAGAGAAAAGGGTCAGGTTACCTTCGGAATCAAATTCATCAAACTCATCCAACTAATACCCCAAACGGACTCTCACTTTCGAGACATGCGAAAACTCAACTTTGATTGTTGTAGTGTCCAAAGACTCCAGCCATTCAGATTTACTTTGCTCGAGAATCGGGCAGCAGTAAACATTGAGATGGGTTAAATAAGGGAGGTGCTGTATGATTGTAGTTGTTGATGGAGACCACAAGAGATGCCGACAATAATCCAGAGAAAGGGATTGAAGATACCAAAGATTAGTCAACCATCCTGGCAATGCTTCCATTGTCGTGAATCCCATTATCTTCAATGATTTCAGGGAAGTGAAGAGTCGAAGTTGATTTGGTAGAGAAGACATTTCACGACCAACAAAATCAGATCCCCATATTTCTAACTCCTCGAGACATGTAAGGTCTTTGATCCGATTCAGGTAACGGAAATCATCCAACTCCTCTGAGAGTGCACCAATACTTAAACTCTGCAGCCACTTGAGTTTGCTTAGTATCCCCTCTGGAAAATATCTCAAACTTTTACAACAATATATCTCTAAGGACGTTAAATAAGTTAACTTCCATAAATCATTTGGAATACAGGTTAGCCATGCACATCTTCTTACACTCAACTCCTCGAAATGTAAGTCGGGCAAACGCGAAATCCGAAACTCTGTCAATTTAGGACATCCGACAATCGATAGACTTGTAAGGAAGGAAAAGGAAAGTTGATTATCAAATAAGAGTCTCAATTCCTCACAATCTCTGAATTCTAGCTTCACAAGTTCAGACAGATCACTCATTGGGAAACCAGTCAAATTAGGACAAGATTGAATGGACAAACTTTCGAGACATGGGAACACAACAACCTTGCTGCCATCCAATGGAGAGCTCCATTCTGTCAAATTTTCCATGTGGCTTATATACAATGATTTCAATGCTGGAAATAACCTCAAGCATCCGATGCTACTGCTTTCACTGTCAACCCCATAGAACTCATTACCGATGTGCTTTACTTTTACCATTTGATTCATCTTAAGAAATTTAAGACGAGGAAGATTTCCAAGGCGAGGGAGTTGTAGACAGTTGTAGCAGCATTCCAAGCTAATATCCACCAAATTATTAATTATTGCCAAAGAATTCTGCATCCTCAAGATCCATGATGGCCATTTTTCTCCCATGTAATACTTGATCTTTATTCTTTGTATGTTTGGATGAGGTTGAAGGCCTTCCAGCAGTTCCTCGTCCCTTGCACTTCTATCATTTTCTCCATAGTTCCTTTGGTGTGGTTGTAATGCTTCCAATCCCATTTCACCATTAGCACCATAATCACAGTTATCATCTTCATCTCCATTCCATCTTAATTCTAAGCTCTTGAGATGTTGCTTCGCATTTAAATTTGCTGCCTTGCATTCAGATGCAATACTTTTCACATATCTCAAATTCTTTATTGTCAAACTACCTCGCAAATTGTTCAATGCATGTAACTCATCAAGCCCACCACAATGCTTGGAGAAGGAATTATCCTTGGCAATAACAAATGTAGATAACTTCCCAAGTCGAGTCAGTTGTCCAATACCCCGTGGCATATGAGTCAACGCGTTACACATATCATTGTCAAGATGCCCAAGATTGACCAACTTTGCGATATTTTTTGGTAGTAGCATGAGCTGTGTACAAAAACTTAATTGTAACACTTGTAAGTTTTGCAGATTAGTGATTGAATCTGGAAGTTTCTTGATATCTTTATTGTATGAAAGATTAAGACGCCTAAGATGCTTCAATTTACAAATGGAACTTGGGAGTAAATTAATTCTCATGTAAGATAAATCTAGCATCCTCAAATATCTCAGATTACAGAATATTGCGTTGAGATCTTCTTCGACTGGAACTTTTGTTTCAAAGAATGGCAATAAAGTTCTTACCCTTTTCGCCGCCAAAAGGGATGGAAAATCTTGCAAAATAGAGTTCCCATCAATCACAAATGATATATGCCGAGTTTTATCATTAATAGATGTCATTTTAGAATGTTGGACTGAAAAATTGTCTCCAGCAACTGAAATGGCCAGGTCACGCATTAAATCATGCATTTTGAAACTCACGATATCCCCATCCTTCTCAACATCTTGAAAGAACGTTAACTGAAAAAGATCCATGAAATATGCAAACCCTGCATCTTCAAAATGCTCATTTGGGTCTGTTAACTTAAGATATCCTTGTGCCATCCAGAGATGTATCAATTCATCCACACGAAACATGTAGTCTTTTGGATATAAGCTACAACTAGCAAAACAATGCTTATAATGTGAAGGAAGACGATTGTAACTCAACTTAAGAATTGGTAAAATACCATATTTGTACACATCTATCTTCGAGAGTTCTTTATTCTTAAACAACAGCCATTCAGACTCCGAATCTTTAGAATACATCATACCTCCTATTGCTCTTATGGCTAAAGGAACTCCATAACACTTCTCTACAATTTCTCTTCCAATCGCCTCATGACTTGGATTTACGACTTGTCCCTGCTTGAATGCCGTTTGTTTGAACAACAACCAAGCATCATCTTCTAACAAACCTCCTAATTCATGAATGGAGATTGGACGACTCATCTCTGCAACCTTTCTTAGCCGTGTCGTTATTACAATCTTACTTCCTCTCGCACCACCTCCTAACAAGTCTTTAAAGTTGAACCACCTATTCAAATCCTCATTCCACAAATCATCCAACACAAGTAGGTACCTCCTCCCATTGATCGTATCGTGGAGGCGACTTTTTAACAGATCCATCTCAGTACTTTCAGGTTTCTTCCCGGACGCAGATTCTAAAACCTTTTTCACCATCAATTTTGTATCAAAGTCATCAGACACATGAATCCACATCTTCAACTCGAAAAGCTGTTTGACAATACCATCATTATATACCATTTGAGCAAGTGTAGTCTTCCCCGAACCTCCAATACCAACAATTGGAATAACAGACACATTCTCTCCATAATCAGAAGAAAATAAAAGCTCTAGAATTGCCTCCTTTTCGCGCTGTCTGCCTACAACGATTGCAGGGGGAGAAGAATGGGTTTGCTCCCGGACCAAACCCCGAACACTGTCCATTCCCTTAGCTACCAAAACCCTCTCCTCTAAAGGGAAATCTCTAGTTGCAGCAATTTCATCTAATCTTCCTCTAATGGTCTTGACCTTACGACCCATTTTGAGACCAAAATTAGAACTTGAAAAGGAAAGACGCACCTTTTTGGGGATCTTAGATCCACCCATAACTTGAAGACGCAAGACCTCAGTTGAAAAGTCATCAAGCAAGTCATCAGCATCATACATGGCTTCACTCAGCAATCCAAGCCAGTGTTTGACTTCACTATTCTCTATGGACTTCTCCTCCGCGTCAAGAAGCACAGCTTTGATTGTGGAAAGCGTTGTTTTGAGGTTGAGAAGCTCATCCCTGAGACCCCAGAAAAGGCTTAATTCATTAAGTACCAAAGAAGCCAGTTTTGAAATGAGTGCAGCAGCTATGTCTGAAATTACTGCTTCTGCCATTCTTCAGGGTAAGGAGGGAACACAAGAGCTGTAAAATGGGGATGCTTTAGAACAGAGAAACTAAAACAAGTTGAGGATAGAACAGAAACAAGAAAAGTTCTTAACTTTTAATTTTCTGAATTTGGTGGGAAGATGCCCAAGAAGGAGTTGACTAGGAAAATAACAAAATGTAAGTTAATTCCAGCTTTGTTTGTTAGTAATAGTATCTGCCAATCCATTCCAATGTGGCAGTAGTTGAGAATAATAATAATAAAAACATAAAGTCTCTTTGGTTGGCCCCAAAACTACGGATTCAAAGTCATTTAGCTCATCAATATAATTTGGAATTCTTAAAATAATGATCCTGGTTCAACAATTCTTAAATAGGAGTTTGTGGTTTAATAGTTTGCAAATAGAGGTAGGTGGTGTGATTTATTTTGCATACAAATTTAAACCACATACCTTTACTTGCAAACTGTTAAACCACGAATTTCTATTTGCAAATCGAGGAAACCACATTAAACTGGAGCGACAATTCTACCTTACTTAAGGGTTAAAACAGGTAATGGATTAAAAAGTTTCCACCTCTAATTTGATGGTCAAGCCATCAAGTTTTCGAGATTAATAAATAAGTATTTTCACGTGTTATTATTTAATTGAAAAAGGTGCATTACTCCAGAAGTATATTCAAATTTCTCGTAAAGAAAAATACTTCAATATCAGATTATGGAATTTTTGGTTTGATTAGACTATTGGATTTTAACTAAATTTATTTTCAGCACCATGAAAAGAATGCTTTGTGTCACAAAATTTTCCTTAAATGATTTTCAGGACAGTAAGGTGTTGAAGTAGATTTGGAATAGAAGATGTTAGTTGTCCATGAGCACCCGGAATGCCCACAGTGATTCTGAGAAAAGATAGTGGAAAGAAAAGATCCGTCAACCATTTTGACAATGCTTCCATCGTTGTGAATCCGACTATGTTCGATCGTTTCAAGGCACTGAGGTGTTGAAGTCGATTTGGTGAGAAGAGTGTCACGCTTAAACCATACGTGCTTATCAAGGCAAGTATACCTATCGCTACAAGTAATAAAGTGAATTTTTTAACCCTAATATCGTACCCAAGGGAAAAGCTCAACTAAAGTTACTAACTTTCGATCCAAAGAGTTCAATATAAAAGCAAATGGCAAGATTTGATGAGTAACAACTATAGATCTAAAACTAGATGAGAATATAACAATGATAAAATGAACACAGGCTGCGAGAACCAGGATGTGGACCGTAGCCTACTGGATCTGAGTTTCCAGAAATGGTAGTGGCTCTTTCAACACTAAAGATTCGGTCTTTCCCACAAATATTTATCCTAACTCGTTCAAGCCTAGGACTTGATAATCTTGGAAAGTTATTTGATCTAGATCTACTAAGAAATGTGTTTATTTAAGAGTTTTGCTAATAAAGCAAATAACCAATATACAAATAAAGAAAGAATTCTCTAAACAATATAGCATGCAACCTAGATTTAATTTAATCCCTAAGATATGAAGAAATATTACCAAATATAGAAACTTTCACCATATGTCTAGATCCATCACCTTTCACTTGCAACTCGTGCTAGATGACTACTCACTCATAACTAGAAAGCATAAAAACACCATTGAAGAGGAAAGAAAGCTTTTCATTTCATAAACTTTAAGGAAGAAGATGGATTTTTTGGATCCCAAGACTACCCTAAAAACAAGAGCAAAATGAAAGCTTGAAGTAGTAAATAAGTCTAGTGTAACTTGAAGTCTGCAAATGAAAGATTTTAGCAAGAAGATCACGGAATAAAATCGATATCATTCATTGCATACAATTTCAACAAATAACACAATGAATGTTACTGATAATCAATGTGAGATTTTTAGGAACCATAATTTGCTTGAAAGTACAAGTGAAAAAGACATAAATACAAGTTTATGTTATTCTTATAACAGAAAAAGAGGTATCATTACTTTTTCTGAAGTAAAGTATCCTCATTCTCTGTTATATTATCTTTTTCTCCATCCCTGTTAGAAGCAATTCCCGAGCATGAAAGGTCAAAACAAAATCTCAAGCTCGAGTAATACTGATTAAAGACTAGTACCTACGCATCTTTTGATACAAAAACTCTCCGGTTTCTTTTAGATTTCATTTCTCCTCATGATTGGAGAGTGGCACCACTTGAACAAAAGGGTTCTCAGGGAGTATAGTATCACTCCAGAGCACATTTTCTCCGCGTTTCTCAATATCCCGCCTCACAGACTGATCTGAAAGTGATTGACCCAAACAAAGGTAAGCGTTTCGCAAAATAAAAGTAAGAAAAAGAGGTGTCTATAAGAGCACAAAGAGAAAAGGTTCAGGTTACCTTCCGATTTGTCGACGAAGAAGAGGAACTTGGTAGTTAAGCTTGGACCATCCTAGAATTTTTAGTTTACTAGAGCTGCATAAAAATCTCATACTGATTATTCTGGTCAGCTGTTGTAATGGAGTATGAAACCCAGGAATCTGAATAAGAGGATTACATTCAACTGCAAAACCTCGGAAACAATAGATCATTATTAACAGTTCTCTACAAAAACCGAAAGAACATAACAATATCTGGTTCACATATATGTTTTCTGGACATTTCATCACATGTTTCTATAGCGAATAAGAACTAAGAAGAATGTTTTATCATACAAAATTTTCTTAACAAAAACTATAAAAAATCTATTCCTGTAATTACATTTGAAAGCCTTAAACAACTGACTAACAGAATCAAATACAGAAAATGCATCCAACCTAATATCCCAAACGGACTCTAACTTTTGAGTCAAGTGAAAACTCTATTTTGATCCTCGTGGTGTCCAAAGACTGCAGCAATTCGGATTTACTTTGCTCGAGGATGGGGCAGCAGTTAATGATGAGATGTGTTAAACTGGGGAGGTGTTCTATAACAGTAGTTGTTGATGGAGACCACAAGAGATGCCTGCAATAATCCAGAGAAAGGGACTGTAGAGACTCGAGATTCATCAACCATTCTGGCAATGCTTCCATCGTTGCGAATCCCATTATCTTCAATGATTTCAGGTTAGTGAGGTGTTGGAGTTGATTTGGTAGAGAAGACATTTCACGACCAAGAAAATCAGATCCCCATATTTCCAACTCCTCAAGCTGTGGAAGGTCTTTGATTCTGTTCAAATAACTGAAATCATCCAACTCCTCTGAGAATGCGCCAATACTTAAACTCTGCAGCCAATTGAGTTTGCATATATAGTATCTCCTCTGGAAAAAATCTTAATCTTTTACAACAATATATCTCTAAGGAGGCTAAGAAGATTACCTTCCCCAAATCATCTGGAATAAACGTCAGCCATTCACATCTTCTTACAAACAATTCTTTGAAACACATGTCAGATTGAAGCCAATTCCGAAGATAAGTTAATTTTGAACATTCAGCAATTGATAGACTTGTAAGAAAACCAAAGGACTGCTGCCTAGAAGTTAGGAGCCTCACAATCTCTAATTTCTAGCTTCACCATTTCATACATATCACTCAGTGGAAAACCTGTCAATTTAGGACAAGATTGAATGGAAAAATTTTCAAGGCAAGGAAACACAACAACCTCACTGTCATCCGCTGGAAAGCTCCTTTCTGTCAAATTCTCCATCTCACTTACAGACAATGATTTCAATGCCGGAAAGAACTTCAAGCATTCAATGCCCCTGCTTTCACTGTCAATCCCATAGAACTCATTGCCTATGCGCTTCACTTTTCCCATGTGACTCGTCTTAAGAAATTTAAGATGACGAAGATCTCCAAGGCGTGGAAGTCGTACACAGTTGCAGCACTGTTCTAACCGAAGATCCACCAAATTCTTAATTACTCCAAAAGAATGATCATCAGCAGGACTCTTCATCCTCAATATCCATGATGGCCATTTTTCTCCCACGTAATACTTGATCTTTATCCTTTCTATGTTTGGATGAGGTTGAAGACCTTCCAGCAGTTCTTCGTCCCTTGCACGTCTACCATTTTCTACATAACTCCATTCAAAATTAAGTCTTCGAATTTTTGCTTTCCCCTGCAAATTTGCTCGGATGACTTCTTCCTTATCACCGACCTCCTCAAGCCTGGTTATTTTCAAGTTCCCTCTAAGTTTCTTTAAGTATTGAAGTTCATCAATGCTACCTCAGCAGTCAGGACCCACCACAAAGAATAGCAATGTTTCAAGACCATTTAGATTCCCAAAACCGAATGGCATCTGGTGTTCATAAGAAAAAAGAATATGCTTCAAACTGATCATATTGTTAATGTCATTTCGAGGAATTATGGTAAGTTCCTTGCATTTAAGGAATTTCAAAGTTTGAAGGTTGAACAGCTCAATGATGGATTCGGGCAACTCTGTGATGTTACAATTTGAGACATCAAGAGTTTGAAGATTGAGGAGCTTGCTGATGGATTCGGGCAAATCTTTGATGTTTGAATTTGAGACATTCAAAGTTTGAAGACTGTGGATCTTGCCAATGGATTCAGGCAACTTGTTGATGCTAGAATTTGAGAGATTCAAAGTTTGAAGATTGAAGAGCTTGGTAATAAATTCAGGCAGTTCTTTGATGCTAGAATTTGAGAGATTCAAAGTTTGAAGATTGTATAGCTTGGTGATTGACTCAGACAGCTCTTTGGTCTTAGAAACTGAGACTCCAAGATACCTCAAATGTTCCATTTTCCCGATCGATGATGGCAACACATCCATATCAGAAGCATTTAGATGCAGACTCCGCAACCCTTTCGTCTTCCATATCTCTTGATTGGGAGCACCAGTGACCATAATAGTACACAACTTCTTGGCCCCACCTTTTAGATCACGCATCAAATCTGGCACATATTGATCATTTGCATGTAAATGATAAATGAAAGATGTTTCATTTGCGTGTGAATTGTACGAAGTGATAACAGTACGCTTGTACAAACGCAATACAAGATCATGCACAAAATCATTCATCTTGCATAATATGGCATCACCAAAATCATCTGTTTCTACATCTTGGAAAAAAGAACTTACAATTAAGGCGTCAAAGCACTTGTTACCCATGTCACATGAGTCAACAATCCCCTCAGCCATCCATAACCAAATCAACTCTTCCTTTCTAATTCGGAAGTTTTTTGGATAAGTAGAACAAAATGCAATGCATGGCTTTAAATAAGACGGCAAATGATGAAAATTTTCTTTCAGTATATGCACATGGTGCAGATTGCACCCATCTACCAAAACTTTGGAATTGCTAATCTTCAACCATGTTTGTTCATCCATATTAAATCCCACCGCCCAAGATCTGTGTTCAAAACATTATCTAGAACCAGGAGAAATGTTTTACACTCTAACTCTTTCTTAAGTTGTCGAAGAATTGCATCTTCGTCAGTTAAGCCCCCCATTGATGCATTCAGAGATTGCAGCATATCTCTTAAAATTTTCTGTACATTAAAACTGACAGAAACACACACCCATATTTTCACAGCAAAAGGTTTTCTAGTTAAACACATGACTTTTTGACACACAAGTTTAGCTATAGTTGTCTTTCCTATGCCAACCATTCCCATAACCGAAACAACGGTAAGTTATTCGTAGCATGAGCTAGTAAGCAGGTTGACTATTGTTGTTACATCAGCTTCCCTTCCAATAACTACATTGTCAAGGGCCGAGTCCGTTGGTGACCTATTTTGAGAGATAATATCCCCCAAATTGTGTGAGATTGAACGAAGTCCAAGGGATAGACTTTTCCTCTCAATATTTTGCAGGGATTGGTTCACTTTCTTAAGCTTACATGCCATTTTGAGACGAAACTTAGCGTTTCTGACATTGTAGATGGCTCTTGAAATCGAAGAGAAGTTATGAACCTAGTCAGAAAGCATGTACAATTTTAGAGATTAATCTTCTTGATGATGATAGCTTAATTTTGCTCAATAACACAACAACAATAAATTTCAATTTGGGATAACAAATCTTTAAAGTTTAATATGATATGATGGCCATTAAAGATTGTTCTTGATGATGATAGCTTAATTGTGCTCAATATTACAATAACCACAAATTTCAATTTGAGATAACAAAATCATTAGCCATTTCTTAGTACATAAACTAAAAATTTGTAGAAATAAGTTTCAGTTAGGGTAAATTATTTATTAGTCCCTATACTTTTACATAACACTGTTTAAGCTCATATTTTCAAAATGCTTTGTTTAGTCCTTTCATTTTAATAAATTCAACAATTTAGTCCATTAATGGACATGTACGCAGGACTGAACAGTTGGATAGAAGAACGGGGGATATCATCGTGTGTTCTAAACATGAGGACTCAATTATTAGACTAAACAATTTACTAGTCCCTACGCAAAATTTAGCCCTCATATTTTCAAAACATACTATTTAATCCTAATATTTTAAGAAATTAAACAATTTAGTCCCTCAAGACCTGTACGGAGGACTATAACAATATAGAGGGACTAAACAGTTGAATAGAAGAACGTAAGGGATATCATTGTGTGTTTGAAACATGAGGACTCAATTAGACTAAACAATTGACTCTTCTTTAACTGGTTTTTGGACACACATTGATGCAGACTAAACAATTTACTCAATAATATCCATTTTCCGTTACTATTCCAATTTCTGTCCAATAATAAGTTCGAGTTCAAGCAAACAATTCCAATGAAAATGAAGCACGAGCAGAAACGATGCCGGACATCCCAACTAGGTTGGCACCCCCGGACATATGCCCCAAACTCGAATCCCAATATTATTAAGAAGAAAAAATACATCAAGAAAATAAAGTAGCTAAGTAAATTGGTACAGACACCGGCCACAAATTGTCAGAGAAAAGAACTGTCAAAATGATGTGAAAACTCAACTTGTACTCTAGTGGTGTCCAAAGAGTACAACAACCATTCATATTTACTTTCCTCAAGAATGGGACAGCAGTTGATATCAAGATGCCCAAAATGGCACAGGCATTGTATTACGGTATCCATCAATGGACACTCGAGACTCCAACAGCAATCAGAGAAAGGAACTGAAGCTGAAAATTCGTCAACCATTTTGGCAAACCTTCCATTGTTGTGAATCTAATTATCTTCAATGATTTTCAAGGCAGCAAGATGTTGAAGTTGATCTGGTAGAGCAGATGTTAGCTGTCCATGGACACCCAAGATGCCCACAGTGATCCAGAGAAAATTTGCTGGAAAGAATTTGAAATTTGTCCACCATTCTGACAATGCTTCCATAGCTGTGAATCCGATTATCTTCAATCATTTCATGGCAGTGAGGTGTTGAAGTTGATTTGGTATAGATGACATTTCATGACGGAAAAAAAAAAAACAGAATGCCATATCTCTATCTCCACAAGACACAAACTAGATTTAGACAACGGAAATCATCCAACTCCCCTGAGAATGCACCGACACTTGAATTCAGCAACTGAGTGAGTTTGTATAATATCTCCTCTGGGAAATATCTCAATCATTCACAGCAATACATATCACAGTAGGTTAAAGAGCTCAGCTTCGCTATATTTGTATGTCAGCCATTCACATTTTCTTAGACTGAAGTGCTTAAAACAAGTGTTGGATGGAAGCCGATGAGTCAATTTTGAACATCCTACGGGGAAAGGACTTTTGTTCAAATATGAACCTGAATTCTTTACAATCTTTGATTTCGAGATGCGCAAATGCTGGAAGATCACTCGCCGATTGGAGAACTCTTGTCAGTTGAAAGTCTCCATCCAACATAGACGCAACAATTTCAATGCTGGAAAGAAGAAACAAGCTTAAGTAAATTTTCCTTTTAATCAATCTTCATCAAATTATAGTGTTGGCTCAGTAACCATAAAACCTGAATCTGTAATAGCGGATGAGATATGATTATACATACCTCTTACATTGAATCTGAAGAAGAGAAGTTCCACAGCCAACTCACAAAGACAGTCGTCAGCTTCGTAAGCTACATCTTCCAACTTCCCCTGTCAATTTACAACAACAAACGAAAGAATTCACTAATTAAAATTGAAATAATCCAGTTTACACGTGCGGTTATTAGAAAAAAAACACTGTATTGATATAACATCCACACACAGAACACATTATATGCTACTGATAATAAGCCTGAGCTCTTTAGGAACCATAATTTGCTAGAAAATATGAGTGAAAAGATACATACATGTTTATGTAATGTTTATAACGTATAAAATCCATGTCGCGGAAGAAAAGAGGAATCTTACTTCTTCTCAAGTACAGCATCCTCGTCCTCTGTTCTATTATCTTCATCGGTATACCATTACCAGCCTCAAGAAAGTAATATCTAATACAATGGTTGATGTTTGCTCCTGGAAATCAACCAAATTGTGAAAGAGCATTCGACAAAAAGTAACTCATTAGAGTCACAGAAAATTTGCCGATCTACCATCAGTTTAAACCCCCAACAGTAGCAACAGTCTAGCACGAAAGATCAAAACAAAATCTCAAACTCGGGTAATACATAATTAAGGAGAAGTACCTTGGCTTCTTTCGGTTCAGAAACTCTCTGGTTTCTTTTAGATTTCGCGTTTCTCCTCCTGATTGAAGGACGGCACCACTTGAACAAAACGGTTTTTTGGAGTATAGTATCACTGCAGAGCACATTTTCTCCGCGTTTCTCAATCTTCAGCCTCACAGAAAGGTCTGAAATTGATTGACCCAAACAAAGGTAAGCATTTAGTAGACAGAAAAAGCAAGCATAAGAAGGGTCTATAAGAAAATAAAGAGAAAAGGGTCAGTTTACCTTCGTAATCAAATTCATCAACCTCATCCAACTAATGCCCCAAACGGACTCTGACTTTCAAGACATGCGAAAACTCAACTTTTATTCTTGTAGTGTCCAAAGACTGTAACCATTCAGATTTACTTTCCTCCAGAATCGGGCAGCCGTAAATGTTGAGATGCGTTAAATTGGGGAGGTGCTGTGTGATTGTAGCTGTTGATGAAGACCACAAGAGATGCCTACAATAATTCAGAGAAAGGTACTGAAGTGACTGAAGATTAGTCAACCATCCTGGCAATGCTTCCATTGTTGTGAATCCCATTATTTTCAATGATTTCAGGTTAGTGAGGTGTTGAAGTTGATTTGGTAGAGAAGACATTTCTCGACCAACAAAATCCGATCCCCATATTTCTAACTCCTCAAGGCATGGAAGGTCTTTGATTCGATTTAAATAACGGAAGTCATCCAACTCCTCTGAGAAAGCGCCAATACTTAAATTTTGCAACTGAGTGAGTTTTCCTAGTATCTGTTCTGGAAAATATCTCAATCTTTTACAACCATATATTTCTAAGGATGATAAACAGATAACCTGCCCCAAATCATCTGGAACAAACGTCAGCCATTCACATCTTCTTACACACACTTTGAAACACGTGTTTGATACAAGCCAATTCCGAAGATAAGTAAATTTTGAACATCCAGCAATTGATAGACTTGTAAGGGAGGCAAAGGACTGCTGCCTAGAAGTTAGGATCCTCAGTTCCTCACAATCTCTGATTTCTAACTCCACAAGTTCAGACAGATTGCTCATTGGAAAGCCAGTCAATTTGGGACAAGACTGAATGGACAGATTTTCGAGACAAGGGAACAAAACAACCTTATTGCCATCTGATGGAGAGCACCATTCTGTCAAATTCTTCATATGGCTTATACACAACAAAATCAATGCCGGAAACAACCTCACGCACCCAATGCTACTGCCTTCCCTATCAATCCCATAGAACTTACTATCTATGCACTTCACTTTTCCCAAGTGATTCATCTTCAGAGATTTCAGAAGAGGAAGATCCCCAAGGCAAGGGAGTTCTACACAGTTGCGGCACCGTTCTAACCTAAGATCCACCAAACTCTTAATTCCCAGCATCCACGATGGCCATTTTTCTCCCATGTAATACCTAATCTTTATTCTCTGTATGTTTGGATGAGGTTGAAGGCCTTCCAGCAGTTCCTCGTCCCTTGAACTTCTATCATTTTCTCCATTGTTCCTTTGGTGTGGTCGTATTGTTTCCAATCCCATTTCATCATTTGCACCATAATCACCGTTATCATCTTCATCTTCGTTCCATCTTAATTCTAAGCTCTTGAGATGTTGCTTCGCAATTAAATTTGTTGCCTTACATTCAGATGCAACACTTTTCACGTATCTCAAATTCTTTATTGTCAAACTACCTCGCAAGTTGTTCAATGCATGTAACTCATCAAGCCCACCAAAATGCTTGGAGAAGGAATTATCCTTGGCAATAACAAATGTAGATAAGTTCCCAAGTCGAGTCAGTTGTCCAATACCCCGTGGCATATGAGTCAGTGCATTACACATATCATTGTCAAGATGCTGAAGATTGACCAACTTTGTCATATTTTTTGGTAGTAGCATGAGCTGTGTACAGAAACTTAATTGTAACACTTGTAAGTTTTGTAGATTGGTGATTGAATCTGGAAGTTTCTTGATATCTTTATTGTATGAAAGATTAAGACACCTAAGATGCTTCAATCTACAAATGGAGCTTGGGAGTAAACTAATTCCCATGTAAGATAAATCTAGCATCCTCAAACATCTCAGATTACAGAATATTGCGTTGAGATCTTCTTTGATTGGAACTTTTGTTTGAACAAATGTCAATAAAGTTCTTAGCCTTTTCGCCGCCAAAAGGGATGGAAAATCTTGCAAAATAGAGTTCCCGTCAATCACAAATGACATATGCCGAGTTTTATCAGTAATAGATGTCATTTTAGAATATTGGACTGAAAAGTTGTCTCCACCAACTGAAATGGCCAGGTCACGTATTAAATCATGCATTTTAAAACTCACGATATCACCATACATATCCTTCTCAACATCTCCAAAGAACGACAACTGAAAAAGATCCATGAGATATGCAAACCCTACATCTTCAAAATGCTCATTTCGGTCTGTTAACTTAAGATAACCTTGTGCCATCCAGAGATGTATCAATTCATCCACACAAAACTTGTAGTCTTTTGGATATAAGCTACAACTAGCAAAACAATGCTTATAATGTGAAGGAAGACGATTGTAACTCAACTTCAGAATTGGTAAAATATCATTCCCGTACACATCTATCTTCGAGAGTTCTTCATTTTTGAACAACAGCCATTCAGACTCTGAATGTTTAGAGTACATCATACCTCCTATTGCTCTTATGGCTAAAGGAACTCCATAACACTTCTCTACAATTTCTCTTCCAATCGCCTCATGACTTGGATTTACGACTTGTCCCTGCTTGAATGCCATTTGTTTGAACAATGACCAAGCCTCATCTCGGCGTAGTACTCCTAATTCATGTATGAAGATTGGCTGACTCATCTCTGCAACCTTTCTTAGTCGTGTGGTTATTACAATTTTACTTCCTCTTTCACCACCTCCTAACATGTCTTTAAAGGCGAACCACTTACTTGCATCCTCATTCCACAAATCATCTAATACAAGTAGGTACCTTCTCCCACTGATCGTATCATGGAGGAGACCTTTTAATGGATCCATGTCAGTACTTTCAGGTTTCTTCCCGGATGCAGATTCTAAAACCTTTTTCACCATCAATTTCGTGTCAAAGTCATCAGACACATGAACCCACATCTTCATCTCGAAATGCTTTGTGACCCTCTCATCATTATAAACGAGTTGAGCAAGTGTAGTCTTCCCTAAACCTCCCATACCAACAATTGGAACAACAGACACATTCTCTTCGTCAGAATCAGAAGAGAGTAAAAGCTCTACAATTGCCTCCTTTTCCTGCTCTCTGCCAACAACGACTGTAGGGGGATAGGAAAAGGGTCGGGCACGGTCCCAGTCCCTGCCCTTGGCTACGAAAAGCGTCTCCATTAAATGGAACTTTCGAGCTGCAGCAATTTCATCTAATCTTCCTCTAATAGCCTTAACCTTAGGACCCATTTTGAGACCAAAATTACAACTTGAAAAGAAAAGACGCACCTTTTTGGGGATTTTAGATCCACCCATGACACGACGACGCAAGACCTCAGTTGAAAAGTCATCAAGCAAGTCATCAGCATCATACATGGCTTCATTCAGCAATCCAAGCCAGTGTTTGACTTGATGACTCTCCATGGACTTCTCCTCCGCGTCAAGAAGCACAGCTTCCATGGTGGAAACCACTTTTTCGAGATTGACAAGCTCATCCCTGAGATCCCAAGAAAGGCCTAATTCATTCAGTACCAAAGAATGCAATTTTGAAATGAGTCCAGCAGCTATGTTTGAAAGTACTGCTTCTGCCATTCTTCAGGGTAAGGAGGGAACACAAGAGCTGTAAAATGGGGATGCTTTAGAATAGAGCACACAAATTATAAGGATACAAAATAAACAAGAAAAGAAAAGTTCTTAACTTTTATTTTTCTCAATTTGGTGGGGAAGAATAATAATAATAATAAATAAAAACATAAAGTTTATTTGGTTGGCCCCCAAAACTATTTTATACCTTGTTTGGGAGGCACAATTCCACCTTTTAGGTAAGGGGTAAAACAGGTAATGGCTTAATACATCCATACTCCTGAACTTATTTATTTTCGACACTTAAATTTCTAATCTAATTTTAAGTTTTAATTCCCCTAACATTTGTAAAAGTGCTACTCTTAAACCCTTCCTCGTATAACAACTAGTCACACCAATTTGGGTGTTTTTCACGCTTACGTAAGCAATTTTGGATGTAACTAAAAAAAAACTAAAATCTTCCTTAATTTCAGAAATATGCAGAAGAGAAATAAAAGATTAATTCCGATGATATCAACTTAATTGTCTATTACATTTTTGTGTAAATGATGGTTTTAATTGAATTTTTTTATTAAAGAATTGAAATGTCGTAGAAAATGACGTTTTTGAAAGAAGAAAAAGAAAAAGAGGCGTTTATGAATTTCTTCTAAGGACCAAATGATTTACTTTTTAAAATCACTTGCTCATTTTTTTTCTCTCCTCCATGTGGAATGCCACATCAGCCGATAAGGGTTTAAGAGTAGTTAAGGACCAATTATAACCCAAAATTAGATTAAGAGTGCGAGTGGCGAAAATAAATAAGTTCAGGTGATGTGATAAGACTCAAGAGTAGCACTTTTAATAACGTTAAGGACCAATTAGAACCTAAAATTAAATTAAAGATGCAAGTAGCGAAAATAAATAAGTTCAGAGAAACACGGATGTATTAACCCTGAAAAGTTTACACCTCCAATTTGATAGTCAAAGTTTTCGAGATTAAAAATGTAACCCATTTAATTAACAGAATATTTGCAAATCCCCAAAAGAAGCAACACCCTAACCTACCATGGAAGGTCAAAACAAAATCTCAAACTCGAGTAATACATGATTAGGGACTAGTACCTTTGCATCTTTTGATACAAAAACTCTCCGGTTTCTTTTAACTTTCATTTCTCCTCATGATTGGAGAACAAAAGGGTTCTCAGGGAATCTGAATAAGAGCATTACATTCAAGTGCAAAACCTCCGAAACAATACATCATATTTGGTTCACATATATGTTTTCTGGACATTTCATTACATGTTTGTATAGTGAATAAGAACTAAGAAGAATGTTTTATCATACACAATTTTCTTAACAAAAACTATTAAAATCTATTCCTGAAATTACATTTGAAAGCCTTAAACAAGAACTGACTAACATAATCAAATACAGAAAATTTATCCAACCTAATATCCCAAACGGACTCTAACTTTCGAGTCAAGTGAAAACTCTATTTTGATCCTTGTGGAGTCCAAAGACTGCAGCAATTCGCATTTACTTTGCTCGAGAATGGGGCAGCAGTTAACGATGAGATGCGTTAAACTGGGGAGGTGCTCTATAGCAGTAGTTGTTGATGGAGACCACAAGAGATGCCTGCAATAATCCAGAGAAAGGTACTGAAGAGACTCGAGATTCATCAACCATTCTGGTAATGCTTCCATTGTTGTGAATCCCATTATCTTCAATGATTTTAAGACAGTAAGGTGTTGGAGTTGATCTGGTAGAGAAGACATTTCACGACCAAGAAAATCAGATCGCCATACTTCCAACTGCTCGAGCTGTGGAAGGTCTTTGATTCTGTTCAAATAACTGAGATCATCCAACTCCTCTGAGAGTGCACCAATAGATAAACTCTGCAGCCACCTGAGTTTGCATGGTATCCCCTCTGGAAAATATCTCAATCTTTTACAACAATATATCTCTAAGGAGGTTAAGAAGATTACCTTCCCTAGATCATCTGGAATAAACGTCAGCCATTCACATCTTCTTACAAACAATTCCTTGAAACACATGTCAGATTGAAGCCAATTTCGAAGAAAAGTCAATTTTGAACATTTAGCAATTGATAGACTTGTAAGAAAGCCAAAGGACTGCTGCTTAGAAGTTAGGAGCCTCGGTTCTTCCAACGCCCCTGCTTTCACTGTCAATCCCATAGAACTCATTGCCTATGCGCTTCACTTTTTCCATGTGACTCATCTTAAGAAATTTAAGATGATGAAGATCTCCAAGGCATGGAAGTCTTACACAGTTGCAGCACTGTTCTAACCAAAGATCCACCGGATTCTTACTTACACAGTCGTCAGCTGGACTCTTTATCCTCAACATCCATGATGGCCATTTTTCCCTCATGATGCTTGCCACGTGTATCGGTCAATTTTGCGGTCATAGGTGAATTCAGATGATGTGATTGACATGTCATTTCTCTAGTATCGAATTTCACTTAAAATCACTAAATGACTTAATTAAGACAAATTTAAAACTAGATAATTTTATCGAAAACAAAATGGTAAGTGAGTGAGATGAACATCAAAGTTTACTGAACAACGGAAAATTTAACCTATTAGGTGTTAAATGTACATTGTTCAATAAATATAACATCTTAGGTGCTAGATTGTCGAATTAACTCTTACTGATCATTGAACTTTCATGTTTGTCTCAACACGATCACCTCAATAAATCATCCAACTTTAAAATTTATCTCACTAAAATCGCTCTAACCACTTAAACACAAATTGAATAGCAAAGTGATGAAAGAAGTCAAAAGTTGACAGCCAACTTTTATCCAAAATCTTCTTTAATAACGCCAAAAGTTGACTTCCCTTGATGGGTTAAGTATCCAATTTGAGAACTGAAGTAACTAAATCACTTTTGTAAATGAAAGCCGCATAGTTGTCTAGGCGCTTAAAATTCTGAGCGCCAAGACCAATGCTTAAAATCTAACTTATCTTTAAATAGTTTCCCAACAAATCTCCAATTGGACTAAAGTATTTCGACTACCCGACTAACGCGTTACGCTAAACTAAATGAGACAAGATTCAAAATTTGGTAACTTTAATAAGAGAATACAATTACCTTCTTAGTTAGAATCTTGAACCGGGTAGTTTCATAAGCCAACTGAGAAAGCAAGTTTTCAGCTTCATAAGCTTCATCTCTGAGTTTTCTCAGCCACCGTCTCGCTTGCACCATATGATCTTGTTTTTCCTCAGCATCTTCAACAAGATCAGCAACCTCATCCATCGATTCTTGAAGATCATTGAGCTCCTCCTCGAGCCCCCAAAAGATTTTCAAATCTTGGAAGTCGTACGGAAGTAGTTTGATCAAGTTTGATACTATCTTTCCCATGTAAATCATGGGTTCTTCCGCCATTGATGGATGATAAGCTTGTTGGGAAAAGAGAAGGAAGAAGATGATGAAATAGCAAGTCAAGTGAGAAAGTCAACGGCAGTTGCTGTTTATAATAACAGTTGAAGAAAAGTCAACTTCGGTTCATAATCATATGTTTAAAAAAAAAAAGGAGGTAAAGTAAAAAAAATAAAAAAAAATAAAAGTGATGTGGTTTGAATCATTTGTAAATAGAGTTTTGTGATTTCAAATTGTACGCATAAATGTATTGTAGTTTACACCATTTGTAAAAATGTTCCAAATTATTAACATATTAAAAAAAAATACGTTACAGTAAAAGCTAAAAAGTCATCAAAAATTGATAACGTATAAGCAAAATTGGATTTGGAACATGGAGAATAAAGTTATAGTATTCATAAAGAGTCATGATTTAATTGGTCATTATAATTTTTCCAAATTTAGATTTGGCTTCTAATTTTAAATGATTAAAATACAAATCAAAGATATGGGCTAATCACATATCACAAATCAAGCCCATAATTAAGGGCCCAATAAAATAATTATGGGCTTTTTGTTCATGGACAAGTTTACTAACTATATTTCAAATGAAATCTAATGTCAAACATTATGCCTGACGCCGTCTAACTATCTTGGCGCTCAAAATCGTTAATCTGATTTGGATCAACCAACTGTCCAAATGCTGCAAAGCCGACTTGTCGCTGACTAGTCTTCAAATGACCGCTGCAACATCACCTCCTATCAAACAAACCACAAGAATAGCAATCATCATTCTGCTCCAATATTGATATCAGTATGCTTCATAGCCCGTGTTTCGACATTGCAACCATTACCTAGATTACTATCTACTGGCATGAATTTGTGACTGAAGTTTAGGTACTTGAGCATAGCCATGAATGAATTGTGCAATGCATTTCTAATTTTGTACCAATTTAGAAGCAGAAAAAAGGACATAAACTAGTCATCAATAAGGTTCTGATGTAAATAAACGAAGTATCCTCTCTGCTCGTGTTAACAATGCAATGAAACAATATATGCAAAAACAACTAACCTTCGGGTTTTCGCAGGTGTGATCAAAGTAACCTCTTTTCTCTAGGCTTTTAAACCGTCCTTTTACGAGGGCAGCAACCCTTCACTCTTGTGCTTTGCAGACCTGAAACAGGTCATGAATATAGAAAGAATCAGATGATACAGTTGTTAGAAAACAAGTTTAGTTTCTAAGTAGCCAGGACAAAAGAAAGAAGATCACAAAGCAAAGTTGATATTGATTCCATAAAATTTCCATACGAGAAAAGTTATATGTAACCAGGGCCGTCCCTGGGCATGGGCAGGAGGGGCGCCCGCCCAGGGCCCAAAAATCAAGAGGGCCCCAAATTTATATGTACATTATACATACACATATATATATATATATATGTATGAATATTTAGATTTTTTATCGCTCATATTAGGAATTCTCATGTGATTCAGTAATGGGTAATGGTTTGTTCTATTTTACTTAAACTCATCAAAATCCAGTTCACTTCCATAAAGTTACAATAAATTAAGAAAATTCAACAAAATTTGTTAGGCTTTCAATCAATTCAACAAAATTTGGTTTAAGCAAATTCAACAAAATTTATCATGCATTCAATCAATTTAGTAAATTTAGTTCGTTAATTCAATTTAGTTAATTAAGTTCAATTTAGTTTTTTTTTAAGAACATACATTTTGTTATAATGAATGTTTGGGTTTTGATTCGAATGATGTTTTTATTCAAAAATGGAAGTATTGCAAACGTCTTTGAATGTTCAGGTTTTGATTCGAATGATGTTTTTTCAAAAATGGAAGTATTGCAAACGACTTTGAATTGTCGAGTTTTGATTAGAATGATGTTTTTTCATAAATGGAAGTATTGCAAACGACTTTGAATGTTCCGGTTTTGATTCGAATGATGTTTTTTCAAAAATGGAAGTATTGCAAAAGACTTTGACAAATGACTTAGTGGAAGCAACACCCTAACCTACCATGGAAGGTCAAAACAAAATCTCAAACTCGAGTAATACATGATTAAGGACTAGTACCTTTGCATCTTTTGATACAAAAACTCTCCGGTTTCTTTTAACTTTCATTTCTCCTCATGATTGGAGAACAAAAGGGTTCTCAGGGAATCTGAATAAGAGCATTACATTCAAGTGCAAAACCAATATTTAGGTACCGTTTTGATTGAATTGAATTGAACTGAAATTGTTGAATTGAATTGAACTAAATTCACTGAAGTGAAGTTATGAAAGAATTAAACTTTTAACAGAACTTTCAAATAATAATGTTTAAAATAAATAAGCCTATATTAAATAGCAATTATACTAAATCAATAGTTTATAATTTGAACATATAACAAATTTAGAACTTTATAGATATACACTTGTATTTTTTAAAATTTACATGTTTCCGTTACCGTTTCCTATAAATTTTACAAATATTGTTTCTCAGTGTCCATATCCGTTTTCATATAACAAAGAGGACTCAACTCTGTTAGTAATGTGATAATGTATACTTAAGGCTCAAGGACAGAGACGAAGGTGGAGGCCTAATTTTCCCATGTTATAACACATGCAGATATCAGCTCTCAACACAAATGAAGTTCACCTTTGTAACCATTTGAAGAAATGCAAGATTGTGTGACTCTGAATAGCGGTGCAAACAAAGATAACAATGATAAGGCAGCAAATTAACCGAATGTAATTAAGACATACTATGTAGCTAGAGAGGAAAATAAGATAATTAGATCAAGTTGAATAAAATCTGAAGTATCATGTACACAAAATTCCCAGCACATTTTGCACTCTGCTCAGCCTAGCTGCAATCCTCTACCTAATAACTACCACATGTAAAGCATGGCTTATTCCTCTGAACGGCTTAAACCTTCGCTTCTATAAGCACCAAATTAGCATATTCTTCACAAACATATTTCTCCTTATAATGTGTCACAATGTGCAAAACAAATATAATAAGGACAGTAGAGGGCCATTGGCATGTTTTAAAGGCACCAAGAAGTAGTTTAAAATTTCAAACTACTGTTTAAGAATTCAAAGTCCTGCATATTTTAACATATCTGCAAACAGCACAAAAAGCTCATGCATGTGATTAGGAAAAGAGCTGCAAAATACTATTTTCAGTTCCACCACCAAGAATAATTTTAAAGAATCACTGCCTTGCAGATTTAGGCAAGACATAGCCAGGATTCGACGGTTTCAAATCAACCACACTTCACTTAAAGTTTCATTCTATTCAAGTGATCAGTGGTTCGACAGCTCAGAAATCGGATTGTCAACTTCTGCAGTTATTTTTTTAAAGAAAACCATATTGGATTTGGATCACATACTGTTACATGATTATATATTATGACAGGAACAACTATGCATATATAACAGAACCAAATATGAATGCCCAGACTTATCATGAGAGACATAATAATCATCACTAACAAAAATAAATGAAGTATTTAGCTATGTTCATGAAAAAAGCATAAAAGTTCATTAATAGATAAAAAAAAAAAAAAGGCAAGAAAATAAATAAATCTCAAATGCAGCAGCAGTCAGGTAGCGGTAATTTTCCTTTGTTTTCTTGGTCTTGTAATCATCTTTTCAGACTTGGAGTGCAGGGCGTCGAAACATCTAGGCGAAATTAGGGACTCCTTGTATACAAATCCCGGTAGAGAGACTTGATACACAACTTGTCCGAGCCTAGAAATCCCAAGCGGTGGTAGTGAACGATCCAGAAATTGACTCAATTTGACCCAGGATTTAGGGTCACGGTATTTGGTCATCATCCAGATAGAGTTCTTGCCTGATAGACATAACAAGCCTTGGTACTCCCACATTGTTTCATATAAAGTCCAGACCTTCATCTCCTCTGGAAACTTCATCTCATCCGGAAGTCCTATGGAGTACAAGGACTCGATCGCTAAATCAAAAGCCATTATTCCAAAACCAGAACCAATGGAGAGATCCATTCAAATGGAAACCAGGGTCTATCATTCCTAAAGGGCGTTCCCGTTCATGAACCTTCCATGAATTAGTTTTCAAGGAAAAAACTCGAAAGCGTTGACCCCAATCTGCAAGGATTTTGTAATCATCTGAAGATGAATCATAACCAAACCCGAAAATCTTAGAACTAGCCCGTGGTATTGGCACGGATATTTTTTTAGTTTCGCCGGTATATGGATTCCATATAAAACATCCGCCTTTAGCAAAAGGAGCTAGACAGATCAATCCGTTGGCGGAGCCTTTGAGCTCACACCAGGGGTGAGCATGGTCCGGTCCGGTCCAAAAACCGGACCGAATTGAATAGGACCGAATCAAATTACTCTCTTTTTTTTGGACCGGACTAGACTGAATTCGAATTCGGTTCGGTTCTGGACCGGACCGAAATATTTCGGTCCAGTTCGGTTTGGTCCAAGTCTGGACCGAATATAAATCATTTCTCTTTTTTTTTCTTAAAATAAACCATCTATATTTACACAAATTTAAATAAAAACAATGTAAACAATAAAAGTTCAAGTGTTTAATGATTTATAGATAAAAACAACAACTAAATCAGCATAAACACTTATGTTTTGAATAGTCTAATATATCAATATAAATATTAAACACAATCAAAAGTCTAAACGAAAGAAATGGTCTTGATGTTTAACAACCAACTTTAAAATTTAAAATTTACGACTCAAATTTGAATTTGAACCTACAATAAAATTAGGACATTGTTAAATTTTGTTATATAATACTTGAAAAAACATGTAAATAAATAAAAAACTAACATTCTAATTCGGTCCGGGTTTATTCAGTTTTTTACTCAAACCGAACCGGACCGAGGACCAAATGAACTTAAAATAAAGAACCAGACTGAACCGAATTTCAATTCGGTCCGATTCGGTCCGGTCCGGTTCGAGTCGATTCTTTTCGGTTTTCGGTTCTGCTCTCCCCTAGCTCACACACCATATCCACGGGAGAATTGAATGTCCGGGATGATGCAATGGTATCATCGATATCCACAGATTTAAATAAACTTCCGTCCTGGAAAAACACAATGTGATGATCATTCTTAGATTGTTTCAAATCTAATTTACCATCATCTACAGGCTTCGGCAGCCGTATTGAAAGGAGAGCACCAAGAGCTTTAACATCTTTCTCTTCTTCTTCTGCTTGGAAAAACACAATCTGATGATCATTCTTAGATTGTTTTAAATCTAATTTATCATCATCATCTTCGGACTTCGGCAGCCCTATTGAAAGGAGAGCACCAAGAAGAGCTTTATCATCATCTTCTTCTTCTTCTTCTTCTTCTTCTTCTTCTTCTTCTTCTTCTTCTTTCACTGCTTGATGGGCGTCGAAACCACCAAAAATAATTCCTAACTTTCTCTGCAACGGATAAACTGTAAACAGGGTAAGCAGGGTCGAACCCAAGAGATTAGTAACGAATTAACTGAATTGAAAATCAAGAAACAAGTAAAGTAAATGGGGGGTTTTGAAGGTTTGATTTGCAAAAGAAGTAAATTAACTACAGTAAAGTAAAATAAACCGAAACAAAATAAAAAGACCAATTCCAGTTAAAGGCATTCGCACGGTAGATTCTAACAATATCGATCATTGACAGAATATTATCTTCATAAACACATATCGGATCAGTTTGGTGTATTCTTCCATATTAATGAATTAGTCAAGCACGGCAAATAACTATTTCCTAATTAACAAATAACCTCGCCTCAGCGGTCTAGAGATTTAACCTTTTAACAACTTTATGAACTAGAAAAACCTAATCTAAGCCAACCGATTCTCAGCGATATCGATTCAGAAACCAAATTACTTATTCATTCAACGCGATAAATCTAATTACCTTTGTATTAATGTCACATGGAAGAACCTGAGTTTGTCAAGATCAGATTATACTCCAAATACAAATAATAACTCAATTTATAACCTTGATTGCTACTTGATAGATTTGATTAAGTAATGACTCGTTGACTACCTAATCTCATCAAATCAGCTATATGTCAATTCAATCCTAAGAATAACAGGCCATTATCATTCAAAGTATAAACAACAATTGATATAAGCCACAATGAATAAACAAACGATATGGGATTAAGAAGAAAGAAACAATCTCACAATAAATGAAGAAAACTGCCTTTGAATTAAACCTTCAACCGAAATTGACAGATTAGCCAAACATGGCCATGGAAAACATAAGCAATCTACTGTAAAAACTAATAAAAACCTAAAACAAAAACTAACTCCCCTAAACGACGTACAGAGGATACGTTTTTTAAATAGCTAAAACCTACTCCTAAAAGATAACTAGGAAAATAAGAGAATTGATTACAATAGAACTCTTCCTAAACTGTGAAAATTCCTCTAATTTCGTGGCTGCCAAGTCATGTACTGATGTTCAGATTAGTCTTCATAACTCAGGAAAGAAGTCCTCCTCAAAATAGGAATCTAAAATTCCGAAACTGCTTAGCTGGGCAAGGCTAACTCTGACTTCGCATCCAGCTCCTTTAATTCTGTTCCAATGTCCATCTTAGACCAAAATTGCTCCAAAGCGTGCTATTTATGCTCCTTTTAATCATTTAGGCCCTGTGAAGATAGAAAATACCAAAACAAGCAATAAATCCAAAATAACATAGCATTAAAGTGGACATTTCATTGTTGATTTAGGCACTCATCACTGCTCCAGCAACATTAAGAGATGCCATCGCGCAAACCCTAACCCTAGTCTCTTACTTTGATTTTTGGTAGTGGGTGGTTATGTAATATAGAACACCTCAAACTTCAAATCCTATTCTTATTCTAATATAGAAGTATTCTTTTTATGGTGTCTTACTTAGGGTCAGTTTGGTATTGTGGTTGGAAAAGTGTTATATCCATATATTATACTATATAAGAAAGGCTCAGGTGTGACAATGAGCCTATTGTGTGACAGTCCAGTTAATGTGTAACAAGAGAAGGAAGCGAGAGTATTTTTGTAATTGAACATGAGAAGGTGGCAAATTTGTAATTAAATAAATAATTCTTCATGTGTGTTAAATATAATGGAGGGAAGGAAGAGGTGATGTGATGTCACATCTGGAGAGTGAAAAAGTTTTAATTATTTTGTTTAAAATGCATTTTCCCGCTTTTCCTGAACTCATTTTTCAAAGAAAATTATACCACTGAACTCGTGTTAATTAGACCTTGATTTTGAGATTTATTGTTGTTATTTAAAAAACAATTTTATTTTTTTTTATTTTTTTAAAATTGTTCCAAATTGAATACTGTGTATTTTCAAATTGAATAACGTGTTGTTCCAAATTAATATTATGTCGAAACCAACGCTCTATCATGAATTCCTTCTGGAGCCTTTGGAGTGTCAGATGGAGTAAGTATACATGCATGCAGAATTTCAATGTCATACAACATCGCCAAAATAGAAGAACCTAGGAAGCATAAAGAGATAAATATGACCAGAATATCCTAATTATGCAAATCTGCAAACTATAATATTCATCTTGTTCAATTTAGGATTGCATAAAAGTTCACGGTGTTTTCTATTGTTATTTTGAAGTAATCATTACATTGTTTTTATCAATGGAACTCATACCATTAATCTAATGGTGATAATAGGCAAAGTAATGATGACTTTATTTTCTACAAAGTGACAATAGAAAAACCCAAAGTTCACTAGTTAAACATTCCATCAATAAGGTTAGGAAATTTTTAATTAATGAAAAAGATGGTAACTAATAAGAACATAAAATAATTTAACTAGAGCAAAAGTGGACAAATAATTTTCAGTGGCCAGCTCATGATTAGAATAGTCTGGTGGATACGATATTACGAGTCAAACTGTAGTTTTTTTCTTAACTCAGCCTAAGGGGAAATTGGAATTGAGTTGATCAGTTTGGATAATATGTGTTGACCTATGTATGTATGGACTAGATCTCCCATTGTAAATTTTCGAGAATTGATGATGATGATGATGATGATGATGATGATGATGATGATGGAATATGGAGAAATGCAGTTATGTCAACTAAAATATGAGTAATGGTTGACTATTTATTTTATTGAGGGCTTAATACATAAAGAGTACTTCTACTTATCCCAACTGTGCAATTTTCCTTTTGACTTCAAAACATAATAACAAATGTTGATCGAGTTTAAAGGGTAATTTATTATGTTTAAGCCTTTACTTTAATATCCAAAACTTACCAAACGTGGCAGCGTAGACCGACCAGATCAGGAGCAAAGCGAAGCGGATCGGTGCAAGTGAAGTGTAGCAAATAGAGGTTTATGAATAAAACTGAACTTAACATCAATTTAGTTTGTAAACTGTCAAATTAAAATAGAGCATCAAATGTCCATAATATAATTTATAATTTTGATTTACCTTAAGTAAGTTATGTTTTTAATTCATTATCTAAGCTATGTGATTTGATTTTTAAGCCCGAATCCAATCTACTTTTGTCTAGAATAATAATGGACTGAATTTGGCCTGGATTAAATAGTATTTTGGAAAAATATTAGATAATTTAGTGAGATTGTTTTCTCAAATTATATCTGACTATCAACATTTGAGACCGGACTATCTGTATAACAATTGGGAGATTATTTTCATATTGTGATTAGATTTGAAAGCTTTATAAAAGAATAAAACCACATCAAATTCACTATTATCTCGAACTGCCTCACATACAAGAAATAATGTGTCATAAGTACTACTTGTTAATGAATAGTGATGTGTGAGCAAATTGAAATTCTGCTTTTACAATTTTGGAATGAAAAACTGTCATCTCATTTAATCGAGTTAAAATGTATCTAACATGTTATTGATAGAAGTAAGACACCTGAAATCTCCCGCGCCAAATAATTTGGTTATTCTTCATCCAACGGTTCAAATTCCCATGGTTTTCGGGTTTACTCCACACATGTTCCTAATACGTACACTAGTATGTTATTGCAGGGAAACTTGGCATGGAAGCTCTATAGTATTTGTAAAGTAGAAGTTGCTTATTCTATTGAAATCACTTGGTGGTGTTAACAGTATCACGTTCCAAAATCTATATTTTTATAGTCATTGAAAACCTGGCTCACGGATTCACTCTAAGCAAATTCATTAGTTGACTTGGCTTAATCACTAGGTAATTTTGTTGAATTTAACTAAATAGAGCTTAATTTATTTGAACTGAATTTTATTGAAAATAAGCTAAAAAAAATACACAATTTTACTTCTTTGTTGTTTTTCCCTTTTCAATCCCTTTTCAATTTTGATCAGTCCGATGTCCTTCGTGTGTCCAAAATGTGTTGTATAAATTTGTAAGGAGAAAAGCAAAGTCCACATATATTAACGGGTTCTCTAATTAGGCTAGATTTGAAATTAATCCATGTAATTTTTTAATTAATTAAGATCATGAGCTTGCAATTGGAAATTTGAATCCTTTACTTTTGGTTCTCTCAGTTTTTTTCTTCTTATTTACACTGTGATGTTTAAAAGGATATAATTATTGTTTGCAACTTCTTGAAAATGATCGGTTTACTACTCATGAAGTAGAAAAGAAAGTAATTTTATTTTATTGCAATATTCAATAAGGATAGTCCTATTCTAGCCGGGGCAGGAGGTATTTTTCGAACTTGTCGGGAATTTCCCAAAGCTTGTTTTGCTTTTCCTTTAGGGGTTCGGGAAGCTTTCTTTGCGGAAATTAAAGCTGTTATAGTTGCAATGCTTCAAGCTAGGGACCGTGATTGGTTTCCTCTTTGGATCGAAAGCGATTCATCTTATGTTATTCATCTTTTACACACCCGTTCGACAATGGTTCATTGGGAATTACGGCAGGATTGGCTCACTTGTTTATGTCTTTTAGAGGAAAAAGAGGTAAAATTTACGCACATCTTTAGAGAAGGAAATGACACTGCCGATTGCCTTGCCAAGCACGCGACGACCATCTCTGAGAATAAATGGTGGCATAGCTTTCCGAGTTTTTGTGCTCCTTTTGTTTTTAGAGATAGTTCTAGAACTGAATGCTTTCGCATTATTTAGCTCTTTATTTTTCATTTGTTTTGTTTCCCTTTGTATTTTTCTCCTTTTTATCAATATATTTTTTCTGGTTCGGGTGTTTTGGAGCTCTCTGTGGCTAGTGCCAACTTAGTTGGGATTAGCACAAGTTCTCCTTGCTCGCTAACCAGCCTTATTTAAGAAATGATAGTCTACCTTGTAGATTGAACTATCTTTCGGAAAATGAAAACATACATATGGTAATACATAAAATACAACGAGAGCAAACCATTATTTTTGAGCTTCTTATTTTTTGTACTTATTTGTAAGAAGAGGAATTCGATCATTTTAAGTTTATTCTTAAAAGTAAAAATTTACCAACAATTATAGAATTTGATATGCAACTTGAGGCTAAAATACACGTCACCTTCAAAAGCATCAGTCAAAACGGTAGCAATTCCAGTATGCATGAAAAAATCTCCAGTACCTCCAACGATCGAAATATCCCTAGGCGGATTGCCCATAATTGGATCAGCTCCAAGGAAGTTTATGGTACCTTGATGATCTGTGCTATTAAATACAAACGAAAAAGCAAGCCAAGCAGTAAAAGTATTTTTAGTGTTATAAAAATACATGCCCTGAGCTCTTCCGACCGGAGGGGAATTGAGGTTGCTATCTTGAGTTATCGGGTCATCGAACACTACAACATTGCCGAAATGGAATTGATCGGCTAATGTGGTTAAGTTATTACCAGCCGGTGCAGCCACAATTGCCGAGGTAGCATTTTCAGCATTGGTGCCATTGAAAATTATGTCATGGAAATATAGCACCATCTCCTTACATGGTTTGTGATGTTTTTCGCTTGATGATACACAAGTCAACAGCAAGAAGAAAAAGAAAACAATCCTGCTACTCATAATTTGTTTATTTGGTTGTGCAAGGTGTGCCGAACTAATTGGGATGTCTCGCCTTACTCCCATCCCGCCTGTTCTCTGTTAAATTAAAGAAAAAAATACACTGTTATATAGAGCAACTAATATTTGATAAAAAGGGCTTTGAATTTTGTAGGATATTTGGGTGATTAGCTTATTGTGCTTGTAGGCTTATTTGGGTGATTAGCCTAATGTGTTTGTAGCCTTAAATAAGGGATCAAATGTAATATTTTTCATCAATAAAGACCTTAAGAGGAAGTCAATATATAATATGTTATCTATCAAAAAAAAAATAAAAATATGATATGTTAGTTACATCAAAAGTCTTATGTGCCTAGTAGGAGTAAACAATTATTAAGTAATTTCTTAGACGATTATTTTATCCCTGAGTTAGTTGAAATAAAAACGTTTGATTTTGTTAAATTTGTTAGTCTCGTATATGTCAATTTCATCTATTATTTTTCTTCGTTAATCAACAAACACATAAAAGGAAATGGATATTAAATATAAGAGTGGTACCTTTTAGCCTTCTTCTTTTACTTTTATCATTTTTCTTTCCATTATTTTTGAAAGTTTAGTGTGAAAGAATTTAAATATAATGAAATTAGAGAGGAATGTGAAAGCAATAAAAACATATAAGGAGGTTTTATTTAGTCATTTTATTCAACTTAAGTGAAATTTTTTGACACGAGAATTTCATGGAGGCTCTTTAAAGCACTATTTAGTTAAAATAGTGCGTAAAATTGACTCCCTAAATTTATAGAAAATGCTTTTCCGCTATTCAAGTGTTAGACCCTCTAATAATATCCCTTTTATACATAAGCAACTTGAAGGATCAATAATTTTCACATGGTCCATGACTGACCAAGTTAATTTGGCCGGTCACCGTTAGATCTGTGTAATAATGTTAGATTTAACGGTTATTAGAGTGATTGACCAAATTAACTTGGTCAGTTATGGACCATTTGAAAATTATTGAGGATCTGTTGACAATTCTTTCTAATATAGTAGTTGACATTTTGATCTAGATTCTACATTTTCAGATCCTGTTTTCCAGGGTCAATTTTTTTTCTCAGATTTACAATCTGTTCACATTAAATTTGACAGTTTTTTGGAAATAATTAAATTTTACATTAACTGTTTTTTTTTTCCTTTTTTTGATAAAAAATACATTAATTGGTTAGTTTGTTGAAATCAAAGACACTGCGTAGAAAAATAGGCTAGAGTATGGATTATGTTACTCTTTGCCATATTAATTAATAAAAGTGTAAATGTATTTGTTAAAACTTAAATTCAATATAAAAAAAGAAACAGAAATTTAGATAAGATCTATAGCCTTAGCTTTACATTCAATGGTCATAAAGTGGAAGAACATACTAATATGTGATTCACATATATGTTTTCTGGACATTTAATCACATGTAATTACATTTTCTTACAAAAAACTATCAACAACAAAAATTTATTCATGTGATTACATTTGAAAGCTTTAAACAATAACTGAAAAACAGAATCGAATACAGCAAATTTATCGAACTAATATCTCAAACGGACTCTGACATTCGAGAGACACGTGAAAACTCAACTTTGATTCTTGTAGAGTCCAAACACTGCAGCCATTCAGATTTCCTTTCCTCGAGAACAGGGCAGGAACTAATACTGAGATGAGTTAAACTGCTGAGGCTTTGTAGGACCGTACATGTTGATGGAGAGCCGAGAAGCCTACAGTAAACCAAAGAAAGAGACTTGACAGATTGGAGACCTGTCAACCATTCTGGCAATTCTTCCATAGCTTTGAATCCCATTATCTTCAACGATTGCAGGTTAGCGAGGTGTTGAAGTTGATTTGGAAGAGAAATCATTTCACGACCAAAAAAATCTGATCCCCATATTTCTAACTCCGCAAGGCATGGAAGGTCTTGGATTTTGTTCAAATAACGGAAGTCATCTAACTCCTCTGAGAATGCGCCAATGCTTAAATTCTGCAAACGAGTGAGATTGCATAATATCTCCTTCGGGAAATATCTCAACCTTTTACAACAATGTAATTCTAAGGATGTTAAATACATACACTTCCCTAAATCTTCTGGAATAAACATCAACCATTCACATCTTCTTACACTCAATTCCATGAAACACATGTCAGATAGAAGCCAATTTCGAAGATGTATTAATTTTGAACATCCAGCAACAGATAAACTTGTAAGAAAGGGCCGAAAGGACTGCTTCTTATCATTTAAGATCCTAAGTTCTCCGCAATCTCTGATTTCCAGCTTCACAAGTTCAGACAAATCACTCATTGGAAAACCAGTCAACTTAGGACAAGATTGAATGCACAAATTCTCGAGAGAAGGAAACACAACAACCTTATTGCCATTCGATGGAGAGCTCCATTCGGTCAAATTATCCATCTGGCTCATAGACAGTGATTTCAGTGCTGGAAACAACCTCAAGGATCCAATGCCACTGCTTTCACTGTCAATCCCATAGAACTTGTTACCTATGCGCTTCACTTGTCCCATCTGATTCATCTTAAGAAATTTAAGACGAGGAAGATCTCCTAGGCGAGGGAGTTGCACACAGTTGTAGCACCATTCCAAGCTAAGATCCACTAAATTATTAATTACTACCAAAGGATCACTATGACCCGGATTCTGCATCCTCAACATCCATGATGGCCATTTTTCTCCCATGTAATACTTGATCTTTAGTCTTTTTATGTTTCGATGAGGTTGGAGGCCTTCCAGCAGTTCCTCGTCCCTTGAACTTCTTTCATTTTCTCCATAGCTCCATTGAAAATCAAGTCCTTGTATTTCCTCTTTCCCCTGCAAATTTGCCCTCTCAGCTTCTCTCTTATCACCGACCTCCTCGAGCCTGGTTATTTTCAAGTCCCCTCTTAGTTTGTTCAAGCCTTCTAGTTCTTCCATGCTACCTCCGCAGTCGAGACCGACAACAAAGAATAACAATGTTTCAAGACCATTTAGCTTTCCCAAACCGAATGGCATCTGGTGCTCATAAGAAAAAGCAATATGCTTCAAGTTGATGAGATTGTTTATCTTCTTTCTGGGAAGCTTGGTAAGTTCTTTGCATTCAAGGAATTTCAAAGTTTGAAGATTGTGGAGCTTGGTGACTGATTCAGGCAATTCTGTGATATTAGAATTTGAGACATCCAAAGTCTGAAGATTGTGGAGCTCGGCAATGGATTCTGGCAACTCTTTGACGTTAGAATTTGAGATATCCAAAGTTTGAAGACTGTGGAGCTTGGTAATGTATTCAGGCAATTCCTTGATGCTAGAATTTGAGAGGTTCAAAGTTTGGAGATTGTATAGTTTGGTGATTGACTTAGGTAGCTGTTTGGTTTCAGAGATTGAGGCACCAAGGTATCTCAAGTGTTTCATTTTCCCGATTGATGATGGCAATACTTCCATATCAGCAACATTTAAGTGCAGAATTCTCAACATTTTCATCTTCCATATCTCTTGGTTGAGAGAACCACTGACAATAAGAGTACGCAACTTGTTGGTGTAATCCTCTCGTAGAGTACGCAAATTGTAGGTGTAATGATCTGCATATAAATGATAGATATAAGACATGTCAATTATGTGTGACTTGAAATGGCTGAATATTCCATATGTGCACATATACAACTTGCATGGTATGAAATTGTCATAATCATCTACTTCTGCTTCTTCAAATAAGGAACTCGAAAGTAAGGCATCAAAGCACTTGTTGCCCATGTCACATGAATCGACAATCCCTTCAGCCAACCATAAACAAATCATTTCTTCCTTTCTAAATAAGAAGCCTTCTCGAAAAGTTGAACATAATGCAAAGCATGGCCTTATGTATGAGGGCAAGTGATGAAAAAAATTGTCTAGCAGACTTGGAGAACCATCTTTCAACCATGCTTCTTCATCCCTATGAATCGCTATTAAAGTTTTTGCCCCAATCTCATCAGCGGAGAAGGAATGAAGCCGATGGGTACTCTTAGATGGAACACCCATAAGCAATGACACATTCTCTGAACGAGTTATGACAAGAATAGCATTGCCATTATTTGTACAAATTCTTGACAACAGAATTTTAAAAATATCCCAATGCCCAATTTGCTCATTCAAAACATGATCCAGGACTAGAAGAAATTTTTTACGCATCAACTCTTTCTTAAGTTGTTGAAGAATTACATCTTGGTTGGTTAGTCCCCCCATCGATGCATTCAAAGCCAACAATATTTCTTTCAATATTTTTTGGTGACTGAAGTTCACAGGAAGACACAACCATATTTTAACATCAAAAGGTTTTTTGGTTAAAGCCATAACTTTTTGACACACAAATTTAGCTAGAGCCGTCTTTCCTGCAC
Organism: Euphorbia peplus; assembly: GCA_028411795.1. Lineage (NCBI taxonomy): Eukaryota > Viridiplantae > Streptophyta > Magnoliopsida > Malpighiales > Euphorbiaceae > Euphorbia > Euphorbia peplus. The sequence continues at coordinate 28,737,181 of CP110837.1, forward strand.
CGCTCTCCCCCAAAATAGAAACAATGGTAAGTTTTTGATAGCTGGAGCCAGTAAGCAAGTTGACAATTTTGGCTACATCAGCTTTCCTTCCTGCGACGTAATTGTCAAGGATTGAATCAATTGGCAATCTATTGTGAAACAACGTATCTTCCAAATCATGTTGGATAGAGCTAAGCTCGAGGGATAGGCTATCCCTTAGAACATACTGCAGTGACTTGTTCACTTCCTTAAGCTTAGGCTCAATTTTGAGACGAATTCTAGCCTTTCCGTCATTGTAGATGGCTCTTGAAATTGAAGGGAAGCTACGAACCTAGTTGGAAAAACTTAGATTTCAACTTGTGATAACAAAAATCATTAAAAATAAATTTGAATAACGAAACTAATAGCCATTGATCTGGATCATCTTATTAATTTACCCGTTCATAGTTCAGAAACTATAAATTTCTATAAATAAGTTATATATTCGGTGAAAGTGGGACTCAATTAATGATCTAGCTATTTAAGATTATAGATACCTTCTGAAGTCGAGTAGTTTCATAAGCCAACTCAGAAAGCAAGTTGTCAGCTTCATAAGCAACTTCTTTCAGATTTCTCAGCCAGCGTCTCGCATCCTCCACTGTGTCTTGTTTTTGCTCATTAACTTCTTTCAGATTTCTCAGCCAGCGTCTCGCATCCTCCATTGTGTCTTGTTTTTGCTCAGCATCTTCCACTAGATCAGCAATCACAACGACCGATTCTCGAAGCTGGTTGAGTTGGTCTTCGAATCCCCAAAATGTTTTGAGATGTTCAAAGTCAACTGGAATCAACTTGATCAAGTTGGATAGTAGACTCCCCACGTAAGTAACGCGTGTATCATCCATTAATGGTAGTAGAACAGCTACTCGAAGATGATCCACTATCGAACTTATCGCTTAACTAGGACTACTGGAGTTACAAGTTCAATATGTAAATTTCCAAAAGTAAGACCTTTATTTAGATAAACTAGATTAGATGTAACATTCCTTGGAATTAGCAATTCTTAATCTGTTTGACTAATAGATTATTCACAATACTGAAAAAAAAGTATCTTTTTCTATGATTATTTATGCAAGTCATTCCTGATATCATAATTCAGGCAAACTTAGCGTGCAAACTAACTCTATAAATTTGTAAAAGAAAAACAAAAAGTCAACTTCAAAGGACAAGTAGTTTAGTTTTGTTAATGTTAGAGGCTTGTCACTCAGCACTCAATATTTATTTATTTATTAAGCACAACACTATATATCACTCTCCAATTAAAATTTGGCGTTGAGGCACAATTTGACGGGATGGTCTACTGTAAAAAAGCGGAAGAAAAATATATAATTCAACGAGGCTCTCTTCAAAAGAAACTCATATTAAGTACTCGTTCAAAATGACAAATCCGGATTTTCAAACGTTATTAATAATTTAATTTTTTTCTTTTGGTTTCTTTGTTATGTTTTCTTTTCTTTAATAGTAATAATTTAAGGTTTGGGCTTTTAAGGTTTATGTGGAACATTGAGAATAAGTTTATACTATTTCTTACAGTAAAGTGAAATTAGACCTTGCCTCTAATTTTAAGTAATTGAAAAAACAAAATAATATAACCTCCTTGGTACAGATATGTTGGGTTAATAAAAAAGCAAGCCCAATTTGAAGGGCCCATTAACATAATTATGGGCTCTTTCTTCATAGAAAGGTTTACTTGATCTCAAATGAGATTTAATGTTAAACACCAAGGCTAAGTCCGTCTAATCATATAGGCGCTCAAAATCGTTAATCTAATTTGGACAATCTAAACTGTCTAAACACTGAAAAGCCAACTTGTCTCCGGCTAGTCCTCAAGGACCGCTGCTGCCCGACTAGCGCCTTTTATTACATTTGTTCTTCACCTCCTGTCAAACAAACCACAAGAATAGCAGTCATCATTCTGCTCCAATATTTATCTCATTATGCTTTGTGGCCCGTGTTTCGACATTGCAACCATTAGCTACATTACTATCTACTGGTATGAATTTGTGAATGAAGTTTAGGTACTTAGAGCATAGCATCTGTTGCGTAATGCATTTGTGATTTCATACCAATTCAGAAGCAGCATAAAAGGACATAAACTAGTCATCACTGAGGTTCTGATGTAAATAAAAGAAGTATAATTTCTGCTCGTGCCCGAGTTAAAAATGCAATGAAATAATATATGCAGGGTTTCGCTGGTGTGATCAAAGTAACCTCGCTTTTTTAGGCTTTTAAACCGATCTTTTACAAGGGCGCGGCAACCTCTCACTTTTGTGCTTTGCAGACCTAAAACAGTAATCAAAATAGAAAGAAGTAAGATGATACAATTGTTAGCAAACATATTTTCAATTTCTAAGTAGCCAGGAGAAAAGAAAGAAGATCACAAAATAAAGTTGATATTGATTCCATAAAATTTCCATACAAGAAAAATTAGTGTAGCCGAACAAAAAATGAGCCTTTTAGGAGCCATAGTTTGTTTAATAATACAAAGTTTAAAGACGTACATTTACATAATGTTTATCTAATGCTTATCACATATAAAATCCTTGTGCTATTGAAAAGAGGAACCTTACGTTTTCTTAAGTGCAGCAGTATCATCATTCTCGGTTATATTATCTTCCTCTTCATCCCCGAGAAAGTATATCTAATACAATGGTTATGGACCCAACTCACTTTCAAGATCTTCTGCATTTCCTTTGCAATGACTTGGGCTACTGAATCCTAATTTCAATGATACCAAACACGACTTCTTGTTGTTTCAAGAAATCATATAAGAATGGGGAATTTCTGTAGCATCTAATGGAGGAGGATTATACGAGCATCCTGGAGCCTCATCTTCAACTGCAGGTATCACCGAAAGTAGAGATACCTGTAGATATCATGCGAGGTTTATCAACTTTAAAGAACTAAACATTATAGATGTAGTTTATCCGAAAGAATTTAAAAAAGAATTAAGAAGAACCTTTGAACAAGAACTGTCAAACAGAACCAAATACAGCAAATCCATCCAACTAATATCCGAAACGGACTCTGACTTTTGAGACATGTGAAAACTCAAATTTGATAATTGTAGTCTCCAAATGTTTTAGATATACTTTCCTCAAGAATGGGGCAGCAGTTAATGTTGAGATGCATTAAATTGGGGAGGCATCATCTGGTAGTAGCTGTTGCTTGACGATCGTGATGGACCGAAGAGACGGAAGATTGGTCAGCCACTCTGGCAAAGGCGAAGCTTCCATTTTTGTGAACCCCATTATCTTCAATGATTTCAGGACAGTGAGGTGTTGAAGTTGATTTGGAAAAGATGACATTTCACATCCGAAAAAATCAGAGCCCCATATTTCCAACTCCTCGAGCTGTGGAAGGTCTTTGATTCTGTTCAAATAACGAAAATCATCCAACTCCTCTGCGAATGCACCAATACTTAAATACTGCAACTGAGTGAGTTGGCATAATATTTCCTCCGGAAAACATCTCAATCTTTCACAATAACATAACTCTAAGGATGTTAAATAGATAACCCTCCCTAAATCATCGGGAATAAACGTCAGCCATACAAGTCAGATAGAAGCCAATTATGAAGATACGTAAATTTTGAACATCCGACAATCGAGACACTTGTAAGAAACGCAAATGACTGCTGCCTAGCAGTTAAGAGCCTCAGCTCCTCACAATCTCTGATTTCCAGCTTCACAAGTTCAGATAGACCACTCATCGGGAACCCAGTCAATTTAGGACAAGATTGAATGGACAAACTTTCGAGACAAGGAAACAAAACAACCTTATTACCATCTGATGGAGAGCACCAATCTGTCAAATTCTCCATATGGCTTATAGACAATGATATCAATGCCGGAAACAACCTCACACACCCAATGCTACTACTGCCTTTCCTATCAATCCCATAGAACTTACTATCTACACACTTCACTTTTTCCCAACTGATTCATCTTCAGAAATTTCAGATGAGGAAGATCCCCAAGGCAAGGGAGTTCTACACAGTTGATGCACCATTCTAACTTAAGATCCACCAGATTATTAATTACTCCAAAAGAATCACCATCGCCTGAAATCCTAATCCTCAGCATCCATGATGGCCATTTTTCTCCCATGTAATACTTAATCTTTATTCTTTCTATGTTTGGATGAGGTTGAAGGCCTTCCAGCAGTTCCTCATCCCTTGAACTTCTATCATTTTCTCCATAGCTCCATTCAAAACAAATTCCTTGTAAGTTTGCTTTCCCCTGCAAATTTGCTCTCTCAGCTGCTTTTGTATCATCCACCTCCTCAAGCCTAGTTATTTTCAAGTCCCCTCTTAGTTCGTTTAAGAATTCAAGTTCTTCAATGCTACCTCCCCAGTCGGGACCCACGACAAAGAATAGCAATGTTTCAAGACCATTTAGATTCCCCAAACCGAATGGCATCTGGTGTTCATAAGAAAAGGCAATATGCTTCAAACTGATTAGATTGTTAATCCTCTTTCTAGGAAGCTTGGAAAGTTCTTTGCATTCGAGGAATTTCAAATTCTGCAGATTGGAGAGCTGAATGATGGATTCAGGTAACTCTTTGATGTCAGAACTTGAGACATCTAAAGTTTGAAGATTGCGAAGATTGGCAATTGATTCAGGCAATTCTTTGAGGTTGGAATTCGAGGCATTCAAAGTTTGAAGGCTGTGGAGCTTGCTAATGGATTCAGGCAACTTGTTGACGTTAGAATTTGAGAGATTCAAAGTTTGAAGATTGAAGAGCTTGGTGATGAACTCGGGCAATTCTTTGATACTAGAATTCGAGAGATTCAAAGTTTGAAGATTGTATAGCTTGGTGATTGACTCGGGCAGCACCTTGGTTTCAGAAATTGAGACACCAAGGTATCTCAAATGTTTCATGTTCCCGATTGATGATGGCAATAATCCCATATTAGAAACATCGAAGTGTAGACCCCGCAACCTTTGCATCTGCCATATCTCTTGATTGGGAGCACCAGCAGCGACCGTAACAGTACGCAACTTCTTGGCCCCACCCTTTAGAGATACATATTTCTCATCTACACATAAATGAGAGGTAGTAAATAATTTACGGTTAGATAACCCGAGATTATTGGAAAAATATTCTACAAGTTCATGCACAAAATCATTCCTCTTGCAGATTATGACATCATCATAATCATCCCTTCCCGCATCTTCGAACAAGGAACTTGCAAGTAAGTCATCAAAGCACTTGTTGCCCATGTCATATGACTCAACAATCCCCTCAGCCATCCATAACCAAATCAACTCATCCTTTCTAATTATGAAGCCTTTCGGAAAAATTGAACAAAACAAAAGACATGAATGTAAATATGAGGGCAACTGATGCAAAATCAGTTTGACCGTTGATAAATAATCCGCATAACCCTTCATCGAAACAACACAATCTCTAATTTCCAACCATGCTTCTTCATCCATATTAAATCCCATTACCCCTCCTAAAATTTGTGCAATCAATGGAATTCCTCTGCACATTTTTGCAATTTCCCTTCCTATAGCCTCTAAATTTGATGGGGCTGGTTTTATCACATTTCTAAATGCCCTTTCTTTCAGAATGAGCCAACACTCATCATCAGACAAGGAATTAACCTCAAGACTATGCTCAGATGAATTTGCCATAGTGGACGCCATTTCGTGAGGTGCTGGGGCAAGAATAGCATTTCCATTGATTGTACAAATGCTTGGCAATATAGCTTTTAAAAGAACCCACTGCCCAAATTCCATGGCCCAAGCATCATCCAAAACCAGAAGAAACTTTTTTCTTTCCAACTCAATCTTAAGTTGGCTAAGAACTGCATCATCGTTGGTGAGGCCTTCCATTGATGCATTCAAAGATCGCAACATTTCCCGCAATACTTTGTGTACAGTATTGTGGGAAGAAGAAGCACACACCCATATGTAAACATCAAAAGGTTTTCTGGTTAAAGCCATGACTTTTTGACACACAAGCTTAGCTAAAGTCGTCCTTCCTATAACATGCGTGCTTCGTACACCACGCATTCCCAAAATGGAAACAACAGTAAGTTGTTGATAACAGGAGCTCGTAAGTAGGTTGACAATTCGTGCCACATCAGCTTTTCTTCCTACAACCAGGCTGTCAAGGATCGAGTCTGTTGGCAGCCTATTCTGAGACAACATATCCTCCAAATTGCGTTGGATAGAACTAAGCTGAAGGGATAGACTCTGCCTCTGAATATTTTGTAGTGAACGGTTCACTTTCATAAGCTTAAGTGCCATTTTGAGACGAAATTTACCCTTTTTGACAATGTCTGTGGCTCTTGACATTGAAGACATGCTATGAACCTAGTTGGAAAAGCATGTATAATTTAGAGATTACTAATAAGTAATGAATGTAAACTTTCCAAGTTTTTTAAAAGAGTAAATGAAAGATAACATTTTACTTGGTTTAGCCTTCAAATCAGAAGTTAATGAGAGTAACGTAATCTTTTTAACTAATTTACATCTTCCTTTTTTGTTCCGTTAGTCTCCTCAAACTCCAATAACTTTCAGCTCTAAACGAAGGCTAAATTTCAATTTGTGATAACAAAATCATCAAAATTCAATTAGATTAGGGAAATAATTTATTAGCACTCACCGTTTGATATCCTATTTTGAAAGTTCCTCATCTTTAGTTATAATTAAATCTTTGGTGTATTTTTTAGGTCGGTAACTTTTATATTTTGGCATAAACAGACACTAACATAAAGGTCAATTATCAGATGTTCTAAAAAGATAAATACGAGTTTTTCAAAATACAGTACTAAACAGTGAGTTATGACAAACGTCGAGAAGTATTAAATTATTTTCCCATTAGATTACGCTTATAAATGTAGTCTTTACCTCCTGATCTGGAATCTTGAGTCGAGAAGTTTCATAAGCCAAATCAGAAAGCAAATCGTCAGCTTGGTAAGCAACTTCTCTCAGATTTATAAGCCAGAGTTAGGATAAGATAGAGAGAAGAAAGAAGAAGAAAATTATTGAATATCTACAAATTTATACCCATTGATTGACTGAGAATTAAAATCCTGTGGGCCATAGTCGGGCGGGAAATTATTTGGATATAAAAGTTAAATTTTAAGCATTTAATGGGATCTAATCGACCAAATTGACAGCGTCTAGTTCAGATTTGGACGACTAGACGGCCTTCAATTTTACAACACCTCATCTTCTATTTAAACATATATATGAAATTACCTTTAGGAGTATGCGATTGATACACATACCACCTCATTTATAGTAAAACTTCTATATAGATATCGAACTGTTTGTGTAACAATTAGGAGGTTATTACTAGACAGAATATGATAAAATAAAAATTCTTAAATTTTTAACAAGAATAAGAACTTTCTAATTATTATGTTTGACATATTAATTTTGTTTTTATGTTCGTTATATTATCTTTACGCTCACGCATTGGTGAATGTAATAATTAGGCTACAATCAATAATTCAGTACTGTTTAGTTCAATTTAGTTCTGTAAACCCAATAAAATTTATTAAACATTCAATCAATAATTTAGTTCAGTTTCGTTAAATCTATTTTAGTCACAAAAGAAGAGCCTAAGACTTTGTTTTGTTGTAAAAATTATACTTGTAGTTAGAATTTATATATTCTAGTTTTTTTCGTAGATATGTGATTTGATTTTTAAGCCCAAATTCAGCCCGCGTTTGTTTAGAATAATAGTGGGGTAGATTGGGCTTGGGTTACGTAGTATTTTGGAAGAAAAAGTCCACTAGGCCCAACTTATGAATAAGTTCTCGCAATGCTCAACCTTACAAGAAGAAATTTAACAAAAATATTAAGTTCAGATTAAAAATAGCATATTAGATAGTAACTTCTAGTGTGATTCTTTTCTCTAATGTCAAACTATCTAACACTTGAGATTCGGATTATTAGTATAACAATTGGAAGATTATTTTTGTATAGAGTATTCCTATAAAAATGCTTTGTTGTATCACGAAACATGAAATGAAATATAAGTGCAGACCAGGCCGGAATTGGATTTGACACTTGAGTTCGGACGTAAACAACAAAGTAACCTCTGCTTGTGTTATTAGCACAATGAAATAACATAAGCAAAATCAACTGAGTTTCGGGTTTTGGCAGGTGGGATCCCTCCTTTGTCATCTAGACTTTCATATCTGAAGAAGAAAAGCTGAACTTCAGTTTTGCCATGCTAGAGCTAATTAACAACATATAATTGTTAGTATTGTTAATATGTAATATGGTAATAGAAGCCGGTTCGAGTTCCCAAAGCTTAAAATGATTGAACAAACCCTTTTCATATTATGAACGAGTAACGAAAGAAGTACATTTCAAATTTATATGTGGCATCAAAGCAATTTAAATGCTTGGATGATAGGCTTCTTTTGGGGTATTGCATATAGGAGCATCTATCTCTGCGTTCCTCAACCTTCCGCCTCACGAACAGTCTGATATTGGACCCAAAGAAGATGGCTAGGCGTAGCACAATTCGGATTGGCAGGGTCCTGTTAGACCCGGACCATGCTAGAAATTTCATCATATGTTTCTATAATGACTAAAGAAGAATGCTTTATCATGCACAATTCTCCTTTCCAAATAGCTAAAAACAAAATTCTAATCCCATAATTACATTTGAAAAATGCAGTACAATTCATCGAACTAATATCCCAAACGGACTCTGACATTCGAGACATGTGAAAACTCAACTTTGATTCTTTTAGAGTGCAAACACTGCAACCATTCAGATTTGTTTTCCTCGAGAATCGGGCAGCAGTAAATGTTGAGATGCGTTAAATAGGGGAGGTGTAGTATGATTGTAGTTGTTGATGGAGACCACAAGAGATGCCTACAATAATCCAGAGAAAGGTACTGAAGAGACTGAAGATTAGTCAACCATCCTGGCAATGCTTCCATTGTTGTGAATCCCATTATCTTCAATGATTTCAAGGCAGTGAGGTGTTGAAGTTGATTTGGCAGAGAAGACATTTGACGACCGAAAAAATCAGATCCCCATATTTCTATCTCTTTAAGGCATTTAAGGTCTTTGATTCGGTTCAAATAATGAAAACCGTCCAACTCGTCTGAGAATGCACCAATAGTTAAATTCTGCAAACGAGGAAGACCGCATAATATCTCATCCGGAAAATATCTCAGTCTTTTACAACAATAAATTTCTAAGGAGGTTAAACAAGTCACCTTCCTTAAATATTTCGGGATAAACGTCAGCCATTCACATCTTCTTACACTGAATTCGTTGAAACTCACGTAGGATAAAAGCCAATTTCGAAGATCTGTTAATTTTGAACATCCAGAAATTGATAGACTTGTAAGCAAAGGGAAGGACTGATGCTTATCAAATAAAAGTCTCAATTCCTCAGAATCTCTGATTTCTAGCTTCACAAGTTCATTCAGATCACTGATTGGGAAACCTGTCAAGTTCGGACAAGATTGAATGGACAAATCTTCGAGACAAGGGAACACGATAACCTTATTGCCATCCGATGGAGAGCTCCAGTCTGTCAAGATCTCCATCTCGCTTATCGACAATGATTTGAGTGCTGGAAATAACCTCAAGCATCCAATGCTACTTCCTTCCCTGTCAATCCCGTAGAACTCATTATCGATGTGCTTCACTTTTCCCATGTGATTCATCTTCAGAAATTTAAGATGAGGAAGATCTCCGAGGCGAGGGAGTTGAACACAGTTGCAACAACGTTCCAACCTAAGATCCACCAAGTTATTAAGTATTATAAAAGAATCATCGTCAACTAGACTCTTCATCCTCAACATCCACGATGGCCATTTTTCTCCCGTGTAATAATCAATTTGTATTCTTTTTATGTTTGGATGAGGTTGAAGGCATTCCAGCAGTTCCTCGTCCTTTGAACTTCTTTCATTTGCTCCATAACTCCATCGAAAACTTAGTCCTTCTATGTTTGCTTTCTCCTGCAAATTTGCTCTCTCAACTTCTTTCTTATCTCCCACCTTCTCGAGCCTTGATATCTTCACGTCCCCTCTTATTTTGTTTAACCACCGAAGTTCTTCAATGCTACCTCCACCATCGGGACCCACAACAAAGAATAGCAATGTTTCAAGACCATACAGCTTCCCCAAACCAAATGGCCTCTGGTGCTCATAAGAAAAAGCAATATGCTTCAAACCGATCAAATTGTTAATCTTCTTTCTAGGAAGCTTGGTAAGTTCCTTGCATTTAAGGAATTTCAAAGTTTGAAGATTGCAGAGCTGAGTGATGGATTCTGACAACTCTTTGATATTAGAGTTTGAGACATCCAAAGTTTGAAGATTGTGGAGTTTGGTGACTGATTCGGGCAACTCTTCGATGTTGGAATTTGAGACGATTAAAGTTTGAAGACTGTGGAGCTTGCTTATGGATTCAGGCAACCTGTTGATGTTAGAATTTGAGAGATTCAAAGTTTGAAGATTGAAGAGTTCGAAGATGAATTCAGGCAATTCTTTGATGCTAGAATTTGAGAGATTCAAAGTTTGAAGATTGTGTAGCTTGGTGATTGACCGAGACAGCTCTTTGCTTTTAGAAATTGAGACTCCAAAATACCGCAAATGTTTCATTTTCCCAATCGATGACGGTAACACATCCATATCAGCAGCATTTAAGTGCAGACTCCGCAACCCTTTCATCTTCCATATCTCTTGATCTGGAGCACCACTGACCATGATAGTACGCCACTTACTGGCCCTACGCTTTAGAACATTCCTCACATCTGATAGGTAATAATCATCTGCATATAAATGATAGTTGGAAGATCCTTTACCTAAGTATTCTCTATACTTACTGAATACATCAGATATGCATAAACTTTCGAGAAGTTTGAACACGAGATTGTGCATCTTGCATAGTAAGATATTGTCATAATCATCTCTTTCTACTTCTTGCAACATGGAACTGGCAAGTAAGGCATCAAAGCACTTGTTGCCCATGTCGAACGACTCAACAATCCCCTCAGCCATCCATAACGAAATCAACTCTTCCTTTCTAGTCACGAAGCTTAGTGGAAAAAATGAACAGAATGCTATGCATTGCTTTAAACATGAGGGTAAGTTATAAAAATTTTGTTTCATCAAAGGCAAAGGGTGTTCTTTAAAATCATCATAATCTCTAATTTTCAACCATGCTTCTTCCTCCCTATTAAATCCCATCAGTACTCCTAAAACGTTTGCAGTCAATGGAATTCCTCCACATTTATTTGCAATGTCCCTTCCTATAGCCTCTAAATTTGACGGGACTGGTGTTATTACATTTCTAAATGCCCTTTCCTTCAAAATGAACCAACACTCTTCCTTAGACAATAAACGAACCTTAAAAGTATGCTCGGTTGAAGTGCCCATAATGTACGAAACATCCTCCGAAAGGGCTGTCACAAGAAGAGCATTACCAATTTTTGTACAAATTTTGCGCAACAGAGTGACTAAATATGTCCACTGAAGTTGATCATCACCACTATTCAAAACATCATCTAGAACCAGAAGAAATGTTTTACTTGCCAACTCTTTTCTAAGCTGTTGAACAATAGCATCTTCGCTGGTTAAGCCCCACATCGATGCATTCAAAGACCGCAACATTTGTTCCAAAATTTTACGTGCAGTAAAAGTCTTAGAAATGTTCAGCCATATTTTAACATCAAAAGGTTTTCGGGTTAAACCCATGACTTTTCGACACACAAGTTCAGCTAAAGTCGTCTTTCCTATACCGTCCCTTCCTATAATGTAAGCAACAGCAAATGGTTTATAGGTGAAGCTAGTAATGTGGTTGACAATTCTGGCTACATCAGCTTTCCTTCCTACAACTACGTCGTCAAGGATCGAGTCCCTTGGCAACCTATTCTGAGACAACATATCCTCCAAAATGAGTGGGACTGAACTAAGCTGAAGGGATAGACTCTCCCTCTCAATGTTTTGTAGTGACACGTTCACTTTCTCAAGTTTAAGCACCATTTGCCTACGAAATTTAGGCTTTCCAACATTGTTGATGACTCTTGAAATTGAAGAGCTATGAACCTTTTTGAAGCAAAAGGGAAGATATATTAGTCATTACGAGAATTGGTTACATCTAGCTCAGCGAGAGGTCTCAACAAAAGAGACGCAGAGTCCCAAGTACAATGAGTATCAAAGTTAAAAAAACACCAAAAAAGTTTCAAGCGATCTATCGTATCTGTAACTGTTTTTAGTTTAGTTAAGTAATTTTCTGTAATTTCACCTCAGTAAATGCATTAAACAATTTTCAGTTCAGTTTTTTATGATTAGTACCGACTCTTTTTTACTGACCTATTGAATTATTGACTAAAGTTGAGATTGTCATTGCTTTCGCAGCTTTACTAATGTTTGGTAAATGCAAAACTACTTTTTCAAAAGCGGAGAAAATAGTGAACGTTGTTAAAAGTTGTGCAGTGTTAGAGAATGATATAAAAAATGTTGTTAACCTTAACAATCAGCTCGAGCTTTTAATTAAATCGGTTAAGTAACTGATATCAGTGCCGAAAGGATGGGTTAACCTCAGGACATTTATTTAAAATTAACCCTATATTTTAAATTGATATTAATTTATTATTTTACTAAAACACCTTTAGCTTTCAATATATTTCAAGGTTTTCACTGATTTTCCTTGACGAACACTTATCCCCACGTCATTCTTCAACAACAACTACTTCTCGCCAAGCAATGATAAACTGGCACTAAATGTTTAATAACTGCATTTTACGAGTAAAAAAGAACAGGGCCTAACAGAGCGAAACTATGAATTCGAGATACCTGGAGTCGAGTAGTTTCGTAAGTCAACTCAGAAAGCACGTCGTCAGCTTGATAAACTACTTCTTTGAGATTCCTGAGCCAGCGCCTGGCATCCTCCGATGATGGTTGTATCTGCTCAGCTGCTTCGACTAGATCGGAAATAGAGAGTAGTGATTGACAGAGCAAGTTGAGTTCATCTTCGAATCTCCAAAATGTTTTCAGATATTCAAACTCATTTGGAATTGAGTTTATCAACAGATTCCCAAGGTAAGTAAAGCTTTTCTCTGCCATTAACAAACCAAATATTAGGAAGAGAGAATGAGAGAGACAGAGATTTAATTTCAGGCTACAAGATTATTCAATCTCTGAAAATGCAAGAGAGATTACAAAATGGTTGACTTTGTTTGACTTTTCATCTCTTTTTTGGTAGATTTGACATTTCAGTTTGTTCATACTAATAGGTTGCATACTTTTCTTCAGGGTTAGGTGCTGGTAGGATGGCTCATGACATTTAAAGCCTGATCGGATATACATTAATTGGAGTTTTTGGCTTTTAACTACTTATACGTTCTTGACAGTCATGACCAAACTAAGAGATTAACTTTTTAGTTTCCACCGCTATACTGGATCGACTAGATTATAGTATTTAAATTCCTTCTAATCGTTTGTTGTGGGGTCAATTCACAAATTGTTCTACCAAGCGTAGCTCTATACTACCGCTGCACCAACCAACGATTAGTTAACTAAGAGACTAACTAGTGTAATATAAATCGATGAATTTATTTAGACTTTGGGAATTAATTTTAGCCCATAACTTCGGCCCAGGAACATGTTGGGTAGGAAAACTTTGTAAGGGCTTGGACAAGTTTGGGAATAAATGATTGGTTTTTTTTTTTTTGGTTACAGGGAATAAATGATTGTTTGTATACGTGGGAGAAATATTATAAATTTTCAACTTTTATTCACTTTTTAAAAATAAATTGACGAAACCATCGAGTAGTTATAATTTTGTAGCTATTATATTTCAAAAAGAATTGTTAGTTGCGAATTTGAATTTCATAATCAACAAAAACAGTGAAATTCTGAAAAAAAATGAATTGAGGTAAAGATTATGACTAACGGGTTAGAGAAATGTTCAATAGATTTTTTGTTTTTGTTTTTTCCATAGTAAAAAACGTTAGGCGCTATTCGGAACGACTAGGTGGACTAGTCGAGGATTAGTCAGGAAACTATTTGGAGATAAATTGGATTTTGAACGTCTAGAAGCGGTCAAGCCAGTCCAAATCAAATGATCGATTTTAAGCCCCTAGACAAAACCTAAACGGCTAGTATGTACAACCTTCGTTTACAATAGTAGGCATTGTATTTGATTTTTATCCTTTAGTTTGCATAAATTCAACAATTTTTGCAGCTAGTTTGAGTTCTAATTAATTAAATTGGAACATATTATATTCTGATAGTTTTGGAAACAGAATTGGGACATTATGATGTTTTATACTACTACTACTACTGTTTTTTTGTTATATGGTATTAACAAATCATACAAAATAAGTTTATAGAAAACTCAATTTACTCACCCAAATTGAAGAAAATTCCAAGTGAGATTAGCAAGGACACAAAACAATGGTTTACATTCTTACCAAAAAAAAAAAAAACAATGGTTTACATTGAATTCTAAACAAGCAAAAAACAACTCCATCAAAATTTAGAAGTCAATAATAATATATTTAAATTACTTATCTTATAAAACAAGTCCAAAGATCATCTGAGACGAGAAGAAATTTTTTACGACACAACTCGTTTTTAAGTTGCCTAAGGATTACATCTTGGTCGGTTAGGCCTCCCAATGATGCATTCAAAGATCGCAACATTTCTCCTAGAACTCTGTGTTCATTAAAGTCGTTAGAAACATAAACCCATATTTTAACATCAAAAGATTTTCTGGTTAAAACCATGACTTTTGACACACAAGTTTAGCTAAACCCGTCTTTCCTATACCACCAATACCTATAACGCGAACAAACGATTAGTTTTTTTATTGTAAGAGCTGGTAATAAGGTTAATGATTTTCGCTACATCAGCTTTCCCTCCTACAATGGAGTGTCAATGACCGAGTCTGTTGCAAACCTATTCTGAGACAACATATCCTCCAAATTGTGTTTGATCGAACAAAGTTGAAGGGATAGACTCTGCCTCTGAATCTTTTGTAGTGACTGGTTCAATTTCTTAAGCCTAGGCTCCATTTCGTCACGAAATATAGACTTTCTGATAGTGTTGATGGCTCTCGAAAGTGAAGAAGCGCTATGAACCTAGTTGGAAAAGGATGTATATATAGCTTAGAGATTAGTCTTCTTAGGATGATAATAACCATTAAATCGGATCTTGTCACTTCAGAAACTATACGTTCGAAGACATTATCTAGAGAGATTATAGATACCTGAATTCGAGCAGTTTCATAAGCTAACTCAGAAAGCAAACCATCAGCTTTGCAAGCTACTTCTTTCAGATTTCTCAGCCACTGTCTCACATCCTCCACCGTCTCTTGTTTCAGCTCTGCATCTTCCACCAGATTATCAATGGCAACTAGAGATTGCCGTGGCTGGTTGAGTTCGTCTTCGTGAGGTTTAATAATACTCAGCTCAGTAGAAAAGCCGACTGCCAGAAATCATCCACCAGGATACATCTTTAGAGGGTTTAATAATACTCTAAAGTTCATCTTACCACAGATTAACAATGCAAAACAAATTGAGCTGTCTTAAATAGGAAACTTTGATTGCTATTGTTACAAATGAATAAAAAATGTATCTTTAGAGGGAAATTATCACCAAAAGACGAGCTAATGAATTATAAAACTAGCAGCCTGCATAAGAAAACGAAATTGTACCGAGTTTTCTAGTAAGTACCGAAAACAATGAAATCTGAAGCACAAAAATTCATCATCTTTGCATTAAAGTGTAAAAACTCCGCATACACTTATTCATACTTAACACTACACTCCACACCTTAACATTTTCAGAAAACAAGAATGTTTCTAAAAGTACATTTCAAACCTTAAACAATACCTGCTAGAACAAATTCACTAAACTAATATCCTAAACAGACTCGGGCTTTCGAGACACGTGAATACTCAACTTGGATTTTTCTGAAGCTCACAGAATGCAACAATGTTTTAGATATTCTAGTCTCAAGAATGGAGCAGCAGTAAATGTTGAGATGCGTTAAATTGGGAAGGCGATGTATGACTCTAGCTGTTGATTGACACCCAAGATGCCTGCAAAAATCCAGAGAAAGAGACTGAAGAGACTGAAGATTTGTCAACCATTGTGGCAATGCTTCCATCTTCGTAAATCCCATTATCTTCAATGATTTGAGGGCAGTGAGGTGTTGAAGTTGATTTGGTAGAAAAGACATTTCACGACCAAGAAAATCTGATCCCCATATTTCTAACTCCACAAGACGTGGAAGGTCTTTGATTCGATTTAAATAACGGAAGTCGTCCAACTCCTCTGAGAACGCACCAATGCTTAAATTCCGCAACTGAGTAAGTTTGCGTAATATCTCCTCCGGAAGACATCTCAGTCTTTTACAGCAATGCATTGCTAAGGAGGTTAAATAGCTCAACTTTACTGAATTTTCTGGAACAAATGTCAGCCATTCACATGTTCTTATGTTCAATTCCTTGAAACACACGTCAGATTGAAGACAATTTCGAAGATTAGTAAATTTGGAACATCCTTCAATGGATAAACTTGTAAGAGAAGGGAAGGGCTGCTTTCCAAGTATGAACCTGAATTCGTAACAATTTTTTATTTTAAGATTCACAAGTGCTGCTGACACATCACTCAGCGGAAAACCTGTCAATTTAGGACAAGATTGAATGGACAAATTTTCAAGGCAAGGAAATACGACAACCCTGTTACTCTCCGATGGAGAGCTCCATTCAGTTAAATTCTCCAGCCAACTTAGAGACAATGATTTCAATGCTCCGAACACCCTTGAATTGCCTTCACTAGCAGTTCCATAAAACTCATTACCTACGCACTTGAGTCTCTTCATATGACTTACGTGAAGAAACTGAAGACACGGAAAATCTCCAAGGCGTGGGAGTTGGACACAGTTCCAGGATCTCTCTAAGCTAAGCTCCACCAGATTATCGAGCGCTCGAGAAGCACCAATGTTACTCGGACTCGCCATTCTCAGCATCCATGACGGCCATTTCTCACCCATGTAATACTTGATCTTTATTCTTTTCATGTTCGTGTTCGGTCGAAGGCCTTCCAGAAGTTCCTCATCGCTTGAACTTCTACCATTATCTCCATAACTCCATTGAAAGCCTAGTCCTTGTAGATCCGTTTTCTCCTGCAGATTTGCTCTATCAGCTTCTTTCTTATCGACCACCTCCTCAAGCCTGGTTATTTCCAAGTGCCCACTTAGTTTGCTTAAGCATTCGAGTTCCTGAATGCAACCTCCCCAATCAGGGCCCACAACGAAGAACGGCAATGTTTCAAGACCATTTAGATTTCCCATTCCAGATGGCATCTGGTGCTCAAAAGAAAAAGCAATGTGCTTCAAATTAATCAGATTCCCCAACCTCTTTCTTGGAAGCTTGATAAGTTCTTTGCAATCGACGAATTTCAAAGTTTGAAGATTGTAAAGGGCAGTGATGGATTTAGGCAACTTTTTTATCTTTGTCTTTGAGACATTCAATGTTTGAAGGTTATGGAGCTTACCGATGGAGCCAGGTACCTCTTTAGTATTCGTACTTGAGACGTCCAAGATTCGAAGCTTTAAGAGACTTGAGATGGACTCGGGCAACTTTTTGACTTTGGAATTTGAGGCATTCAATGTTTGAAGGTTATGGAGCTTACCGATGGATCCGGGTAATTCATTTATATTAGTATTTGAGACATCCAAGATTTGAAGCTTGGAGAGATTTGAGATGGACTCAGGCAGCTTTTTGATTTTGGAATTTGAGGTATTCAAAGTTTGAAGATTTTGGAGTTTAGCGATGAATCCGGGCAACTGGTTGATATTAGAATTCGAGAGATTTAAAGTTTGAAGACTGTAAAGGTTGGTGATGAGTTCCGGTAACTCTTCAATCTGAGAATTTGAGAGATTCAAAGATTGAAGATTATAGAGATTGGTGAAGGACTGAGACAACTTCTTAAACTTCGAATTCGAGAGATCCAAAATTTGAAGATTGTAGAGGACGGACATAAACTCGGGTAACTCTTCGATTTCGGAATTTGAGAAATTAAGATACCTCAAGAGTTTTATTGTGCTGATTGATGATCCAAGCACTTCCACATCAGTACCATTGAACTGAAGACTCCGCAACCTTTTGAACTCAAACGAACTTTGATGATAAAAATGAGAGGAAGCACAGTCGAGGATAATTGTACGCACCCTCTCTCCCCTATACTCTAGCTTAGGCATTGGAGTGTTCATGGGTCCATCATCTACATACAAATGATGGATGGAGAATGGTTCATCTTCGGATAGAGATGATGCAAGATCGCGCACAAGATCATGTATTTTGAATTGCACAACTTCCCCATTGTCATCCATTTCTGCATCTTGGAAGAATGAATGTGCGAGCAAGGCATCAAAATACATCTCACCCTCGTCACATGACTCAGCAAACCCCTCGGTCATCCAGAAACTAATCAACTCTTCCTTTCTAATTGAAAAACCTTCTGGAAAAACAGAACAAAATGCAAGGCACGGCTTTAAATATGAAGGCAAGAGATTGAAACTTGCCCGCAACATAGACAATTCATTACTTTGATTGCAATCAACAAAATGACTAACTGTATTTCTAATTTTCAACCATGTTTTGTTATCCCTGTAAAATCCCAGTGTGCCTCCTAAAACTTTTGCGACCAATGGAACTCCTTTACATCGTATTGCAATATCCCTTCCTATGTCCCCAAAATAAGACGGGTAAGGTGTTGTCACATTTCTAAATGCCATTTTCTCCAAAATTAACCAACAGTCATCATCAGACAAGATATCAAGTGTATGCCTATGTAGAGATGAAGTCTCAAACATGGATGCCACCTGCTCACTACGAGTTGTGACAAGAACGACATTTCCATTGTTTGTAGAAAATTCTAACAATACAGTTTTCAAGTAATTCAACCACCCAGACTCATCTTCCCGAACATCATCAAGGACAAGAAGAAATCTTTTCCCAGCCAACTCTTTTTCAAGTTGTTCAAGAATTTTATCTTTGTTGGTTAATCCTCCATTCAATGATTGCAACAATTGTAGGTAAACTTGGGATGGTTTATATCTTTTAGGAACATTCACCCACATTTTGACATCAAAAAGGTTTCTTGACATGACTCTTTGACTCACAAGTTTAGCTAAAACCGTCTTTCCAAGACCACCCAGTCCTACTATTGGAACAACGGTAAGTTGTCGACTGCAGGAGCTAGTCAGCAAGTTGACAATTTTGGCTACATCATCATCCCTTCCTACCACTGAATTTTCAAGGATTGAATGTGTCCAGAACCTAATCATATCCTCAAATTTGCATTGCATTGATCTAAGCTGAAGGTTTTGACCATCGCTTTGCACGCTTCGCAGTAATTTGGAAATTTCCTTAAGCTTGTGTGACATTGTGAGACGATATGCAGCCTTTTCGGTTTGCAAATTTGGATACAAGCTACCCACCTGGTTAGAATAATAGATTTAATTTTTTTCAATAGCACAAAACTATCAATAACAGAATGGCAAAACTATCAGTTACATATATAATTCCCCTCTCATCTCTCTAATCTAAATCTTTAGTCAGAAACTAGATTATCTAATAGGTTACAGTATAGATGCTAACTAAGTCCAACTTAAAATAGAGCAACTTATTAAAGAAACCTAGACAAATACAAGAAAACTCGCCCCAACGACAAACTTTCATCTTCATAAAACAAAAGACATAATTTTGAATCTTATAAATTTACACGAATACTATGTACACGCAATTAAGTTGTAGATTCAGGTGGTAAGTTCAGCTATTCATATCTAGCATTGTTTGATTTTAGTAAACCAAAATTTATAAGAGTTACCACAGCAAATGCTTCTTAAATATTAATGATATATTCTACTGTTTAGAATACCATTATTAAGTAAACTAAACATTTTTCAAAAGCAAAAACTAGCTATGAAAAGGAGAATAAAAACTGTCATTAAATGACATGAACGAGATTATAAGTACCTCCTTGGTTTGAATCTTGAGTCGAGTAGCTTCATAGGATAACTCAGAAAGCACGTCATCTGCTAAATAAGCTACATCTCTCACATCTATCAGCCACCATCGTTCTTGTTTCTCGTCTGCATCTTCAACTAGATTTGCAAGCGAATCTAAGGATTCCCGGAGCTCGCTGAGTTCCTCCTCTAGTCCCCAAAAACATTTCAAATCTTCAAAGTCACACGGAAGTAACTTGATTAAGTTGGATACTAGCTTCCCCACGTAAGGAATGGCTCGCCCGGCCATTAACCAATTATAATAGAGTAGAAGATGATGAAATAGCTTGTGACATAATGAAGAGAAATTTTTGTGTGTGTGTATATATAGTATTATGAAGTGATGAAGAAAAACCAACTTCTAATCTATTTCCAATATTTTATTCCTTTCTTTATGAACACAGCCAAAAGCAATTCATTCCATTAAACTTTGAAGATGCTCCATTAGTTCCCAAACAAGCGGTAACTAAACTAAACTAAACGTGCTTAAAGTGATATCGAGAACCTTACACGTGCTCCGTGACAGAATAAAAGGGAGACTTAGATACATTGAAGCACACATACTTTAAACAAGTCCACGGCTAATGGATCAAAATATGGTCATTTTATGTAACTTCAAAGAACCAGTAAATTACTTTAAATAAGTTCCGCTTATGAAACTAATGAGATATCTCTAGAGTGATATGATTAACCTTTTCAATCCTCTGTTTACAGGATAAAGGGTACGTTAAATAAGTTTTAAACTAATGAACTTAAGTTTTAATTGAATTATTTGACCAAAGTATAATTTGGGAGAAGGCATCTTCCTAATATTATATTATTTGGTATTATATTGCAGGCAAACTTTGGTCACTTTCGGTGTAAAGATAATATTTTTTAAGGAAAAAAATATTAGTGGATGAAAAAACTATTTATTTAGTGACCAAAATGGGCTAATATCAAACATTCCTTATATATTTTAATACTGTCAATGAGAATCCTCCACCTAAATAAGTTATTTTTAATATAATATTCATCATGATTCATGTTAAATGATTGTTTAATTTAATAATAAATTCTAAGAAAATGACAAGATCTAATACCAAACTTTATCTTTGTCACCAAGCATTATTCAATAGTTAAAGATTCTTGAATTATTTTTGTTATTTTCCTTGATACACCTAGATACGTGAATATCCGTTGGGCGATACATGTACCTATCTTACTGTTTGCTTATTAACAAATGGAGTTGTCATTTGAACCGTAGACCGCTAGATCTAAGAGACTCATTGACCAGAAACTTAAGACAATACATAAAGCACAAAAGTAGCAACCTCCTTAGAAATGTTCAAACTTCAAAGTTATATGGCAAAACACATGGAGATTTGGACATATCGAAGCGTTCATCACTTTAAGCAAGTTCACTTTCAATGTTCTTCTATTCTGATTGAAAAACCTTTCGGAAAACAGTTGAACACAATGCAAAACATTTCTCTATTGCTTGGCAGATTCTAAACATCACTATTCACAGTTTTCAACCATGACTGCTTACTCCAGGTATACCCCATTGTAACTCCTAAAACTTTAAACTGAAGTAAAAAATTTCTCAAACAGTTCCGAAACTATAAATCCGTAGAATTAAGTTTTATCGGTGAACAAAATTTAACAAACCATGAGATGGTACATACCGTCTTGTTTTCAATGTGAAGTCAAGTAACTCAGGAGCAAATTGTCATCTACATATACTATATTCATATTCTTCAGTCACTACCTCGCTTCCATATTTGACAGTTGTTTCTTCTCTGCATCTTCAACTAGAACAGTAACCTGATGAGAATCTGATGGAGATCATATGAACCTCCTGGAGAGCCAACTTCCACTCCTGGAATTACTGAAGGTGTAAATACCTGTAAATATCATGCGAGTTCATCAAATTAGCAGTAATCAATGACGTGGAATTTAGACTACTAGAGATAATTAAGTACCTTCCTGGCTATTGTCAGAATCACCTGGAATATCATCAAAGAAAGCAAAATTAATATTCATCATCTCTACATAACCACAAACAAGCTAGAATTACTGAAAATTTGCACAAATTAGCTTAACATGATAGAATTCTGAGATTAGCTTACCTTTGGATTCGTCAACAGAGAGGAGGGACTCAATCGAAACTCTGGATTTGCACAATTGTGGGTGACTAGGTCCAGCTAGACCACGACCATGCTAGAATCCTCAGTTCACAAGAGTTGATTTGCACTGATTTTTCTAGTAAGACAGTATGATAACACAGGAATCCAAATAAGAGCTCTACATTTAACCACCAGAACTCACAAATAATTAATCATATTTCATTCTTCACGACAAACAAGTGAAAGAACGATAACAATATATCTGATTCACATAAATGTTTCCTAGACATTTGATCACATGTTTCTATAAAGAATAAGAATGTTTCATTATACAAAGTTTTCCTTACTAAAACAATCAACAAGAAAAATCTATTCCTATAATTACATTTGACAGCTTTAAAAATTACTGTCAAACAGAATCAGATACAGAAAATTCATCCAATTAGTATCCAAATCGGATTCTGACTTGTGAGACTCGGGAAAACTGAACTTTGATTCTTGTGGTGTCCGAAGACTGTAACCATTGAAGAGAGCTATGGCATGATCAGATACTAATTAGTAAGATATACACTTAAATCTTTAGTTCAAGCATCCCAAATCTACCAAAAGAGGAGTAGAAAATTGCATAGAAATCCCACTTAACATTCCAAGTGCAGTGTAAATCCATGGGAAGAATGACAAATCATAGTGAATTGATTTACAGCTAATTGACGCTGATTTCGTTCTAGATGTCTGAGCATTTGTATATATCTCCAATACAGAATCCCATTTGTGGACACTGTAACAAGACAAAAACATCAAATTTGGTCAGCATCTAGCCATCTACTAGACCTGCAAACAAATGGTGTTGTCGGTAGTAGACGATCTCCCATAGAGATACATAACGCATAGACCATCTGAGCCAGCCAGCAGTAGAGCAGAGCCATTTCAATTGATGGAGATTCTATTAACCACAAAGTCAATCTTCACATCTGTTTGCAAAAGCTGCCAACACACATCTCACCCACTGATAACTTCAAGGCTTAAGAATAACATATCACAATCATACAACCATTTAATAAAACGCCAAGCACCTTAAAGACAAAACTACTACGGAAGATAATCCAACCTGTCTTTTGCACCCAAAATAACCTTGTACCCTCTACCAGAACCAGAAAGCTACGGATAGAATCCAATCATTGCCTAAGCAAGCACCAAGTAGCTTTTCCATTCAAATTGAATCTAACTATGAGATTACTAGACACTGCATTTTCATTACCTCTCCAAATTGATATTTATCACTTCCTTACTCTCTAATATTGCATAAAGAGCTCTACAACCCAAGCATTGTCACTCTGCTAGTCATATTAGTAAGCTAAACAACAAGCTACAAATCAACTCAACCCTATATTTCTAGGAGCAACCTATTTAAAAAGCTCAGTAATATGATTAAAATACTCAATTAAAGACAAAATTACTAAGGAAGTGAGCAATTAAACCCCATTTTCGCATCCAACAAAACATTATACTCTCCACTAGAACCACCAAGCTAAAGGTAGGATCCAATCATTAGCGAATACTGATTAACAGATACTCCAGCATCATTCCCTTTCAAAATTGACCTTTTACCATTCCTTAGTCTCTAATACTGCATTAACATAGCTCTAAAACCTAGCATTTTACTCCCCTGCGCATATAGTAAGCTAAATTGAACTAACTAACTACGAACCAGCTCAAGCATTGGCTACGTGAGTACTGAATATAGCCTATGTTGCACGCAAACTCTTCTTCATTAGAGTTCCATATCCTTCCCACTACTGTTTCCCAGCTATATATCTTCAGAAACAACATTTCCCGTTATCTTTTCCGTGCAACATAGAATATAGCTTTTCTAGTCCAACTATGAGATTAACACACACTCCAGCATCATTCTTTCCAAATTGACCTTCTACCATTCCTTAGTCTCTAACGTTGCATAAACATAGCTCTAAAACCCAAGCATTATCACTCCCCTAAGTTAAATTGAACAACTAACTACGAATCAGCTCAAGCACATATCAAAATTCAAACAAAGCAAAAATACACGAGGACAATCAAACACCAGAAATCTCAAAACTCAGCTCAAATTCCTCAGAATCGAAACATAAAAAACGAGTTGCAGACAAATAGTAGTAATACCAGCTCAAGCATTGGCTATGCGATTAACATTCCTCAGAATCGAAACATAAAAAACGAGTTGCAGACAAATAGTAGTAATACCAGCTCAAGCATTGGCTATGTGAGTACTAAATATAGCTTATGTTGCACGCAAACTCTTCTTCATTCGCGTTTCATACCCGTTCAGTTTCCTAGCTACATTTCTTTAAAAACAACGTTTTCCAGTATCCGTGCAACATAGCTTTTCCATATAGAGGTTTGATCCTCGGAACCGAAACAAAAACAAACCTAGAAACAGTAGCAATACATACCTTAGAGAGAGAAGCAGCAAGGCGGACAGAAGAAGGTTCGGGCGAGACACAATGGAGGCAGCGGTTAGTGGAATCCCAATAGTATAACCTAGAAGAGGCGTCCCAAGCAAGGAGATTCCGGGGAGCGGAGGCGGCGGATAGGGCAGAGGAAGT
This sequence comes from Euphorbia peplus, assembly GCA_028411795.1. Taxonomy (NCBI): domain Eukaryota; kingdom Viridiplantae; phylum Streptophyta; class Magnoliopsida; order Malpighiales; family Euphorbiaceae; genus Euphorbia; species Euphorbia peplus. The sequence goes on from CP110837.1 coordinate 28,761,919, forward strand.
GAGGAGCTTGAAATTTCTCAGCCACAATTGAGTTCAGCTTCAAAATCAAAGGCTGAATCGATTAGAAATGCAAAAGCACCCCGTTCAAAATCCTCGACAGTTTCTAAAAAGTTCACCATCGAACGGCCATTCCTGGTGCCCAAAAACGAACCACCACTCGATCCAAACTTTTTATTTATTTTAAATAGTTAAAACGAAATTTGCTTCGGTCCTTTAAAAGGCCCGAAGCAAATAAAATCATTTGCTTCGGTCCTTGTTAAGGATCGATGCCGTTAACAATTGCTTCGGCTTTTTTAGGAAGCGAAGCACCGTAGAAAATATTAAACATTTTGCTTGGGACGTTAGATAAAGACCGATGCAACAGTGTACTCTTGTTGAAACACACAAAAACATATATTATATCAATCTCCGGTTCAAAAGGGCTATGATGTAGATTGCTTTTTGGAGAAAAAGAAAGACATCAATGATCCTAAAGACTCAGATTTTTATCTCTCCCACAAATTATCTGCATCTCCAAGATTCGATATAAATGTACTGCAAACAAATGGTGTTGTGGGTAGTAGACGATCTCCCATTGAGATATTCACAAGCACCTGCAAACAAATGATGTCCTACTTATTAGTTCTAATCCTTTTATGAATTAACTAGATATTCACATGAGAATTTGGTTTTCCAGATTGTATTTCGTTTGATATTGTTCTACTTAAAAGCTCTAGAAACTTTTTTACAGCAAAATTTCTGCAGGCAAGGCGCAAGGCACTGCTCTTTTAATCAGCTATATCAGATGCACTTCAGAGGTATTTCTCTTCTTGATTTAAGACTAACACACTTATTTCTCCACGGTCCTCATGTACAGAATTTCAATACTAGTATGTACTCTGATAGGGTTATTCCCCTCAGCACAGATTTTGAAGAACATGTGTCTGTTGCAATTGAACCTGATGTTATTGCATATACAACAACTATCAAGGTCTGAAGCCTTTTATTTTCTTGCTTTGGATGGTACTCTTAGTCTTTGGTTGAGCTACAACAATTTCTAGCGTAAATTTCAACATGATTTTTTGGTTCACAGACACAAACGATTACAGTTGACCGGGTCTAGAATCCTCAGTCCACTAGAGCTGACTTGAACTGATTTTTCTAGGAAGACAGTATGATAACACAGGAATCCAAATAAGAGCTCTACATTCAACCAGGAGAACTCACGAACAATTAATCATATTTCATTCTTCACAACAAACAAGTGAAAGAACAATAACAATATATCTGATTCACATAAATGTTTCCTAGACATTTGATCAAATGTTTCTGTAAAGAATATGAGTGTTTCATTATACAAAGTTTTCCTTACTAAAACAATCAACAAGAAAAATCTATTCCTATAATTACATTTGAAGGCATTAAAAATAACTGTCAAACAGACTCGGATTCTGACTTGTGAGACTCGGGAAAACTGAACTTTGATTCTTGTGGTGTCCAAAGACTGTAACCATTCAGATTTACTTTCCTCGAGAACGGGGCAGCAGTTTATGTTGAGTTGCGTTAAATTGCAGAGCCGTTGTATGACAGCAGCTGTTGATGGACACCACCTGAGACACTTACAATAATCCAGTGAAAGGGACCAAAGAGACTGAAGATTTGTCAACCATTCTGGCAATGATTCCATTGTCGTGAATCCCATTATATATCTTCAATGATTTCAGGACACTGAGGTGTTGAAGTTGATTCGGTAGCTACATTTCACGACCAAAAAAAATCAGATCCCCATAGTTCTAACTCAACAAGGCATGGAAGGTCTTTAATTTTGTTCAAATAACAGAAATCATCCAACTCCTCTGAGAATCCACCAATACGCAAATTCTGCAACCTAGTGAGCTTGCATAATATCTCCTCCTGAAAATATCTCAATCTTTTACAACAATATATATCTAAGGAAGTTAAACAGCTTACTTTCCCTAAATCATCTGGATAGAAGCAAGTTTCGAAGATAAGTTTAATTTTGAATATCCAGCAATTGATACACTTGTAAGAAAGGCAAAAGACTGCTGCTTATGAGTTAAGAGCCTCAGTTCCTCGCAATCTCTGATTTCTAGCTTCACAAGTTCAGACAGATCACCCATTGGAAAACCTGTCAACTTAGGACAAGATTTAATGGTCAAATTTTCAAGACGAGGAAACACAACAACCTTATTGCCATCCGATGGAGAGCTCCATTCAGTCAAGTTCTCCAATCAGCTTATAGATAGTGACTTCAATGCTGGAAACAACCTCCGGCATCCAACGGTAACGCTTTCACAGCCAAACCCATAGAACTCATTACCTATGAATTTCAATTTTCCCATGCGATCCATCCTAAGAACTTTGAGATGAGGAAGATCTCCAAGGCAAGGGAGGTGTACACAGCCATAACATCGTTCTAACCTGAGATCCACCAAATTGTTAATTACTACAGAAGAATCACCATCACCTCGATTGTTCATCCTCGACATCCACGATGGCCATTTTTCTCCCATGTAATACTTAATCTTTATTCTTTCAATGTTTGGATGAGGTTGAAGGCCTTCCAGCAGTCCCTCGTCCCTTGAACTTCTATCATTTTCTATATAACTCCATTCAAAACTAAACCCTCGCAGTTTCGCTTTCTCCTGCAAATTTGCTCTCTCAACTTCTCTCTTATCACTCACCTCCTCAAGCCTAGTTAGGTTCAAGTTCCCTCTTAGTTTGTTCAAGCACCGAAGTTCTTCAATGTTGCCTCCCCATTCAGAACCCACAACAAAGAGCATCAATGTTTCAAGACCATTTAGCTTCCCCAAACCAAATGGCATCTGGTGTGCATAAGTAAAAGCAATATGCTTCAAACTGATCATATTGTTAATTTTCCTTCTTGGAAGCTTGGTAAGTTCCTGGCACTCAAGGAATTTCAGAGTTTGAAGATTGTGGAGCTTGGTGATTGTGTCAGGCAACTCTATGATGTTGGAATGAATTGGAGACATTCAAAGCTTGAAGACTGTGGAGATTGTCGATGCATTTGGGCAGCTCTTTGATACTAGAATTAGAGAGATTCAAAGTTTTGAGATTGAAGAGCTTGGTAATGAATTCAGGAAGCTCTTTGATGATAGAATTTGAGAGATTCAAAGTTTGAAGATGGTATAGCTTGGCGATTGACTCAGAGAGCCCTTTGGTTTTAGAAATTGAGACATCAAGATATCTCAAATGTTTCATGTTACCGATTAATGATGGCAATACTTCTATATCAACCGCTAAATGCAGAATCCGCAGCCTTTCCATCTTCCACATCTTATGATTTGGAGCACCGCGGACGACAACAGTACGCAACTTCTTGGCCTGGCGCTACTAAAAATGGAATCTGGTAGAACAATATCATCTGCAAAATGATACATGGACGATGTATTAGATTTGAACGCAGACAGTACAAGATCATGCATCCTGCATAGTATGATATCGTCATAATCGCCAAATTACCACAATATCCCAAGTGCAACAGGCGGAGAGAACTCAAAATTTATATTAAATATAAAACAAAATTTGCTTCGGCTCTTTACAAGGACCGAAGCAGATATCATGATTTGCTTCGATTCTTTGTTATAGACCGATGCCGTTAGCAATTGCTTCGGCTTGTTTTAGAAAGCGAAGCACGATAGCAAATATTAAACATTTTGCTTGGGACGTTACATAAGGGCCGATGCAACAGCATAATCTTGTTCAAACACCCAAAAAAACATATTATTATATCAATCTGAATATTGCATCCATTTCCTCTATACTAACCCAACTTGTTTCGGACAACCTCTTATCAGCAGAGATGAGCCTAAGCCCAAAATTAACCGCTTCATTCTTGATTCCATCCAGTGGCTCACTAACCTTCTTCACCTTTTGACCCATTTTGATATGAAACACAGTCTTCTGAACAAAGTGAACCCTAAAGGAGCAGTTAACAAAATTTCGACCCTTCGCCTCTTTCTTGTTTTTGAACTCCACCTTCTCTCGAAGAAATTCATAGGCCAAATCATCGAGTAGATCTTCAGCATCAAATGCCCACACCTTAAGCTTCTTCAGCCAACGCCGGACAGCCATTTGTTCCATCTGTTGTTCTTCAGCGTCCTGTAACAGATCACGAACCATGGCCAATGAGTCTCGAAGCCTGTTAAGTTCATCACCAAGACCCCAAGCTAGTTTGATTTCTTCAGTGATATGCGAAAGAACCTTGGTCAATGCTTCCTCCATCACGAAACTAAGAACGACCTCCGCCATTTTTGCTTCTGTTGATGATATCTGAGGAATCAATTAAAGTGGAATTTCAGAGAAATGATGTTGATTGAGCTATAGAGAATCAATTACATAATACAATAATCAAAATACAACAATCATCAATGTATAATCATGTCTACTCTTTGATCTTAATCAAATTTACAATGTAATCATATGAAAAATCAAAAAGTGAACACTAATTTTCCAATTAGCATGAATTACAAACAGTAAATATGGCCAAGAACACTAAATTAAAGGAAAAAAGAAAGATGTAGATGAGGATGAACATAACCTGAAAAATTCTGGTGAATATGCTGCTTTAGATCTTTTTTTGTCTTCTTTGAATATGCAGGACTGTTCTAGCTGAGCTTTCACTTTCCTAAAGTGGATAATGTAATGGCGTCCGTCAATGATGGGTCAATGTTCACTCAATAATGCAATCTACCTTTTAGATTTTTATTTTTTCAATTTTTTTCAATATAAGCTTTTCCAGTCCAACAATGAGATTAACAGATACTCCAGCATCATTCCCTTTCAAAATTGACCGTTTACCATTCCTTAGTCTCTAATACTGCAGTAACATAGCTCTAAAACCTAGCATTTTACTCCCCTGCGCATATAGTAAGCTAAATTGAACTAACTAACTTACGAACCAGCTCAAGCATTGGCTACGTGAGTACTGAATATAGCCTATGTTGCACGCAAACTCTTCTTCATTAGAGTTCCATATCCTTCCCACTACTGTTCCCTAGCTATATATCTTCAGAAACAACATTTCCCGTTATCTTTTCCGTGCAACATAGAATATAGCTTTTCCAGTCCAACTATGAGATTAACACACACTCCAGCATCATTCTTTCCAAATTGACCTTCTACCATTCCTTAGTCTCTAACGTTGCATAACATAGCTCTAAAACCCAAGGATTATCACTCCCCTAAGTTAAATTGAACAACTAACTACGAATCAGCTCAAGCACATATCAAAATTCAAACAAAGCAAAAATACATGAGGACAATCAAACACCAGCAATCTCAAAACTCAGCTCAAATTCCTCAGAATCGAAACATAAAAAACGAGCTGCAGAGAAATAGTAGTAATACCAGCTCAAGCATTGGCTATGTGAGTACTAAATATAGCTTATGTTGCACGCAAACTCTTCTTCATTAGCGTTTCATACCCGTTTCCACTACAGTTTCCTAGCTACATTTCTTTAAAAACAACGTTTTCCGGTATCCGTGCAACATAGCTTTACCATATAGAGGTTTTATCCTCGGAACCGAAACAGAAACAAACCTAGAAACAGTAGCAATACATACCTTAGAGAGAGAAGCAGCAAGGCGGACAGAGGAAGGTTCGGGCGAGACACAATGGAGGCAGCGGTTAGTGGAATCCCAATAGTATAACCTAGAAGAGGCGTCCCAAGCAAGGAGATTCCGGGGAGCGGAGGCAGCGGATAGGGCAGAGGAAGTGAGGAGCTTGAAATTTCTCAGCCACAATTGAGTTCAGCTTCAAAATCAAAGGCTGACTCGATTAGAAATGCAAAAGCACCCCGTTCAAAATCCTCGACAGTTTCTAGAAAGTTCACCATCGAACGGCCATTCCTGGTGCCCAAAAACGAACCACCACTCAATCCAAACTTTTTATTTATGTTAAATACTTAAAACGAAATTTGCTTCGGTCCTTTAAAAGGGTCGAAGCAAATATTATCATTTGCTTCGGTTCTTGTTAAAGACCAATGCCGTTAACAATTGCTTCGGCTTGTTTTAGGAAGCGAAGCACAGTAGCAAATATTAAACAATTTGCTTGGGACGTTAGATAAAGACCGATGCAACAGTGTACTCCTGTTGAGACACACAAAAACAAATATTATATCAATCTCCGGTTCAAAAGGGCTATGATGTAGATTGCTTTTTGGAGACAAAGAAAGACATCAATGATCATAAAAACTCGATGGCTCATGTATAATATCAAAGTGCTTTAAAATGTGAATATATGTTAGGCTGGAAGAAAATCTCAGAAACTAAAAAAGCAAGTGAGACAAAAAAACTCAGATTTTTATCTCTCCCACAAATTATCTACATCTCCATGATTCGATGTAAATGTAAATATATTTTCCACAAGTACCAGCAAACAAATGGTGTCCCACTTATTAATTCTAATCCTTTTATGAATTAACTAGATATTCACATGAGAATTTTGTTTTCCAGATTGTATTTCGTTTGATATTGTTCTACTTAAAAGCTCTAGAAACTTTTTTACTGCAAAATTTCTGCAGGCAAGGCACTGCTCTTTTAATCAGCTATATCAGATGCACTTCAGAGGTATTTCTCTTCTTGATTTAAGACTAACACACTTATTTCTCCATGGTCCTCATGTACAGAATTTCAATACTAGTATGTACTCTGATAGGGTTATTCCCCTCAGCACAGATTTTGAAGAACATGTGTCTGCTGCAATTGAACCTGATGTTATTGCATATACAACAACTATCAAGGTCTGAAGCCTTCTATTTTCTTGCTTTGGATGGTAATCTTAGTCTTTGGTTGAGCTACAACAATTTCTAGCGTAAATTTCAACATGTTTTTTTGGTTCACAGACACAAACGATTACGGTTGACCGGGTCTAGAATCCTCAGTCCACTAGAGCTGACTTGGACTGATTTTTCTAGGAAGACAGTATGATAACACAGGAAACCAAATAAGAGCTCTACATTCAACCACGAGAACTCACGAACAACTAAACATATTTCATTCTTCACAACAAACAAGTGAAAGAACAATAACAATATATCTGATTCACATAAATGTTTCCTAGACATTTGATCAAATGTTTCTGTAAAGAATATGAGTGTTTCATTATACAAAGTTTTCCTTACTAAAACAATCAACAAGAAAAATCTATTCCTATAATTACATTTGAAGGCATTAAAAATAACTGTCAAACAGACTCGGATTCTGACTTGTGAGACTCGGGAAAACTGAACTTTGATTCTTGTGGTGTCCAAAGACTGTAACCATTCAGATTTACTTTCCTCGAGAACGGGGCAGCAGTTTATGTTGAGTTGCGTTAAATTGCAGAGCCGTTGTATGACAGCAGCTGTTGATGGACACCACCTGAGACACTTACAATAATCCAGTGAAAGGGACCCAAGAGACTGAAGATTTGTCAACCATTCTGGCAATGATTCCATCGTTGTGAATCCCATTATCTTCAATGAATTTAGGACACTGAGGTGTTCAAGTTGATTCGGTAGAGAAGACATTTCACGACCAAAAAAATCAGATCCCCATATTTCTAACTCAACAAGGCATGGAAGGTCTTAAATTTTGTTCAAATAACAGAAATCATCCAGCTCCTCTGAGAATCCACCAATACTCAAATTCTGCAACCTGGTGAGATTGCATAATATATCCTCCGGGAAATATCTCAATCTTTTACAACAATATATATCTAAGGAAGTTAAACAGCTTACCTTCCCTAAATCATCTGGAATAAAAGTCAGGCATTCACATCTTCTCACATTCAATTCCATGAAAGACAAGTCAGATAGAAGCAAGTTTCGAAGATAAGTTAATTTTGAAAATCCAGCAATTGATACACTTGTAAGAAAGGCAAAAGACTGCTGCTTATGAGTTAAGAGCCTCAGTTCCTCGCAATCTCTGATTTCTAGCTTCACAAGTTCAGATAGATCTCCCATTGGAAAACCTGTCAACTTAGGACAAGATTTAATGGTCAAATTTTCAAGACGAGGAAACACAACAACCTTATTGCCATCCGATGGAGTGCTCCATTCAGTCAAGTTCTCCAATCGGCAGACAGAGGAAGGTTCGGGCTCGCCAAGGCAGACAGAGACACAATGGAGGCAGCGGTTAGTGGAATCCCAATAGTATAACCTAGAAGAGGCGTCCCAAGCAAGGAGATTCCGGGGAGCGGAGGCGGCGGATAGGGCGGAGGAAGTGAAGAGCTTGAAATTTCTCAGCCACAATTGAGTTCAGCTTCAAAATCGAAGGCTGACTCGATTAGAAATGCAAAAGCACCCCGTACCAAATCCTCGACAGTTTCTAGAAAGTTCACCATCGAACGGCCATTCCTGGTGCCCAAAAACGAACCACCACTCAATCCAAACTTCTTATTTATTTTAAATATGTAAAACGAAATTTGCTTCGGTCTTTTTAAAGGGCCGAAGCAAATATTATCATTCGCTTCGGCCCTTGATAAAGACCGATGCCGTTAGCAATTGCTTCGGCTTGATTTAGGAAGCGAAGCACCGTAGAAAATATTAAACATTTTGCTTCGGACGTTAGATAAAGACCGATGCAAAAGTGTACTCCTGTTGAAACACATAAAAACATATATTATATCAATCTCCGGTTCAAAAGGGCTATGATGTAGATTGCTTTTTGGAGAAAAAGAAAGACATCAATGATCATAAAGACTCAGATTTTTATCTTATTTCTCTTCTTGATTTAAAGGCTTAAACAAGAACTACAAAACAGAACCAAATACAGCAAATTCATTACACTAGTATCCCAAACGGACTCCTACTTTTGAGACATGTGAAAACTCTACTTTGATTGTTGTGGAGTTCAAAGACTGAAACAATTCAGATTTACTTTCCTCAAGAACCGGGCAACAGCTTATGTTGAGATGCGTTAAATTGGGGAGGTGTTGTATGATTGTAGCTGTTGATGGACACCACCTGAGACGCTTACAATAACCCAGAGAAAGGGACTGAACAGACTCAAGATTTGTCAGCCATTCTGGGAATTTTTCCATTGTCGTGAATCCAATTATCTTCAATGATTTCAGGACAGCGAGGTGTTGAAGTTGATTTGGTAAATAACACATCTCACGATCAAAAAAATCAGATCCCCATATTTCTAAGTCCTCAAGGCATCGAAGATCTTTAATTCCATCTAAATAGCAAAAACTATCCAACTCCTCTGAGAATGCACCAATACTTAAATTCTGCAACCGAGTGAGTTTGCCTAATATTTCCTCTGGAAAGTATCTCAATCTTTTACACCCATATATCTCCAAGGATGTTAAACAGATTACCTTCCCTAAATCTTCTGGAATAAATGTCAACCATTTACATCTTCTGACACTCAATTCCATGAAACATGTGTTAGATAGAAGCCATTTTCGAAGATAAATAAATTTTGAACATTCAACAACTGAGAGACTTGTAAGAAACGCAAACGACTGCTCCCTGCGGGTCAAGAGCCTCAGTTCCTCACAATCTCTGATTTCTAGCTTCACAAGTTCAGAAAGATCACTCATTGGAAAACCAGTCAATTTAGGACAAGATTGAATGTACAAATTTTCGAGACAAGGAAACACCACAACCTTATTTCCATCCGATGGAGAGCTCCATTCTGCCAAATTCTCCATACGGATCATGGACAATGACTGCAATGCTGGAAATAACCTCAACAATCCGATGCTACTGCTTTCACTGTCAATCCCATAGAACTCGTTACTTATGTGCTTCACTTTTCCCATGTGACTCATTTTAAGGAATTTCAGATGAGGAAGATCACCAAGGCGAGGGAGTTGTACACAGTTCCAGCACTGTTCTAAGTGAAGATCCACCAAATTATTAATTACTAGCAAAGAGTCGCCATCACCTGGATTCTTCATCCTCGACATCCACGATGGCCATTTTTCTCCCATGTAATGCTTGATTTTTATTCTTTCTATGTTTGGATGAGGTTGAAGGCCTTCCAGCAGTTCCTTGTCCCTTGAACTTCTATCAATTGCTCCATAACTCCATCCAAAACTAAGTCCTCGCATTTTCGCTTTCTCCTGCAAATTTGCTCTCACAACTTCTCTCTTATCACCCACCTCCTCAAGCCGAGTAAGGTTCAAGTTCCCTCTTAGTTTGTTCAAGCACCGAAGTTCTTCAATGCTACCTCCCCAATCGCAACCCACAACAAAGAGCATCAAAGTTTGAAGACCATTTAGCTTCCCCAAACCAAATGGCATCTGGTGCTCATAAGTAAAAGCAATATGCTTCAAACTGATCATACTGTTAATCTTCTTTCTTGGAAGCTTAGTAAGTTCCTTGCACTCGAGGAATTTCAGAATTTGGAGATTGTGGAGCTTGGTGATTGTGTCAGGCAATTCCTTGATGTTGGAATTTGAGACATTCAAAGTTTGTAGATTATGGAGATTGTCGATGGATTCGGGTAGCTGTTTGATGCAAGAATTTGAGAGATTTAAAGTTTGGAGATTGAAGAGCTTGGTAATGATTTCAGGCAGCTCTTTGATGCTAGAATTTGAGAGATTCAAAGTTTGAAGATAGTATAGCTTGGTGATTGACTCAGACAGCGTTTTGGTTTTAGAAATTGAGACATCAAGATATCTCAAATGTTTCATGTCCATTGATGACAGCAATCCTTCTATATCAGCTGTTAAATCCAGACTCCGCAGCCTTTCCATCTTCCGCATCTTATGATGGGGAGCACCGCGGACAGCAATAGTATGGAACTTCTGATCCTTTGGATCTGGTAGAACATTATCTGCATATAAATGATACATGAAAGATGTTTTAGATTTGAACGCAGACAATACAAGATCATGCATCTTGCATAGTATGATATCGTCATAACCGTCCCTTTCTACATCTTGGAGCACCGAACTTGCAAGTAAGCCATCAAAGCACTTATTGCCCATGTCATATGACTCGACAATCCCCTCAGCCATCCATAACCATATCAACTCTTCCTTTCTAAACAGGAAGCCTATTGGAAAAATTGAACAGAACGCAAGGCATGGCTTTAAATACAAGGGCAAAAATAGATCAATAATTCGATTGAGCATAGTGTGCAGAGTGTCATTTTCGTTCCAAACAGTAGCAGCTCTAATTCTCAACCATGTTTCTTCATCCCTATTGAATCCCATTATGCCCCCTAACACTGTTGCAATCAACGGTGTTCCACCGCATGTTTTTGCAATTTCCCTTCCTATGGCCTCTAAACTTGATGGGACTGGTTTTGCTACCTTTCCAAATGCCCTTTCCTTCAAAATGAGCCAACATTCATCTTCAGACAATAAATTCAGCCGATGACTATGTTGTGATGAAGTCTCCATAATTAGTGCCACTTCCTTTGAACGAGTTGTGACAAGGATAGCATTTCCATTGTTTGTACAAATTCTTGACAGCAGAGTTTTCAAAAGATCCCACCACCCAGGGTTCTTGTTTGAAACATCATCTAGAACCAAAAGAAACTTTTTGCTGCCCAACTCTTTCTTAAGTTGCTGAACAATTGTATCTTCCTTGGTCAAGCCCCCAATAGACGCATTCAAAGATCTCAAAATTTCTCCCAAAACTTCGTATTCACTAAAATTCTCAGAAACGCTCACCCATATTTTAACATCAAAAGGTTTTCTGGTTAAAGCCATGACTGTTAGACACACAAGTTTAGCGACAGTCATCTTTCCTACACCATCAGTTCCTATAATGGGAACAATGGTAAGCTGTTGATAGCAGGAGCTAGTAACGAGGTTGACAATTTTCGCTACATCAGATTTCCTCCCTACAACTGAGTTGCCAATGATTGAATCCGTTAGCAACCTATTCTGAAACAACCAATCCTCCAAATTGTGCGGGATTGAACTAAGCTGAAGAAATACACTGTTCTTCTGAATAATTCGTAGAGACTTGTTCACTTTCTCAATCTTAGACATCATTTGACGACAAAATTTATCCTTGCTGACATTGTTGATGGCTCTTGAAAACAAAGAGGAGCTATGAACCTAGTTGGAAAAGCATGCATAATTTAGACATTACTCTTCTTGGCATGATAATAACCACAAATTTCAGTTTGTCACAACAAAAACCATTAAAATCTGACATTGGTCTTGAAATCAAAGAGAAGCTATCAACCTGATTCGAAATTTCTAATATCAGTTTGGATCTTCAATTTGCTCTTTCTTAGATCATAAACTATAAATATAAAAGATGTCATTGGCCTTAACTAAGAGTGAAAAGTACTCATGATCACTAAAGTATATGCTATCTGTAGCAATGGTCATTAAAGTATATTATCCAATTATTTCTCCGTTAATAAAGTCACTGTAATCGCATCGACCATCAAACTTCAACAGAATGATGACATTTTTGCCACATCATCAACACATAGGCGCAACATCACAATAATTTTTAAAACTGTTTGACTTGCGATAAAAATAGTTTTGATAATAACTTTTTAATCTTTTAAGTTTACATTTTTCTACACATATCCATAGAGGTGACAGGCGATTATCACATATTTGTTCTTCCAAAATCCTAATTAATCCTGTGATCTGGCACTGACATTGATGGCCAGATTTGATTGCAGTGACTATGTTGATGGAGATGTATTACTTTAGTGATTTATCAGTAGATAATCTACTTTAGGGACCATAGTTGCATATAATATCTATTTAGCGAGCATGAATACATCAACTCAAGCTTTTAGCATGATATCAGAGTGTTGGTGATAGAAAGTTACTGAGTTCAAGTCCTGACAAATTCTAGTTATCAATTAACTATCAGCTCAAAATTTCTAGGGACCGAACTATTTATAACTAGACTTAAACCATATGCAGGTCCTTAGAGTGCTCATTTTAGTCCCTCAACTTTGGCGAGGACCTATTAACCTTCAACTATCAAATTGTGGAGTGGTTATTAGATGACATGGTACTGAGTTGTCATTAAAATTACTATTCTTTACATTTGACAACTCGGTGTCATGTCATCGAATAAGCATTCTATAGGTGCACATTTTGATAGTTGAGACACACATTTTGACAATTGAGGGACTAAAATGACTTTTTGGATAACTTCAGGGAATTTTCATAAGGTTTAGGCCTTATTAGTAAATAGAGTTTGCTACAATAAAAATTCTCGAACACTCGGACCGAACTATTCATATAACAACTAAGAGGTTATTCCTATACTTAACGACACGGAAATGAGAATAAAGAAAGACAGATACCTGAAGTAGAGTAGTTTGATAAGACAACTGAGAAAGCAAATCGTCAGCTTCATAAGCTTCTTCTTTAAGAGTTCCGAACCACCAATTTGCAATCTCCTTTCTGTGTTGTTTCCGCTCAGAGCCTTCGAGGAGATCAGAAATGGAAAGTAGTGATTCACGAAGCTGGTTGAGTTCATCTTCCAATCCCCAAAATCGTTTCAGATCTTCAAACTCGATTGGACTTGACTTTATCAAGTTGGATACAAGTTTTCCCACGTATGTGTGGTTTGCATCCGCCATTGATGAGAGCTGTGAAAAGAAATTTTCACAAGTGACAGTCAGTGGAGCTTGAGCTACAAGATGATCAAAAATATCTACTACAATTTTCACATTTGGCCCCCCATTTATTGTTTAGTTATTATATTTGGTCTCAACTATGCTGATTTTTTAAATTTTACCCAATTTCACTGATATTTTAATACTTACATTCCATTTGTTTGTGGGAAAATTTTGTTCTTTTGAAAAATTTGTATAGAAGTATAAGGTTTTTAATTACAAACTTTTTTTCTATATGTAATAGTAATACTTGTACTTTTATACTCCATTGTAAACTACATATAAATTAATATTATATTTATATATAGTCATAGAACAATGTTCTAAATTGTTCGCGAGCTTTCGAACCGAATATAATTCAAGCCAGTTTCGAGCTCGATTTAAGCTCTATCGAGCCAAGCTTTGACCGAACTTAAGAAATCTCAGTATTAGAATGTTTCGGCAAGTTTGGTGGCTGGATTCAAAAGAAGTGACTTTGTTGATGAAAATGTATTATTTTAATGACTTTATTTACTTTAATGCCCATGAATGCATTGAACGTATCAGATTGTGCTGACAACTAATAGTGAATTAATTATCACCTACAGCTATTACTTTAACCGGTTTAATGCAGTAAATTTTTATATATTAATACACTTGAAATCAAAGTCCAGTTATTACTCAATAAAGATTTGTACAACATAGATACTAACACTTGAAATCGGACTATTTAGAATGTTCAATTTGACTGCCAAATAAAATAACTATCAAACCCGTTCATTCAAATTTGATGTAACACATGAGAATAATTGATTTCTATTGGAAATGATAGGAGAAAATTTATACCATTAATTACGTTAGGGGAAAATCTGCTCCTCCACAAATACGTTAAATTTGTTTAACCATTGTCTTGGTAGAAAACCTCCATTGACATATATTAGAAACCGAGATACTGAGAGTAGTAACCATTCGACCCGCCTTTGGGAGTTAAGAATGCATATAGAGATATTAAAACGGATTTATATAAAATAACTGAATACCGCATAACGATGTCACCGACTCCAAGAACAAAGCTTGTCAAATACTTAATCCAATGTCAAATTAAATACTTGCTCAAAAATTATATAGTAAGATACCTCAACTGTAAAATACATCTGATGAAACCACAGAAAAAAATATACTTAAATCACTAGAATCACCATCAGCAGCAGCATACTCATAATCATAAATAACATCACTTGCATTTGAGTGAAAATTTCCATGAGAAATATTTTAAAACACCGTAAGTGGCTGGCGTTGGCATCCACATCTGGAGAAGTTCAGTTTATCCGGCCAAAACGAATGAGATGTCATGTTAATTCATTCATTCTTCAACTCCTGTCAAGCAAACCACAAGACAAGAACAATATATGACCATATCAGATTTAACATTCGCCATTATCTGCACTACGCAAAAAACCTCAGCAATTGAAATTCTAGCCTGATGGGTTAAGGCATCCCTTATTTTACAGGAGACCAGAGTTTGGGATTGCAAAAATTAAAAGATATGGGGAAGGATTATGCTTAGTGACATGAGTTCAAGATGCCACATCCGAATAAAGTGCATGTACTTGAGCATCCAGTGTGTTAATCATAGCTATCACCGGCGCAGCAGAGGCACAATAGGCGCTAGGCTCCGGGTTGAGAAGCCAAAAGGCAGGTTCTGTTCAAGAGTGTGCACCTTTTTGAACCCGACCATTTGCTGGAGGGTCCCTAGCCAAAAATTTATAGGCTAGACAGATTTTCATCTTCCTTTCAAACAAAGAAAGGACTCCTCCCGTGCTTAGAAATGGGGAAGGTCTATGGATTATGATTATGGAAGAGTTGAGCATTAATTTGGAATTTATTCCATGCTAAGACTTGAGCATTAAGATTATGGATGATTGGATATTATTTAGTATTTGATTATTTGTTGTAGAAATGTTTAATGATCGTTATTTACGCTTTTATAAATTATTTTTCTTTAGTGTGCCAAGTGTCAGTCATTGCATCTAGGCTGCTGGATCCCCTGGCACCTCAGAGCGCCTTGCACCTTTAACAGGTATGGTGATAGGTTATGCATTCATATCCAATACAGAGGCATAAAAAGGCATACTAGGGATTTTCAAAAACCGAATCAGAACGAAATAATAGACTGAACCGTCTCAATTCGTTTTTTGCATGTTCGGTCTTTAAACTGAATGGACAGTTGAACACCCCTATCAACTAGTCATCACTCATATTCTGATGTATATCAACAAAATAATGTCTCTGCTGGGGATAAAAGCACAATGAGATAGCATAAGCAAATGAACTGACCTTCGGCTTTTGGAAGGTGGGATCAATCCTCTCTTCTCTAGACTTTTGAACCGATCCTTTAGAAGGGTGCAGCAACCCTTCAGGTAATTCAATGCAAAGAACAAGAAAATAACATTTAGATCCCAATGCTTGAATACAATGTAATCGGATGACAGATAAATGTAAAACTTTCAAAATACAAAAAGATTACAGACGGCACCTTCAGTTTGCGAAGAGAACCAGTGATTTCTTCGGTTAACAGAACCTGAGAAGGGGCAGGCTCAAATCTGAAGCAGAAAATTGATAATTAGTTTTTTCAGTGCTTGAGGTAATTAACAGCATTATATAAGCTCAAAAGATTGAACAAACCTAATTAATAAGTTACATCTTAGTAATGGCAATACCTTAACGCGAACGTCAATTTGTACATATTACTAAGGAGTAATGATATAAATACATTAGAAAATTACTAGTAGCATCAAAGCAATTTAAATCCATACTTGTGCTTTCCCAGCCGTGGTGGGCGTACTTTTAGTCGTTCTTGTTTAGCTACCACTCGCCTTATGTGTTTCTTCTGCTTCTCTTCATCTTCTTTAGCTATTTCATTAATGATATCAGCCAAACTGCAAAAAAGGAGAAGAGTAAACAATCATTAAAATAGATTCTCAGCTGCAATAAGTCTCAATTGAACAGCAATTATTATCTTAATTCTTACGAATCAATTTCTTTTGAGACTCCCTCTTTCTTCTGGGATTCTGCTAATTTTTTCTTCTGTTCCTTTTGTCTAGCTCTCTTATTCAACACAACTCGAGTCACCCTCTTCAACTTTCCAGACCTGCACAAGTCAATTAAAATAGGAAGAATTCAGATAATACAGTTATTATTAGAAAACACATTCTCTTTCTAAGTACACGAGTGCAGGTTAGAGCAAAAGCAAGAAGATGGCTGAATAAAATTAATATTCAATGCATACAATTTCCATACAGAACACATTATGTGTAATTGATAATAAGTGTGAGCTTTTTCGGAACCATAATTTGCTTGATAACACAAGTTAAGAGACATATATACATGATTATGTATTGCTTATGACACAAAAGAGCAATCTTACTTTTTCTCGAGTTCCGTATCCTCATTCTCTATTATGTTATCTTCATCTTCATCCGCATCATCAGCCTCGAGGAAGCACATCTAATACAATGGCTAATGATTAAAAATTTCCTTCCGGAAATGAACCAAAATGCAATAATACATTCAATGAAAAGTAACTCACATCTTCTTCATCAAGCACTCGGAGCTCTGCACGACTAACTAACGGAACAGGCTGAGGTCCCAACTCACTTTTATAGATTTTCTGCATTTCCACTGCAACAGCTTGGGCCAAGGCATCCTAAATTGAAGTACAAAGAACACAAATTATTCATGTTTTAAGCAATCATCTAAGAAATGGAAACTTGCACAAGTATGTACTATCTCAAGAAATTACTTGATGAGCTTCTGGTGGAGGATTATACGAGCATCCTGGGGCCTCAACTTCCACTGCTGGAATCGCTGAAGGTATTGATACCTGTAAATATCATGCAAGCTCATCAAATTTAAAGAACTAAAACCCATATATACAATTTAGCAACAACCTATAACTTGAAAACAGACTACTAGAATTAATCAAGTACCTTCCTAGCTTTGTTGTCAGGTTCACCTGTAACATCATCAAAGAAAGCAAAATCAATTCCTATCTTCTCCAAATAACAAAACAAACTAAATTAACAGAAAAAACTTGCAACAATTACCATTGTTTTCCCACAAGTCACCCTTCTCAGAACCTCCAACAGTAGCCAAACCCTACAACAAAACATCAGACCAAAATCTCAATCCCAATCTCAAGCAGCACAGTTAATCAAACCAGCTCCAACAAAATCAGCAGCATAAAACTTGTCAGAGATTAATATAAAAGGTATTGTTAGCCTCAACTATCAGCTTGAGCTTTTTGTCCAATCGGTTAATTAACATGGTATCAGAGCCTCTCTGACCAAAAGTTCAGAGTTATTCTTGCAACCTACACATAGGATTAGGTCTATGCAAATATACGTCAAGCCTCTTAGCAAACAGGCTAACTAACCACCAAAAAGCCCTTACCAAAAGGCATGCTTGAGTGCTATATTTAAGGAGCTATTTAGCTTTCCAAATTAGCAAAGTGAGAAATTTAACACACCTCCTCACACCCAATTCATTTGGTGTTCAATTTTGACCAACCATGGCTCTACTACCATCTTAGCAACGCCTAACTAACTCCGCACTGAAGCAGATAGGATTGTGTGCTATATTTAAGGAGTTATTTAGCTTCCAAAGCTAGCTAGTAATGTGGAACATTTAACAAAGCAGACATTTGCGAGATTAATATAAAACATGTTTTTAACCTTAACTATCAGCTCGAGCTACATGACTACCTTAACATCATTTACTTCAGCAGCTCTCTTATTCCTCTTCTTCTCCTTCTTCTTCTCCGTCTTCACCGAGGACGGCACAACTTTAACAAATGGATTCTTCTGCAACACACTATCACACCGCAACACCTTCTCTCTTCTTTTCTCAATCTTCCTCTTCACAGAAAGATCTGAACTCAATACAACCAAACACACATAAGCAAGCTATAACTCAATCAAAAAACCAATAGAAACACGGTTACGGTTACGATTAGGGTTAGGGTTTTACCTTTAGATTTGTCAACGAAGAAGAGAGACTCGGTCGGAACATCAGTAAGAGAACCTCCGGAAAGAGCATCTTTAGTTGACTTCTCGTTGAAATCGTCAATGTCTTCTGTGCTAATGTTAGCTCGCCATGCTTTCTTCCCCTTCCTTGAACTTTTTGCTTTCTTCCCCATTTTTTTTTTAGCTTCGATGACTACTGTGTGTCTGCGCAGATTCAAGGAGAAGGGAAACCTTTTTTCAGCTCGGGTTTTATACCTTCGCTGTTGTGAAAACTGTGTCGTTTCAATGAATACGACGTCGCTATGTCGTGGAGGGATATTGATTTTGATGATAAAAATATTATAAAAGCAATCTAATTGTCACACTAGCAATTGTTGGTTTGCGCAGTGGTAGTATTGAGCGACACTTGGTATGGAAGTCTGCAGATCGATTCCATAACGGCGACTATGACGGATTTAAATACCATAATCATTGTACCCACCTTGAATCCGAATTAGTCGGCCCAGTGTGGGTTCGGATACCAGATGAAAAGCAAAAAAATAAAATCTAATTGTTATACTTTACTAATGCATGAGTGGAGGGCACAAGTTTCAAATCCTACCTATCAGACACTTTTCAAGTTTAACTCGGTTCAACATCCGAGTTCTCATCTTTCATATCTGTTTGATGAAAATTTTGAGTGTGTAGGCATGTTACATTAGTTTGACCGTGTGCATGTATCTTTTATTAAATGTTCAACAAACTCTTCATCTTATTGCTTAGCTAAGAGTTGTTAGTTTTGTGTCTTATTAGTAAGATAATTAAATTAATTGTATTTGTGTATTTATTCTATTTAATAATCTTCAAAATGAGTGTTTAATCCTAATTTTACTCGTTCTCAAAAAGCTCGTAGGATAGGACTACTAAATAAGAATTTCAATTGCCGACAATTACACAATATATTAGCAAGTTTTGACAAGATCGCGACATTTTTTCCACTTATCAAATGATATAGAGTTTTTGTACAAGTGTAGACTAAAAAACGAGTAGAGCGCACACTTTATTACGAAAGTTTGCAAAAACCACCATAAAAGCCTATAATATCCATTATAATCGTTGAAAAAAGAAAAACCATTTACCATTGTCATGCCCTTATTCATATATAGATTGAATACCCATATATTTTATTGATCTTGTATTTTAGAGGGGGAAAGAGTTCGAATTACAAAGACATTGTTGTTACGAGTTGTTTAGAGATTGAAAAATTTATAGAATTCAAACACCAATTTCAACAAAACTTTAGAAACAAAAAGACCAATAAAGAGGTCCTAAATCTCTTTAAAACATACATCAATTTTTGCAACTTTTGCATTATATTATGTTAGTAAAAATTGTTGAATTGAGGATTCTACATTGAAAAAAGAGTATAGGATTAAGAGATGGCATATAATTGGAAGGCTCTGATATGTTATGGGCTGAGCCATATCTAATTGGGCTTGATACTTGACTACTTATTCTAAACCCAACCCAGTTTATATTATATAGGACTCTTAAGATAAATTAAGAAAATTGTTTCTCAATCTCAATTCAACCCGTTTAATTAATATATTCATATTAAAAAATAAAAAATTAATTAATTAACTCGATGAACACAACGAGCATAATTTCGAAAAAAAAAATTACAAAACAATAAATAATTAAATCTAGCTAAAAAATTATGTAAATACTATGTAATATTTTTATATAATTAGAATTCTCTTATAATCTATACTTTTAGTTTCAAATTATTGTTACAAAAAAATTTGAATGTTCTAATTTAATTTCTTAAAAAACCATATAGATTTTATGAAATTCATGAATCAAATTGTCCTCAAATTCATTAAAATGACACTATTAGAAATTTAATCATGGGATCATAAAGATCCTTTGAACAATTAATCCAAAAAGTTATATGTACTCTCTCCAAAATTCGTGGGCTCCTAAGAAAATTCAAAACAGAAGAAAAAACAAAGAAATTCAAACATTAAATAATTTTCCTCTGCCTCTCAAATAATATCCGTTATCCAACAAACAAACACAAATAGTTCTTGCAATTATCCATATGGGTCACCTTTGCTTTTCTTTGGACTTTTTATAATACACTGGTGATTGTGTATTTTGTTATGAAAAACGGTTTAATATACGTTCCAATTTGTCTAAATTACTATAGGACTGCGTAGTATTTTAGACGTTGATAATTATATCATTTTTTAACAAGTTTAATGAATTGGATGATACAATTTTAAAGTTAAAGCCAATTGTTTATTAGTCATAACTAAGTATATAATATTTAATGTTGGTTCGGGTTTAGAAAGCTTAACCGTCGACAATCTTTATATATGTTAAGAAAAGTGTATAGTAAGAAAATAGAATGTGTAAGCAAATATGTTGTAAACAAGTAACGTTTGAGTCACTTAAGTTTCATCTAAACGCTTAAAATCGAGAATTTAATATAACCGATTTGATCACTTAAGAGATCAAAATTTGACTTCCAAGTCCTTGAATGATTCTCCAACTAGTTCCGGAAGGGCCCAACCGCATGATTAGCACCTAACGACTCTATTACATTGAAAGAGAGAGAAAGGTATCTCTTTTTATTAGGGTCCTAAATAATAGGGTTTTCTTTATGTCTTGAACAGGCAGTGATAGTTGAGGAGGTTTGAAGGTCGGCAGAGATACGAACTTCTTATCGGATGTGTTTTTGTGACAATCCAGGTCATGTTTATATTAGTTTTTTTACTTCGTTACAACCGCAATATCAAACTATTAGATTAGAACTTTAATTAATGTGTATAAGTTGAATGCATAATTCATTATTAGCCATTAACTTATCCAAAATGTTAGTTTTCTCTTCGATCTATTATTTGGTACGTAATATATCCTCTGATGTGTACTTAAACATCTTCTTTTGCCCCATAGTCTATCAAAATTGGTAAAATCTCAGCCAACATGGTTGGTAAGTTAACCATCTTTATTAATTTTTTAAGAGTACTCCATTAAATTCATATGAACAAATTTATTTGTTAGGTATGTTATGGTTATAACGATCGGATTTAAAATGTCAGTCTTTGCTTGACCTATCAAAATTGGCAATTCTCAACCAAAAACATTTAACTTACCATCCATACTTGTTGTGATTCATTTTGGAATTACTTCGGTTCCAATTCGGTCTAGTTCTTTAAAATAATTCAATAGTGTTCGATTCAATTTTAGAGTTTTCTTCTAGGATCTTCAATCGAATTGAGTATTTCTCTAGCCCTAATATGATCATCACATACCCTATAATAATGTTTGAGGCCAAAATTGAAAAGACGAGGAGGTTTTGGAAATATATTGGAATGATAAACCGGCCCCGTGACATAAATGATAAATAATATACTATTGTGATCTTTGTCTTAATGTGTGGGGTAATAAGATTGATTGAATATTGGATAGATCAAAAACACCACCAAAATTAATTTTGGTACATAGATCACTGCATATATGTAGGAATATGTAGCATCTATGTTTTTATGTGTTCCATGGGCCTCCTTTTAAAGATCAAACAAAATGGCTAATATTCCAAATTGAATCACAAAATAATACATACGGTACATACATTTGTCTAAAGCTCCGGTACCCGTTTGGCCCATGTACCTTGGATCGAGTTTGGATAAAGAAAAACGACATTACGTTCAATCAAGTCTGAGTTTGTTAAAACTTACTTATTTTTTTTAACGTACATTGATATTTATAAAAATTACTTCACCCGACCAGCCACTTAGTAAATTTATTTGTTTATATATTAAATATTTATTTTCATTTTATATATTCTTTTGTAGTGAATTTATATAAGATGAATTTTTGTGATTTGATTCTATAACTTCGGTTGACAAATTACTTGTGAGTTGGAGTGAGCTTGGATTTAACACTTTCAAGTCAAAACTTCATTGCACCAGATCTGAACTTGGCTCAGCTCGACCTACATGGACTCTAATGGTGAAACCAACAAATATAATGTGAAAATTACAAAAACTGTAAGTATTAACATGTCCTACTGTATGCATTGAAATTTTGTCAATAAATCAAATTATCGGGAATTTAAATCATAGACCACTTTGTCTAAAAGAGCATGGCAGAACAAATTTTAACTAAGATTTATTATAAATCTATTGTAAAATTAGTTCTTGTTTATTGAAATGATATGCGTTAACAAATATTAAAAATTTAATAAAAATATGTTAATTTTATATTTGAAATAGAAACTAGTTTCGTTTCTTTTGTTTTTCACTTCCATTAATCAAAGGAAAAACATGTACCATAAAAAATATATATTATCTCTATTTTTTTATTTGTTTTTGAAGAAAAGTCATGACGAAAGATTGAAAATGACAATTTTTTAAAAAAATTTTTGGAAGAAGGGAGTGTTTCGTGAAAATGACTTCTCTTAGGTTTACCTTTCAATTCAATCAAGAAAAGTATAATGCATATTCTTCCCATTTTAAGGTATAAATTCTTAAAGCTTGATTATAGAATATTTGAATATGTGATGCATATAATATTGTAATATTAATTAGTTAATATGTCCAATTTGATTAATTACTGATTGATATTATAATTACCTCATGAATTAAAAAATATTATTATTATTATTATCATTACTATTATTCATATGAATATAAATTCGAGCACGACTATTTTCGACCTATACTTTCAAATATATATCAATTGAACTATTTTTAAAAAATTTATATAAATAAATGGTTTACAACCACATTGGATGTCAACTAATCCAGTTTCGGAATAAAACTATGGAGAATTATAGTATCAAATTTTCTCTTAATGTTCATAGTGGAACTCAAATTACAGTCATATCTCTAGCTCAACCTACTATCTATTGAGCTATCACTCATCTGTAATTGAATTATTTATTTGGGAAAACTGGAAAAAATTAAATCTATTAATTTAATTTTTACAGTGACATCTAAATTTATTTAAATAATTATTAATCGAAATAAATAAATAATTTAAATTATATATAAGCACTTAGCAGAACTTTATGCATCTATTGAGTTTTGGTCCTATTATCACATGTATAAATGCATGTGAATGTACTTCCCCGAAGTGCAACTCACGTGAGTTTTTCAACCAAAGTCACAAGAATCCTGTAATATAGCTACTCTCCAAAAAATAAAAAAATTAAAAGGATAACTTGCAAAATAATTTTGTAAAAGAAGAGAAGAAAAACAAAGTAAAAACTTATTGTTTAGAAAAAATTATGATAAAATTTTCATTATATTCGTAGTTTGGTTTACCATTGTATTATTAATCTATGATAATGGAAGCCCCCAACTCGAACAGTAAGTAGGCATTTTGGGTATACATTTGTTCCCGAGTTTAGACTTGGAGACGGTGAGTTGGTGGTATTCGTATTCCTTTGAAAGTACGAATATGAAAAGAATCTATGATAAGTCTAAAATAAAAGTTTTTTAGAAGATTCGCAAAGATTTAAATAGGAGCTACTTGTAAATATTTACAAGACAATAATTGGATGCGTCTCGGTTATGGGCTCTCCAACATTCAGTTAAGTTAATTGTAGGCTACGAAGATAAAGCAATGTAATAAGTTTACAACAATATATATATATAAGAGAAAAGACATATATATATATATATATATACTTTCAGCTTCTAGCGTTATTTTATGAGAGTTTAGACTAGAATATTATTATCCATGAGTTACATGGGGATTGAATTTATCCCCTCCTTACCTCCATTGTGGTCATCAAAGTTTCAATTATGTTTTAAAATTATTAGTGAATTTCATTTCATTTTAATAAGTTATTGAATTTTCATTGTAATTAAAAAATATTAGTATGAGCTTATCTATGTTAATACAAGATCTTGTTTCTTTGTATAAGTATATAAAATTGATATTATTATTGTTTAATATATCCCAATGAATAAAATATAATATGAAGGAATGTTGATGCTTAGAAGCCTAAAAATCCAACAAAAACATTTCATTAAATTGCTTGTCATTTTATGTGCAAAATTTTCATTTTTAAGTAATATGGAATGTCACGAGAAATATTTCTTCATTAGAAAATAACTTTTGATTGCATTATTGGACTCTAAAAAATGTTTGGTTTATTAGAATTTTTTTGTTTTATATTTTGTTTTATTTTGTCACATGATAAAAGATAATATTTTCAATATTCTGTGAATAAACAAATACATTTATATAAAAATCAGACGTATAAATATATACAGATCAGCAATCCACTAGCAGAAAACTAATTAAAATATCACTTAATTTGATCAATGGGATATAATTATAATTAATGAAAAGAATTGCTAATTAATTACTAATTAAAAAGATGTTTCCACAAATTAAACCCTACTTTAATTAGTGAATAATGCATGTGAATTAAAACAATCACAATCAGAACAGAATCTTCTCAATCTCCAACTTTTTTGCAACTAACATCATTATTATTATGCACATTTTACACAATTCCAAAGGTTAAAGTAAATATTTTGCTTTCATTTATGTACTTTATTTATAACTTTTTAATAGGCCACTTTTTCTAGTTTTACGCGAATAGTAATTATATAGGATAGAATTAACATACAAGTGATGATATCCATCGTTATGTTGGAAGAAAATATCAGCCCTTTTTGAAAATATCAGCCCGTATTTGCTTAAAGATCAAAAGCATGAATTCATTGAGTCATTTTGTTAAGGGTTTAAAAGAATAGATTTGTCTTTATAAAAAAAAAAGTATAGATTTGTCGGTTATAGATCACTTGTAATGTAGATAAGAGATTGGATGAAAGATTCTCGAATGGGAGAAATAAGCGGCATCTTTTTAAGAGAATGTTTGTGTTTAGCTTTAGTCGTTTTAAAAAAATGTCTTTCCACATAGACGTAGAAGTTGAAGAAATAAGATATCGCTAGCTTTTGATCTGTCTTTTTTCAGTTGGAACTAATTATTAAAATTATATTCTAGTATTTTCTGATTTTTAATCATTATAAAAGGTAACTGTAGTACCTACAAAATATTAAGTTTGAAAGAAATTAAAATAAATAAGGGCATACATGCACATACCAAGAAACCAAAAGTTGCCACATACATTTCTAATGGATTTTCTGTTGCTAAACGAGTTGCACAACAATATATATCTCGTTGCGAGAGGAATCGCATTGTGCCTACTTTTGAGCTCTAGTAGGCCTGATGGGAGCGTGCTAGGCGCCCAAGACATGCGCAACTGCCTATTGGCGGTCTAGATTCTTTAGTTGTCACACAATTATAAGGTATTTTTCCACCATTCCCGTCCTCTTTTCTTCCTTTCCACCTCATACCTCATCAAAACATGTATCAATAACTTATAATTATGATGTTTAAAAATAGTAAAACGAGATTAAAATCAATTTATAGTTAAAAAAACAAATACAAAGTCTTAGAATGTATATATCATTTGTATTCCATATCTACACTTGAACTCGATAAAATGTTAAATTGAACGTCAAAACATGAAACTACTATATTTTGTTAAATGGAAACCAACTAATATGCTCGTTTCGTGGACTTTACATATGCATTTCATGTAAATACATTTGCACGATTATGGCCGTGAAAAGCTTTATCTTTTTAAAAGGAGGAAACCCTAGACCTACTGTTACAAATTTTTAAATCACTTCAGCAAAATGCATGGAAACACAAAGTTTATTTTCACACTTTATCCTAAAATTAACTCAAAAAATTATCTTAAAGTACCTTACTAATCACTCTATTATTGGTTGGAACAAAAGGATAATTACATTGAGATGGTCCAAAATTAAAATCAATAATTCAGTTTTAAGTTTAACTAGTGTCCATAAGCTAATATAGCTCATACGTATGAAGACAAATATTTCTTATCTGTTTAATTTGTATTTTTCCCCATATTTTCCGCAATATATATCATAATTTTGATAAGCATCGAGTCAGTCATAACATAATCGACATAATGTTTTGAAAAATAAGTTACCAAAAAAAAAGTAAAAAAAAATAATATATTTTATCTATTCAAATTATTGGATATTAATTAACTTATCAACATTTTTTAAGTTCAATAACAAAAATCCTAATATCAATTTTAAAGCTTAAATATAAGTTGGTGGTTAAACATTTCCTTAACATATATAATGTCATAACTTCTGTGATTAAATAGTTTTGGATTTCAATTTGTGTTAAAAAATATGATATGATGAATTTGTGTTATACACGTTTCAAGTCAAAGTAACATCCGCGTAGGAAATTGTGTACTTTAAATTAGGAAAAGACTTCTATCCGGCCTAAAAAATTGAACAATATTAGAGAGGCACTACGTGATCATGACATTTTATCAATGTTTTGGTCGAGATATAAGAATCAATCTAAGTGCCTCAAATTCTCTTATATTAGAGTATTACTTAATTAGATAATAATTCTTATTTTTCATTACTTCCTTTTTATATATATATATATCGACAATTATTCATTAAGATGAAATAATACGGACTATAAACGAACTAAAACCTTGAAGCTAGATAGTTAAAGGTCTATAAGGTCCACAAACATATGAAATTAGAATATTAAAATGATAGTTAATTAAGACCTAAATGACATCTTTTACATTAATCTCTCACAATAATTATCTCACGCGAATTCTTGTTAAATTTAAAGCGTACATAACAAATGTTCATCCCACCTTATTGTTTTAATTCACCAA
The DNA here is from genome assembly GCA_028411795.1 of Euphorbia peplus. Lineage (NCBI taxonomy): Eukaryota > Viridiplantae > Streptophyta > Magnoliopsida > Malpighiales > Euphorbiaceae > Euphorbia > Euphorbia peplus. Next base: position 28,789,244 of record CP110837.1, read on the forward strand.
AAAATGGTAAGTTTTCATAACTAGAACTCATAATTTTTTATAATTATAAGTACTCTAACACCATATTATCAACCAAAAGTTTAATCTTTAACCACATGTTTATATTAATTTACAAATAATATATAAGTAATTATCTCTCGGAAAATGAGGTCATCCATGTTTTTTTTTCTTTGTTTTTTTTATGGCAGGTCATCCATGTTTTACATTAAATCCATTTATTTGTTGAAAATGTCAGGCAAAGGTATGATTGTTTTTGGGATACTTTTATTTCATAAGCTGACGTGACATTCTTTGTGAACAGTATTTTCATATATTAATTATCATATATAGATTCAAAACACCAGCTCATTGCTTTATTTTAGTTATATGTAAATTTGTATGTAATAGAGAATACTAGAAGCCCAAACATATGATAAAAAATGTGTGTAGCATATAATAGTACGTACATAGGATCCACATTAGTTTAAGGTATGGTAGTTCAATTATATAATAGAGAAAGCTATGCTCAAATTTTAACAACTAATAGATCGGGGTCGGCCTAATTATAAATGCGCTCCCGTATTAATAATAAAATATAATTGGAATCAGTTTAAGTTTTAAATTCAATCAATTTTTTTTATATGTGTCAGTAATCGATTCAACTCTCGACTCAATATGATATATAAAGCCTAAGAATTATTATTATATTAAACTTTGACGCATCTCATAAACACGAATGCCTCTTGAGATTGAAACTTGCGAAACATAGAATCTTACCATGTGTTTTTAATTCACCAATAAATAAGGTTGTAAAGATTTGAACTCAAGACCGCTTGATCATAACACTCTGATATCATATTGTCTGAGATTGAACCTTGAGAGAGTTACTATCTCAAGTGCTTTCAAATTGATACAAAAAAAATAGGAATCCTAGGTTTTAAGACCTCGGCTGTGGTATTGTACTATCTCAGGAGAATTGATAATTCTTAGGTTATGAAATCGCCTATTTAGGTCATGTTTTCTTTGAAGTGAATTGAACTAAAACAGACTGAACTGGTTTGCCTAAATGTCTAATAAATTTTACTGAATTTGTTAAATTGAACTGAAATGTGTTGAATGTAGGTCAAAAGAACAAAGTCTTACCCTTACAAAATGTATCTTAACAACTAGGCTAATATTTCTAACAAACCTAAGTTCTCTTCACGCAAACTCAATCTGTATAGCCAACCGAGCTATAACCGTAGATATTAAGATCTCACAATTTAGAAAAACAAAAGGATTAGCTATAAATAATACTAGATATTAAGATCTCATAATTAAGAAAAACAAAAGGATTAGCTATAAATAATACTAGCTATGGAAGAAACAAAGGTATGAGAAGAGGGTAATTATATGTATGGAGAGAATTGTTGTTGTCTTGTAATAATGAATAATGGCAGACATGTGAATAAGTGGGTACTTCTATTTGTCTTTGTAGATACTTGCCAATGTTGGAATGCAAGGAGCCAACATTTCCTAACTCATTCTCTTCCTATTTTTTCAAAACTCTCATTCATATATATACATCTTCATATAACATCTCGTGACCCTTTTCCATTATTTTAATAGATTGATTATGCATTTTATTATAAACTATATTAAATAACAAATCAGTATAGATGTATGTATTGTAGATCGATGATTAGTACATCTAAATCATCATTAAGCTTAATTACACATAGTGGTATTGTAAGGGTTAATATAAAAAAATGTCGTTAGATCTTAACTATCAGCCAAAACTTTTAGTTGAATCAGTTAATTGACATGGTATCAGAGAGTTTATGCGGATTGAAGGGTCCTAAGTTCGAGTCCTGACAACTCTATTTATTATTGAATCAAAAACACATATTAGAAGGAGTCTGTATTGTGCATGCTTCAAGTTCAAAAGACATTCAAGTAAGGAGGGTATGTTGGATATTAATATAAAAGATGCTTTTAAACCTTAACTATCGAATCGAGCTTTTAGTTTGGATAATTCTTAAAACAACATCATAGTTAGAGAGAGAACACTAAACTTTAATGGATAACATATTTTTTATTTTTCAAAATTATTATTGAACTTCCAAATGAATATAAAAGTCCTCGAGCTTACACTTGCTAATATTATGACAAGAAAACATATTTTCTATTCTTCAAAATCATTGTTTTCCAACTTTTATTTTGTTACTTTTCTTTTCCATTTAATTTATTGGGCCTAACTTCGGTTTAGTGTTTTGGAGGTGCCAATCTAGTTGGGATGTCCGGTTTCCGTTCCGTTTTCTAACTTTCCGTTTTTTATTAAAACAAATTACTTTAATGCGAAACAATTAAAGAATTAAACTTGCTTAAAATATTATCAATTTGTAAAATATTATATTTTAAGATTTTCAACGGTTATTTTGCAGTGTTAGTTGAAATTTAGTGATCATTAGATTGAGTCACTTTTATACTATGCTTTGCAGTTCAATGGCAATAATAATAATAATAATAATAATAATAATAATAATAAAATTAAAAAGATTAATGACCATGATCATAATTTAGCCAAATCCCAACAGCCACCATATTTTTTTTAGGTTGAAGTTGATACATATGCGTAGGTTTAAATACCAAATATAACATGTTCTTCTGGAGATAAAGTTATATAACTCTATTCAATTTAGCAAATACTGAATCTAAAAAAGTGCTAAACAGTTTTTGTTTTCTTTAACAAGAGCTGGATTAGAAGTACTAACACTAAAATTACAATGCATTAAATAAAAAATACTATAACTGTAATAATTTCTTCAAAACCCTAGCTAGCTAGGTCTTAGTTTGTAGGCATATTTAACAGCTAGCTTATTGGCATCAAGACTACATATATTATATGATTGCTTTAATAAATATCTTAGTTTCACCAGTAGCATTATCATTATCAATTGGAACTCTCATGATAACCCATTGACTATAGAGGCTTCAATATGATGTTAAAATATCAATATATTGACTGAAAGCTTAAGCCGATAGTTAGAGATTGTTATTTAAGAGATTGAACTAAAAGCTCGAACTAATAGTTAAATCTATGTTTTATATTATCTCACCAATAAATAGGGTTGTCATAATTCGATTTCAAGATCTTTGAGTCGCAGAAGATCCGATACCATGTTAAGCATGAGCTGATACTAAAGCCTAGCAATATACCTATACTAATCTCTGATAAAGTTTAACGACATCTTTTGTATTCATCTTTAACTTTTACACATTATACCACATGAGTTAATGCTCGTCACTTTGAAGTATTTACAACAGATTCATTTTATTACGTGAAGTTACCATGAACTTTCAGTAGCAATCTATATATGATAACACAACAATACTTCTAAATTATTATTATTTTAAACAAGAGTGTATGAAACTGTAAACTGAAGGGACAGTTGTTGTTACTAATGTAAAAAAACAAAATGTAAGCTTCATTGATAACTTGGAACATGATGGGTATGATTAAAAAATACAAGTCCCAATAATATATAAGATGAAAATGTATAAATAGAAATAAAAAGATGAGAAAAATTCTCTTGTCTGAGAAGATGAGATTAGAAGAGTTGTTTGAAATGGCACGTGTGGAGAGAGATAGATGTAGAGAGAGAAAGAAGACAAAGGATGACGGCTGGAGAGAAGAAGAAGGGGGGGAAGGGAAGGGAGCACTCGTGAGGAGTGTTTGGAAGGATTCCCAAAAATCACAACTAAACATCCTTTTGTTTCCTTCTCTTCTCTTCTTTCTATGCCCATTTTCTGCCTATTCCCTCACCTTCACGAGTTCTTCTTATTCTTCCTAAAACACCCTTCTTTTTCTCCTATCTTATGTGGACAAATAGATATATAATTATGTAGTAAAAGATGGTAGGCGTTAGTCAAACTGTTCGAAAGTCTTGAAACCTAATTAAGAAACTATTCAGAGTCTGACTGCTTAAGCTTTAGATAGATTCTCGATTTAGAACATAGAAAGGTATACGTGATTCCAATCGGATCCTAGATTTGGATGTCGATAATATATATGCTATCAACTAAAAGACGGTAGACAATAGTCGAAAAGTTGGAAGGCCTTGAGGCCATATTAGGATTTTGAGTACCAAGGCTTCAGAATCTCGACTTTGAGCGCGTAAACGTATCTAGATGATTCCAATTGCATCCTTGATTTTAAGTGTCTAGACGATGTTTAGGTGGGCTGATGGACTTCATTTAGAATATTGCTCTTGGCAAATTAGAGAAACATTGTTTATAATTACAGTCAATGCTTAAGCTGATAGTTGTACCCATTCCAAAGTGGATTGTGCCAGGATAGGAAGGCTTGAACATGAAGTGGAACTAAGGGATGACATTGGGAACAGTTACGAGACGAATTCCAAATCAGAAATAGAGGGAAAAAGTAACCGAGTCTTATTAGTAGGATTGAAGCCACTACATGAATGACGTATTTTAAAGTTGCAAGACTTAACGTGTTTAGATTTTAGCCCAGAACAAATAATATTTGCATGGTAATGGGCATGAGTGTTGCACATAGAGTGACAAATTGAGGATTAATATTAATTGCGAGTGCTTTGGTGTTTATGGATGCTCGATTTAAATGTTTTTAAACCTTTACTATAAAGAATTAAAGCTACATACAAAGATCTAATTAATGGAGTTTTATTCCATGACTAGTAGGTGTCCGGGCCCTAATGATCTTGCCAAGATTCCTCTCTGATATGATAGTATGTCAAAAAATAAAACCTGGTTAAATAGTTATCTCAAAAAGCCTCAGTACATTCATAATGAGACATCTCATGTACTAAGTAATGTGAGATATGTCTCATTGAAGCATGAAAGGAATGGAATTCTACTCGTAATCTTTCAAACCAAGTGGTTGAGAGTTAAATCCTAAGAACTAATGATATTCAACTCATACAAAATATGTTTGTGTTCGTAAGATATTCTAGTATTTCTGTAATAATTACTTTCTATTTTACTCAATGATATTCCTTATATTACGGATCTTCTAGACTTCCTAGATAGCGTTTCGGTTTACACATAACCTAGAGCTAGAGTATTCAAGTTCGCTTATATGCATATATATATGTGTGTATGTGTGTTTTCCGATCAATAAGTAAAAATATTCTCAAATGGTATTAAAAGTCTCTTACATCAAATCATCAAATCTTAATAATTTCATTTATTAATAGAATTTGAGAGGAGTTTAAATACCATAATCCTTGGACCCGTCCCGAATCCGGATTAGTCGGCCCAACGTGGTTCGGAAACCGGATGGAAAATAAAATTTTAATATGCGGTAAAATATGTCAATGTTATACACATTTATGTTTCATGCAACAATCGCATACAAGGTTACTTATTGATAATATAAAATCTATTTTCACATCCTATATATCTGTTTAAAAATTTTCGATTAATTTACCAATTAAATAGACAACTTATTATATTGTCAAAAATTTAGTATAAAGTATGTCATCGAGAAAATAAATAAGCTACTGGTCGCAAATGAAAACCGCCTTGCATATTTTCAATTCCTAAGAAATCGTGTGGAAATTATTGCCTATAAACTTTTTTCGAAAGGATTTTATCAAAAAGTACTTGATTTGGCTTCCAAATTTTATAAATTATTTACACAATAGCTGAAAAGGACCAATATGTATTTTAAATATATATATTAATATATTTGTTATATATAAATTTTTCTAAATTAATTTAAGAAAAATAAAATGATAGAGACTTAATTAGTACGTATTTATATATATATATATATATATATATATATATATATATATATATATATTCACTTCTAACCTATCAAAATTAAATGAATTAACAAAGAAACAAAAATATGATGAGCCAGCTAGGGTTCTTTTGTTGTATGCTAGGGCAAAATTTGGGAAATGTCTTCTCATATTATGAACTTGGAAAATACCCTCCTCCTAATTTATTTATTTTTGATTATTTATTTTGTATTTATTTTTCAAGCTGTCAACCGTTACAAAATATAAAAAATTTAGCATTCTTTTGGGAAAATAAATTTAGATTATAGTTTTAAAATTTAGATTTTTTTTCCATCAAGTGATTAATGTTTCAAATAGTATAGTAAACCCTTTAGCTAATAGTAAAACAGAAAAATATTATACATGTTTCAAGTTCAATTAAAATTGTATACGAAAATCTACCAAAAGTTATACAAACTTATGTAATTCGTACAAACAATGAGTTTAAGGTTTTAAATCAAATATTATTGATAGTTTACTAGTTTTTATATTAATAAAAGTTTATTTTATTTTATCAGTAAATTGTAAACTATAAAGTTGTTAATTAATACAAAAAATGTGCTTAAGCCTTATTTTTTAGTTCAATTTTTTAGCTCAAATTGGTTATTTAACGTGATATCATGATCTCTATAATTGTGTGATATTGAATTCTAATCTTGACAATCTCATTAATTGTTTAGTGAAATTGTGTTATACATACTTCAAATTTAAAAGACATTTGCATGAGAAGTTTTATAAACATTAGTATGAAAAATGTCATTCTCTCAAACAAATAAATACACTTTATCACAAAGAAAATATTAATTATTTAATTATCTTCCAAAATAAGAAAAATAAAAAATAAGTAAATTGAAAGGGCAAAGAGGTAATTCCATAAAGAATGTATATTATATATGTATAGAGGGAGAGAGTCATGTGGAGGAAGAAAACAGAATTAGAATAGAATCATATAGATTTTTGAGAGCTAGCTTAAGCCTACCTCATCCCTCTCCTTATATCCCTCTCAACTTTATTTATTTCCAGATTCTTCATAACATTCAACAACAACAAGAAAAAGAAAGAACAAGAAAAAATATTATCTTCTTCAAAAGGGAGAAGAAAATTTAAAGAAGATGGTTTCAAGAGAGAACAAGAGAACAGTACTGCATGAGAAGCTTCAACTTCTTCGTTCCATTACTAATTCTCATTCTGTAATTCATTTTGATCTCTCACGTTTCGTTTCGGGTTTCACTTCGGTTTCTGTTTTCTAACTATTTTTTAAAGATTATGTTTTAGAAATAGTGTTTCTCTTTTGTTTCTATTTTGTAACTGTGTATAATCATATTTTGAAGATTATGTTTTAGAAATGACATTTCTGATACTAGCAGTATCGGTTTCTGTATCACTTTCCATTTCTATTTTCTATAACTATGTTTGAACAATATGTTTTAGAAACAACGTTTTTGATATCCGTAGTATCAGTTTCATGTCTATTTCTTTTCGCTATGTTTTAAAGACTATGTTTTAGAAATAAGGTTTCCTGGTGTCCCTTTTAATATTTCGGTTTCCGTGAAAGGTAGTTAGTTGTTATTTAAAATTTGCAGTTTCCCTAAATTCATCAGTTCATCAACTTATTTCTACATTTATAAAACTGTTGATGCCTTCTCTTCTTCTTTTGTTAACACCCATTAATCATATTGATCTTAGGTTTTTCTATTTCATTTTCTTGTCTACTTTATTTAATTTGATTTCCTGCAGAAATATATGAAGATAATGAAATTGTTAGCATTATTTATTCTTTTATTGATATGATTAATCATTAATTCCCAATTTAATCACAATTTTTATGCATGTACTATCAGATGAACAAGACATCAATCATAGTGGATGCAACCAAATATATTGAAGACCTAAAACAGAAGGTAGATAGACTCAATCAAGATATGGGTGCTGAACAATCTTCAACCCATCAAAACTCATTGCCTATGGTATAGTTTTTATTTCCTCTTTATTACCCCTAATCCGTATTAGACCTTATCGACTACTTAACGGATAAATATCCCACGTTGTTTAATTAAGGAGCTATGCGACTCGTTATACAAATGAGATCATCATTCCGGGCATGTATATGAGCCTTGTTTGGGCTGCACATGAAACTTGTTTCACGCTCAAGATGATCCTAGGCGTGACGTGGGTCTGTTAAATGTTCCAAATTGATCAATTAATATTGCACTATAAGTGAGCTAGGACATGTGGCTTGATCCTATTCGTTCTCCTAAATGACAAGGCCGCCACATCACCTTGTTAGTCGACGTCTACAAAACAGAAAAGAACTCCTAAATCCAGATGCACTGCCAAGTTATGGAATGCTATGCAACCACGTAGCTCTCCTTATTCGCTAGTGCATTCGGATTTAGGAGTACTTTCCTATTTAGGACGTTTCGCAAAGTGATGTGGCAACCTTGTCAATTAGGAGAATGGACAAGATCAAACCACGTATCGTTGTTCATTTAGACGTACATCAAATATCATAACTAAGTATATACAAATCTTCATAATTTCAAGTAATTCTTGACACTCAGGTCAAACCACTTATTGATATGACAGTATAAAGACCAAAAGGTTGAGAGTTCGAATCCTGAAAATACCGTCTACTAATTCGGTGATCATTTATCTGCAGGTGACAGTAGAAACCCTAGAAAAGGGATTCCTAATAAATGTGTTCTTGGAAAGAAACTGCTCAGGATTGCTTGTATCAATCTTGGAGGCTTTTGAAGAACTCAATCTTAATGTTCAAGAAGCTAGGGTTTCTTGTACAGATAGTTTCAGATTACAAGCTGTTGGAGGAGAGGTATGTATAATATATATAATTTAGTTATTAAATATTTTTCTTTCTTTATTTACTTAATTATTTATTTATATATAGAGTGATATATAGAAGTAGATATCACATGTGAGAAACTTTGGATTTGTTTGATTACATAAATTATATAAGTACTGATGAAGTTTAATTTTGTAATTGAGTTTGGTATACTCTATTATTAGTAATGTAGGATGATTATTTTCTATTTTCATTAGTTATCTGTTGTATTTTTTTTGCTATTTATATAGATAGTTAGGTGTGGCTTTTATTTTTATTGTTAGTGTGAGGTTCACTCTTGACTCTAGTAAGTGCATTTATGTCTTCTTGTTGTGTATAATTTCATTTATGAAGTGGCTCTAGTACTTGCCTTCTACTATTCCTTGTTTAGTCACATGCTCAAAGTAGGGTTCCTTTTGTCTACTTTATTTATTCGGTTTAACGTTGCATCAAAAATTTTGATCGTAGTAGGAGCATTTTTCTATATATCTCATAGTTTAATTTTTTTGAACGCCTGACTATAAAATCACCCATGTTGCGAAAAAATGGGCACTACTTAGTTATATTTTTGTGGTATCTCAACTTGGTCTAATTTTTTTATGGCCCCCAAGACTAAAACTAGACATAAAAGTCTCCAAACTCTATCATTATATTTATCTACTAGTCACTTAACCTTTGGTTATACTAGTAGCACTGCACATTCCTCAAGTGAATGCCCATTGAACTTGAAACGTTCATAACAGATATTCATCCTAACACATGTTCTTAATTTCATCTCATACATAATAAGATTGTTGGAACTAGAACTCAAGACCATTTGATGGAAGATGCCATGCCAAAGAACATAGCTAATAAACTAAAAGATTAAGCTAATACTTAAAGTTCAACAATATTTTTTTTATATTAACTTATGACAGTCTAGTTAAGTGAGAGAAATTGATTATTTAGAGAAAGAGAGAGAAATCTGAAACGGTGATTTGGAAAAAGAAAATGGGAATTTCTCAGGAATATAGTTTTAAAGTTTTTTTTAAGTTTTGGAGTTTTCTATCGGTATTGAACATTTTGAGACAATTTGGTTTTTATTAGGGACTTATATATCAGTATGGGGCAAAGTTCATGGAGTTTTATGCCTATTTTTGAAGTATAAGGATCATAAAATAAATGAGACCATAATTTCAGGGACCATAGATGTAATTTACCAAATACTCGCATGTTGAATTTGTTCGAGAATTTCCGATCTGTGCTTAAGGTGTGTATGCTCTTCAACACTTCAATATAGATTGCTTGAGTAAAACCCTAAAAATGAACTAAAAATAACCAAAATCGACACATATTGTAAGTTTATAAATTAAGTAGCGCGTACTTTATATTAATCTCTACCATGCACTTATTATAAAATTAGGAACGATGTTTAAGTTTGGGTTAGCTAAATTTCAGCATTTAAATTATGACATTCCATTTGATTTGCAGAATGAAGAACATAATGAAAGCATTGATGCTGAGGTAGTCAAACAATCAGTCTTGCAAGCTATCAAGAACTGGAGCGAGATTACTGCTAATGAAGTGCAAGATTAATTAACTAATTAATTAATTAATCAAATTAAGTCTCTCTTTTTTCAGTTTTTATTATAGAGTATATCTTAATTTGTAATTGTTAGCTTCAGTTTTTCTTAATTTCTTGTTTTAGCTATAGTATGTAGATTTATCGTTCAAGTAATGAAAATCCAAATTGAAGACATAATTCGGATTAAGAAAAAGGCATGTAAATTCAAAATGAATTTGCAGTACATTAATAAAATCAAATGAGTTTGTTTAATTTGGGTATGAACTAATTAAATATATTTTTTTATTTTCTTGATAAGAATTTCAAGTCCTTTAAATTAGAAATCTCAAATTTGAAGTAGTAAATTTTAACTGGGAAGAAGTTCACTATGTTAGATATTAATAAAAATGTCGTTGAACTCTAACGAACATATTAAACTTTTTGTTTAATTCGTTCATTGACGATCTAGTGTAATAGTCTAATCCAATATTTTGTACATTTGATCTATTGTGGCCCAAGTTCCATTCGTTGACAATGCAAAAAAAATAGTTAGTTCCATCTGTTAAATCTCACGTCTTCGAAGAGTGTTTCACTCTAATGACAACATACCTTACTAACATGGTTAAATCACTTTTTTTTCTCTATTTTGTTTGTCAAATTTAATAGGTCTTAACTATCAATTCGTGTTTTAGTTCAATCAATTCCTTATTAGATCATTTGTGATCGAAAAGTTTCGAGTCCGAGTTTTGTTAATCCTATTTATTGGTGAACTAAAAACACATGGTGAGTTGAGCATGTGTTGTACGCACATCAAGCTCGTGGGAAATACGCGTGAAGGAGATCTGTCAGAAATTAAATATATAAACTATAATCGAGCCTTAACTATCAATTTAAACTTTTATAGTTCAATAACTTTCTTAACATTTGTGACATATCATTCAAATTTTTTTTTTGTTTTTATAGTCTCTTTTGACCTGTGAAAAGTGGTCGGCATTAAGATCTTCCGAAAACAATCCAATGTGAAAGTCAATAATTCCTTAGCCAAGCTTTTTATTTGTTTTATTAATAAAATCTAGTTTATTGCAATGAAAATGCATAAACAAAGACAATTTAGTGAAGATAGAATGATTCTAACTGGAGAAGAAGCAGACAACAGAAATCAGAATGGTGTGTAGGTTTTAAATTCAACACAGGGAAGGATATTTATTTCTTCTCACATGTGAACTTCTAAATTATCAAAAAAAGATTCCATATATCACCAAACAATAAATTATTATCATTGAATTTCTGTCATTTGTTTTATACAACAAATATATAATAAGTTTTTGATAACTTGTTTCAAAACATTTATCCTCACTCACATATCTTGATTCATCTGTTATTTTATAGTAAGTTTGATTTTTGGAAACGAAATCATAAAGAAAATACAAGGGAAATTACCAAATAATAAGGAAAATTATGTGGTTACAAATTTTCGTAAGTATTGTTTTTTCCAGTATCAAATATTTTTTATTGAAACTATCAAAATAAAGATTGGGTCTACACTATCAATAACAATTGATCATAGAGAAAACCAAAATTTATAGAGAGAATGCTTCAAAAATAATGGTTTTTGAAAATTGAAAAGCTTGACAACGGTGATATTAAATAATTTTAATATTTAATTTTTTTTTGTTTTGAAGTTGTTAAATAAACGGATCATCACTTTCAAAATTAGCAACTCCAGCCGCGAAAATAACAGCCATTATATACTTTACTTGAAAATATATTATTAATGAAGATGTTAATGACAGTTACTAAAAAATTAACTCCTGGAAACATGGAAGAGATGATCATTAATGGTTTACTAGCTAGCTAGAAACCTATAATGGTAACATTAATTACCAATTAATTAAGCTAATGGGCTTTGTATTATAATTTAGGCTTAATACACAAAAAACCCCTTAAACTTGGTCAAATGTTGCAACTGTCCCCCGGAACTTTCAATTGTAACAAATTACCCCCTGAATTTGGCAAATCGTAACAAATTACCCCCTGAACTTGGCAAATTGTAACAAATTACCCCCAATGATGCATAAATTTTTAAACACCCTATAAGATCATTCCATGTGGCATTTTGACTTTTCAAACACCCTATAGAATCATGGCACATGGCACTTTGACTTTTCAAATATCAAATAAGGGCATGACACGTGGCATTTGACTTTTCAAACTCAAAATATGGGGTTATTTGTTACAATTTGCCAAGTTTGAGGGGTAATTTGTTACAATTAAAAGTTCAGGGGGGCAGTTGCAACATTTGACCAAGTTTAGGGGGTTTTTTGTGTATTAAGCCTATAATTTAAAGAATGTGTTTAGGCATAAGGGGGCAAATAGGTACATGTCAGAAAGAAAAAAAAAAAACATATACTCCCAAATGAAAGGAAGTGTTGTAATTTTTCATAAAATTATGATTTTATTTCACATGAAATTAATTTTTTCTTGTAATTTTATAATATCATTATAATAATATATTTTACATTTGCACATTCACAAGTTTCACTCCATGGAATGCAGAATTAAATCACTATTTCCACCTGATTTATATATTTCAAAATGTTTGTTGACATTTAATTACAATCTATTATTTGGTAATATTTTCGTCATGATCGTACAAATCTCAACTAGTAATCAAGAAGCAAATTATACCATATGGGAGGTTAGGGGGAAACTAAAAAGTATTACAGGTAGATCTTGAATAAATATTATCATTTATAATAATTAAGTTAGAGCAAAAAAACCAACAATTTGGAAAGACTAATGAGTAATAATGATATATATGTCGAAATTTATCCATGTCGATGTCTGTGGAATCATCCCATGAAATCATCGACATAAAATGTCCAACAATCGCCTTTGTTTTTTAAAATTAAAGATCAAATTTTGGTCGAAGTAACGGAACCCATAAACAAAACCGTCCATTTGACAAGAAGTTAAATTTATTGAAAAAATTGGTACAAAATTTTTCAAGCAATATGATTTTCATCATCTCTTCTACTTTTAACATCCAACAAAAATCCCCTAGTAACATGAACAGCAAGATGTGCATTTTTAGTAACAAATGTTTCATACCTAGCTGAAAAAACTATGTCCTCCAAATTCTTAACAATGAAATTCAAAGCATTCTCCTTTAATACTTTATTAGAACAAACATCGGAGATTTCAAGAACATCGAGAGCATTCGACGAATTTAGTGACCGATGGAGATGTTTCTCGCAAAAATTTAGCAAGAACGGGATTTCGTATTTATCTGCTACAACCGTTAAGGAATAGACATGTATTTCCATTTTCTCTTGAGGTAACGTTCCTGTGTAAAGAAATTCTAGTAGAGATTCCAACTCTTCGTTGTTCAGTTCGGGTATCGTAATTGTGTCGTTTGTTGGTGCTTTGAATGTGTCTGAATCTAACATGGTCTTGAATATTTCTGATCTTGCTGCCTAACATATACAAATTCATAAGAAAAAGATAAATATGATGCATATTGCAAGTATAATCTTGTTTTTAGTTATAAATTACAAAATAATTTTTGTAAACTTTTTTTGTTTCAAAACTAAATATAAGAGAACCTAATTGTTAATAGAAAAAGTCTTTACAAGCCTCAAAATAGCCCATTATGTTAAGCCCATCTATTATGTGGGCCGGCCCTTAATATGTCCCAGAAAAGCCTTACAGCTCACTCTAAATCCAACATTGTAAAATGGAGACCAATAAAAAATTGTCTGCTATGAAATAAATCCAAAGGTGAGAAGCACCAAATAACCATAATACAATGTAACCATATTCGACATCCAAAATTTAACAATGTCTATACATATCTGATTGTGTTTCACGGCAGAATTAGTCGGTTACGAACTAAATTTTCTACGTGTCAAAGATTTTTACAGTACTTGCTACTAACTTACCAAATGATAGGTAAGGACACAAAATAAAATGTACATAAAAGTCAAGATGCAGATAAAAGAAGTTATATTATCACTAGAAAGCAATGGACGCGATCAATGAAAATGAGATGCATGACATCTCATTGAACACAATTAATGTAAAGAAGAAAGATATATATTTTTCATGTCATCATTAGTCGGACCTATTGTATCCGGTTCATGATAGATTTTATCGGAAAATAATGATTCAGAAACCTTACAAAATATGAGTGGATCTAATTGAACCCATTATATAACTGGAGGAAAGAGAGAATTTTACCAATATGGCTTTGTGTGTAGAAATTGAAGGCCCACCATTTCCAGGCTTGAGTTGAATATCAGTGAGAATTTTTTCTCTAAACAAGAAAATAAATCCACTTAGAAAATTTATTTTCTCATTCATTTCGTCTTCTGTTTCCTTCATATTGTTTATCCATTTTGGAACATTTGCTAGTGGCTGAGGCTGAGATAATAATAAGAAAAAGAAACACGAAATGTATTTTAATGAATAATTTAGAAAATTAAATAAAAGAAATTAATATAGTTTCACAATTACAAACAAGTTTGACTTGTAATGTATATTGTTAGAGCTCTGAATGCCTCTTGGGGCTCAGTTCAGGAGGGTCTTAATATAGTAATCTTTTAAAAAAAACTTGAAAGCTTCATATACTATAATTAAAATTAATTTGTACTTTACTCCAATCTGAAGCTTAATGAATTCTAAAAACAACAACACATAAAAGAAAACAAGAAACAAAGTGAAAATGAAGCTCACTAACCTTACATGAATTTGGCAAAGAAACAAGACAAGTATCTCTCTTAATATCATTTCCTCTATCAATTTCAATTTTGTTCATCAATGAAATCACACATTTAGCTCCTTCAAAACATGACCCACAAATGGTATTTCTTGGAGGTCTAAGAATGGCAGGCATTGTGCTACAAATTGAGCAATCCATGTCTACCTCAATTTCAAGAACAACAAAGAAGAAGTAAACAAGAAAATAAGAGAATAAGAGGGAGGAGACATGTTTCTTTTTTTGACTTCAATTTAAACACTTGCCAACTATGTGTTAATTAAGATTAGTTAGACCATACATCATGCAGGCTTTTTGTTAATTAATTATTTGATGGGGACAAGTACTAGCTAAGCTTCATGATTGAATTAGGTTGATTTGATTCTTCACATTATTTTAACTTAATTTAATGTCATCTAATGTCCATATAAAAATTCTTAGAAGGATGGTACAACTACTACTATCCTTCATTGGGATTTCATTACATTAAAAAATTGAATTTGTTTATACCCTATTTTTTACCAATAATATTTCTTTCCTTTCCCCCCCCCCCCCCCCCCCCCCCCCCCTAATCTTAACATACATTTTTAATATTTAAACATTATGGGTCAATGTAGAAGATATTATCACCTTTTGTTTCTAAGCTAAGATTCATCTATTGACAATACATATACTAGTCTCAAGAGCTAACCTATTCTTAATTTAGTTTGGAAGAAAAAAACAAAGCTGGAAAAAAAGAGTTTAAATGTCACTTTGGTTCTCTTTTATCTATATTTTTTCTTTTACTTTAGTACTAGATATAAGGTGTTTTGGTTCGGATTGAATAAAGCTAAACGTGTCTATCTCGGAAGAAAAATCAGTTACAGATCCAAAAAAAGAAAAAAAAAATGTTAGAATAGTATGTGTAGAACTTTTAATTTTTCTATACACACCAAAATATATGTAATGAGCATTCATATTATCATATATTACTCGAAAGCACCCACTAAATACTCTCGACCAATGATTATCGATCCGTTAATACTAACAAGAATACTAATAAACAACAATAGTTGAACTAAACAAACTGCGAACCGGATTAAGAGCTAATAGAGAATATGGAAGGTAAAGGGAATTGAGAAGTTGGCTGGATGTGGATTTAGAGTGAGTTTGAAATTCTAGTTTAATAAACAATCAATTTTAGTTAGGGAAAGAATAAAGTTAGGAAGAAGAAAAAGACTTTCCAACCTTACAACAAAAGCCCCATGTGTATGAGCCAACCACTTCCTAAATACTAGGAACCATCCAACCTTAATTAATCTGGCCTTTTTAAGGCCAGGTTGGCCTGCCCAAACCTTCCCATTCTAGCCCACCTTTCCTAATCATTGGGTTAATACAAAATTAGATAGCTTTCTTTTATATGCCTTTGATTTAGTTTACCCAATTATTTGATTCGAGATCGGTTAGAAATGGTGTTCTCGTTGCACGGATATATAAACATATCCATATAGTCTTTAAAGTGCTCTCCGAGTATGGAAACGGATATGGAAAGTCTTTTCATTGTATTTGCTAGTAGAAACAGTTTCCTAAACTAGAAACGAATAGATTGTATATGCTTACAGAAACGGTTTCCTAAACTAAAAATGGGTTTTCCATTTTCAAATCTCACACAATGATACACTCACCGTTCCATATTCTATCCACTCGTCAATGTTGCAGATAAATTTACGAGGAAACTTACAAATTACTTTACCTACGTAGCGTCTAACAGCAACATCAACATTTCCATATATTAATAATGTAAAATTTCTAGATTAGGACCAAAGGAACTAAATTAGCACAAATCATTGCCAATGAAGCAAAGTGATCATTGAGGGAATAAAATTATGAAAACAATTAGGTGGAAATCCCATTATACCATACAATTATACACCCATAATACTAAATTAAATCAAAAGTTTTGTACTCAATTAGCTGTTTTCTGATAAAGATAAATTAAAATAATTGCTCAGACTGAGGATTTAGAGAGCAAAACACATATCTGAGGTCCTTAAACAAGTCATGTTTTACGAATTGATCAGGAGCTTAAAAATGCGTTTTTCCAATATTATATCTGAATGCTTTCGGACTAAATATGAATATAGAAAGATAAGTATAGACTTTTCAGCAGAATATTTATCAGAGAACCACATATTGCTGATATATAACAGAGAATGATCATGTTGTGATGGTTCTTTGCAATGCCAGAAGCCACAACCTTCCCATTTAGCAGAAAATTTCCAAGGCATTCACAATACTATGCAACTTGTTTGTTACATACGGAAAGATGCATGATAAAACGAACTTGTTGTTCTAGGATCAAGGAAATGGTACCCGAAACGTTGAACATGAGTCGCTCTGGAGGATCTGCTACTGAAGAACATCTTTAATCGTCTCGTGATGCAAATTGACCGTGATGTTCGAAAGATTTCGAGATTTAAGATTGTTAAACCATAGCAGATTCAGAACAACAGCTTCCATCAGAATAGTTATGGTGGCAATGTCCGAACATCATGAACATATGATACCGTACTCAAAACCATAGTTTATCTTACCTGCACCACATGTAACCACCAATTTACGCATCATAGGATTGCTTAAAACGGTTAAAACAAGCATCATCTTCAACTTAGCAAGCCAAGACAAATAAGTTCAAATGAAGCCAGATGCATTTCTTATCTTAAAAATACTAAATATACATCTCAATGTTTCATTAAAAGGCAGAAAACTTACCGTCAAAGCAGATTCTATCATGCAACTGAATTTGCTTCATCAGTATCAGGTATAATAATGTCCAGCCTCATCATAGGCTTGTAAATTTCGGGGACTTCTGCGCCTGCCTGCATGCACATTTCAACAACAGCAGGCGCCTTGCCATAAAACGTTTTAAGGGCGCTCTTCAATGGAGGCCCTTTTGGGTCTCGAACATGCCATACATAATTTGAAGGGATAACTTCCTCAATTACAGCATCCTGCCAACCATGTTTTCCATCTCGCCATTGGTGCTTGTATTCCCCGCATAGTTTAACATTATGACCCCAAGGTCCAACATGAACCTCCGAACAATATCCACACGCCTTCACAGTGTACTTCCCCATCAACTTCTTGACACCCCGTCTAACGATTTCATATGCATTGATTGTCTCTTGCGCAATTCTCTGTACGTCTTCCAGTGAAGGAGCTCCGAATCGCTCACTTGCCCTGTATGTATCGAAGTCAATCGGGGTGGTCTGGTTTCCCAAACGCCATGGAGTTGGCTCCTGGATAAAGCCCCCCCTATCTATCACTTTCTTTCCGATCATTCGGATTGGCTTTGTTCTTCTTCGAGAAGGGTACTCTGGTATTTCCACACCAGCTTGGATGCAGAGTTCTACTATAGCTGGAATTCGGTCATAATCAAACCGGGTCTCGTGCTTAATCCGGTGTCCAAACGGGTCATAGAGATGATATGACTCTATGGGTACAAGTACATCACTCACAGATCCCGTGATCCACGCGTGGAAGCCTCGTCTCTTGGCACTAGCCCGACCTAGGCAGTCCTGAATGTCGTGCCCCGTGTGAGCCACATGAACATGTGAGCACTTGCTGTTCATGAATAAGATTGAAACTTTATTTTAAAGTTTTAAAAACAGACTACCAATCAATCCACTCGAATTAAACCATACGACTTTTATTATAGAAAAGACAACTCGCCTGCAACTATATACGGGAATAACATGCAAGAGTTCTGTAACTCCCTTTATCAAGACTTTCCAAGCATGAAGTACCTCGTATGCTACAGGAACCAGATGAGGTACAAGCAGTCCATTTTTCGGAGGCTCAAGAGGCTTCTCAATACCCATTTCTGCCAGTTTTCTGTCTTTCCTTGCTGCCTTTTGGATCAGCCTAAAGGGAATTGGAAAGGGCTTCTTCTTTTTCTTTGGTAGCATGCGTGGAAGATCCACATTCTGGCGATCTATTGATTCTTTTTTCTTATAATTTGAGTCCCGTTCAGGTCTGTGGCGAGCACAGACGATATTTCTGGATACCATCGGCACATCTTTGTGTAGGTGCCGAAACCGAAACTGCAAATAGACTAACTTGCATTAGAAGAACGACTGGTTTGTGCTCAAAAAAATACATCTAGAAAATAAATAAATCAATAAATCAAGCCATTCAAAAGAAGTGTCATAAAACCTTCAACCTAAGGTTTTGCTGAGAACTTCTAAACTCCAAAAGCCCCAAGCAAAATCCTGCAAAATGTAAGCCAAGCTAAAGTATAAGGAAACATGTCGTGTCCTTCAATTTCTTCCTTGTTGCTGTATCAGTACATTTAAAAGTCTACAAATACTCTGCTCGGCGAAGGGATACATAAGTCACAAATCCTAATTCTAAGGTGTAAAGTTCAGGAAGGAAGAACTAGAATTCACCCTTTGGGATCGGATTCCATGACGTTGGCGGTACTGCTGGCAGATGTTGCAGCATTAAGACGCGAAGTATACCCTGTGTATTTGTTGATCACTCGCACCAGAAACCAGACACTGCAAGATATTATTAATAATTGTTACGAATTGAATTGGTTATTGTAACAAGTTTGATATGTGAACAGAAAATTAGATATATAATCACAAGAACAAGAGATTTTCTTATTTCAGCTATTTTTCCCTACATCCATAGGCAAGGAACATATAATCATTGGTAATCGGCAAGCTGGTACTACACTAAAGCAACATCTTTTCCACAAATCTCATGAGACTCGATTACATCCAAAAGCTGACATATGCATATTCCAAGATCACAAACTCCCAAGCACGAGTAAATCACACAATAGATAGACACATATAATTAGGGGAACTTTTCCCTGTCACGCCCTTACCGGAATTGCTGATTATGGACACTTACGACAAGTCATGTATTCCACATAAGCACCACATAAATTCACTTAAAACCACACAAGTCATCTACTTAGCTTTTAGAGTATCACAGAGCATCATGCGAAATGGACTTAGCTGCTTATGCCTATGCTTCTACAATTTCTTATGGTAATTTCTTCAAACGCCTTGCCCGTGAAAAAGCCTAAACTTGAAGCACTTAAGAGTATCTCACTAAGTTAACAACAGAAACTCATTTCTTTCACAACTTGCACCAATTATCCAGCCACAGAAAATGACTAAACAATCAACACTAAGTTATAGAGACCTCTAAAAATAACTGCACAAAGTTTAGAAGCAAACAGAGAGCTGCCAGTTCCTGACACGACAACACGTTTACACAATTGTCAATTTTTCATCATTTATATTACAGTAAAACCTCTATATATACTTGGTACCAGACTATTTGTATAACAATTGGGAAGTTATTACTAAATAGAGGTTGGTACAGATTCTCAACACTTAGGACCGGACTATTTTATAACAATTGGGAGGATATTCTTTATGTACAGTATTTCTACAGAGGTTTTACTGTACAGTAATACACTTGGACCCTACTATTTTTATAACAATTGGGAGGTTATTACTAGATAGAGGTAGATACAACAAAAGATTCTCGACACTTTGGAACCGAGTATTTGTATAACAATTGGAGGTTATTCCTCTATAGAGTATTCGTATATAGAGGGTTTACTGTGTACATAATCATGTAGAAACGTTTATGACCCGCTGACCCATTTTGACAACCCCTTCAGCTCCCCTCAATTTCAAAAACCCACAAATGAACAATGGATAAAGAACATTATATGAATCTGAAAACACTTTTCAGCTTATGAAGTGCAAAAAAAAAAGTAGCAAACTTTGAATAATTGAAGCAAGGAATAAATTTTTTACCTCGTACCCAGATGGATTTCCCGGCTATATAATTTTTTGTTTATGAAGTTGTGCTTAAAATTGATTTGTTGTTTATGATGCTCTTACAATTTGACATGGATATGATGAAGTGAAGGTAGAGAAGAAGCTGAGGAGATTAGCTAAAGTGAGAGATAGATACTAGTAATTATAATTGGGCCCGGGCCAGGTCCGTCTAAATCCAGATCCGTTAAAGCCCGTTTACTCGAAACTTTTTGTTTTATTGAAAAAGTTTAATTAAGGGCAGAACCAATTACTCATATTTATATATACATATATATTTTTCAGTGTTTTGAAAATCGGTCAAGGCGGCTGCCTAGGCGCTATTTTTCATAACACCACCGCGATTTACGAGTCTAGGCGGTATAAGACGGTGGACCGATTTATTTCGCCTGGGCGGACCAAGGCGGCTTAAGGCGGCCTAAGTCGGCAACTAGTGTGATTTTTTCAACTTAAATGACCTCAAAATTGAATAGTTCAAGAATTAAAGTTGTTTAATATGTCCTTTATTTTTGGAAGATTTCATCTTTTAAGTCAGTAACGGTTATTTTTAGATTCATGTAACCTCTTGGTCATTCAGAAGTACTAATTTATAAAAACATGGAATTCGAGAGATTTTTTTATTTATACTCTACCATTCCTACATATAAGAATTAATAAAAAAATTATGCTTTTCTATCATAAAATTTTATTATTATGCTTTTATAATATTTTGTTATGATATAATTCACATTTTAATTGTATTTATATATTTAATGTATTTAATAAGTATTAAAAACATAGAAAAATGCAAATCCGACTAGTCCCCGCCTAGTCATTTGGAGGCTCCGCCGCCCTGATAGCGCTAGCGATTTTTAAAACACTGATATTTTTATTATGATTCATAGTGGAAAAGATAGGATTTCAGAGTTTTTTAAACAAAGGGAAAAATATCGTTAACGAGAACTGGTGGTTACATCGTTAAGTGATACACTAAATAAATAAGAGAGCATTTTGTTGCCAAAAAGAGAATAGCATTAAAACGGGTTGTTGCTAGGCAACAAACTGAGTAACCTGGTTAGCTTGTCAGTTAGATTATGAATATAAATTTTTAATTATACAAAATTTTAATAGGATTGATCGTGAATCAAATTATGAAGTTAAATAAAAGGCTCATGAATTCGTGACATATTAACTCAAACTCTACATTTTGAGAAGTATATGAATAATTGATCACAAAATATGATTATAAAAACAGGTTTTCGGTCGTTATAGTGTAATGCAATCTATAAGCACATATGTATGATGTATCATAAAAGCAGAATGTATCCAACTTCTTAGATCAAACTCATGGTGTTTTTTTTTCCAGCATATAGATGTTAAATTACTTATGAAATGCTTGCAAAAGTAATTACTTATGAAAACTTTACTTATTTTGACGGTTTTCCTCTAGACACAACACACATAAAAAACCCCGGCTTTCAAGCTTTTAAAAACACAAAATTTGAATGCGTATGAAATGAATAATGTTATATATTGATAAAGTTTTATTCAAAATTGACTTTTCTAATACACGTGACTTGAAAAAAGGATTGAGAGTTTAATTCGCCCCACTAAGATTAAAATAATTAAAGACATTCGGATGCTCTTTACATATATACATTAAATAAAAATGATATAGTCAACGAAATATTTTTGTAAATCGTATTGTTATGTGAGAAATAGGTACCCTAGCAAGAAAATGTCATCTAAGTGATGTTAATGATGGTGTAATTTGAGGAGTGTATCCCATCTCCCTCATTAAAGGTATAAGTTTCTCATTAAGAAACTCATAAATTTCCTCAATTTGAGGATGAGATCTATCCCTAACTAAAAACACATGTTTCTTCCCTTTCACTTCCACTTGACTAAACCCAGGTTCTTTCTTCACATTCATTTCCTTCATCTTCTTCCTCACTTTTGCAGACTCATCCCAATTCCCACATGAAGCATGCACATTAGCCAACAACACGTAACTCCCCGAATTCGTCGGCTCTTGCTCAATCAACTCCTTCCCTATCTGAGTCACTACCCTATCATCCTTATGCAACCGGCACCCTCCCAATAACGCCCCAAGAACAGCCCCATCACGCTCGTGTGGAGGCATTTGAGCTACCACTTTCATCGCCTTGTTCGTTTGCCCTGCCCGGCCTAGCATGTCCACAAGGCATGAGTAATGTTCGGCTCTTGGTTCTAATCCATAGGCCGACTTCATTGAATCGAAAAACTTTTCTCCTTTTTTCACCAGGCCTGCGTGGCTGCAGGCCGTTAGGATTCCAATGAATGTTATCTCATCCGGGTTGGCTCCGGATCGTAGCATCCGCGCGAATACTTGTAATGCATGGTAAGCACATCCATGATTCGAGTATGCTAATATCATCGCGGTCCAGGACACAGTGTCCTTTGTGTTGAGTTGATCGAAGACAAATCGAGCTGATTGAACATCCCCACATTTAGCATACATAGTTACAAGAGAGTTTACGAGTGATGTGTCGTGGTCGAAATTGAAGCCAAGACGGATTGCTAAGCTATGGGTTTGCCCAAGCTCGACTATACTCTCACAAGCGGTGAATATGCTAGTTATAGTAGTCTCATTAGGCTTAAAATCGGAACGAAACATAAGGATCATATGCTTTAAAGCATCACATTCGGACCCATTTCTCGCGTATCCATCAATCATCGCGTTCCAACTCACCATATTCTTCTCCGGCATAGAACCAAAAAGCTCACTAGCTTCAACCATGGAGCCTTGATTAGCATACGCTGTAATCATCGCATTCCACGCAGCTATATCCTTCTTCGGCATCCGATCAAAATAAACCCTCGCTTGTTCAACCATCCTGTTGCTTGCTAAACCCGTGACCATCCCCGTCCACGTAACAGCATTCCGATGAGGCATAGAATTAAACAACTCCACAGCTTCATCCACTCTACTCCCATTCAAACAACCTGTTATCATAACATTCCATGAATACAAATTCCGCTCAGGCATCCCCCAAAAAACTCGAAACGCTTCATCAATTTGACCATTATCAACATAACACTTCACCATAACAGTCCAAGAAACAATATTTTTCTCGGGCATCCGATCGAAAAATTCACTAGCTTTATCAAGACGACCATTCTGAGCACAACCCGAAACCACAGTAGTCCAAGAAACAACATTCTTTTCGGGCATTTGATCGAAAACCCGAAGCGCCTCCTCAACATCCCCGATTCTAAAATACCCGGATACCAAACTAGTCCAAGAAAACACATTCCTTTTCTCCATTGAATCAAAAACTTCACGAGCTTTATCAATCTTCCCAGCTTTAACATACCCATTAATCATAGCGGATTCAGCGACAATGTTACGTTCGGGGATTGCCGAAAATACCCTCTCAGCTTGATAAAGATCGTTGTTTTTTAGATAGACAGTGATCATGGAAGCATAGGAAACGATGTCTCGATTAGGCATTTCATCGAACAGTTTCCGAGCTTCGTTGACTTTTCCTTGACGACCCAGATGGTTTATGTTTATGTTGTTGTCGTATGTGTCGGGAATTGTTAGCCGGAGGTTTGAGTTTCCGGTGACGGAGAGCGGAATCCGGCCGGGGAAATTGGTGGGGTGAGGTTTTGGTAGTGCAGGAAAGGCGGTGAAGTGGCGGCGGACGGCGGCGGGGAGATTTAATGGTCGGTTGCAGACACGAAAGCGACAGATCATGATGATGATGATGATGATGATGATGATGATGATGGCGGCTGAAATCCATTATTCGATCATCGGACTGAAGACGAGAACTTGAAAAGTAAATTAAATACCATTCAAATATTTTTTGGTAGAGGTGAATATATATTTATGGGATAAATTATAGAATGGCCTTTATATTATTACAAATTATCAATTTGATCCTCCAACTTACAAAATTTAATCAATCTAGTTTCGAGGCTATGAAATGCAGTAATTATAACTTCGCCTAATGATTTGAGATATTAATAATTGGTGATATTTCATAAGTAAGATAAAATTTGTACTTTGTTTAATAATCTTGAGATTACAATTGTACTATTTTATAAATATTGAGAATAAATTAGTAATTCCACATGTGTGCGTCAAATTATACACATCTCCAATAATATTAAAATTATTATAGAATTACATATTATGAATTTACATATATGAAATATGTATGACCGATCATTTACAAGTGAGAATAATGGAAATATGTAGTAGATTGAATAAGTTCCATAATGAAGAAAGACAATCAACCTTCATTTCACTTGATTTAATTTGACAATGTTAAAAGATAAGTTGTTTATAATTATTGATTACAGAAGATACATATTTTGAAATGATTCCTAGACTTATTTAAAAAGCTTCATTTTTGTCTCGATTTTTTATGTTATTTTGATCTCTTCTCAAATATAAATATATAGAGTATACTTTCCCCATACTTTCCTCAACATATGCAAAACATAAAATTAGATAGTGTTGATATCGTTACCAAAAAAAAAAAAAAGATAGTGTTGATATCCAATTTTGAAATTCAAGAACCATAAAGTTAAAATTAAAGAGCCATAATTGTAATTTGCAGTAACCACTTTTGGCGCCTTTGTCTTTATTCAATCATTTATCTTCCTCGCAAATTTAAATTTTCCGGGTTAAAATATACTCGTGCTATAAGACTTTTACTTTATTTTAGTGTACAAGAAAAAAGTCAGGTGTGACAGTTCACTTATGGTGTAACAACGATAAGAGGTGGGGTAATTTTGTAATTGAACAGGGAAAGGTGGCAAACTTGTAATTAAGAGAAAAAGCCTTATGCGCTGATGTCACATCTGGAGAGAGAAAAAGTTTTAATTAGTTTATTTAAAATGCATTTTCTCGCTCTTCCCGAACTCATTTTTCAAAAAAAAAAATTATACCACTGAACTTGTATTAATTAGTCGGTCATTTTGAGACCCATAGTTGCTATTTATAAGCAATTTTTATTTTTATTTTTCTATGGTTGTTTCGAATTAATACTCCGTTGTTCCAGCAGAATAGTACACTTGTTCCACCAGACTACTACACTTGTTCCACCAGACTACTACATTTTTTACACTCTCCGAGTATTCTGCTGAAACAAATGTAGTAGTCTGGTGGAACAGGTGTAGTATTCTGCTGAAACAAATGTAGTAGTCTGGTGGAACAAGTCTAGTATTTTGTTGTTCTGAATGAAATATTCTGTTGTTTTGAATTAATAGTCTGTTTGTTTCAAAATTATAGTCTGTTTGTTTCAGATTAATATTCTGGTGTTCCAACAAACCATTGTTCCTTAAACAATCTAATACACATATCACTCATCTGAAACACCTCGAAATGGACATCAGCACCTCCATCCTCATTCACTTCCACATTCTCCAGCTTCACCAACGCAAATACATTATATACCCTTCATTTTTAATGAAAAATAAATGGTTGTTCTGCATAATGAAAAATAATTGAATGGGCAGGCCTTATTCTCAATGGATTATGGTTGATAAACTTGACTTTTCTCATCCCTAACCCAACAGCAATAACATCCACAAGTTTCTCCTCCATGGAATCCCTCAAAAGCATCAAAATTTCCTCAGTCCCATAGATATTGATCGTCGCAATTACGAGATGGGGCTGCCACTTATTTAGAAAAGCCGGTGTTGAACACAAAATTGATTTCATTGAATCTGAGACTTTACCATGAAGAAGGAAGGGACGGCGACGGATTTCCATGGCCGGAGAAAGAAGGGGAAGTAGCGGCGGATGGCAGTTTCCATGGGAATTAAGAGGAAGTAGCGGCGAATTTCAATTCCTATGCATCTCTCCCCAAATTTCCGGTCGCCTCTTGCTCTCTTTAATCTTCACGCCATTCTCGCTTTTGAAAAGAAATTAATTGGAAAATTGTCTTTAGCGACCTAATTAATTATACAATTGATCCATTTCTCACCATAAGAGAGCTGTCAACCTCTTGACTCTGGTGCACAATCTATTTTATTTGTTTTATGTACATAACAATCTATTTTCTTTTTCATTAATATGTATTTTGAGCGACTTCCACTGAAGTATACAGTAGATACCTGTCAACCTGATTAAAAGTACATATATTGATATATTAAATTACAATTTTCAACTTTCTTCCTCCACTAAAAAAAGATAAAATTAAATATTAAAAACACTATGATGTATCAACCTTTTCTTCTTTCTTAATCCAGACCTTGCAACCATTACAATTATAAAAAAACCGGATTTTTTTACCTCAACCAATTATAGATATTGGATTGAATCATCTTCATCGTCTCAAATTTGCATCAATGTTAGAGGAACCCCATACTTACGTGGGGAGTCTACTATCCAACTTGATAAACTCACTTCCAATTGAGTTTGAAGATCTCAAAACATTTTGGGGATTCCAAGATGAACTCAACCACCTTCGCCAATCATTAGACGCCATTGCTCATCTTGTGGAAGATGCTGAGGATAAACAGACCGTGGCCGGACGGTGGCTGAGAGATCTCAAACAAGTAGCTTATCAAGCTGACGATTTGCTTTCCGAGTTGGCTTATCAAACTACTCGATTCAAGATTCGAAACCAGGAGGTATTTCTCTATAATCTCATACAATGTTTCTGTATTTCAATCTTAATGTGCCTGAATTTCAAACTTATTTCTATTCATTTATGGTTGCTTAACTAACAAATGAGTAAACTTGAGAGTTTTACGGTTCTTTATGATTGGTTCATGTTAGTCGATCCCGAATCATTTCGGGACTAATTGTTGTTGTAAGAAGAATAGATTTTGTGTATTTAATGGATATTAGTTTAATGATATCAAAATTTCAATGACTTTGTAATCACAAATTGAAATTTATGGTTATTGTCCCATGAAGATTGATCTCTGAACTGTACATGCTTTTTCCAACTAGGTTCATAACTTCTCTTCAATTTCAAGAGCTATCAACCATGTCGAAAAGGGTAAATTTCGTCGCCAAATGGTGCCTAAGCTTAAGAAACTGAACCAGTCATTAGAAAATGTTCAGAAGCGCGGTCTGTCCCTTCAGCTTAGTCCAATCCAACACAATTTGGAGGATCAGAATAGGTTGCCAACAGACTTGACCTTTGAGAACTCGGTTGTAGGTAGGAAAGCTGATGTAGTGAAATTTGCCAACCTGATTATTAGCTCTTGTCGCGAACAAGTTTCTGTTGTTTCCATTGTTGGACTTGCTGGTGTAGGGAAGACGGTTTTAGCTAAACTTGTGTGTCAAAAACTCATGACTTTAACCCGAAAACCTTTTGATGTTGAAATATGGGTGCGCGTTTCTAACAACAACTTTAATGAACACAGAATTTTGGGAGAAGTGTTGCAGTATTTGAATCCATCTATAGCGGGCTTAACCAATGAAGATGTAATTCTTGATCAACTCAAGAAAGAGTTGGTTACCAAAAAATTTCTTCTGGTACTAGATGATGTATGGAATTACGATGTTAGGCGCTGGTATGTTCTAAAAACTCTTCTGTCAAGAATTTGTACAAAGAATGGAAATGCTATTCTTGTCACAACTCGTTCGATGGAAGCGGCAGCCGTGATGGAGACTTCATCTGAGCACAGTCATCAGATCAATGCCTTGTCTGATGGTGAATGTTGGCTTATTTTGAATGAAAGGGCATTTGGAAATGTAACAACACCAGTCCCATCAAATTTAGAGGTCATAGGAAGGGAAATTGCCGAAAAGTGTGGTGGAATACCATTGATTGCAAGTTTTTTAGGAGGGATAATGGGATTGGGTAGGAACGAAGAAACATGGTTGAAAATTAGACGTGGTAGTGTTTTTAGAGGAAACCCCGTTCAGGATAATTTGTTTATGTTCATACAAATGTTTTATCACTTCCCCTCATATTTAAAGTCATGCTTTGTATTCTGTTCGAATTTTCCAAAAGGCTTCCTAATTAGAAAGGAAGAATTGATTTGGTTATGGATGGCTGAAGGGATTGTCGAGTCGTCTGACATGGGTAACAAGTGCTTTGAAGCCTTACTTGCAAGTTCATTGTTGCAAGAAGTAGAAAGAGATGATTATGACGATATCATACTATGCAAGATCCATGATTTTGTGCACGATATTGCATTGTTTGTGTCCAAATCTGGAACATTATTTGAGGACCATTTAGATAAAAAAAGATATCCCATCTATCGTATAGTTGCAGGTGATCCACTTGTACCAAGTTATATGGCCAAAAAGTTCCGAACTGTCATCGGTGGTACTGCTCCGATTCAAGAGATATGGAGGATGAAAAGGTTGCGGAGTCTGCACACAAATGCTGCTGGTAAAGTATCGCCATCATCATTCGGGAAAATGAAACATTTGAGATATCTTGATGTCTCAATTTCTAAACCCAAACACCTGTCTGACTTAGACACCAAGCTTTACAATCTTCAAACTTTGAATCTCTCAAATTCTAGCATCAAAGAATTGCCTGAATTCATCACCGAACTCTTCAATCTTCGAACTTTGAATCTTTCGGATTCTAACATCAACAACTTGCCGGAATCCATCAGCAAGCTCCACAGTCTTCAAACTTTGAATGTCTCAAATTCCAACATCAAAGATTTGCCCGAATCCATCAGCAAGCTCCACTATCTTCAAACTCTGGATGTCTCAAAGTGTAACATCAAAGCGTTGCCTGAATCCATCATCGAGCTCTGCAATCTTGAAACTTTGAAGTTCCTTGAATGCAAAGAACTTACCAAGCTTCCTAGGAAAAAGATCAACAATTTGATCAGTTTGAAGCATATTGCTTTTTCTTACGAGCACCAAATGCCATTCGGTATGGGGAAGTTGAACGGTCTTGAAACATTGATATTCTTTGTTGTCGGTCCCAACCGGGGAGGTAGCATTGAAGAACTTGAATGCTTAAACAATCTAAGAGGGAATTTGAAACTAACCAGGCTTGAGGAGGTCGGTGATAAGAAAGAAGCTGAGAGAGCAAATTTGCAGGGGAAAGCAAACTTACAAGGACTTGGTTTTATATGGAGTTATGAAGAAAACGACAGAAGTTCAAGGGACGAGGAACTGCTGGAAGGCCTTCAACCTCATCCAAACATAAAAAGAATACAGATTAAGTATTACATGGGAAAAAAATGGCCTCCGTGGATGTTGAGGATGAAGAGTCCAGGTGATGGTGATTCTTTTACAGTACTTAATAATTTGGTGGATCTCAGGTTAGAATGGTGCTACAACTGTGAACGACTCCCTCGCCTTGGAGATCTTCCTCATCTTAAATTTCTGAAGATGGATCACATAGGAAAAGTGAAGTGTGTAGATAATGAGTTCTATGGGATTGACGGTAAAGACAGTTGTATTGGATGCTTGAGATCGTTTCCAGCATTGAAGTCATTGTCTGTAAGCTGGATGGAGAATTTGACTGAATGGAGCTCTCCGTCGAATGTCAACAAGATTGCTGTGTTTCCTTGTCTTGAAAAGTTGTCCATTCAGTCTTGTCCTAAATTGACAGGTTTTCCAATGAGTGATCTGTCGGAACTCGTGAAACTCGAAATCAGAGATTGTGAGCAATTGAGGGTCGTTTTTGTCAAGCAGCAGTCGTATTCCTCTCTTACAAGTCTATCAGTTGTTGGATCTTCAAAGTTAACTTATCTCCAAAATAGGCTTTTGTCCAACATGTGTTTGATGGAATTGAGTGTAAGAAGATGTCAATGGCTGACGTTTATCCCGGAAAATTCAGGGAAAGCAAGCTATTTAACATCCTTAGAGATATATTGCTGTAAAAGATTGAGATGTTTTTCAGAGGAGATATTATGCAATCTCACTCACTTGCAGAATTTAAGTATTGGTGCATTCTCAGAGGAGTTGGATGACTTCCGCTATTTGAACAGAATCAAAGACCTTCCATGCCTTGAGGAGTTAGAAATATGGGGATCTGATTTTTTCGGTCGTGAAATGTCTTCTCTTCCGAATCAACTTCAACACCTCACTGTCCTGAGATCACTGAAGATAAGAGGATTCACAACAATGGAAGTATTGCCAGAATGGTTGACGAATCTTCAGACTCTTCAGTTCCTTTCTCTTGATTATTGTAGGCATCTCCGTTGTCGACCAACAACAACAATCCTACAACGTTTCTGCAGTCTAATGCATCTCAACATAAACTGCTGTCCCATTCTTGAGGCAAGTGAATCTGAATGCTTGCAGTCTTTGGACACAAGAATCAAAGTTGAGTTTTCACATATTTCAAACGCCAGAGTCCGTTTGTGATATTTCTTGGATGAATTTTCTGTATTTAACTTTGTTTGTTACTGCTTGTAAGGCTATCAAATGTAATAACAAGATTTAGTTTGTGTTGTTGATAGTTTGTAAATAAAATTTTGTACGAATAAAACATTCTTCGTCATCTTTACAGAAACTTTTATGTGAATCTGAATCATTATGATGCTTTCGGTTGTGCTAAACACTGATACAGGCTTTAAGATGAGAATGCAATTTCAAATTTGTATACTTTAAGACAGAGAGAAGGGCTCGATTGATCCTCGAATCAGAAGGAGATAAAGTAATCTAAGAGAAACCAAAGAGCGTTTTGCTACTCTTTGGGGGTTTTGCTATGGTTGACTTGTGGGATAATGATGGTAATTGTACAAATTTTCTGTTATTTAAGTTCAGTTCGAGATGATTTATGATGATATTCCGGGTGAAATTGACATCAAAACTAGGAAGGTACTTACTCTGTTCTAGTAGTATAACCTTCAAGTTGTTGAATGTTGCTAAGTTGCATCTATGAGTTTTCTTCAATAAATTTGATGAACACGCTTGATATTTTATACCTACTCATATCTTCAGTATTCTAGCAGTGGAAGTTGAGGCTGCAGGATGTTCATCATATAATCATCTATCAGAAGCTTATCAGGTAATTTCTTGAAGAACATGAAATTTGGGTTGTTCTAGAGATGCAATCTTTTTACACTTTGGTTGTTCTCGAGAAGCAGAATTTTGAAATCATCAGCTATTGTATTAGGTGTACTATCTCGAGGCCGATAATGAGGTTGCCGTCGAAGATAATATAACCGAAAATGAGGGTTCTGTACTCGAGAAAAAGTAAGCTCCCTCTTTTTATGTTGCAGCAAGGATTCTTCTGTTATAAGCATTGCATAAGCAACTTTATTATGGTTGCTACAAAATTGCAGTTATTATCGGTAAGATTATATGTGTTTTCATACATGTTTTAGGGAAGTTGGAGTTGTGATTCATAATTTGCAAGGAGGTTTCTTCTGGGACGGTTGTCTTTGTTTTCGGGCTGCTGGGAGACGTTTAAAGCTGAGATTTTCAGTTTTAAAGAGGCACTTTCTTGGTTGAAGGATCTCCAAACCAACCATATTGTGTTCAAATCGGATTGCCAATCAACTGCTATTTTTCCCTTCTTTCTTATGCGGGTAGTCTTCATATGACTGTAAAGACTTGTTCAAACAATTTAATCATGTTTTTTCGTGTTTTGTTCATTGACCAGCGAACCAGGCTGCCCATTTGTTAGCTTAAGCAGCTGGCTCTCAGACTGGTTTGTTGGATTGGTTTGATTTCATCCAGTTTCCGAGGCAATCTCCTTTCGAGAGCTCATTGCTAACGATAGCATTCTTTTAGTAAAAATATTCTCCTCTTCTGAGGCGGTTTACCTGATATTAGTATTAATAAAGTAGCTAAAGAAGATGGTGAGTAGCATAAACAGACACATTAATAAGTGTTTTATGAGCTCTCCAAACTTGCATATGGCGGGCTCGTTGCACGCTACCCGGTCTAGTTCTCTAGTCTTTTAGAACCTCTGAGTTCTTAAACAAGTATATGAGTTTAGGTAAGAAGGAACAAAAATAGAAGTTATTCTATTTAGATATAGTCATTTGGTTACAAACATACATAGTCAACTCCTATTTTTTCCTAGTCAACTCCTTCTTGGGCATCTTCCCACCAAATAAAATAAAGGCTTAAACTATATGCAGGTTCCTAAATTTGGTCAAAAAAGTCACTTTGTCCCTTCAATTTCTGGAACGTCTTATCAGCCTCCTCAATTTGTGAAAAATGATACACTTGCCCCACCCAACTTGAATAAAATGATGCACTTAGCCCCCATGTCTCATGTGGTGCTGACGTGACAAAAATATACCCATGTCTCGCTGATGTGGCAAAAATATTAAAATGAAGAGAAAGTGGAGGAGTGGAAAAGAATAAAAAAAATATAAAAAAGACTCTTAAATTTTATTTTATTTTAATTTTCCATCTCTATCTTCTTTCTCTCTTTCTTTCTTTTCATTAAAAAAAATCCAAAGAACATTCCGGTGCCCGATTCTGAAATTTCAAATTTTGTCCACCGGAATCTGGCCGCCAAATTTTGGAATTCCAAAATTTACCGTTGGATTTCGGATTTCCGACAACCGGATTCTGAAATTTTAGATGGAAGAAGAATAAAAAAGAAGAAAGAAGAAAAATATGCAAAAATGAAGAAATTAAAGAAATTAAAGGGACTGATTTTGTAATTTTGTAAGAATTAACTTTATAATTTTTAGAAGAGTGTAGCTCACCCGCCGAAATGAGTGTGAATATGGATGAAAATAGATTAAGTGTATCACTTTTCACAAGTTAAGAGTACTAATAGAACTTCCCGAGAGTTGAGGGAGCAAATTGACTTTTTTGGTCAAAGTATTGGTGGTTGATAGGTTAAGCCTAAAATAAAAGTTAAAGAACTTTTCTTGTTTATTTTGTATCCTCAGCTTGTTATAATTTATGTGCTCTATTCAAAAGCATCCCCATTTTAGAGCTGTTGTGAAGAATGGCAGAATCAGTAATTTCAGACATAGCTGCTGGACTCATTTCAAAACTTGCTTCTTTGGTACTTAATGAATTAACCCTTTCGTGGGGTCTCAGGGATGAGCTTGTGAAGCTCAAAACAACGGTTTCCATCATCGAAGCTGTGCTTGTTGACGCGGAGGAGGTGTCCATGAAGAATTATGAAGTCATAGACTGGCTTGGATTGGTGAGTGAAGCTATGTATGATGCTGATGACTTGCTCGATGATTTATCAACTGAGTTCTTGCGTCGTCAACTTATGGGTCCCAAAAAGGTGCGTCTTTTCTTTTCAAGTTCTAATTTTGGTCTCAAAATGGGTCGTAAGGTTAAGACCATTAGAGGAAGGTTAGATGAAATTGCTGCAGCTCCAAAGTTCCATTTTGTGGAGAGGGTTTCGGTAGCCAACGGCACGGGCTGGGACAGAGCCCGATCCTATTTCTATCCCCTTACAGTCGTTGTTAGCAGAGACCAGGAAGAAGAGGAGTCGATTGTAGAGCTTTTACTCTCTTGTGATTCTGACAAAGAGAATGTGTCTGTTGTTCCAATTGTTGGTATGGGAGGTTTGGGGAAGAAAACACTTGCTCACCTCGTTTATAATGATGAGAGGGTCACAAACCATTTTGAGTTGAAGATGTGGGTTCGTGTGTCTGCTGACTTTGACACGAAATTGATGGTGAAAAAGGTTTTAGAATCTGCATCTGGGGAGTCCGTTGAAAGTTCTGAGATGGGTCCATTAAAAAGTCTCCTCCATGATAGGATTAACGGGAGGAGGTACCTGCTTGTATTAGATGATTCGTGGAATGAGGATGCAAGTAAGTGGTTCGCCTTTATAGACATGTTAGGAGGTGGTGAAAGAGGAAGCAAAATTGTAATAATCACACGACTAAGAATGGCAATCTCCATAGATGAATTAAGAGTACTACCCCGAGATGAGGCTTGGTCATTGTTCAAACAAATGGCATTCAAGCAGGGACAAGTCACAAATCCCAGCCATGAGGCGATTGGAAGGGAAATTGTAGACAAGTGTTCTGGAGTTCCTTTAGCCATAAGAGCAATAGGAGGTATGATGTACTCTAAAGATTCGGAGTATGAATGGCTGTTGTTCAAAAATGAAGAACTCTCGAAGATATGTGTGCAAGAATATGATATTCTATCAATTTTTAAGTTGCGTTACAATCGTCTTCCTTCACATTATAAGCATTGTTTTGCTAGTTGTAGCTTATATCCGAAAGGCTACAAGTTTTGTTTGGATGAACTGATATATCTCTGGACGGCACAAGGATATCTTAAGTTAACAGATCCAAATGAGCATTTTGAAGATGTAGGGTTTTCATATTTCATGGATCTTTTAGGGTTGTCGTTCTTTCAAGATCTTGAGAAGGATATGTATGATGATATCGTGAGTTTCAAAATGCGTGACTTACTGCATGACCTGGCCATTTCAGTTGCAGGAGATAATTTTTCAGTCCAACATTCTAAAATGATATCTATTTATGATAAAACTCGGCATGTGTCATTTGTGATTGACGGGAACTCTATTTTGCAAGATTTTCCATCCCTTTTGGCGGCAAAAAGGGTAAGAACTTTATTGAAATTTATTCAAACAAAAGTTCCAATCGAAGATCTCAACACAATATTCTGTAATCTGAGATGTTTGAGGATGCTAGATTTATCTTACATGGGAATTAGTTTACTCCCAAGTTCCATTTGTAAATTGAAGCATCTTAGGCATCTTA
The DNA here is from genome assembly GCA_028411795.1 of Euphorbia peplus. Lineage (NCBI taxonomy): Eukaryota > Viridiplantae > Streptophyta > Magnoliopsida > Malpighiales > Euphorbiaceae > Euphorbia > Euphorbia peplus. The sequence continues at coordinate 28,824,594 of CP110837.1, forward strand.
ATCTTTCATACAATACAGATATCAAGAAACTTCCAGATTCAATCACCAATCTACAAAACTTACAAGTGCTACTGTTAAGTTTTTGTACACAGCTCATGCTACTACCAAAAAATATCACAAAGTTGGTCAATCTTGAGCATCTTGACAATGATATGTGTAATGCGTTGACTCATATGCCACGAGGTATTGGACAACTGACTCGACTTCGGAAGTTATCTACATTTGTTATTGCCAAGCATAGTTCTGTCTCCAAGCATTGTGGTGGGCTTGATGAGTTACATGCATTGAACAACTTGCGAGGTAGTTTGACAATAAAGAATTTGAGATATGCGAAAAGTACATATGAACGCGAAGCAGCAAATTTAAATGCGAAGCAACATCTCAAGAGCATAGAATTAAGATGGAACGAAGATGGAGGTGATAACGGTGATTATGGTGCATATGATGAAACGGGATTGGGAGCGTTACGACCACATCGAAGGAACTATGGAGAAAATGATAGAAGTTCAAGGGACGAGGAATTGCTGGAAGGCCTTCGACCTCATCGAAACATACAAAGAATAAAGATCACGCATTACATGGGAGAAAAATGGCCATCGTGGATGCCGTGGATTACGAGTATGGTGGATCTTAGGTTAGAACGGTGCAGCAACTGTGTAGAACTCCCTTGCCTTGGGGATCTTCCTCTTCTGAAATATCTGAAGATGAATCACTTGGGAAAATTGAAGTGCGTAGATAGTAAGTTCTATGGGATTGATAGGGAAGGCAGTAGCATTGGGTGCGTGAGGTTGTTTCCGGCATTGATTTTGTTGTCTATAAGCCATATGGAGAATTTGACAGAATGGTGTTCTCCATCAGATGGCAATAAGGTTGTTTTGTTCCCTTGTCTCGGAAATCTGTCCATACAATCTTGTCCCAAATTGACTGGATTTCCCATGAGTGATCTGTCTGAACTTGTGGAGTTAGAAATCAGAGATTGTGAGGAACTGAGGATCCTAACTTCTAGGCAGCAGTCCTTTGCCTCTCTTACAAGTCTATCAATTGCTGGATGTTCAAAATTCACTTATCTTCGGAATTGGATACTATCTAACAAGTGTTTCAAATTGTGTGTAAGAAGATGTGAATGGCTGACATTTGTTCCAGATGATTTGGGGAATTTAACATCCTTAGAGATATATGGTTGTAAAAGATTGAGATATTTTCCAGAACAGATACTAGGCAAACTCACTCAGTTGCAAAATTTAAGTATTGGCGCATTCTCAGAGGAGTTGGATGATTTCCGTTACCTAAATCGGATCAAAGACCTTACACGTCTCGAGGAGTTAGAAATATGGGGATCTGATTTATTTGGTCGTGAAATGCCTTCTCTACCAAATCAACTCCAACACCTCACTAACTTGAAATCATTGAAGATAATGGGATTCACAACAATGGAAGCATTGCCGAGATGGTTGACTAATCTTTGGTCTCTTCAGTACCTTTCTCTTGATTATTGTAGGCATCTCTCGTGGTCTCCATCAACAACTACAATCATACAATACCTCCCTGATTTAACACATCTCAACATTTACTGCTGCCCGATTCTGGAGGAAAGTAAATCTGAATGGTTAGAGTCTTTTGACAATACAACAATCAAAGTTGAGTTTTTGCATGTCTCAAAAGTCAGAGTCCGTTTGGGGTATTAGTTGGATGAGTTTGATGAATTGGATTCCGAAGGTAACTTGACCCTTTTCTCTTTATGCATACACCCATCTTATGCTTACTTTTTCTTTATGCTAAACACTTAACCTTTGTTTGGGTCAATCAATTTCAGACCTTTCTGTGGGCAGAAGATTGAGAAACACGGAAAAAATGTGCGCTGCAGTGATACTATACTCTAAAAAACCCTTTTGCTCAAGTGTGCCATCCTTATCTAAAAGAAATCAGAGAGTTTCCGAACCAAAAGAATGCCAAGGTACTTGTCCTCAATTATGTATTACCCGAGTTTGATATTTTGTTTTGATCTTTCATGCTAGGGTGTTGCTACGGTTGGGGGTTCAAAATGATGGTAGATTTATAAATTTTCTGTTAATCTAATGAGTTACTTTTCGTCGAATGCTGTTTCACAGTTTGGTTGATTTCCAGGAGCAAAATTTTAAATCGTCAGCCATTGTATTAGATATTACTTTCTCGAGGCTTATAATGGTATACTGATGAAGATAATAGAACAGAGGACAAGGATGCTGCACTTGAGAAGAAGTAAGATTCCTCTTTTATTTCGCAACATGGATTTTATACGTTATAAACATTACATAAACATGTATATATCTTTTCACTCGTATTTTCAAGCAAATTATGGTTCCTAAAGAGCTCACGCTTATTATCAGTAGCATATAATGTGTTCTGTGTGTGGATGTTATATCAATACAGTGTTTTTTTCTAATAACAGCACATGTAAACTGGGTAATTTCAATTTTAATTAGTGAATTCTTTCGGTTTGTTGTTGTAAATTGATAGGGGAAGTTGGAAGATGTAGCTTATGAAGCTGACGACTTTATTTCTGAGTTGGCTGTGGAACTTCTCTTCTTCGGATTCAATGTAAGGGGCATGTATAATCAAATCTCATCCGCTATTACAGATTCAGATTTTATGGTTACCGAGCCAAAACTATAATCTGATGAAGATTGATTAAAAGCAAAATTTACTTAAGGTTGTTTCTTCTTTCTTCCAGCATTGAAATCGTTGCGTCTATGTTGGATGGAGAACTTTAACTGACAAGAGCTCTCCAATCGACAGATTTATCCTCGTTATATTTCCGTGCCTTGAAAACTTGTACTATATTGACAGGTTTCCCTGCGAGTGATTTTTCAGCACTTCCGCATCTCGAAATCAAAGATTCTGAGGAATTCAGGTTCATATTTGAACTACAGTCCTCCCTTTCCCCGTAGGCTGTTCAAAATTGACTTATCTTCGAAACCAGCTTCCATCCAACACTTGTTTCAAGGACTTCAGTAGAAGAAAATGTGAACGACTGACAGACAAATTTAGCGAAGCTGAGCTCTTTAACCTCCTGTGAGATGTATTGCTGTAAATGATTGAGATATTTCGCGGAGGAGATATTATACAAACTCACTCAGTTGCAGAATTCAAGTGTCGGTGCATTCTCAGAATGATATCAATACTGGAGCAGAATGATGATTGCTATTCTTGTGGTTTGTTTGAGGACTCGGGAACAAGTTGGCTTGGCAGCATTAACAAAATGGTTAGACGGTTAGACGACTAGACGGCTTTAGTGTTTGACATTAGGAGCTTGTTTGGTAAAGCGTTTCGTGGGAGCATTATAATGTTTTGGAAGAGCATATAGCATTTTTATTCCAATATGCTGATGATATATATAGGTGTTTGGTTAAAAAATTGTAACTACAACATTTAGCGTTTTGGAAACAAAACGGAGCATTTCGCGAAAAGCGTCCAAATTGGAGCTTTTCACGAAACTCTAGTTTGTATTTTAAACCAGAAGCAGACTTTAACCAAATTACTGTAACTTATTATTTATTTATATTTATATTCATATTAGTCTTTTCGCATGTTAACAGCTACAGTTTTTTTGTAAGTTTTCCAAACATTAATTATCTAACACTATTAGCAAACAACAGCTAACAACAACAGCTGCAAAACTAATCATAACTAATTACCAAATTAGGGAAAAATTTACTAATAATTAAGCAGAAGATGCTGTAGCATTCTAGGCTTTCCTCTCATAGTGATGATAAATTGCTGCTCCAGACAGCACTGCCAAAGTTATGGCCTGTGCATGCATCCTAAAATACAATAAAAAATATTAAACAAAAAATTCTAAACAGTATTCTAAAAATATAATTCAACATCAATAAATTGATTTAACTGAATACAAAATAATTTACCTTTTAAAATTGATTTATACTATTAATCTTGTTAAAAATAATATTGATTTTGGGATATTTTTAGTTTCAAAAAGCATGAACATTATGTATAAATATGTACCTAGCATGAATGAACCTAAGGCTTGGCTTCATAGGAGTTTTAGAAGTTGAATAAACTAGAGATCCTCCAACTGCTGTTGCCCATAATGCCCCTGCAAATCACTATAATTATCACTTAAACTGCGATTAATTAATCATTCATGCATGTATATCAAACAGTGCCAGAGACAAAAATCATTTACCTCGGAATAAAAAATATATAAATTAAGCTGAAATTCTATTTGTCAAATCTAGGACAAGATAACATTGTGTTGTCCTGAGTAAGACAAATATAAATGTAATAATTCAGAATTCGTATTTTTTTCCTATCCGAAAAAAATTGAAGTAGAATGAAAGATGTTTGCACACACTTTTTTTGGTAATAAATGTTTTGCACACACTGAATAGAATAAATCGTAGAGAAAATTTTAACACTATTAGCTTTTTTTAAGACGGAATGATGTTTGAAACCATTCGTTTCAGAATGGACCGAGGTGCAACGACTTATGTGCACATCCTCATTCCGCCTGAAACCATCCTCTCAAAATAGCATTCAGTAGCTGAGGTGCAATGACCTCCGTGCACCTCCCTTGCCGAAAGTGCAAGGATGTCGTGCAGTTCCGGACGTGTGTATATATGAATTACTAATTGTTACCAATGCTGGTGAGCTTGTTCTTCGAGACCCAAGATTGAACTGACTCCATGTTGTTGAAGATTTGTCTGAAACTAATCAATAGAAATTTTAATTAATGAAGAAGAATGAGTGAAGTGAATAATAAAGTAGATGAAGTTAAATATTTATAGTGGAAAAGAAACAGGAAATTAATATTTATGGCCCCTTGGTTAGTCTTCTTTTTAGTAGTATATCATTAATTTACTAATTTTTTTACTTTTTATTGGAACACTGAAACCTTAAACTGGAGGCTCTACTGTCCTGGTTTTGTTACCTGTTCATCCCTCGTTGTGAGCCGTTGGATTAGTTATGTCAGTTAATTCTGAAATTTTTTTTGCTACGAAGACTTATCTATAAAAATGTAAAATCAGGAAAATAACCTTATATAAAATGATGTGAAAAATACACCAAATTAAGCTCAAATTTATGATTCCATATAATTAAAGGTGTTGTAACAAAAATTAACACGCCATATATAGACATTCGACGAAGATGATTTGTTTGTTTTTAAACTGTAATCCTATATTGTAAATAATATGATTGACAATGCAAGTTAGATCGTCAAATTTTATAATCAAGTTTTTAGTTAGTACCACTTTTGGTACACATTTTATATAACAAGCCTAAATTGATATTTTCAAAAAATATTATTTTAGTAATCTATCCATTAAATGAATAGTCAATAGGAATGTGAGATCTAAGCCGAAATCCAACAAAGACGCTATAATAGATTCACAACAACCACATTATCAAAATGTATGGCCAATTTCAGCAGCCACAATCTCCTAATCCAACCATCAAACAAGTTTAGGTGGGTCAGACATCATCACATCCGACGACAGTGCTGACAATGTGTTTTGAGACTTGTGCCTGACCATTTATGAACCCATTTTCTAACAATAGTTGGTAAGCACACTCTTACTTCACCATAATCAATATTAAAAATTGCTAAGCGCTAGTAAAGCGGCAGAGGACCTTCCAAGATTAGTCGGAGTTTTTGAATCAAGTCGGTCAGATTGGTCAAATCAGAGTCTTTTGTTTTGAGCGCTTAGAATTCAAAGCGTCCATTATTTAAAACAACGATCATAATAAATGACGTTCAATTACTTTCTCATATTTTTCCTACTTTATTCACTTTGATCATCGGAGTATATTCAAGAGTCAAGCCGGATTCATACCACGAATCCGACCTCTCAAATCGAGGAGAGATTGAAACTTGATTCTTGTACTTGTTAAGCCCAAGCCCAAAGAAGAAAGCCTATTAAACAACTCTGTCTCTCTAAAACTTCCAGCTCAATCTTCTTCACCCAGCCATAGATAAAACCTCTTTAGAAATCTCCAGATTTTATTATTTTCCCGCCAATTCAAAATCTAGGTTCCGTTTTGACATTGATGGTTGAATTGAATCTTGTTGTTCTGTAATTTGAGAATAAGTAAGTTGGAATTGAAAATTAGGAAATCCAATGGGAGCTTCAAGTAGTAGAACTCGAAAACCCTTGTCAGATTGCACAAACACAGTTGAAAACCTAACCCTAACCCTAAATCAATCTCAATCTTCTTCCACTTCCACCAAAAATTCTTCATCCATCATCAAACGCACCCGATTCATAAGCGAAAACACTGCCACAACTCCCGCTAAAACCCGGGCCGACGGAGCAGCTGGATCTGGTAAAGGTAAAGCTGATGGGGAGCTAACGGAGTCTGGTGATGTTTTGGTTTCTAAAGCTTTCACGCCTCGGAAATCGTCTCTTGATCAAGGTAATTTTGGGGTTTTAGGGTTTTCAGTTGGGGTTTTTTGTTGTATTGCTTTGATTTGTGGTTATTGATTGGTTAATGGATATCTGTTACTTAGCGGATTCGACCAAAAGCTCGAGCTAACAATATCTTTTATATTGTTGATGGATGAATACACTTGGGACCGGACTATTTGTATAACAATTGGGAGGTTATTCTTATATAGAGTATTCGGTTCTACTGTATTACATTAGTATCAGACTGGGATTCAATAATGTATGTTTGGATGGTCATTTTAAGAATCTTAGATGTTTGAGAATTTGAGATACTATCTGAGTTTGATTCTTTTAAATTGCTGTGCTGCTTCTGTTATCATAATTGACACTGCCTTTTCCACTCTGTTTACGCTTGGTAGGTGCTGCTTCTGGTACCATTAAATCGCGTAATTTGATCAGTGCAAACACTAGCAAAAGTTCCACTAAAACCCAGGATCAAGCCACTGGATCTAGTAACACTGCTAAGGTCAAAGGCGATGGGAAGCTAACTGAACCTGGGGGCAAAGGCAATGAGAAGCTAACTGAACCTGGTGATATTTTCCTCCCCCCAGTTTCCACACCTTCTCGGACTTTGAAACCCTCGTTTCCTGAAGGTAATATTGAGGTTCAATTCTTCAATTGGAGCTTATTTTTAAGTTTTCGATGTGGAGTTTTCTTTTTCTGTTTTTTGTTTCCTTCGTAATTATTAATCGTTATGAAATTTGGTGGTGGAGCAAAAATTTTCCTCCGACTTACATTTTGATGTTCTCTTCTTTGATTGGATCTTAGTTTTTAGATTTTGAATTGGGGCTTTCTTCTTATGTTTGTCATTCTGTTCGTAAATACTGATTGCATTTTACATGAAATATTCAGGTGTCTATATATATATATATATACATATTCCTATGGATAAACAATAAGTGTACAGATTGTGAAAATGAATATTAGATTTGAATTTTTATGAACTTGCCTAGTTATTTCAGTTGGATTTATGTCTACTACTTCAATATCAGATTGGGATTCCAAATTTATGTTTGGATGGCTGTAAGATGTTTGAGAATACCATCTGATTTTGAGTTTCTAAACTGTTTCTCTTGCTTCTATTATCATAATTCACAATTTCACATTGCCTTTTCCACTCTGTTTATTCTTGTTAGGTACTGCGAGGCATGAAGCCTTTGAGCCATCTCCAGTTTATGTTCGGAGACCATCTGCTGTTAAAATAATGAGAAAAGAGAAGGAAATTGTTGTGCCTAAGAGTTGCTCTCCTGCATTGAAAACTCGGTCCAAGAGGTATAACTATTAATTTCCTCTGCTATTTGGCAACAAGTTATTACCAGCTGATTTGTCTATTTAACTTCAATGTAAATGTGGAAATTCTAGTAATGAAGCATTCATCGTAGTATAGGTGAATTGAATTCAGGGTGAGCGCAAAGTGACTAGCATCACATTTACTTAATGCTTTCCCAATCGATCATCTATTTTAGCTTTTGAGATTTTATTTGTTGATGTCTTGCAAACTTTTCAATTCTCAACTAATAGCTTGAAAATACTTCGGCTTTAGAGAGATGCATTGGTTTCTACATTATGCAAAGTGAAATAGTTTTCAGGTTTTGTTTCAGTTTTTGCAAATGGTAGAGCCGAAGGGATATAAATGGTAAAAGCAAGCGAAAACTGGCTTTGACTCTTGAGTCTAAGTTAGCTGCTAATGATGATTATGGCTTCTAATGACCTGAAAGCTTACGAATTCAAAAACAAGTTTCTATTTAACTTGTGAACGTTCTGTTTGAATAGCATATAAAACATTGTCGTTTTCTGCAACTACATATGAATGATTGTATGATTCCCTGTTTTTACCTTGGTTCTTTCCTTGCCAATTCCATCTCTTGAGACTTCGAGGGTTGATGAACTAAACATTCTTGTCTTGGATTTTATCCAGGGATAAAATGAATGAAGCTGGAGTTTCCAGTCTATCCAAATCTTGTCCACCACCAAGGAAGGTTTGGAGATTCTTACCCATTTATCATTGCTGCAACTCTTGCTTTCATTTGCGGCTTTGATGTTGTTTTGTTAAAGGAAATCAAATAGTTGTTTGTTCCTTTGCTAGGAATTCGGCCTAATACATACACAACCCCTCCAAGTCCATAAAAGCCATTTGCCCTCTCGAACTTTGAGAACAGTCGATTGGCTCCCTGAACCGATTTTGCTTAGATGATCTATCTGTCCCCCGATTTTTCTTTAAGTAATCTTTTGTTTCCCTGGACTTATTTTAAATGATATATTGGGCCTTAACTGGCTTACCATACTCGCTTTAGCTTGTCTAGGTCTCCACTTGCTCGAATACTTTGGACTTAGGGGGTTAATCGTGTTACTTTAAGTAGCTTGCATGAGTTAAGCATATCTTTCATAGACTCGAAGGGATTAATCAATCGCTTCAAAGCCGGAGGGGTCACTAGACTTTCTGGACAAGTTTGTAGGGCTAGGTACGTATTAAGTCTTGGAATTCTTTGGATAGAATTTTGGCACATATATCCATGTTCCCCAGTGTTATATCTAATGCTCACATAGACCATTGGATAGAGTTATATATTGGGATAACTGGTTGGATCAGTTGAGTTAGCTATAGAAATTTGGGACTCTGGTCTTTGGGGTACAAAGGCACACCTTTGCTTGCCTTAGGGGGTGCTAAGGCGCTCGGGCCTAGTGCCTTGTGTTCCTGGAGGTGAAGCATGCCTTATATTGATTTTGGTTTGTCGCTACGTCTTACGATCACTTTATTCATCCTGCATATTTGCTGAGCTTCTCACCTTGAAATCGAATTTCACCCGTTGTATGAATTTTTGCGTTCAGTCAGATTTAGCTAATCCGGTCCACTCGTTGCATAATTTATACTAACTTACTGCCTTGCATTTGATAGAGTATCCCTGTTAACGGTTGCTACCATTTCCCAATGTTCTTGCAGAGACAACGCAGGACCACCTCGAAAGAAGATGCTGCCATCCACAACCTACCACAAGATTTTATTGAGCAGCAGAAAGCTTACTTCGCAGAAATTGATGCTTTCGAACTGTCGGAGGAGGAAGTTGATGTACTTTCCGAGGAGGAATCTTCTTAAATCGACAAATTCAATTGGATCAACACGAGATAAATGAAGTATATATTCAGCATGAGTTAACAAAAGGAGCAATCTCTGAAGATTGCATTGTATAGTTGAGGTTAGTTTGATATTCTGTTCAAATTTTTACTAACCGATATTTTGTAAGCGCTTGTTAGTTAATATGTAATTCTGTGTAGCTTAATGTACTAGGAAAGAGAGATAATGGTTCCTTAAGTAAGAAAAACAGCATATTATTACACATTTATGAAGAACAAATCTTAGTAAACTCCAGTTCTAACCCTTGATTCCCATATTCATACATGCTAGAGAATTTAAAAAACTAAAGCTATTTATTTATTTATTTCTCATATTCTCACTACCGACCGTCATTAAAGTTTGGGGTCTATTTTTATAACGGTAGTTGAGTTTTATTTTCTTTCAATCCCATCACTGAACTTCACATTTGATTTCAATTAAGTCATTCCAACCAATATATGCATAAAAACTCGTTGAAATATTGACGTAGCACAAAAGACATTAGACTATATGCTAATAAGCTTCTCGTCGAACGAGAATGTGATTTTAAGCTTCCTGTTAGACGAGGATGTGATTTTTAGAATTCTTTGTGTTTTAGGATGTGATACGTGGCACTCATGCGACTACTATCTAAATGTGATGCTTAGTTGGTATATAGTTCACTGGTTTTTGTGCCACGCCAACGTTGCATCTTATATTGGCTATTGGAACACATTGATTGGAGTGACTTTATTGAAATCAAATGCGAAGTTCAATAATTTTATTGAAAGAAAATAAACATCAACAACCTTAATGCAATAGACCCTAAACTTCAATGAATGTCAGTAAATAGTAGCCGGTTTCTTGTCTCACGGACCCAGTTTTCAATTGAGTTTCCTGCAATTTTTCCTCACTTCCCCTTGGTTTCCTGTGAGGGGGTTAATGTTGCTCATTTTAACCATAGCTTGAGCAAAATCATTGAAGAATACGGTAGGATCATTTGCATAAGTTTGAACTAGAAAATCTGAATAATTTCCATCATATAGAACTTGATCCGAATGAAGGAGACCCTTCTTGTTCATCAGATTTTTATAGTAAAAATTATCAAAATGATGTGGATTCTGAAAATCAAGAGATGCAATAACATCATCACGCCCTTTAATGGGGCAGATTTTCTTCAATGAATTGGCAAAATATGGATCGATCTTCGGATCATTGTAGATATGATCTCGAAATGATGAGCACCTTGAAAATCCTATGGTGTGTGCACCTGCAATCCATATGAGCAATTAAGATTTCTCAGTTTGCAGAGATAACGTGATTGATTTACATCATAGATAATCGTGCAGAGTATATAAAGAAGATATCACGGTTACCAAATATTCTAACCCGGATTGGTCTGTGGCAAAGATGAAACAAGAGTATTACCTGAAAGAGCAACCATGTCCTTGAAAGAGAGACCTTGCCTGGAGAAACTTGTTATGAGATTTCTAAGATCAGAAGTTGGTGGAGGAATGTTATTCACTAGGTTTTTATTTGCAGTAAGAGAATCTTTTCTTCCCAATTGTACCTCCCAAAAAGGTCCACCCAACTGTAATTTTCAAAACAACATTTGGTAATCGAGTTTTATTGATAAAGTTTTTTTTCAGAAAAGATATTAATTTGAAGAAATATTCGGCAAGAACTTGAGTATGTACGTATATATGGAACTTACGTAAGTGACAGATTCTCGAGCTGCTAAGGCGATAATATCAGCACAAGAAACAACGCCGGGACATTCACTTTCTAAGGTTCCTTTAATGTCATCAACGACATAATATCCCCTAATTGAGTCAACGTTTGCAGCTGCTGTTTTCTCTCCCACAAAATTTTCATTATCATCCAGCAAGATTGATCCATCACAGCCCTGTTTACATTACAATTCAAATTCAAGTCAATAATCTTCAATTCATTAAACAAGATAATTCAATGAACAAAAATGAAAGCATAAGAACCATTGATTTAAATGCACACATGGTCACTTAACTATCATATCTCGGCTTGACCATCCAGTCTTAGTGGTACCCGTTAAAAACTATGTTGCACGGATATGGACACCAAAACATATTGTTTTTATAACATAAAAATTAAAAAATAGCTTTCAAAAGCACACATGCACGGAATTCAATAGATTAGTTTTGCAACATAGCTTACAAAATAATCACCTTGAAGATCCTCAGAAGGACCTAGAAGGGTTCTATGTACAAAACCACGAGGTCCGAGGATATCTCAAGGTCAATCCTGAGAATATTTGTCAACACTGATAAAGAGCCGTTTAGAAGCTGACATGTCTATAGTGGTGCTGAGTGGTTGTAATCTCGAAGATATCTATACAAGCTTGACCATGTTTCCGTAATATTTGATTATAGTCACGTATATTTTATTTTGCTTCAATAAAAGTTGCATTTCACAAATTTTCAGCGATACCAATATTGAAATACCGACCAATATAATGTCACGAGAATACCGTACATGTCAAAATCTGAATTAACGCTTCCGATAATTCACACCAAAATAAGGACGAGCGTTAAAAGGGCACGTGTCCTTATGAAGACTTCCATTTATTGTGTGACACGTGCGGAAAAGGTATTTCACGACACGTATCGCAAAATGGACGGGTCCTCAAAGAACCCGGATCCCGTAAAACAGACTAACCTGAACAAAGCAGTCATGAAAATGTAGCCTGAGTAAAGAAGCCCCAGTACGTGTCCCCTTCTTCATTTCTTCTGCAACTCCTGCACGAACTATAGACTCTGCTTTTGGGCAACTAGATGAGTAATAATCCAGTGAAAGCTGGCCCATGGCATCATAAGTTGCACAAGCACCAACCAAGAAGACCAACACAATTTTGTGAAAGGCCATAAATCAAATAATCAAGTGTAGTTCTTAACTTTTAGATGGCAGGATTAAACACATAATGTATCATATATATTGGCCATGGCTTTTCCATAATTCATAGTAGTGACCATAATAGTAGCATTGGCTATTAGTGGCTTCAATTTTTGGTATAATGTGTCAGATATACATGACACTAGTGCTTGAACTTACAAAGTGTCATTTAGCGTTTTTAACTTATTGAAAGTGCTCTATTTGTCACTTGAATTTGTATAAAATGATTTATTGTCCATCCAAACTCGTGTTAACTAATATATGTCCTACCTAAACTTATATAAAGTATATAAAGTAGTATATTTTACAAGTTCTTAAAATCCACTTTTGTTTTGCTGCATGGATTTAAGAAGCTAACTACGCCACTTTAAATACGTTCAAAGAGCTGATAAGACACCATAAGTTTGGAGTCAAAATATTTTTTTGTCCAAGTTTAAGGAGCTTTTAATGTATTAAGTTTAAAATTTAAAGAATAATATACAAAATCAGGCTTATAGTTATTGAAAAAGAACGGATTTAGTTTCCATGTGCAAGATAATTTGACAATGAGCCTACGAGACGTTTGGCAAAGGTTGGGACTTAGGTGAGATTAGTTAAGTCTAAAAATTGAGATGAAGTAGTTGAGATTGGGTATTATTTTTAAGTTGAGCTTGAAGTATGTCCTTGTTTGTTTGGGAGTTTTTTGGAGATTAAATTTGAAGCCCAAAAATGGAAAAGACCCAATTACCCCTCTAATTCAAAACTAAAAATGAATAAACAAAACCACCCCTTCCCTCAACCGACAGAGAACCCATAGTGAAATCAACACACAAAACATAATTAACCACCATAATAAAAACTAAATCATAAATGAAAAACCTAATTCTAAGATAAAGGAGAAATACCTCAAAAATTGTCGAATCAGAGGACACACGACCAAGGAATTCCAACCCACGCTTTCCTAGAGATGCTCGTCGGAGAAGTAAGCTAAAAACCGGCCGAATTTTCACCTCTCACCGCCGGAAATCGTGTTGGAGCAAAAATGGGGGAAAAATACCTCATGCGCGCCAAAGTGATGGAGGAAGGCGGTAAATAAAGAACATGGGACACAGAAGGGAATTGTTTAGATTGAGGGAGAATTACTTAGACATTTCCAACCTAAATATTAATCTCACATTGGGTCATAAAATAAGAACACCCACCTAGTCCATAAAATAAGGCCACATTTTGAGATTAGAAGTTAGCCCAAAAAATAAAACCCCCAAACAAACATGTCCATATCTATTTTTAAGGCTTAAAAAAAATAATCTCACCTAAGGACCCCAAACAGACACCCCGCTAATATTTAAGGAATCATACAACTTCAAATCTTATTAACGAAACATGAGTCTTTTTCTACGACCTTTAGCGAGTCGGCCGTTCGACGAGGCTTGAAATTGTACAATCTAGTGAGTGTGATACACTATTTTATACCTCAAAATTAAACAAACCTCTCGTGATAGTGTAAAACAACACAAGTAATCATTGGAGTTTGAGCTTATTCCGTAGAAGTTATTGAATTTTATTTTTTTTAGCATGTCATCTATAAAAGTCGGTCATATTCAACATTATACTTAACATTCCTCAAAATTACAGTTTAGATAAATTGGCCTAGATGTTCTTTTAAGCAATACGAAAGTGTAAATTAATTTTGATTAGAACTGCTTGTTAGGAACCTTTCTCTCTAATATTTCATGACATTTTATTAAGTAGCGATATGCATATGATTGTGGTTGGCTTTACATGTGAATATGCATAGTTGAATTTAGATAATTTAATTAATTAATATCTAGTTAAGAAACTTTCTTCTCATTTGTAATTAATGCTTAATTTTATAAGTTAAGTTATGTTTCTATTGAAAAGAAGTTAGGAAAAAATTAGAGAAAAGTTTCTTTCAGGAGTTGTTGAAAATATTTCTTCAGGGTAAGCAACAGAATGCAATAAATTATTTCATTATAAATCCTCTGTTTTATTTTAATTTATTTTGTTTCTAATAAGATCTATATAGTAGTATCTAGATGGTGGGTGAGAAATAATGAGGCCTCAAGCCCAACCCAAATTAAAATTCAAATCCAAGTGTTATTTATGCCTGAAAATAGGTTCAAAATAGACTCGGTTCTTGACAGTCCTGTCGTGGGGAGGGACAACGATGCCTCTAAAATTGTCTACATGCTGACTAGTTCCTGCGATGAAAAAGTGCTTACCGTTACTCCCCATATCGAGAATGGGTGAGCTTGGAAAGACGGCGTTAGCTAAACTTGTGTTGTAAGCAGTTACAGGAAAAAAAGGGCCGTTTTGATGTCAAAATAAGGGTGTGTTGCAGATAAATTTGTCGAGCAGCGAAATTTAGGAGAAATGTTGCAGACTCTTGATGTAAACATGGCCTGGATGACCAATATTGATGCAATACTCAAACCAACTGGAGATGTCATTGCAGGAAAACTTTTTAATTCTTGTTCCTTAAGATGTGTGGAATGATGCAGCTCCGGTTTGAGATGATTTGAAGAGGGGAATGATAAGAATCTGTGGAGTGAATGGAAATGCTATCGTTGTTACAACTTATAGAGAGAAAGTGGCATCTGTGGTTAAGGCTTCTATTGAATATCTGCATAAACTCGGACTTGCAAGTCAGATGCCCTCATGTCGCTGCTAAGAAGAAGTGACACTTTCTAACACAATATAAAAAATTGTATAGGCAACCGAGTGCACAGCCTATTTAACACAATTAGCACAAACCGACTGGCCACTCTACTTGACAGTATCATTCCGCCTCTCTCGTCTTGTGGCATCATTGCGAGAGGCACTAGAGTCTAGCATTAGTTAACAATCATGCTATAACAAGATCATAACAAGGCAGCAAATGAACAATTAAACTTAATACATTTATTACAGCAAATGCTTCAACATCTTAGACCCAAAAAAAGTGCTCATCTTTGTCCGAGAGATAGAGACTCAAACTAAGATTGCAAAGATTCTCAAAAAACAATGTGAGAGATCACAATAATACTTGTGAAGTTTGTCCAAAACATAGACAAGAAAGCGCAAATAAATGAACTTATTCATCCACAACAACACTAATTTCACCCTTCTCCAGCAAGTCGTAGAAAGTTCTCACTCTCCTCTGCTCATTCCAGTGATGCATCTTCCAAAGGCCACCAGCAGCCAAGCCTAGTACTAAACCGATGCAAAGTTCCTTCACCACACTTGGTCCTTTCAAGGTAGCATGAGCAACTTTACCAGCACCCATTTTGCTTCTCTATCGACGAACAAACCTACAAACGACATTGTTTACGTTATCCTGAGCAAGAAGATACCAATCTATACAAAAAGCTGAACAATTACATAAAAAAGTTCACGCGGTCAAGGAAGAAATTACATCCCAAGAGCAGCTATGTGATTCGGAAATCCTCAAGCTAAGGTTATTTATGCCTACAGTTATGGTGTTTGATGGTTTAAGCTAATGCGTGCTCAAGTCTTACATTTTCATTTAATAAATTCACATGTGTGCTCGCCTATTTTAACAGATTTTGAGCTTATGCGGAAAACCATTGGTTATTTTGGTCTTATGTCAAGCCATTGGACTCTGTTTCCATCTAGCTCTCCCTTTTATCGCTCCTATTTGTTGTTCTATTCTAAATAGCAAGTATGGAAGACTAGGAGTGTTTGGTTAACATAGAAAACGAGCTGCTGATAGCTTTTCCGAAAGGAAAAGCTGTTAACATCTGCCAACAAACAACAATGAAAGCAAACACTTAACAATAATAACTGAATCAAGCAGACCGTAAATAGCCATTTGGTTTTACTTTTTGTAGCTACTCTTTACTATTTTAGTCAGGATTGAGTAACAGCCGTAACTATTTTGAAAGGAAAATCAGCTACATCTCTGAACTACCAACAAATAGTATATAGCTAACCCAAACAGAAGCTAAGAAACAATTGGCCTGCCTCGAACTTTAGGACCCAGTTTGAACCCTTATCCAAATCATAACTGTAAAAAACCTACAGCTTACTTTAATAAATTTAAGTCGATTCCTACGTTTACCCACCAAGCAACTTCTAACCTACTGATGATTGAAGACAATTAAGTTTATAACAAACTTTATCGAATGATTAGCTATTCTACAAAGTCGCTAATTAACATTATCTTCCAAGGAACATCTACACTGCTTAACAAAAGAATATAACATCAACCCTGCCATAATATTGGACTTGATGACTCCATAAAACAAAGTGGTAACTGTACTCAGTACTTCGGTCACTGAAATTAAGAGTCCATCTCAAAGGTCTTTAAACTTAATTTTCTTTCAATAAAACTAGAGAAATCCACATTTTCAATAACGCTATTTCGGACCAATTTATGTATAAAAACTCGCCAGAAAGTTGACGTGACACATAAGACAGTTGTCTGCTAGTCAACTAAGCGCCGCACATACTATGTTGGCTTCCATAAAGTTAGAAGTGTATCATATGATGCTTAGTTGGTAAACATCAACTATATTTTATGCCACTTTGAATTCAAGTGAGTATTTCTAAATTCCATGGTACACATATGGCTTCCATGTTTCCCCCAAGTAGCAATAAAAGTCAGAAATGTTCAGCCCTGTAGTTAATAGATAGTCAATACTTCACCTAGGCAAAAGTTCGGCCTTTGCTGCCTTTATCAGCTAATTTCTAAAGGGCTTTTCTACCATTTCAATACCTCAGAGATTCATTTTATACACAAATTCGGGAATAACGACTTCAACAAAAAATAATACAGTTCAATGATTTTATCGAAAGAAATTGATCTCCGTGAAACAAACCCTAAACTTGGTCACCATAGCAACAATTCACCCACCTTACTCAAAATCTAAGAGGGTATTTAAAGCGTCTGATAAGAAAAAGAATTACAATAGCGATACGAGCTTCTAATGGCTATAAAAATGGGATTTTTTTTGCAAAAGACTACAAATCAATCAAAGGACTCGCAATATAATCAAAATCTAACAATTACCCAATTCAAATATTCAGTTTTTGAGCAAAACCCAAAACATGAATTCATGAAATCACATCAGAATCGGAACCTTAGATTAGGTTACAGATTAGGGATTCGGAGAAATCGAGCACCAAATTAAGTGATAAAAGCATCAAATTGATCTAATCTAAATACAGAATCAGAAAAATATCATAGCATGAAATAAAGGGTATGAGAGAACTGACCTCAATCGGGGAGATGCGGAAATCGAAGCTTGAAGAAACGAAAATAGAGGAGATGAAGGAAGCTTCTGTATAAATATAGGGTAAGGGTAATATTGTCGTTTTCTATTTAGATGAAGGTAATTTTGTAACCTTAAATATTTGGGCTAATAAGGCCCAAGTAAGTAAGCCAAGTTTTTTTTTTTTTAATTGCAAATTTTATCCCTTTTGAATTTGACCTTAACAATTCAAATCTTGATCAATTTATTCCCATTATGTTACCAAAAATTTGAAAAATGGCTTGATTGTTATTTGAGTATCGTATTGAATTTTTTAAATAAATGATATTTTGAAACATTTTTTTTTATGTTTTGACAGATTATTTGGTAATATAATAATATTATTAAAATTATTGAAGTAATGCATATTTGTCAATAGTCGTATGTCAAAACATAGGTTGAGGAGAGTAGACATATGAAAGCCACATGTCGTCCATGTGGATACTATATTTAGAAAATAAAAGAGATATGTTTGCACATAAACTTTAATAGTGTTCCACGTTTCTAAAACCTTTAAGAGATTGAATGTTATTCAAAACTTTTAGTCAAATTTCCTTTTAAAAATAAAACTCGTATTTTAGAATATGTAATGTGTTGTATCAATGTGATCCAGCTCATGTACAGATTGACGTAAAAATATGCATTTTAGTCAAACTTCTACCTGTTTTTCTGAAAATTCTTTAGGGTCATCATTTTCTGAATCATTTTTCTCCTTCCAATCTTCCCAAACTTTAATCAATGAATTTCCATAAGGACCTTGGCACACTCTTAAGCTGGAAGATAAATGAAAAGACTCGTTAGAGTTGACTGATTGTGCCTGCATGTGAGAAGATTCGTGTGGTTTAGCGAGAAATACACTAGTCCCTAATGAATAGATGTTGCCCATTGCTGATCACTAATGACCGTACGTCGTCATCTTTCATGACCAAACACCTTTATCATTGGCGGCTGGTTGCTGATTCTGGTTGTCGATTCCCTTAAATTTTCCAAAAAAAATATCCTTACGTGTCATGATATTACGGTTTTGTTGAATCTTCACTAAAATTGGGTAAAGTTTCACAAATTAGTATTGTCGAGGACTAACTTATAAACAAAAAGTATAGTTGAGGACCAACATATTGAAAATAAAGTATAGTTGAGGGCCAAATAAAAGTAAATAATAAATGAGGGGCCAAATATAAAAATTGTAGTAGATATTTTGATCATCTTCTAGCTCGAGCTCCACTAACTGTCACTTTCAAAATAGCTTTTCACAGCTCTTGCAGTTTCATTAATGGCGGATGCAAGCCATACATACGTGGGGAGTCTACTATCCAACTTGATAAACTCACTTCCAATTGAGTTTGAAGATCTCAAAACATTTTGGGGATTCCAAGATGAACTCAACCACCTTCGCCAATCATTAGACGCCATTACTGTTTTAGTCGAAGGTGCCGAGCATAAACAATGGAGAGCTGCCGTTGCGAGATGGTGGCTCAGAAATCTGAAAGAAGCTGCTTATCAAGCTGATGATTTGCTTTCTCTCTTGGCTTATCAAACTACTCGACTTCAGGTATCTAAACGACACATGTCGTATTTTAGCTTTTACCATTAAATAATTCAGATGGATCATCCTAGATATGATCTCGGAATGATAACTGTCATATGTGGAGTCATAATATATTATGGCACGTGCTAAAATTGCATCAAAAATTGTTTCCATCATACTCAAAATACCAGCTAATAGACACTTTTAAATGTTTTATGAAGTTGATGATTTGCTTATGAAACTACTCGACTTCAGATACTTAAATGACACTCTATCGACGCCAATTAACATTTTAGCTTTTACTAATAAATAATTCAGATTGATCATCGTGGAAATGATGTCCGATTGATGAGTGTTATATGTGAAGTCATAATATGGCGCGTGCTAAAACTGCATAAAAAATTGTTTTCGTTATACTCGAAACAGGGAGCCGATAGACACTTTTAAATATTTGAGGGGGGCAAATATTTGAGCTGAAAGTGATCAAAATGGACTAGTGTAGGGGCGTAGTATGGTTTAAGCCTTGTTAATTTAAAGAATCTTAATTCCACTGATTATGAAACTTATCTCCACGAACTTATAGTTTCTGGCTAAATTTATCAGTAGATCCAATTTAATGTCGATTAAATTGAAATTTTATGGTGCTTTTCTAACTAGGTTCATAGCTTCTCTTCAATTTCAAGAGTCATCAACAATGTTGGAAAGCCTAAATTTCGTAGCCAAATGGTGCTTAAACTTGAGAAAGTGAACCATTCACTACGAAACATTCAGAGGGAGTCTATCCCTTCAGCCTAGTTCAATCCCACACAATTCGGAGGATATGTTGTTTCGGAATAGGTTGCCACAGGACTCGATCCTTGACAACTTAGTTGTAGGAAGGAAAGCTGATGTAGCCAAAATTGTCAACCACATTACTGTCTGTCTCCACTTATGAAGCATTTGCTGTTGTTTACATTATAGGAAAGATAACCTTAGCTGAACTTGTGTGTCGAAAAGTCATGGCTTTAACCAGAAATCCTTTTGATGTTAAGTTATGGCTGAACATTTCTAAGACTTTTACAGCACACAAAATTTTGGAACAAATGTTGCGCTCTTTGAATGCATCGATGTGGGGCTTAACCAACGAAGATGCTATTGTTCAATAACTTAAGAAAGAGTTGGTGTGTAAAACATTTCTTCTGGTTCTAGATGATGTTTGGCGTAGTAGTAATCGGCTGCTCTTTTAGTCACTCTGTTGTTTAGAATTTGTACAAACCATGGAAATGGTATTATTTTCACAGCCCTTTCGGAGGATGTTTCGTACAGTATGGGCGCTTCAACTGAGCATAGGTTTAAGCTTTGTTTATTGTCTAAGGAAGTATGTTAGTTCATTTCGAAGGAAAGGGCATTTAGAAATGTAAATCAGTCCCCTCAAATTTAGAGGCTATAGGAAGGAAATTGCAAATAAATGTGGAGGAATCTTAATTTAGCTAAATCTTAATTTCACTGAATATGAAACTTATTTCTATGAATTTATAGTTTATAATCTAAGAAAGAGAAAATTGAAGATCCAAACTGATGTTAGAAATTTTGAATCAAGAGGGATCAACAATGTCACAAAGAGTAAATTTATTGAAGATTCATGATGATGTTTAATTCAATCAGTTAAATGTTAATGGCTTTTGTTGTCACAAATTGAAATTTGTGGTTTATTTTCATGCCAAGAAAAGTATTGTCTAAATTATTCATGCTTTTTCAACTAGGTTCGTAGCTGTTCTTCGATTTCAAGAGCCATCAACAATGCCGGAAAGGATAAATTTCGTTGCCAAATGATGCCTAAGCTTGAGAAAGTGAACCAGTCACTAGAAATTATTCAAAAGCAGAGTGTATTTCTTCAGCTTAGTTGGGTACCACAAAATTTTCTCCAGCTTTGTTCAACCCCGCACAATTTGGAGGATTGGTTGTCTCGGAATAGGTTGCCAACGGATTCGATCATTGACAACTCAGTTGTAGGGCGGAAAGCTGATGTGGCAAAAGTTGTCAACCTCATTACTAGCTCATGCTATCAACAGCTTACCGTTGTTCCAATTGTAGGAACTGGTGGTATTGGAAAGACGACTGTAGCTAAACTTGTGTGTCAAAAAGTCATGACTTTAACCAGAAAACCGTTTGATGTTAAAATATGGGTGAGCCTTTCGGAGAATTTTAGTGAACACAAAGTTCTGGGGGAAATGTTGAGATCTTTGAATGCGTCTATTCGTGGCTTAACCAAGGAAGATGCAATTCTTCAGCAACTTAAGAAAGAGTTGGT
The DNA here is from genome assembly GCA_028411795.1 of Euphorbia peplus. Taxonomy (NCBI): domain Eukaryota; kingdom Viridiplantae; phylum Streptophyta; class Magnoliopsida; order Malpighiales; family Euphorbiaceae; genus Euphorbia; species Euphorbia peplus. Next base: position 28,846,126 of record CP110837.1, read on the forward strand.
CAGTAAAAAGTTTCTTCTGGTTCTAGATGATGTTGGGAACAAGGACCCTAGGTGGTGGGATCTTTTAAAAACTTTGTTGTCAAGAATTTGTACAAATAATGGAAATGCTATTCTTGTGACAACTCGTTCAAAGAAAGTGGCATTGATTATGGAGACTTCATCACTACATAGTCATCGGCTTAATTTACTGTCTGAAGATGAATCTTGGCTCATTCTGAAGGAAAGGGCGTTTGGAAAGGTTGCGAAACCAGTCCCATCAAGTTTCGAGGCCATAGGAAGGGAAATTGCAAAAACATGTGGTGGATCACCGTTGATTGCAAATGTGTTAGGGAGGATAATGGGATTCCATAGGGATGAAGACACATGGTTGAGAATTAGAAATGCTACTGTTTGGAACGAAAACGACAGTCTACGTACTGTGCTTAATCAAATTGTTCACCTGTTGCCCTTATATTTAAAGCCATGCATTGCATTCTGTTCAACTTTTCCAAAAGACTTCCTATTTAGAAAGGAAGAGTTGATATGGTTATGGATGGCTGAGGGGATTGTCGAGTCATATGATATGGGCAATAAATGCGTTGGTGCTTTGCTTGCAAATTCAGTGCTCCAAGATGTAGAAAGGGATGATTATGACGATATCATACTATGCAGGATACATGATCTTGTATTGTCTGCGTTCAAATCTAAAACAACTTTCATGTATCATTTATATGCTGATAATGTTCTGCCAGATTCGATTTTTAGTCCAAGGGGCCAGGCCAAGAAGTTGCGTACTATTGTTGTCCGTGGTGCTCCCAATCATAAGATGTGGAAGATGGAAAGGTTGCGGAGTCTGCATTTAAGAGCTGATATAAAAGTATTGCCATCATCAATCGGGAACATGAAACATTTGAGATATCTTGATGTCTCGATTTCTAAAACCAAAGAGCTCTCCGAGTCAATCGCCAAGCTGTACAATCTTCAAACTTTAAATCTCTCAAATTCTAGCATCAAAGAACTGCCTCAAATCATTACCAAGCTCTTCAATCTCCAAACTTTGAATCTCTCAAATTCAAGTATCAAAGAGCTGCCTGAATCCATCGACAATCTACAGAGTCTTCAAACTTTGAATATCTCAAATTCCAACATCAAAGAGTTATCTGACACAATCACCAAGCTCCACAATCTTCAAACTCTGAAATTCCTCGAGTGCAAGGAACTTACCAAGCTTCCAAGAAAGAAGATTAATAGTATGTTCAGTTTGAAGCATATTACTTTTACTTATGAGCACCAGATGCCGTTTGGGTTGGGGAAGCGAAATGGTCTTCAAACATTGATGCTCTTTGTTGTGGGTCCAGATTGGGGAGGTAGCATTGATGAACTTCACGGGTTAAACAAACTAACAGGGAACTTGAAAATAACCAGGCTTGAGGAGGTGGGTGATAAGAGAGAAGTTGAGAGAGCAAATCTGCAGGAGAAAGCGAAATCCGAGGGCTTAGTTTTGAATGGAGTTATGGAGCAAGTGATAGAAGTTCAAGGGACGAGGGACTGCTGGAAGGCCTTCAACCTCATCCAAACATAGAAAGAATAAAGATTAAGTATTACATGGGAGAAAAATGGTCATCGTGGATGTCGAGGATAAACAATCCACGTGATGGCGATTCTTTGCTAGTACTTAATAATTTGGTGGATCTTAGCTTAGAACAGTGTTGGAACTGTGTACAACTCCCTCGCCTTGGTGATCTCCCTCATCTGAAATTCCTTAAGATGAGTCACATGGGAAAAGTGAAGGGCATAAGTAATGAGTTCTATGGGATTGGCAGTAAACGCAGTAGCATGGGATGCTTGAGGTTATTTCCAGCATTGGAGTCATTGTCCATGATCCGTATGGAGAATTTGGCAGAATGGAGCTCTCCATCGGATGGAAATAAGGTTGTGGTGTTTCCTTGTCTTGAAAATTTGTACATTCAATCTTGTCCTAAATTAACTGGTTTTCCAATGAATGATCTTTCTGAACTTGTGAAGCTAGAAATCAGAGATTGTGAGGAACTGAGGCTCTTAACCGGCACGCAGCAGTCGTTTGCGTTTCTTACAAGTCTCTCAGTTGTTGAATGTTCAAAATTTATTTATCTTCGAAATTGGGTTCTGTCTAACACATGTTTCATGGAATTGAGTGTAAGAAGATGTAAATGGCTGACTTTTATTCCAGAAGATTTAGGGAAGATAATTTGTTTAACATCCTTCGAGATATGTTGGTGTAAAAGATTGAGATACTTCCCAGAGGATATATTACGCAAACTCACTCGGTTGCAGAAATTAAGTATTGGTGCATTCTCAGAGGAGTTGGATAGTTTTTGTTATTTAGATGGGATCAAAGATCTTCCATGCCTTGAGGAGTTAGAGTTATGGGGATCCGATTTTTTTGGTCGTGAAATGTGTTATTTACCAGATCAGCTTCAACACCTCACTGTCCTGAAATCATTGAAGATAATCGGATTCACAACAATGGAAACACTCCCAGGATGGTTGACAAATCTTCAGTCTCTTCAGTCCCTTTCTCTGGATTATTGTAGGCATCTCGAGTGTCAGTCAACTGCCACAATCGTACAACACCTCCCAAATTTAATGCATCTCAACATTAACTGCTGCCCCATTCTTGAGGAAAGTAAATCTGAATTGTTTCAGACTTTGGACACCACAAGAATCAAAGTAAAGTTTTCAAATGTCTCGAAACTCCTTGTCCGTTTGGGATATTAGTTTGTTGAATTTGCTGTATTTGATTCTGTTTGGTAGTTCTTGTTTAAGCCTTTCAGATGTAATTATTAAACTGTTTGATAGATTTGTTTTGTTAGTTGTTTGGTAAGGAGAATTTTGTATGTTGAACATTTTAAATGTTCTGCTTATTCATTATAGAAACTTGTGATCATCAGTTTCCATTGTATCTTCCGTAAGGGATCGTTTATCCAGCTTTGTTTGTTCTGAGGACTTTCTATGGCATTGAGTACGGACTGAGAAGCTTTAATTTCACCACTTGAATGTAAAACTTGTATTTGGATTCCTGTGTTTTCATATTCGTTTGCAACAGCTTACTAGAAAATTCAGTAAAAGTTTTTTTTTGGAGCTCCACTATTCGGAACCAGCCAATCAGATATTTTCAAGTGCAAAGTTCCTACCGGTCCTCTCTTCCTCGTCGATAGATCCAAAGGTAGCCTAATGCTTTCCTTCATATTTTTTTTTGCTTAAATATGTACCTCTGTTTTGGTCAAATCTCAGACCTTTCTACGTTTTCATATTTTTTTTTGCTTAAATATGTACCTCTGTAATAAATCGTTTCTAAGTTGTTGCACTTGAATGTACAACTCGTTTTTGGATTCCTGTGTTTTCATATTCATTTACGACAGCTTACTTGAAAAACCAGTACAGTTTTTTTTTTCAGCTCCAGTATACCGGACCCGGCCAATCAGAATTTTGCAAGTGCAAAGTTCCTACTGGTTCCCTCTTCCTCGTAGACAAATCCAAAAGGTAGGCTAATTCTTTACTTCAGTTTTTTTTTTTTTTGCTTAAATTTGTCCCTCTGTTCGGGTCAAATTTCAGACCTTTCTATGTTTTCGTATTCACACACAAGTAATTTATGCAGCTCCAGTAAACTGTAAATTCTAGCATGGCTGGATATAAGGAGACCTGGCCAATCAGATTTTCGCCAGTGCAAAAGATCAGTGTGAAAGTCTAGGGAAGAGAGGATTGGTCCCACCTACCAAACACTGAAGGTCAGTTGATTTGCTTATGTTATTTCATTGTGCTCTACACCCGAGCAGAGCTGTTACTTTGTTGATTTACATCAGAACCCGAGTGATGACTAACTGACATATTTTCTTGAGATAATGTATACTTGTGAAAGTTTCCATTTCTTATGTGATTTCTCAAAACAAGAATAATTTGTGTTCTTTATAATTCAATTTAGGATTCATTGCAAGTTGAAGCAGAGGAAATGCAGGAAGTCTATGAAAGTGGGTTGGGACCTCAGCCTGTTCCATTACTTCTCATCGAATGCAGTTTACATTTTGGTTGGTTTCCAGAAACAACATTTGAAAGTTGAAACCATCATCCATTGTTGTACTTTCTCGAGGCCGATATGGGGCTGAGGAAGACGATTATATAACAGAGAATGACGTTTCTGCACTTTAGACAAAGTAAGGATGCCTGTTTTTCTGTTGTGACACGGATTTTATATGCTATAAGTTTTGCATAAGCATGAATATACATCTTTTCACTTGTATATTATATTATAATATAATGTATCTCATTTCTCAGATTTGCTTTGGCAGCTCTTATTCTACTAATCTTAACGGCTGAAGCAGACCATAGGAAGCAAGCACTGTCAGACTTGACCAAGTTAATTTTTTTCTCCTCATACGTGGCAATTCATTAACCTGACGGTGCACCAACTGTCCATCCTTTTGACTAGTCAATGGCACGTGGCTACAATCGAGGACTCTAGTTTGTGCTTGATGAACTAAGGGATCAATCCGCCACGTTCGAGCAAGCTGGGAGGCTATCGGGACAATATGAAAGTTTGCGAGGCTAATCAAACAAGGTGAGTGGACTATCCTAACAAAATAAAAAATTTACTTTTGGAAGAAATTTTGTGGGAACAAATAATGTATTGGAAAGAAAAATGTAAAAGTAAAGTAAGGAATATGCTGTTACTTCAGTCAAGTTACACGCATATTCCTTACTTCATGGTTAAGTGTACTCCAAGAAAATTATAATGCATCGGATGCCTTCATCTCCTTCGATACGCATTAATCTTTCTTAACCATCTTTGGTTCTCTCTCTGGAATTCGCTTTGGTAACTCTTCTACCGTAAGTAATGATGAAAGCTACGAGACGATATGATCATTACGTGGGGAAACTACTATCCAGTTTGATGAAGTTAATTCCAATTGACTTTGAAGACCTGAAACGATTTTGGGGATTCAAAGATGAACTCGACCTGCTTCGGCAATCACTAGTTGCCATTTCCGATCTAGTGGAAGATGCAGAGCAGAAACAAAAGACATCACACGAAATGAGACTGTGGATGAGAAATCTGAGAGATGTAGCTGATGAAGCAGAGAACTTGCTTTCTGCGTTGGCTTATGAAACTACTCGACTTCTTCAGGTATCTTTAATCACATAGCTAGATAGTTAATTGAATCTTAATTTCACTGAATATGTGTCTGTCTGTCTGCGATTTTCCAACTAGGTACATAGCTCCTCTTCAATTTCAAGAGCCATCAACAATGTCGGAAAGGCTAAATTTCGTCGCCAAATGGTGCTTAAGCTTAACAACGTGAACCAGTCACTACAAGAACTTCAGCGGGACAGTCTATTCCTCCAGCTTAGTTCAGTCCAGCGCAATTTGGAAGATGTGTTTTCTCAGAATAGGTTTGCAACAGACTCGATTATGGGCAACTCTGTTATAGGAAGAAAAGCTGATGTAGCAAAAATTGTCAACCTCATTATTGGCTCTTTTAATCAGCAACTTACCGCTGTTGTTGTTCCCATTATAGGTTTGGGTGGTATAGGTAAGACGACTGTAGCAAAATTTGTGTGTCAAAAAGTCATGGGTCTAACCAGAAAACCTTTCGATGTTAAAATATGGGTGTATGTTTCTCACAACTTCAGTGCGCTCAAAGTTTTAGGAGAAATGTTGCGATCTTTGAATGCATCATTGGGAGGCCTGACCAAGGAAGATGCAATCCTTAGGGAACTGAAAAATGAGTTGGTCAGTAAAAGATTTCTTTTGGTTTTAGATGATGTCCGGATCAAGGATCATAGGCAGTGGGATCTTTTTAAAACATTGTTGTCAAGCATTTCTACAAAGACTGGAAATGCTATTCTTGTCACAACTCGTTCAGAGACAGTGGCGTCCATTATGAAGCCATCATCTCAGTATATTCATCGGCTTAACTCCTTGTCTGATGATGAATGTTGGCTCATTTTGAAGGAAAAGGCATTTCGAAAGGTAACAAAACCAGTCCCATCAAGTTTAGAGGTTATAGGAAGGGAGATTGCAACTAAATGCGCTGGAGTGCCATTGATTGCAAAACTTTTAGGATGGATAATGAGCTTTAATAAGGATGAAGAAGCATGGTTCAAAATTAGAGATCTCAATGTTTCAAAAAATGACCATTTCCTTATGATAAGAAATGCTTTCGATCACTTGCCCTCATATTTAAGGTGGTGCGCTATGTTCTGTTCAATTTTTCCAAAAAACTTCCTTATTAGAAAGGAACCATTGATTTGTTTATGGATGGGTGAAGGGATTGTTGAGTCATGGGACGTGGGTAGCGAGTGCTTCGATGCCTTACTTGCAAGTTCCATTTTCCAAGATGTAGAAAGGGGTGATTATGATGATATTATACTATGCAAGATGCATGATCTTGTCCACGATGTTGTAGTGTATATGTCCGACTCTTCGACAGCTTCAATCTATCATCTCGTTGGCAGTGCTCCTGATCAGAAGATACGGAAGATGAAAATGTTGCGGAGTTTGCTATTCAATGCTTCTGATATGGAAGTTTTTCCATCCTTAATCAAGAGAATGAAGCATCTGAGATACCTTCATGTCTCAGTTTCTAAAACCAAAGAGCTGCCTCAGTCAATCTCCAAGCTATACAATCTTCAAACCTTGAATCTCTCAACATCTAGCATCAAAGAGTTGCCCGAATCCATCAGCAAGTTCCAAGGTCTTCAAACTTTGGATTTCTCGAATTCTAGCATCAACAAGTTACCTGAATCCATCAGCGAGCTCCATAATCTTCAAACTTTGAACGTCTCAAATTCTAGCATCAACGAGTTGCCCAAATCCATAAGCAAGCTCCACAATCTCCAAACTTTGAATGTCTCAAATTCAAATATTGAAGAATTGCCTGAATCCATCAACGAGCTCCACAAACTTCAAACTTTGGATGTCTCAAATTCTAACATCAAAGAGTTGCCAGAATCCATCACTGAGCTTTGCAATCTTCAGACTTTGAAATTTCTTAAATGCAAGGAACTTACAAAGCTTCCGAGAAAGAAGATTAACAATCTGGTCAGTTTAAAGCATATTGCTTTTTCTTTTGAGCACCACATGCCATTTGGTTTGGGGAAGCTAGGTGCTCTTGAAACGTTGTCATACTTTGTTGTCGGTCTTGAGTGGGGAGGTAGCATTGAAGAACTTCAATGCTTAAACAAACTGAGCGGGGACTTGAAAATTACTAGGCTTGAGGAGAGGCAGAGTATGGAAGAAGTGGAGCGAGCAAATTTACAGCAAAAAGCAAAAATAGAGGGACTTTGTTTTGAGTGGAGCTATGGAGCAAATGATAGAAGTTCAAGCGATGAGGAACTTCTAGAAGGCCTTCGACCTCATCCTAACATAGAGAGAATAAAGATCAAGCATTACATGGGAGAAAAATGGCCATCGTGGATGTTGAGGATGAAGATTCCAGGTGATGGTGATTCTTCCGTAGTAATTAATAATTTGGTGGATCTTAGCTTAGAACAGTGTTGGAACTGTGTACAACTCCCTCGTCTCGGTGATCTTCCTCATCTGAAATTCCTTAAGATGAGTCACATGGGAAAAGTGAAGCACATCAGTAATGAGTTCTATGGGATTGACAGTGAAAGCAGTAGCATCGGATGCTTGAGGTTATTTCCAGCATTGCAGTCATTGTCCCTAACCTGGATGGAGAATTTGATTGAATGGAGCACTCCATCGGATGGGAATAAGGTTGTGTTGTTTCCTTGTCTTGAAAATTTGTCCATTCAGTCTTGTCCTAAATTGACTGGTTTTCCAATGAGTGATCTCTCTGAACTTGTGAAGCTAGAAATCCGAGATTGTGAGGAGCTGAGGCTCTTAACCGGAAGGCAGCAATCCTTTATGTCACTTACTAGTGTGTCAGTTGTTGGATGTTCAAAATTTATCTTTCTTCGAAGTTGGCTTCTATCTCACACGTGTTTCATGGAATTGAGTGTAAGAAGATGTGAATGGCTGATGTTTATTCCAGACGATTTACGGAAGCAAAACTGTTTAACATCCTTTGAGATATATGGTTGTAGAAGATTGAGATACTTTCCAAAGGATATATTACGCAAACTCGATCGATTGCGGAATTTGAGTGTCGGTGCATTCTCAGAGGAGTTGGATAGTTTTTGTTATTTAGAGGGAATCAAAAACCTTCCATGCCTTGAGGAGTTCGAGATATGGGGATCTGATTTTTTGGGTCGTGAAATGTGTTCTTTACCAGATCAACTTCAACACCTCACTGTCTTGAAATCATTGACGATAGTCGGATTCACAACAATGGAAGAACTCCCAGAATGGTTGACAAATCTTCGGTCTCTTCAGTCCCTTTCTCTGGATTATTGTAAGCATCTCGGGTGTCAATCAACTGCTACAATCATACAACACCTCCCAAATTTAATGCATCTCATCATTAACTGCTGCTCTATTCTCGAGGAAAGTAAATCTGAGTTGTTTCGGTCTTTAGACACCACAAGAATCAAAGTTGAGTTTTCAAATGTCTCAAATATCCGAGTCCGTTTGCGATATTAGTTTGTTGGTTTTATTGTATTTCATTATGTATGGTAGTTCTAGTTTAAGCCTTTTCAAATGCAACTATTGTAATTCATTATAGAAACTTGTGATCAAGTGTTCAGAAAGCATTCATGTGAATCAGATAGGGTTGTGATTAATCGTTTTTGAGTTGTTGTGCTTGAATGTAAAACTCGTATTTGGATTCCTGAGTTTTCACTTGCATTTTCAACAGCTTACTAGAAAAACTAGTACAAGTATTTTTGCAGCTCCAGTGTCCGGGACACAGCCAATCAGAATTTCACAAGTGCTAAGTTCTTATCAGTTCCCTTTTCCTCGTCGACAAATCCAAAGGTAGCCTAATTATTTCCTTCATATTTTTTTTTCAGACTTTTCTGGTGTTTTTACAATCACATATGTGTTTTTATGCAGCTCCAGTAAACGGTAAATCCTAGCATGGCTGGATGTATCTAGACCTGGCAAATCAGAAATGGCCAGTGCAAAAGTCTAGGGAACAGAGGATTGATGCCACCTGCCTATAACTGAAGGTCAGTTGATTTGCTTTTGTTATTTCATTGTGCTCTAAACCTGAGCAGAGCCCTTATTGTGTTGATTTACATCAGAACCCGAGTGATGACTACTGACATTGTTTCTTGAGATATGATTTCTGAAAACAAGAAGAATTTTGTGTTCTCTGTATTTCAGTTTAGGATTCATTGGCCTGTTCCGTTACTTATTGATGAAGAAGATGCGAGTCACTTCTCATCGAAAACAGTTTCACATTTTGGCTGTTTTCCAGAAACAACATCTTAAACCATCAGCTTTCTCGAGGCTGTGTTGAATGTCCCACATTCCTAAATATAGCGAGCAATTTTATCCTTTTAAGGTGTCTTTTGGAGTTAGTTAGGCTTTGCTAAGAGCTAAGAGAGTTAGAGTCCGTTTGGGATATCAAAGTTGAATTTTGATTAAACATTTTTCTGAGTTCTTATTATATTCATTATAGAAACACGAGATCAAATGTTTCCATATTAAATCAGACTGTTATTGTTGCTTCTGTATTAAACGACTTTCGTTACTTCAATTTTTTTTAATTGAACAGTAAATGTAGGCACATTGCGAGAATAACTTTTAAGGAAAATATATATATTGTGTTCATAATTAGTTCAAACATGTATTTTTTTTTTCTTCATATTATATTAATTTGGTAGATGGGTCTTGAATTTGATTTTTCAACATTAAATGGGCCATCCTTTTCCTTTTTGGGCCGTAACAGTCACTAACATGGGCCTTGGCTTATTTAATTATCAGTCTGCTAACTTATGAGGATTAGCGTAATTCCCAGTAGAGTTTTCACATGTCTGAAAAGTCATATTAGTGTGTTGTCATTCAATTTGGAAGCCCTTGTTAAGCCTTTCAAATATTACAATTGTACTAGAACTTTTTGTTAAACATTCTGCTTATTCATTATAGAAACTTGGGATCAAGAGTTTAGAAAGCACATATGTGAATCAGAAGATGGGAGTTACTTCCTTCGAATGCATGTTTACGTTTTGTTTGTTTTCCAAAAGCAACATTTTCAATCATCTGCCGCCTTGTATATAAGATAAGGAAGACGTCTTTCTCCCGAACTGCATTGAAGATGTCTTTTTGTGCTGCATAGTCTGCACTATTTTATCAAAAACGTTATCCTGATGAAATAGAAAGCCAAAAAAATGACGTGAACACCATGTATGCAAAAGTAACACCTTATCTATTGCTTGACCAATAAGTGATACACATAAATATCATGTGACATCGGTTTCTTAAAAGAACTTTTAGTATAATGAGTGACACATGACGAACATGTGGTTGTCATGTGTTAAGTTAGTCTTATAATGATTTGATATCCACATTTCGAATTCATTTTCAACTATCAAAATGACTTTATCAAGATAAAATTTAAAGTTTAATGATTCTATTAAAATAAAGTGAAGTTATGTGAACTTTTTGAAAGGATGATTAAAATTCAAGTATTAATAGTGTATTTAACTAATGAAAATAAGAGAAAGTCAACGCTAATGACACTAAATTTTAGTTGACCTTGAAATGAGTAGAGTAGCTTCATCTTGTTGAAATAACAGTAATAAAATTCGATCATCTTCAATCTTCTCCAAATTCGAAAATTAATGGCTGAAAATCGCTTCATTTATTTGGGGAAACTAATATCCAACTTGATAAATTTAATTGGAATTGAGTTTGAAGATCTGAAAGAATTTTGGGGATTTGAAGATGAAGTGAACCAGCTTCGGAATACACTAGTTGCCATTGATGATCTAGTTGAAGATGCTGAGCAGAAACAACGGACAGTGGTGGATGTGAGATGGTGGCTCAGATTTTTGAAACAAGATGCTTATCAAACTCAGGATTTGCTTTCTGAGTTAGCTTATCAAACTACTCGAATTCAGGTATCTTTAGTCTCGATTGAGAACTTATTTTAGCTTTTACCATTAAATAATATAGGTTACTTTTCATATAAACCGAATGCAGATAGGCCAAAAGTCGGTCCAAATCGGCCATTAATTTACTACACTCTAGAAGAAGAATCCAAAATTTGTATCATAAATTCATCCGTATACAATTTTTAATTCAGGCCTACTTGTTATGTATAAGGCTGATTTGGACCGACTAGCTGGATAAAATTCAATCCTGATCAGCCTAAAGTCAGGTACAAATTGGCCAAACGCGTTACAACTAATTTGATTCAGAGTTTTGAAATTTATAGTTTCTAAACTAAGAAAGTGTGAATTTGTTGGAAGATTCAAAATTTTGTCATAACAAATTGAAATTTATGGTAATTAGGTTCATAGCTTCTCATTGATTTCGAGAGCCATCAACAATGTTAGAAAGGCTGAATTTCGTGCCCGGATGAGGCCTAAGCTTAAGAAAGTGAACCAGTCACTACGAGTTCTTCAGAGGCAAAGTCTATATCTTCAGCTTAGTTCAATCCCACACGATTTGGAGGATATGGTGTCTCGTAATAGGTTGCCAATAGATGCAATCTTAGGCAACACAGTTGTAGGGAGGAAAACTGATTTAGCGAAGATTGTCAACATGCTAACTAGCTCTTACATATACGGTCAACAATTTACGGTTGTTTTCATCTTAGGTTTGGGTGGTATAGGAAAGACAACTTTAGCTAAACTGGTGTGTAAAAAAGTCATGGGTTTAACCAGAAAGCCTTTTGATGTTCAGATATGGGTGCGTCTATCTGGCTACTTTACTGAACTCACAATTTTGGGAGAAATGTTGCGATCTTTGAATCCATCGATGGGGGGCTTGACTGACAAAGATGCAATTCTTAGCCAACTTAAGATAGAGTTGGTCAGTAAAAGATTTCTTCTGGTTTTAGATGATGTTTGGAATGATGATCGTAAGTGGTGGAATCTTTTTAAAACTTCGTTGTCAAGAATTTGTACAAACAATGGAAATGCTATCCTTGTTACAGGTCGTTCAAGTACTGTGGCATTCATCATGGAGACCTCACCTGAGCGTAGTCATTGGCTTAATCGCTTATCTAATGATGAATGTTGGCTCATTTTGAAGGAAAGGGCGTTTCAAGAAGTAACAAAACCTGTCCCGTCAATTTTAGAGGTTATGGGAAGGGAAATTGCAACAAAATGCAATGGAATGCCATTGCTTGCAAAAGTTTTAGGAGTGATAATGGGATTTAATAGGGATGAAGAAACATGGTTGAAAATTAGAGATGGTAATGCTTTCAACGAAAGGAATGTTTTGCATACTATGTACGAACATATTCTTCATCACTTGCCCTGGTACTTAAAGCCATGCATTGCATTCTGTTCTATTTTTCCAAAAAACTTCCAAATTATAAAGGAAGAGTTGATTTGGTTATGGATGGCCGAGGGGATTGTTGAGTCCTATGACATAGGCAACACATGCTTTGATGCCTTACTTGCAAGTTCCATGTTCCAAGACGCAGAAACGAATGATTATGATGATACCATACTATGCAAGATGCATGATCTTGTCCACAATCTTATATTGTCAGAGTACAGACATGAACCATATTCCATCTATCGCTCATATGCAGATGATCAGTTTCTAAGATATTCAAAGAATACTGGAAAAGGTGCGCTGAAGAAGTTGCGTACTATTATCGTTGGCCATCCTCTGAATCAGGAGATATGGAAGATGAAAAGGTTACGGAGTCTGCACTTCAATGTTTTCGATATGGCAGCATTGCCATCACCAATCAGGAAAAAGACACATTTGAGATATCTTGATCTCTCATTTTCTAAAACCAAACAGCTGTCTGAGTCAATCTCAAAGCTATACAATCTTCAAATTTTGAATCTCTCAAATTCTAGCATCACAACATTGCCTGAATTCATCACCACGCTCTTCAATCTTCGTACTCTGAATCTTTCAAAATCTAGCATTAAAGAGTTGCCCAAATCCATCAGCAAGCTCCAGAGACTTCAAACTTTGAATGTCTCAAATTCCAACATCAAAGAATTGCCTGAATCCATCAACAAGCTCCACAAACTCCAGACTTTGGATGTTTCGTATTCTAACATCAAAGAGTTGCCTGAATCAATCACTGAGCTCTACAACCTTCAGGATTTGAAATTCCTTGAATGCAAGGAACTTAACGAGCTTCCTAGAAACAAGATTAACAAGCTGGCCCGTTTAAAGCATATAGCTTTTTCTTATGAGCACCAGATGCCGGTTGGTTTGGGGAAGCTAAGTGGTCTTGAAACATTGTTATACTTTGTTGTCGGTCCCGAGTGGGGAGGTAGCATTGAAGAACTTCAATTCTTAAATAAACTAAGAGGGAACTTGAAGATTACTAGACTTGAGGACGTGGGTGATAAAGAAGAAGCAGAGCGAGCAAATTTGCAGCGGAAAGCACATATACGAGGACTTTCTTTTGAATGGAGTTATGGAGAACATGGTAGAAGTTTAAGGGACGAAGAACTTCTGGAATGCCTTCAACCTCATCCAAACATAGAAAGAATGAAGATAGAGTATTACATGGGAGAAAAATGGCCATCGTGGATGTTGAGGATGAAGAATCCAGGTGATGGTGATTCTTTGCTAGTAATTAATAATCTGGTGGATCTTAGCTTAGAACAGAGTTGGAACTGTGTGCACCTGCCTCGCCTTGGAAATTTGCCTCATCTTAAATTCCTTAAGATGAATCACATGCGAAAAGTGAAGAGCATCGGTAACGAGTTCTATGGGATTGACAGAGAAAGCAGTAGCATTGGATGCTTGAGGTTGTTTCCTGCATTGGAGTCATTCACCATAAGCCAGATGGAGAATTTGACTGAATGGAGTTCTCCATCGGTCCGAAATAAGGTTGTGGTCTTTCCTTGTCTTGAAAATTTGTTCATTCAATCTTGTCCTAAATTATCTGGTTGTCCAATAAGTGATCTGTCTGAACTTGTGAACCTTGAAATAAGAGATTGTGAGGAACTGAGGCTCTTAACTGTTAGGCAGCAGTCGTTTACATTTCTTACAAGTCTGTCAATTGTTGGATGTTCAAAATTTACTTATCTTCGAAATTGGCTTCTATCTGACATGTCTTTCATGGACTTGAGTGTAAGAAGATGTGAATGGCTGATGTTTATTCCAGAAGATTTAGGGAAGGTAATCTGTTTAACATCTTTCGAGTTATATGGTTGTAAAAGGTTGAGATACTTTCCAGAGGAAATATTACTCAAACTCACTCGATTGCAGAAATTAAGTATTGGTGCATTCTCAAAGGAGTTGGATGATTTTCGGTATTTAGGTGGAATCGAAGATCTTCCTTGCCTCAAGGAGTTAGAAATATGGGGATCTGATTTTTTTGGTCGGGAAATGTGTTGTTTACCAGATCAGCTTCAACACCTCACTGTCCTGAAATCACTGAGGATTATTGGATTCACAACAATGGAAGAACTGCCAGGATGGTTGACAAATCTTCAGTCTCTTCAATCTCTTTCTCTGGATTATTGTAGGCATCTCGGGTGCCAATCAACAGCTACAATCATACAACACCTCTCCAATTTAAAGCATCTCAGCATTAACTGCTGCCCCATTCTTGAGGAAAGTAAATCTGCATGGTTGCCTTCTTTGGACAACACAAGAATCACAGTAGAGTTTTCACATGTCTCAAAAGGCAGAGACCGTTTGGGATATTAGTGTGTTCGTTTCCTGTATTTCATTCAATTTGGAAGCTCTTGTTAAGCCTTTCAAATATGACAATTGTACTAGATTTTTTTGTTAAACATTCTGCTTATTCATTATAGAAACTTGGGATCAAGTGTTCAGAAAGCACTTATGTGAATCAGAATTCATCACTTATAATTTGTGTTCTTGCGAAAATTTCCAATTTGCATATGATTTCTTAAAACAGGAATTTTTTTTTTCTTTGTGCTTTGATTTCGAATTTATTGTCTGAAGCTTTTGAGGAGGAAATGCAGAAAAAATCTATCGAAGTGAGTTAGGACCAGCTGTTCCGTTACTTGCAGAAAGTTGGGTGCTTGATGAAGAAGATGGGAGTTACTTCCTTCGAATGCATGTTTACATTTTGTTTGTTTCCCAAAAGCAACATTTTCAATTATCTGCCTTGTATAAAAGATAAGGAAGACGTCTTTCTCCCGAACTGCATTGATGTCTTTTTGTGCTACATAGTCTGCACTATTTCATCATCTTCTATTCTCTCTCTGAAGTGTATTTTGTCATCTGTTACAGGGTTATAATTAATTAATGGCTGAGAGAGTCATTAATTAAGTATCCAACTTAATCAAGTTAGTTCCATATATGGATGATTTGAAAATATTTTGGAGACTTGAGGAGGACCTTAACAGTCTCCGGGAACCGCAGATGTTTAGAAGAAACAAGAGGAAATGAGGGAAGCTAGATGGTGGCTGATGAAAGTGAGCGATTTAGCTTATGAAGCAGAAGACTTGGTTTCTGAGTTTGCTTATTTAACTACTGTACTTCAAATTCAAACTAAGGAGGTAGGTACCGATGATCTCATTGATTCCTTTGGTTTTTCAGTTATCCGTTTGGTTCTCATTTTCCTAGCTCCTTTTTGCTTTTATCACGCTACACAGCGGAATAATGTTTGGATAGCCTTGAGAAACCTGATATTTCCTGGAAAATTGAAACAATATGAACAACCGAACCAAAGATGTGATGTACTACTTAATTGCAGAAATGTAGTATAGTATTAGAGTAAATTTACCATATCCAAAATCATGTTTGCTTTTATTCAATTCATAGTTGTGGGGGCCTATCAGGACAACATGAAAATTCACGGGACTAGTGAAGCTTTGTAAACAAGTTCTTCGATCAATCGATTTTTTCTTTTTGGGAAATAAACAAAAGAAAGAATAAAAGCAAAGTAAAGGAATAAGTTTAGGGAATAAAGCAAAGAAAAAAGAAAAGCAAAGTAGAGGAATATGGGTGTAACCGTGTAACTTAACCATGAAGTACCCCAAAAATATTGTAATGCATTGGATACCCTTCATCTCCTGTGATATGCAGTAATCTCGCTTAACCATCTTCGACCATCTGCTCTCTCTTGAATTTGGTCTCGTGTAGGTCTTCCACGTTCATTAATGGCGATGAGAGGCTACACTTACGTGGGGAAACTACTACCCAACTTGATAAAGTTAATTCCAATTGACTTTGAAGATCTGAAAACATTTTGGGGATTTGAAAACAAACTCAACCAGCTTAGGCAATCACTAGTTGCCATTACTGATATGGTGGAAGATGCCGAGGTGAAACAAGAGACGATGGAGGATGCGAGACAGTGGCTGAGAAATCTGAAAGAAGTAGCTTATGAAGTTGACGATTTGCTTTCTGAGTTGGCTTATGAAACTGCACGAATTCAGGTATCTATAATCTCTTTAATTCTAATATGAGACTTATGTCTTTGATTGTATAGTTTCTGAAGTGAGAAAGATTAAATTTGTTAGAAAATCCGAATTAATGGCTATTACTAATGTTAATGATTTTTTCATCCTGGATTGAATTTTACGGTTATTATCATCCTAAGAAGACTAAACTCTAAGCTATATATACATGCTTTTCCAACTAGGTTCATAGCTCCTCTTCAATTTCAAGAGCCATCAACAGTATCAGAAAGTCTATATTTCGTGACGAAATGGAGCCTAGGCTCAAGAAAGTGAACCGGTCACTAAAAGATATTCAGAGGCAGAGTCTATCCCTTCAACTTAGTTCATTCAAACACAATTTGGAGGATATGTTGTCTCGGAATAGGTTTGTAACAGACTCGATCATAGACAACTCTGTCGTAGGAAGGAAAGCTGATGTAGCAAAAATCGTTAACCTAATCACTAGCTCTTACGATAATAAACTCACCGGTGTTGTTGTTCCCATTATAGGTATTGATGGTATAGGAAAGACGGCTTTAGCTAAACTTGTGTGTCAAAAAGTCATGGCTTCAACCCGAAAACCTTTTGATGTTAAAATATGGGTGCATGTTTCTAACACCTTTAATGAACAAAGAATCCTAGGAGAAATGTTGCGATCTTTGAATGCATCATTCGGGGGCCTAACCAACAAAGTTATAATCCTTGGGCTACTTAGAGAGGAGTTGTTTGATAAAAAATTTCTTCTGGTTTTAGATGATGTTAGGAACGAGGGTCTTAGCCGGTGGGATTTTTTAAAAACTTTGTTGTCATGCGTTTGTACAAAGACCGGAAATGCTATTATGGTCACAACTAATTCAATGGAAGTGGCATCCATTATGAGAATACCACCTCGGTATATTCATCGGCTTAATTTCTTGTCTAATGATGAATGTTGGCTTATTTTGAAGGAAAGGGCATTTCGAAAGGTAACAAAACCAGTCCCATCAATTTTAGAGGTTATAGGAAGGGAAATTGCAACTAAATGCGTTGGAATGCCATTGATTGCAAAAGTTTTGGGAGGGATAATGGGATTTAACATGGATGAAGAGACATGGTTGAAAATTAGAGACGCTATTGTTTTCAAAGAAAGAAGTGATCTGCGTGCTGTGTTCGAACAAATTTTTCATCACTTGCCCCCATATTTAAAGCCATGTTTTGTGTTCTGTTCAGTTTTTCCAAAAGACTTCCTAATTAAAAAGGATGAGTTGATATGGTTATGGATGGCTGAGGGGATTGTGGAGTCATGGGACATTGGTAGCCAGTGCTTTGATGCCTTACTTGAAAGTTGCATTTTCCAAGATGTAGAAAGGGATGATTATGATGATATCATAAAATGCAAGATGCACGATCTTGTCCACGATCTTGCATTGTCCATGTCCAGGTCTGGAACATCTTCCATTTATCATGCATATGCAGATGATCAATATGTACCGGGTTTGATGACCAAGAAGTTACGTACTATTCTCATCGGTGGTGTTCCTAATCAGGAGATATGGAAGATGGAGATGTTGCGGAGTCTGCATTTCAATGCTTCTGATATGGCTGTATTGCCATCATCAATCAGGAAAATGAAACATTTGAGATATATTGATGTCTCGGTTTTTGAAACCAAAGAGCTGTCTCCATCAATCACCAAGCTATACAATCTTCAAACTTTGAATCTCTCAAATTCTAGCATCAAAGAATTGCCTGAATTTATTACCAAGCTCTTCAATCTTCAAACTTTGAATCTCTCAAAATCTAGCATCAAAGAGTTGCCCAAATCCATCAGAGTGCTCCAAAATCTTCAAACTTTGAACGTCTCAAATTCTGACATCAAAGAATTGCCTGAATCCATCAACAAGCTCCACAAACTTCAGACTTTGGATGTTTCAAATTCTGTTATCAAAGAGTTGCCGGAATCCATCACTGAGCTTTGCAATCTTCAGACTTTGAAATTTCTTAAATGCAAGGAACTTACAAAGCTTCCTAGAAAAAACATTAACAATCTGGCCACTTTAAAGCATATTGCTTTTTCTTATGAGCACCAGATGCCATTTCGTTTGGGGAAGCTAAGTTGTCTTGAAACATTGTCGTTCTTTGTTGTGGGTCCTGATTGGGGAGGTAGCATTGAAGAACTTCAATGCTTAAACGAACTAAGCGGGGACTTGAAAATTACTAGGCTTGAGGAGGTGCGCAATATGGAAGAAGTGGAGCGAGCAAGTTTTCAGCGAAAAGCAAAAATAGAAGGACTTTGTTTTGAATGGAGCTGTGGAGCAAATGATAGAAGTTCAAGGGACGAGGAAATTCTAGACGGGCTTCATCCTCATCCTAACATAGAAAGAATTAAGATCAAGTATTACATGGGAGAAAAATGGCCATCGTGGATGTTGAGGATAAGGAAGAATCCAGGTGATGGTGATTCTTTTGTAGTAATCAATAATCTGGTGGATCTTAGCTTAGAACAATGTTGGAACTGCGTACAACTCCCTCGTCTTGGTGATCTTCCTTGTCTGAAATTCCTTAAGATGAGTCACATGGGAAAAGTGAAGCGCATAAGTTATGAGTTCTACGGGATTGACAGTGAAAGCAGTAGCATCGGATGCTTGAGGTTGTTTCCAGTATTGGAGTCACTGTCCATAAGCCAGATGGAGAATTTGATTGAATGGAGCTCTCCATCGGACAGAAATAAGGTTGTGGTGTTTCCTTGTCTCGAAAATTTGTACATTCAATCTTGTCCTAAATTGACTGGTTTTCCAATGAGAGATCTCTCCGAACTTGTGAAGTTAGAAATCAGAGGTTGTGAGGATCTGAGGCTCTTAAGAGGCAGGCAGCAGTCCGTTGCGTTTCTTACAAGTCTCTCAATCGTTGGATGTTCAAAATTTACTTATCTTCGGAATTGGCTTCTATCTGACACGTGTTTCATGGAATTGAGTGTAAGAAGATGTGAATGGCTGACGTTTATTCCACATGATTTTTGGAAGCTAAGCTGTTTAACCTCCTTAGAGGTATATTGTTGTAAAAGATTGAGATATTTTCCAGAGGAGATATTATGCAGACTTGCTCGGTTGCAGTATTTAAGTATTGGCGCATTCTCAGAGGAGTTGGATGGTTTTGGTTATCTAAATGGAATAAAAGACCTTCCAGGCCTTGATCAGGAGTTAGAAATATGGGGATCTGATTTGTTCGGTCGTAAAACGTCCTCTCTTCCAAATCAACTTCAACACCTCATTTCCCTGAAATCATTGAAGATCATTGGATTCACAAAGATGAAAGCACTGCCCGAATGGTTAAAGACTTTTCAGTTTTTGCAGACTCTTTCTCTGGATTATTGTAGGCATCTTCGGTGGTCTCCATCAACAGCTACAGTCATAGAAAGCCTCTCACGTTTAAAGCAGCTCCACATCAACTGCTGCCCCATTCTTGAGAAAAGTAAATCTGAATTGTTGCAGTCTTTGCACAGAACAAAAATCAAAGTAGAGTTTTCTCATGTCTCGAACGTCAGGGTCTGTTTGGGATATCAAAGTTGAGATTCGAAGAAATTACTAATTCTTTTCAGAAGCTGAAGGTACTCTCTGGAATCTTTTCATATTTTTTAATGTTCTACTTCTATGTCTTCGGATTCTATTATGTTCAAGCTTTAGGATCTGAAACTTGTAATGTTAATTGTTCTTGATTTATGTAAAGGGTTGCTGGCTGTTAGGAAATCGAGGATCGAACTCAGTGTAGACTATTGAAGAACTCGACTAATACACAAACTTTTATTAATCGAGTATAATTCTTACAAACCTTACTACAACTCATGCACACACATAACTCTCCATTTGCTACATTTTGCTTTCTTTTTCACACGAACAATCACAATCCTAATCTCTATTTATTCTTGACTTATGCCTATATCTAGTAAATTCTACAGATTCTAGATTACTCTACTTATTTTACTAGATTACTATAGTAACTTCTAGATATACTAATTCTAGAACATCATATTTCATATCTCTAGATAATTCTAGAGATTCATCTAAATAATCATATCTTTTCTATTTTGTTTATTTATTTATTTATTTTATTGTTTTAAATTAATAGTTAATTTCTAACACTGGCTGCACCCTTCGAAAGGATCATTTTACAAGTCTAGAGGAGGGTGGATAAATCCCACTTGCCAAAACTCCAAGGTCAGTCGTGTTCTTGTTACTTCGTTTATATAGATCAGAACCTGAGTGATGACCTTTGATTATGCCAATATTATTTTTCAGTAGCCTTTTTTGCTTCAAGTACCTATACTTCCTCCATAAATCCATAATGGTAGAAAGTAACGTTGATAGTTTCGGTTGCAACATCGAACACGTATCACAAAGCATAATGCTTTTAGTATTTTTTTTTTTTTGGCTAGACAAAATCTCCCTTAAAAGAAGGGATGCCTTAAAGTAACCATCCTGATCTAGTTGGATGAACAACAATACCAAGAATCTAATATTTCGAGGGTTTTTATTTTCTGCAGGACGGTGAATTTTTAAATCTGATTACGTTGTTCTTATGCTCTGGTTTGCAGGAGCTCAAGGATGCAAAAATCAACATGACATCTCATTTATTTTGGTTCAATATGCGGGGTAAACCAAACTTCTCATTATTTGCTCAGTTGAAGAATGCAAGATATGGTGCATTTTCGGAGGAGTTGGATGATTTTCGTTATCTGAATCGAATCAAAGAACTTCCATGTCTTGAGGATTTAAAGATATGGGGATCAAACTGGTCATCGAAGATAACGGGCTCATACCGATGGAAGCATTGACCGAATAGTCGATGAAGTTATTTTTTTTCAAGTGTAATTATTGGAATAGATATTTGCTGTAAATATTTGTACAAGAAACATTTGTATGGTAAACCATTCTTCTATTGTTATGGATCTTTCACTTGTTTGCAATGAAGTTTGTCCAATTATGACTCGGCCCACAAGCCCACTAAACAAAAATAAACTTTAAAGGATTTCCAAAAGAAACTGATCTCTAAGAATCTATACTAATGATTGTTTAGTCTTCTCTTTTGTGTAGTTTGTTTGATATCATATCATTGATGAAATAGCTATAGAATAGAAGGAAAATCATGAAAAACAAGTAGACAAATAGCAGCTAAACAAGAAAGGCAAAAAATATCTTCACCATGCTAAGTAAAGCACAAGTATGATTCAATTCCTTTGCTGTTACGCATATTTTTCGATGTACATCTTTCGTCATATATTTTATTATATGAACTGATCCAAACTTTTGGAATGGATTTGGTCAATCATTTCAATCTTTGTATAATGTTGTTAATTACCTCAAGCATTGCAAAAACTAATTACCAATTTTCTGCTTCAGATTTGCAGCCTGCCCCTCCTAAATACTATTATCTGAAGAAATAACTGGTGCTCTTTGTAAGTTGAAGTGCTGCTCTCTGAACACTTTTATATTTTTGAAAGTTCTATATTTATGTTATTCGATTGTGCTTTTAACCCAAATAGAGCGGTTCTTTGTTGGTCCAAACGGTACGTGAGTGATGAACATATGTAAACATATCAGCAACAGTAATTTCAATAGAATAAAACTACTTGTCCTCAGAAGTTGACATTTTGAATTATAATATGCAGAATGGCTTCAATAAATAATTGTAGAAAAAAAAAGATGCCTTCTCCAGAATTGTGAATAAACTATTAGTCAAACAGATTCGGAATTGTCTTTTTCTTACTAACCAAGGAATATATACATAGTTTACATATTGAACTTCTAAATCTTATACCATTGTTGCTGATAGAGGCTTTACTTTTGTGGGGAAACACCAAAAAAAATAATGCCTACAAGCGGCTTAACTTACCTGGGTAATCTACTATCCAACTTGATAAAGTTGATTCCAGTTGACTTTGAACATCTGAAAACATTTTGGGAATTTGAAGACGAACTCGACCAGATTCGAGAATCACTAGTTGTGATTGCTGATCTAGTGGAGGTTGCAGAGCAGAAGCAAGATACCGTGGAGAAGACGAGATGGTGGTTGACCATTCTGAAAGAAAAAGCTTATGAAGCTGACGATTTACTTTCTGAGTTGGCTTATGAAACTACTCGACTTCAGAAGGTATCTATAGTCTCATAGCTAGTTCATTAGTCAAATTTATTTTCAATGATTTTTGTTGTCAGAAATTGAAATGTATGCTCTTCCAACTAGGTTTGTAGCTTCCCTTCAATTTCAAGAGCCATCGACAATGACAGAAAGGCTAGAATTCGTCTCAAAATTGAGCCTAAGCTTAAGCAAGTGAATGTGTCACTGCAATATCTTGTAAGGGAAAGCCAATCCCTCGAGCTCAGTGCAATCCAACATGATTTGGAGTATATCTCGTATCACAATAGATTCCCAATTGATTCAATCCTTGACAAAT
Organism: Euphorbia peplus; assembly: GCA_028411795.1. NCBI lineage: Eukaryota > Viridiplantae > Streptophyta > Magnoliopsida > Malpighiales > Euphorbiaceae > Euphorbia > Euphorbia peplus. The sequence goes on from CP110837.1 coordinate 28,868,984, forward strand.
ACTCCGTAGGAGAGAAAGCTGATGTAGCCAAAATTGTCAACCTGCTAACTGGCTCCAGCTATCAACAACTTACCATTGTTTCTATTTTGGGGGTGAGTGGTGCAGGAAAGACGACTTTAGCTAAACTTGTGTGTCAAAAAGTTATGGCTTTAACCAAAAAACCTTTTGATGTTAAAATATGGCTGTGTCTTCCTGTGAATTTCAGTCACCAAAATTTTTTAAAGGAAATGTTGCTGGTTTTGAATGCATCAATGGAGGGACTGACCAATCAAGATGCAATTCTTCAACAACTTAAGAAAGAGTTGGAGAGTAAAAAATTTCTCCTAGTCCTAGATCATGTTTCAAATGAGCAAATTGGGCATTGGGATATTTTTAAAATTCTGTTGTCAAGAATTTGTACAAATAATGGAAATGCTATTCTTGTCACAACTCGTGTGGAGAATGTGTCATTGCTTATGGGTGTTCCATCTAAGAGTACTCATTGGCTTCATTCCTTCTCCGAGGATGAGATTGGGTTAGCTCTCATGGAATTGGAATCCAGAAACAAAATAACGCCAAGGGAAATTGCAAAACATTTTGAAATAATACCATTGTTAGCAAAAACAATAGGAGCGATTGTGGGATGTCATAGGGATGAAGAAGGATGGCTGAAATATGGTTATCAAGAATCAAGTTCTCAAAGTCTGTTAGAGAATTTTTTTCATCACTTGCCCTCATATATAAGGCCATGCTTTGCATTTTGTTCAACTTTTCGAGAAGGCTTCTTATTTAGAAAGGAAGAACTGATTTGGCTATGGATGGCTGAAGGGATTGTCGATTCATGTGACATGGGCAACAAGTGCTTTGATGCCTTACTTTCGAGTTCTTTATTGCAAGAAGCAGAAGTAGATCATTGTGACAAAATCATACCATGCCAGTTGTATATGTGCACATATGGAATATTCTACCATTTGAAGTCGTACATAATTGACATGTCTTACATCTATCATTTATATGCAGATAAATTTTTAACATATGACACGAGCCTTCAACAGATATACACCAAGCCGTTCCGTACTCTTATCGTCATTGGCGCTCCCAAGCAAGAGATATGGAAGATGAAAAGGTTGCGAATTCTGCACTTAAATGTTGCCGATATAGAAGTATTGCCATCATCAATCGGGAAAATGAAACACTTGAGATACCTTGGTGCCTCAATCTCTAAAACCAAACCGCTACCTAAGTCAATCACCAAACTGTACCATCTCCAGACTTTGAACCTCTCAAATTCTAGCATCAAGGAATTGCCTGAATACATCACCAAGCTCCACAGTCTTCAAACTTTGGATATCTCCAATTCTGACATCAAAGAGTTGCCAGAATCCATCGCCAAGCTCCACAATCTTCAGACTTTGGATGTCTCAAATTCTAATATCACAGAATTGCCTGAATCAATCACCAAGCTCCACAATCTTCAAACTTTGAAATTCCTTGAATGCAAAGAACTTACCAAGCTTCCTAGAAAGACGATAAACAATCTCATCAACTTGAAGCATATTGCTTTTTCTTATGAGCACCAGATGCCATTCGGTTTGGGGAAGCTAAATGGTCTTGAAACATTGCTTTTCTTTGTTGTCGGTCTCGAATGCGGAGGTAGCATTGAAGAACTTGAAGGCTTGAGCAAACTAAAAGGGAACTTGAAAATAACCAGGCTCGAGGAGGTCAGTGATAAGAGAGAAGCTGAGAGGGCAAATTTGCAGGGCAAAGCAGAAATACAAGGACTTGGTTTTCAATGGAGTTACAAAGAAAACGACAGAAGTTCAAGGGACGAGGAACTGCTTCAAGGCTTTCAACCTCATCCAAATATAAAAAGAATACAGATTAGGTATTACATGGGAGAAAAATGGCCATCATGGGTGTTAAGGATGAAGAATCCAGCTGATGGTGATTCTTTTATAATTCTTAATAATTTGGTGGATCTTAGGTTGGAGCGTTGCTGCAACTGTGATCAACTTCCTCGCCTTGGAGATCTTCCTCGTCTTAAATTTCTTAAGATGAGTCACATGGGAAAAGTGAAGCACATACGTAATGAGTTCTATGGGATTGACAGTGAAAGTGGTAGCATTGGATGCTTGAGGTTATTTCCAGCATTGAAATCATTGTCTATAAGCTGGATGGAGAATTTGGAAGAATGGAGCTCTCCATCAGATGGCAATAAGGTAGTTGTTTTTCCTTGTCTCGAAAATGTGTCCATTCAATCTTGTCCTGAATTGACAGGTTTTCCAATGAGTCATCTTTCTGAACTTGTGAAGCTAGAAATCATAGATTGTGAAGAATTGAGGCTCTTATTTGATAAGCAACAGTCCTTCGCCTTCCTTACAAGTCTATTGATTGTTGGATGTCCTAAATTAACAGAGTTTCGGACTTCGCTTTTGGCCGACATATGTTTCAAGGAATTGAGTGTAAGAAGATGTGAATGGCTAACCTTTATTCCAAATGATTTAGGGAAGTTAAGCTATTTAACGTCCTTAGAGATATATTGTTGTAAACGATTGAGATACTTTCCGGAGGAGATACTATGCAAACTCACTCAGTTACAGAATTTAAGTATTGGTGCATTCTCAGAGGAATTGGATGATTTTCATTATCTGGATCAAATCTATGACCTTCCATGCCTCGAGGAGTTAGAAATATGGGGATCTGATTTCGTCAGTCGCAAAATGTCTGCTCTACCAAGTCAAGTACGATACCTCAGCGTCCTGAAATCATTAAAGATAATGGGGTTCACAGCAATGGAAGACTTGCCAGAATGGTTGACAACTCTTCAGTCTCTCAAATCCCTTTCTCTTGATTATTGCAGGCATCTTGGTTGTCGATCAACTGCAAAAATCATAAATCACCTCAACAATATAAGAGATCTTCACATCAGGTGCTGTCCCATTCTTGCGGAAAGTAAGAATAAATTGCTGCGCTCTTTGCACAGCAGAAAAATCAAAGTTGAGTTTTCGGATGTCTCGAAAGTCAGAGAGCGCTTGGGATTATTAGTTGAATGATTTTGCTGTACATGTTTTTTTTTGAGCAGTTATTGTTTGAGGTTTTCAAATGTAATTATAACAATCGGGCTTTTCTGTTCTAATATTTATTTGTGAAGTAACAGTTTGTTCGATAAACATTATTCTTATTATTATGAAGAAATGTGCTCAAAATGTTCAGATCATACACTTGTTCGTCTCACTGTTACCATTACGGTTCATTCACTTGTTTGTCTAACTGGATTTCTGTGTGTTTATACCTTCATAACTTTTTTGCAGTAAAATTTTGGTCATGAAGAAAGATGAAGTTATCCGAATGTCATGAAATCAACAAAGATGCAACTCTTTGACAACTTCGAGAAGACTTTACGTATAAAAAATATCTTCCAAGATACAGAAATGCATATTCAATGCATCTTCTAAAGGATATGGCTCAGAAGTTACACCATAATCCTCAGCGGTGCTGCCTATCGTGAGTTCTGGAGTTGAAAAGGTTGCGGTCTCTGCACTTGAATGGTAGAAGTTCCATCCCATGAGGAACTGCTGGAAGGCTTTCAACCGTACGGAAACATAACTAGACTAAAAGTCAAGTATTATATGGGTGAGAAATGGCCGTTATGGATGCGGTCAATGACGAGTGAAAGGCGCATCGATTATTTTCTAGTCCTCAATAACTTGGTGGATCTGAGTTTAACGAGGTGCTGGAACTCTGTAAAACTCCCACGTCTTGGATGTCTTGCTTCTCTCCTATTTCTATATGAGAAAACTCTTGAGTGCATCAGTAATGAGTTTTATTATTTATGGAATTGATAGTAAAGACAATGTAACGTTTTTTCCAACACTGAAATCATTGTGTCTATGTTGGAAGCATTGACAGGATTGATGAATCTCGAGTCCCTTCAGTCCCTTCCCTCTGGATTACTGTTGGCAACTCGGTGGCAATCAACATCAGCAATCATACAACAGCTCCCAAATTTAACGCATCTCGAAATTAACTGCTGCTGTCTTGAGAAAAGTACATCTGAAATGGTTGCAGTGTTTGGACACCACGACAATCGAAGTTGATTTTTCTCATGTCTCGAATGTCAGAGTCTGCTTGCGATATCAAACTTGAATTTTGATGAAGAATTTGTATTTGGTTCTGTTTTGCAGTTGTTATTGCATGATAAAACATTTTGCTTAGTTCTTATTTCATTCATTATAGAAACATTTTTCTTTGATTTTGTTATTAGAAATTGAAATTGGAATTGTATGGTTGTTGTGTTATTTCATCTCAAGAAGACTAATTGTATGCATGATTTTCCAATCAGGTGCACAATTTATCTCCAATTCGCATACGGGGACTCCATCTGAGAGTACTCATCAGCTTAATTATTTGTCCAGTGATGAGTGTTGGTTCATTTTGAAGGAAAGAGCATTTAGAAACGTAATAACAACATTCCCGGTAAATTTAGAGGCTATAGGACGGGAAATTGCAAAAAATTGTGTAGGAATACCATTGTTTGCTAAAGTTTTAGGAGGGGTAATGGGATTTAATAGGGAGGAAGAAGCATGGTTGAAATATCACGGTCTGAAAAGAGAAACTTTAAGTGTGCTACACAATATTGTCCACCGCTTTCCCTCATATTTAAGGCCATGCTTTGCATTTTGTTCAAATTTTCGACGAGGCTTCCGATTTAGAAAAGAAGAAATGATTTGGTTGTGGATGGCTGAAGCGATTGTCGAGTCATTTGGCATGGGCAACGAGTGCTTTGATGCTTTACTTGCATGTTCCATGTTTCAAGAAGTAGAAAGAGATGATTATGACAACGTCATACTATGCAAGTTGTATATGTGCACATCTGGAATATTCAACGACATAGACTTCAACTTAATTGACTCGTCTTACGTCTATCATTCACATGATGATTCTTCACATCCATTGCAGGTTCTAACCGGTAGGACCAGAACATTGCGAACTATTATCGTGGGTGGTACTCGCAACCAAGAGATATGGAGGATGGAAAAGTTGCGAAGTTTGCACGTAAATGCTGTTGATATAGAAGCATTGCCATCATCAATCGAGAAAATGAAACATTCGAGGTACCTTGGTGCCTCAATCTCCGAAACCAAAAAGCTTCCTAAGTCAATCACAAAGTTATACAATCTCCAATTTTTGAATCTTGCAAATTCTACAGTCAAAAAATTGCCTAAATCCATCACCAAGCTCCATAGTCTTCAAACAGTGAATCTCTCGGATTCTAAATTCAACGAGTTGCCTGAATCCATCAGCGAGCTCTATAGCCTTTTGACTTTGGATATCTCGAATACTAATATCACAAAACTGCCTGAATCCATCAACAAGCTCCACAAACTTCAAACTTTAGATGTCTCGAACTCTAACATAAAAGAGTTACCTAGATCCATCACCGAGCTCCGCAATCTTCATATTTTGAGATTCCTTGAATGCAAGGAACTTGCCAAGCTTCCTAGAAAGAGGATCAGCAATCTAATCAGTTTGAACCATATTGCTTTTTCTTATGAGCACCAGATGCTATTCGGTTTAGGGAAGCTAAGTGGCCTTCAAACTTTGCTATTCTTTGTTGTGGGTAGTGACCGGGGAGGTAGCATTGAAGAACTTCAATGCTTAAACAAACTAAGCGGGGACTTGAAAATTACAAGGCTTGAGGAGGTGGGTGATAGTGAAGAAGCGGAGCGAGCAAATTTGCAGCGGAAAGCAAAAATACAAGGACTTTGTTTTGAATGGAGTTATGGAGCAAATGACAGAAGTTCAAAGGACGAAAAACTGCTGGAAGGACTTCAACCTCATCCTAACATAGGAAGAATAAAGATTAAGTATTACATGGGAGAGAAATGGCCGTCATGGATGTTGGGTAATAATCATTCTTTTGGAGTAATTAAGAATTTGGTGGATCTCAGGTTAGAACGGTGCTACAACTGTGTCCAACTCCCTCGCCTCGGTGATCTTCCTCATCTCAAATTTCTTAAGATGAGTCACATGGGAAAAGTGGAGCGTGCGGGTAATGAGTTTTACGGGATTGACAGTGGAAGTAGTGGCATTGGATGCTTGAGGTTGTTTCCAGCATTGAAATCACTATCGTTAAACCGGATGGAGAATTTGACAGAATGGAGCTCTCCAGCAGATGACAGTAACATTGTTTTGTTTCCTTGTCTCGAAAATTTGTCCATTCAATCTTGTCCTAAACTGACCGGTTTTCCAATGAGTGACCTGTCTGAACTTGTGAAGCTAGACATCAAAGATTGTGAGGAACTGAGGCTCTTAACTGGTATGCAGCAGTCCTTTCCGTTCCTCACAAGTCTATCAATTTCTGGTTGTTCAAAATTATCTTATCTTCGAAATTGGCTTCTACCTGGCACGTGTTTCATGGAATTGAGCATAAGAAGATGTAAGTGGCTGATGTTTATTCCAGAAGATTTAGGGAAGGTGATCTGTTTAACATCCTTAGAGATATATGGTTGTAAAAGATTGAGATATTTTCCGGAGGAAGTATTGCGCAAACTCACTCGGTTGCAGAACTTAAGTATTGGGGCATTCTCAGAGGATTTGGATAGTTTTTGTTATTTAGATGGAATCGAAGATCTTCCATGCCTCGAGGAGTTAGAAATATGGGGATCCGATGTTTTTGGTCGTGACATGAGTTTTTTACCAAATCAACTTCAACACCTCACTACCCTGAAATCACTGAAGATAATGGGATTCAAAACGATGGAAGCATTGCCAGAATGGTTGACAAATCTTCAGTCTCTTCAGTCCCTTTCTCTGGATTATTGTAGCCATCTCGGGTGTCAATCAACAGCTACAGTCATACGACACCTCCCAAATCTAAAGCATCTCAACATTAACTACTGCCCCATTCTTAAGGAAAGTAAATCTGCATGGCTGCCGTCTTTGAACACCACAAGAATCAAAGTAGAGTTTTCACATGTCTCGAAAGTCAGAGTCCGTTTGGGATATTAGTTTGTTCAGTTTGCTGTATTTCATTCAGTTTGGTGGTTCCTGTTTAAGGTTTTCAAATGTAATTACAAGAATAGATTTTGTTTGATAAAACATTCTTCTTAGTTCTTATTCATTATAGAAACATGTGATCAAATGTCCAGAAAACATAACGATTGTTTCTGATTAATTGTTTGTGAGTGCTTGCACTCGAAAGTAAAGCTCTTATTTCGACTCTCGTGTTTACAATAGCTGACTAGAAATATCAGTACAAGTTACTTATGTGTTAACTGAATATTCTAGAATGGTCCGGGTCTAGATAGGCGACTCTACGAAGGGTGAGTTTTCTTGCTACAATTTACTGCTTATGCATGGCTCGGAATGTCTGTATTTTTTTTCTAATGGCAGTTTCAAACTGATAGAGTTTCAGCTGAAGTTGTTGTTCAATTGCATTTTAACTGTAAGCATAGACATTTCTTGTTGATAGTTTGATTAGAAAATTTTGCATGATAAAACATTCTTCCAAGTTCTTATCATATCTATTATAGAGACATGAGATCAAATGTTTCCCTATTTAAAACAGTTGTTTCCGTATTAAACGATTTTTGGCATGTCAACTTTGAATATAACTACTTTACGTAACTACAGAATATAAGACGACTCAATAATAAAAAAAAGGAAAAAGTACAAATAAAATCTTTGTGATTTCATGGATTTACAAATAGAGAAATGTAGTTTCATTTTTTACAAAAGAAAATTGTGGTTTACAAAATTGATAATCAAAGAGATTTGACTTAAGGTGTTAATATTTGATGATGTGTCATATTGATTTTGATGACGTGTCATGTTAACTTGTTCACTTTGATGACGTGACACAATAAAATATTAATTTTTAATGACATGTCATGTTAACTTGATGACGTGGAGGCTTGACTTAATGATGTGACAAATATTATAAGTCAATTTCTTTTATTTGTCAAATATGTAAACCACATGTCTCCTTTAGCAAGAAAAATGTAATCAAATTGATCTATTTGCAAAACATTGAAATTACAAAGGTTTTATTTGTACTTTCTCCATAAAAAATATTCTTAACTAGGCAAGTAATCTCACTAGGCTAGAATATCAAAGTTGTATCACATACGGAAAATAATCTGTTGTCCCGAACTTCCTAGCTCATTTTCATGTTTCCCTTTTAATTTTTGACATGTGTAAAAAAGATTCTACGACGGGTTGATTCGGAGACAATTTAAGGTATAATAAAAAAACATTAGAAATTTTTCTACACATGTCAAAAATTGAAAGGGGGTCAGAAAAATGGGATAGGAAGTCCGGAAAAGCAAATTTTCATACATCACATACCAATTCCAATATTTATTGGCTATAATATAAAAGTTATTTTTTTCCACACATAATATTTTAAAATTTATCACAAAAATACATTTTGCCACGTCACTTTGTTTTAGTATTATTATCAAATTTTCATAAGTGAGTTATACCTAGTAATTGTTTTGTTAAAATGATAAACACACATTAATTTGGCTAAATTAGAAAATAGAAGGATCTTTAAAGAAAATTACCTGAAGTTTTTATAAGGAAATGGGTTGGTCTTTTATTTGATTTTTCCTGCTTAAATGGGCCTTCCTTCTCCTGTTTGGGCCGTCACTAAGATGGGCCTTAGCTTATTTAATTATGCTAACTTGTGAGGATGAGCTGAATGGTTATCAGCAGCTCAGCTCATTTCCACCTCCCGCCTATTCTGAAAAGCCAGCGAAATACGTGTAAGACGACGACACGATACGAACATAAAACGAAACGAATTTTTCTGTGTTCAAATTGAGCATAATAGATAATATGTTATTTTCAGATTAATCTAAAATGGTATGTTAATTTTAGTGTTGCATTTGGGTTAATCTGAAAAAATACAAAACTTCTAATTACATTTTCACCCTTAATGAGTTTGGGTTGGAGAAAACATGTCTAGTTTGACTTTAATGTCGTGTGATTACTTTGTGTGATGGATTTCTCGATAATTTTATAGTTTGATGAATTTTGCGGTTCATATAGGTCAGGTCATATCATATCGTGTCAACATGTCGAATAACATTAAACTGACATGGTGTCGTGTCGTGTTAAGAGCGGATTGTGCTTACATTAAAAATTCTGAAACAACGTGTTTGTATTTAAAATACTCAAACATACAAATTATTTGACTCCACACGAAGACAAAAATTGCCACCTTAAATAAATACTGATGGAGCCTCTGACCAAAAACATAACTATGCAAACTTAACCGCACCTTCTACTAAAAACAAAATATGCACAATTACAGATGCTCACAGATCCACAACCGACCCACAAGCCGTACATAAAAGGAGAAAGCAATAAACTTTTTCAACAAATATTTTAAAAATACAACACTTATAGACCTCGTAAATTTCAACTAAAAAGATTGCAATTTTTGGACAGAAAAATTGTGACAAATAACCTTCTAACTCTTATGCAAGTCAATTCGTTAACTAGCTTTTGAGTTGTGAATTGTAATTATGTTAAGCTCAAGCCTATTTATAAAGGACTTATTCCTTTACATGTCTCTTTCCATGCAACGTGGGATTTCCACTTCCTATACAATATTTAGTCAATGTGGGATGAAGGAGAAATCCAAACAAATACAGCATCAATTAATGGATGCTCCAAAATAAAAATGGAATCTTAACAACTTCCATTTTGTTTTTTCTGATCAACTCCTTCCTCGTTCCAGACATATTCGCACCAAAATTATAAAAACAAAAGGTCAACCTTATTTTTGCTGTCAATGATATCTCTGCTCTAAATCATCTGCAACTTTTACAGTTCTTGATTCCCTGAAAAATGGCAGAAGCAGTAATTTCAGACATAGCTGCTGGACTCATTTCAAAACTGGGTTCTTTTCTAGTAAATGAATTAGCCCTTCTTTGGGGTCTCACAAATGAGCTTGTCAAGCTCAAAACAACAGTTTCCACTATCGAAACTGTGCTTCTTCACGCCGAGGAGCAGTCCCTGGAGAATCCTCAGATCAAACACTGGCTCGGGTTGCTGAGTGAAGCCATGTATGATGCTGATGACTTGCTTGATGAGTTTTCAATGGAGGTCTTGAGTCAACAAGCTATGCGTGGTTCTAAAATCACCAAAAAGGTGAGTCTTTTCTTTTCGAGTTCTAATCAGTTGTGTTTCGGTCTCAAAATGGGTCGTAAAGTTAAGGATATAAGGGATAGATTAGATGATATTGCTGCAACTAGGAAGTTCCATTTAGAGGAGAGGGTTTTGGTAGCTAAGGGTATGGACAGGGTTCGGGGTTTGGTCCGGGACCAATCTCATTCCTCTCCCCCTGCAGTCGTTGTAGGCAGACAGCCTGAAAAGGAGGCAATTGTAGAGCTTTTGCTTTCGCTCTCATCTTCGGATAACGAAGAAGAGAATGTGTCTGTTGTTCCAATTGTTGGTATTGGAGGTTTGGGGAAGACTACACTTGCTCAAATGGTATATAATGATGATAGGGTCAAAAGGCATTTCGAGTTGAAGATGTGGGTTTGCGTGTCTGATAACTTCGATGTGCAATTGATGGTGAAAAAAGTTTTAGAATCTGCGTCCGGGAAGAAACCTGAAAGTACTGAGATGGATCCGTTAAAAAGTCGCCTCCATGATACGATCAATGGGAGGAGGTACCTACTTGTGTTGGATGATTTGTGGAATGAGGATTTGAATAGGTGGTTCAACTTTAAAGACTTGTTAGGAGGTGGTGCGAGAGGAAGTAAGATTGTAATAACGACACGGCTAAGAAAGGTTGCAGAGATGAGTCGTCCGATCTCCATACATGAATTAGGAGGTTTGTCGGAAAATGATGCTTGGTCGTTGTTCAAACAAATGGCATTCAAGCAGGGACAAGTCGCAAATCCGAGCCATGAAGCAGTTGGAAGAGAAATTGTGGACAAGTGTTGTGGAGTTCCTTTAGCCGTAAAAACAATTGGAGGGATGCTGCATTTCAAAGATCCGGAGTGCGAATGGCTGTTGTTTAAAAATAAAGAACTCTCGGAGATAGACGTGTACAAAAATGATATTTTACCAATTCTTAAGTTGAGTTACAATCATCTTCCTTCGCACTATAAGCATTGTTTTGCTTATTGTAGCTTATATCCAAAAGACTATGAGTTTCGTGTGGATGAATTGATACATCTCTGGATGGCACAAGGGTGTCTTAAGTTAACAGATCCAAATGAGCATTTTCAAGATGTAGGATTTGGATATTTCATGGACTTTGTTCGGTTGTCGTTCTTCCAAGACATTGACAAGGATATGTTTGGTAATATTGTCAGTTGCAAAATGCACGATTTAATGCATGATCTGGCCATTTCAGTCGTTGGAGCCAACTTTTCACTTCAACATTTCAAGATGTCATGTATTAATGATAAAACTCAACATATATCAGTTCAGATTCATGGGAACTCTATTTTGCAAGATTTTTCATCCCTTTTGAAGGCAAAAAGGGCAAGAACTTTATTGCCAGTCATTTATACACAAGTTCCGATGGAAGAAGATCTTGATGCAATATTTCGTAATCTGCGACGTTTGAGGATGCTAGATTTATCTTACACAGGAATTAATTTACTGCCAAGTTCTATTGATAAACTGAAGCATCTAAGACGCCTTAATATTTCTTGTAATGAAAATATCAAGAAACTTCCAGATTCAGTCACCAATCTACCGAACTTACAAGTATTGGAGGTAAGTTCTTGCCCACAGCTCATTCAACTGCCAAAAAATATCAATAAGTTGGTCAATCTTGGGCATCTTAATAATGACATATGCAATGCGTTGACTCATATTCCACGGGGTATTGGACAATTGACTCGACTTGGGGAGTTATCTACGTTTGTAATTGCCAAGGACAGTTCCATCTCCAAGCATTGTGGCGGGCTTGACGAGTTACATGCGTTAAACAACTTGAGAGGTAGTTTGACAATATATAATTTGAGATATGTGAAAAATATTCCATATGAATTCAAGGCAGCTGCTTTAAATGCGAAGCAACATCTCGAGAAATTGTCATTAAGCTGGAATGAGTATGCTGATGATAACAGTAATGACAGTCCAAACAATGCTGTTAATGATGAAATGGGATTGGAAGCACTACAACCGCATCAAAATTTGAAAGGGTTGTCAATAAGCTTTTACAGGGGAGCGAGTCCTCCAAGTTGGCTGCCATTGCTCACTAATTTGGTGTCTATTTGTTTTTATAATTGCAAAAGCATACAGTGGCTACCACCATTTGATCGGCTCCCTTTTCTTAAACGTTTATGGATATTTACATTAACTAGCCTGGAGCGTATGGATCTTGCTGCAAGTTTTGAAAATGGAGAATCTTTCTCATTCTTTCCTTCCCTAACAGATCTCCGTCTCACTAACTGCCCCAATATGAAGGGATTTCTGAGATGCAAAACTGATATCGAAATGAAACCTCCATCATTATTGTTGGAAGAGCTGCCTTGCTTTCCTTGTGTTTCTACGTTGGAAATTGGAGGTTGCGCAAACCTGAATCATATGCCACTTTTTCCGGAGCTTAAAAAATTGACGTTGGGTATACACGGAATCAAATCCCTGAAGGAAATACTGAAGATGACAAGTAAAGTATCACAATCCACCCCTTCACCCTTCGTTGCTCTTTCTCAGTTAGAACATCTTTTTATCATGGACATGGAAGATTTTCAAGAGGATGAGTGGCTACCATACCTTAGTTCTCTTCAGCGTTTTGAGTTATATAATTGCAAATTCAAAAGTCTGTCTAGCAATGAGACGGATGGTGGCATGCATTGGCAAAGCCTTCAAGCCCTTAAATTTGTTGCATTTGGATACAGTAAATACTTGGTTTCTCTACCGAAGGGGCTTCGATATGTTAGCACGCTGCAAAGTCTACATATACGCAATTGTTGTAGTTTGCTATCTATACCGGAGTGGATGGTCAACCTCAATGCGTTGCAACGTTTGACTATCATTGAGTGCCCCCTACTATCGGATAGATGCAAGAATAACACAGCTGAGGATTGGCTTAAGATTTCTCACATTCCGAATATTTCTATTGACAATCAAAGTATTCAGAGCAACGGCTGCTACCTGCTCTGACTATAACTATTTCTCAAATCGTGGCAGAGTACGTCCTCTTCAATCTCCATCTTTTTTTGGATTAAATAAACTTCTGTGAATTGTTTTATTAAAATCGGGATCGGGACGTTGTCAATTTTTCGGTCTCCACATTAATCAAAATTTAATACTTTGTTTTTCTTTGTTTGCTTATCTTAAAATAGTTTCATTGTTTTTGTATACGAACTTAACGAGCTTCTGAATTCTGCAGTCAATATGAAGAAATTCTCAAACAAAAACGCAAACTAAGGCTAATCTTCCATGCCTCAACATCAGATCAATCTGGTATTATCAAGGCAAGCCATTACCTTCATTATTATTTATTTGGGATAAGGTTAAAATTTGTTCATAGCATTGTTGGGGGAAAGTGCAGATATACCTCTTACGTAATAAATGGTAATATTTCGTCCTAAATGTTTCTAACATGTCCAGATGTACGTCCTCGAGGCCACTAAAGAAATTAAAGTAGCAGAGAATGAGGATCGTGATTCGTGCACTTGAGAAAAGCATTCCAGTCCAAGTGAGCCTTGTTTCAATGGAGATTCTGTTCTTATGATTCTCTTTTTTGCAGTTTGCGTGATATCATGACGAATGTAAGACGAGAAGTAGCGATACAGGAAAGACTTAAAACTACATCCCTCACGCTTGGGACAAGTACGTGTTTAAATTCCTTCAATGTCACTTATAAACTTGCAATGCATTTCTTCCATTCCTCTTCATAACATGAACTAATTGAAAACTTCAGAAATCAGTTTGTTCAATCATTTCAAGCTTATATACTGTTGTAATTAATCATTTCAATCATAGAAATGAACATCTAACTAGCAGTTTTCTGCTTCAGATTTGAGCCTGCCCCTTCTCAAGTGCTATTGTCGGAAGAAATTACGGGCTCTCTTTGCGAGCTGAAGGTGCTGTCTGGAATCCAAGACGACATTTACGTGTTACATTTACGTGTCTTCAGCCGTAGACCTCTTGAAGAGAGCTGCCTTTCGGCTTCCAAGACGACATCATTGGGAGCTTAGTGCCTTTGATAACTATGACTAACACAATAGTAATATTAACACTATCATATTTAGTTTTTAGAATCAAATTGGTTTAAAATGGATTTCAGTGATGATAGGCCAAAAAACATCTTTTATGTAGATTTCATAATATTTTGTTGTACTAAAATGTTATTGGTAAAATTTAATACAGATAACTTCAATTATAAATTAATTGCAACATACACATTTTTTTTAATTAGTTATTTTAATTTTAATTAGTTCATGCGCATAAGGCAATTCTTTCTTTTTTACAGCAAACTTCATTTACGACCCTAAAAGGGCAGTAATGCAAAATTACAAAGGACAAATGGACCGAGATGACCGAGTCAAGGTGTGAGCAAGATTGTTCGCTTGCGGCTTGATAAAATAAACCGAGTAAGAGTCATTTCAGTGGAGAAGAGAGCAACAATTGCAAATAATATTAGTAAACTCCGACAACAATCATCTTTGCTCGAGGATATCACGTTTTTAATTTTTGTATACATGATGAATCTAGAATTCATTAGCAATAGGTGCTTTTGATACTATACTTACATTCTTTTAGTGTTTATAAAACTAAAATATTGCACAAAGTTTGTATAAATTTTGCAGCATTATTCAACGATCAGCAAATGTTCAAACCCCCACACTAGCTCTCCCTAAATCCGTATATATAAACTATCAATTTTCAGTTCAAGTTATATTACAATGAAAAGAAAATCAAATAGGAATATGAATATTTAATACATCCAACAAACAACAATGACTAATTCCATTGATCACCTAACATTATAAGCATTCAGACATAAACTAATTACACGTCTAAAAATATAAAATAATAACTAGATTAATAAGTCAATTAATTGTTTAATATTTTGTACTCTATATATACATGCCAAGAGTTAATCTCTAATTGCATAAATTCCTCAATCATAATCGTAATTATTACTTTCTGAATTTCTCAAAATTTATACTATCTATGGATTCTTACTGCATCAACAATGTAACAAGTTTTAACCTTAAGGTAAATTTAGAAATACTGCGTGAAGTACTGAAAGATCCAGTAAATGAACTTCCTCATTTACTGCCTCAAATTTACAAAAGGATGACTATGGTCTCCGATAATCCACCTGCTTACATAGTTGAATATACTCAAGGTAAATAAATTTTATTTATGTTTTATGCTTTCTAATTTTATCAATCTTAATTATTTCCTCCATCTCAAAATATAAGACACTTTTAAGTTTTTCACACATATTAAGAAACACATTTATTATATAGTCAAATTACTAATTTAACTTTTGACTTTATAGATAAATACTGTTGGAAACCTAAAATTGTCATAAATGACAGGCATACTTTAACATTTATTACAAGGGCAATATGAGAAAAAGTTAGACAAAATATCCTTGAAATGTGAGAAAGACTTATATTTTGAGACTTTTTTCTTTGGCTAAAAAGTCTTATATTTTGAGATGGAGGGAGTAGTTTATGAGCTATAAATGTATTTACGGGCATGTTGTAAATGAAGGTGGTGTGAACTATTTCTGGCCCAAATCCACTTATATTGGGTTTCACGACTTTAAAATACGATATTTCTTAAAGCCGCTCATCGTACATGTCTTCCTACCTCGGCGCCATATTATTGAGATCAGGTCGCTACAAGCCCATCAACTTTGACGGAAAGCATATTCTTTATAGAATATTAATATTCAACAGTTGCTTTGATTCGTTCTTGAACCACACATCTTATTCGTATGTAGAGAATCTCTACCGGATGTAACATCTAGGCATAATGTCATGCATATATTATTCCTTTCGACCCAAATTCACCACTATTGTGTCGCACGACTTTAAAACGCGTCATATGCATATATTGCTTTCACATCTTATAAGCCCTAGCAACATCATCTACAATGTGAGATCCAATTTATTTATACTCACATGTCTTCCTACTCCGACTGCACCCTCTCGTAACGGGGTTGCTACAGCTTAGGCTCCATCTAAATGCTGAAAATTGAGAATAGATTTGGCTATAATTTGGTCATCTAAGTCTACCTAGACATTCAAAATCTAATTTGTCCCCAACGAGTCTCCAAAAGATTCTAATTGCGCCACTATTGTCTAAAATCTTTTACCACATTAATTGCTTAGAATATACGCATCTCACAAGTATATAAAGATTAAATAACCTATTTATTAATTTTTTATTCTTTTGTACTACTAATGTCTAACGTCTTTTACTACACTTATACTAATGCATTTCATATTTTGGTTTTCCTGTATTAACTAGGATGTGCAATCAATGTTGATGTTGTGGAAGTGTATGATCCAATTGTGACCTTAGAAAGTATACAAGCAAGCTACAAGCAACTAGCTGGAGATCTCATTGATTATTACAAATCTTTCAACTACACTGTACTTTTCACTTCCTTACTTTCTGGAGGCACTTCAGTTCAAATAACCTATGACTTTGTCGAACTAAAAGTCAACATTGATTTTCCTGCAATCTTGGAGTTCTACATCAACAACCTTATTGAGTTGGATCAAGTATTAACCAAAAAGATTTAGGGATCTATAAGGGTTTGAAAAGATCCCCTTGATTTTAGTATAAATGTTTAATTTTATTCTTAACGTATAAACTGGATCGGTTGATGAAGGTTCGGTATCACAAAATAGGGACATTATGCCTTTCATTAGTGACAAATAATTATGGAGTTAGACCGCAACTTTTAATCCTTAAATTTTTTCACAATTTGTGTTATGTTACTACAATTTTATTGTGGGTCATGAACCTGTTAGTAAAGGGCATAATCGATAATTTATGGTGATATGGAACTCTATCAACTGACGTGTTTTGTACACGAGGAATAAAATTTAACTTTTCTATTAGGTATTGTTTTGTTATCCTAATCTAGTTACCGATAAATGGACGAGCTTATATGTTGTTTGTAATAGAGAAAAGGTCCTACATATATACCCTTATTATGCTTTGATTATATTTGAAAACTAAAATAAAAGTTAACATTGTTTGTATGCTTCTACAATGATGATTATATCTATTTTGAAAAAAACAGCTAACTTTTATCCCATCATTAAATAGTAAACAACTTTATAATAATTACTTTAAAAAAAAAATTATAAAAAAATACCAATATGCAATCAACTGATTTTAGCTCAATTTGGTGAGCGAAGAGTTCAGACTTCCAATTTTGCTCTTTATAAATTTATATAAAAATAATAAAAAAAAAAGACTAAAAGTGCGAAGTTCTGTGAACAATGTGATGTTTAAATGGAATTGATCGTTATATACCTTAGTAAAAAGGATAATTACAAAGATAAACCCTTATGTTACACGTTTTTACATTCTATATACGTCTCTCATTGTGAATATTCTGTTAATTAGAAATTGTATTTTCATATTCATTACTATATTATACCAGGGAATATTAGTTCATTTGTCTTTAAAAAGTTTGATGAAAGAATCCCTTACTTTTGTGAATTTTGTAACAGTATATTCTTTTACATAATTTATAATTTTGAACTTATCTCTATAAATAAATAACTAAAAACGTGATAAAAATGGGATTTATAATCTTTATAAAAGTATTTTCTGTTTGTCTTAACATGAGCAACATTTTTGTATATAAACACATCTTTATTAATTGAAACCTTAATACATGCTTACCAAACTAAAAAGAAAATTAAGAGAATTTAAGAAATGGCTCTCTCAACTCGCTCTCATTATCCGAAATTTCTAATTGTTCTCTCCATTTCGTTACCATTTCTACTACTTTTCTCTTCCAATAGATTTAGTAAAAACATCTTAGAAACCAACCCAAAACGCGAAAACTTTGTTGAGGAGAAGTTTCCATGCGGCATAGCAGAAGATATTCCAAATCAGATTTGCTCAAAAATCGACGACAAAGCTTTCTGCTGCAAATTTCTACAAAAAAATTCAGGATCAAACACAGGAGAACTTCGCGTTCTTACCGTTGCCATTATTAATTCAGCACAAGACGCATCTTATGTTAATCATAGGACTATGGAATCACTTATACCCCAAACTTCTGATCCCGTATTGAAGAATATATACACCACGTGTTCAGATGATTTCAACAACGCCGACGATTCTCTCCTAAATAGTGCCGATTTGTTTCAGTCAGATAAACTTTCCGAGGCTAGCGAAGCAGTACAGGATGCTGGGAATGATGCTCAACACTGTGAAAGTCAGTTTAATTCGTCATCATTAGTGCCCTCCAATCTTCAACTACAAGTTAATGAATTTCAGGTTATTTGTAATATTACTCAGATTTGTATTCAGCTTAATTAGATATTAAATACTATGATGCATAAAAGCTCCTCTGCAATAAGCCTACCTTATTATTATTTTCATTATACCCGAGAAGCTTATGTTTAAAAATTGTAACATTTTAGACGTTTGTTTCTCCATTTCCATTGCATTTACATTCAATAGTTTAACACTTGTCTTCTTCGAATGTGCACAAACGAATAATGATGGGAATGCTATACTATAGAAAAAAGTAAAAATAAAATCGCACCGACTTGCAAATATAAGAATGCTGACTTATAAGCTAACCCAAAAGTGAATGGAGATGAAGTGATACGAATCTAGAACAGGGAGATCACCAATGCCACCTTAGAAACTTGAAAACTTGAATACGCATTCCAAACATTCATCTAGACACCATTTATAACCCACACAATCATACTGAGGATCAGGTGAAGACAAAGATAGGGTCCAATATATCAATCATCCTACTCGGAAAAGCTTTTCGTACGATAGGAAAAGAATAACCACTACAAAAACCCCGCACAAAAGGATCAAATAGTAAACTCAAGAGACATACTTGTACATGTCAAAGGTCATAAAATCACATTCCCAGAGACGTAAAACCTTCTACAGAG
The DNA here is from genome assembly GCA_028411795.1 of Euphorbia peplus. NCBI lineage: Eukaryota > Viridiplantae > Streptophyta > Magnoliopsida > Malpighiales > Euphorbiaceae > Euphorbia > Euphorbia peplus. The sequence goes on from CP110837.1 coordinate 28,888,072, forward strand.
ACCAATATGAATATCTCTCATCTGATCTGAAGTTTTACTCGATTGTTTCATCATCGTCATCTGGAAGAGGTTGGCTGGCAGCAGCAGCTAGTTCAGCCTCATTCCTGTTTAAATTATATCAAAACAGCAAGTTAGATCCTCCAATGCTCTAATAATAGACACCAGGAGAAAACATTAGAGAAAATCCCTTCAACAATAAATCACAACGGAAGGAATCAAAGATAACTCCATATGATCATAACCCGATGACAAGCCCATTTTCATGCGTACAGAAGAAATACATCAAGAATCTCTCATTCTGTGCTCAGATAATATGCAAAAAATTGCTCATGAGCAGGACAAGCCAGATGTCCCGGTATTTGTAATTCTTCTGTACATATCAAAACATTGCAGGAGTGAAAATGACATAGAAGTGATGGATTTTCACAGAAGACTTACTGTTGCTGTGTTACGATGTCAATATGGACTTCTGGTGGTGCAAGGGCTGGCGACTCGACAAAGTGCAAATTGGGATCCCTGCAGTACAAGGCCATTTTTAATATTACCTTTGAATTGATGAAAACTATGATCACAGAATCTAATTAAAGTGAAACTAATCCTTACCCAGCAAGTTTCCGAGCAAGGTACAGAAAAGGCTTCTCAAAATTGTAGTTGCTCTTTGCAGAAATCTCGTAGTATTGTAAGTTCTTTTTCCTGTGGAATGTGACCTGCTTTGCCTTGACCTGCCTGTTCTTCACATCAACCTTGTTTCCACAGAGAACAATCGGGATATTTTCACAAACCCTGCTCAAATCAAATGAAATCAGCAAAAGATTAGGGTTCATAATAGATTAATTAAAGCTATCATAATCAGCAAATTGAAGATAGAACAACACCTACCGGCAAAGATCACGATGCCATGTGGGCACATTCTTATAGGTCAGCCGAGCAGTAACATCAAACATAATGATAGCACATTGCCCATGGATGCTGTACAATCAAAGATACGTGAACAAACAGAGAGAAAGGGGTCAATACCTTAATTGATAGCCAGAAAACCATCACACATGAAAAATTCAGTATAAATAAAATTTAATATCAGTAGGCCAATAAAGATTGAGTGAAACGGTATAAATTAAGGAACTTGTGTACTTTCATACTTCGAAGTTCTAGTAGTATCAATTAACATGAAAGAAACAGCTTGTCGATAAAGAACTACAAAACTATGTATAATTGATCAAAAGCATTCAGAAGAATAGTTCTCATTAACTAGGATAGTTCTCATTAACTAGGATGCATAAAAAGAAGATAAGTATTTACGAAACAGTTTTGGGAACTTAATTTGCACATAGTGAAAAACGTAACTTTTCAAGGGTAGTAAAAGTACAAGGGGATTCTTAATGTAGAAACTACTGTAATTACAAACTGATGCGAAAAAAATCGACAAGTCATTACGAAGTTAGGTTGAGCATAAAAGAAAACAAAACATGTCAAGGACTATATATCGAAGTACCGAAAAACATGTAACATCAACATGTAACATCATTTTCCTTCAAACAAACTGGCATATAAAGATGCAGCATTGACTTACTAATATCCATCCCTAAGGCCACCAAATTTCTCTTGGCCGGCAGTGTCCCAGCAGTAGAATCGAATTTTGCCACAGTTAGTGAAGAAGTCCAAGGGATGAACTTCCACACCAATAGTTGCTGCAAATATAAGCAGCCACAGTCAACAAACAGTGAATTGGTAATCCAACTATTATACTATAAACTAAGCAATTGGAACATGGAACTATATGTTGTTCTTACGCTCGTATTTCTTCTCAAACTCCCCAGTTAGATGCCTCTTCACGAAGGTAGTTTTCCCTGCATAAAACAACAGATAATCTTCAACAAAAGGAAGCATATTCAAATCTCAACAGTAAGTACCAAATCCCTAAACCAAAATGCAATAATCGACACGTTCTGATGTTCAATCTCCTTATCTTCTCAAAATCGGCTAAACTAACGGGAAGGAAATCCAATACACACTAAAACCTCTATATAGTAATACGCTTAGGACCAGACTATTTGTATAACAATTGAGATGTTATTACTAAACAACGTTCGGTACAATAAAGATTCTCAACACTCAGGACAGCACTATTTTATAACAATGGGGAGACTATTCCTATATAGAGGTTTTACTGTACAGTAAAACCTCTATATAATAACCTCCCGATTGTTATACAAACAGTCGGGTTCAAGTGTTGAGAATCTTTGTTGTACCGAACGTTGTTTAGTAATAACATCTCAACTGTTATACAAATAGTCCGGTCACGAGTGTATTACTATATAAAGGTTTTACTGTATTCGCTAATCAAACAACAAACATTACCTGTGCCGCCGTCGCCAACAATGACAAGTTTGAAGCTAGGATAATCAACCGTCTGCTGATTCGGTAGAGCCTGAAAGAAACCCCCAAAAAACAAGGGAAAAAATCAAGAAATCAACAAGTTTACGGAGCAGATCAGAGAAAAAAAGGTTACAGAGAAACCAAACCCTAGAAAATCGATGAAGAGAGCTTACCATTGATGTTGTTGGAGCTCGGAAATGGCGATTTGAATGTGTACAAGTGAAAAGAGGGATTAGTAAAGCTCAAATTAGGGCTTTATAATGGGGATATTTTTGGGGTTTGGGTCTTAATTGAGCCCAACTCGGCCCAACCTAAAACTAATCCAACCAACATAATATGTACTTGATTTTGATGGGTTGGGTTGGGTTGGGCTTCATTTTAATTTAAGATTTTACAATTCATATTAGAGTAAGACCGTTATATAGAGTTAGGTACGACAAAGATCCTTAACGTTAGAGACTGCCTATTTGTATAAATAATTGAGAGGTTATTTATGTATAGAGTGTTACTATATAGAAGTTGTATTGTATTATAATCTATTATATAGTCGCTTAATCTAAGGTTTATTTTCGATTTTGAGCATACGTAGAAAATCTTAATTGGAAAATGAACCATCTAAAGAGTTAAACAACATCGAATCAAGAGTGATCTTGTTGTTATCAACTTAAATAATCATAATTTATTCTGTACTAGTTGATTCATTCATAAATGTGTAATGACGAGTTTGGGGGCTTTGTGGTTGCTAAAAGTGGGGTTGTGGAGTTTAGTTCAGATTCATCCTTGGTTGAAGTGCTTTTAATTTGAAAGGCAATAAGTTGGATCAAAGCGAGAGATTGGAGCCATGTTTAGGTGAAAACGTATTCTTAGTTGTTATTGTGTCATTGATGCTTTCATCTGCTTTCACTTTTTAATGTCATGGTCAATGATTGTTTAGTCTTTTCAACAAGATCCCAAATTGCTTTGTTAACTTTTGTTAGGCATTCTGTTAGCATTGTAGCTCACTTTTTAGCTAGACAATATTAACTTACATTTTCGGGTTAACTGGTAATTTGTATCTCTTAGTTTTCTTTGTAATGTGTTGACAATTTCTCCGTACTGAGATGATTTTCAGATTCGAATCTAACTCCTTATACCTTTAGTTAAAATATTACTTCAGAGAAAATTAGTATAAACTAAAATTAATTTATAGTATAAACAAAAAGAAGGTTTAAAAATTTCGGCTGAATGAAACGAGACAAAAAGATATTAAAAAGATTAAGTCCACGTGCTAAATCTAAATGATTAAATTCTTTTACTAAATTTAATTAAAGCTAGAATGAATTTCACTGAAAATATAAAAGATTTCAGATTTTAGTGCTTATTTGAGTAGCAAAATTATACTTTCTGCTTTTAGTACTTGCATTATATATGTACAAGTTGCAAAAGCACGTGCCATTCTCAATTTCTCGCATGACATCATAATAACGATGTCATGTGAGGATGGCATCTTACAACTTTATATATATGATAATAAAATAACTTATAATATTATTAATTTTTAGACTAATGGGACTAATTAACTGAGTAATATACAAGTTGTAATAATGTTTTAATTGTTATACTAGTGGAGTGTAATTAACTACTATATATTTCTCATAGATAGTATAAATTAAACGAGATGCCATTAGATGAGATATAAATAATTAAGCTTGTTTTATGTGAATAAATGTAAGGATGTTTTTTGTATTTTAAAATTGTACAAGTAATGAATACTTAAAATAAGGTATTTTGTTTACAAAAGATAAATAAATAACGTAACTTTGTTTCTAATATTATTTGATTGATTTTATAGAAATCAATTCAATAATAAAAACAAATAAAAAAATAATTATTTTGTAAAATTATATAATTATCATAAGAAGTAAAGATAATCTAAATTTATCTAAAGATACTTTGAATGAATTCTTTTATTTTTATATTGTGGTGTTAAGCCGTCAATTTATTTAAAACATATAATCAGTTGATTATTGAATTACTTTTGTTCCTTGACGGGCATATGATGGAGCACACACATAAAAGCATAATTTACGTATGTATGTTATGTCAAAAAAATTTATCGTGTTGCTATAAAAGTTAGCACCTATATATACATATATAAGCGTGTGTCCAATACATGTTTATGTACACATATAGTTATCATGTTAGATAACATTTATAGTTCTTTTCGACGTGATTGCTAATTGACTTTTTGATATTTTCAAAATAATTTTATGAAAATAGTAATAGGAAAAAGAAAAAACAACAACTCCAAACAACTTGTGCAATATCCTCCTATAAAAAGGAGTCATTGAGAACATAGATTTCACACCAAACCCCATCATTAAAACTTAAAAAATGTTTTCCCTCTCAATGAAAACTCCCCAAATTCTCCTCCTCTCCTTAATCTTCTCCACCATTTCCATCCTCACTCAAGCTTCAGTTCCTCCTTCTGAAACATTCCAATATATCAACGAAGGTGATTTGGGCGAATTCATAGTCGAATACGATGCGAACTACCGAGCTTTAGCCCCATTTGCTCAGCCATTTCAGCTATGTTTCTACAACACAACCCCAAATGAGTACACTCTCGCCCTCCGAATGGGCACAGTGAGATCAGAATCGCTTATGCGTTGGGTTTGGGAAGCTAACCGAAACAACCCCTTGGCGAAAATGCCACACTGACATTTTCCGCGGATGGAAACCTCGTCTTAGCCGATGCAGATGGCTCGATCGCTTGGCAAACAAACACTGCAAAAAAAGGCGTAACCGGATTCAAATTGCTCCCAAATGGTAACATGGTTCTTTATAATGCAAAGGGTAAATTTATATGGCAAAGTTTCGATAATCCAACGGATACTCTTTTAGTGGGGCAAAGTCTAAGGGATTCAAGTAAGCTTGTAAGTAGAGGTTCTCGAGCGAAAAATGTGGATGGCGATTACGCTTTAAAAATAGAAGAAAACACTCTAAATTTGTACTATAAATCCCCAAATTCACCAAGGCCTTTAATTTATTTCTCATTTAGGGACTTAATTAGTGTTACTGAGGGGTTAAAAAATGTTACTCTAGGGGCAGATTTGTCATTAGAATATGAATCAGGAAGTGTCACTTTAAAAAGGGAAAAATATAACACAAGTTTAACATATTTAAGGCTTGAAATAGATGGGAATTTAAGGCTCCATACTTATGAAGATAATGCTGATTGGGGTGCTTGGGAGGTAACTTATGCATTATTTGATAGAAATTCTTTGGGAAAGTGAGTGTCAATTGCCCCAAAAATGTGGGCAATATGGTCTTTGTGATCAAAATCAATGTGTTGCTTGTCCTTCACCTAAAGGGTTGATGGGTTGGAGTGAAAGTTGTGAGATTGAAAAATTGAGTTCTTGTGAGGTTAATGAGTTTAGGTATTATAAGATTCAAGGGGTTGATCACTTTAGTGCTAAGTATAGTGATGGGGGTGGAGTTGTCAAGATTGGAACTTGTAGGGATAAATGTACAAATGATTGTAAATGTTTGGGGTATTTTTACAATTCTGAAGAGTCTAGGTGTTGGATTGCTTATGATCTTAACACATTGACAAAGGTTGAGAATTCAACTCATTTGGGGTTCATCAAGGCACCAACTAAGAAAGCATTGATTGGTGACTTGAAATTTGCTGCTTTGTAGCCGTAAGTATCGTGTTTAGTGGTGTTCACATGGTTAGTGACGTACCAAATGAATTTTATTAGTTATTGGGATCTAGATATATATATCAGAGTTGGATCTAAGTTTCGGGATGATTTCAATCATCATTTTAAAGTTTAAATAAGTGTAATCTGATATCAATATTGGTATTTATAATGATTTCTATCCATATATTTGATGTTGTATATTTTATGCTCTCTTATATTACAAATGGTCGTAACATGTTGCCAAGTATTGAAATGAATAATAAAGAAACTAACCTTGTTTCATATTGTGGTTAATGTTAATTAATTGGTTGATAGAAAATTAAAGATATTAACTAATTTTTCTTCCAAAACTGATTGTTGCTCAATCCCGATAAAACTTCATAAGTTTGGACAAAATAAGTTAATGAGGTGGGCTCTTAAGAGGTATACCATCAAGTGAATGTGATTGAATGTGTTATACTCATCTTTTCCTTTTTATTTTTACTTATCACGTAGTTTTCTCATCATTTTTATTTTTACTCATTACATTTTTCTTAAAGAGAAATTTGGTAAGGTTCAAAATTCTGAATCTCCAATGTTATACTCAATAATTGATGAGAATTTGAAATTTTTTAGAATTATGATTCTCGCTAATCATGTTATAGTAGTTTTAAATAATAAAGGTTAAACTAAATTATCTTTCAATTAATATTGAAAATAAGGACAAGTTCAAAAATAATACTCGTCGTTTACTCAATTTGCAAATAAAGATATATGGTTTAACAGTTTGAAAATAGATGTATGTGTTATAAAGTTTTTTGCAAAATAAGGTATCATAAATTACACTTATGTTTCAATAACAACGAAGTACATTTCAATTATTTTAAAAAGAATTACATTTATATATCGATAAAACATTATCTTTAATGTCATTACCCCTTCAAATCAAAATCATAAACTATACTATGGACGTTTTACGTTTTTTTATAATTTGATGATTTACAAACTAAATTGATATGTAAATTCACATTGCAAATCTGCAATTCGATGTGAGTGATCAATAGTTTCTCAATGTATAAATACAAGTTGTTTGAAAGAAATGTCATCAAAATTCAATATATAATGAGATTTCAGATACTCTGCTTTGTAAAAATATTGATACACATACCCCTATTTTTCAAAATATTTATGTCATGCACATACCTTTATTTACAAATTATTAAATTGTATACCTCTATTTAAAAATTGATTAAACCACGTATATCATTTTTTAACTTATCACTCTTACAATATCTTAAATTACATCACTTCCAAAATTATAATAAAAAACATATAATAAGATCATACACACAATTACACGCAATGATTACAACTAAACCTCCCAAATTTTCACATCTAACTCGCCATAACTTTCTTAATAGGAGCCTTAATGAAACCCAAATGAGTTGAATTCTCAACTTTAGTCAAAGTATTAAGATCATAAACAATCCAACACTTAGACTCTTCAGAATTATAAAAATACCCCAAACATTTACAATCATTTGTACATTTATCCCTACAAATCCCAATCTTCATAACTCCATCCCCATTGTTATACTTAGCACTAAACTGATCAACCCCTTGAATTTTATAATATTTAAACTCACTAACCTCACAAGAACTCAACTTCTCAACCTCACAATTTTCACTCCAACCCTTCAATCCTTTAGGTGTAGGACAAGCAACACATTGGTTTTGATCACAAAGACCAAATTGGCCACATCTTTGGGGTAATTGACACTCACTTTCCCATGAATTTCTATCAAATAATGCATAAGTTACCTCCCAAGCACCCCAATCAGCATTATCTTCATAAGTATGAAGCCTTAAATTCCCATCAATTTCAAGCCTTAGATATGTTAAGGTTGTGTTATATTTTGCTCTTCTTAATGTGACACTTCCTGATTCATATTCTAATGACAAATCTGCCCCTAAAGTTACCATCTTTAACCCCTCAGAAACACTAATTAAGTCCCTAAATGAGAAATAAATTAAAGACTTTGGTGAATTTGGGGATTTGTAGTATAAATTTAGAGTGCTTTCCTCAATTTTTAAAGTGTAATCGCCATCTACATTTTCCGCCCGAGAACCTCTACTTACAAGCTGTGAAACTCCGTCAAGTTTGAGACTTTGGCCTACTAAAAGAGTATCGGTTGGAGAGTCGAAACTCTGCCAGACGAACGCGCCATTTGAATCATAAAGAACCATGTTACCGTTGGATAGCAACTTAAACCCGATCACACCTTTATCCGCGGTGTTTGTTTGCCAAGCAATTGAGCCGTCAGCGTCAGCCAAGATGAGGTTTCCGTCTTCGGAGAACGTCAGTGTGGCGTTTTCGTGAACGGGATTGTTGCGATTTGCTTCCCAAACCCAACGCATAAGCGACTCCGATCTCACCGTGCCCATGCGGAGAGCAAGTGTGTATTCATTTGGGGTTGTGTTGTAGAAACAGAGCTGGAATGGCTGAGCAAACGGGTCTAGAACGCGGTAACTTGCGTCGTACTCAACTATGTATTCGCCGAATTCGCCTTGGTTGATGTATTGGAAGGTTTCGGAAGGAGGAACTGAAGCTTCAGTGAGGATGGAAATGGTGGAAAATATCAAGGAGAGTATGAGAAATTTGTGATTTTTCATTATAATGTGAAACATTTTGAGTTTTTCCGATGTGCAAAATTTATGTTCTTGACATCTTATTATATAGTGCAAAATTATGAGGTAAATTTAGACCTATCCAATTATAGTAATGGTATGATTCAAAGTGATATTATTGCATATTTCTTTTTTAGATTATAATTGACAGATAACATAATTTATATCTAAGACCTTTCAGTCTTATATTATTTAACACTTTCCACACCTTTTGTTATGAGTACGATAATTTTAAATCTTTATCTATGTTTTACAAATTAATTTTTTTAAAAATACAAATAAAATCTTCGTAGTTTTATTGTTTTACAAATAGAGGGATGTGGTTTCATTTTTTGCAAAAAGAGTCATGTGGTTTATATATTTGACAAATAAATGAAATTAACTAACAACATTCGTCACATCATCAAGTCAACATGACATGATCAAAAAAATAATATTTTGTTGTACCACAGCATCAAAGTCAACATGACACATCATCAAAATCAATATGACATGTCATCAAATACTCACACTTTAAATGAAATTCTTTTAATTGTCAATTTTGTAAACCACGTGCCTCCTTTTGCAAAAAATGAAACCACATTTCTCTATTTGCAAAACATTGAAACCACAAGAGTTTTATTTGTACTTTTCCTTTTTTTTAAGAAAAAAAATCAACTTTACTATGGTTTAGCAACGATTTAAACATAAATGTGCGTGATTTGAATCCAGTTTAGGTGTTTACTTGAGCCGTTTTCATCCGACATCTGTTTATAAATCGAACATATATTAAATATTTCGTGTTAGTTATATTGTCTTTATAAATGGTATTGTCATGTCAAATGCGGAGAGTCCTAAGATCAATAATTTTTAGTATCTATTTTTTAAGATATGTTTTATATATTAAATAGTTTACACCACTTCAATTATTCCCATTTTTCTAATCCTCATCTGTTTAATTATGACTACTTTAGATTTCATTATACGGGCAAGTAGCAATGTAATTATTATGTGTGATTAATCATACTCATATTCATCACTGTTTATACTTTATAACAAAATAATTACATCTGCCCATAAAAACATACACAGATACACAGTATTCAAATCTCACAAGATCTAACAGCAACTATAATGCAGATTTTAGGAAATCTAACTGAAAATTATTGATCTTATGACTCTTAGTTTTTGACACCATAACAATGTTTATAGAGTCAATCCGACTGACACGAAAAATTTAACATATGTTTGATTTAAACGATGAAAATGTTAGCATGAACCATACAAGATGTATGCAACAGCAGCAGCTCAAGTAAACACCTAAACCGTAATTTGAATAACACAATGTTCACAACATTGAGAGTCTAATGCGTGCTAAACGGAATTTGAATTACATTGTAGCCGAACCGTCCAATAGGGTGCTTGATGTGTTCGGACATAACTACTCGAAAACAACCCGAGATCAGAGGCTTGAATATGCAATGCGAACCGAATAGAAGAATGGTTAAAAAACAGTAAGGGCAATAGCATTCTCATATATTCACATCAAAACTGACAAGAACAGAAATTTATTACAGCTTAAAGCCTCGAGAACAACAGCAGAAGGAAGTTATGTTCAACATTCATTCAAATAGAGGTAATTCCAGAAAACGGACTATGATTTTCGTGAGACGTGAAAACTCGAACCATTTAGGTTTACATTCCTCAAGAAGGTAACAAAAGGAAATATTTAGGTACCGTAAATTGGGGAGCTTCTGTATGACTTCAGCAGCTTGTTGATGCTCTAATCTGCCACACAAACATATAGAGAGAGACTGAAGAGATTGAAGATAACTCAACCATTCCGGCAACGCTTCCATTTCCCCGAACTGCACGATTGACAATGACTTGAGGGTGATTAGGTGTTGAAGTTGATCAGGCAGAGATTTTGTTCGACCTCGATTGGATCCCCATATCTCTAATTCTTCCAAACACGGCAAGTCTTTGATTCTTTTCAAATAATGGAAATCATCCAATTCCTTTGCGAAATTACCGACACTTAGTTTCTTCAATTGCCGGAGTTTGCATAATATATCTTCCGAAAAATCGCTCAAACCTCTGCACCTTTTTATGTCTAGAAAGATGAGAGAGCTGAGTCCGCCTAAATCTTCTGGGATACTCATCAGACCATTGCAAGACCTTAGACTCAACTCCTTCATACAAGTTTTGGATTGAAGGCCAATTGGAAGACAAGTTAACTGTTTGCATCCGCTGATCAAGAGACTCGTAAGAGAGGGGAACGAATGGAGTTCGTCAAAAACGTAATCCAGTAGAGCACAACAGTTGATTTCTAGCTTCAGAAGCGAGGAAAGATCGCTTACTGGAATGTTTTTCAAGAGAGGACAAGTATCAATCGACAATTCTTCAAGGCGAGGGAAAACGACTCTATTACCATCTTCATCTCCTAGTAACGGATCCCTCCATTCAGTTAACTTGTCCATATTTCTCAGAGAGAATGATTTTAAAGCAGGAAACAACTTCGAGTGTCCACTATTGTTGCCTCCGATGCCAATGCCATAGAACTCGTTATCTATGCACTTGACCCTCCGCATCCAGTCTACCTTAAGAAACTTAAGACATGGAAGATTTCCGAGCGCTGGGAGTTGTTCACATCTGTCACAGTTTCTAAGTGTAAGATCCATCAAATTACTCAGTACTAGGAAAGAATCTCGATCACTTGGTGTCTTTGTTCCCAACATCCACGCTGGGAAATTTTCACCGAAATAATTCTCAATCTTTATTCTCTTTATGTTCCGGTGAGGTTGAAGGGCTTCCAGTACTTCCATATCATGCTCAAATCGAATGTTCTCACTGTATTTTATAGGAGAATCAAAAGGAGCCCATACGAAAGCCAATCCTTGTATTTTGGATTTCCCCTGCAAATTGGCCCTCTCAGCTTCTTTTTTATTCCCCACCTCCTCGAGTCGCCTTATCGTCAGTTGTCCTCTCAATTCATTCAGGAAGTTAAGTTCTTGAATGCCACAGCCAACACCAGGACCTACAACAAATAGAGACAACGTTTCGAGATAATTTAGTTGGCCTAATCCACAAGGCATTTGGTGCTCGTAAGAAAAAGCGATATGCTTCAAGCTGATGAGATTGTTCATCTTTTTCCGAGGAAGCTCCGTAAGCGCCTTGCAATTGAGGAATTTCAAAGTTTGAAGACTGTAAAGCTTGGTGATTGATTCAGGCAATGCTTTTATGTTAGTATTTGAAACATCAAGAAATCTCAAGTGTTTCAACTTGCCGATTGATGAAGGCAATTCTTCCATATCAGCACCATTCAAATACAGAGTTCGCAAGCTTTTCAACTTCCATAACTCTTGAAAGGTAGCACCCTCAAGGATGATGGTACGCAACCTCTTGACCTCACCTTTTAGAATAGCCATTGCGGTAAGTATAAATTCATCGTCTGCATACAAATGGCGGACGTAAGATGCACCATCCATGGTCGAATAGTTCTCCCTAGTCAACGTTTCTAATTTGGATAGAGACAATGCAAGATCGTGCACAAGATCATGCATTTTGCATTGAATAACATCCCCATCTTCATCTCTTTCAACATCTTGGAAAAAGGAATTCTCAAGTAAGGAGTTAAAATACTTGTCGCCTCCCTCACATGACTCAATGAAACCTTCAGCCATCCAAAGCTGAATCAACTCTTCCTTTCTAATCGAGAAGTTCTTCGGAAAAATTGAACAAAATGCAAAACACGGCTTCAAATATGACGGCATATGATCGAAACTTAGCTTTAAGATAGACTCGACATTCTCTTTATTGTCTTCTACGGTTAACACATTACTATCTCTAATCTTCATCCATGCTTCCACCCTCCTATTAAACCCCATTGTCCCTCCTAAAACCTTTGCAGCTAACGGCACTCCTCTACACTTCTTCGCGATTTCCTTTCCGATTTCCTCTAAATCTGAATGCATGAACGCTCCTACATTTCCATACGCCCTTCCCTTCAAAATGGACCAACACTCATCATCTGACAATAAACCCAACGAATGCCTATGTTCCGACGAAGTCTCAACTTTAACTGCTACCTTCTCGCTCCGAGTAGTGACAATAACAGCATTCCCATTACCCGTACAAACTTTCAACAACCGACACTTCAAATCATCCCAATTCCTATAGACATCATCCCAAACATCATCAAGAACAAGAAGAAACTTTCTCCTCCCCAACGCCTTTTCAATTTCTTCAAGAATCACATCCCTATTAGTCAACCCCCCCATGGTTCCATTTAACGCCTGCAACATTTCTCCTAGAATCTTTTGCTCGTCAAACTTCTCGGAAACACACACCCATATCCTAACATCAAAAGCTCCCATTCTCACCACTTCATCACACACCAATTTCGCTAAAACCGTCTTCCCGAGACCGCCCATTCCCACGACGGGAACAACGGTAAGAATGTGTCCATCTTCACAAGAACAACTCATACTCAACAAATTCAAAATTCTACACAAATCACCTTCCCTCCCAACAACAGGCTTATCAAGAACCGAATCCGTAACTCGATCCAACACAACTTGATTCATCATTCTACTACTACTACTACTAAAACCCGCAAATTGAACTCCAAAGCCTAAATCAACCCTAATCTTATCAATCAACTCATTAATAAACCTAACTTTCCTGCTCAATCTAACCCTAAATTTCATCTTCCTAACATAAAAATTGCCTCTAGAAATTGGATTCGAATCGACTACCTTCTCGCGGATATTTTCGTAGGAAATAGCGTCGAAGATGTCTTCCGCCTCGTAAGCTACATCTTTGAGCTTCATCAGAGATACTCTGAAATGCTCTCTGTTCGTCGGATAATGATCGGAATCTTGTAAGACGGCACGGACGGTGGCGATTGTGTGTTGGAGAGATTTGATGTCGTCTTTGAGGTTCCAGGCGCGGGTGATTTCGTCGCTAATGAGTGAAATTCCTCGGGATAGAGTTTCTTCCACCATTGAACTCAGCAGAATTTCTGCCATTCAACTCAGCAAACTGATTCTGAGAGAATTTCGTCGCCGGAGATTAGTCCCGGTGAGCTAGACGGGAAGAAAACTATTGGCGGCGAAGAATTTATTTAGTTGGATTGTAGAAGTCAATGGTTTGACTATGAAGCACGATATGAACTTGTAAAATGGAATTTCGCGGTTAAAGCCGCGAAATTCAGTCATATGCCTTTTAGGAAAATATTGATTTAACCATAACTTATAAAATTATTTCAATCCAGTCCAATATATCATATTAAGTTGTAAAAAAAAAACATTATTTGAACACTTACCTATTTTAAATTTGTGTATCTCGCCATTAATCTTTTATTTGTTCACATTCAACTACTTACTTTTGTGATTTAGTCAAATTTCGTTCTTATTGTTAGGGGTGAGCAAATCCGAACCGTAAACCGAAATCCGAAAAAACCGATCCGAACCAAACCGAACCAATCCGAACCATATTTTGTTTGGTTAGGTTAGGATTTCATTTTTGGAGTAATTCGGTTTTCGGTTCGGATCGATTTGGTTAGGATGAAAACCGAACAAACCGAACAATCCGAACTACATTATAATATTATTGAGTTTTAATATTTTATATGATATATTAATTTTTTTTAATATCTTTTATTTGTTTTGTTTTGTGTAATAACCCAACAATATCTATTAATCATAATTTAATACAAATGTTAAATACTATTGATTTAGAATTAACATATTTAGTATTAAACCTTTTATTAGTTGTAAAAAAATAGAAAAAAAAACTAATAAATTTTCAATTTGGTTTTTATCCGAACCTAACCGAACCAATCCGAATTATTTCGGTTCAAATCCGATCCGAACCGAAAAAAATTTGGATTGGTTAGGATAATAAAATTTCTCCTTGTTAGGTTAGGATCAATTCGGTTCGGTTTGGTTTTTGATCCGAACCGATCCATGATCACCCCTACTTATTGTGTTAATTATGACATTTTTATTTCATTCTAATTTAAAGTTTTAAAGAGTGAGATTTCACTAAATTGATAACTTCGTGGTCAAATATGTTTAAATTATATAGGTGTGTGGCCAAAACATGACTAAATAAAAAGTCAATGTAAGATAAATGAGTGGTCAAATAAATACGTTTTGCCTTTTAAGTTCTGGTTTAGCCTTAAAGTTTCTATCGCATAAAATTATACTCATTTAAGCTTAATATTTTAAAAATGGTACAAATTTTGAATTTAAAAATGTAATTTAACGCTGTAATTTCAACCGTCGGTCATATTACTTTAAGTATATTCTTAATAAGAAAGTAGACAAATAAGCACCGTCAATTGCGTATATACGACGTGTAGAATTTTATCACCGACGCCTAAATTGATGCCATTAGTAAACATTGGGCCTAAAATCGTGTCATTTTCTAATCTTTGAATCGGTACCATTTATACATTGAGCCCAATTGACGCTTCCACATAAATGTAAAGTCTATTCACCTTATTCCAATTAGAGACAAATGAAACCCAATCTGATAAAGTCCAATTATGAAAGTTCAACTGGTCATTACTTTCCCAACTAACTGATGCATTTGGTAAATGCAAAACTGATTTTCAGAAAAGTAAAAAAACTTATTTAAGCCGAATGTACCATTTCAAAATATATTTACCAAAAACTTCTCAGTTTTTCAGTTTTTTGGACATCACTTTCTCCAACAACAAGTGCTTCTCCATACAGCAATAACAAACTACCCAAAGCATTTACCAAGCACAAGTAGGCCCATTAGATAACAGTTAGCCCCAATCAGAAGGCCCATATAAGAAACCCAATAGCAGGCCCTAATAGGCCCATTAGATAACACTCTCCCCCGCCGTCGAGCTTGATCAAATCTCGCTGTCTTCTTCAACATCAGCCCTCTTCTCACTATCCAATCTCTGCGGCGGCGTTCATTCATCCCACCACCGTACCTCCGCCGTCAACCAGTTCCTCAGCCGTCATTCTCATGTTTCCATAGATGAGAAAACTACCGGCGATCGTTCTCTCCGGTAAGTCCCGAACCTTCCTCCTCCTTACAAAACTATTTTCCACAGCATCTCTCTCTATTGAATCATCGGACCCATCTGACCTAAACTTCTCCTGGAAGCTTCTCTCAATCCTCTCCCACCCAAATTGGCAAAAACACCCTTCTCTTCATTCTTTAATCCCCCTTATATCCCCTTCTCATGTATCTTCCCTTTATACCACCAACCCTAATCTTGATCCCCATAAAGCTCTCACTTTTTTCCATTTCGTAGCGCAAAAACCCGGGTTTAAACATTCCCCACAAACCCATTGTGCCCTTTTGCCCATTTTGATCCGGGGTAAGTTTTTCGGGGTCGTTGAGAAAATTCGTGTTTCGATGATTAGGAGTTGTGTTTGTGTTGATGATGTGAGGGTTGCATCAGATTGTCTTAGGGAGATGAATAGGGAGGATAGTGAGGTGAGGTTTAAGATTACTATTAGGACTTATAATGAGCTGTTGATGATGTTAGCGCGGTTTTTGTTGGTCGATGAGATGAAGAGAGTGTTCGGGGAGATGGGGAATGATGGGGTTGTTCCGAATATTTATACCTTGAATACTATGGTTAATGGGTATTGCAAGATGGGGAATGTTGTTGAGGGTATGTTTTATGTGGGGAAGATTTTGGAAGGTGGGTTGAGGCCGGATACGTTTACTTATACTTCGTTGATTTTGGGTTATTGTAGGAATAAGGATGTAAATAGTGCGTATAAAGTTTTCTTATCGATGCCCGAAAAGGGTTGTCGGAGAAATGAGGTGTCGTACACGAATCTTATACATGGGTTTTGTGAATGTGGGAATCTCGATAAAGGGATTAGTTTGGTTAAGAAGATGAGGGAAGATGGTTGTTATCCGACTGTACGTACTTATACGGTGATTTTAGACGCGTTGTTTAAATCGAATAGGAAATTGGAGGCGATAGGTATATTTAGTGAGATGAGAAAGAGTGGTTGTCAGCCGAATGTTCATACTTACACTGTGGTGATAGATGCATTGTGTAAAGAAAGCAAGATTGATGAGGGTAAAGGCATGTTAGATGAGATGACGGCGAAAGGGTTGGTTCCAAGTGTGGCTACGTATAATGCGTTGATTGATGGGTACTGCAAGGAGGGAATGATGAAGGCTGCAGGGGATATTTTGAAGCTAATGCAATCAAATAACTGTGTTCCGAATGAACGTACGTACAATGAATTAATAAGTGGTTTTTGCAAAACGAAAAATGTGTACAAGGCGATGATGTTGCTAAGTAAAATGATCAAGCACGGGTTGACGCCAGGCCTGGTTACTTATAATTCGTTAATCCAGGGGGAGTGCAAGGTAGGTCATTTAGGTAATGCTTATCGGTTGCTCAATTTGATGAAAGAAAATGGTGTTGCTCCTGACCAATGGACTTACAGTTTTCTTATAGACAGCCTTGCTAAAAATAAGAGGATAGCAGAAGCATACAATCTGTTCAATTCTCTGAAGGAGAAAGGTTTGAAGGCAAATGAAGTGATCTATACTGCTCTGATTGACGGATACTGCAAAGCTGGGAAGATAGAAGATGCTGATTCTTTGCTGAAAAGAATGATCACTGATGACTGTTTACCTAACTCATCCACGTATAATGCACTTATCGATGGATTTTGCAAAGAGAAAAATCTGGAGAAGGCGGTCCTCTTGGTGGAAGAAATGGCACAGAAAGGTGTGAAACCCACAGTACAGACATATACCATTCTTCTTGCAGCAATGTTGAAAGGCGGTGATATGGATCATGCTTACACTGTATTTTCTCAAATGGTTTCCTCCGGGAACGAGCCTGATGTGTATGCTTACACTGTATTTATTCATACCTATTGCAACATGGGGAAGTTAAAAGACGCGGAGGCTATAGTAGGTAGGATGATAAAGAAAGGTGTTATGCCGGACTCATTGTTATACACACTTTTAGTTAATGCTTACGGACAATTCGGATTATTAGATCAAGCATTTGATGTTCTCAAGTATATGTTTGATACTGGGTGTGATCCCTCTCATTACACATATGGTTTTCTAATCAAGCATCTCTTAAAGGAAACCAGAGACAATGCGAGACTCAATTTTGTTCCCAAGGTGTCCTTGGTTGATGTTGCTGATGTGTGGAAAATACTGGAATTTGAAAATATAATCACACTTTTCTGGAAAATGCTGGAGCACGGTTGTCCACCTAACGTTGACACTTATGGAAAACTCATTTTCAGTCTTTGTAAAGTGGAGCGCGTTGGAGTGGCACAGAAATTAGTTCGTGATATGAATGAAAGAGGAATTTGCCCTAGTGATGATATATATGATTCTCTTTTTAACTGTTATTGTAAGCTTGGCATGCATGGAGATGCATTGAGACTTTTGGATGCTATGATGGAGAGTGGTTATCTACCACTTCTAGAGTCTTCAAGTTTGCTTGTTTGTGGTCTATACAATGACGGGAAGAAAGAGAAGGCTAAAGAAGTTTTCTGTAATTTGCTTCGGTGTGGGTATAATAATGATGAAGTAGCTTGGAAAATTCTCATTGATGGCTTACTAAAGAACAGCCATGCTGATGCCTGCTCTGAATTTTTGGGCATCATGGAGACGAGGCATTGCCAAATTCATCCTCTAACTTACAAGCTTTTAATTGAAGAACTTGATGCTAGATAGTCCACAGTGTCTCCCAGGATCAAATGGAAATTTGGATTTTTTTGGCACTTTGATTGCCGCATTCAGGATTTATTAATCCAATTCAAGAAGGCGGTCCGGAATTCATACCAGAAGAAAAACTTCGGGGCTTGCTGAATTCCCTAAAAGAGATGAGAGCGTTCGTGGTGCTGGACGTAGTTCTGCCCACATCACTGCTGGTCTCGGTATGTTGAATCACGTCTTACTCTTCAAAACTTTAAACATAAACAATGATACATATCAGGGTATATACATTAGAATGATAATTGTGTTCGTCTTAGTAAAAGTTCTGAAATAAAGTTGTGCATATATATGCAGGGATCACGGTTGGAAGAGCCGTGTTAGGAAAGAACAATAATGCAATTTCTGTAATTGGAGATGGAGCAATGGCAGCATGAGAAGCATAATGCTGGCTGCCTTGATTCTAATCTAATTGTTGTACTTCTTTTTTTCCGTGAAAGCTTAATTCTTGACCGTTTAGACAACACAGATTGCAATAATATAAGGTTCCATCCGCTTTCTGACAAATTCTGACATCCCCTGATATGGTTTTGTTGATATTACTGCTAAAAGAATTTTCAAACTGAGAACCGGATATAACATTGCTGATGTGATCTAGAATCTGCTGATATAACATGAAAACTGCTGATACTGTACTTGATAGATTGTTTGCTGATTTGATCAGAGTCTTCTGGTGTGTGCTTTTTTTATCTAAGTATAGAGTCTTCTGATATGATATGTGCGTACATTGATGATACAGAAATTGATATAAATTTTGCTGATATGGTTGAGAGTTTTGTTATCAAAATCGAAACAAATATAGAGGCTGCTGATATATTCAATAATAGAGAAAATTGTGAATAACACTGCAGATCTCAACTGTGTATAGTATCTTGTTTGGTCTCGGTCCTCTTTTTTTTTTTAGAGTTATAATGAAACTTATTGTTGTCTGCTCTGGTTTATACATCCGACGTTGTCTAGATAGTACACTGATTCATTTAGCTACGTAATTTGGATATGTATAAATTGTAAACAAACTGTGTATGGTTCTTATTCTATCTCTTTTGCGGGTTTTCTCAGAAAGTTCTTGTTCATCTTTTTGCATTTCACCACGTAATTTAATTCAATTATCTTCCATAAAGGTTTTCACTTTATGACGGGCTCTAGATCATTAGGAGTAAAAAAGCTTCTGTCTTGGGTGGGCAGTTGAATTTCGAAAGTTTGTTTGGTCCGGTTCTCTTGTTCTCTTTCGATATAAGTGCCACTTGACTTGAGTTTCCGCTTTATTTAGCATTTGCAAGCAATTGAATTACGGCTGATTGGTTGATGTTTTTCCGAAGTCTTCAATTTTGTTGCGACATTTCTTAGTTGAAAAATTGAGTCAAGACTAACTTTTAGCTTTGAAAATGAAGTCATCACTCTGTTTCTGGTTCGGAAATTGGGAATTAAGGTAGGGCTGTGTTCCAATGGTGCAGCTGGGAGCATAATAAGAGCCGTACGAAACGACACAGGTGCTTCATCATGTTTGCAGCTCCAATAACTGTTTCTCGTGAACGCATAGTCACTGTTGCTTCATTTGAAAGTCAGTCACACTCACGCATTGTCAAAAGAGTCAGTTGATCAATTCGTTGCAATCTTTTTTGGGTTAACATCTAATTACCATTGATATGTTTTTTTTTTCTTTTTCTTATAGCCTTGAAAGATTGTACTCTCCAGCACAAAATGCTATTGTTCTCATCTTTGCAAGATCTATCAAATACGACACTGAAAAGATGAAAATTCACCAGTTTGACAAAGGAAACTACTATGACTGCTAGGCTTGTAGCGGCATCAAATGTCGTTTGGTGTCAAGATACAAATATTAGAAGGAGAACGGATTCCGGATTTTTCCTTAGAAAATGATGTATCAGTAGAGGTACATTTGCAATCTTCCTTCTTTTAGTTTATCTTCCTACGTTTGAGTTAACTATGTATAGTTTGCCTGAATGGTCAATATAGTTAGTGTGTATGATTAAATTTGATCTCTTCTTGCTGGAAGTATTTTGATCATGACGTTTCAGAGTTGTTTTCTTTTGTTTTTTGTATCACAGAACCGACTTTTCATGGTTGATATAACTTGTCCTCAAATTGTTCTTCATTGGCCTTAGCATATTATCTTGTCATGTCATGATTTCAACTTGTTCTGTGTTGCTCAATTGATATATTTTAGGGGATAATATCCAAATTTGCCCTTTTCATTTATGGTAAAGAGCAGATTTTCCCGAACCTACGAGATAGTGCATATTTAATCCTAATGGTTGCAATGAAGATCAATTTTATCCGTTTGTTACTGAGAATTCTGCTGTCACTTGAGTCCAAATTATACTAACAAAAGTTGGTACTTTTTGCAGATAACTGGTGAGTATATAAATGTACAGATGGTCCGTTTATAGTTGCACGGAAACTGAGAGGAGATACTCAATGAGGCTGCAGATTAATGAGGATTGCTGCTTCTACTAGAATATGACGACCATTACTCCTATCCTATCTCTCAATTCAGATCGTCTGGAAATTAATTTGACAAGAGGAGTGGATCAACGTCGATTCGATCTCAGTAAAGCAGATTGCTTGCTACGAACATGAGTCCTATCTCTTAATTCGGACCGGGAAACTAATTTGACAAGAAGCTTTGATCAGCTGCAATTCGATCTCTGTAAACAAGATTGCTTCCACTAGAATGCTACTACCATCAGTCCTATCTCTTAATTCGTATTGGGAAACTAATTTGACAAGAAGAGCAGATCAACTTCAACTCGATCTCCGTAAAGTAGTTGCTTTTGCTAGAATGCGACTACCATCAGTCCTATCTCTTGATTTGGATCGGTAAACTAATTTGACACGAAGAGTGGATCAGCTTCGACTTGATCTCCATAAAAAAAAAAATTCTACTAGAATGCGACGAACATCAGACCTATTTCTTAATTCAGTTCGGGGAACTAATTTGACAAGGAGTGAATCAACTTCAACTCAATCTTCGTAAAGGGGATTGCTTCTACTAGAATGTGGCGGCCATGATTCATCGGGAAACTAGTTTGACAGTGGATCAACATCAACTCGATCTCCGTAAAAGGAGACTGCTTCTACTTGAATGCGACTACCATTGGTCCTATCTCTCAATTCAGATTGTCGGGAGATTAATTTGACTAGAGGAGTGGATCAACTTCAACCGATCTCCATAACGGAGATTACTTCTACACGAATTGGACTACCATCAGCTCCATCTCTTAATTCGGATTGGGAAACATTTCACTTCTTAGGCGGTATCCATCATCTTGTGCAGGCGGGCTACCTATTTAGGGATTAATCGATTCAAGACTCTTCGGTAGAAAGAAGGCTTTTCCTCCTGGGAATGAGAATTCGACTAGAAGATTGGATCAGCTTCGACTCTATCTCCGTACTGGAGTTTTCTACTAGAATGCCATGACCATCAGCACTATCTCTTGATTCAGATCACATTCGTCCTGCCTATCCCAATTATGGTTTACGAGATTAATTTAATTTATGAACATTAAATACATAGCAAGGCAATGTAACATGTTCTGAATGCGGACAATCAAGTATTACTAATCCCACATTTATGTAAGATTCATTTAAGTTTCAATCATCAAGTACATGAATTATGAATTCAACTATGTATATTCATTGTTCCAATGACTCTGAAATTACTATAAATCCTAGTTACTAGTATTTTTGAATTATCAAAAACTTAATTATGTTCTACAAAAACATCGGTCAAATTTCCTTTACTCTCCTCAGGAGAGTAAATTATAATTTTTATGAAGAAGCTAAAGTTGATCTCCGTCTTCCTCGGTTGCTACCTCAAGTTTACAAGCGAATTATTAAGGTGAACGATAACCCAACTACTTGGGCGATCGAATATGCTAAAGGTAAATAAAATAAGAATTTAAAGGCGGGGGAGGGAAATAAGTACTTTTAGATAATGGAAACCTAGTCGGAATCTCTTCAGCCCCCTGGCTTCCAAATTTTGATTAATCTTTTTTGAAGTTGTTCTAACTTGAATAATTGATTTTTGTCTGCTTTCTTTTACAGGCTGTAAAATCAAGACAGAAATTCACAGCGTTATCGACGAAGGAAACGGGAAAAAATGTTACGAAATAATAGGTGGAGATATACTTGATTATTACAAATCATTCAAGTATAGTGTTACATTTTCTCAATGGAAAACAAGAAGTACTTTAGTTGAAATAAATTATGAATATGTCAGAGAAATTACAGATGATGACGAGGCTCCTGCAGATTTTGGTCAAGCTTTCTTGAAATTTTATGTCGACATCATTTTCAAATTGGATGAGAAAATGAAATCGAACTACGAACACTGAAGCCCGTATTACTTCAATTCTGACTGATCGGATGTATTTGGCCGATTACCGTTAAATTTAAAATTTATGAGATTTAAATGTTAAGAGTGATGTTAGCTCCACTCTAAGATGCTTTTTGGTTAATGGATTGTGTTTGATGTTTTAACTTCAAGAATTTGTCTCGTTAATTTTGAATTTATGTTTATGTTGTGTTTCGGCCATTTCAATAATACTTGTTCACTTTCTTTTCTTTTTTTTCTTTTTCTATCAGGATTAAGGACCAATTAATAAATCTTTAATCAAACAAATAAAAAATTGAATAATTTTGATTCAATTACTTTTCTTATATGGAATTTAACCCTAGATTTGATTAAGCATACATTTAACCCATTAATTACAAGTCTTGGAAAGGAAACATATAAATAAAATGTTGACTGACGGTCAACTAAGCAGTCTCCAACCAAGCCCCTATTAATTAAAATCAGAATTAATTAGTTCAGTCACGCTTTATTAATTGTTCAAATCATTTTAAACTTGCTATAAATACATGTATGTATTAAGAGTTGATCAAGTTGCAAATTAAGGACCTATTAGGGATTACAGAAACACTAAATTATGGCTTACAAAAGCTATGGCGAAACGAGTTTTGAACTTCATGCAGACGCAAACACTCTATTTTGTCTATTTTATGGAGATGGTACGACTCGATGCACTAAGTTACTGCCTCGAGTATACAAGCGAGTTACAAAGGTCAATGATAAGCCACTTACTTTCGTGGTCGAATATGCCCAAGGTAAACGAGAAAATAAACTTCGTGGTTTTTGGTAGATGTTTGTAGTGATTTAATAGTTCGTTAAATTTGTCGCATTGTAGTATTTGTAGTACTGCTTTTACTATATAGTGTTTGTATTAAGATCTAAGGATCAATGGAGAGAATTTGTGAAAGAATGGAATCAATCCGAAAAACTGTATATTGAGTTAATGAACTAACACTTACAATCTGCTCTTATATAACAGCAATAAGAACGATTACATTGATAAACTAGTCAACTCAATCAACTAACTAACTAATTGAGTCAACAACTAATCAATAACAGATTCTGTTATCTTTCCCGCCAATCCAACTGATTGTTTGAGTCAACTGCAATGAGCTGGAGTGTTGACTGTAGCTTCTTGATTTCCAGAATTCTGTTTGAATGTTCTTGGTTCAACATGCCTCCCTCAAACTGAATTCTATTCAATCAGAACTGTGAACATTTACTTTGACAATTCCCATCCTTTGTAAAGAGGGAATCATTGCATCATGACATAAAGTCTTTGTAAACAGATCAACTAGTTGCCTTTTAGAGTAAACATGTGGTGTCTTTAGAAATCCTGATGCTATGAAATCTCTAACAACATGACAGTCTATCTCAACATGTTTTATTTTGTCATGGAACACTGGATTTTGAGCAATCGCAATTGCTGAGGCATTATCACAATGCAGTGGAATAGGCAATGTGTATTTGACATTCATTTCTGCTACAAGATAGCTCACCCACTTAACTTCGCAACTTGTTTGAGCCATGCTCCTGTATTCGGCTTCAGCTGAGGATCTACTTGCTACATTTTGCTTCTTTGATTTCCAAGATATCAGTGCTCCCCCCACAAAGATGCAAAATCCTGATACAGATCTTCTGCTGGTTTGACAAGTGCCCCAGTCTGAGTCACAATAAGCAGCAATGTTCAAATCATGCTCAGGTTGAACAGGATAAAATAAGCCATATGAACTTGTGCCTTTGAGGTATCTTAAGACATGATTGGCTGCTTGAAGTTGTATTGTGGTGGGTTTTTGCATGAATTGACTGAGTTGTTGGCTTGCATGTGTGATATCAGGTCTTGTAAATCCAAGGTACAGAAGCTTGCCTACAATTCTTCTGTAGATTTCAGGATTAGATATCTCTTCACTAGCTTCAGTGAGGACAATTCCATGTGGAAAAGGACTACTAGCTGGTGTAGTGTTGTCCATACCAGCATCAACAAGAATGTCATGAATGTATTTAGCCTGATTGAGAACAGTACCTTGACTTGATCATGCAACTTCTATACCCAGAAAATACTTGACATTTCCCATATCCTTGATGGTGTACAAGTTGTGGAGATATTCTTTGACTTGTGAAATGAGATCCTCATTGGCACTGGTAATGAGGATATCATCTACATAAATGACAAGAAAGATGGATTCTCCAGAGGCATTGTGAAGTGTGAAGAAGCAATGATCATGATAAGATCTGTTGAAGCCATAGTCCAACAACTTCTGAGATAACTCTTTATGCCATTGTCTGCCGGCTTGTTTGAGGCCATATAGGGACTTAACAAGTTTACAAACATGATTGGGAGGGCATTTGGAGTAGCCTTGAGGTGGTGCAAGGTAAACATCTTCTTCAAGGTGGCCATGAAGGTAGGCATTATTGACATCTACTTGATGTATTGGCCAATTTCTTGCTGATGCAACTGCAAGAAGAACTCTGACTGTTACAAGCTTTGCCACAGGACTGAAAGAATCAAAATAATCGATCCCATATGTTTGATTGTAACCCTTAGCCACCAATCTTGCTTTGTATCTATCCACCTCACCAGTAGGTTTCCTTTTGATCTTGAATAACCACAATGGTTTGATAGATTTCGTGCCTGGTGGTAATGGTGTGAAAATCCATGTATCATTTAGCTCAAGGGCAGAGATTTCATCATCCATGGCTTTCTGCCATTGTGGGTGCTTACATGCTTCATCATATGATTTTGGCTCTTTATCTTGTTGGACATTTGCAACAAATGATTGATGTGAAGGATCAAAATGGGATACATCAGGTAGTGTGCCATCTGTACTGGAGGAATGACAGACAAAATCATTCAACCAAGATGGAGGTTTAATGGTTCTGGTTCGAGTATGTGTGGAAAAAGGTGTGATGGAGGTATTGTCAGGTGAGGTTTGGTTAGATATAGCTGAGGTTTTTGGTGTGAGAGTATTTGGGATAGGTTCTGTGGGTTCTGATGTGGTTGAATTTGGTGAGAGAGGAAAGATAGTCTCTTGAAAAATTACATCTCTAGAGACAATGATTTTATGAGTGTTTAAGTCCAGGACTTTGTAGCCTTTTTTATCAGATGGTAGTCCTAGAAAAATGGCTTTATGGGCTCTGGGTTCAAATTTGTCTTTGTGCGGTGAGGTGTTAGTGTAAAAGCACAGACATCCAAAAGGATAAAAGATGGAGTATGATGGGGTTTTCTGGTAAAGAAGTGAATATGGGGTTTGCCAGTTTAGAATGGGAGTAGGAAGAACATTTATGACTGAGGTAGCAAGTAATATTGCTTCACTCCAATACTCAGTTGGGAGATTGGATTGTTGCATGAAAGCTCTAGCAACATTGAGCAGTTGTCTGTGTCTTCTTTCTACTGAGCCATTCTGTTGAGGTGTGTAACTGCAGCTTCTTTGATGAACAATGCCTTTTGAAGCAAACAAAGAAGTACAAGTAGAGTTGAGAAACTCAGTGCCATTGTCACTTCTGACTTTCTTTACTTTGAGTGAAAATTGGTTTTCCACCAGATTGATGAAGTTAGATATGGCTGAGGGAGTTTGGCTTTTTTTTGTTGTAGCATGATCACCCATAGAGCTTTTGAGAAATCATCAAGTATGGTGAGGAAGTAATTGGCTCCATTGATGGAAGTGGTTTTGTATGGACCCCAAAGATCCATGTGTACAAGTTCAAGTATTTGAGTGGATGTGGAAGTGCTTTGTGGAAAGGTAAGTCTAGTTTGTTTGGCTGAAGGACAAATGTCACAGGGTGATGTAGTAGGGGTGAATTGAATATCTGGGATGTGAGAAAGGACTTTATCAGAAGCATGGCCAAGTCTTATATGCCAGAGGTTTGAGATAGATGGGGTGGATTTGGATGTGAGGCAAGAGGATGTATGATTTTGGGATAAATCTTTTTGCAGGTTTTTCTGGAAAGATTCTGATGTGATTTTGTAGAGCCCCTCAGAATAGAGCCCTATGGCTACAGTTTCACAAGTGTGGAGGTCCTGCAAACAACAATGAGTAGTGTAGAAAGTGACTTTAATCTGTTCTTGCCTCAATAATTGACCAACAGAAAGCAGGTTATACTTAAAAGATGGTAAATGAAGTACATCTTTAAGTATAAGATGCTTGTTGAAATAAACTTGACCAATGTGTTTGACTTGTTGAGTAGAGCCATCAGGTAGCAATACTGGTTTTGTAGTTTTGATTTCATCATAATGAGTAAAGGATGATAGATATGGGCACATATGACTTGTGGCACCACTATCTATTATCCAATAGTTACATTTGGAATGTGATGAAGTTGAAGGAATAGAGATGTTACCAGCAAATCCAGCAAATGCTGAAAAATCTGTAGTAGAGTTGTTGTTGCTGGTTGAAGGTTGAGATTTGCCTTTTAACATTTTGTACACCTCTTGTATCATCAAATTCATGTGTTTGCTGTCAAATTGATCATTTCTGTCATCTTCAGTATCTCCATCCTCATCAAATGGTGAACTCTTGTCAGTTGACACAAAGGCTCTGGGTTGAGACTGCTGGTTGTGAGTAGTATTTTTGTTGTTGTTATTGCCATAGCTTCTGTTTTTGCCTCTTCTCTTTGGATCTTTGAACCAGTCAGGATAGCCTACAATCTTAAAGCATTCTGCTTTGATGTGTCCTGATCTCTTGCAATGATTGCAATACTTGTCTTCCTTTCTTTCGTATTCAACACTTGAATTTCTGGTGTTGACAGGTGTGAAGTTACTTTGATTTGCCATTTCTATAGTTTGCACCATGCCAAGTTCTTTCTGCTTTTCTATTTTAAGCACCATAGAAAATGCCTTGTTCACAGAAGGTAGTGTTTCTTTCAACAGAATAGTGTTAATAACATGCTCATATCCCTCATTTAGGCCATTGAGGAACTGCATCAACTTATCTTCTTCAATCATGTCCTGCATTCTCTTAAAAGCATTGCAAGCACATGTTTTAGATGAACCACATAAGCAATTAGGAATAGGTTTGAGAAGACCTATCTCATACCAGAGTTTCTTCATATTTGTGAAGTATGCACAAACTGATAGATTGCCTTGAACTGTGGAATTCAGCTGTCTTTTTAATCGAAATAGCATAGGAGCATTATTATCACCATATCTTTGCTCTAATTCTATCCAAAGTGCTCTAGAATTTGATGTGTATGTGAAACATTCAGCATAATCTTTGTGTATAGCATTTAATATCCAAGCAGTGACTAAACAATCATTTTCTTTCCACTCTTCATAAGCATCGGAGTTAGGAAGTGGAGGATCTTCATCCGATTCAACGAATTTAAGCTTTTTCTTTACTGTTAAAGCTCTAATCATTGAATGCCTCCATGTGAAAAAATTGTTGCCAGTAAGTAGATTACTCACTAGTATAGAACCTGGATTGTTACTGCTGCTGCTACATGAGTATGAATGACTTGATCTGCTATCTTCTAGGTTGCTGGAGTTGTTGGATCGTGTTTGCACCATTTCAAGATCGATGTTGAAGACTTCTGCTACTTCTTCGACTATTTCTTCTGGTTCTGCTTCAGAGAATGAAAAATCTTCAGGATGATGATCTTCTTCTTCAATGGAGAAATTGCTTCGTTTTTGTTTGGGATGATTCTGTCTTTTCTTCCTTTGTTTATCTCTCATTTGGCTCTGATACCATATTAAGATCTAAGGATCAATGGAGAGAATTTGTGAAAGAATGGAATCAATCCGAAAAACTGTATATTGAGTTAATGAACTAACACTTACAATCTGCTCTTATATAACAGCAATAAGAACGATTACATTGATAAACTAGTCAACTCAATCAACTAACTAACTAATTGAGTCAACAACTAATCAATAACAGATTCTGTTATCTTTCCCGCCAATCCAACTTATTGTTTGAGTCAACTGCAATGAGCTGGAGTGTTGACTGTAGCTTCTTGATTTCCAGAATTCTGTTTGAATGTTCTTGGTTCAACAGTTTGTCATATTTGTAGTGATTGTAGCATTTGTGATATGTTGTGCTTATCGTATTTGACCCAATTGAATTTGTGCCAACTTAATTATATACTCAATTTTTAAAGACCATTTTTACCTCTCATTCAAAAATTTATTTATTTTGAAGGGTGTCCAATCAAGACAGAAACTCACATAGTTAAGAATGTTGAGATGGGCATGGGCTTGGGAGGAGAAATTTGGAAACTTTCTTACGAAGTAATAGCTGGAGATATTCTTGACTTTTACAAATCATTTCAATATAATATTGCATTCACTAATAAAAATTCATATGATGGTAAAAAATCATCAGTGAAAATTGATTATCAATCTACAAGAGATAAACTTGCTGCTGTTCCTGATATTTTGGTTTTTTATGCCACCAATATTTTGGAATTGGATATGATCATATAATTAACTTTTCGTGTTTTAATTTCAAGATTTTGTCTTTTAAATTTTGCATGTTTGTTGTTTCGATTTTGTAACCGTGTTGATGCTCTAGCAAAACATGGACTTACCGCTTTTACATAGAGTTTTTATTCGGATTATTGTTGTACTTCTTTTATTAGCGATAATTTTTTAGTCTCTGAATTAATTTGGGATTTGGTTAGTTTTTTTCTTGGTGTTTTTATTACTAGTAAATGTGTATCCTACTAGCAGTTGGGAAATACACATTTCCGTCCTCTACCAATCACAAGGTCTTTTGTTTAATATAATCTACGTTTAACGCTTTTATGCAAAGTTCGGATAATACTATGAGGGTCAAATTTTGACGTTACTCCTTAAGTTTATACTCATTGTTATTCTTATGTTCATAGCTTCTATCTTAAAATAAGTGACATTTGGATGCAGAAATGAAAATATCCACAGAATATCTAAACAAACTATTTTCTTTCATTTCAAGAAAATAATTTCCTTTCCACCCTTCTAATCAAATTTCCCATCAAGGAAGCATACAAAATATCATTCTCCTTTTCAATGTCTAAACATACCTCATTTTTATTGCATACCTCCACCAATTAACTCCTATTTCTAGTCACTATTTTTGCAAGTTGCAACAATAACAACTTGGCTAATCACTTGTCAACTACACAAATTAGCTAATCTGTGGCAAGCAAAGGGATTATTCCATTGGGAAATAAGGTATAATTTTTGGCCTCTCAAACTTCTTATCATAAAGCAATCTAATGGGTTTTATAAAGTTCACATATTCCTAATTATCCAATTAAATTTTTTATGGACAAAATTACATATCTTATCATCTTTGACTATGTAGCAAGTTTGAAGGTAATCAATTAAGCATATATATAAACTTTGAATCCTTCTTAACTTATGGGGTAAAGGAAAATTATTCCAATAGTAATGTACCTAGTAATAGTATGTAAGAATATGGCCAACCGATTGATTTTTAATTGGACTTGCTTTTTATCTTCTCATAATTAAATTGTTCCTAAATATTAGACATACTTTTGAAAAAGAGCCTTATCATAGTATAAATTTGTGGGGCTTTATAGGGCAATTGTCAAAAGATGTTTGACATTCACATTGATATTAATTGTGTAGTTAGTAAGAGAAATAAAAATATTTAATATAACGGAATGAGTTTGTGTTGTACTCACTTCAAATTCAATAAATATCTACACGAAGGGATGGGTCATAGCCCAATATTAAAAATGTCATTAAACAACTATCAATTTAAACTTTTAATTTTAATTCATTAACAAATTAGTTGTTGCCAAAGATGATAACTAAAGTTATTCTCGAGATTTACCTCTCAATTTAAGCTTTTCAATCAAATGATTTCTTGATATAGTATTGGATCTCTTATCACGTGGTTGAAAGAACCGAATGGACTAAAAACTTAATTAAGATGATAGTTAAGTTCCAACGACATTGTTTATATTAATTTCTGACACACTCTCGCGTGACGGATTGCACACCATATCCTCATACCACCATGTGGTTGTAATTAACTAATAAATAAGGTAGCAAGATTCGAGCTGAAGACTTTTTGGTCACTGAAGCTCTGATATTATATCATGGAACTGAATGAACTAAAAGTTTAAGATGATAGTTAGGCCCAATGATATTTTTTGTATTAATTTTTGACTCTAAATAACTCATGTCTCAACTTTGTTACCTTATATTTTTAAGGAACACTTTCATCCAGAAACGCTCTTACATTAATCATAAAAAAATCACAAATAATACCATTGACAAAATGCATAACTTCTAGATTTATCCCTAAATCTTTTTCTTTGATTTTGTCTATCAATTTAATTTATTTATTTATTTTGTAAATTTTTTTTTAGGATAAATCGTTCTTTTTCACATGTAAATGTAGAAATAATTATTTTAAAAAGGAATAAATGTGTTTCACAACACGAAAAAAAAAATAGAGTCAACTTGTTTAGGTCTTTTTCTGAATGGGTACCATTAGGAGGGCAGTCATTTTTCCTCAACATACATAATAATTAGGTTTTGTCTTTACCCTTATATTATGCCCTCAAGTTCATGCTAACAATTTTATGCATTTTCCAAATAGTAGAGCTAGTTTCATATTCTTAAAGTAGGTGTTTTTTATAATAAAGTATATTCTTATGGAAACTTGAATGTGATGTATCCTTGGAATTATGAAAACAATGGTCCAACAACATATCATAGCATACACACAGATAAATTTGGGCTAGAAAAAACCTACATGTGTATAATTATAATGATAATTGCATTGTTCTTTCAATCATGAGCAATAGAATAGTAGAACGAGACATTATACCATTTTATAAATGTTCTTAGTTCAAGTCAATTCAAAATGTGTTTTCACAATTAGTTCGATCATAACCTTCCGAAATATTTGACGTGATTCTCGAGATTAGATGTATTGGTCGAATATATTTTCTTAGATTCTATATATTATGAGTTTTCTATAACTCATTTTCTTCTCCTCAGGCACTCAAAGTTGAGAATTCGACTTGGTCGGATTAGAGCGTATAGACTCACTTAGCTAGACGTTCAAAATCCAACTTATTCCCAATTAGTTCTCCGATCAATATTTGAAGGTCTCCAGTCACCCAACTTATGTTAAACGACTTTTAACTACATTAGTCTTATTTCCAATAGGATTCTTAAGGTTTATGTGTATGCCTTTGGACTTGAATAATGTACAACACGGATCCATCCATCATCAATATGGGTGGATTTTATTTGAACCATCAGCCTTTTCTATTCAACACAATGGTCCGTATACAATGTTAATTAATCAAAAGCTTAATCATATAGAGTGAATGTCTAAGAATAGTTTTTATTACTATTAGCCAAACTTTGGCCCGAATTTAAGACTTTCAGTCTTACAGTTTTAAAATGTGTCTACTTGTACTAACAATGCGCTTCTGGTATTGCAATAGTAATCTATATATCTCTACGGCATTTATTCAATTTTTGTATCCCAACACAATGACTCGTTATATGAGACCGACTTTTTTAAATGAACATTAACCTAATCACATGAATATTTAAAATTTGACTTATCTTCGGAATAGTCCGAATAATCAACAAGTAATCATGAAAATTATCCAACTAGCCTAGCGTTTTTAAAGGTGCCTTTTTATATCTCTTATAGGCTGAAATCCATATTCTCCGCATACTAAGAAATATCAAACACTTGAATATTAGTGAGAATATAAGCCGTTGGAATTAAGAAATCCAAAATTCTCAATTGAGAATATGATCACTTCAAAGATTCGAAAAAGATGAGTGTCTTTCATTAAAATTGGAGGATGATGATTGGTCCATTTCTAGCTCTAACTACCAACAAATATACAATAGCTAGTGGTCCCTAATTATTGCCCTTTTGCTTGAAATTTATTGACTTATGTGATCCAAATTATCTCTTTTAATCAATGAGTTGGAATGATGTTGAATTCTTTACCTACAACTTGCAACAATTAAGCCATGTTAGTGGAGAAATCAAAATGATTTTACGTATTTTGATGTTACATGATTCTACATATATACATATTGATTCTTAGATATATAATTTCACTTTGATTCACACTAATAGTAAAAGATTTTAGGCGATAAATTAGGCGGCTATAATCTCTAAAAAAAATAAAAATTAGGCGGCTATAATCTTTGAAGACTATTCAAGATTTAATCGAAGAACTATTCAAACGCTTAAGTGAATTTAGGCGGTTAAATCGGTCCAAATTGAATATTCAATTTCGATCGCTTTTACGGTCAGGTTGCTTTCGTTTACAACCGTTAGAGATTAACATAAACTTGTTGTTGAGCCTTAATTATCAACTCGAGCTTTTAGTTCGATCGGTTAAGTAATATGGTACCAGAGCCTCTGCAATTAAAAGAACCTGAGATCGATTTAAGACAACCTCAATATTTGTTGAATTAAATACACATGGTGTTAGACCTGTGTTGTGCAAGCTTCAAATTCAATGGATATTCGCGTGAGGAATCGTGTCAGAGATTAATATAAAACATATTGTTGAGACTTAACTAGCAGCTCAAACTTTTAGTTAAATCAGTTAAGTAACAACAATACTCCTCTTTAGGAGAAGTTTGGTTTCAAATCCGGTTCAAACAAAAAAAGTACGATATGTAGTCTCAGGGTCAGTCACAAATGTGCACATTGAACTATCGATGCAACTAAGATCCCTCATAATCCAAGCACAACGTACATTATTACCGGACTAATATTTCATCGTGCAGCTTCGGGCCTCCAAGTTGGGCCCAGGCCAAAAGCGAAAGAAACCTCATCTCACCTCACCTCACCTCACAAAATCTGGCCTAGAAAATATGCTTGTGAGTGTAGTGTTAAACCGAAATACGAATGAGCATTACCTCTTCCTGAAAAGGAGGTGATCCAACGGCACATTCTAATACTTCTCTTCGGCCATCAGCTGAGCATTCTATAATTTTCGATATACGTACGTAGTACATATGTGACATTTTGTTATGTATAAAAATGAAAATAAAAATGAAATTGAAATGCTCGAGTTACAATTTTTGAAATATGTTTATAAAATATCTTTGGCCTCATTTACTTTTAACTATATATTTAATAAATATCCTCTGTCACAATTTAAGGTTAGATGAATATAGACATGATTCATTGATAATGCATTCAGGAAATTATACAAGCTGGACCAAACACACAAAGAAAGATAATGTACTATTTATGTAAATTGGCATTTAATTTCGTCAAGTTGTTTTCATTGAATAAAGATACCGTTTAGTTTGTTTTGCACAATTTTATCCAAGTTCACTAAAACATAGTCATTTGTAAACGAAGACAGTATGGCATCTTAAAGACCGTCTAAGCTCGTAAAATTAAATATCAAATTTGGACCGAACTGAGCATCTGGACCTATTTAAGTACTTAAAATCCTGCATATTCTCGAATAGTTTTATGTCGATTTGTCCTCAAAATACCTCGGTCACCCAACTAGCATTTTCTCTATAAACAGATCCCATTAGATCCTAATAATTTGTAAAAGGAATCTTTTTAATTTTCGAAATGTGATATATGTGCGAGTCAATACTCAATACTAGTAAAGATTGAGTCAATATCACAAGATAAGGCGACAAACTAGACATATTTAAGGGCCTTAGGATGTTGAAGGCCCACTTATAATTTCGGTAATATACAAATCAAAATTTAGGTAGAGTATTTATCAAAATAAAAATAAAAATTTAGGTAGAGTAACAAAATTTTCTAAACTTTTGAAACTTTTAGTTTTGTAGATAAAATTATCTTATCATCATTTTATTATTAACTGATTCATCAGGTAGTAACATTGTCACTACGACATAAAAAACCACATGATATAAAAATAAAATTAATCAATTATTTATATGTTTATTCATTATATATTAAAGCTATCATACTTCAAGAGCATTTTAGGTTTCTTTTTTATGTGAATCAAGTCAAGCTCGAATTAGTTATAGTTATCTTTGTCCAATTTTAATGTTATTATGGAAAAGATATTTGTAGATGGATTTGTTCTTCTTTTAAAAAAAAAATAATTCTAAGCATGGGCTGCACAATTTGAGATGAAAATCCACTTAATCTGCCAATCCAGCCCGACCAATGAATAATTCTATCGTCGAGTTTAGAAAATTGTTTGGCAATTAGGATAATTAAATTTGATTAAACAACAAATCAGTTTTTAGTCTAATTTAGTTCAATAACTTCATCATTGATCTAAGATTATAATAAGACTCTAAATTATACTCTTGAATAATAAATTGACCTCAACACCTGGAATAACTTAACTTCGCCGCAACGACCAGCGGCTTTAGCTTGAGCTAGGGCTAAATACCATATAATGAGGAATATGGATTCGAGGTCCAAGGCCCATCAAGTCCAAACATTACTTTACAAGCCTAAGGCATATATATACCCATACTACTCTGAATCGTAAACAAAAACAATATTACATCGGGTATATACCAACACGCCAATCTCTTTGAAGACCTTCATCCAATCACATGCATGACTAAGTAAGCAAAGGGCACACTCCGCAACCTACAAAAGGCTCATAGCTCATTCTCTCCATTTCTTTTCTTAATTCAACTTATTTGCATTCTTTTCACTAACTTAAGCATTAGAGTGTCATGTGGAACCGCTTCTTGTGCATAATGAATCTTGAAGTCGGTCCATTAAAATTTTGCAAAGATATTATATTCCTTACTTTCACATAAGTATATTTCCTTTCACATCCCAATCCCTTCTCGACTCTTCTAATTCTCCTTTAAGGAGATATTGATCCCATCATTTAAGCCATGGACAACTTTTTGGAGGTACAATAGCAAAAACACATGTGGTCATATGCATATGGAAAGTTGAGTTTACTAACCAAAATGGTAGGGCAAAAACAAAATTGTGACTGCTAAAAGTAAAATATTATTATTATTAAATTATTATTCTATTTTTCCCAATTTGATGAGCTAATGTATGCTCTCCACATACACAAAATAGGAAAAACTCAAGCTTGATGGTAATGATTAGAGCAAAGAAATCTTAATTCTTATATGCAAATGGGTTGTTACACATCTCCATAAAATGATATGATTGGCTTAAATATAAAATTATGAGCCAACAAAATAATTAAACTTAAAATGAATAGGAATAATTTCATAATTTGTGGTAAGAAAATCACAAACTTAATCTCAATTTTTGCAATGGTGGATTATGTGTTGGCTTCATATATGGATCTCATTTCCCTTTGATGGAGGATGCACTTCTAGCCATTAGCTATATTTACTTTCCAATGATTATTTTTCTTATCTTTATTTTTAATCTTCTTTTTTAACACTGTTATTTGTTATATTTGTTAATTTTTTTTTTTCAGGTTAACACTTCCTTCTGCAGATATAGCGGAGTTGCAAGCAGTAATATTTGCAATTTAATTAGCTTGGGAGAAAGAATAGTTAAAGTTTTGTTCTATTTGCGTTAATTTGCTTAAGTGTCGTTATTCGGATTTTCCTTGATTGCTTCAGCAGGATTGGCTATATCTGATATGTTTGCATATAGATATTAATGTTACACATATTTATTACTAAGGCAACTGAGCGGCGGATGATACTCTTCCTAAATTTAGAGTTACTGCTTCGAGTTTCTACAAGTTTATTGTAGATGAATATATATTGTCTAGATTGTCTAGAACAATTTTGTTTTTCTTAAAAATAAAATACTCATGTATTTTATTTCATTTTTGCATTTTTAATAATATGTGTCCGAACAGGACCAACCTAGTCGAAATGTCTATTCTCTATCATTTTTCTCCCGCTTCTACTTAAAAATATATATTAACAGAAAATACATTATATATTATGATATATTCAGTTTATACCAATTTTCTTCTGAAATAATCAAACTATTCCTACTTTAAAATTCAAACAACAAAATGAATAATCGAAGGAAACTCTTTTTTTTCATTATGGTCCAAGTATCAATTACTTTTAAATTATTCACCCTATAATTATAAAATATTAATTAATTTTTCTTCCAAAATTTTAATTTAAATATGACTGTATATTTTTCTATCAAATACCATTTTTTAATATAGAAATAATAAAAAAGAGTAAAAGGAACACCACTTATTTCTTAAAAAATAGGTATGACATCCTCAAATATTTATAGGTTCTTTTTAATTTATATCAATCCCTTGCGAGAGGGAATTTATCACATCTCATATAACCTTATAAGCCATCCTCATCTTGTGATGCGGCGCTTTGCAAATCAACATATTATTTCTTTTCTATATATTTATAAACGAACGGGATTTTAGTGGAATGAAATTAAACTCAAGTGGTAGTGCAACTTAAGTCGTTTTTTTACCGTTGAGCTCACTTTCTCATTCAGGTGCTCATTTTCTTTTAAATTAATTAAACACAATTGTTTTTTGATTTTAAGCAAAAACTGTATATATTTTATGTTTGAAGGAAACCAATAAAAAGAAGCTAGAAATGGAATAATTATATAATACTAAAGTTACAAGCTAAGTATTGATTAATGCAAATTACTACTTAATTTGCTACTTATGAAGTTTTATTGGGAAAAGTTTACCCATTCACATGGGTATTACAAAACATAAACCTCGAGTTTACAGTACTATATATAAAAAAGGCTAAATTTTGATAAAGCGGTAATTCAAACCTTAAATTTTTGTAACATAAATGAATTTTACACCTAAATCAACTTAACCATGTAACAGATTTATTTATTTTTCCCAATAAAAGTAATTAATAAAACGTTGACCTTGTAATAGGGGCTTATTTTCTCTCTCAAGCCAATAGAAAAACTTATTATCAATTTCTCAATTACTTAATTATTTCTCAATTACTTAATTAACACAATAATTAATTTAAAGGTGAATAAAAACAAAACAAATGAAAAGGAGACATTGATAGTGTCCATACATTAAAAATAGAGATATAGATAGAGAGAGAAAGAGAGAGTTCTAGAGAGAGAGAGAGAGAGAGAGAGATAGAGGTGTTGTTTGTTTTGTAGCATAAAGCAAAGCAAGAATTTTTGC
Source organism: Euphorbia peplus (assembly GCA_028411795.1). NCBI lineage: Eukaryota > Viridiplantae > Streptophyta > Magnoliopsida > Malpighiales > Euphorbiaceae > Euphorbia > Euphorbia peplus. The sequence goes on from CP110837.1 coordinate 28,925,971, forward strand.
TATTTAAATAGCTCAACAAACTTCACTTCAATCTCCAAGTCCAACTACTACTACTTCTTCTTCAACATCTTAATTTGCTTCTTTAAATATTTTTTCTCAATTAATTTTCTAGTTTAGTTTTCTTAACTTGGATTAATGGAGCCTAATAATAAAGGTTATACTCAAGATGGGAGTGTGGATCTTAGAGGTCGTCCTGTTCTTGCTTCCAAGACTGGCAAATGGAAAGCTTGTGCTTTTCTTATTGGTAAGAAATTTAGAAGATTATTTACCCAATTTAATGATTGTGTATCGGCTTATTGAATTGTCTATCAGGTATACTAGAGAATTGAACAGTTAATTTCGCAGTTTAACTTGACATGGGATGTCAAAATGGTTTTTAAACAGATTCCTAATTTTCATATATACGATTCTTTTACTTTAAAGAGTAGATTTAAAGTGTTTGGTTATAAAGAATATAGATAGATGTTTAAAACTATTTTGAAAAGAGAAAGCATCCGCAAATTATTAGAAATAGCGAAAAGTTAATATCAACACACATAAAACTTAAAAAACAAAAAAGTGAACTCGTAAGATGCTTAATTAAAGATTTGATTAGCTTCTATTAAACTACTTTAAAATGAGAATGTATTAATATTAGATTTGATTTTAAATGTATGTTGCAGGTAGTTTCTGATGATGACACGTTTCATATTGAAAATTTTGACCAACTAATAAAAGCAAGAAGTAAAATGACATTCAAATTTTGATTAAAAAATCACCAAATTCTATTTTGATTAATTGAATCGAAGCTACTTAATTTAGTTTATGACATATCAGTGTTGTGTCATCAGAATGATTCAAGCTAGTTTAATTCTACATGATTTGGTTGATAACACTTTGGTAAGGTGTTATTTTGTTTATATTATCTAGTCTTATTTTAATGTTTTATATTATCTTACATTCCACCAAAAGTAAATCTAGCATAGATATAGATTTCTAATAAACAAAGATTACTTTAATCACACTTTAAGTGACAATCATCAACTCACTTTTAATCATTGCTTAATGATAATGTTTTAATATTAATCATTGTTGTAAGCGAATGTCACTTAGCTCTTTAAGTTTTGTTGAGCAATCAAAATTGAGAATTTGATTTGAATCAATTTGAACCGCTTAGATTTATTTAAACGCTTAAAAGTCCGCTGATTATTTTTCAGATTCATCCATGAAAGCTCTTGACTATTGACTAGCACTTAACGAATATTAATTTTCTTTTTCAGGGTATGAAGCATTTGAGAGAATGGCTTTTTATGGAATAGCATCAAATTTAGTGAATTATTTAACAACTCAGTTACATGAAGACACAGTTTCATCTGTGAGAAATGTAAATAATTGGTCAGGCTCTGTTTGGATCACTCCTATTCTTGGTGCTTATGTTGCTGATACTTACTTGGGCCGTTACTGGACTTTCACCATCTCTTCCCTTTTCTACGTCATGGTAATAAAAAATTTACCTTTCTTGATTTTTACGAGTTTGTTTTGTTTATGGATAGAAAGTCGAATTTGTATTTAGGTTCAATATTTGTTTGATTCTACTATTTTGATTTATTATTTGTTGTTGTTGATAACTGATATTAATTAGTTAGGTTATCTTTTATTATACTCAGGATCAAGTCGATTTTGACATTAATAGGGTCTAAGAAATTAGATATATGAGCACATTGGTGGAAAAGAAAATGAATATACTTATGATAAATAAAGTTTATCTTATATAAGACTTTAATTTGTCTTATATTTGTCTTATATAAAGTCTAATCTAAAATCCCATCATTAATTTCTTTGATATTAACAAAATATACCAATGAATCTCTCTTCATATCATGAGGTTCATATTGATTGACAATCTCCACTTCAAAAGAGATTGCACCACTTGTTTAATCATGTAAATTTTTATAATGCCTTTGGATTAAGATATTTGAACCAATCAAATTAAGTATATTGAGCCAATTTATGTTATAAATACTTGATTAAGATGGTTCTTTATTTATTAGTTGTCGAAACTATCGTTATTTTTAGTATTATTGGCAATTACTTAAAGGCTATAATTTTTATTTTATTTTTTGTCCACAAGCATAAGATTCAAAATAGCCCCACAATAAATTAAGTGGAAGCAATAGCTATCCTTCTAGGGAAGTTATTATTTATGCCGTTGTAAGGATTCAACTTTGGAAAACGATTTCCAACTATTTTTGATATGACTATTTTTATTTTTATTCTTTCCCAACTAAGAACAACCAATTAATTGGATATATATGTCTTGATATATTCCAGATGACTTGGTTTTTTCTGCAACACAAAATATTTTTGATAAATATATATAATTTTGATAATGAGTTATTGTTAAGTGCAAATAAAACTTGGCTATTTTTTACTGAAATTTTGTTCAATAAATTCAGTAAAATTCATTAAATATGTAGTTAATAATTTAGTTTGATTTAGTAAAAAAAACATTGTTTAAGTCATAATTCCTTAATTAGTGAATTTCATAAGTTAGTAATTGAACTATTTGGGTCCATAACTTTCAAGTTAATAACATATACCAACCAATAATTTGAAATAGTCACTAATTCTATTCCATGTAACTCTTGGTTTTCCTGTAAGATCACTTCTTAAGAACAACATCTTTACACATTGGTATTAATTCTTGTAACAAAAACACGAACTGCTGAGTTAATACATATGACACGATTTGTTAGACATAATATTTATCATTTATGTTCCTTTTTCATCATATATAAATCATATAATATGATAACTCGTTCTGACACTTATATCCTGCTTACACAGGGAATGATACTACTAACGATGGCGGTTTCGCTCAAGTCCATGAGACCAATATGCACAAATGGAGTATGCAACAAAGCATCCTCTTCCCAAATATCATTTTTCTACACCTCTCTCTACATAATAGCCCTAGGAGCAGGGGGCACAAAGCCCAACATTTCAACATTTGGGGCAGACCAATTTGATGATTATAACACCCAAGAAAAGAAGCTCAAGGTGTCCTTCTTTAATTGGTGGATGTTTAGCTCATTTTTAGGAGCTTTAGTAGCAACACTTTGCCTTGTTTATATTCAAGAGAATATGGGTTGGGGTTTAGGGTATGCTATCCCTACAATTGGGCTCTTGGTGTCCCTATTTATATTCTATTTAGGGACTCCTATTTATAGGCATAAAGTGAGGAAGTCTAAGAGCCCTGCCAAGGATCTAATTCAAGTGCTTATTGCTGCCTTTAAAAATAGGAAGCTTCATCTTCCAAACGATCCTTCAAATCTTCATGAGTTTGAGCTTCAATATTATGTTGAAAGTGGGAAGAGACAAGTTCATTACACACCAGTTTTCAGGTAATAATTTAATTACTATTTCTCTCATTTTGTTATCTACTAATTAATTAATAGTACTAGACAGCAAATTTTAATATATCTTTCTTAAATTGGGGTATAATTCACTCTTAAAATGCACTTAGAAGGAAGAGGATTGTGTCATCCTTGTAAACGATTCACATTACTACCTTTATAGTTAGCCAATGTTTAGGATACTTTTAGTACATCTCGTGACGATTAGGACTTAAAAACTAGAGCATGAAGTTTTCCGGATTTGACATCTTTCTAGCTAGGTGGCCTAACAATGAGTGTCAGCGTAAAATTTGCGAAACTTGACATCTATAAGTACCTTAACAATGAATGTCTTAACGTCAGGAGACTTACATGTACCAATTTAAAGCGACACATATCACTAGCATATTAATTGTTGTATGTATATTAATGTGTTCGATTTATTAAAACCTCAGACTGATGTTATAGTAAGTAATCATCTAAATTAAAATTTAATAATACATGAACTTGATTCTCTAAAATTTGTTCAGGCTTATTTAGTTTTTATCTCTAAAAGAAATTACTCAACTTTAAAGCTTAAGATGAGGTCTCCAAAAGTCTCTCATTTACAAACAAAAGTTAGGAATATACCCTTTTGAATTTTGGAATCTTATCACATGGAATCTTAAGACATGGTTGATATACAGTAGACTTTAAAAATTCCAATATGCTTTTAATGGCATTAAGGAGTTGGAGAGGGGACCTCATAATAATTAATATGCATAGCAAATATACCATAGCCAAAATACTAGGGGCATGATTGAAACTAGGGTTGTAAACAAGTCTAGCCGAGCTTTGACATGCTCAAGCTCGGCTCGATTGGAGCTCAAAATCGTGTTCGAGTTCGGCTCGTTTAGCAACTCATTTGTTCACAAGTTGCTCAAAAATAGGGTTGTAAACGAGCCAAGCAGACCAAGCCTTGGCTTGTTTAGAATTGGTTCGTTAAAATTAAATCGAGCTTGAGCTGAGCTCGAGCTCTATTTCGAGCCTTAAAAAGCTATTCGGACTTGATTCATTTAGTGCTCGTTTGTTCACGAGCTGTTCGTAAGTCTTGCTTGTTTATCGTATTCGTGAGCTTGATCACGAATGACTTCTTAGTTGTTCATCTATTTATTCACGAATACCAATTTGTTTGTGCACTTTGCTCATTTAACAAGCTTATTTTGTTCACGAACTATATAATATAAAAATAAACTACTTAAAACAATACGATGAACTATATTTTTACTAATTTAGAAGATGTATGTAGCGTATCATGTGGGCGTAATATTATTGTTAAAAGAGTTCGGCATAGACCACTATATTAGATATGTAATATTGAAAATGGAACATGACATTAAATTGAATTTGATTATAACAACTCTTATAAATCTTGCCGCTTTTTATCGAACTAATTTATGAACTTGTAAATGAATTTGCTCAAACTCTGCTCGTTCATAATTCGAGTTGTTTCACAAAATGCTCTTTAAGAATCGCATCAAACCAATATTATAGAGCCTAACACCAAACTACTCATTGAGAGCTTAGTTCATTTTCACCACCACTCACAAACCAAACTCAAAAAAGAACTCAGGAGCATTTTGTCAAACCCATGCTTGAAACATTAAGCAATATAGCCCCAAATCCAAATTAAAATATCGAAAGGCCAGCCCCACCCAGCCCAGTCGGAGCTTGAGGGCAGTCGATATTCTAGGCGTCTATTTAGTGTTTGATTCTATATTTATAGTCCTTTTTCTCCACCTCCCCTCTTCACTTAGGCGATGTGGGATTGGGGAGTTCCTGCTTTATTTTTTGTTTTTCACTCTTCTCTTTTCTATTCCTTTCTTTCCTCTTTTCTGTTCTTTTTATTTTTTTTTTCCTTATGCTGGTGGACGGATTTAAACTTCCATAGATTTAACATATTTTTATAATGATACATGGATACAAATAATATAAATTAAATATTCATTTTAAAAATAATAGGTATAACTAAGAGAAATATATAAAGAATAATTAGATATCATATATAAAGGTTGTAAATATATTTAAATTATAAAATTAAAAATATATAATCGAGCTCTTAACAATATATAATCGAGCTCACGAGCTTTTGAGTCGAGTTTTGCTCTGCTCAAGCTCGGCTATTTTATGAATTGAGCCAAACGCCGAGCTCCTCATGAGCAGCTTGGCTCATTTATAGCCCTAATTGAAACAACTTTAAAATCATTTTTGTGTAATTGGTTAATATGGATTTTCCTCCACATCAGATTTTATTGTGTTTAGATAGATTATCTGGTTAAACTTTAAACATCTGTAATTAGTCTAAACTTACTTATAATGACCTAGTAGCTATGTAAGCAAATGCTTGAACTAAAAACTTAAGCTGATTATTAAAGTTTAACCACATATTTTATATTAATTTATGATACACCATTCATATGAGTGCCCTTTTAAACTTGAAGTGTGCACAATACGGACTCATCACACTATATGTTTTTAATTCAATTTATTGTAAAAACTTGCATCCAAGACCATTTGATTGTAGAAATTTTAATAACACATGTCAAGAAACTAATTTAGCTAAAAATAATAATAAACTCGTATTAAGCACAAGTCTTTCATATTAATTCTGACAAGCTATCTTCTTATAAGGTATGGTAGTCCATTTGTCCCATAATTTGTGACCTATCCTTGTCAATGTATTTGGTTGTATAGGAAATTAACACAGTGAAATGGTGCTACTCCATACCCCACTCACCACTTCTTCATACCAAACAATTTCTAGGTGAATGAATCAATTTTGGAATCCTCCAATGATACTGGCCATTTCTAATCAAATTTTATTTTACAATAGTCCAATGTAAATCCCCCTGAAAGCTTTAAAAAATATTGTCCAATGCCCTCACCATATACATGGCAGTAAAAGACGCTAATGGTTAGTTGGGCGGTTGAGGATTTTCATGGGTTAATTGAGAATTAGTCGGTGAACAAGTTAGGGACACAAGTTAGATTTTAAGCGTCTAAGCGATCCATTACGAATTCTTGATTTGGAGCTCTTATACGGAGCTTAAACGGTCAAATGGTTGTCGATTACAACAATATCTGTATGTATCAACTCAAAGGATTTAACAGCTTAGCAGCTCTTGAACTTGATTCAAAAAATTGATTTGTCCCTTAAACTTGCAAAGTTTCTTGTTAGTCCCGAACTTAATTAATGTGACATGATTAACGTTAATACGGGGAACAAAAAATGATTTACCAAGTTGAATATATCTCAGTTTAAGCTAGTTCATATGGAGTCAGTAGATAACTATAAACAAATTCAGAGTATAGAGGTCACTTTAATCATTCAACTTTTATACCAAATTCATGGACTTCTAGCTAATATATTATACTCTTTTCTTTTCCTCAGGTGCTTGGACAAAGCTGCAATAAAAGATGGAAACACAACATCATCATCAACAGTAACTCAAGTAGAAGCCACAAAATTAGTCCTAGGAATGATCCTAATATGGCTAGTAACCCTAATCCCAAGCACAATTTGGGCACAAATCAACACACTTTTTGTCAAACAAGGCACAACTTTAGATAGAACATTAGGCTCAATGAACTTCCAAATCCCAGCTGCCTCCTTAGGCAGCTTTGTGACACTCTCCATGCTCCTTTCTGTGCCGATGTACGACCGCTTCTTCGTACCATTGATGCGAAAAAAGACCGAAAATCCGCGAGGAATCACGCTCCTACAACGGCTCGGAATAGGGTTTGTCATCCAAGTCACAGCCATTGCTATTGCTTATATAGTTGAAGTTAGAAGAATGCACATTATAAAAATCAACAATATTACAAACCCTAAGTTGACTATTCCTATGAGTATATTTTGGCTTTTGCCTCAATATGTTCTTTTAGGAGTTGCTGACGTGTTCAATGCAATTGGGTTGCTTGAATTTTTCTATGATCAATCTCCTGAAGATATGCAAAGTTTAGGGACTACTTTTTTTACAAGTGGGATTGGAGTTGGGAATTTTTTGAATAGTTTTTTGGTGACAATTGTTGATAAAATTACAGGAAAAAATGGGGGAAAAAGTTGGATTGGGAATAATTTAAATGATTGTCATTTGGATTATTATTATGGGTTTTTATTGGTCATTTCTACCCTTAATTTAGGTGCTTTTTTATGGGCCTCTAGTAGGTTTGTGTATAAGAAGGAGATCATTAGAGTTAATGAAGGTTGTGTTCAAATGGAGAGTAAGACTTTGGATACTTCTCCTTTGGGGTTGCAAGTTTAGGAGATCATATGTTTTAAACTTATAGTTTAGGATACTCGGTCGCGGAGGGAGATGATGCACAGTATTCATTGTGTTTTCGTTTTTCAGAATCCTCAGAGATCAGTGGTTTCTTGCGGGATCGTTTTGAAAGAAGGAACGGGAATGCTACAATTGTATGTTCAGGCCCTTTTTTTAGGCTCCGAAGCTGAGTGTTATTAATTATAGTTTTTTCTATATATTTTAGTTTAGTATATCAAGTTGTTAGAAGATCCATCTTTTCTAAATAAAAATTTGTAATGCTATTTGATTTCTAAGTACATCTCTCTATTTTCTCTAATTTCACTAGTTAAGTTATAGAGTTGCAATATTTTGGTAAAATGTGTTGTTTTATGATAAGATTTTTTTTTTTTATCAGTACTATGTAAATGCCGAATGATTCAACTAAAAATAAGTAAAATTGATATTTGATTGGAGTTTCTAATTGAGCATTGAGGTCTGTATTCCGATCTCATCAAGTTAATTTTCTTGGAATAGAGGCTTCAACAAAGTTTTCTATGACCTCATGCTTCATGTTATGACTACTAGATTTAACTCTGACTATCACATCCGTTCTCCTATAGATTATTCATTAGTTGTCCAACTTCAGAAGAATTCTCCCTTTAGAACATCACAAGTATGATGCGAGTTCTGTAAATCTTCTAGCACATTTTATTTGGACAGTATTGTCGTTCTAACCGCATCGTTGGTAATTGAAATATTTGAAGTATTTTATTTTTACTTGTTTTTGTAGTTAATGACTATTCGCATCACATCAATTATTGAAAGAGAAGATTATCTTTGAGTAACATATGTACTTTTTCAGCTTTAATATTTTCTGTAAAAGAAAAACCATAATGTGAGTGGTCATTTTCATGAATGGACTAAAGTGTAAAGATGAGTCTTTAAGCATTGAACTTTTTATAAAATAAGATATCTTACAAATGCATGAACAATTTTCTGTTAAATCATACAAACATATATTACTATAATGTACTTCCTTTTTCATTCACCTAACTTAATTGCACTTTCGGACAGCAAAGACTATGAACTTGTCTCTTTGTTGCATCATTCATGGCATTTTATAATATTTCCTTTTATGAACTTCAAAATATTTTTCAGTATTAAGTTTTACTGAATGTATTTTAATAACCGGATGCGTAACTATAGGGTGGCCGGGATGGAACCCGCCCCCTAACCTGGGAAATTTTCTCAATTTATTAAGAAGTTGTAATCTTTATTGCTCGAAATGTCATCTACCATGTGAGGCCAGCATATAGTTTTGGTCTTCAATATGTCGTTTATATATTGCATTTTAGGTGTCTATTAGCTACGGCTAATTAATTAATAAATATATCGATCTGTTTATCGAATTTAACAAATAATATTAATATTACATTGTCCATGATAAAGCATTTAACAATTTTTTAGATCAAGTGAAAATACTTATAAGGATATTATATAAAATAAAATAACTTCAACAACAAAATCTTGCATAGATTTTCCTCAAAGGACCAATTGAAATACTTCTTTTTTTACAATGACCAATGGACATAGTTCTTGATAAACAATCACAAAACTATCAATTTTACTATACAAGTTCTATTACAATAAAATTTTAGTTTAGATATTTATTTTTTGTATAATGTAATTTAATAAATATTTTCTCTCAAAGTAGTTTCATAAAAGCCCAATCGTGAAAGAAAAGCCCATATGTCCTTATAATCCTTCGGTTTCTTTCACATCAAGTAAGCCCAATCTACTGGGCGTATGTATTTATAGGCCCACTATAAGCCCAATTGGACTAACTTTATATTTATTTTTTAAATTAATTAGACTAACTTTAGGGAAATTCTATGGTCACTTTATTTTTTACAAAGTAACCATTACTTTGTTTTGTCCACCATTAGATCATGGGGTGAAAAGTGATCTAATGGTGAATAAAGCAAAATACAAACAAAGTAACTCAAAAACAAAGTCACCATAGCCTACACCTTAACTTTAATTAGTTTAGTGAGCACATTAAAATCAAGTAATAACCAATGATTTCCATTACCCTTGGAAGGAAAGGTAGAGATTTTTGTATTTTGTAATTTTATTTTATTTTTGCTTTTGACAAAAGCCCAACATTGATTAAGTAGTTGAAAGAGTTAGGCAAGTGTATAAATTACTTAAAATCAAAGAGACAAAGTCAATTTTTGCTTAGCAATAATTTGCTATTTTGCGAATATAGAACTATTGTATGTTGAAAACTTCATTCAATTTGTTTCCAAAATTTCTGAAGCAGTTCACCAACTCAATAATATTTATTCAAGACCATATCATTGTAATTAATGTTTAGATTTTGATTCAATCCAATATACAATTTTTGTGATTGTAATCTTATTTGTTCTTTTTTTTTCTTTAGTTGTATTGTCAACTTTGCTAGATATAATAGGTATATCTTTTTCTCTATTTTTTACTCTTAAATGTGTGTCTATTTGATTTGCATTATACGATGAGATATAAGTATGTCATTTACTTACATTTTGCGAAATTTAAGAGGCCTACTTAGATAACATGAAATTCAAAGACTCAATCAAGTCTTTTGGACAAAATTCTTACTCGTGAATTATCTCTTTATTCCATCATTCAAAGCATGAAGATTGGGAGCTTGCATTGAAGCCTTTCCTTTAAAAGGGAAATAGAGTTGTCCGACTGAATGGTGAATTATATATAATGGTTTCACGAATATGAGGTACCTTATACATGCTCTAAAGTATTTTATTTGAGGATATGTATGGTACTTTATTGACCCTATGAACTAATAAAGTATCTTGATAGTTCATTTTTTGAAATTGAAAATCACTATATTATTTTAAGTAAATTTAAATTTGATCGTTTTAAAGTTCCATAATATTTTCTAAAAAGAAAATAAAGAGAGTCAAAGTCAACAATTATATATATAATTAATGCAAGCATTGATAATTTCCACATTTATGGATGAGTAAGTAACTACTAAATTAAATTAGTACGTAGAAATTTGTGGGTAAGTTTGTTATTTCTTGATGGTAACCCTTTCTCTCAACACCATGCCCAAATACAACCCAAACCCATTAAATAAATATATAAAACAAAATTTTGTCAATAGTAGAGTCAAGAATTCATTGTAATGTTTAATTAATTAATACAAAGTAGTGTATTCACTTGAAGGATTCAAAACAATTAATTAAGTTGAAGTTTTTTATTTATTCTCTATTTTTTTATTTAAATTCAACAAAAATTCAATTCAGTTGAATTTAATTGAGTAAATTTAATTATTTTTTAATTAATAAAATAGAGCCTTAATTTTGGATAAGTCATGATAAAATGACAAAACTCGTGATAGATCAAAAACTTATTATAGTCCCATGAAACTTCTACATTAAAATATCTTCTGTTCATTTTCTTTGGAGGATAACTATGAAAGTTGAGAAAGCTTTTATGTTATGTATGAAGTGTAGTGTCCAAACTGCTAAATAAATAAAATTAAGAGAAATTACCCATAAGCCAACTACTATAATCAATAAAATTTTCATATACATTTTTGACAACTAATATCAAATAAATGATAGTAGTATTAGTTAAAAGAAAAGGTGAATCGATTCTTTTCACATATAGAAGTAGAATTTACGTACATGTATTACACGGTTAAGCAAAGACAATTTGTGCTACTTAATTTCCAAAAGTGCAAAGCCAATTTTTGACTTATGTTTTTTTCTTAATTTCCTTGATTAATAAATTAATTTATCTACTTTAATTTGTCCTAATTAGCTTTGTCTTTATAAATTTTGTATAATACAGCCTTTGACTAAAAAATCTCTACTATGAAGAAAATTTGGACAAGCACTGAGATTATAAAATAGCTTTTGCTTTGCAACTAATCACTGCTAAATTTCCACAAGTTTGGAGGATAATGAATAAATTAATCAAAATCTATTATTATTATTGTGAAATACTCATGTCTTTTGACTATCTAATTTTTTGTTCACTGTAATTTCAAGAATCTATCTCTAGGTAATTTATAAAAATCATTAGAACTAGAGAAAGTTGATGCAGATTCTAACTTCAAACTAGTTATTAATTACAAAATTGACAATTGATTTTATTTTAACTTTTTCAATTTTTTATACCAATCATTTTCCAATGAAATAATATCTCCCAATGAAATAATATACTTCTCTAGTTTTATTAGTCGAATCTATTGCACCGATTCAGAATAAAAGTTTAATTATCAGGTATATGGTTGGTTCAAATTAATGTTCCATTAAGATACTAAATCCATATATATTAGGGTTTTAAAGATTAGTTAAACCGAATTATCTTTAAACTTTCACTAGTGAAAGACTCGATTGCCTATGAAATTGTGAGCTTAACAATAAGGAAGCATTTATTGTGAAATTCTCACTTAGATTCAATTCTACATAGAAACACTTGACTGATCTTCAACAATAGATATATTTCGATGCCCATATTTGAATCTTTGTTAGAGAGAAATAAAAAAGGTTAGTGAGAGTTATGACTTATGTTATGTACGTTTTATGAAGGGATTTTAACTCTTTAAATAGGAGCATAGCCTCATAGCTTGAAGAATAGCAAAACTAACAATATTGGTCTTCTCGCATGGCATATCAAGGAATGATGACCTTAATTAGGCAAAGAAGCTTTTGAAAGAACGATTTGGGTATATATCTCGTGAGTGCAAAGGGAGGATTTGAGTCTATTTATGACCGATCAAATGTTCACGTATATTATTCCGTCTCAACCCCTATATATATATATATATATATATATATATATATATATATATATATATATATATATATATATAGTCCATTTTATGGTCTTGAATTTTTTTTACTCCATTAAAACATTATCTTTAAACCGTTAAAGTTGAGTAACTTAATCATGAATTTTCCTACTATCATCTCGATATTTTTTTGAACAAGTGATTAATCTTGCTAATTCTTTTTCCAAATTTTGATATTATAAAATTGTAATAATGAGAAAAAAAATGAAACTAGAGAATGCCAATCTATCCAATCATGAATCATGATCATAACTTTGTTTACCAAGTCATAAAGATCATTGGGACCCAATAATTTTGAAAATATAATATAACTACCTTGAGAAGCCCTGGCTAAGCTAAGTTAGAATCTTTGACAAATTTTACTCCCTACCTAAAAGCTTAGTTTACCATTCAAAAAGATGTGTTCTTATTCAAAAGTCTTTAAACTTCCATTAGTTTGTTTACTAATCAATCATACTTTCATTAACTAAAAAAAGGTAAGTTATACATACAATCCTTGAAGTTTATAGTGACTTCTATGTTAGTCCATTAACTTTAAAACTTGAGCTTATGGTCCCTCGTCTTTGTATTTTACTAGATAATATTCAGTTTATCATCGACAAAGTCAAAATGTGTGGTGAGTATTGTTTTGAACGAATGTCGTCCAGATCGCAAATATATGATCCGCCTAAGAGCTCAAAATAAAAAATCTGACTTGATTGATTGATCCGCCTAAGTCTAGACTAGGCACTCAGACTGTGACTTATCTATGATAAATCTCCTAACTAGTAGACTATGATTAATCCTTAAATGTTCTTAGACACTCAATTAGAGCGCAACGTGTTTTACTACATTGTTGATGAGCATCTCAAAATCAAAACGTTTGGAATTAAAAGTTGTTAAAAACCATAAAGTTCATATGGAATCATAATTTTAAATTTAAAAGTTTGAAATTTCATCTCTTTAAATATATATGCTTTATCCCTCGTTGTCAAACATGATCCTAGAAACAAAAATTTCAAAAGTTACCGTTTCTTTAATTAATTTTCATCATTTCTAGAACTAAAAGTTATTTGATACTAAAGTTGTTCAAATATTATAATGTTCGATTACGAAACTCATGGCATAATGAAAATAATAGTATACTTTAGGGACCATATATGTACTTTAATTTTATTCAAAAGTCATAACACTATATCTAGCGTAGGCAGTTGCCATGCAAAGACCATTTTATTCTACGTATTAGGTAACCTACAAATCTTGTGTCGGACATAAGCAATATCTTATGGAATGTTCTCACTATAAATATCTCATTTCCTTGCACTTCTAAACATCAACTCATCCAAACTCTAATTTCACTTGAATTTTAATTTTAAGTGTTTTTGCATCCATGGCTTCTTCTTCTTTGAAAGCTTTAGTGGCTTTGTGTCTCATTTTCGTTAGCACTACCCATGCTCAACTTTCAACTGGTTTTTACTCGAAATCTTGCCCAAATCTCTTCTCAGCTGTGAAACCTGTTGTTCAATCCGCTATCAATAAGGAGAAACGAATTGGTGCTTCCATCGTTCGTTTGTTCTTCCATGACTGCTTTGTCAATGTACGTAGTTTACTTATCCCTCACATTCTTTTTAATTAGATTAAGTTAATTTTGTTTTTTATTTTTAAGTTAAACATGTTAAATTCTATGGAGTTTGGGGTATATTTAATTTAAAAATATATTTTACAAACCAACAAAAAATTCTTTTTCCATTCCTTTTCTAGTCAAAACTTATTAAAAGATTTGTTAATTGAAGTACTCTTTACCTAATTCTTTTTAGTTGTTGACTTTAAACTCACAATCGTTTGTTGATCTAGAAGTCAAGAAACTTGTCTTCCTTGACCTCTTTTTAAAATTTTAAAAGTTACTAATATGTATTCAACCTTTCAAAAACATCCAATAAATATTCTGGTTTGGAAGTTGTTCAGTTTCAACATTTTATTACAAAATCAAGTTTTTATATAGATTTGAAGTTTTTATATCGATTTGACCCTTTAAATTTATTTAAAATCAAATTACTTAACATATGTCAAAATGGCGACATGTAACAAATAACTACAAACTAATCATATGATAGCACGTATGCGTTATTTAATTTGATGACAGGGATGTGATGGATCAATTCTACTAGACGACACATCATCATTAACCGGAGAGAAAAATGCAAATCCTAATAGGAATTCAGCAAGAGGATTTGAACTAATTGATAGCATTAAATCAGCAGTTGAGAAAGCTTGCCCTGGTGTTGTTTCTTGTGCTGATATTTTAGCCATTGCTGCTAGAGACTCCACTACTATTGTAAGTTCTTATACTAGTTTATCTTAATTTATGACACACGTTTCATACAAATGCATGTTGGGTTTGAAGTTTGCAGAACACATGATAAGTGAGACTGTCATGACTTGAACTCAAGACCAATTGGTCGTATAATATCTGCCATATCAATAAACCAATTGAATTAAAAACTTAAGAGGACACACTTAAGCTCAACGACATTTTATATTAATTTCTAACGGTTTATATGTTAATCATTTAGCTTGATGGTCCAAGTTGGAATGTGAAACTTGGAAGAAGAGATTCCAGAAGTGCAAGCCTTTCAGCTGCTAATAATGGAATTCCAGCTCCTACTAGTAATTTGAATCAACTTGTTTCAAGATTTAGTGCTCTTGGCCTTTCTAGCAGAGATTTGGTTGCCCTATCCGGTTAGTCCTTCAACTCCGTAATTCGGTTTTAAAGTTAGTTAAAAACAATGTAACCATAGCCTATATTATAAACATAAATATCGTAAACAATCAAATCTAAATTTGTATAATATTCTTATAATCCTTTCTCTAATGTTATTAGGAGCACACACAATTGGACAAGCAAGGTGTACAAACTTCAGAGCAAGAATCTACAATGAGACAACAATAGAAACATCATTTGCTCAAACAAAAAGATCAAACTGTCCAAGAAGTGGTGGAGACAACAACCTATCACCACTTGATTTGCAAACTCCGACGTCGTTTGACAACCACTACTTCAAGAATCTTGTAGGGCAAAAGGGTCTTCTCCACTCTGATCAGCAGTTATTGAGTGGATCTACTAGCTCTATTGTGAGCTCATATAGCAATGCTCAAAACAGCTTCTTTTCTGATTTTGCTTCTGCCATGATTAAGATGGGTGATATTAGCCCTCTTACTGGATCTCAAGGAGAGATTAGGAAGAATTGCAGAAGACCCAATTAATGAATACCGGTTAATTTGGGAGCATAGGGAGTGCCAACCTAGTTGGAATGTCCTTGTTCGTTTCTTTTGATAGCGTCCCGTCTTTTGTTCAGGAGAATCTTGTTTAATTGGGATTATGGTTAAGGACTATATGAAATATAGGATTTAATAAATAATTAAAGCTGCATTATGTGCAAGTTTTGATTGGGTTTGGAGTATTGAATTTTGAATAGTTTGTGTTTTGTGTTATGTTAATTGTGTAAAGGACTTTTTGAGGTCCTAAGGTTAGTTTTATAGAAATTGATTATGTACTTTCCAATTAAATATCAAATATAGAAGTTTTAGTTTTCCATCTTAATTTTTTTGTTTACAAGTATCATGTTATATTTTATATACAATCATGTCAAAAGTGTTAAATTAAACAAATTGATTCTGTAAATTGTATCATTATATGAAGAAAAAAAATGGCATATGCCCTAACTAAATTGCACCGTGGTGATGATTTTTTGTACATTTGACTGATAGGCAAACTATGACAGCCTAGAATAGCACTATCCTTACCCAGTTTCATTTGAAACACTTTACTAAATGGTATTAATAAACAGTATTAATAAAAGGGTAAAGTTAAAAAAAGATAACCACGTGGTTCATTTTATTTTCGGAGAAAAGACTCTGGTTTACTTATTTTTCAAAACAATGATTGAGGTTTCGGATTTTAGCAATATGAGGACTTTTCTGACTGACACTCTTAAAATTTAGATGGTTACAAATTTTCTCTTTTACATTATTGAACGTCATTCTTTCTGGGACACAGAATAACTTCGATTGTCCGCCCATGTATTTTGTCTTACCTCGAACTGTTATCCAATTTCCATTCCATGATAGCATACAAATCACATCAGATGCCATCCTTCCGCAATTAATTAAAACACCACAAACATTACCATCAAATGCTGACAAACTGTTATAAAGTAGGACAGTTTTTGGTTGTAGCGTGCATTTAGTGCGTAAACAATACTACTTGACATCTTACAACTTTGTATTAATGTTGGCGTAACGCTACAACAGTTGTTGTTTTGCCCATATAGCGTTATACGCAACCTACAAGGTGTAGTTCCGCCTAGTAGCGTTTTGTAAGACGTTAGGTAACGCTACAGCAGTTGATGTGGGGCATATGTAGCATTTTCGACAATGCTACAAGGTGCAGTTCCACACACTGTAGCGTTCTATAGAACGTTTCCCAAATGCTACGAGTGTTCCACACGAGTGTTCCACATCTAGTTATCCGACGTCAGGAATTACAGAGAACGCTACAACTATTGTACATTGTGTTTTCTTCGAAACTGCATTACGTGAGTTTTCGAACTATTATATTCGTTTCAGAGATGAAAAGCATTGAATTTAAGAAACTCTTAAAGTAATTTCACATGATTTTGACATATAGATCTTATGTTTAACATCTTACACGGCTTTGGGTTGAAATCGAAATTAAAGATATTAAAATGTAGGTAAAATGAAAACATATTACTTGCACGAAAAATGCTTTAAATCTTATGTTATATTGTGATTAACAATGCTTCAGTTCGAGAATAAAAATTTAAGGCTTAGCTCGAGAGTAAAGTTTTAAGGCTCAACTTGAGGCTCATCGAACCATCAATTCTCAAGCTCGGCTCGAGCTTGAACTAGATTTGGCTAGAGTTGCAACTTGGACAGTCTCCATATCCATAGAAGATCTACCTCAATAAGGACGGAGAATCCTAATTAAATTTTTACATAGAGCGAAGAAAAAAAATTTCAAAAGGCAAAAATAGGATGAAGATTTCTCTTCTCACTCCCAACGAAGATTTTATATAAAAATTATAAAACATATATTTTTATGTTTCCTATATTATATGATAATATTGTTAAATATGTAATTACTTTATTTGTAGATGAATAAAGTAATAATTTTAATTCTTGAGAAATGCAAATTGGAAGGAAATTAGAAGATATAATAATTTCTCAATATCTTACTTTTCCGTGAAAATTCTAAATTACACTAAGAAACAAACTTTAAAAAAAGAAAAAAAAATAATGTGAACGTGGACTCAAATGTCCATGAGAAGAGAATAGAAGTGATTCTTAACCTATATTTTCAACAATAATGGGGACGAAGAATCTTCTTCTAAACATGAATGAGGGCAAGAGGAATAATATCTACCCCCACCCCGCTAAACTAGAGCTATAAAAAATGAGTCAGCTTCGAAAGACTCAAGCCAAGCCAAACAAGGTATATAAGCATACTTATTTCATAGTTTTACTTTCGTCTCATCTCCTTTTATATAGAAGAAGTATTATGCTCCCTTAAAGTTGTCCCGATGTGGGATACGGACTCTTGCTGATTCACTTTCAGCTCTTCAATTCAATTTTATTTTATTCTTATTATTTTCCCCTAATAAAATTGTTGTTTTTGAAATTATATATCTGGCCCATCACTATGCTTTTCTTTTCGTATAGATTCCGACCCTCCTTTTTTTGTTCGAGCCCATTTGTATTCAGCTTCTATTATTAGTATTATTATTATTATTATTATTATTATTATTTATTTCATTCAAAATAAATAAATAAATAAGAATTTATGTTCTTTTGAGATGAAATACGTTTGAAATTGTAAATTAAAATTGATCAAAAAAAATTGTAAATTAAAATCTCATATTTAACATAATTGATATATATATATATATATATATATTCAATTATAATTCGTGAAACGTTAACATTTCGGTGAGTTTTTATATCTAAATTAACCGATAAAGTTCTACTGAAATAAGATTTAAACTGTAATAATTTAATAGAAAGAAATTGAAATATCGCGATGGATATATCAAACAACCTAGTTGTACTTAGCACTAATGAATTTTAACCGGTAGATGGCTTTTCTAGCCATTGATATTTACTATGTATGTTAAGATCAGAGTTTGTTCTCAACATCTATAATTTACGAAGATTGAAAATTTTATAACTCTAGTCAACTCGGATATAATAGTTACTCGATTATTCGTCATCCTTAAAATAATGATTAAGAAATCACAAGGAATATAATTGATGGTTTCACTTGTTAATTACTTAGTATATAGTTCATTAACAACATCAAGGTAAACTCATCACATAAGAACACATATTTCTCTATTTGCTTTTTTTTTTTTTTTTAAGTGTGCCAGAAAAGTTCTTCAAAACATCATTTGCCATTTTGGAAATATTATTCTTATTTATTTTGGTTTTGTGAAATTGGCCTGAACCAGAGGCCCAGGCGTCCTATTCTTAGATGATAGCTTATTGGGCCATTTTCTTAGCCTTATATGTTTTTTTTCTTTTTGACAAAATATAGCCTTTATATATTTAGTCCTTCATGTTACTAAATTGTGTGATTTTTTTTGTACATACCAAAATTTTGTGTATCTTTTGTTCATTATAAAGTTAGTTTTATTTTATGTATTTGTAAATATTAAAAGAAATTTTTAGTTTGGTGAAAAAAATTAAGCTTCAATGACTTCATGGTCTTTTTAATGTTCTTATCTACAGATGTTCAATTTAATGGCTTTGATAACTTTTTTAAGTATAAGCAACGTAGAAGCAGAAATCAGGTTGTTCCACATCCCAACTAGGTTAGATTTTATACAACTATAAGAACTTGAATTTATATTAAATCTTGTACGGAACAAAAAGCTTGGAGGTGACTTGAAATGTTGACTATCCAATTTCTTGTTGATTCAACCTTGTAATATTAGGCCTATGAGTACATC
Organism: Euphorbia peplus; assembly: GCA_028411795.1. Classification (NCBI taxonomy): domain Eukaryota; kingdom Viridiplantae; phylum Streptophyta; class Magnoliopsida; order Malpighiales; family Euphorbiaceae; genus Euphorbia; species Euphorbia peplus. The sequence goes on from CP110837.1 coordinate 28,945,496, forward strand.
ATATTAATAGGGCTATTTCATTGAAAAACAAACAATTTAAAGTTGGTATATATAGGCACAAATTTTATCTGTTACTTTTAATTGGATACCAATCATAATTTGACTTATTACACCATATTTACTATCACAAGTGTCTCAAAAGATACATAAAAGAAAAAAAAATCAAAAGAACTTGGCAAAGTTAATTCTAGTGTAGTGGAGCCGAGATAAACTCCGGAATATAAAAGAAATATCAGAGGAAAATCGACAACAGTTGCCTGTTCACGTCATTTGTGGTGAATGTAATGAAACAACGAATTTGGTATAGCTCTTTGTTTTTATATGGAGCTTGGAGAGTCTCCTGAAACCACTTCTGTCATTGATTGAATTTTGATAACTCGAGTGTTATGGATCCATTTGAGTATCCTCTTTCTTCCCACTTCTAATTCTATTAATACTTTTCAAAGTTTGTCATTTCAGCTCATGTGTTATAAGTACATATTTAAACCAATATACTCTAACTTTTCTCAAAAAAAAAAACAGTACTGATTTTATATAAAATCAAAGACTGAATCTGCAATAATAAAAGTATATTTTGAAGGTCAAACATTAATTTGTCAAAATGGAAAAGGTTAAAATGGAATAATATATCAACTAAATACAGAAGTCAAATATGCATATATTGAAGTAAAAAATAATGATAGGTAGTGCAACTATATGACCGAATTTTAGCTTTTCTCTCCCTAAATTCATGCACAAAGTAAAATATTTTCTTCATAGATAATGCATGAATTTTGACCTTTTGAGATTTATATATTTGGGAAAAGAATGTTTGTTTGGTATTATAAAGTTGAAAAAGGAAAAATATTGGTGGTCATAATATAGAACAATCTTATTGGATCCAAGAACTTTGGGTGGGGAAGACCATGCATGTACGATGAGATGATTAAATAGATAATTAATTAAGGTTTCATAAGAAATAACTTGAGGCTTTAGAGATTAATTAGGTATTAATTTTGTCTCACTTCAAATAGTAAATATAAAAGTTTGGCTAGAAGTTAGTAAATGTTGTAATAGCTAAGTATTTTAATATATTTTGTGGTGATAATTTGGTTGAACCATGCATATCTCTATGTTAGAGATTAATATAAAGCTTTTATACTAATTTAAGTCAATTAGTTCTTGTAATGGTATTAGAGCGTATGCGACCAAGCAATCCTCAAGTTCAGCTCTGACATCTTCATTTTGAATTAAAAACACATTGTACGATGAGTTTGAGTTATGCACGTCTCAAGTCCAAAGATTATTCGTATGATGAATGTGCCAAAAATTAATATGAAATATTATATTTGGTCTTAATTATTATCTTAAGTTGGTAGTTCAGTTAGTGTGTTGACACTCTCAAAAGGAACGTGGTTCTTGAAAGCCGAAGGTGGCGAAGTACTAGCATCCTTGAGCAATCTTTTGCCTATGCCCTGTTTGTGGTTACTATTGGTTGATCAATATTTATAATTGGTGGTAATTGACTGATGTTGAAGTTTTCGAATTTTCATTCCAAAATTTGTATAACACTCGTTTCTTAATCCTAATTAAACACTAACAGACGGTATTTAGTGTAAAGAAATGAACTATGAAAACGAGAATCAAACCAGTTACATTAACATTAACTTGTTGTAGGCACAAATAATTGAAAAATAGAATAGAAATTGATGAAGATCATGTGAGTGAGTTTTTGGGTTTTGGTGCAAATAAAGAGTGTTTAGAGATAGTTTAGGTTGGCAAAGAGAGAACAACGGGCCGACTTGTTAGCCTCAAAAAAGGGGTCAAACAAGAATTAATTGGCGCCATTTTCTTTATTTTTAAGCAAAATTTATAAATATACTTATTTTCCTTTCATTTTAATATTCACTCCTCCAATTAAATTACATTTATATAGATTTACATGTAACCTTCAATTTATTTCAATGCCCCTCACTTTCACCACCCATTTTTACATCTAATGCTCAACACATCACACTATTTTTGTCAAAAGAATAAAAATCATACCCCAAATAAAAGAAACACATACCCAAATAAAAAAAACACGTTAATAAATATTAACAATTTTAGTTCGATAAATTCAGTTTAATAATTATTCTTTAAATAAATATACAATAATTTGCAATTTAATAAAATTCAATCACAAAAATAGAACCTTAATATTCTTTTTAACAAGAAATTTTAATATGTTCTCAGAGAATGGTAAAAATATATAAACTTTTCTTTTAATTTTTCAATAAGGTGGAGATGTGTTTACTACACTTTTGGTTAATGTAACTTTTTATCAACATGTAAAAATAATCATTACTTTTCTGAATAATAGACAACTAATCATTACTTTTGTCTTATTATAAAATAAATCATTACTTAAATCAGTAGTTATAGTAATAATAAATAAACATATGGACTAAATATAGGTTGCTTTTTATGTTTACATTAATTAAAAGAGGCGGCTAATTTAGCATAACGTGATCCAATAAACATATGTAGGATAAAATAAATTACATAGATGTCTATTACTTTTACTCTTACGTGAATATATTTAAGGTGGGTTATTTTAGTTTAAGACGGCTTTGAATTGAATCCATTTAGGCTATTTATTTGGATGAGTATTTTTATATAAATTCTTGTTGGCCTATCTAGACTTGTAATTTGTAAACAGATCTATCTCAAAATGCAATTACAATTTTAGTTTCAAATTCACATTCTAAATGGAAAACTGCCCAAAACCTTTCGTCGTAGGATGAATTCTGATGGTCGTAAACCCCCTACCACCGGCTGCCGCTATAGTTAAGCTGTTTTTTAGAGGGTAATATTTGCTAGTAGCTATAGGTTGTTGAAATCAAACCAATGTTACCCAAAGATTCTTTAACTCTAATGTTTCCATTTATGAAAATTTGGTGGATTGTCTACCGTTTAAGCACATGCATCCATCAATCTTCCATTCAGATAATAACCATTAATTTATAATTTCTACTAAATATAATAGTAATTGTACTACTTTAATTAACTTATCTTGAAGGTGTCCTATCTTTTTCAATGAACATCAATTGCAATCTAATTTCGGCTCTAATTAATTCTTGAAACAAATCCCTGCTGTTAAGTAAATTAAAACTACTTTATAGAATCTTACCTACCATTTGAGTTAAATTGTTCATTAATAAGCTCAACTCCATCTCTCTATTTTCCTATGAAATTCAACCTATTCATGTATGCATTAATATCCATTTATAAGATGGTTCTTTACTTAGACCTTCTGTTATTGGAACATTCATTTCAGACCTAATCGTTATAAGTTAATTAACATTTGCTTCGCATGGTCCATCAAAAAGTCAACACATTGTACATGGCAAGTCAATAATACCAAATTCAAATCCATGTTGATCCTTGCGATTTTAAAACGCATATGTGTATATAGATATTGGAAATACAACTTACCGTAAAAGAAGCCTCTCAATCTTTACCTCTTTATTATTGTAGGATTTATTTCATTCATGGACTCATCGTCATCACTTAGGATAACATCTTGGTTTGGCTTTTGCCATGGGCATCACCTACTAGGTCTACACGTACAACCTGACAAAGTAAAACAAAATCCGTAAGTAATAATGTATGACAAAATAATAAAAAGTCTATTGTTAAAATCTTATAGACCACGTCTTTCAACATGCAGTTATAGTGGTTAAAATGTTGGGCCATCTTTGTCAGATATTAATATAAAAGATGTCATTCGAATCTTAACTAATAGTTTGACCTTTTAGTTCAATCAATTCTTTGACATAGTACATAGGCTTCTGTGATAAAAAAGGTAAGTAATTAACAATACATGGTGGATGAACTTATATTGTTCATACTTAAGATATAAGATGCATTCAGAGATGCATTAGTGATAATTGGTTCAAAGACATTTTTTATAATTATCTATAACAATCTTAATTATTTGTATATTATATATTGATCTTAAAGATGAAAATAGCAGCCGAATAATAAAATACTTATTGGAAGAGTGTATTTCCAAATAGATCTATTTGACACGACTAAAAATATAATTGCTAGATAATAACTCGAATTGACACTTTAGTTGGTTTGAGAATGAGAAGATTAAAATACTAATTAGAAAAAAAGTGTGACTAAATTATCTAATTAGATTAAATACTAATTATCAACACTGTAAACTAAAATCTTTGAGGATTTTGTTATCATATTTTCTTATCTTATAATAATAACAACAACAAAAAAATTCAAAATTGTTGTTGGATTATGCTATGGATTTAGGCTCTTGGCCACCTTCAAAGAATTAAGATTTTGCGGTTTTTACACGTTTGATGCTGATTTAATAATATAAAAATTAGAAAAAACAAATATAATAAAAATATGATTTTTGGGAACAAGATCCCAGAAATGGTCTTTTTAATGAAGGGTGGGTTCTTGATATTGACAAGAAACTAACATGCCTAGCTAAGCTTACCTAGCTAGCTCGCTTTGTAAAAATAAAATAAAATACAATTCATGATATCATCATCTTATTTTTCACTTCAAGACTTTATTAATTAATTAATGGCTAATCTTGTTTAAGCTTAATTAACTAGATAGTTAACAGAAAACTAACAAGTTTGATTAATCCATGGAGTAGATAATAAAAAATTACAAATATAAAGAAATTGTTGTTGTTTGATACCTATTATTTTATTTAACAAATATTTAATTAAGTTTTTATCTAATGGATGATTCAAAATATGTATATATAGACAAAACAAGACATAAAACGATAGTCAATCCGAAAGATATATTCGATCTCAAAATTGGAAAGATCAACAAAAATAAGTAATTACTTGAAAAACTTTAAAGATTGATACAATAGAGATGATCAAGAGGCAATGATGAAGCTAGAGCGGAGACATAACTACCTTTTTTCCCAACGAGCTACAACCTTTTAAGATGTTGATAACTCTACCAGGTTGTTCGTCAAATTCTTAAAGAGGCAGAATCATCTTAATCACGTGAGATTTGGTCCATGGACTAAAGGAAGCATTTTGAAATTCGATTTACCACTGTGGTAAAACAAATCTGGGAGGTATCACTCACAGATAGCTAAAAAATATTTAGAATCGCAATAAAATTGAAATTTAAGAAAGATCACTTCTAGGAGAGAGTGAAGAAAAACCACTGTGAAGAATGACGACCTATCTTTGACTCACAAAATGAACATTAACTAAAATTTTTTCTCTCTAATTAGAACATAGCTCACCTTAGTTATCAAAAGGTGTGGTTTATTTTCACATGTAAATGGAAAAACAATCAATCCTCCAATTTCTAATAGTAACAATTCGTTCCATAAAAGCAACCAGAGATGCTTACACTTATTATTGATTCATCTTTACGTAGACAAACATGAAATGAATGATCTTAAATATCCCTATAGAAGAGTTTACTTTTCACTCGAAATAGACCAATCCGATTTAAGTTTGGACTATTTTATACATTGTTCTAATACGCTAGATTAATGATTCACTTAAATCAAAGTGAATCAGAGTTTAACTTTTCGATATGAAATCGTGGCTAGAACTAAATACTTGATGAGGTGTTTTGACTTCCGAATAAATCTATCTATTTCTCCCATTCGAATTTGAATTAATCTGTTTTCCCTCAAAATTTCACTATTGATGGAATTTAATTTATGTATTTCAATTTTCAACCATTATTATCCTAAGAAGGAAGCAAAGATCACATGTAGGTAAGTATCAAAATCAGAAAGCCAAATCCAAGAAGCTATTCAATTTATGAAGAAAGAAAGTCAAATCACATTTAAGAACTCACACGTGAGACAACACATCAGATGAATCAGAGCTGCCTTTTCACATACGCCATTAATGAAACCTCTTTATTTTATTTTATTTAATTTCTTTCTCTTCTGTCTCTTCATTTCACTCACTTTCACCTGACTTTCACCTTCATTTATTTTACTTTTTTCCTCCTTTTTTCTACCCTCTCTGCAAAACTATGTTTATTGCTGCAGAGTGAACAATTCCTCGTACACTTTTATTCATAAACAAACAAACAAAAAAAATTCTACTTTTTCTATTTTTCTGTCTATTCAATTTCTTTTCTTTTATTAACATAAAAGAAAAAAATTAACTTAATTTAAATAATTAAAACCCAGTGGTCCATTTTCTATTTGCTGTTTTATCTTGGCTTTTAAGCACACTCTATTCTATTTTTTCAACTTCTTGTTCTTCTTTTCTCTCTTTATATTTCAATTTTTTCCATTCTTTATTTTCTCTCTTCCTCCCCAAAAATTCATTCCTAGAGAGAGCATGCCTGAATGTCCAGAGAAAGGTTCATTTTTAACTTCCATTTCATTCATTTGTTTCCATTATAGAATCAGTAACGGATCCAGGATTCACCGACAGGCAGAAAAAGACGTAAGGGCACGAGGGGTTTGAGCACCCACTGGTTATCGAAAATACTCTATGGAATTTGTGTAGCAAGCTTTAATGTTGTTATACACAAGCATAAAAAAATATTAGTGAGCATGCAAGAAAATGAGGCGTACGGCGTAACAACAGTCCTACCACTTGAAGATTTGAGGGTTCGGCCTCTAAGGTAGTCCCGACCACCAAAACCATCTTGCTAGAAATGGTTTTGGTCATCGATCCTACCTCTTGAAGATTGGAGGGTTCGACGTTCAAAGCAACCTGAACCCCAAAACCATCTTGCTAGGAATGGTATTAGCATTGGTCGTACGTATCTTTTAAAGATTTGAGGGTTCGGCCTTCCAGTCAGCCTAGCCGTGGAAGCTAGACCAATTTTTCTATGATGTAAAATCAGCCCTACTAGTGTTATTGCTACAGTGAATTCTAGATCCGTTATAATGCTCAAAATTAAAGCTTTATAGACATATCCATTAGAGTTTTTTCGATTCGAGTGCTCAAACTCTCTCCCGACCCTCCTAGATCCGTCTCTCACTCATTATGTTATATGATCATTGACCATCAATGTTGACTCTTTTTTTTTTTCTTTTTTTTAGGGAGAGATTTGAAGAGATAGGGAAGAAGATAAAGAGAGAAGCAGATTATGCCTCAACACAAATGGGAAGAAGACACATGTTGGGTCCTCCAGGAACCCTAAATACAATTACTCCTTGTGCTGCTTGTAAGCTTTTAAGAAGAAGATGTGCTCAAGAATGTCCTTTTTCTCCTTATTTTTCTCCTCATGAACCTCAGAAATTTGCTTCAGTTCACAAAGTTTTTGGTGCCAGCAATGTTTCTAAGATGCTCATGGTAAATTACCTAAACAATTCTTACATTCTTCCCCTTCTTTTTTAAGGTTATTATTGTCTTATTTCGGTTTAGTGTTCGTTTTCTTAGGAGGTCTGTGAATCAGGTTGCTCATTTTGCTTTGATTCCTTCATAATTAGGACTAATTCCTACTTACAACATCGAGTTTGTATTGTCGTTTAGGCTATAGTTAAAGTTTAAGAATAGTTTTTGCGTAGAATTTTTGATATTATTGTTATGTGCAAGTCTCTCGGTGAGCTTGAAGCATACACGATGAGTTTTCATTCTACTAAACCAAACATTTCTTAAATCTTTTCCTTCTTTAAGGTTACTATCTCCTTTTGTTAGAAAGTTCGCTAATCAGGTTGCTCATTCCGCCTTTTTATTTCTTGATATCTAGGATTCAAATTTACGATGTCGTGACACTTGTGTTGCCATTTAATCCAGCCTATATATAGCTAAGACTTAAAAAAAAAAATTGTTCCTATATATAGCCTCTAATGTATCGTGCCATCAAATATGAAGTATACATAATACAAGTTCATTCTACTATTTATTGGAATTCCACCCGTAAATAGAATTTTTAAGGAATTAATTTCCCGTTCACATAGAATTTTCAATTAAGATGATAGATAATGTCCGTCGATCGTTTTCATGTACTACCTTTGACATTGCATATGAGATTAAAAGTTTGTTTCCATAAAAAAAATGGGGTTTTTCCAACTCAAATCTGCATTAGTTGATGCTCGAATTATCTGAATCAGAGGCCACAGTTATCATGTTAAATAATATGTTTTGCTATTTATATGTTTATTTCTTATATTTTTCTAATATAAAAGAAAGAAAAACTGTAAATAATATCACGTCACTCAAATTATCTTTGTAAATCGTGTTATTGTATTTAAACTGTGACCCGTATTCTGAATGATCGATAATAATTGCAGGAGGTACCGGAGAGCCAAAGGGCGGATGCAGCAAATAGTCTAGTATATGAAGCAAATGTAAGACTAAGAGATCCAGTTTATGGATGTATGGGTGCAATTTCAGCATTACAACAACAAGTTCAATCTTTACAAGCTGAACTCAATCTAGTAAGAGCTGAAATTCTCAAATTCAAATTTAGAGAACAACAAGCAAATAATATTTTACAATCTTCTTCTCATCATCATCATCATCATCATCATAATATTGCTAATCTTCTTTCATCTGGCGGAGCTGTTGCTGTTTCTGTTGCTGTTGCTCCACAGTCTCCCGCGTCTTTACCTCCAACTCCGCCACCTCCACCACCCCCGCCTCCCCTTCCTCCTACTTCCTCGTCTTCTTCCTCCTTGTACACCCACCAAAATACTACTATTCCCGACTTTAGCTCGATTTCTAATGATAATGTCTCGTATTTTGGATAACCGAGATAAAAAAATAACTATATTTGACTTGATGGGAGAGCGTGACGTACTTGGCTCGAATCTGCATTAATCCGGAGAAGTTGTTAATTTGATTAGTTTAATTTTGAATTAATGTTTAAAATCATTAACTTGATCATAGAATTGTTGGTTAATAAGTTTTTTTTTCTCTTCATTTTCTTTTTTGTATACTGAGACTAATTATAATTTCTTTTAGTACAAAGTTTCTTGATTGATTATGATTTCTAGATCGATCAAAGTTAAATAAAGATTAGTACTATGTTAATTTTTGGAAATTTGATTCCAGCATTAATTGAGTTGTTTTTGATATTTTTTCTGATATTAGAATGAAACTGATGCGTGTGAAATTAAATAGTTATTTAATAATTGTACATTTTGATTGCTTCTACTGACAATTTTTGGAGCATGATAATCTGTGCCCTTGATAAAGATTCTGAAATATTGTTGCTTGAAGTGTGGGGAGACAATGGCTGTGTTAGTAATCCTCATATAAATTAGTATAATTGAGGTTAAAATATTCTAGTTACTATTTCTATTAATAAGAAAATAATTTATATCCTTAGCACCTTAAAAATTGGTAGGTAAGTGGAGGAAAGAGAAATATTAGAGCGCCTTCAAAATTACGTACTCTCTAGAAAACCTTTCATCCAATCATTTTCTCCTATAATTGATATTTTGTAGAATATTTGCGAAAGTAAAACAAGTTATTTGTTAACAATTATGTTGGGGTGGTCTAGCAATTCCAAATTATAATTACTCTTAAGTTCAGACAGTCCATCAATGTAGACGAAGCGACTATCTGCACTTAGAAAATGAATTTATATTATTATCTCAATAAAAAAAATCTGATTTGAAAATATATGAATTGATGAAAGATTTAATCAAGAAGAGTTGTTTATATACATTTTTCTTAGACCATGGAAATTGATTACATAATTAGCAAATATTTGGATTCACATTACCCTTAACCTACAAATAGTGAAGTTACATGTGGTTCATCTGAATAATGTGAAAGCGTTGGCAATTTGTAGAAAATGGAAAATGCATCACAAATGAAATAGAATAAACAAAAATATTATGAAAAGAAATTAAGAAACACATGTATATAAAGAATAATTCATTATACAATTATTTTGAAGTTGGGGAAATGTTTGGTATTGTATGCTAAATTGTGTTGAATATATTTGACAAAGAAAATATACTCAATTGAATTTTCTGTTTGATTAATTTCAAACATATAATTAATTAATACATTCATTATTTACTGAATAGAAGTTAAATTTCTTTTTAAAGGAAAAACAACAACAATATATATTAATTTATTAAATAAGAATTTTATAATATAAAAATTGATTCATAAAGTGTCAAAAATTCCAATTTAGCCACCAACTAATTAATTTATTACAATATCATCCATTTTATTCTTAAAAAAGGAATAAATTACTTTTTTAGAAGGATAAATTATTTTCTTTTAAGGTATACACTTGGCTTACAGCAATTATGTTTGTGTAGTAGACCTATGAATTTATTTGTTGGATATTGAATAGAGAATTGCCAGCTATATTAATTAAACTATTTATTTTGTCATCTATTCAAAATTTAATTAATTAATTTTTTTTGTCAATATCAGTTGCCTTGGCGTGTGGATTTCAGCTTGAGTGTGTAGAGTAGAGAACAATAAAATTTAGGAAATTATTTGCACAAACAAGTTATGTAAAAACTCAAAACTCACTAAGTCACAATTATATATCTACTTTTGTAATTTTGTGTCTTTTTAGTATTACACATATAAACATAAATTACAAAATAATTATATGGTTGTTTGCGGAACTTATCTCTACCATCATAAACGGTACAAGTTGAAGCATTGCTAGCTTATTATCTAAATTTTATGTATCATTAATAAATTTTGTTGTATAGATTAGATAAAAGGTTCGTCTCTGCCCGTTGGCCTACTATTCTCACGATCTATGCAAGATGTGGATCTATACACTCTTTTTGCTCTATTATTATTTGTAATACTTTCTCACGAACATATCAAAAATTTGAAAAGATAATAATTAATGAAATAAATGTCACTAAATAACATATCAACATGCAAAGCTATGCATTTTAGAATAGTCATATTATCAAATAATAAATCAGATGACTGAATCCAACAATTTGACTGAAGAATGTCGAGCCTCTATTTTTATTTAAATTCAATAAAATTTAACAAAACATTAGATATTCAGCTCAATTATATTCAAAGTTCAGTTCAATTAACTCTTTTATTTATGTTAGTTAAACTGTTTCACTAAAGAATTCTGTAAAGAATTTTGAACTTAATTTAAATGAGTTGCTAAATAAAGGATGATACATAATTTATTAATACATATAATAGATGTTGAAATATATATATGTTTCCAATTGAGGCTGTACAATTAAAATTAGAAAAAACAAATAAATTAGTAGAGTGTGTGTCATTCTTAATTAATTATTTAGCATTTGGAATCCCAGAATTGAGAGATGTGATTGAATGTGGTGCTATGTCATGGTTGCTTCAAATAGTGGCATCCTCCTTTGTCTTTCTTCAACCTCTCATTAAAATAATGCACCACATATGTACATATATTAATCTTTTATGTAATATGTGTGCATATATTAAACTTTAGTTGCCTTTTTTAAATAATAGTGATAGATAATAAGCTGATATTTATGAAGAAGCAAAGATTTCAATCTAAAGTAAGAATGATATAAATTTATTTACAATATTTCTAATAGAGATTAATTTTTAATTTATATGTTGTTGAAAATGTGAATGTACTTTTATGATAACTATTTAACCGTCATGTTAGACTTATTAAGAGCCAGTTTGACATTATTGTGAAAAGAAACATATATAAGAGAAATTATTGCTGTGGAAAATATTGTGGGAAAAACAGGAAAAAAAAACTGAAAATTATATGTATAATAAGAGTATATTTGAAAAGTTCTAAAAGTCCATAAATAAAAATATTTTCTCAATCAATTGAATTAGTTTCAAACATTTTGAGTGGTGTAATTTACAACTAAATGAGTAACATAATAAATATTTTGACAGACTCTTAACAGTTTTTTTGTGATTAATTTATATTAGTAGACATAGTTAGTGTTAGTGGTATTCAGGCAATTTTTTGAAACTCGGTTAGTAACATTGTCATAGGTCATGTCATATTAACATTTTTTAATAATAAATGTTTTAGAAGTTAGAAGAATCTAGTTAGGTCAAATTAGCTATTATATATAACGTTATTATCAATATAATTTGTAATTATATATTATAAAATTGTTGTTTTAATGATGTTATAGTTAAGTTTTCCTTTGTTTTCTCATTATTTTAATTAGTCCGTTTAAATTATATGGTTATATTAAATATATGATCTTCCGGAATTTAATTTAATTTAATTTACACTTAACCTATCATTATCTACTTTCTAATTCATCATCGTGATGATTAATAAATTAATCTGTTCCTCTCAATTAAAAGTATGTTGGACCCATGTAGATTTGTTTGAATTATGTGATACATGTATTTGATTGTAATAAGTTTTGACTTATAAAGAAAAGTAGCCATGTAATTATAAGAAAAAAGATTTTTATTTTTTTTCATAACCAACTGTATACATTAAACAGAAATAAAAATAATGTCGTTGTAAACTAGAAGTTAGAATAGCGAGACAATCTTCCATCACATAAATGGGGATGGGTAAATTCTTGGCTCAAGAAGTTAAACAATGAGTTTCAAAATTGCTCTACCCATAAAATTGAAAAGAACAAGAGATGAATTCAGATCCAATATTAGGAACATCAACATATAAGATTCAAACTGAGAAGAAATACTTGCTTGAAATTATTTGCAAACTACAAAAATGTCTTAAATAAATAGATGAAATGGGCTCGAATTAGCAATTGGCCCGACATTATAAACCTTATCATAGAAGCTTACAAAGAAGGCCCATAAATACGCCTTGTCCGGCCCATTTATTTATGATTTCTACTTATTTTTTCTAGCTAAAGTGTTCTTGTTATAATTGTATACACCATACCACACATATGTAAATTTTTGAATTGGCTTAAATATAGCGGATTTTGGTGTAACAAAGTAAAAATAAAAATATAGCGGATTTTGGTCAATATATAAGTTTTTGAATTGGGTTAAATTCAAGTTTGAAATAACATATCATTATGCTCTTCATTTTTTTTTGTATGCTATCTTAATATAGTAACAAAATTACAACTGTCTCCAGCAACAAGATTGAAATATATTGTAAATTACGTGAATCCGATATTAATAAAGTCTTATTGTATTTTCATATATTCAGAAGTTTTCATTAAATTAAGTTGTAAGATTATACGTGATCTTACTTCATACAAAAATGAAACCAAGTCGATTGATTGATTAATATAAAATTTTCGGTCTCGGATCATGACTACTCCTCTTAATTTCCTAATGATGGGTTTTAATGTATTTTTGGTAGAATAGGCCTTGATGTTGGCCCAATAAGTTCCTATTGGGCCGAAGGTACTGCAGAATGCAGATCTAAAATCTATATTGACCCAGCCCATATTTTGATTAGACATTCCTTTATATAAATATAGTTCATTCATATAGATTTGTTGATGAGTCGGGTTAGATAAACTTGAAAAGGCTCGTCTAATAACAATTGGAAAAGGATGATAAAGATGAGTCGGGCTGGCCTTTTATTTATATATATATCAAGCCCCGTGATAAAATAGGCGGGTTTTCACGTACCTGTACCGAAATGAGTTGAAGAACCTAATTTGTTGTGTTGAAAAGTGTTGATATTTGGTCAAATATATACTAGATTTATTTTGTGTAAGGACTATTGTTGTTAGGAAATTTATTTTGAAAGATAATATCAGTTTTTGTAATAAATGATGAAACTATTTTTCCTAAACGATATAACTTGTAGTTTTCCTTTGAAGTATAGTTTTCTCAATTTATATGAAAATCACTTTTACATTTATAAAAAATGCAGCTTTTATATGGAAAAAGAAGTTGTTAAGATGTAGAAAACCATAGACTAACAACAACTCAAGAATTCAAAGTCACCTAATTCAAGAGGGAAATCATAGTTGTGCAAATTACTTCATATTTACTTTTGCCATATCCTTGAGGGCATGTCACCCATAATTCATTCATAATTGCTTATAGGTCCAACATACATGCATTTAAAGTATATATTTCTTTTTTCGATGAAGGATGATTTGAATTGTTAAGAACTTTCGATATACTAAAACTAGTTTCGATGTTATGATTTCAATGTATATAGGGAAAACTTTAGCTAGAAGCTGATCTACTTAAAATGTGTTTAACGAGTTTCAAACAAAAAAGTTTAATAAGATATAAAAAATTAATTAATTATTATAAATGTGATCATTCAAATCTTGCACACCTGTTGTTGTTTTTTCTAAGAACATCTTGCACACCTGTTTGATGATCTTCCAACATCTAAAATCAATAAATTCAGTCTGAACAAGATCAAGGAAGTATTTGTATTCTTGTCTTGTATATACAATTTGTTAGACAAAATAATAAATTTTGAGTTTCAGTATTAATTATTATCCTCTCAAACTTTTGAGGGTTTTTTTACAGCATATAGTAGCTTTTTAGATCAAATACATTCAAATCAAGAATCCGTGTAAATGAAAAATATATTGACTTGTATACGTATAAAAAAATTTTCATTACATAATTAGCCAATAAGTGACATATTTTTTACATTTAAAATTAAACATCTAAATACTCACCAAACAATGGTTTGATGATTAATACGTTTCTAAAGAAAGCGTAAGATTTTGAATTCAACTCTCACAATTAATTGAAATGAAACTCTAAAAGAAAATTATACATCTAAATTTGGTAATAATGCCGCAATAAAAAAAATTAGAAGCCACCGTAAATATTATAGAATTGATCTAAGAAATATTTGCATCTAGCTCTTATAAAAAATTTGCATATTAATGGTGGCACATGGCCTATTTATTGTTTTTATTATTTGCTTCAGTTTCCAGCTAGCTATATATATATATATATATATCCTCTCATCAATGTTCTTCCTTATTAATTGTACATTTAAATAAATGAAGAAATCATTTTCCTCCAACAATTTGATAGTATATACTATTAGGAAGTATTGAGATATGTTCTTAACTACAGGGACTTGGTTTTTAAGCATCCACATATCTTTAAAAAATCTATGAAAATTGTATACCATACTTTAGTTTAAACGAAAAAGCACCAAAAAGAATATAAACTTAGCAACAAAAGCAATATTGGTAAATTCTAGATCTTTCACTACTTAACAAGCTCAAATTTTCTGAAATATTTAATCTTCTCTTTAGTCTATCAACATAAACATTAAGTCATTCAATAGTTAGTATTTTTATTTAATTAAATAGGATTAACATATGTACTGGTCAATTTTCCAATATCAGAAAAATCTAACCCATTAAATAAATGTAGTACTTGCTATATGCATCAGAATTTATTTCATAAAACCACCAACACCTACTTAATTAAATATATAATGATATCTTCATTTTCAAGTTACTTTAATTTCTCGTAATAATAATAATAACAACGTAAGAAATCAACAGTTATTGCTTCTAATACATTTCATGTTCATGGTGCAACCATTTTTTCTTGCCTAAAATTAATGCTAGAAATTTATTATCCAAACAAATTAAAGTTGGCTTAAGGTTAAGGGCCTCAAGTCGTTTTAAGTCAGGCTTCAGGTTCGATTTTTGATATATGCAGGAAACTTTAATTGAGAGGGAAAATATCCACCTACAAAATGTCCGACAAGTCTAGAATCGAAAAATTGAAATAAATTAAATTGTCAAACAGAAAGTTATTATTAAAAAAAAAAAAAAGACACGCAAAGTAAAAGATCCCTAGCAACAATACTGAACAAGAAGTTCATATATTTTTGATATTGGTTAACATAAAAAAAAAACAAAAACTTCACACAAATTTGATGAAAAATCATCAGTAGATATCTAATTTAACAAGCTAACTACATTTCTAACTAAGAAAACAAAAAACAAAAACAAAGAGTACTAACAAAGCCAGCTGAGGAAGAAGATGAAGACAAAGAGGACGATGGAAAGATTGAAGAAACTAGCTTGATCCGTGCCCTATAATAGCGAAAAACGCATTCTTCATGTTCTTCATCAAATACCGACCTTTATTAACACCATTACGTTGCAATTTCGAAGCACGCGAACCAAATGCACGCACTTCTTTATCAACAACATCATCATCTTCATCGTCTTCTTCATTATCGTGGATGGAAGAGCTCGAACACGTAAAACACAGATGTTTTCGTGATTTCGGGAGTATAGACATCGACCGAGTTGATGAATGAAACGAGGACCATGAAGCAGATGACGAAGAGGTCGAAAACGAAGACGATGAAGTAGTAGCCGTAGTAGTAGAAGACATCGAGGATGAAGGCGAAACATGAGTGTTTCTTTTCCTAAACCTAGGAAAGAGACTATTTTGTTTTGATTTCGATTTCGATCTCAAAAAATACGATGGAGGAGGAGTTAGAGGAGGGATATTCGAAGTATCGGAAAAAGTATGTTTCGGGGTACCTGGCCTTGACTCCCACATGAATGGAACTGAACCGGATGCTCCTCCATAGTAAACCCTAGTAGAAGAATTAGCCATTGAAGTATCTTTGGACATGATTCTTGTGAAGAACTTATCATCTTGCTCGATTTCCAAATTTTTGTGACCCAATTTTGATTCATTTCTTCCGCTTACCATCTTGATTTTTTTGTTTTTCTCTCTTTTTCTTCTATTTGAAAAAACTGTCCTAACATAAAGAGATTTAAGATCCGGAAATGAAGTGAATTAAAAGAATATATTATGTTTTTCTCTAGGTGAGAGTGAGAGACTAGTGAGACATTTAAGTAAGGTCACTAGAATATATAAAGAATAAACCATAAAAACTTGATTAAACTTCATAAATATTTAATTAATGGAGGACTTAAAATTAATTTTGTGTGAAATATATGATCAACACATGGTATATGTATTATTAAACCTTGACCAATATAATTAAGCTTATTAAATGATGTAGACTAGTGCCATATTGATCAATATCTTGATATTATTTTAATTAAGCACATGGATGTGTTACTTTTTAACTTTTTAACTTTTTAATGGATAAAGGAGTGATTTGTTTGTAAAACCATTTTCTTTGTTTATCTAGTTATCTAATAGTTTATACTTTTTGATTAATTCAGATTCGGAAGGTTCTTATTAAGAGAGATATGTAGCTTTTCTAATAAATATTTTTATTATATTTGTATTTTCAGATTCAGTTTTTAGTTCAATCATTAAGTTGATTTAATATCATAATCACCTAAATCATTATTGATAATTTAATCCAAATATTTCGATAATAATTCAGGTTCTTAATTCAGTCATGAGCTCTTTCGGCAGGAGTTGGTTTTGAACCCAAACCTCCCTCCCGCTTTAGTTAAAACTTAAAGAATTGATAACTTGTGAAAAACAAATTTATTTATTTTTGATAGTTTTGTGAAAAACAAAATTAATCTAACTGAATTGTGTCAATACAAAGAATTGAGAAATATTAGAAAGTTATCTCCGTATATTGACATGTTACAACCATTTATAACAAAATTCAAAACTAAAACTAAAATTGGGGTGGACTAATTTATCTATTAACTATTTTTTCTATTTTAATTGTCAGCAAATAGTTATTGCCATATAATTACCTTTGCTATATATGTCTGATAACTATATAGGGTATGAAATAGTAGATGCACCTCTTAACTAATTTTGTTTTATTTCATCATAATTATTGCTGTAAACAAAAATTGGGCTGCTTACAATCTATTTATGTATTCAAAATTTGACTCATCCCTGAATAGCTTTTCGATTAACTATCAGTTGATTCTCACAAGATCTTGAAAGTCCGACAAGTGCCTAGCATTGTTTACTTTCATTTACGGATTAATCACTACTATTTGTTAATCTTTATTTAATGAAGAAAAAACCGTTGAGAAGAATAAATTTATGGAGAGAGAAAAATGGATGGATAGTTAGAGATGAGCAATGCAAAAATAAATGTGAACTTGTTGTGGTCCATGACTCTTTGCTGACAAAGCTTTCAATATTTATTATTGTTATCATTAAATTATTGGAATTACAGAGATTCCAAATAATAACTTGCAATTTAATGTTTGTAATGTTCTAGTTACCATGCACGTTGGGGTAAAAATTTAGATGCATTTAATATGTGGTATCTAGAGATAGGTTCAAGTGAGACAAGGAGACTATTGTGAGACAAGATATTATGGTGAGACATTGACCATTTTGGTAAGGAAAAGGGGGAAGATGGCAAACTTGTAAATAAATACACAAATGGTCAACGTGAGGAAGAAGGGAAAGAGGGGGAGGGTGATGTCAGCGCTGATGTCACATCTGGAGAGAGAAAAAGTTTTTATTATTTTATTTAAAATGCATTTTCCCGCTCTTTCTGAACTCAATTTTCAAAAAAAATTATACCACTGAACTCGTATTAATTAGGCGGTCATTTTGAGATCCATTGTTGTTATTTATAGACGATTTTTATTTTTTTTATTTTTGTTCCAAGTCGGATACTTGGTTGTTCCAACAGAATACTATATTTGTTCCACCAGACTACTCCAATTGTTCCAGCAAAATATTTTCATTATTTTTTTTAAATGCACTCTAGGAGTGTAAAAAAATGTAATATTCTGTTGGAACAATTAGAGTAGTCCTGTGGAACAATTAGAGTAGTCCGGTGGAACAATTATAAAAAAATAATAAAAAAAATAAAAATCGTCTATAAATAACAAAAATGGATCTCAAAATGACCACATAATTAATACGACTTCGCTGGTATAATTTTTTTTGAAAAATGAGTTCGAAAAGAGCGGGAAAATACAATTTAAATCAAATAATTAAAACTCTTTCTCTCTCCAGAGGTGACATCAGCGATGACATCACCCCCCTCTCCCTTCCCTTCAATTCACGCATGAGGGGTGCTCATTTAATTACAATTTTGCCACCTTCCCCTGTTGAATTACAAAAATACCCCATGTCTCATCATAAAAACTAGTCTCATCCTAAACCCTTGTCTCATTTGAACTTGACTCGTGGTATCTAATGGGTATGGGTGAGTTATCCACAAAGACCCAATTCTAATGAGACTATTTTGAATCGTGTTTAGAAGTATGAGATGAATATATGAGACTATTATTTAAATTATATTTTATAAAGTTTGCAATTTATTAATTTTATATATGAATTAATATTAACATTTGACTGCATGTATTACGATTTAAAAGGGTAAGAGTATGAGATAGAAAAGTATCATGTTAAATAAATGGAACTAGTATGGAAAAGACACTACTTATTAATATATAATTCCCCAGCCGATGTGATCAATATTCAACTAAAATATTTAGTTAACATATAGTTGAGCCTAATAATAAACGAAAGTTTTTAGACTTTGAAGTATATAATATATAAAAGAGAGACTTATCTTACACATGTTTCAAATTTTATTAGTTAATGACGGCACTCACCGAGATTTGAACATCTAGCAATTTACGCTTTGTTATTTTTAGCTTAATTTCAACAAATTTCAGTTCAACTAAATTCAATTCAGCTAAATTTCTTCTTCATTCGGTCAAATTAAGGCAATTCAATAATTCAATTCAACAAATTCAATTCATTTCAGTTCAGCTAAAAAAACGAAGTGTTTCTCTAAAATACCCTAATACCATATTAATTAATTGAACTAAAAATTTAATACAATAATTAATGTGAATAATAACTTTTATATTAATTTCTTGCATACATACGATGATATTTACACACCACGTCATTTTATTGGTACATTTACATTCCACATTTTAATGTAAACACTTAATATATCAAAATCTCCTTAAATCTTACTTATAAAACTTATTAATCATCTCAAACTTTAAAGTTGCTAAACGTTATCATATTGATTCCTTAAATTTGTTTAAAATGATAATTCTTTTTCTTCCTAGTGACAAATCAAGCTTAATCATGTCATTGAAACCTACCAACTTGATGAGTTTGATTAAAGTTGTTTCAAGGCATGTTCTTTTTTACTTATATTCAACACATTTCAGTTCAATTTCAATAATTTTTTAGTTTAGTTCAATTCAGTTCAACAAATTCAGTATAATTGATTAGACATTGAACCAACTATTCAGTTCAGTTCAATATGTATTTTTCCAGTTCATCTCAGTTCGATTTTTTTAAGCCAAAAAGAACAATGCTTAAATCTCTTTTTACGGATTCGTACCACTTAAGGCCGATGTTAATCTTGCCCACAGAAAGTCATTTTTTTTATAGTGTATCTCTAACATGTTAGTTGTAGTGATCTCATTCAAAATGAGTGTCTTCCATATAGAAAGACTTGAACAATAAGCAACTTAAGGAGATGACAACAAGATAGTAATAAGAATGAATGAATCCCATATAAAAAACGGATATAAAATATTTAATTTTAGAGCTGTTTTAGTTGGGAGTTATAGGACCACCCAAAAGAATTTCAATTGGTATGATATGGTGTCAATATATGGTGAAGTTGAGTGTAACTAAATATGCAGACTCATTAAGTGTTCCTCTCAATAATTTTTCATTTCACTACTCATTAAATTAGCCCATTCAGGCAGATAGAGAAATGTCATGGCTGCACAATAAATGATTTTTTTAATATATATGGTGCTCTACTAATATTAATTAAAGTGATTTTATTTTGTTTAATTTTCAATTATTTAATGGTATAATGCATTGATTAACCAGATCTACCAATCAACAGAAAATAACATGTTAGATTTGGAATGTTCTTAATTTTTTTAAATTTATTTAATCCCAAAATTTCCAAAATGCACATAGAATTAATCAACAAGCCATTTACTTTATTTTAAAAGTAAATGTAGAATTGTGCGTTCGAATTTCACAATTAGAAAAAGTGTCTCTAAATAAAAAGTACACTCTAATTAAAAAATACAGTTTTTTTTTTAAAGGCAAACAAAAAGTATTTGATGAATTAAGTATATTTGGTTAAATATATAATAGTATTGTCTGTACATAAAAGGAATGTGATGTATTTATTTAGGTATTCCTAGTACTTGATTAATGTGTCATTTGTTTGTGATCTTATGGCAGTGTCTACTCCTACTTATTGATATAATTATACACAGTATGAATGAAATTACCTAACGGTCAAAGAGTTTTTATGAAGGGTATTTAGAGAAAAAAAGATATTAAAAGAAGTTTTTTGTGAAAAAAATAAGGGATATTCTATGGTCACTTTGTTTTTCACAAAGTAACCATTACTTTGTTTTGTCAACCATTGGATCATGAGTTAAAAGTTAATCCAATGGTGAAAAAGACAAAGTGTAGACAAAGTAAGGGAAAAACAAAGTGACCATAGCCTACAAAAATAGACAATAGATATGTTTTTGGCCCAAATAAAAAATTCCCTAACCAAAACATAGCCCAAATAAAAAAATCCCTAACCAAAATTTGGCCCAGTCCACACCACTCCCTAATTGGACTAAAAAGCCCAAAATGGAATCATTTCTTGCTTTCTCATTTTGATATTGATCTCACATAATCTATTCAATTGCATAGTGAGAACTAGTTGTAAAGGGAAGTTGGCCCGTAAACAAACTCAACCCACAAATCGATACAGATCCGCGAAAGAAACACGTCAACGATCGTTTGCCAAGAGGTATGAAAATGTGAAAATGTTATAAGCGCTATTGTACGAGATGTGTAACTTTTGATGTTGGACTTCCGTCACCTTTGAGTCTGTGATGTAAATGGTTTAAGTTTGATCTTGTGTGTTGGAGACTATGATAGGATGCGACATTACACATGAAAAAAGATATGAATTTTCCGTATGGAGGAAGCTTGTCGGGATAAGATGTCAATGGATGAATTTGCAGGATAGTATAGGGAATAAACTTCTCGATATTGGTTACCTGACGAAGGCTTTGGGGAAGTTCGGACGCGTACTACACATGGATTTGACGTAGTCTTAAATGTCCCGTAGCACCAAATTAACTTCTATATACATGATGTATTTTAGAATGAGATACCATGGTTCCACGAACACCTTGAAATAAGATAAAATTTAATTATATACTTCTCATATGATATATAAAATTGTATTCTTAATAAGTGTTAAGAAAGTCCTAACTAATTCAAAAGTACTTCAATTGGTATGGATTGTCTTCCTCTATTTAATGAGTCATTTAGCTTCACAATTTAACAATCTGAGTAATTTAATTCTCCATGTTCAATTCATTTTTGGTTTGTGATTCTAATATCAGTGGAACTATTAGCCTTGACTTTAATAACATGTTAACAAACTCACATATTTCACGGTACGAAATATTTAACTCTAAGATATTATCTCATCTCATTCGCTATAAAAAAAATAACCTCAATTTTTTACTATCCAAATCACAATAAAATATTTATGGAATTAATAGTGTTGTTCTTAAACTCATTCTAAAAATCTGAGTAATGATTTCCATAATATTAACTAATTAATTGACTGAACAATGAATTTATAGCTTAATCAAATCATATGTTATTGTTTATAATATGGATTAATGGATGAGACATGGTTAATTGGTACATGATCAACCAATAGATGATTATGGTATAGAATATTGTTGGTGAAATAGTACTCTTTGGAAGGATTAATGAAAGTCAATAATTAGAAATGATTAAATAAAAACAATTCACCACTTACTGTAATTATGATCAATTATTTTTCATTTTGTCCATATTGAAACTCTTTTTGCAAGAAAAGTATCTTTGTGATTGTAACCTTCCGAGCAAATTGCCTCAATTAACAAGACATAACATCGAATTTTTGCGAATACTAAAACTTATACTTTTTGATCGTTATCACGTATCCAAATCAATTAATATCGATAATTTATTCTATTTGATTCAAACTTTTCGTTTAATTGATCATTTGACAAAGAAATGAACCAGCTTTCTGCACGCCTTTAAATGCTATACCACACTTTGGTTAGATTGAAGGATGACGGTAGATAAGAAAAATACATATTTATCAAAATGGCAAGTTAATGTAAAAGAATTATGATTACATATTTATCTAATACACATAGCAATTTTTTTTTCTTTATCAATACATTTCAGCTCACTTGCATAATGTTTTGACAGTTTAACAATTTTCAACTCTTACTTTTAGGCTTTTCGGAAAGAAAGGTAGATTATGTTGACAAGGGTAAATAATTTACCCAAGATTAAGTCAATTTGTCAAAAAAATTACTTAAGCTTTTTCTGCCCCCTTTTTACTTTATGAACTAAATCAACTTCGTAGAACTCCTTCCTGAAAGGATTTAGTTATGTTATTTATGTTTATGATATACATTTTCACATAAAATCATATTGATGAACAAAATTTGTTATATTTGATTTTTGACTATAAGGAAGAAAATAAGACAACTAGTGGAATAAATTTTTCCTTATTAAAATAAAAGGTAACTTAATTTTTCTAGTAATTTTGTCATGTAACATGAGCTAAAAAGTCATGTTTTTTATAACTGAAATTTACTGAACTGAATAGAATTAAACTGGATTGTAATGCATTTATTCAAAAAATTTACTGAACAGAATTCGATTAAATTGAACTAACTGAATTTACTGATGAGGCGTAAAATGCCTAATAAATTAACCAACTTTCCAATTTTATTATGGCATTAAGCAAGTATATTGTGCTATAGTTAGACTATCAAACACTGTATCACTTCAGCCAAGACGATGACTCGACCATACAACTGATTAGTCTTTCGATATTACAAAAACGAGCCCTCAACCTACCAATCCAAAAATCATAGACCGGTCTAGCGGGACGTTGGTGGACCGTACCCACAATATGATAACAGAGTCTATAAAATGAGGTCTTCTCATTTAGCATAGACTAAATCCACACGTTTTCTATCTAGATAGATTATATTTCTCTTCAGAGTATCAATATAAGATGAACATATGTCTAACGATGTCATTTATTAGTTGTATTATAATGGACGTCTATTTGTCCAAAATTATCCATACATGCATCATATACTAAACTTTTTTTTTTTTTTTTTATGAAAAGTACATTATAAATAAGCTTTAAATTGTTAAAAAATGTAAAGAATGTTTAATTCAATTCAATTAAATCAATCTTTCTAGACAGACAAACTCATCTTTGTGCATGCAAAAAAGATTTGCTTTTTTCACCACAAATTTCAATCATTCTTTCAACTTCCTCTTTCACTTTAAACAAAACCGCAAATCACGCTCCAAAATTACCATCTCATGTCCATGCATTCCTATCTACACCCGCCACGAGTAACCCTCCTATTGGTTTAATCCACATACCATCCACTCAAACAATAACACGTGGCATGTATATAGTAGTTGCTTTGCACACAATCACCACCTAAAACGGAAAAAAGAGTTGATTTTATTGACTCAGTGAGTGGGGAGTGGTGGACCAGAGGTTGTCTCGGTTCTTTTTGAGGGTCCGAGTTGGTAACTCGGTCGGACCGAAATGATCATACACAAACTCACTCAACTTCATTTCCCATTAATCTTTTGACTCTTTAAAGCTCTTTAGTTGCTTCTTTTCTACACCATTTTTTGAAGCTTCGGCTTCTCATTTGTTTTCAACTTATGGCTGAAATTTCGGAACCACCGGGCATTAGGGAAATAAGCTCAGATACAGGTCAGGAGAGCTTCGGGTTTTGCCCGCAACAAAATGGCGATAACCCGGGGACGAGAAAAGTCGGGCTTCGAGCTGAGATCGATACTTCCCCGCCGTTCGGGTCGGTTCAAGAGGCTGTCACCCGGTTTGGTGGAAGAGGGTCATGGATGCCATACTATAAGGTTAGTTTGCGAATGCTACATTCTCATCGTATCCGTGTTTGTATCCATTTTATTTTGTTTCTTGTTTTATAAAGTTTATATTATAGAGGGAATATTTTTCATAATCGCGGGGCATAATTTTATTTTTGTATTTGTGCAACATAAGTTATTATTTAATTCTTTTAACCAAATTGTTTGGATATTGTGGGGTAATATAACTGAATTCATAAAATTAAATTGTTAATTTGATTTATTTTTTTGAGTTTATTGATATTAAAATGGAATAATCTTGACAATGGATATTGGACCATCAAGTTACGATTCTTAATGGATATTCTAGAAATATTGATGTTGAAACATTGACTTTTGAGACTATTGTTAATTTCTTAAATTTTATTTTGTGTTTTAGAATAATTAAGTTACTGTTTTATTATAAAAGAGAAAATCATAAATAGGAAATTGAGTTAATTGATAACATATTTAAGACCAGTTGACTCTAATTGTTGTTAATTTACTGCTTAAGATTGTTGTTGTTTGTTCACTGGTTGTTATTTCTCAATTATGACTAAAGTAGACAAAAAAAAAAATAAAGTAGAATAACTAAACGAGCTTAGAAAGAACTATTAGAATAACAAAATAAGTTTTTTTACATAAACCAGAATGAAATTTGTAATTTTAAGGTCAATTGCTAAATAATGTTTTGATTTCAATGGACAGCAGGGGTTTGAGGACATAGACATAAAGAAAGTAGAGGAACAAGCAGCAGAGTTAGAGAAAGATCTGATAGTAAAAGAACTAGAAACACTAGATGTTCTAGAAGAACTCGGGACGACGAAACGGATAGTTGAGGAACTAAAGCTTCAGTTGCAGAAAGAAGCTCTGAGATGTATGTCAATCCCGGAACATGATCATGTTTCAAGTCCTGCTTCTATCAAGGAGATGAACAAGGAAAACTGCAGCTTATGCCCTGTCCTGAACATGGACACGGGCGTTGCTTCGAGCCCTCGACATCACCCTACGTCGTCTCCTGACATGATCTTGATGGAGTTGAAACAAGCCAAGTTGAATCTCGGTAAAACTATTAACGACCTTGGAGTGATTCAATCTTCCGTTGAGTGTTTGAATACGAAAATGAAGAAAGAGAAAACTTTTCTTCGGAATACGCGCAAGAGGCTAATGTCAAAATTTGCAGGGGTGTTGTCTCTCGGCGAGGAGCTTAAGCAGGCGCGAGTTAGCCCACCGATGCATATGGATGAAGCCGAGAAGACAATGTTGACGAATGAACAGAATAAGAGTACTTGTTTAAAGACAGCGGAGTTGAGGTTGGTTGCAGCTAAGAAAATGGAGGAAGCAGCAAAGGCGACCGAAGCTGTGGCCCTGGCCGAGATCAAGGCATTGTCGCGGAATGAGGCCTTGTCGGGATTTGTATTGCCTGAGCCCGAGAAAGTAGCCTCATTTGAAGCTAGAAGTCCGTTGGCCTCGTTTGAACCTCGAAGTCCTTTAGCCTCATTTACCTCATTTGATGCTCATAATCAATTAGCCCCGTTGGAACCCCGAAGTCCTTTAGCCACATTCGATGCTCAAAGTCCATTGGCCTCATTAGAATCTCGAAGTCCTTTAGCCTCATTCACCTCATTTGATGCTAGAAGTCCATTAGCCCCATTGGAACCCCGAAGTCCTTTAGCCACATTCGATGCTCAAAATCCATTTATCACAAAAGCTCAAAAACCTGAAGGGTTTGCCAAGAAACCGGAAGTTGGCAAGCCTCCAAAGCGCGACCCGAATGCAGCAAAAATGTCTATCCTAAAAAAGATGAGGGAAGCAACAGAAGAAGTAAAACAAAGTAAACAAGCATTGGAAGAAGCTCTGAACAAAGTCGAAATGGCAAACCGAAAACAATTTGCTGCCGAAGAGGCCATCCGAAAATGGATTCCAGGGGATGTTCAAGAGACTCAAGCAACTTACTATGCTTCCAATTTCACGAATTTCCATCTTGACCACCCCGAAGATCATCAAGACTCCGTACTACACGAAACCAAGGGCACAAATCTAGTTGTTCCCGAAGACCCAAAGCCTGTTTTAAGAACAACAGTTTCAATGCGGGATGTGCTTAGCAGGAAGCAAGTTCTGCCCGAAGAATATGTAATGGCGAGGCCCGTAGAAGCCCGCGGGGAAGAGAGGCAGCAGAAGGTAGCATTGAGCCAAATGCTTCACGAGCTCCGGGAGGATTTGACATTCCATCCGAGACCCGAAAAAGATGCAGGGGAACCAAAGCAGTTTATTGCACAAAGAAGGAAGTTTGGATTCATTCACATATCATTGCCAATGTCAAAACCAAGTAAGAAAAAGGCTCATCAAGATTTCAGTAATCAGATACATTAAAATACAATAGAATCATTATTCCTTTATTTGTGGATTTAGTGATATTTATTTATCGTGTTGTATTGGTCTCGAGTTAGTGGCGGAGCAAGAGGGTGCACGGAGGTTGCGTTGCACTTACACTTGCACCAGCAAACCCTCTTTGGTGGCTCTGTCACGGGTCTCGACTCGAGTTATTTGGCTATAGATTTTGTTTATGTTGTTTTTTGTGCTATTCAGATTCATGTTTTGGTTAGAATTTTTGTTTTATTTTGATGTTTTTGATTGTGATTTGTAAGTAAAGATGTTTGTGGTGAGGTTCTTTTTGATTCAGTATAGAGTGAACTTTGAACATACAATAAATTGCCATAGTTTTGGTTGTGTTTTAGTGTTCTTAGTTACTGGAATTTGATCCTTTCTTTTTGACAGAAGTTATTGGAATTTTATCTTTATTGCTAGAGGATTTATTCTTTCTTCGAGAAGTAAGGAATTTGATTAATTTTGAGTTTATTTGCTCGTGAGCTTTCCCCCGAGTAGTATTTTGATTTGTTCTTGAACTTTGCTTATGAATAACTTATTAATTATATTCATAAGTAAGTTGACGAACAACAACGTTTTAAAACATAAAAAAACTAGATTTTATACAAAGCTACGCTATTTTACATTTTTCCGTTACAAAAGTTATTTAAAAAAATAATTGAATCGAGTTTATTCATGAGCTTGTTCATAAATGTTATAATAAAATTTGTTTCCAACTTCTTGAAAATCCTATAACA
Source organism: Euphorbia peplus (assembly GCA_028411795.1). Taxonomy (NCBI): domain Eukaryota; kingdom Viridiplantae; phylum Streptophyta; class Magnoliopsida; order Malpighiales; family Euphorbiaceae; genus Euphorbia; species Euphorbia peplus. Next base: position 28,973,328 of record CP110837.1, read on the forward strand.
AGATATGTTTGCAAAAGTTTTGTTGTATTTAAGTTTGACGCATTTACAAATTGAACCCAACGAGATTTAATATTTGTTTTACTAAAATTAAACATAAATCGCTTATTAGCGGCTCATCTCATTTACAAATATCAATTTTATCTGAAACACATAAATTGAATCAAATTTAGCTCAAATTAAAATTTTCATGTTTCTCTTTACGATTTCCATGATGACTCATGATAACTTGAATATTTTTTATCTTTTCTTTCAAATAATTCATTTTGAAAAGAAAAACTATTTGATTAATTAGTTGAATTTGACAAATTTTAGATATTAAAATGGATAATATTTATGTAAATTAAAAAGTATCACAATGCCACATAGGTCAAATGAGCTTACATGTCAAACCATAATTGGACATCTTGATTTGCAACCATAAAATATTGTCCACTTTTTATTTTGACTACCGCGGGAATTTTCCAGTCCCGCGCAAAAGCGCATATTAGCAGTTGAGAAATGACTAAGCTTATGTTAGCAATACCCGCGAAAAAATTATAATTAGCGCCGATAAACAGTCACAAGAGAGCTTGAAAAAACCCATCAATGGCGAATCCTACAAGAACTCGCAAAAGGGTCCAAGCAATCCGGCGCGCTCCTGATGGAAGCGCCTTTCAAACCTGGTAATTTTTCACCTACGTATAGTTCGTAGATTTTAATCTAGAGCGTTCTCCAAATACATATTTTCTTTTGTTATAAATAGAGTTATATATTTATCTTCTATTATATTCTAAATACCACTCGTATCTTTTGTTATTAATGTGTATTACAGTGATAACTGTGGCGTTTCGATTCCGGTTTGTTTATCTGATATGCACGAATGCGAAACAGAAAATCGAAAATCTGTGAAGAGATTCAAGGGAACTAGTGGAAAACAGCAGAATGTTGAGAGATTGAGCTGTTTTGATCAACCTAGATCGGCGTTTGTGATCTTCATGTATGATCATGAACTCTTTAAACCTTGTTTTGAATATAGCTACTAGTCTGTATCCGTGTCTATTTCGTTTTTGTTTCTATGTATAGGCTACTTTGGATGTTATATTCTTGAGAGAAGACAAAGTGTTTTCTGTATCTGTGTCCGTGCAACATGGATGTGAGTTTTGGTGAGCTTCATCAAAGTGTGTTTCTTTAGGAAAAAGCAATTTTTTTATATGTTGCGCAGACACTCCGTTTAGTAGCCCGTGTATCAGTGTTCATTTTGTGTTTGTTTCTATATATAGGCTACTTTGTGAAGGTTATATTTTAAAGAGAATGTTTCCCATATCCGTGTCTGTGCAACATAGATGTTGAGTTTTGGTGAGCTTTATCAAAGTGTGTTTCTTTTGGGAAAACAACTTTTTTATATATGTTTTTTGGCTTGCAATAGTTGAACTGATTGTGAAGTGAAAAAATGTTCTTGATTTGTAGGGAGGATTTTGTTTGCAATGGAAAGGATTGGTATTTGATTGATGTTAATGGACAAGGGTTTGAAACTTGGAAGAGGATGTCAAAGAAGGTAGTATGATCTATCCTGAAAGTTTTCTTATTTGGGCTTAATCCATATCCAACAACTTTCTACCATCTCAAATTGGTTGAAACGGTTTTTAGACGCTTCAACTTGCTTAAAGTAACTGTCTTTCACACCTGAACTTGCTTAAACTACTAGTGGCGAGTTGAGATTGTAATACTGCTAGCTATGACAGTTTAAGCAAGTTGAGGGAGTGAAAGACTACTTTCCAGTATTTACGAAGTCATTAGGCGTTTGAGCAAAAGTTGGAGGGTATGAATTGTAAGAAGCTTTTAATTACTTGCACTTACGGTTTAAATGTTATTTTTCTTTTCTTGTAGGAGAGAGAGCCATATGTTATTAAAGCTGCAACGTTGAACTCAGCTTATGTTAGAAACATGATTCAAGAAATTGATGATTCGGTTAAGGTAATTTGCTTATTTTTTTGTCTTCTGCTCTTGCGATTATTGATTGTCTGTCTTACCGTCTTGGCGTCATTGTAAAGAAGATCAAACAGAAGGTTCCATCTGGCATATTGAATTATATGTGCAATGATGTTTTGCAGCTAACTGGGAAACCGAGCAGAACTGACTTACAGTTTGGTTTGGTTTGATTTGATCGGTTGTGTTGTGTTCGATACAGTTCGGTTTTTGAATAGATCCTGTCCATGTTCACCCTAGATACTATCTGGCTTTCTTGTTATTTAGCATGTGTTTCTTGATTTTTTTTTAAAGTTTGGAAGGTTGAAATGAAGAACGCATAAACTGTTTGCAGGTGGATGATGGGGCGGATTCAGAAACGGTTGGGAAGTTTGATCCGGTTTGTGTATTTCTGAGCTTGCTTTGGTTAATCTCACTTTGATCATATGGATTTTATTGATAATCTGCTAACAACTTTTCTGAATGTTTTCTCAAAAAAAAAAACATTCTAAAGTCCATAATCTTTTAGATTTTTGTTGATCAAACTCCATGATCTTGATTTGACGCATTGAGCATTCAATCAATTATAATTTCACATATTAAACCCTCTTGTAAGTCAGTTTTGAACGTAGCATAGCACATATAAAATGAGTTAAACTCTTTTAACCAGATAGATGTTCACTGACTAACTGATTGGCAAGCTATGCTCAATATGTCGAATTGAAAGACTGGTGACTCGATCAATAAAAATCGAAAAGATAATGGGCTTAAGAAATGCTTTTTCTCATTTGTTTTTTGTCATTTGGCAGCGGTATGAAGAGTATGTATACGTTAACTTTACCAGTAAATTTGAGAGCTTCAGCAGCTGAGAAATGTACCATTTTGCATCCCTTTTGCTTCTTGATTGTTCTTTTGACATTGCATCAATTTTAACACTCTGATTTCTATCTTTTTTGTTTTGCTAGATTCAACTTCTATGGAGGAAGTCTTTTTGTGGTATTGTAAAGTAAGATTTAGGAATTCAATTTCCTAAATTGCAACCAAAATTGATGGTTGTAAATTTTGTCCATCCTAGAGCCGAAATGGTTTTGCATAATGGGGTCTACCCAAGAAATTCTAGTTTGTGATGGGAGGAGGGAAGTTAACACTTCAAAATGGAAACTTTTTGTCTATGTATATACTTTTGATGTCAATTGGTTGTAATTATACACTTAGAATGATGATTCCGATCAAGCCACTTGTTTTGGTGCATTTAGACGGACATCATCTAATGTCAATGTATATATTTTTGCTTCCATTGGGTTGTGCCTTGATGGAAGAATGAATGTTGGCAAACCTTGGCGGAGAGAAGAGATGTACCGACTTTTGTACTCTCGACTACTAAATTTTTTTCCGATGTGGAATGGTTTCAGAAGACCTTCTGGAGGAGGTATTGTAATTGCACTCTAGATCATGTTTTGTGCCTCTGCTACTCTTAGGACTTGATTCGAATATACAAGGGTAATTGTAATTACGTGGCACGAAAATGAGATTCAAAATGTACGCATCGATTGATAGTTTACAATGATAAAAATGATAAAATAGTATAAAGATGAACTTGAACATGAACTTGAACCCTATTGATTATCGCTCAAAAACTTTACAAGAACATTTACGAGATTTTTTTTTACTAAAGTATTAAAAAATAAAATAAAATACAAATTTAGCACTCAAAGCACCATTGTCAAAGACTCCCATATTAGATAGACTTTGATGGCATGATGTGAAAATAGTGTTTAAATTTCAGGTTTTGTATATGGAATTTACTTTTTAAATATGGTCTACGTAAAAAATATAGGCATTAATCAAAATATTATGACTCTTTGAGACTTAATTTTGGATTAGTTAGCAAACTATTTGAAAATAAGTCGGATTTTGAGTGCTTAGATAAATATAAACGGTTAAGTCAATTTAAAATAAATACTCTATTTTAATTGTTCAAGTGTGAAAACGTAAGTTGGTCTATAGACATTTTCAACTCCAAGGTATCGCTGAGACTTCAAAAAAGTTTATATAGACCGTCTTCAATGGAACAATTGTAATATTTAGTTTTACATAATTTAGATTCAGAGTTAAAACATGTATGAGGAAAAGATATGTCTAGAGACATAGTTTCATATTCAACATAAAATTTTTACAGTCCCTGGATAAAAGGTTGACATTGACCTAAGTGATTCATTACAGTTCATTGTGAGCTACAAAGCGGAAATTCAACCTCTAACTAACATAATCATAAAGCATGCTCCTAAATTTATCGAGAGTGTAAGACAAAATCTTTATAAAATACCTATAAAAGTGATTAACGAGATGAGTTAATAGAACACGTCTAAAAGATAGAACCTCAACTGTGAGTTGATAAATCCGAAAAAGTCTCGACGTAACACAGAAATTTATGGTAACCAAAATGTGCCCCAATGACATTAGGGCCAAACGGACTTCTTCCACAAAAGTGCATAAAGCTAAACTACCCAAACGCACGTGACTAAGAAAAACAAAACTACAACTCACGTGACACCACACCTATAATTCCCAATATTTTTTTTATTTAATTTTTCTGATAATAAACACAACTTCATCTTCTTCATCATCTTGTATCCAACAAAAAAAAATCTCGTATTATTACTAAAAACCCACAATAAAAATGGAGTGTTGTTGCAATAATATCAGAAGCTCATCTTCTCTTGTACTATCTCCCTCAACACCCTCCTCCCATCTTCATCTGCCCTGCAATTTTTCATCCTCTTCCCTTAGATTTTCGGTCTGTAATTTCATTTAAATCTTCCAAAGTAACGTTTTTTTGTGTGTGTTTTCATCTGATTTTTTTGTGTTTTTGTTAGAAATTGAAGGTGAGGAATCGATTAGTGATCAGAAACGCTTGTGGGTTTGATGAGAATGGGTTTAATGGTGGGTTTTCTGCCATGCCTAAGAAGCTTTTTATGCAAGAGGTGAGGAGGGTTTGACTGTTGAATTTGAATTTGAGTTGATTTTGGTTAGTTGGTTTTGTTTATTTTATCAATTTGAATATTGGATTGTGTTAATTTTTATCAATTTGTTGTCGTTTGCTTCATTCTGTTGTGATTAGTGTGTTGAGGTATGTGTAGTTACATGTGTAGAACCATCCTATTTAGTTTGGTTTTGCTAATTAGACACAGACGCTGAAAATGGACACGGATACGCAGGCTACTAAAAGAGTGTTAGTGCAACGTAGCTTTTAGCTTATTGTGAGTTTTGGAGCTTGCGGTATTGTTCCAATGGATCTAGTGAGTTTTTGGGTGTAGTCGGGTCTCATAGGATTGAGGGATAGAGATTGAGTAAAAGAATAGACATGGACACGGATAGGGGAAAAGTTATTCCTGAATTATAACCTTCATGACATGGATACGGATATGCAGGCTACTAAAAGGAGTGTTCGTGCAGCATAGCTGATAGGTTATTGTGAGCTTTGGAGCTTGTGGTATTGTTCAAATGGATATGGTGAGTTATCAGGTCTCATGGGATTGAGGGGGATAGAGAATTGAGCAAAGTATGACATTTGCTTACTATTGTATTAATTTTCCTATTAGTTATTAATTATGTTTATTGGGTTGTGTTAATTTTTATCAATTTGTTGTTGTTTGTTTCATTCTGTTGGGATTCTTGTGATGAGCTATGTGTAGAATCGTCATCCTGTTTAGTTTGAGTTTGGTGATTAGACATGGACACGGAAAACGGACAAGTATCTCAAAAATATAACCTAATGTAAAGTACTCTACAAATAGGAAAAAAAATGGAATGGAATCGGAACGAGTACACAGGCTACTAAAAAGATTGTCCGTGCAACATCGCTGGTAGGGTATTGTGAGGTTTGGAGCTTGTGCTATTGTTCCAATGGAAATAGTGAGTTTTCGGGTGTAATCGGGTATCATGGGATTCAGTGATAGAGAAATGAGAAAGGGTGAGCTTTTCTTACTATTGTATTGATTTTCCCGATTAGTAATGAACTATGTCCTCCTACTTGCTAATGAATAGGCGACAATAGCCAAACCACGTGAATCTCTTTTTTTTTACTAGTGCAATGGACATACTGTAAGCTTTTGGATGTAATCCAGTGAGATTTGGACTTAGGTAAAGCATGAGATTTTGCTTAGTTTTACAAACTTGCTGAATACTAATGAATTGTATGCTCTTTCTCGCCCGTGGATGGATGTAGGAAAAAACTTTCTGAACCGCATTAATCTCTTGTTCTTATGACTTATTATATAATTTCTTGTTCTTCATGTCAAGCTTGTTATAGTCAACTCCGATCCTATTCCTAACACTTGTTTGTTAGGCAATTGGAGCTGAGTATGGAGAAGGATTTGAGACATTTAGACAAGACGGACCTTTGAAGGTTGATGTGGTGAGCTACTTTAGCTTATAATCTCTATTTTTTTCTTGAATCATATTTCGGGTTTATGTGATTTATTTATTTTTGCAAATAGGATTTTTTGAATGATAGATTGCAAGAGGGTTTTCTTCAACGGATACGGTATGCTATGAAACCAGATGAAGCATATGGCCTCATTTTCTCCTGGGACAATGTCGTGGTAAATTTTTACTCCAACTCTGCTTTAGTTTCCCTTAAAAATAGAGGAATCTCAAATCAATTTAACAATTAGGAACACCGTATAATCCCTTCTAATTGTGTGCTTGACATATCTCAGGCAGATACCCGAGCAATGAAGTTGAATGTGTGGAACCAGCTCGCTTCTGAAGAGGGTATATTTTAAACCTTTTCTTTTCTTTTTCTTCTGATTGAGAGTCTCTAGTGATGTTTATAATATACACCCGACTAATTATATATCAATGCGGTTTTTACTAAACCATGGAGTTAGACAGCTTCATATTTAAACCTGGTTTTCGTGTTTATGGAGGCAATGTTTTCTCTTAACTATATCGACAAAGATCTTTATTATGCTCTATATGATTCTTCTGCAGGAAAAGAACTTCCTCAAGACAAGCATGCACGAAGATTGATGCTATACGCAGGTGCTGATCATGTACTTCACAAGGTTTGATTTTATTTTTGTACGTTTTTATTTTTGTCTCGCACATTTTTCGTTCCATTAGAGATGATTCTTCTTCGTCATTGTGGGGAACTAAATCTCCATGCTCACCGATTGTGAAATGAAAAATGATTAAATTGCTGTAATTTCAGGTACTCCGGTGGGAGATCGAAGAAAATGAAGTGGAAAGGCTGAAAACAAGATTGTCAGAACTATATTGCAATTATCTACTTAGAGTAAGGCAGTGATTTTTCTCTAATATGTCTCCTTTTAATTCAAAGTATGGAAGTTTTAATGTACACTTTTCTTCAATCAGCTCACAGAACCCATAGCGGGACTAGAAGAATGGCTTGATGCAGTAAATAGGTCTCGAATTCCTTGTGCTGTTGTTTCGAGTCTTGACAGAGTAAACATGGTAGCAGTATTGGAGCGCATGGGGCTCATGAAGTATTTTCAGGTCGGTGAGTATTTTGAGTTCGTATTATATCTTATAAAAGGAAACACTAGAAAATAATTCTTGCTGATATTAACATAAAATGGTTAACGTGTTCGAGTCCTTGGCTATATAGAAGTTGTGGACTCATCTCCATTTTTTGTGACTCATATCTTTCTCCATGTTTTCACCACGCGCATACATTTGGCATAACTCTAATTGTTTTCTTCTGTCATTCATTATTTGTTTGAAATTTTCTTTTTCGCATTCATACATGCTGCTGCCGCCATATACTTATTCGTATCTTTAGAACCATACACTCGTATGCTCATGCATCATATTTAGTCTTGCTTTTCTATGCATATAGAAACTTAGTAGCATTCGCATCTGCATCTATTATGGTCAGCATTCAATTATGTCATTTATCATAAGTTATACACATCATGTCATTGTGTAATCATTTGCTCATGCATCGCCCGTAGTCTTGCATTTCTTATCACCCGTACAATTAAGATTTTTCATCAAACCACGCATTGGTATGCCATGTACCCGATAAGGTCTGCTGTTGTAGACATGGGTGTTGGATCAAGTTACAGATCTTGTATACAAGAGTAGGCCACTCCTTTATTAGGAATTAATCAAAGCAACTAGAATCCTCATATAGGTCGGCATGTGACACTTCTGTACTAATTTGCTGAAGTTGTGAGCTAAATTGATGTCCAAAGTTCTTTTTGAGGCAAATTAGTCGTGTGAGCACTCTGACAGGCCAAATTGATGCTTCAACTTATATTTAGTTTGTCAAGTTCAAAAGCCATTCTGAATCTGAGTACGAGTATGACATATGTTATTTCGTCTCTTAAGGTGATGTCTCCGAGATTGCTATATGTAAACGAATATTTAACTCACGGAGTGTTGCCTCACTTATATAAGAAGCCAAATAGCTCCTTAGTTAGTGATATGAGATATCTTACACAATGCCTCTCACTCCCAATTTCATTTGACGCAACTAGATACGAGCAACTGATACAATGTAAACAAATGTCTAACTTGTCCTAAAAGGTAGCTCACATGAGGAGAAACATGTCAAATACATACGGAGCCGTTTTTTTCGTAACTAAGCAATGTGAAATATCTAACACGATATATTACACTTGAGACAGATTGTCAGTGTGAGATTTCTCACTTCAAATGTTATTACACTCGTTCTTTTTGGCCATAGCTAATATTGATACCATCGTTTCAGGCTATTGTGGCTGAGGAAGACGGCATGGAATCTATAGCTCATAGATTCCTTTCTGCGGCTATGAAGGTATATTCACAAGAATGACACTTTAAGATGATTTTTTTGTTTTGTTGCTTCCGAATAATTCACTTTCTTGGTTGAAAAAATTCGCAGCTTGATCGGAAACCATCAAAATGCGTAGTATTTGAGGATGACCCGAGAGGCATAACTGCAGCACATAACTGTACAATGATGGCTATTGCCTTGATTGGTTCTCATCCCGCGTGAGTACTCGAGAAGTTTTCTAAATAATACAAAAAAGATGATCGTGTGAAGCGGGTTTTCTTGTAATGCCAGAAATTGACTGTTCTTTTTGTAGGTATGAATTGGGGCAAGCGGATCTTGCAGTGGGCGGCTTTAATGAACTTTCGGTGATCAATCTCCGGAGATTATTTGCAAATAAAGGATCGGGATTTATGGATATGCAAAAGCAGATTATAGAGCATTCTCCTGCTAAAAGGAAGTTAACAACTGACACTATTTTCTGATTTGTTTTACACATCTTAACCTTTGTAAGGTAGCATTTTAGCATTTTTTTTCCGTAGCATTCAGCTATTATACGTGTTATTTGTAGCGTTTTTAGTATTATTTATTTGAGTTTTACGATAAGAGGTCCGATGTACTTGTGTTAGATTTCTGATATATGGTGAAAACCGTTGTATAGTATATGTGAAATGCTCCTGGAAAGTTTGCTTCTTTAACACATTATTGCGGGTATATGGTTTTGAAATTGCATTAGAGACGGATGTAGTATTTAAAATTTATTGTTTGCTGGTTTTTCCCCTAGTATCTCTATTTGTCTACAAATGTTTAGTGGCCTAAAAAATAAACCTGATGGAATTTCCGAATAATTGTCGATAATTGTTATTAGATTTTGACGAGTGTGATGTGCTTCTTATCATGGCTTAACAATATAAAAGTTATTAATATCAATGAATTTTGAGTCATGAAAAATTATTATCATATTAACTTTTGGTTTTCTTTCTATAAATACTTTATGTTTCACGCATTTTCATTATTACAAATTTTATTAATTACTTCAAAATAGCACATAAAACGGTTCAAACATAAAATTTTAAAATATCGGTTATTTTTATTATCTATCTAGTTAATATTTATGTATTTAAATATTAAAATTGGATCAAATTTACCAAATACAACTTTATAAAACAATTTATATAGACGGTTAGCTTTATTGTATTTTGGCGTTAGTTTATCGTTTGTCAAACGCAATGCTAATAATATTGCGGATACTACCGCCAAGGATGATCTTCAATGAGATTACCCCGTATATTAGTTATCAGCTCCCCTATTCGTAGGAGTTTCTTGTAAACTGAACGTTGTCGTTACTAATGATGTTATTTAATTATTTAACAATTTGACCCTTAAGAAATTGGGATGTGAAAAAGAATTGGTGACATGGCAAAAGAAAACAGATTACATTTTGACCCTTATCTATCTATCTCTCTATCCGTCAACCTTGCTCATCTCAACCTTTTCAACTCGGATCAACAACTGCAAATCCGAACTCAAACATACTAAAAATTGAACCTCTTCACTCAAATCTCAACTGGGTTTACCTTAAAATTTCCATTAAATGTCTTGCATTTGCAGTTCCACTTCAATTTCTCCTTTCTCTTCCATCTTATCTTCTCCTAGGAAATCAATCTCCAAGCCTTCATCTATCCACTGCTCTCTTCCAGGTATCATTTTGAGGTTTCCCAGTTGGGTTTTTGGTGTTTTTTTGTCTGAATTTGTTTGGGTTTTGTGGGTTTGGGATGATTTTGTGATTTGGGTTGTTTAAAGGTTGAATTTTGAGGTTGAATTGGGGATTATGTTCAAGTTTTGGATAATGAGAAGCTTTGGTTTTTAAGATTTTGTGTTAAATTGATGTTTGGATTTGTGAAGCTTGTAATTTGTGTTGTAAATATAGTAAAAACTCTATATAGGAATACACTTGGAACCGGACTATTTGTATAACAATAGGTAGGTTATTCGTATATAGAGTTTAGTACAATAAAGATTCTCAACACTTGGAACCGACTATTTGTATAACAATTCGGAGGTTATTAGTATTCTTATATAAGGTTTTACTGTATTGGAAGCCTTATACATTTGTAGCTTCTTCAAGTTTGGGAACATGAGAATGATTGATTGACTCCTTAAACTTGCTTAATGCGACCTATTGGCTCGCTAAATTCGCTTTAATGGAGCTATCAGCACATGTATACTTTGCTTGCATGAGTTATTGGCTAGTTGAACTTGATTGGAGGGATACGTGTTTTTACTAGTCCTAATCTCTCATTGCAATGCCGTATAGGACTTATTGGTTAATTTGATCATATCATTTTAGGCAACTTGGGGGGTGATAGTGTAGTAGGTTCTTTTTGAAGTTTGGGGTGCCGATAAATTGACCTGTTGGCTCAGTAAATTTGCTTAATGTGACCTATCAGCGTTAACGTTAAGGCGATTTACTTGGTGAGTTGTTGGAAGGAGTTGTTTTTTGGAGATGAATTGGGAACTATGTCCACAATGTAGCTAGTAATAAGTTGTGTCTTTTGAAATGTTGTGTTGACATTGATATTTGGATTTGTAAATCTTGCAATTTGTACTGTAAATACCGGAAGCTCCTTCAAGTTCTGAAACTTGAAAATAACTGCTAGAATTTTTAGACTTGCTTCAAAATGAGCTATTGGCTTTCTGAAATCGTTTAAATTGAGCTATTAGCCCGTTTGTACTTTGTTGACAGTGTCTAATTGGCTCACTGAACTTGCTTAAAGTGATATGTGCTTCGACTTGTCCAAATCTCCTCTTGCTCTGACATGTAGGAGTTAGGGGTCAATTATGTTAGTTTAAGTAACTTCAAAGAGCTAACCAGTCCCTTCTGAAGTTTGGATAGCCAATCTCCTTAACACTTGATTGAAATTATCTATTGCCCCATGATCTTGCATACAATGCGTTATTGGCTCCCTGAACGTGCTTAAATTCTGTTATTGGCTTCCTGAACATGCTTAGATTGATAGACACTTCAACTTGTCCAACTCTCCCCTTTACCATGTCGGACTTAGAGGTTTGAAGTTGTCACTTTAAGCAACTGCAAGGGACGAACTAGTCGTTTTCAAAGTTTTGAGGGTCAATCTGATTTAATGGACAAGTTTGAGGAGCTACGAATGTGCTAGACCGTATTAAAATTCCTCAAAAATTTCTGAACTTTGCAACTCTAATGCCTCCAAATTTCTCATCCAGGGACGATATTAGAACCAAAGGCTGCGACCGTGACAGAGCCACTGTTGCTTAATGCTGTGAGAGGAGAAGATGTTGAAAGACCTCCAGTTTGGCTTATGAGACAAGCCGGGAGGTACATGAAGGCAGGTCTATGGGGCTTTAATTTTTTTATGCTTTTCTTCTGTTCTCTTTTCCGTGCAATTTCTTATTACTTGCTATCCTTTCGTTGATTTTTTTATTGATTAGACATAAACGTGACTTTAGGAGGTTTGTTGAGAGGGTCTATTTGGCTCTTTGGTGTAGGCTCGCGTGATCAATATGCCCCAAAATGGAATGTTTATGTACAGTTTGGTCTTTTAATTTGGTATTTTGGAATGTCCCAATCGATTTGGAATGCATGAGTTCGAATGGAGTTAAAGGATCTTTGTGCATAGTTTTCGTTTTGGGCAAATTTGATTTTCTGTTTGCCCCTTTAAACGGATGTTTCTTTGCTGCTCCTGCCTATAGGGTGGCAATTTCAGGTTAGTGTGTCATGATCATGTTGTGTTATCTATATATTCTATGTATTATATGTAATCATGTTTAATGGGTCGTGTCAATTGGATTGTCTATGTAAATGGTGTTATCGTGTTACACATTGTCTAAGGTGTCGTTTTCTTTGATGGTGTTTCTTGATATATGGTTGTTTAGGAATGAAAATGTTTTAGAATTGTACGAATTTTATACGATTAAGCTTGTACCCAACTTTTCTTGTCGTGTATTTTTGCTTTATTAGCTGGATGGACGGAGAGTTTTTGAATGTTTCTTGTTTTTAACTTCTACTCTCATCGGTCCCCTGTTAGCGATGCCTGTCAACTATGTTTTACTTGGATCTCAATATCAAGTTCTTATTCATGATGACAGAGTTACCAAAAGATCTGTGAGAAGTATCCTTCATTCCGTGAACGATCTGAAAACGTTGATCTTGTGGTCGAAATTTCTCTACAGCCCTGGAAAGTTTTTAAGCCCGATGGGGTAAGACAAATTTCAGAAACCAACAAAGATTTGATAGCACAATGCGTTGTTTGTTTCACTCACCAATTAATATCATCTGCTGATTCTTTAGAGTTCTGTTTATTGGTTGCAGGTCATTTTATTCTCTGACATTCTTACTCCGCTTTCTGGAATGAATATTCCGTTCGACATTGTTAAAGGCAAGGGCCCTGTTATATTCAATCCCTTACGAACTGCCGACGATGTTAGTCAAGTCAGAGAATTCATTCCTGAGGAGTCAGTTCCATATGTCGGAGAATCATTGACAATCCTGAGAAAAGAGGTCCTACTCAGCGTGCTTTCTTCTTATTTTTGGTTTCATTTCATTTGCCATTGATGTTGATATGAAAGATGCCATGAATGCTCCTGTCAAGAGTAATCTGTCTGAATCTTTTGAGTGTGGGACAGTTGTTGTACAAAATAGCTCACAGTTCATGTTTTTCAGGTAGATAATCAAGCTGCTGTACTTGGTTTCGTCGGGGCACCTTTCACTCTGGCTTCTTATTGTGTTGAAGGAGGTTCATCGAAGCACTTCTCGAAAATAAAAAGACTAGCTTTCTCCGAACCCCAGGTACTCCTTAGTCGCTTCTCTTAAGTTCACCGCATACTTTTATCCAACGAAAGAGTTCATTTTCATGATTCTTTGTCACGATCCCCTCGTGCAGGTTCTACACGCATTGCTTCAAACATTTGCGACCTCCATGGCAAAATACGTTCAATATCAAGCCGACAAAGGGGCTCAAGCCGTTCAAATCTTCGACTCATGGGCGACAGAACTTAGCCCTGTCGATTTCGAGGAGTTCAGCCTTCCATACCTGAAACAAATCGTGGATACCGTAAAAGCCACACACCCGAATCTCCCTCTAATCCTTTATGCAAGCGGATCGGGGGGATTGCTCGAGAGGCTAGCTCTGACGGGCGTAGATGTGGTTAGCTTGGATTGGACGGTTGACATGGCTGAAGGTAGGAGGCGATTGGGACCCGATGTGGCTGTTCAGGGTAATGTAGATCCTGGTGTTCTTTTCGGGTCGAAAGAGTTCATCACGAATCGGATAAACGATGTCGTCCGGAAAGCCGGGAAAGGGAAACATATATTGAACCTTGGTCATGGAATTGTAGTAGGCACACCAGAGGAAAATGTTGCTCACTTTTTTGAGGTTGCTAAAGCAATTAGATACTAGAAGGCAGATGATTCTTAATTAGTTAATTTTTCTGTTAAATTCATTTTTAATTTATTAGTTTTTCAATGTTTTTCTTAATGGTGAAAAACAATTGGCTCATTTATGGATGGTTATTTTTTTTGGTTTTCCATCCGGTTTTCGAACCACATCGGGCTGACTAATCCGGATTCGGGGCGGGTCCAAGGATTATGGTATTTAAACCCCTCTCAGTCGCGGGATCCGCAGACCTCCCTACCAAGCGCAACTCCATGCTACCATTGCGCCAATCATCTATTGGTATTTATGGATGTTTATTAGTTTGGACTTTGTCACATTATGGATGTTTTCGGGAGGATTGTGTACACTGCAAAATCTGTTCCAATCTTGATAAAAATATGTACAACTCAGCCTATTCAAGCAATTCCTATAGGCATTTTCTTATTACAAACGTTTAGATTTATGTTTCGGTGCCTTACTAAATGGAATTCTGGAAAAAACGAAATATGTTACATTGGGAGCATATAAAAGATAAATAAAACATTAGGTTAATTTCAAATATGTTACATTTACCAGCATAATTTTACCGAATATAGATTGGAGGTGGTGGTGGTGGTACTCACAACTTGTTTCTCCCATCGAAGCGAGACCCCCTTCATCTTTATGGATACACGAGATGACAATCGAGATATCTCGATTTCTTAGGCATATATAGTTTGATTCTGAACAACATTTTCCTCAGGTGTGCCAACTACAATTCTTATGACCAGGGTTTAATATATGTTTAGCCTCACCGGCTTTTCTAACAACGTCGTTTATCTGTTTAGCATGAACTCTTTCGATACGAAAAGAACACTTGAATCTACATTTCTCTAAGTAGATATCCAGTCTCAAAATCTTGGCCTACTGCCAGCCCGGTCAAAGCTAGCCTCTCTCAAGCAAGCTAAATACTTTAAGTAAAGACAAAAGTCAATGCTCTTAAAAATTTGTAGTTTTTCATACAATTTACAGAAAAATATGTTGTTAAATACTTTAAGTTTTATGCTCAATGCTCATAACAAACATTAACTTACAAATATTAAAATACAAGTCTTGTTTATTAATTAATAAATGAATATGAATTAGATGCAAAAATTAAGTTGACTTAATTTTGCAATTTCATTTTCTCCTGATTTCCCTTCTGCAGCTGCAAGCTTCATTCCCCTTTGAGCTATATCCAAAATAAATCCAGGTGAGTTTCTTCCAGTTTGCTCATGTTGAAATTTGTTTTTTTTTTTTTTTTAGGTTGTTCTTTCATTCTCAAGTTATTGAAATAGTTTCACTAAAAAAAGTTATTGAAATAGTTATGGAACTTAGGCAAAATACAATATAAGGCCCTTATTGTTAAAAGAAAAACAAGTTTTACAATTTTTTTACATTTACACGTTTATGCTATTGATACCATCTTCATCAACAATTGGTTTGAAAATGACTGTCTCTTATAGTTCAATTTGCATAATAAGATACTAAAATTCTCATAATAAGCGATTTGTTTTGCTTCTTGAGAAGCAAAATCATTTCTAACAACAATGTGACAAAATTGATTTTAAAATTGAAGAAAACGTAGAAGAGTTTGAAAAATAAATAAATATGAACCAACTAATGAACCCACGACTGAAGAAGATAGAGGAGAAGAAGAATTGAATGTTGGAGACTTGGGTCTGTTTGCGCGAAGTAGATGATTAGATTAGACAAAGCTAAGTAGACGTAGATGTAAATATTAGGAATAAAATTAAATTGAACTGAACTGCATTGAAGTGCAATTACTGAAAGGAAATTACTGAACTGACTGAATACAGCTGAATTAAACTGAACTAAAGTATAAAAAACATGACCTTAAACGTAGACGCATAAATATTAGGGATAGAGTTACCAAAAAAAATATTAGGGATAGAGAAACAAGAATAGAAGGTTTTAAAATAAAAAAATAGGTTGGCCCAACTAAAAATCTGCGAAAAATATTATAGAGAATTTAAGTGGGCCTTTTTTATCTGTTTGTAAATTATAGTAAGTCATGGAAATTATATATTCTGATTTCGGATTTTTCTTAAGCCACCCATACAAAAAGTTGGAATTTCTAATAATCTGATTTTTACTTAAACCCAAAGCGCTGTTATAGCCTATTTTATTTCTTTTTAAAGAGTTAAGAATTAACAACATGTTTCGTATTAATCTCTAACAGAAATATAATTATATATATATTGATAGACGAGGTGATATACGGAACTTGGCATGCAAGTTTACTTGTATTGTAATTCAATTATAATTGTATTTAGGTACACTCTTTGTGCTCTCTTGTGTATACACATGTCTTATTGTTCATAATAAATAGGCCAACACAAAGTTATTCCTAGAAATTTATATATGTTAGCTTAAGATATGTACCATACTATGTACACAATTAAATTTGTGTGAATGTATATAAAAAAGCATAATTTATTCAATAGTTTTAAGATGTAGATCAACAACAAAATAATTCTCAACACTAAAAACTAAGGGGACTTGTCCATATCACCCCTTTGTACAATTTTAAGCCTTGTTGACAAAAAATAACGAAACAAAACTGTTATTTATGCATTATTTTCTCCGATCACCTGAAGCTTGAAAGTTCGGCGGACGCAGTTCTTGGCCATCAAGCCGATTCCAAGTCCATCATAACCGAACTGAGGGCCCTCAGAGTTTAAATAGATCCAGTATTCAGTAGTTTCACCCATTGGTACTCCGTACCCAACCAACACAACACAATGGAGTTGCGGGTAACTTACATTGTCTGTATGTGTGTAAATGGATTTCCCGTCCAACTGGAAATCAGTGGTAAGTTCAATGGCAACTATCATTGGACCGACATTACGCAAATACATTTTCATATCCTCGAATATTCTTGAGTTGTCCGGGGAGTATCTGCGTATCTTTTCACTTGTAACAAACCCAGCCAACTTGTGAACAGCCATCCCAGCAACCTTGAATAAGTAAAGAACAATTTATTAACTTACGAAGAACAAAAATAAATATACATGATATACACATAACGAATATGAGGAAGAAGAGATTTTTACAAATGCATTGGCATCATTCTTGAGTCCGTCATATCCTATATTTTTTTCTGTGGTAACCCCATGTGATTCGAGCCAACCAAGCACATCTTCGGGATGTTCAACTGCGTCAATGCCATGCTGGACTGACAAGCGTGGTATATCCTGACCTTTGCTTGCTTGCCTTAACCGGATTTCAAGGCAATTTACCGAAGCATGGTAATGGCAAGAACCTAGAATAAGGATCGTTCAAACAAGGGAGATTATAGCAGATGCAATGGTGTAGCTAGAAAATTGAGTCAGTGGGGTCATAATATATAAAAGAAATGCTTTGTTTTCTATGTATGAATTGAGCTTACACACTAACAAACTAATAGATAAGAAATTTGCTTACTTCCTCTTTGCCTTCGAGGAGATGGCAGTAAATTTTCCCCTCCTACTGTCCTGTTGTGGTATGTAAACATGTTTCTCATCGCAGGAAAAGTACTTTGCCACTGAAGTGAAGATGAAAGTGGAAGCTGCGGAAGTTGTGGAGGTGAAGGATTGTGGTCGGTCCTTTGAACTTGTTTCTTCCGTTGATGGGAACCGCGGTGTCCTTTACCTTTATTTTTAGGAGTGGTATGTCCATTGCGAGGCATTTTAGACGGTGCAACCAAATATTCCTAGCAAAAACCAAAGTCAAATGAGATATATAATTAGTTATGCCTCAACAGGGATGTCCTAGGACCTAAACATAGAAAATAGACATGACAGGAATACGGAAAATATTATCTCTAAAATGTAACAGTCATAAAATAGCATACAAAGAGAACCAAAAGTGATTTACCAAAAAAAAAAAAAAAAGTGAAATGGAAAAGGATACATAGACTTCTAAAAGGAGTGTCTGTGCAAGGTGGTAACACTAAGTATCACATAAACTAATAAAGAAACAAAGCTGGATTTGAATATTCTGAATAAGTATTAAGGAAAATATAGCATTAGAAAATCTTATAGAAATAACAGTTTATTGTCCTAATATATAACTAAGCTTTCTCCTAATCTTCTTTATTGCATTTGTTTTTTCTGACTATGGTTATCACTGTTTCTGTCTTGGTTTTCATGGGTTCAAGGAGATCAAGCAAATGAGATTTTGGGAGGCAAGTTATTAGAAATGAGTAGTGTTTGTATATTATCGCTGAAGCTGGTGGTGAAGAAAGAGGGAATCAGTGATTATTATTGATGTATCAAAGAGTATTTATGAAGAAAGAGGGAATCAGTGATTATTATTGATGTATCAAAGAGTATTTATACATATTACATATGAGTATATAATTACAAGTATAACACACCTAACTAACATATTTACTCATCTAACATAATAATACTCTATCAATCGCTGAAGGTGGTGGTTCTGGTGGTGAAAGTACAACTGAGTTTAGTATAACTCATTTCTACTCCGTTGTAACTTCCAGCAGCTCCAGTTTTAGCAATCACATTTCATTAGCTGAGCAGTCTTTTCCGGATACGTATATGGTGTCAGACACACGGAAACATTCATAAAATAACTAGGGACGCTCTCTATGAAACCGAGGTCAAAAAAAAAAAAAAGAAGAGGCAGCCATGGATTTCTTAGAAAAAAAAACACTGAAATTTCAAAAGCTGCTGGCAATGTAATGAAGCGAATACGAAAACCTCAGTATAAAGCTCGAAGTACGACGTTGTTGTGGTCTGTCTGTACGAAAACTCCGGCAATATCTGCAAAAAAAAAACGTTAACATGCTCGAATTTGTAAGGCATTGATATGAAAGGAGTGAACGAATTCGAATTTTACGACCAGTTAAAAAGAAAGATACCTTAAAAAAATGCAGAAATGGCGGCTACAAGTTAGATTGACAAGCAATAAGGTTAATATTGTAACGAGTGAAAATTACTTTTGGAAACTAGTCCAAGATTCCAGAACGACACCGTTTAAGAAAGACCTGCAAGTGCGGCAGGTGATCTCTTCTCATAAATAATTTATTAGGACAGTTTATTACTTATTTTTTAAAACGATCCCGATATATGCAACCTTAAGGGATGTATATAAGCATTAAATACAATTGAATTTGTATTTTGTATTTTTTCATTTATAAATTTATTATTTCTAAATCTATTTATGGTAAGAATATAATAAAAATATGATATATATAAATTGTCATATTATTTTAGAGTTAGACTCTAACTTCTAAATTATAGACCCTAAACCATGGACTCTATATTGGAAACCTACAAACTCTAAACCCTAAACACTAAATTGATGAACCTGAAAATGAACTGAAATTCTACTAATTAAACATAAACTACATACTATAAAATCCTAACCCGAAATTGGTGAACCCGAGACCCTAATTATTGAACTTAAACTACATACACTAAACCCTACACCCTAACTGGACCCTAAGTCCTAATTATTGAACCCTAAACCCTACATACTATAAAATTCTAACCCGAAATTGGTAAACCCGAGACCCTTATTATTGAACTTAAGCTACATACACTAAACCCTACGCCTTAACTGAACCCTAAATCCTAATTATTGAATCCTAAACCCGAGATCCTAAATCCTAAATTATTAAAATTTTAAGTGCATATGTCAATTATGGTAATTTAGATTGTATTAAATTTTTATAGATTTAGATTATTTTTGTTAACATAAATAAATTTGAAATAAATAATTTAATAAATATACAAGCATTAAATACAAGGTAATATTTACTTGTATTGAATACTTATATGCAGTCCTAAGGGCGGCATATATTAGAACTCTTTTTTTCAAAATTACAGTGTGAAGTTTTTAATATTGTTATCGCTTAAAGAAATTAAACAAACTTTAGTCTATTAAATAAACTCTTTCTTTATTTTATTTTATTTTTTTAATAAAAACTTTCATTTTTGTTAAGTTGGGTGAAACCTAACTCCCTTAATATATTCTCACTCACTTAAACTAGCTCGAAATGGAAAGGTAATCGAATTTCGCTCTCAATAATTGATTGTCATTGATTTTACAAAGGGGAAGAATGAAGAAACAAAAGGAGAAGACATGTAAATAGAAGAAGAGGGAAATAGGTGGATGTGTCCAGATAGGGAATTAATGAGCAAAAATATTTAATTTTGGGAAAATTGACCTAATTTTGCTTTGATTAACAAATTGCAATTAAAAAAAAGATTAACGGTGAGAATGTAACTGTTCATTACACACATTGGGACTAAAGCGTTTTTTTTTTTAGGGGACTAAACTATTGAGCATAACAAATATTGACAACCTTTATAATATATTTTTAAAAATACGAATACTAAATAATGTATTTTGACATGTGTGGACTAAATTATTTACCAAAAAGAATGATCTATGAACGACGTCGTTTATTTATTTTAGCTTTTACGTTTATTTTATTTTAGATTGTAATTTATGCCTCTCTTCAATTTTTGTCTCCTAGATTGTAATTTTTGCCTTTTATACCTTCCATTTGGCTGCAAGACTGTCCAATAAGGCAGCAGAAGCTCGCGCCATATTCATCGTTGATTCGGATTTCGAATGAGAGATCCATTCATGATACCTGTGATCCTATTGCTTCTGCTCTATAATTAGCATTCGAATGTTTAGATACTAGAATATTGGTTAGGGGTGACAATTTCACGTTTGGTCTCAAACTCGTGTTATGTATGCTCGAAAAAGGATAATTGTGTTAACTGTTGATATATTGAATATTCATTCTGATATACTGATCTTTACTCTAGATTTGTGCACAATATTGCAGTTGAATAATGACTTCTTCAGCTCGAACTCGATTATCTAATCTCCATAGCCACCTTCATCCTTACGACTCTGACTCCAAGGAAAATCCTTATATTATATCAATCTTTTTCTACATTGAAACATCACTTCTCTTTTGATATTTCTTGACAAAGGTTAAAAAAATATGATTTTCTTATATTTGTTTGTTTGCATCTTTACACTAACCGCTCTAGTAATCTAATATCAGATTACCAACCCTTTATCGTTGCATTTGGAAACCTTACATCACCTCTTTATCAGAGTACATTTACTGATACAATGCAGATCGATCAAAATGAGGAAGCGTTATTTGGTCTACTTTCATTGATTTACCTTTACATTGTCATCTTTCATATTGAGTGTGAATGATTATGGTGAAGGTAACACATTGCTTGATTGTATTTTCCCCATATTGGTTTGGTAGTTCTGAGTAGCTCGTGCTTTTCCGTCAATCAAATAGAAATTCGTTCATAGCTAATTGAAATGAATGCTTTCACAAAGCTCAAACTTTGCTAATTATTGCTTCCAAGAACTTCTGCTTTCTTGTTATTCCCTTATCCTAAGTATGTATCTGTTGATTTGTATATGATAAACTCTATTATTATGGCTGTCTCTTTTTCTTTTTATGTTACTACAGTGTCGTTATAGTTTTCAGAAAGTACTTTTTTTCAGAAAGGCATGCTTGTTGAAGTAGTCACTAGTTGATTGTGTGTTTGCTTTTTGAGGTGTGAATTTACCTATTATAGTTTTCCTTTTCTTCCTTCGTTGCGTTTATAAGATCGAGTAGAAATGACTTTAAATTCTTGGACTTATCTATCTGTTGACATAGTTCTAAGAGGACCTTAAAATGGTGTTGTTGCAGAGGGCAATGCAAGGGATCATTGAAAGAATATTGTGAATTTCATGAAGAGTAGCATCTGCTAGAGCCTTTCGTGATTTCATTTTTCTGCTTTCCTTGTTTTTTATACGATGAACTAGAAATTAATTGGACGTCGTGGATTTTTCACTGTTAACATAGTTCTAAGAAAGACCTGAAAATGTTGCTGTTTCAAGTTTTTTGCTCTCAATTTTTTTGCTTTGTTTGTATTAGTTGTTATCTGGAAATGTTGGTTTCTAAAAGAGAAGCTAATAATATTTAGATTTTTAAATGAAACGGTACAACTACCGACTGGCTTATGAAGATCCTTCATGAGTTGTATTATTTAGCTACATTCTTGAGCTGATGTGTCTGTAACCTGCTCTGTACTTGATAAAGAAACCGTAGGTTGTCTATTGTTGCACCATCATATGGGTCCCGAGCCAAGACTAAACGCATAATCTCTGGTTGAACGTCTTGTATCATGATCTCCAGTGTAATCAGCATCACATACCTACTTACCTCATCCTTTCCTTCTTTCTTGTATAGAATTCTTCGATGTGTTCGAGGTACCATGGACTACAAAGTCTTGGAGATGCAGAACCAAGTGCTTGCGTGAAGCTTGAAGAACATCCCACTGATCATGGAAAGACCAATACAAGTCAAGAAGGATTGACTGCTTCCTGCGGGAAAGGGTGTTCCATTGTTGCTGCAGGATTACATATTCTGCTGGCTTGTCTTGCTAGGTGAAATAGGAATCCTTTTCTTTTTCATTTTATAATTGAGATTTTGGTTGGTGTTGTTGATGTCCGTGAAACTGGTATTCGAGCTGAAGTGTAGTTTGAGTGACGGTAGAATTACATGAGCTGAAGTGTAGTTTGAATAAGTAGTTGCTTAATGCTGTGAGAGGAGAAGATGTCGATTTGGCTTGTAACCAACTTTTCGTGTCATGTGTTTTCGCTGTAATATCTGGATGGACGGAGAGTTTTTGAACGTTTCTTGTTTTCTACTTGTATTTTCATCGGTCCCCTGTTAGCTATGCCTGTAAATTATGTTTTACTTGAATCTCATTATCGAGTTCTTATTTGCGATGACAGAGTTACCAAAAGATCTGTGAGAAGTATCCTTCATTTCGTGAACTATCTGAAAACGCTGATCTTGTGGTCGAATTTCTCTACAGCTTGGAAAGTTTTTAAGCCTGATGGGGTAAGTCAAATTTCAGAAACCAACAACGATTTGATAACACAATGCGTTGTTTCACTCACTCACCACTTAATACCGTCTGCTGATTCTTTAGAGGTTTGTTGATTGCAGGTCATTTTATTCTCGGATATTCTTACTCCGCTTTCTGGAATGAATATTCGGTTCGATATTGTTAAAGGCAAGGGCCCTGTTATATTCAATCCTTTACGAACTGCTGACGATGTTAATCAAGTCAGAGAATTCATTCCTGAGGAGTCAGTTCCATATGTCGGAGAATCATTGACAATCCTTAGAAAAGAGGTCCCACTCGGCATGCTTTCTTCTAATTTTCGGTTTCATTTCATTTGCCATTGATGTTAATGCGATAAATGCTCGCGTCAAGAGTAATCTATCTGAATGTTTCAAGTGTGGGACAGTTGTACGAAAAAGCTCACAGCTCATGTTTTCAGGTAGATAATCAAGCTGCTGTACTTGGTTTCGTTGGGGCACCTTTCACTCTGGCATCGTATTGTGTTGAAGGAGGTTCGTCGAAGCACTTCTCGAAAATAAAAAGATTAGTTGCATCTCTTCATTCCACGGCGTAGTTTTATCGAATGAAAGACTCCAATATTGTGATTCTTTGTCATGATCCCGTCCTGCAGGTCCTACACGCATTGCTTCAGAAATTCGCGACCTCCATGGCAATATACGTCCAATATCAAGCCGACAAAGGGGCTCAAGCCGTTCAAATCTTCGACTCATAGGCGACAGAACTAAGCCCTGTCGATTTCGAGGAGTTCAGTCTTCCGTACCTGAAACAAATCGTGGATACAGTAAAAGCCACACACCCAAATCTCCCTCTAATCCTTTATGCAAGTGGATCAGGGGGATTGCTCGAGAGGCTAGCTTTGACAGGTGTAGATGTAGTTAGCTTGGACTGGAAGGTTGACATGGTTGAAGGTAGGCAGAGATTAGGACTCAATTTGGCCGTTCAGGGAAATGTGGATCCCGGTGTTCTTTTCGGGTCAAAAGAGTTCATCACTAACCGGATAAACGATGTTGTCCGAAAAGTCGGGAAAGGGAAACATATATTGAACCTTGGTCATGGAATTGTAGTAATGTTGCTCATTTTTTTGAGGTAATTAGCTACTAGAAGCATATGATTCTTAATTAGTTAATTTTTCTGGTAAATTCATTTTAATTTACAAGCTTTTCTATGTTAGTTTTAATGATGAAAACTTCTAGTTATAATTTCTTTCCCACTCCATTTATTTATATTCAACTATGAAATTCGGTATATTCTCCATCAAGTCATCGTCATCCCAGAGTTGATTCTGCTCTAGTTTTCGTCGCGATGCCATATGTTCGGGATTGTTGCAGCCTATCATTTTCTGCTTGATTTGTTCCGCGTTAGCTAAACAAATAGAGCATCCATGAATAAGGTCATACCCATACACTCTTTATATTTAAACCACACGTCCTATTTTGTTCATGGGCAGGGTGAGGCCAAGCTTTATAGTACAGTCTCGGACCGGATTCAATCCCACTCAAAATTTCAAATCTCAAACCCAACCTTACCCGTCCAAAGATTTAACATATTTTTTTTTTATTAAAATCCCTTAAAATATACCATGAAAGCATTTGATTAAAACAAAAATTCACATACACAATTAAGTTCTGCAATATTCAATTTCCTTTCTCCATATTAAGGTCTTGAGTTAAACTTTTTAACTAAACTGAATTATTGACTGAATGTCTAATGAATTTAGCTGAATTTAATAAACTGAAAAAAATACTGAATGGAGCTAAATTGTGTATAGAAAAAATATCTAATACAAAGTCCAATTAGAAAATGGGCTACAAAAAGTGCCAAAACATTGATTGGTGCAACAATAGTTTATGTAGCACCTAGGGCTCAAATCTATATTAAAAAACCAAAAACTAACATTTATCCGTGAACCACACAAAATGACAGACATTGCTTTTAGCATTCCAACTCTCATTCAGATTCTTCATGATCAACCTCTAACTCTCATTGAGATTCTTCATCATCAACATGTAAACGTAAAAGAAATAATAACAAATATTTAGTTACTATATAAGTAGATTGAAGAAATAAACATTAGTGGATGAGAAGTTATTAAATCGGGCTGGGCCAAGATTATAATCAATTACAAATGTCCAAGCCAATTCTCAACTAATGATGCAAGGACCCTAGCTTTAGAGACGTCGTTTTAAACTTCAAACATTATTTAGAAGTAACACAAAATAAAATTGACATATTCTATGTTTCTCAGAAACAAAAAAGAGAATGAAGAATAAAGAAAAAGCTAGTATGCATATCGCTTCCAATTCCTGCTTGTGTATTAAATTTGTGAATTTCAGCGGCCAAAAGAATCAAAATAAAACATAATTTACAGGACTATATCATTTACCTAATCTTGTGATTGACTTGTTATTTTCTACAAATATCATTCTACCCTATCAACGAAGTAATTTTTGCTCAATTATATACATACACTGTCACATAAAAATCAAGACTTTCATTGACAAAATTTCCAATCACCAATTCGGTCTATTATAAAAAATTTAATAAATAAATAAAATTGAAATAAATTGACTAATACTGCCTCTCAGATTCTTGCCAAAGTTCACAATTGATATTGTTCTTGTTCCTCTTTATTTATTCGTTTACTTGTTTGTCTTTTTCATTTTAGTTATCATTTGTTTCTTAAATCTACAACAAATATGTAACTGCCGCAGAAAACAAACAGTATGTCGGATTGCAATCCACAGATAGTAACAACAATTGTTGAATATAATCAAGAACCGCTACTTTATGAATTTTTCCCTTAAACATCCTATCTTCGGGCGTAGGGACAGCGCAATCGAAATCCTTTAGATCTAGGAATTTTTTTTTTAGGTCACGAAGTGCCTCAAGCGTGTCAATTTTTGACACTTCGTGAGGAAGGGATGTCTTCCATTTACCCTGATCTGGGTGTGGCGCTCGCACAGGCATTTGGATTGGTGGGTTAGGGTTTCGAGGGGCCATGTTTGGTGTAACGTTGTTACGATTTTGCTCAGGCATCCGATGTGGAGAGAGTTCCTCCTCAGACAAGTCCATTATTGTCTGGCGACGGCGATGGTTGAGTTCTGGGTCTGAGGATTGGGGGGTTTCACTCGGGTTAGAGGCATTGTTGGATGATGAAGCCATTAAGAAATAGTAATGAGAAAGGAAAGTTGCAGTTAACTTACGATTAGAATAATCTAGCAGAAATCTGGAGAGTGAAGATGCAAAGATACTTGGGAATTTTGAAAGCGTAGAAGATGAAGTAGCTTTCGTTCGTTTTTATAGGCAAAATGGGATTTTCAAAATACAAAAACCTTTTCGTTTGCTTGGAGGGAAGTTGTGTTGAGACCACGCCTGTTGACAAGTGTAACCAGCTCAAAGGCCGCGTGCAAATGGGTGTGGTTGGACTTAATGGTAAGAGGCGTAGGGCTGGCTGCCCAAGTTTGATGAATGTGCCTGTTTAATGGGTTGTAAGTGTTTTAAAAGTGTTGAAGTTTTAGGCTGGTTGGACTTAAGCCCTAAAGGAGCTTATTTATACTTTGGGGGGGCTTCTGTTATCACGTAATATTTCTCATGCCACGTGGACCAATGGTTGTTTTAGTTAAGGCCACGTTGGTTAAAGAAGACTGAGTTGAATAGTCTCATTTGACAGGTAGGATGTGCGTTGAGTAGTCAAGCTAGAGGAATCTCTCTCCTACGTGGACTCAAGATCTAATTTAGTCTTCTAATCCGAATAGGAAAGAGCAAGCTAAATAGGATCGTGACAGCTCGCCTGTATTGGCGGGATATTTGATGAAACCTATTCCAACTAGGATTCAGAGATATCATTACAAACACTATAAATATTCGGGATTTCTACAATCTAAGGTACATGATTCTAGACTCAATCTCTGAGTTCTTTACTTTTCCGATCACAAGTTCTCTACTGACTTTAGCATCGGAGAGGAGTCGCCGGTCAGCGGCCTCCTTTAGGCTAACGTTTACTATTTTGCAGTGATAATAGCTTACGTGGATTCAAGTTACAATTTCAAGGTAACAATAATCATTTCACCTATCTATATTAATATGATCCATCCGGAGTCACAAAAAAGATGAGTACCACACTAACAATATCAGTAGACCGTTCCATTCATCCAAAAATACCTACAGTACCTATTACGTCTGAAAAGATTAAGTAACTTTATAAGTTCCCATTGGCTCTCGCCTTTGCAACCCGGGGCATTCATTGAGATGGAGAATTACAACTCAATGTATTTGCTGCATATTTAACACATAACAAGTAAAAAGACTTCACAAACAACTGAAAAGATAAAGTTTTGAGTAGTTATTGAACAATATGGTTAGTTTGGTTCACCTCATTAAACGATCAATCCATAAAAAAATGAAGATATCATTAAACATTTCTACAAATATAGATCTACATTACTTGCGTTGTTTTGACGAAGTCCCAATATAGTAGCGAATTGCTAACCCGATAGGTAAAGTAATCATTGCCCCAATTATTATCTCCCCAACACTCAACGTAACACACACCGTCACATCTAATATGATAGCTATTCTCTTCCCAAGACTATCCATACCCACATTCCACATAGCTAACATATTATCCTTCTGCCGAAAACTGTCTGCTTTTTGCAGCCGTAATTAACATATATTTGTTACCGCAACTTAATAATTTAATAATCGATCCATAAAAAATGAGGATATCGATAAACATCTCTACATATATATCTACATACTTACAACATTGTTAAGATTGTAGCAAGTTGGCAACCCGAAGAGTACCATGATAACCGCACCAAATAATGTCTTTGCATGAGTATTGAATTACATCTCATACCAAAACAAGTAGAAAAATTTATCAATATAACACAAAATTGGCATAAAAAACTTAGATGATACCGGACCCAAGATTTTTATGTCTCCGGGGATAAATTTAAACTTCAATAAAACTTGTTTGTATTTGACGGTGCAGAAGTATCACTTGTAACTTTTGGCACATCGTTACTTGGCTTAAAAAATACAAAAAGTGTATTTCTTTTTCGATCTTGATTTGATGACATATTAAACTAAAAAAACAAGATAAATAAATAATAAAAAATTGAAACATCTAAATTTAATAAACTTGAATGAACAATTGAAATTTTACAAAATTCGGTTGGTCAATGTCCCAAATTCTAACCATACACACACGCCTCTTTCTTTTTTTATCTGTGAATCTTTCTTTGTTTCTTTCTCCGACTGCAAGGGCATGGTGGGCTATGAATTGTTTTTTAAGAAAATGATTGCCGCGAAGACAGACCCTTCTACATGTCTCATGTGGTTTTCCATAGAGAATCCAAGAGACATTATGCAACTAGCCATGAGTTGGATGGATGTGAAACTCAATGTCCTCATAATAATCGAGAGAAAAATGCAAAACGAAACTTGTAACTAGCCTCCATATATTGTTATCCTCGGACACATCTCACTAGGAAATAAGGAGAACTCCCAGAAAACAAAACCTCCATCACAACTTCAAATATGTCAACCCACTAATCCTCATGCTCAGCATTAACAAATATACCTTAAAATATTCCTGGTGGTAGAGTCTTACAATCATACATAACGAAACACATGAGAAACTACCATGTGTGGACTCCAAAAGACCCGACTCCCATCACGACTTTAGTACTTCTTGGGAGCAGCGGCGGACCAAGGATTTTTTCGTCCGTGGGGCTAAATTAAAACTACAATAAAAAATTTACTTTTCATACAATAAAACATTCATCCAAAATATTGAATATGAAAAGTCTAAAGAGAACAAGTCCAATTTCTTAATAATTCGAAAGATGAACGTGATTTGCAACAATTGAATTGTTTGTATTTGACGGTGCAAAAAGAATATCATTTTGGGACATCGTCACTTGGCTTAAAAAAATTAGAAGTGTTTTTTTCATTCGTTCTTAATTTGATGACATATATTAACCTTAAAAAAAGATAAACGAACAATGAGAACTGAGACATCTAAATTTAATAAATTTGGATAAACAATGAAAATTTTATTAAATCTGGTTGGTCGTTACTCATTACCTAAGCGCCAAGCGAAAAAAAACCAACAACACAATCATAATAATTAGAACTAGGTCTGAAGAGTTTAATTGAACTTTACTAATTAGAACATTTGATTAATTAAAAAAAACTAGATAAAAATAAAACTAATTTTTTTAAAAAAAATTCTTACCGAACCCATGCTAGAGGCCACCCAAGCACACCCTTTGGTCCGCCATGGATGATATTATAAAAATCAATATGAGAAACTTGTTGAAATATTAATTAATATTACTCGCGATGTATATACAAAACTTGTATTCGAAACCTTCGACGTTGAAGTTGTGACATCAAATGGAGTAGCAATAGTCCGGTAGAAAAATAAAAAATAAAAAAACTTGCCTACATTCAAGTTTCCAACTATTTCATTCGGAGCTTTTACTTCACAAAAGCTATTCCGATTTCTGTACTTAGATCTATTATTTCTAGCAATGATAATTTATTATGATGTAATTCAATTAAAAAAAACTTAATATATGTGTTCTATATCTTTAAGGTCCAGCTTTATATTACCCAAGGATTAATCCAGTAACAAGAGTCCAGAAATCTTCACTAGATCCCAATATAACCAGGAAAAAGCAAGAACCGATATTGAATGAAATATCCACTGCAAATTTCACAAAAGAAATGCAGCAGTTGTCATCCTCAATAGTGGTGAAGATAGGGTTAGATGAAACCTGATGCCGGGTCGGGCGTTTGATAGTCATAGATAGCAAGGCTTATAAACACAAATGCAAGATTAACAATAACACTTGCAGCAAAGAAATTGCGTTTTTTGTGCCACATCATTTAATCTCTTCGAAGTTGTCTTTCGAGCAAACAAAAACGGTAGACCACAATAGATTAACAAAAATGGAGAGGATAAGAGCAATACAACGCTTAGTTAGACGATACTCATAAATTATCGTAGTTAAGCTCAACTCTTCTTGAGTTTGCTCCGACTGAAATCTCACCCGAAAGATATTACTCCATCTAAATGTTGTTGTCACTGTTGGATGAGCAGGAGCAGGAGCAGCCTGTTCAAGAGGAGTAGCATGTCCACTATGAGAAGATATTGTGTCTGCATAAGTTTAATTTATTTTTATTTTTTTGTGAGAAATGTGATGGGAGTGTTCTGAATATATAGAACAAGGGTTGAAAGAATATTATGTTGAAAATATTTTTAAATTTGATATTTGGAATGTCAAAAGCAATGCTTTCTATTTGGAGGTGTAAAATATGTGTCTCTCTCCACTGAAACGTTAAGTTGCTTTTAAGCAGTATCAGGACCGGACCGACCGGTCGGATTGCGAACCAGAATGAAAATGGTTTGATCTCCCTGTGGTTGAAAACTCACAATAGACCGGATAGAATTGGGTTCAAGCCGTGAACTAGCGGTCAGACCGAGAATCGGGTTGAACCCGATTTTTTAATTATATGTTTTTAAACTAAAAAATTAATTTTAAAAATTTAAAAGCAACTAAATAAAACATATTCTATGCATTCCACTCCTATTATCTTTACCCAATACCAAAATAAAATGTATCTAATCATGAAAAAAGCATTAAGTATGAAGTATTTAGTTTTATAAATTTAATTATCCATGTATTAATATGATACCAATGTCATTTTCGTTTTAATTAGATATAGATTATTATCTTTTGAGAGGACACCAATAATATTAGGGCAAATTCCAAAAAAAATCATATGGTTTCATGCTTTTGCAAATACAACCTTGTGGTTTGTTTTTTGTCAATTCGAGAATTGTGGTTTCAACCTTTTTCCAATTCAATGATTAATAGTATATAGCTTCTAATTGCAGGGGTAAAATCATCCAAAAAGTATCGATTTATCTGCCACCGGCTCCTTCTCCTCCTCGTCCCACTACAACTACAAATACATAACTCTCCGAGATCTAATGCTCGACTCCAACTTCCGCGGCGGAATCTCCGTCATCAATTCCCTCCGAACAAACATCGACAACTACTACCTCACACATGTCACCACCACCGAAATCTTCGTCCAAGCTGGCCACGAAACCTACATCCGCAACTCCTTCCTCGGCCAACACATCACTGCCGGCGTCGATCCCGGCGAGCGCAACTTCTCCGCCACCACAATCGACCTCGCCGGAAACGATAATGACAACTTCTCCGCCACTGCAACCCCTTTTGGACGATTTTACCCCTATAATTAGAGGTTATTTATTGTTAATCCTTGAATTGAAAAAAGGTTGAAACCACAATCCTCGAATTGACAAAAAACAAACCACATGGTTGTATTTGCAAAAGCATGAAACCGCATGGGGTTTTTTTGGAATTTGCCCTAATATTATTGGTGTCCTCTCAAAAAAAAGTATCGATGTCCTCCAAAAATAAAATATTATTGGTGTCAAATACTAATACAAAGTATCGTTAGCTTTAACTATTAGTTAGAGTTTTAAGTTTAGTTTAATCGGTTAACAATCATTATATGATAGCTTCTCAGATCGAAACGTCATGAGTTTGAGTCTTAACAACTTCAATTGTTATTGAATTAAAAGTATATTGTGGAATGAGTTTGTGTTATACACATTATAAAAGTGTTGTTGGTCTTCACTAGCATTTAGTAAAATACAACTATAGTTAAAAACTTACTCTTAGTTATATAGGTCATGGAGCGTAATTGGTTCTTTTAACCGGGATTCATAACGTGTCTACTGTGTAAACCAAGAAAATGGTCTTTGTGCAATCTCCATCTCCCTTCATTTAATACACCTTTGTTTTAAATTATTTAAATTTTTTAACTTGTTCTGATTTGGGGATTTTCTACAAGGCTCCGGGTGTTTGAAACACCTGGAGCCCAAGAGTATTTCTCTCTGATTTGACCGTTTAAAACAACTTTCACACAGTGAAGAGTGACATTTGATCCACTGTTTGGAATTTGACTTTCCAAATATGAAAAGGGTTCTAAACTTTGGGAAGAAGTAATATAAACAATAAAATACATGGATTGGTTTGGGTCCTCCGGTGACAATTGAAAACACACATGCCCAATACCGTTTCATGTAAACTATATATTTCACTGGAAAACTTTGGTCGTCTGTGGAAAGGACAGGTTTAAATATGCTCTCTACTACAAAGGAACAAAAAAATGAGGGACGTGTTGGGGGAGGATTTGCACTGCCTGTAGGTTGTTCTTGACCACCTCCATTACCTTCAGGTTGTTCTTGACCACCTACATTGCCTTCAGCTTGATGGATCTCTGGGTCAACAGGATTTGGATTGACTATTCCAAGCTCAACTTCTGCCATGGTCAAAACTCAAAACAACTCAAGAAAAGAGAGATGTAGATAGAAATAGAGAACAAGAACTCACTTTGGAAGAAGTAATATAAACAATATGGTTTGGTTTGGGTCCTCATGAGTTCTTGTTATCTACATCTCTCTTTTCTTGAGTTCTTTTGAGTTTTGGCCATGGTAGAAGTTAAGCTTGGAATAGTCAATCCAAATCCTGTTGACCCAAAGATCCATCAAGCTGAAAGGAATATAGGTGGTCAAGAACAACCTGAAGGTAATGGAGGTGGTCAAGAATAACCTGCAAGCAATGCAAATCCTCCCCCCTCTCTCCCAACGCGTCCCTCATTTGTCTGTTCCATTGTAATAGAGAGCATATTTAAACCTATCCTTCCTACAGACGACCAAAGTTTCTTAGTGGAATATATAGTTTACGATTACAATATCGTGAAATGGTATTGGGCAGGTGTGTTTTCCATTGTCACAAATCTCATCCGGTCCTTTGTTTTTCTGATAACAAACATGAATTTTCACGGACTTCCAAGAAATACTAATATTGGGATGGGAGTCGGGTCTTTTGGAGTCCACACATAATATCTTATCTTGTGTTTCATTATGTACGATTTTGAGACTCCAAGACCAGGGAGATTTCAAGCCATTTTGGCCAATGTGGAGCATGAGGATGGGTGGGTTGTCATATTTGAAGTTGCGATGGAGGTTTTATTTTTTGGGGAGTTCTGCCAATATATGGATGCTAATTACGGGTTTTGTTTTGGGGCTGAATTGCATTTTTCTCTCGATTATCACAAGAACAATGAGTTTCACACCCATCCCACTCTTGGCTGGTTGCTTAATATCTCTTGGATTTTCTATGGTAAATTTCATGGGACATGCAGTAGGGCCTGTTTTCTCGGTCATAATGTGTTTCCTGAGGATGTTTCTGGAGTGGAGGGACCTTAAAGCAAAGAAGACACCTTACAGTGTAGTTGGAGTATATGGTCCCCAAGTTGCCCAATAGACAGACATGTTCTTATCTATTTAGTGTTTTAATTGAAAATACTATGACCCACTTTTTTTTTCCATGTTTATTATTGCATGGGATAAATCCAGCCATGGGTTTACCAAAATTGGCGTAGTAAAAGACCAATATACCCTTACCCATTTTAAACTTTAATCAAACCAAACCAAACCAAACTACTTTCCACCCAATACCTTCATCAATTTCAAAAACCAAATCACACCACCATATTCTGGCGATCAAGATTCTCCAGCACCACTATTTATTCCAGCGAACCACAATCGTTTTCGGCAAAAATATTTTTCGGCGAGTAGATTTACGGAATTTAAGTCATGTCGGGAAGATGAATCAACGGAAAAAGACAAAATCGGGTTTAAGTTGATAATCGGGTTTAAGTTGATAATCTGGTACATAATTCGGATTTAAGTTGATAATAATCGACGTTAAAAAAAACTATTTTACTTAAGACTCATGAAACATGAGCCTCACCATGCGGTAGAGCGCATGAGCATTGAGCCTCTCCACATGGTGGGGCGTATGATCCACGAGCCTCACCATGTGGTGGGGCGCATGAGCCACGAGCCTCACCATGTGGAGTGGCTCAATGTTCATGCGCCCCACCACATGGTGAGGCTCATGATTCATATGCCCCATCGTGTGGTGAGGCTCATTATTCACGAGGCATGCAAATATTTTAAGATTAATCATTATTTTTTAACATTTTTAGTATGGACTTTTTGACTGAAGAATTATTTCCGAAATATCATGACGCTCTAGTGTGGGTTCAAAGTAAAGCAATTTCTTTAAGATTTGAGCTTGTCGTACATTCCCATAAACCAGATGGGAGAAAATATTGTGTTGTGCACGGGGTGTGAAATACAAACAGAAGTTAAAAAATCCGGGAAAACCTATGAGGCAAAATACACATACTCAATATTGTGGATGCCTTTTTAGAATAAGAATTGTATCAATGAGAGATGGAAGCGGTTTGGTGCATGTTACATTAAACAATCATGTTTATGGACAACTTCCAGGGTTGAATTCAAATGTCATGGCTTTGTTACCGAAGATCGAGGGAGCCATTGAAATTGATCAATTTAGACCGATTGTGATGAGTAACTTCAGTTACAAAATAATTGCAAAGATTTTAGCTGACAGGTTGGCGGCTGTTGCGACTAAAATTGTTTCGAATCATCAATTTGGCTTTATTCCAGGTCGGAATATTCATAATTGTATAGCAGCGGCTTCAGAAGGGGTGAATCTTTTAGGGAAGCGTTGTTATGGAGGGAATTTAGCTTTCAAAATTGATATCAAAAAGGCTTTCGACACCCTTGACTGGAACTTTCTCTTATCGGTTATGGATGCCTTTGGATTCTCTTTAACGTTCCGGGATCGGATCTTAAACATCTTATCTTCAGCTCGCATTTCAGTTCATCTTAATGGAAATTCTCATGGTTATTTTGGTTGCTCACGTGGGGTTCGACAGGGTGATCCGCTTTCTCCCCTTCTGTTTGGTATTGCTGAGGATTTCCTTAGTCGAAGTCTAACTTTGCTAGTTTCAACGGGCAAGCTTGTTCCTATGAGTTACTCCTCGGTTTCAAATTTTCCCACTCATTTGCTTTACGCGGATGATGTTCTTCTGTTTTGCAAGGCTACTCGTCGTAACGTTGTAGAAATTAATAAAATGTTTGATCGTTACGGTAATATCTCCGGGCAGCGGGTGAATTGGCAAAAGTCAGAGATTTGTTTCGGCGATTGTGTTACAGAAACAAGAGCAGCAGAATTAGCTTCTTTAGTAGGTGTGCGCATCGGTATTTTGCCTTTCCGTTATCTGGGTGTTCCTTTATTTAAAGGGGCACCAAAAGCTATTCTCCTCCGCCCTATTGCAGACAAAATTCTCTCTAAATTCTCCACTTGGAAAGGCAAATCTTTATCGTTAGCCGGGCGAGTGACTTTGGTTAATTCCGTTTTGGTGAGTTCTTTCATTCACTCCTTTGCAGTTTATAAATGGCCTATTTCTCTTTTACATCGGATGACTCGTTGTATGAGAAACTTTATATGGACTGGTTCTATTGATGAGCGTAAACTTGTTTCGGTCCCCTGGAAAACTTGTTGTCTTCCGGTCAAGTATGGTGGACTGGGCGTTAAGAATCTCCATCTCCTTAACTCAGCTTTGTTGGGGAAAATGGCATGGAACGTTCTAACGGAGGCTGATTGGATTGCGTCTCTTCTTCGAACGCGCTTTCTTTACAAGAGTGGGCTGCCTAAATTGATTCTTGTTAATTCTAGCATTTGGTTATCGTTAAAATCAGTCTACTTAGAATTGCGAGATCAGTGTAGGTGGTGGATTGGTGCTAGCTCAAAGCTTTACTTTTATACAGATAATTGGATTTCTCCTTGTGTGGGAGAGCAGCTGAGTATTCCAATTTCAGAATTGCGAAAGAAGAGTACAAAGGTTGATGATTGTTTGTTTGATGATTGGATTTTGCCCGAGATTGTTTCAACAGATGTTGGTAGGGCTGTTTTAGATATCAAACGGAGTGGAGATACTTTTGATGTCTGCGCTTGGACAGGTGCGGTTTCGGGTAAATTTTCTGTGAAAGATTTCTGCAACTCCAAAATTCAGCCTCATCATTGTTCAACTTGGAGCAAGGAGCTCTGGCGTCCTTGCATTCCCCCATCTCGTTCTCTCAGTTGTTGGCGTATTCTTTTAGGCTACATCCCGACACTTGATGTTCTTCAGCAGCGACATCTCTTTTACGTCTCTCGATGTGCTCTTTGTAAATCTGAATCGGAGAGTTTTCCTCATCTTTTTCTGCATTGTCCCATTGCTGCCACTCTTTGGCAGAGTATCTCTTTGCTGTTTGGGGAAACTATTAATAGAAGTGGTTCGGTGCTTAATCTTTTCACCTCGGCTTTATCTATCACTATGAGTTCTCAACTTCGAAATTTATGGATCGCTGCAATTGTTAATTGTTTTTGGCTGATTTGGAGGCTTAGGAATAAGGCGGTTTTTGACGATGATCCTCCTCGGATTCATGTTGCCCTTCGAAATCTTTGGCAGAGTTTGCGAGATGCAAACCTTTTGAACACAGGTCGTATGATTAATACGGTTCAAGAGAGAAAGGTTTTTACTGAGCTCAGAATCAATGGTCACCTTCCTCGTGCTCCTCGTATCATCTCGGTTCTTTGGAAGTCTCCAACAGTCGGTTGGATGAAAGCGAATACTGATGGGGCTTTATCAGGATCTCCTAGTCTTGGTGGTGCTGGAGGAATTTTTCGAAACTATAGGGGTTTTCCAAACGGTTGTTTTGCTTTCCCCGTTGGCGAGCAGTTTGCCCATATCGCTGAGTTACGTGCTGCAATTATGGCAATTTATATTGCCCGGGATAAAGGTTGGAATAACCTGTGGTTGGAATGCGACTCTTCTTATGTTGTTTCCCTCTTCAGAGCTCGATCTTGGGACGTCCCGTGGTCAGTTCGATCTGATTGGATTCGTTGTCTCCAGATGCTTTCTTCCATGAATTTTGTGGTTTCTCATATTTTCCGGGAGGGCAATGGTGTGGCGGACGCTCTTTCGAAGTATGGTCAAACGTGCTCTATTTTTGCTTGGTGGCATTCATGTCCTACTTTCTGTGGTACTTTGGTCTCAGATGATTTGTCTGGAAAAGATCACTTTCGCTTTTGTTAATTTGCTCTTGTTTGTTTTGCTGTTTTTTCCTTTCTTTGTGCTCTCTTGAGTCCTGGTGCTCTTTTCTTTTGTTTCGGAGGTGCCAACCTAGTTGGGATGTCCGTTCTTAAGGAATCACCTTGCCTCCGCCTCTTAATAATATATCATGCATTGCCAGTATACATAGTGGGTTATCGACAAATTAGTAAATTGAGTCCTGGTTCAAAAGCAATTATTAAAAATATGCGTCACGCTTACATGAAGCCGGCTTCGATGTTACATTCCATTCGGAAACACTATCCAAACGATAATACCAACCCTGGGTTGATCTGTTTACACGAGAACTGAGGGATAATCAACGGGGGAATATTTCTAGGCAAATGTTTAACACAGTAATATTCTTCAAATGATTAGAATCAAATCCCTCTTACGAGATATTTCGTACTAATCCATTCTCGCTGGTGGAAACCTGGGAGCATAATTTCATATCTGTTGATGTCCTTCGAAGGCATAGTGCATTCATAAACAATTTTTGTGAATACAATGATATGACGAGAAACAGATCTAACGCTCTATGGAAGATCCTTCCGGAGGATTATCTAAGAGAAGTCGACTATTACACCGAAATTTATGAAGCAGTGCAAAGTGCTTTGCCCGAACTAACTAAAGAAGAACGAGATTAGAGAGATTACGAGCAGTATCTTGCAAGTAGGGATTCGGACGATGACATGAATTTATCGCCAAACCATGAGGCAATTAATCGCGGAAATTGGTAAAGATATGCTCCTACCTTATTTATATTTTCTGTGTAATCCCTAGTTTCAGGTTCGGTGCACGGTTTAATATAATTCGCTAATTTGATTTCAATTTCGTCATTGTATGATATTTTAGGTTACTTAATGTAATTTGATTTGATTTTAATGTTAAAGTTTAATTTTAAATGTTAGGGATAGGGTTAGGGTAGGAACTCATGAATAATGAGCATCGCCACAAGGTGGGGCGCATGAACATTGAGCCCCACCATAAGGTGAGGCTCATGATCGATGCGCTTCACCTTGTGGAGGGGATATGGGGGCACACCTCTTTTTTAGCTAAACCCGGTTAAAATTACATTTAAACCTCTTTAAAGTAATACTCTCTTTAAAGTAATACTCTTAGAACCGGAAAAAAATATTACTTTATCAAATTTATTACTTTATCGATAATGAACACTGATGAAGAGACTGTCCTAAACCGGACAATAGCAATAGAATCAACTACGGATGAACAAATTTTTGAGTCGGTAATAAATATTGGTGAAAGACTGATCTTGAACCAGACGATAGCAATGTCATCCCAAGCTTGTCATCAAAGAAAGCAGTTCAAGCAATCAACACTTTGAACTACTTGTTACAACACGAGCAAAACATACCAAGAGTTATTTATGCTTTACGTAAAGTCAATGATGATGTTAATTTTAGCTTTGGTAGAAAGAAGAAACAAGATATTATATATTCATATTTAAAAAAAAAAAATGAATTTTGTAACTCATACATATTATATATACGTATAATTCTGGAATTATTACTTTACATATTACTTAGGTCCTTCAGAACTTTCAAATTTTTTATTATCTTATGCTTTTAGCGAGAATATTACTTTACGACATTAGCCCAAGTTGGGACCGACGAAATTTATTACTTAAACGAGGTTATTACTTTATCGAATATTACTTCATCGAGGTTTAACTGTATCTTCAAATAATATCTTTTAAATTATCTTTCAAATAATTTTTTATCATTTGTTAAACAATAAATATTGAAACTAGTTTCTTTTAGTCCCTCGTACTTTTCTTTTATTCTCTGATAAGCCTCTACTAGCCATGTCATTTGGTTTCGGCACTCCATCTCGGTGTCATCCTGTTCCACTATCGGAGCAAAACCTGATTGTGGTTGTGGAGAGTACTAATTCACTCGAGAAAGATAAAGCAACAAGAGGTAATTAACCCGATTTCTCTATTCAAATATATATTTTCTTTTTCCAAAGGAAAAAGTTTGTTCAAATATATTATGTTTACAATAATGAAATAATTCAATAAGACTTAGAATTCAAATATTCTCTTGCTTTTTATTTTCACTTGTTCTATTGTAAATTTGTAGCAACACCATTGTATTATGATGATCCGGTACAGTTACCCCAAACTCTCAATCAATTATAATTTGTACAAAAGTCTAACTTGTGGATAAGCACCCGAAAAATATTTTTACGCGTCATTTTATTTAAATTTACTTCAATGATAATTTGTCCCCCTCTTCAGCAATCGAAGCAAAAAAAGCCAACAATAGTTTCATTGAATTCCAATGGTTCATCACAGAGTTTCCGGCATCCTTATGATCGGCCGCCAACATGAAAAGAAATTGTAATTTTGGTGGGACTTAGCTTAGTAGTTATAGGACTTGTCGTTGCAATATTTTATGATGTTACTGACATGTAACCAAATTGAAGGGAATGACTAAGGTTCAACAAATCCTTTTTTTTCTGTTTTATGTTGTGTGCTCCTTTTTTTTATATATGAATCTCTAACATTTGTTTTATCTGTGTTAAGTTACAATTGTTGTTGTTCATTAGTGATTTTGTGAATCTTTGAGCTTGATAAAAAGAGTGTCTATCTGGAAAAAAGGAAAAAACATTTCTTCACAGATGTGCAAGCATTTTATTTAATGTTCTCGGTAATCTGCATCCTTTCACCACCCCTACTATATATGAGCGTTTTCGGGCCTTCCAACTTGAAAACAACTTTATTGAATGAAATCTAGATTTACATTAAACTCCAATGAAGAATTGGAGAAGAAGAAGAAGAAGAAGAAGAAGCTGAATAATTTCAGGTAAATATTAACTTAAAATTGAGAAATACTAGGTTCGATCACATGACACGATGTAAAATTGCCACATTTTTTAGCGTTAACGTTGAGCTTAGTACATCACTGTTGGCGAAAAAGACCTACGTGCTTTTTAGGGCAAGTGTACCCATCGCTCAAGTAATAAAGTGAGTATTTTAGACTCGGATTATCGTACCCAAGGGATCGGGCGAAGCTAAAGCTACTAACTTTCAGTCTCAAAGATCTAATAAAGTCACAAGTAATGGTTTTTGAGTGATTAAAACTATGAATATATAAAGCAGGGTATAATAACAACAATATTTAAAGGCACACAGGCTACAAGTGGCCGGATCTGGATCATAGGCTACTGGATCTGGGTTTCTGGTAATAGCAAAGACTATTCTAACAGTAAAGACTTGGTTTTTCCCACAAATATCTCTTCCTAGCTCGTTTCCAAGCCTAGGAGTTGATAACTTAGTAGATCTAGCATAGTTATTTGGTCTAGATCTACTAAGGAATGTGTTGTCTTAGGGATTTACTAAAAAGTTTCCTTAAATAGTAAATAACCAACATACAAATATAGCAAGATTTCTCTAGACTACAAAAGCATGCATCTTTAGATCTAATCCGTATAGTAAACCACAAGATAGCTCATTTCTAAGCTCCACTAATGATTTTAGGAGGTTTGTTTGCAACCAATCCTCACCCGAAGCATAGATCTAAGAAAACCAAAGCTAGAATAACATTACCATAAGTATAAACCTTTTCCTACGCCACGATCCTTCACCTTTCACTCGCGGCCCATGTTAAAAGACTACTCACACATCAAGAGTGAGTTCATTGTCTCCATGGAAATGTAAAAACTAAAGCTTGAAAACATTAATCTAAAGGAAGAAGAAGAGATTCGGATTTCAAAGTTGTAAAAACAACTTTGAAAGACTAAAGAAATATTACTATAAATGGAACTAAGTAAAAAAAAAAGTTGTTGCAAAGTTAAAAGTTGACTAACATAAAAATAGTGTTATATCATAAAGCATACTACACACTTCACCACACAAAAGCAAAAGAAAACATTGCCTTATATAGGGAGACAAGGGTGGCAACCCTAAAAAGGCAAAAAGACTAAAATGACCCTTAAAGTTTAGGTCACAAATACCCTTAAAAACAGAAATGAAAATATTCAAATTGTTGATAGAAATAACAGAATTGCCATTAGGGCTAGGTGGCATTCCACCCCTTCAAGACTTCTTGCACAGCCTCCTCCGCTACTCGGCCGCAGCCTGCATCAAACACTGCCTGGTTCACAGCCTTTGCGCTTCTGCAGTCCGAAAGCAGCCTACACAGCTCCAATTCGCTTACAAGGCCTCCAATGCCTAGATTCACCTTTTGTTTGCAATATTAAGCGAAATCTGCACTAAACCTTTATGAGCAAGACTTTCAAGGATAAAAACATGCAAGAATAGAAGCTAAAAAGAGTGGAAAACTACGTAAATATTAGGCCTATCAATCACGTAATGAAAAAGGACACGACACGTAATGGCACACCGATTTTTTCTGGTCGGGTTTGTGTGGGTAAAGAAATCGACCGACATTCCTGTCAAATTGACAGACTAACGTTTCTTCTCAAACTAAATTAATCGTCATTTCCTCTCAAACTGATTTACGATCGTCATTTCCTCTCAAATAAACCGATTTTTAGGGTAATAGATGTTATATAATGAAATTATGGATATATGGTTTAATGCTAACTTACAAATCTAAAAAGGCATAACACATTTGAAATAACACAGTACATTTTTAAAACTAATATTATTATATGCATAGAGTTAAATTATTATATGTGCGACCCGCGAACTCGACATGAACAGCCAAATATATGTTAACACGATTATATATGACACAAAGTTTTTGGATCGGGTTAAGGTTGAGAGTTTTGACACGAACCTAAAATTGATACGATACGAAACTCGAAATTGACTGGTCTACCTATATATAGGAAAGGTTACAACACAATTAGTTGTACATGACATAATAATTTTCCTAACTTCTGTATTTGGCATAAAAAAAATGATATTACTCATCTAATTATCCAACTATATATGACCAAACACTAAGTAAATTTGTTTATCCTTGTCAAAATAATTTTTTCTTACTTATTCTCTGTTAAATCTAGTAATGTCAATTGGTTTGGATTCTCCGTCAGGATGTCCTCTTCATCCGCTACCGGAGCAAAACGTAGTTGTAGTCGTGCAAAGCCCTAATTTACCCGAGCAAAATATAGCTACAAGAGGTAATGAACTCGGTTTCTCTATTCAGATATATTATCTAACAATGATGAAATGAATTAATTCAATAGTAAACTGTAATTTAAGAACATTGATTAATTTGAAGATAGTTTGAACTTGAAAAATATTCTCATGATCTATCTTTTCACTTGTTTTGTCTTAAATTTGTAACAGAGTCATTCTCTTTTTGTTGGACAAGTCATCCGTCAGAGTTACCGCGATCCTTCTGTGAACTTCTAGTAAATCTCCTAACTTTTATATTTGGCATAACTACTATTATGCTTATCTATACATTTATCTTTTTTTCAGATTTGCCATAAGTCTAATCGATAATAGATGTGTATGTAGAAATGTACGAAAGTTTTAAGTTTTCCCAATTTTTCTCTTTGTTTTTTACTTCTACTTTGCTATCTTTATTTAGTTAACTAGTTTTTTCTGCTTAAATTCACTTTTAAATTTCTAGCATTATTGGAGAAAAACATAATTGTAGTTGTGGAGATGAATAAAAGCCCATACAAATCAGCTGAAGTCAACCTAGCTAATCCCCAACAAGGCCCATTTCCTTTTCAACAGGCCCATTAAAATAGTAGAGGTTGAAGAGCTGTGTTGTATATAAACTGAGGTTAACATTTATATATTTATGCTTATCTATTATGTATTTGAATTTCGTTTCAATTCTATAAAATCCAGATTAATTCGGAAAGCAAAGCCACACAATTGCTAAAGTGGCCAATATGCATATCGTTGTCAACTTTAGAAACGATAGGGATAAGATGCAAAAATTGCCCTTTACCATTGATACATAAAAGCAATAGTACCCCAAACATACGTCAGAAACGATACAATCGATGGTCTAACGTTGATCATTTGGTTCACTTATAAATAGTACTAACAGATGTATTTTCTCGGTTAAGTTTTCTGTTTTCATTCATATGTCGCTACTATATAATATCATTAACATAGTATCCACAAATAAATGTTGACAGATCCTAAACCACTGCTCCCTAAT
The DNA here is from genome assembly GCA_028411795.1 of Euphorbia peplus. Taxonomy (NCBI): domain Eukaryota; kingdom Viridiplantae; phylum Streptophyta; class Magnoliopsida; order Malpighiales; family Euphorbiaceae; genus Euphorbia; species Euphorbia peplus. The sequence goes on from CP110837.1 coordinate 29,016,619, forward strand.
TGCAGTTTGGTAATTTCTAACACAACTACATGAACAACGTCTAACGTAATAACACGATACACCACAAAAAAAGTTGAAAGGCTTACATTTACAGAGTGACAGTAGCAGAAACAAAAATGCTCTCTAGTTCGAAGGTTGAAAAATAAAAACCTCCCACTCGGAACTGCTCTGAGTTTGTCTCAAAAATAAACAGACCATTTTGCACAATGCGCAAAAGTAAATCACAAATTCCCAGTGCTAGAATTAGAAGGACCGACAGTACTACTAGATTTTTTCCTACACGGCTTATACGGCCTAGTGCGCCCGAGCCCTTTTTTCACCTTCCGGTAGAATATCCAATTCAGGTTTGATCTTCTAATGGCATCCTGACCACCAAGCTTATGACCAAATGGATTACGGGCAACATATTTTTGAACATTTGGAGCCTCGGCTAGTTTTTCAAGATATACACGAAGGTCGCCTCCCGGTCATGCTCAAAACACGAAAGCAAGATCAGCATTGATATGTTTGATTAACAAGTTCTGCACCTTTTATTGCACAATAAAATGCAAAAGACTGGACAATTTGAACATAAAAAATACCATTTTTAATTACCTAATGAGCAATCTCCAGGTTTCTTGTACAGAGTACGACTTGGGAAATATGGCAGTATTATCCTAAACAGTGAAGATTATCACATTCAATGAAACAAAGAACGGTATTAGAATAATATTTGATAAATATATCTAAAAATAATAAAAATATACAAAGGAAAACGGCTTATGGTACGTACTGGATTGCACAAAGCCTTGTACGTACGGTTAATCATCTAGCAGTGACGTATTAGATGCATCATAATCTCCCTTATTCCAAGGAAGACCGTGCTCGAGTTTTTCATAATTTGTTCAGTCTCTTCAAAACCAGGGGCTTGTTACTATTTTCCAAAGTTGTACGTCGCGAATTGGTACATTTGGATAGATCCTGCGTGAAAAACGACGACAAATTACAAAAGATGCACAACAATAGCAATTTCATAGTTGAGAGACGACATGGTTTTGATGCATATGGATACAGATACGGAAAACGGGAGTTTAGAAACATGAGATACGAGTACGGCGGGATACGCCAAATTATATGTAATGAAAGTTTTACAAGATGCATAAATATGTAAACAATAAAATCTTACTCACATTTCTCATCATATGTTTCCTTAAACTTGGGCATTTTAATTTGGTTGGGCCTTATGTATTTAAGAGGCCCGTTTGGTCAGGTTCGGTACAACAAATAAAAGTGTGTGTATCTAAACAAACAATTATTTTATTATTTCTAAGTATATTGGTAGCTTTTTTTTATTCAAATTAACCATAGTGAATATTGTTGTTATTAACCATTATCTCTCTAATTAAATCCAGCATTTCTAAAAACAAAAGGATGTGAAAATAGCTTTTGTTAAAGCACCCAAGTTTGATGATAGTGATACATACAGTAAAGTTATTTGAGGTAAGATATCATTATCAATATGAGTAAGAACTCTCATATAGGGGTGGCAATGGGGCGGGGAATACCCATGCCCAATAGGTCCCCCCCATTAGGGTCGGGGAATACCCATTACCCATCATTATAGGGTCGGGGATGGTAAGAAAAAGTATTCCGTTTTCCGGGGATGGGTCGGGGATGGTAATAGTTATTCCCGCCCCATGGGGATCCCCAACACATTACCGTTAGGCTAACCCATGGGGATATCCATGGGTATACCCATTAATATATATTTTTTGTAATTATAGATATATATTGTTATGTAAGTTCTCAAAATATCCTAATTAGACATTTAAATTTAATTATTTTAATATGTTAAATAAATCTAATTAGGCAATCAACTAGTAAAATAAAACCCTATTAATCTCTCTATATATATTTTCCCAATTCCACTCCACTGCCGCACAAAAAAGAAAGAGGCTTGATCATTCTCCAGCAAACAAGTACCATCCTCCGTTAGCAGGTAATTAAGTTATGCTTTATTGAGTGTATTATATGTTAGGGTTTATAAATTAGGGTTTATAGTTATAAATAAAGATTTGAATGGACCACTTATAGTTCTTTATTTTATGTTATAATCTAATTATTTGTATATATATGTTTTCTATTTATATTTCAGTTCGTAAGAATTATAATAGGATTTTAGAGTACATTATATATTCTTATTCCTTAATTTGTTTTGTTTTGTTCTACAAGAACCTGTTGAATCCGATTGCATCATATTAATCGGTTTTGGGTAAAAAAAATTATAATAGGATTTAGTTGTACAAGTTTATTAAGAAAGTGAATGGTGATGGTGTAATAGTTTTCTCAAGCTTTGATTAATATAATTTGTTGTTTAATGTAGCTAAAATGGAACCAGTGAATGGTGATGGTGGAAATTTAGTCCAGAATTCTACACAAGTTGAAGGTTCTCAACAAGCTATTGGCGCTAGTGTACCAACAACACAAGTTCAAGATCCTAAAAGTGTAAATGCACAAGAAGTTAATTTGGTGAACAAACGCCCTTTAAAATCGGTTGTGTGGAACCACTTCAAGAAGCAAAAAATAGGTGCAGCATGGAAAGCAGTGTGCAACTATTGTGGTAAAAAACTTGGAGCAAACCCTACTGATGGTACTACTCATTTGCGAACTCATTTTGAAAGATGCGCGGCTGAAAAGAATCATGACATAAGACAAGCAGTTTTAAAACCTAAAACTGATGGTAATGGCAAGGTAACACTGAAGGCTTATTCCTATAATGAGGAATTATCGAGAACAAAGCTAGCTACAATGATTATTGCGCATGAGTATCCTCTGAGTTTGGTTGACCATTGGGCATTCCGTGACTTTGTTGAATCCCTTCAACCATTATTCAAAGTTGTCTCTCGAAATACAATTAGAAGTGACGTGATAAAGATATTTGAACATGAAAAATCAAGAACATTGGCAACTTTTGAGAAAAATTCAAGTAGATTTGCCATTACAACGGATATGTGGACGGCAAGCAATCAAGACAAAGGATATATGGTTATCACTGCACATTTTGTTGATGACTCTTGGAAGATGCAAAGTCGAATTATAAGGTAAGAGTTATTTTCAATTTTTTACATTTTTAATTATTATTTTTATCTTTGTACGTAAATTTATATATAACGCTTTTGTAATTTATTTGAATAGGTTTGTACATGTGCCATGTCCACATACTGCTGAAGTACTTTGTGATGTGCTTGTTCATAGTTTGGTGGAGTGGAATATTGAGAGAAAAGTGTCAACATTCACATTGGACAATTGCTCAACAAATGATAAATTGGTAAATTTAATTTTGAAAAAAGTTCCTAGTAAGAATTTCTTGTTGGGTGGAAAACTGATGCATATGCGTTGTTGTGCTCATATTTTAAACTTAATTGTGAAAGAGGGTTTGACTATTATTGATAGTGCTATTGAAAAAGTTCACCAAAGTGTTGTTTTTTGGACCGCCACACCTAAAAGATGTGAGAAGTTTGAAGAAACTGTACGCTTGCTAAAAGTTCCTTATAATAGGAAGCTAGTTTTAGATTGCAGGACTAGATGGAATTCTACGTACCTGATGCTTAGTGTTGCTCTCTTATATAAGGATGCTTTTAATCGGTTGTTTTTGCTAGAGCCTTTTTATCAATGTGTGCCGCTTGAAGAAGAATGGGAATTGGCCAAAAAATTTTGTGACAGACTAGGTTTATTCCATTCCATCACTGAGTTATTTTCTGGGACCAATTATCCTACTGCTAACCTTTATTTTCCCAAAATTTGTGAGGTCAAATTGGCTTTGAGTGAATGGCTAGTGTGTGGTGAACCTTGTATTGAGGAAATTGCATCAAAAATGATTGAAAAGTTTGAAAAATATTGGTCCCAAATTCATGGCATTATGGCAGTGGCAATAGTTTTGGATCCTAGATTCAAATTGATGTTGTTGGAGTTTTATTTCCCTCGTCTATTTGGTGCTCAAGCAAAAGATGAAATACAAAAGGTTAAGGATCTTTGTTTTGAACTATTATTTGAGTATTCAGAGAAAGCAAAACTACTAGCATTTAATAGTTCTCAATCTTCTTCTATATTGACACAATCTTCAAACACTCAAGAAGATCATTTGAGTCAATTTGACATGTTTGTTGCTTCTCATGGGTGCCAAAAAGAGAATAATGTTAAAATAGAATTGGATCTTTATTTGCAAGAGGGGGTAATTCCAAGAACCATTGATTTTGATATTTTAAGCTGGTGGAAAAATGCGTATGGATACCCTACATTGAAGTTATTGGCTAGAGATATATTGGCTATTCCTGTATCTACTGTGGCTTCTGAATCGGCTTTTAGTACAAGTGGAAGGTTTATAAGCCCACATCGTAGTAAGCTTACTCCTGAGCTTCTAGAGGCATTTGTTTGTGCACAAAATTGGATATGGAATGACAGAAAAGGTATTGAATATTTTATTTATTTATTTTGTAATTTTAAATTTCATCATACATCTCTATTATAACTATTTGACATTATTGGTCACTGATATAGGTTCAACTAGAGATCATCCTCATTTTCAACCATTTCACGAGGAGATAATAGATGAAGAGGTATTTTTTTACAACTTGGCGAATTCTTCTTTTATATATAATTTTCAAATGCCATATGTTGACTAAATTAGTTTTTCAAAATTTAATATCGTAGGGAAAATCTACTATGAACACCAATGAAGTGGAAGATTTGACTCGTTGAATTGATTAATGGAGCAACGAGGAACGCAAACTTTTTTTGTTTTGGAACGGGCAAACTTTATGTTTATTTAATATTTCAATTAGATATTTATTTTTGTTCGGATATTTTATTGTTATATGTTTTAATAATTATTTTTGTTATGAATGATTTTGTTTTATTTATTGTATGATATTTAAAAAAAATATATATTTACGGAATCGAATACGTTTGATATTGGTTTTATTAAATTACAAAATGGGTCGGGTATCCCCATGGATATAACCGTTACCCATTGGGGCGGGGATGGGGATGATTTTATCCCTATTTCTCTTAATGGGTCGGGGATGGGGAATCCCCATTTATAATGAGGATGGGGATGGAATAGCTCGCCCCATCCCCTACCCGCCCCATTGCCATCCCTACTCTCATATAACTATATAATTGAACTATATGACTGAAATCGGCTTACCTTATGAGTCCATATGCGGCCAAAAACTTACGAGCACGAAGATGAAAGACCGACCTTCGAATGATTTGGTAGTTATATAGTATCGCATTGGTGTTGCCTCTACATAAAAGAATTTGATCCCCTATGAACACTTTATAATATCTCTGCTTGTAATTTATTTAAAAATAATCTAGAAAGAAAAATAATTATGTCATAAGATCATCATATATTAGAAAAAGAATCTAAGAAAAAGAGTATCCGAACTAGGGACAAATTATTTCCATAAAAAAATAGAGATAAATTATTAATATCGATTTAAGATCGATTTATATCTATTATTTGATGTAAAACAATTCTTTTTAAAGATACAAAGACTAATTTTTATAAAGTATTAGAAAATCTATAAGAAGGGCAATAATTCAACAATGAATAGAAACATAAAAAGTGAGATGAAACTCACATGATAATCGGTGTCAAGCATTTGGAAATAAGTGGAGAGGGATCTCACAAAAATGCAATATTTGTGGATGAAAAAAGAAAGAAAGTTGGGATCTTTTCTTTATTTATATAATAAAAGAAAAAAACTTATTAGTCCTTCTTTTTTCATTAATTCATTGTTTTCTCCTTATATTTTTGTAAGACATTCGTTAGTCCTCTTATTTTGTGTAACTTCAACACTTTTATCCTTCTACAGACTTTTAAAGAAAACTAAATGTACTATATAAATATATAAAGGACTAAACTCTTGAATAAAAGAACGATAAAGCTAAGGATGATATCGTAATTATTTTTAAAATATAGAAACCAAACATTGAATTTCAACGTAATGTTATCACTTATTCTAAAAATATTTATATGAAGAAGCAAATTGAATGGAGTTGTACTTTCAACTCACATCAACTTTCACTAACAAGAAAAAAAAAAGATCTCTCTATTTATCTATCTAATTGCTTAATTCTCAACCATTCAAGTGTTTTCCAAATTATAATTTGTGGGCCAATTTTATTAAACTTTTTCTATATGTTTTTTTAATCTAATTGAGTCATCATTTGGACTTCATTTCATTTTCTTTCTGTCTAAAAGCAAAATATAATTAAAGCTCTAATTATCATAAGAATAATAATTAATTAATTTATATATGTGAAGATAACTACACTATCCACTTAATAAAGCTTGATACTTTGCAATTAGAAATTAGGTGGAGTAAATTATAATTGTTTATATATGTGATAAGTATAAAAAGAAATATTATAGTTTTGTCGAAAAAGCTTTTGCCGATTTAAAAATTTGCAAATACATATATAAGGTTAATTTCTTCAGTATGCAATTTAATTTTCACTAAAATTCGGATGCATTCCAATGAAAGACTTTGCATTTGCCAATAGAAAATAAAATGTGTTTACAAACTCTTTAACCATGTGTACAGATGCATAAAATCATAAATTTTATTTTCGTACTTTGTTATTCTGCATGATAAAAATGCACCAAAGTTTTTCAATAGCGTCAACCAAATTGTCTCTATAAATTATACTTTTGTCTTTAGAAATCGACTCCATAATTAGCATAAAATATTAGAGCTATCCATTTCAGCATGCAATTAATGAAAAGTTAACCACAATAATCACACCTCTAAAGTGCACCTTAGAAAAGCTTAATTTCACATTAATAATTTTAATATCAGTAAGTTTGGTCGTGAAATTTAAAAAGACCTCACAATCTAGTCCCCTTGTTATCTTGATCAATCACAAAAATATTTAATTTTTTAATGTTGATTTAATTTAGCTTTCATATGTAAATATTTCTTAATTTTATGTGTATGATTGCATAATATGCTTGATGAGAGGGATCGATATAGTGGTTGATTCAATGAAATGGACCTTAGAGGAGGAAGATGTATTGTTTGTGGACCATAACATGTTTAGTTCCAAAAGTTAGCTTCTCCACTTGTGTTAAAGGTCTCTATTTGTGAAGGGGATGCATCAACGTATCATTGTTAGGCCCAAACTAGATTTATATATATTATATATAGTAAAAGATGTGAGGTGTTAGTAGTCATTGTGGAAAGAGACGTTAGGCACTAGTAGAGGGTTGAGGTTTTTTTAAGAACAAATGGGAAATCAGTCGGAAAACTATTGGGGGATGAGTAAGATTTTGAGCACCTAGTTGGAGAATGTTAGAGAATAATGTATAAAAGATGTTATTAGCCTTAACTATCATCTCAAGCTTTTAGTTCAAACGATTTAGTAATAGAGCCTACGCAGCTTCATTTACAACAATTTTACTCGTACGGTCGAAACCTTTAAGAATTAGTTAAAAACTACTCATAAAATTAGTTGGGAACAAGTCGTATTTGAGTTTTTAGGCGAAATTAGACAGCCTGATCAGTTAAGTCACATTCTTGAACTCTTAAGCGGGATCTAAATGTTCGGTTGGACTTCGTTTGTAGGTAATGAATCTAGATCAAAACAAATGTCTCACGAATTTAAAAAGTATCTGCATGTATTGAAAGCAGTTGTTACTTTAAGCGTCATTGACTCTCCGATAACATTTAGTTCATTTTTGTCTCCATCAATTCTATCTGTTGGATACATTCATTGCTTTTCTCACTCAATGACATCGCCTCCACAACAAATCATCTCATGTCTACTTAATTCTATCCTCAAACAACACACATCATATGTATAGAGTAACATCCTAACTCACTATCATATATAGATATTGTCATCTTTGACCCAAGTGTTAGAGTCCAAACCAAACATGACAGTATTTACATGGCATTGTATCAAGATAAAATAATTTTACTTTTTGCATGTGTTATTTTTATGGATACAATAAAGTGGATTCTAACAATAATAAATCTAGATCTCACCGTCATGTATATAATAAACATATATCCAATTAGTTTAGAGGTAATTAATAAACAGTAAAGTTTAGATTTAACCCGAGTGGTTGTGGTTATAGAATCGGTTTATCATAAAATTGACCCCAAATATAATTATTAGCAACAGTATCGGTTGATCCATACTGGAATCAAGACGAAATGCATATTCTTTCATAAAAACCAACTCCATTGCTCCAACCTCTAGAAACGGTTAATTTTAAAACAAAATCGACATGATTGAATCAAAAGCTTGAGTTGATAGTTAAAACCTAACAACGTTTATATCTTTTATACTAATCTCGGACTCACCTCCTTAATTACGTGAATGCTCCTTGACTCTGAAGCATGCACAACACAAGCTTAACCTACCATGTGTTTTTAACTAAACAAATACGAAGTTGCTAAGAATCGAACTTAGAACCTTTTACTCGCAAATATTTTGATGTCACGTTATTTAACCGATTGAACGAAAAGTTCCAGCTGATAATTAAGATCCAACATAATGTTTATATTAATCTGGGATAACCAACCCAATGAGGCGATACGTACTGAAGCACAATTTTGTACTAGTGCTTAAGAAACAGACTGTGATGTGATGAATTAATCTAATTTATAAGAAAAAGAAAAAGAAACTAGAGTGCAATTCATTATAATTCAAGTGGGCAAAAAGATGGGACCAACTAATTAAGCATGCCATTCATTTGTTGGGTGAAACTTAAACTCTTAATTTCTTAACTAAAAATAATATCTCTTCTCCAGTATCACTTTCTCAAAACAATGAAAGAGATGTTCACTAGATAATTGAATAAAAAGCAACTCTTTTGGCAAAAATATATCTAAACATTTCATTGATTTTGTGATATTTTCTTTTTCATTTTTAGCACTTTCTAATGTTAAGTTGTTGTTTGACACTTCTAATTTGAATTAACAAATTGATTTAATCAACTAATTATTAATTAGTTTAACATCTATATGCGGAATCCAAATGGGATATATTCCTTGATCATGCCCATCATTACTCTATGAAAGAATTGACAACACTTGTCATAAAATACCAAAAGAGTTGGTTTCGTGATGCTCTTAAATTCATTAGAGTCATTATAAAAAATGCTTTAGGATCGGATAAATTATATTATGGGCCTGACTGATAGTGCTACGGTCAGTAATTTTTGGATCATCGTGAGTTTGATCTATGTATCTTCTTCAGATATCTGAGAAATCTTTCTTTTTTTCTTCTTATATTAGTGGAGCTTCCTAATTCTCTCGTGTTGTTAGTAGTTGGGTTTTATCGTTTTGTTTCTATCCGGGCTCTTAGACCCCTCCGCTCTATCCAAAAATAATGAAAGATAAAGGCGATTGTTAGTTTTCATTATCATATTTGATTGTTAATTCAATTGATTCCACAATTTGGTTTTGAGACATTTTAGTCCAAAGGGTCGAATTCTGGCAACTTATATTGGACATAAAAACACATGATAGAGGATGAGTTTATGTTGTATACACTTCAAGTCGAAAAAGTATTGTGAAAATGAGAGTTTGTCAAATAGTAAAATAAAAAAATTTTATTGGCCTTAACTATACTTAATTATAAGTTTAAATTGTTAGTTTAGTTGGATCCATGGCATAGTACGATAGCCTCTTGAAATCGATTTAAAAGTTAAAATCAAACTAAATCGGATCATTAGAAGATTTTTAACCGAATCAGGCCTTACTTTTTATTACTAAAATTGAAATGTAACTAACTGAACTAGACTGATTTAGCAGTACTGAAAATTACTGAATTTGAGCAAATTTACAGAACTTAATTAAGGTGTAAAGAACAAAGCCTCATTCAAATAATGATCTATATATAAATAGAGTTAATTGTAATTTTATTAGCAGATAAATCTTCAAAATATTTTCTCTTCAAAAAATATAAATCTTCAAAATATTTTAAAAAAATTGAGAACATTTTTCTAATTTAAAAAATGTCGGTGTTGATAATATAGAAAATGTTAAATTATGAAGCTCATGACAATACCTTAAAATGTGGGCATTTAATAAAATGTCCTTTCAAATTAGGACAATTGTGTCGTGGCTTGTTAACTTATGTTTTGTATCGATCATACTTGTAAACGGCCTTGTGGGTTGCACATGTTTCCCTTGCTTTCTTCTTGGGGCAACTATTATTGATCGACTACTCTTTATCTAGAAAGAATTAAATTATTAATATTGATAAAAATAACTTTTTTTTTTTAAAGAAACATTGATAAAAATAAGTTATTATATTGTTAATAAAATGGTTAAAGAATGTGATTTTTTAATTGAAATAAAAGATAAATCATATACGATGATGAGCTCGAATTACAGGCCCGATCTGCAGATCCGTTGAAAGATAACCAGGTCTTGTATCTTTAAAACCGGTCGCTAATAAGAGTCAATATAAGTAATAAGACACTTACCTTTAACTTGAAAATTTTGAGATTTAAGTTCTCACTTCGTCGAAATTTAGCTTTCGTTAATAAATAATCTATAAATATCACTGAAATCATCATCGAGGTTTGTAGTTTGCGCTGACCTTGTGTATGGATAGATAAATCTACTTTTAACTAAATTTTTTGGTAACAAAAAAAATCGATCAAATACTTGCACGATAAAAGAACCCGATTATATAAGAGGCAACATGTAATCAAACCTTGAATTGATTCTATAAAAGATGGCAATCATTTATAACAAAATAGGTGATTTCTTGCATCTCTTTCCATATATGTAATTACTAGTCAGAGTAGCTAGGATCCACTTTTATCGCAGTTAAAAATACGGCTAGTTTAGTAACACTGTTATGTATGACACAACATATCATTATGTTAACATATATACAGATATTAGATCTGTAATTTTCAGCAACTATTCAGTATAATGCAAGCAAAAAATCAACATGTATAACATCAATAAAAGTCAATATATTAGATAAGCCAATATTAACAAAACCTAATTAATATTGTTAATTAATTGAATTGTTATAACAGTGTAAACTACAAATATTTTTAAGGGTTTAATTCACATGCCAAAACGTATAATTAAACCATCAAAATAATTAATTTCTCAAAGCTTTCTTAAAACTAATTACGTCCGTATGTATAATTAATTAGACTAATATTTTATATATATATATACAGCCAGGCTATGGTGAGGGAGTCCCTCACTCACTATTCTAAGGGAGTTTTAGCTTTAGGGATATTCTATGGTCACTTTGTTTTTCACAAAGTAACCATTACTTTGTTTTGTCAACCATTGGATCATGAGTTAAAAACTAATCCAATGATGAAAAAGACAAAGTATAGACAAAGTAAAGGAAAAACAAAGTGACCATAGCCTACACCTTAGCTTTAATCTAGTTACCAAACAAAATACACCCACCTAATTAATTTAATGAATTTAAAGTAATAAAATCCTAATTTATTTTGTTTACAACTCTTCTAATTAGTATCCTAATTAAATCAAACTCTATTTTCCTAAATACTAATTAATTCCGGATTAATTAATTAATCATATTATCACATACGAATTGAATTTATTTCAACATTAATTTATAATTCTAATAGATTATCTGGGTTTCAATATTTTATGTGTAAATTTAACATAAATTATTTTAATACTAGAGTTTAGGGTTTATAAAGTTAGGATTTAGGGTTTATGGATTTAAAGTTGTTAGGGTCTAGGGTTTATAAAGTTGGGACTACGGGTTTATGATTGTTAGGGTTTAAGGTTTATAAAGTTCGGGTCTAGGAGTCTAGAATTATTTGAATTTAGGGTTGTTAGGGTTTATAAAATTAAGGACTACGGGTTTATGATTGTTAAGGTCTAGGGTTTATAAAGTTAGGGTCTAGGAGTTTAGAATTATTTGAATTTAGGGTTGTTAGGGTTTAAAAAATTAAGGACTACGGGTTTATAATTGTTAGAGTCTAGGGTTTATAAAGTTAAGGTCTAGGAGATTGAGTGAATAAATTAGATAATTAATAATAGATTTTTGTTCTTTTAAATTAGATGGTTATTTTGTTTGGTAACTACATTTAAACTAAAACTCCCTTAGAATAGTAAGTGAGGGAGTCCCTCACCATAGCCGGACTGTATATATATATATATATATATATATATATATATATATATATATATAGAGAAAGGATCATGTGTGACACTTATGTTATTGTGAGACAGATTTTTATTGTGTGACAAGGAGTGGCAATTGTGTAATTAAATGAAAAAGGATGGCATATTTTAAGGGGCATACACGTGTAAGGAAGGGAAGGGGGTGATGATGTCAGCGCTGATGTCATCGCAGGAGAGAGAAAAGTCTTTTATTTCTTTTCTTTAAAATACATTTTCCCGATGATCCCGAACTCGGTTTTCGAAAATTTTTATACCGTTGGACTCGTATTAATTAGCCGGTCATTTTGAGATCCATTGTGGTCAAATAAAAACGACTTTTTCATTTTGGAATATTTGGTAATGACTTTTGGAAAATTTGGTAATGACTTTTGGAATATCAAGAAATTTGAAAAAAAATCGTTTTTATTTGAACACAATGGATCTCAAAATGACCGGCTAATTAATACGAATCCAAGGGTATAAAAATTTTCGAAAACCGAGTTCGGAATCATTGGGAAAATGTATTTTAAATATTAGTTGTCACACAATAAAAGTTGTCACACCTAAGGACCTTGTCTCACTTGATCCTCCCCCTATATATATATATATAATCTGCTGTCTTAACAAAACGAAGCAACTCTTTTCTTTAGCTTGGCTGAATTTGAATAGATTAAGCTTTAATTTTAGAAGAATATTAATTTCATTTAATTAACTATACAAATTCAAATACATGTTTATTCCATATAGAGCTATAGGATAATATTGATTAAAGTGACAGTTAGTTGTATTATGTTTTAAATCATTAAGACACATCTGTCGGATGAACCTATTAATGGTTCAAAACTTCCAATTGATATAGTATAATACTTTTTGGTAAAATATACGAGGTGTCGTTTGATTCACGAATTATATCCTTTATATGAACTGAGATTATTTGATTGTACTATATGTTCCTAATTAGAATGACACTCCTCATTCGGATATATAGATCTTACGCTTTCTCGAATTTGTGTCTTATTTGTATATGCTTTCAATTGCTTCTCTATTTTTCCCTTTAGATACTAGGCGATAATTTAAGGACCCATGATTATGTGATGCATGTGATTGTTCTCCCATTGGTGCACACGGTGGTTGTAATTGTGAACAACAACCTCTTGATTAGATAATCTTTACCGTGGATAGAATGTTTCTTATCTCTCGTGTCCAAATCGTTATTATCCTATTATTTAATTGGAATTTTATAGGATTTCACCAAAAATACAAATCAAAATAAAGTGATATATGTGCATCAGTTATCACTAAAAATAGATTTGTTATTAATAAAATCATTAAATACCATATCTTCGTTAAATAAGTCATTTTGATCCGATACAATAACTTGCTCCATCGGAATAATAACGTCTACTGAATATTATAAACATGATTGGAGAAACGGACACGTGGAAGTTACATGTCATTCATATTGTCGTGAAGAGTCATCCGCATCAACTGAAACTTAATAGCCACATGAAAGACACTTGGATGTCATGTGATTGCTCATCGATGGTGTATACATTGTGTTGATAAGGTATCGCGATGTAACATTTTTGTGGAGCAATTTGTTATGATTTTGTGAATAAAAATATACTATTCTAATAACATTAATGAAATTTTTTTAAAAAGCCACCACAATATATATTAATTTGTGACATGGAATGATGTCATCTCCTCATAATAATTCAAGCCAATACTAGGGACCAGATTGATATTTTTGTTCCCTTTTTTTCCTTATATAAAGCAATAAGCTTTATTCTCATTGATGACAGGATATATAATTTTATCATGATTAATGTTGTAATAATACAAGAAAAATTTAGCAGTAGTTGATAATTTCAATCAAGTGGGGGCATAATTGAAAGTGGATTTTATTAACAGGATGAAACAAGAAGAAAACCAAAAAACCAAATAAATAAAATGTTGACCCACAAAAAAATGGCAGTTGAACTAAACCAACTAAGACGACAGCTGAGCTGGTTTTTACTGACAAAAAGTAGAACTTAGATCAGAAATTAAATTAAGGTCAAATGTATATTCATTATGGAATCTCCCTGTTGAGATCCTTGAATTATGGCTTCATTTTCTACTTTTAATTTTAATTTCTTTTTTCCAACTTGCCTTAAATACTTGAACACAACGTTTATTTATACTATTGATACAACTAATTTCAAAGATTCCTAACCACCAGAAATTGTTAAAGATTCTTTCTTCCTTACTCAAAGATAGTTTGATTTTCACTTTTATTTAAAAAAAAAATCAAAAGAAGGATATTATTAATCAAATCAGAGTACAAAGAAGAACAAATGAAATTTGGATGTGTATGCAAACACTCCATATGTTTTTGTGTAAAATAGGGTGATTTGGCTAACTCATAAGGAGCCACATTATTCACAGACGATTAGCATAATTGACACTAACATCGTTGAAAAAAATTAAAATTCTTTTACACTCCTCCAAAACTAGGTTATAAGAAAGGACTTCAGTCAAGATGATCTATCACAAATGTCATATGTTTCCACCAAACAATGATCCAGCCATTTATCTTTTGATCCAACTGAGAGCTTCTCGTATTCTCAAAGTTTTGTCATCTTGAATAGAAATAATTTCCGTAACCATGAGTCTCATCCATGAAAATACAAATCATCTACGAAAATGAATGGTTACTGTTATCGACTATCTATACCATTGCGGACAAAAACAATTTCAAATATTCCTCAATCATTTGCATTTTCTTTTTCTTTTTGGATGTATGTATGCAAGTACAGATACAATTTTGTATTTTTGTGTACACATTTTAAAAATGTTTATCTTGCTGTATTCTGGAAAATGTTACTCCATTTGTCTTATATTATTAATCATTTTTTAGGTTTTTGTGTTCTAAATTGGTAAACATTGTACTTATATTTATAGTATTGTTTATCAGTTTTTTGAAACGCTTTAACATGGTTCTGTAAATGTTTTTATCATAGTTGCCTACAAATTTAGAAATATCAAAATCAATAGGATTGAAAACATGGGCAGATATATTATATTATGATTTATATGGACACATATAGTTGCCTACAAATTTGGCTAACTATGTGCAACTTGCAAATCAGCCCCTACAATTATTTTTCACACTTGCAGACACGTAAGGAAATATAATTTTAGATAATGGTATTTATTATCATCATCCTAACTTTTTATTTATTGGAAAGATAAATATTTGAATTAAAAAATGCTTTTATATGAATTATTCATTGAAAACAATAATTTTTGAAATTGATTTAAAAACAACAATTGATAAATTATTGATTTATTTGGAAGCATGAATATATGACGATAACAATAATTTTTAGGAACTTTTGCCTAGCAAAGTAATATTTGTACATTTTCATCAGTGAAAGAGGATGAGTTGGTAACTATGCTTGGTGTGTATGATTATTCGTTTTCACATATAGTTTACGTCTTTAAAGATGAGATTGTTGACCAAAAAAATTCTTTACATTCTAAACTGTGAAGATGAAACCCTTAACATATAGTTGAAGAAAGAATAGTATTTACGCTCCACCATAACACGAGTTTAGCATGAAATAAGTTGAGTGTAAAACTTAAGTATATAATTAAAGCATGATTTATACTCCGAAAAATAATCAACAACTTTTGTGTCTCCCATAAATATGGTTAATTGACTTCATATCAAAATTTTGTATCTCTAGTTCTTTCAATATTAAGTTTTGGCTTGGGTTTTTGTAGAAGTATTATTTATACAATAATACTCTTTAATTAGAACTAATTTCAGTAATTACTTTGTCAAATCACTTGACAGAAAATGCCAAATTATATAAATTGCTTTAGTTTCCATTATCCAACATTCTAAATTAGGATAATTAATCTGTTAGCTTTAGTTTCCTAGGAAGAAAATAATTAATTTCTACGTTGACAAAACAAAATTGGAGTAAGGTTCTTATCTAATTATCCTAAGAGAATTAATGGCAAAGCTAAAAAGTTAGGTTTGGAAGCAACATTGTGGTACTAATTATTTTGCATGGCTGTTATTATCACATATAGTTCACACCTTCACATTTATTTTTCTTGTTTCTTTTTAAAAAATTGATCACATATGAAATTAGAGATCCATGTACCAAGTTATGTTCAATTAGTCACATCCAATGTTTTTACATTGTTAATAACATATTAGCTATATATTCCTCTTTCTTAGGTGAGTTCAATAGTGACTAAGCGATTTTTATTTTGAGTTGGATTAAAAGCTTGTTCTTTTTAGCTTAAATTGGGCAACATTCAATTTAGCAAATTAACTTAAGTAAACACACTTTAGTTTGGTTCAGTATAACAAATTTCGATTCAGCTGAGTAAAAAAGAACAACTCCTTGACTGAAATTTACTAAATTGAAGTGCATTTACAAAAAATTTTTATTGAATTACTAAATATTACTGAACTGAACTGAAATTAATTTCTAATAAAGAAAGAACACCGCATATGCTTTCTTGTAAACCCCCCCCTCCTAAATTGCTTTCTTACAATAAAAATAAAAGACAATTTGATTCAATACAATGTATATGGATATAACAATTTTTGAGTGTTCGAGTCGTGTGTCAAAAACTCAGACACGAACAAGACACATTGTATAGTACAATGCAAAATAGATGAAGAATCCAAAGGAATTAAATTGGGTGTGAATATATTAGCATGTAAGTTGATGCGATCTGACATATTAACACAACGCAAAATTATTTCCATGTCATTTCTCATGTTTCTCAGATAGACGCGAACACGACCAGAGAATTAGCATATCATCTTCGTGTCACATCATGCTAAATTCAACATTAACACTATAAAAACATCCGTGTCGAGTTCATATTCGTATGGTTTAGATTTAATTAATCTCTAAATTATCTTGTTCGAGTATATTCATTTTAATTTAAAAAATTTAATATTCACACGTTTTAAGCCTGTTAACTTAACTGAAATGAATAATATTAAACAAAACCAACTGAAATGAAACAAATTTACTGAAGTGAGTTTGTTGAATTGTAGTGAAGTTCTCGCTCAAAGTTTCCATATTTTCTTTATTAAAGAAGTTGAACACGTAAAAGAAAAAAGATTCATAGCCCACCACAAAACACAAATAAGATGGATACTTTCTCTTATTAAAAAAAAAAAAAAAACAGATCCCATCCTTCGAATCTATATCCTCTTCATCTCCTTCAATTTCACCTTCCACCATTTTCTCTCCATCTTCTCTCTCTATACATATATAAATATATATATATATATGTACTCATTTCCAAACACAACCCCACTAAATTACTCACTAAAAAGATCCCATCTTTAATCTCCGGCCACCATGGACATGGAGGCAGGAGCTCCTCCACCGCCGGAAAAAATTCTTACCCGACTAAACAATTTCGTCGCTAAATCCCCAATTGGCAAAAGATTCAAACTTTCCGAGCGGAATTCAACTTTCACCACAGAATTACGTGCCGGCACCGCCACTTTTCTCACCATGGCTTACATCCTCGCCGTCAACGCCTCCATCCTCACAGACAGTGGCGGAACTTGTTCCGTCGCTGATTGTATCCCTCTATGCTCAAACCCGTTGATTCCAGTATCGAATTGTACAGGGTCAAGTAATCTCCGGGTTATTCAGCCTGATGTGTCTTGCAAATTTGACCCGGTTAATCCGGGTTACGCCGGTTGTTTGGAGAAAATCAAGAAGGATCTTATTGTAGCGACGGTTATTTCGTCGCTAATTGGGTGTTTAATTATGGGCGCTTTCGCTAATCTCCCACTTGCGCTAGCTCCGGGTATGGGTACTAATGCGTATTTCGCTTACACGGTTGTCGGGTTTCATGGGTCGGGTAATGTTTCGTATGAGAGCGCATTGACCGCTGTGTTTATTGAAGGACTAATCTTTTTAGCGATATCTGCAATCGGACTACGAGCTCAACTAGCGAAACTTGTCCCCAAACCCGTCCGGATCAGCTCATCCGCGGGTATTGGGCTTTTTCTAGCATTTATTGGATTGCAAAACAATCAAGGAATTGGGCTAATCGGGTATAGTCCATCAACATTGGTAACAATTGGAGCGTGCCCGAGTTCGTCACGGGTGTCATTAGCGCCAGTGACAACGTTAGCGAACGGCACATTATCGTTCCTCCCAGGCGGGTCAATCTCAGGTGACATATTGTGTGTCAATAATAGAATGGAGAGCCCAACTTTTTGGCTTGGAGTAGTTGGGTTTGTTATAATTGCTTATTGCTTAGTGAAGAACGTGAAAGGCGCTATCATATACGGCATCGTTTTCGTTACCGCGGTGTCTTGGTTTCGCGGCACTAAAGTAACCGCCTTTCCGAACACAACGGCGGGAGACACAGCCCACGAGTATTTCAAACAAGTTGTTGATGTCCACGCGATTAAAAAAACAGCTGGCGCATTGAGTTTTAAAAGTTTAGGTAAAGGGCATTTTTGGGAAGCTCTTGTAACTTTCCTATACGTCGACGTTTTGGACACGACCGGAACACTATATTCGATGGCGCGATTCGCAGGATTCTTGGACGAAAAAGGCAATTTCGAGGGTCAATATTTCGCCTTCATGTCAGATGCCACGTCAATAGTTGTGGGGTCACTACTCGGAACGTCCCCCGTGACAGTCTACATTGAGTCATCAACCGGAATCCGGGAAGGTGGCCGGACGGGATTAACGGCATTAACGGTCGCCGGATATTTTTTCTTGGCATACTTTTTTACGCCGTTATTGGCTTCAATTCCGGCATGGGCGGTGGGGCCGCCGTTGATTTTGGTCGGAGTTCTGATGATGCGGGCGGTGGTGGAGATCGAATGGAACGATATGCGGCAGGCCATTCCGGCGTTCATGACGTTGATTTTAATGCCGTTGACTTATTCTATAGCTTATGGGTTGATCGGAGGGATTGGGACTTACATTGTGTTGAATTTGTGGGATTGGTGTGAGGAGTTTTTGGTAAAATTTGGGGTCTTAAAAAGTGGCGGCGCCGCCGGAGGTGGCGGCGGAGGTGGGCGGATGAATGGTGGCGGAGTGGTGGCGGTTAACGGGACAAATGGAGTAGATAAAAGTGTGAAAGGATGTGAAGTTGAAGTTTAGGGAAATGGGTAGGACAAAAAAAGAGTATAATAGTTTTGTATTTGTTTGTTTTTTTTTACTTTTAGAAATATTAATTAATTTTCACAATTTTTATATATGTTAGGAATGATATTTATAGGAAGTTCATTGAGGTGATAGATGTAATTTGTAAATACATAATATATGTTCCACATTGATTTTCACATTACTATTATTGTCTCTATTTTCTTAAGTTTTTTCTTACTTTTTTTTCTTTAATAAAAAAGCAATCAAATTGGATTCAAAAAAATATCTTACGAATTGAAAATGTGGATCCGAGTAGGATGACATTCTTGGCCAAAACATAGACTGTATTACTATGTTTTGTATCAATAGACCTTTTGCACACAAATCCTACATATTTGTGCGTTATTATTGTCGTTAGGATCAAATCATCATAGTTGGATGATAAAATTCTACAAATTCTTAATGTAACTAAATCTAAAAGAATAGAAAGTATTTTAGAAGAATTAAATAATTCATTTTCTAAATATATTTCTCTAATTGAAAGCAAGTAGTTTTAAATCTATATCCCCTTAAATTTTAACTAATGGATGCATGAACCTTTGCAATTTGTCCTTTTATAATGAAATTAATCGCATTGTTACTTAAAAGGCACAAGTAGCACAAAACAAGAGACACAAGGATTTAAGTAACCTCTTTCCAAAAAAAAAAGAAAAATATTTAAGTAACTAATTGACAATATATTATTATTATTATTATTATTATTATTATTATTATTATTATTATTATGTTGGATCCAATGCTTTCGTGACAAATAAATGAATAAAAACACTTTAATTATTCTTAACCTTTTCAAACATTATTATCTTGTTTTCCTCTAAAAAAGTTTCATATATTTTAGGCCACGCACAAACACTTTTCTCCCATTTTTAGTATTACATAAAAAGAATGTTTTGGTTAATTCTTTAGGTCCAAAATAAAACAAATCATTTGGATATACAATGCATGCATATTGGTATTGATGGAAAAAATTAATAAATCTATCTAGTCTTAATATTCTTGCTCATCAAATACTCTTACAATAGTGACTAGAGCATTTATGAAGAGCCGATGTTAGGCTCGACTAAGTGATATTGAATGTCAAAGTCAATAATCTTATAATGAGAACAGAAGGATAACGAGACAAGTAATAAAATAATTAGAATATACCTTTAAGGTGACACGATTTAGAATATTTGAAGTGTTGGCAAGTGTTTGCCTCCTTTCTTACTAATGAAGAGAATAAGAGTTTTTCAGATCTTGTACAAATATACGTTTATGTAGTCATACTAAACTAACATTCTTTATATGTGCATGTCTAGTGATATGATGCGCCTGTGGCGCATGCATATATTATTAATGATATCATGTGTGTCTTGTTGTCTTTGGACTCCTTATCATTATGGGTTTATGGACCGCCTATTAGGACCAAGAAATGGGTCCAAACCTTTAGATTCATGAGATAACACCTGTTTATTTTCGGTTGAGAGCATCCAGACAGATCCGGATGTTATTAATTTCTAAAAAAAAAATAGCATAATATAGTCTTTTTGGTTTTTTACTCTAAATTACTCCATATCTCCTATATTATTAGAAGGTTTTAAGATTTTCCTATGTTTCAAATTAATAGTAATTTTATATATTTTTCCCTAATTCGTTAATATGAGGCTATATCCATTATACCATTTATTACAAAGAGTAAAATAGATATTTTTGTAATATATTGGCATAGATTTAAAGTTTTATTTATTTTTTACTTGTAGCCATGATATAATCGCCAACAATTTCTTGCCGAAAGATCAATAAAAAAATCATATCTATTACTCTGTTAATTGAATTAATATTAATTCCTGTCATATCATGACTAAATAAAAAGATATTCAAACAATTATTTAAATATTCAACTAGAAAAACCAAACATATATGACAAAATTGGCACACGATTGCCTGGTTTTGTTTGTTTGAACACAAGAATTTGTTGTTAACCTTAGGTTATCTATTTTTATTCAAATAGATGGCGATTGATTTTCGACTTAAATGATAGAATAATAGTACTAAAATTATATTTTCTTTTCAGTAACGATAGACAAATTGTTTTTAAGGTGTAGGCTATGGTGATTTTGTTTTTGAGTTACTTTGTTTGTACTTTGCTTTATTCACCATTAGATCACTTTTCACCCCATGATCTAATGGTGGACAAAACAAAGTAATGGTTACTTTGTCAAAAACAAAGTGACCATAGAATTTCCCTGTTTTTAAATTTCCCATTGAAGGGACTTTTTTTACATTAAATTGTTCTACTTTTAGGTAATCTCTTTTTTAGTTTCACATTGAAGGAAGACTTTTTAATTAATCTTTGACCCTTTTTCTTTCACGATATTAAAAATTAGTTAAAAAATTGACTGATTAATGAATTAATGGAAATGGTAAACATTATCTTGTAGTATGTTTAAAAGTTAAACCTAACACTAATCGTGATAATTTCATTTCGATTGCAATTTACAACTTATCTTAAATGTTAGCTATTTATTGTTGGTTTTAGATTATAGAGATGACAATATGAGTGTGTTTACTGAATGTTACAAGATGAATATAACATTATTCTCGACAAAAAATAATTATATTGTCATAATATTCAATAATGAATCATTGGAAACATATGTATAGGTAACTAATAATATAAATAATTAAAATGCTATCCGCAACAGTTTGAATTTTGATTTTAATTTTTATGTTGATCTTTGACACACTCACACACATGAATACCCTTTAATTTTGAATCGTGTATAATACATATCCATTTTATTATGTGTTTTCAATTTACTAATTAATGAGGCTCTAAGGACTTAAATTTAGGACCATTTAATCTCAAATTCTCCAATAGTATATGTTTAGAAACTTTTTTGAATTGGAAGTTTAAATTTATAATTAGATCAAGTATAATTCTATTATACTCATTGGTTCTCCTTCTAAAAAGGTAAAAATATATTTAATCTATTAAGTTGCAAATGAATTTAATCTAAGCTATATCAAACTGAAATTGAAAATAATACAAAAAGTAGGTTTTTTACAAAGTTAAAATAAATAAATAAAAGAATTAAAATTAATCATTCATCACATTATAAAGCGGACATGTTTCTCCATCTAATCGACAAGTCACCTTCCTAATACCCTCGAAAAAGTTAAATACTCAATTGCTCGTTACTCACAACAGCGTTTTGTAATAGAAATAATTGCATCATCTAAAACTAACATTTCAATAAGCTAATGCAAATAATATCAACGAATCAAACACAACATCTGTTAAATCTAATATACCTACCAAAGATTAATATATAAATTATATATAATTGATCATTAACTATCAACTTGAACTTTTAGTTCAATCGATCAAGTAAAATGATACTAGAGTAAAGTAATGAGTTGGAGTTAACTATCAACTCAGATTTTTAGTTTATTACATAACAATATCAAAGCATCGTATGTTCAAAATCTTCTATTATATCGATTTGTTGTATATACAAATCCATAAAACCAAAACTTTTTATGTTAGAAGTTCAACATAAGATAAATAAAAATGGAAATTTACAAATTAAAACTTTTTCCATGCTTTTGCTTTTCTTTTTCTTCTTCTTACCTAAACTTGTGAAGAAAAAGAAAGAAAAGCAATAATGGTGGTTTCTTTTTATTTCTTTTCTTTTATTTATTATTTTTATTTATTAGTGAGAGAAGTTGGGTAATAAGCCAATAATTTTGTTGATGTCTTGATCAGTGGAACTCACTTTCAGTCATAAAATAAATGTGGAGTAGGGCAGTAATCAAAATTGCTTTTATTTTTTAAATTAACCTGCAACTATCTACATAAAAATAATGTCCCAATTAAAATTATTAAATTTTTCATGCACAGTAAAAGGCACGTGAAGATTTCAGCCTTTGAATTTATCATGAATCATGTGGAATATTTATGTATATATAGTGATATATATTTCAACTAGGTTAGAGCGGTAAACAAAAAAAAATAAAATCTATAATTGAGATATAATTTGTTTTTTTAAGATGGGGCAAGTTAATTAGTTCTATGGATAAAGTATAAAGTATGTTTAGCAAAAACATAAATTTATCTGTTTTGTACTAAAAAAATACAATTAAAAATCTAATTGCTTATTTGTTTTTGTAAAAAATAATTACCGCAAGATTATCCACTGCCGAAAATGTATTAAATGATTTCTTTTATGGATGCTTGCACCTAAGAATTCTTAGGAAGACCATAAAGATTCTTTCAATTTTCTACAGTTTGGAATCGAACTTTAAACTTTTGATTAAAATGCCTTTTGAGGCAGTTTGAGCACATTTCTAGAGAGTTTTAGACTAAGCTATTTATTTCTGGTCAATTCTTGACGCTTTTAACTACATATTCATCGCTTAATCGAGGATCTTTATGTGTGTTTCCTCGTACCATAAAAATATCTTTAATACTTATCACATCATATTCACAATAACCCAATGACAAATATCCTGCGAAGTTTATTATCCAATTCACTCTCTTGTTTTCACGGTCGGCTTGCACTACCTTCACCTCCCAAATGCATATAAAAGATGGTAGTAATGAATAAATATATGAAAAGTGGCTAGATAATTACATTTACTGAGTGATTAAGCCATGTTATTGCACAAAATGCCGGCCAGAATTCTTTTGTAGAAAGAAAATCATAAGATCTAAAGAAGATAAAGCGGTACTTTAAGCTTTAATTTTTGATTTTAGCTCAATCTTATCGTATTATTTTACAATTAATCTCTGTCGTTGCTTATAAATTGTAAATGCCCATATATCATGCTCTAATTGTTTTTAGTAACTTTCTAGTTTCAAATAGTTACTATTTTACTATACATCAATTGTGAAACTAAAGAGTTATTCACAGTCACATAAGAATAATAAAATGTTATTTATAATGTTAAGAAAGACTGAAGTTCTTAAACTGATGACTAATATTGCGGTTCAATAATAGTTTCACATTAAAATCTAATGCTCACTTTATATAAATGTCCCTTAAATTTAAATGGCCAGTACATCGTAAACCTATATGTATTACCATATATTTTAATTTCCCCCATTAACGAATGTTGTGATTAGCAGCTTGAAAAGAATTGGATTTTCAAATTAACTTTTACAATGGATAAATGAGTGAATTGCCTTAAAATTTTCACCAGGATTATTATACCTTTTTCAAATCAACATGATAATTAACACCTCCCCGGATTAATTAATTAATCAATCAATCAATAATTCCTTTGTCTAATTATTGTCTCCATCTTCTGGAAAGCAATTATTAAAAGTTGGAATTTATGAAATTAAGACATATATGCAAAGAACCTCATGAACTATGACATACGTGTCAATTTTATGATATTTGATTGGTGGATTTTAAATTTTAAATCAGTTTTGATACTACTAAAAGAATTCAAAAGAATAAACACTTTTTGCAGAGAAATTAACTGATAGAATCCTTAATTAACGAAAGACACGTACTGATTTAATGTACGTTAAATAGTTGATTGATTGTGAACTTAAATTCGTAATTAATTAGTATAAAATGAGGATATTAATTAGGTGTAAATCTAGTTTTTAATCATATAATTACACCAGTTTTGTAGCTTTCAATTTTAATTATAACATGACTTATTATTCTGTTCTAATTCTTTGCACGATATACAAATATTGTGGAGACAAGAAACATAGAATATGTTCTTTAAGTAGATTAATTGTTGGTCTATAATGGAACATATGTTTATGGTTTTTGTAAGCTTTTTGACACCATTCAAAATTGAAATAATTGAATTAACTAAAATCACCAACCAAATGATCATCAAGCAAAAAGAAATTTAGTTAATTGACAAGTATATCAAATGTAACAAACATGTAATAAAAGTGTTGTTCGAATAGTCGATAACCTTTGGAAAATAGTTGGAAATAGATGAGAAATTTGAGTACAAGCGTGTCACTTAAAGAAGGCCACTATAATACTTATGAGAAGTACGTGTTACCCACATAACTTCATTGCAAGTAGATATTACCGAAAACATACGGTTAAGAAAGACTTCTATTGCATATTAGAAGGATAAGACATATAGACTGTACTATCATATTTAATACGTGGATATTGGACACTACACAATATAAGACAATGAACAAACTTCCTGATCATCGTAAAGTACCCCTACTTACCCCACATGGCTTATATAAAAACACAAATACTCAAGTACTCGAGGGAGTCAGAGAACTCTCTCTATTGCATTTGTTTTTTTCTCTAACTTCAGCATGAGAGTGTTTTCGAGAATCGATCATTCTCGACATAAGAGACGGTCGTTTACTCAATAAGAGATCCTAGCCCAACCTCATAAAGAAACTGTTGATCTAATTCTTCATTAGGAACTAATAGGAAAAATAGTTGACTAGATGGTCGACTCAATTAGTCCAATCAAACTATGAGCGCCTACATGGTTTGATTGACTTTTGTTTGTGAAGGTATGAAATAGTGTTGTCAAA
Organism: Euphorbia peplus; assembly: GCA_028411795.1. Lineage (NCBI taxonomy): Eukaryota > Viridiplantae > Streptophyta > Magnoliopsida > Malpighiales > Euphorbiaceae > Euphorbia > Euphorbia peplus. Next base: position 29,042,517 of record CP110837.1, read on the forward strand.
TATAATGTTTCTCTATAAATGTCCATATTGATTCATGAGAGAGTTATATATTAAGTATTTCCATTGTGAGTTAAGACTTGTTTATATGGTATTAGATATTTGATAATTGAGTGACATTTGTTTCATGGCTTATTACCACGTGGTGGGACAAATATGTAAACGTTTAATCCTTTCATTTCCTGGATATATATATTGGGCCTAATTCATACTGGGCTTATAACTTCTTTTAACTCAAGTTTGATAACCTGAAAACTGGGTCCAAATCCATCTTATCTTATAGAGTATTATAGAATTTTGATAAAATCTTGAGGAAATAAAATAAGAATCATTTTTATTTTGTTAAAATACTACTTCTCTTCTTAATACCATGATACTATTGAAGTATAAGTGTAATTTGTAAGTAATTAAAAAATTTGAAAAAAGTACTCTTTTAATGGAGAAATTTGGATTGCTCACGGAGTGTGGTACTCTTTAAAAATATAAAAAACGACGGATTGATACGAAAATTATTTAAGGTTTAAAAAGTAATATATGAATCTCTATTTATAAATAAAGAGAATACCACCTTTCAAAAAAAAGAAAAATAAGAGAATATGTAGAACTAATGACATTCTAATGATAGTACATTCTCTTTTTACAAATCACATGGTATTTTGAATGAGCCCCGTTTTAAACTTGTACCACATCTAAACTAATTCTTATTGGCACCAAGAAAGTCTAATAAGATGTTAAAGTGTTAAAATAATAGCTCCATACAAGAGCAGAGATTCAAATAAAAAATTGTATATCACATAAAAAGCATAGAGTTTTTTGTATTATAAATTTGGCCGATTTCTCGGTTTGAGGCTTGTTGCACTTTTTAGGTGAATTCTTTTCCAATTAAAGTTATTTTCATACACTAAGATTTGAATTCAAGATTTGACTTAAATGACTTAAGGTCCTTAATCACTCAAACCAACTTTAATCGATTAAAAAAAATATAGAATTATTAACACTCTTGTAAAGTCAATTATTATATATTTTCTGATATATGGAGATCCGTTTTAATTTTATAAAATTCAAAAAAAGAGACCTTGATGAAAGGAGACTAAATATGTACAATACTAATTCATGTTGTAATTGACATACCCAGAATTCTGTGACAATTTTGTGACAACGAGTGCTTTTGATAGAAACTTATATATTATAAGTGTCTTTTGCTTATAAAACTAAAATTTCGTACACAGTTATAGCGACGGTCTACACAATGTATACTAGAACTTTTTTATTTATTATTATTTTAAGAATTTCACATTTATTAATCTTAGGATTTAGACCCAGATTTCACACTCTTTTAAAAAATATAGTAACCACTAAGTTATTATTTCGTGAACGTATCCTATTTATATTAGTAGGCGTCTGTCAAATAAATATAAACATATTCCAAGCCTATGTGTTGAAGTAATACGATTTGGACCAAAACTGACAATATCAACCGAACCAAAAAGTTTGTATAAAAAGTTGTATAAATGTAAAAGTCCTAAATCACTAACAGAAAGTTCAGACGAAAGAAAAATGTCAAACAGCATTTCCCTCTCTTCTTCAGCTTTCTCATACCCACATGAGAATGGATCATTCAAATCCAAATCAAAATTTCTGCTACCCAAAGCTTGTTTTAGAATCAATTGCAAGCTTCCAGAAAGTGGAATCAAAGAAACCCAATTGGGAAAATCGAGTTCCAAGAATCGTATGGAAGAATACAATGTCGCCATGAAAAGAATGATGAGGAATCCCTATGAGTATCATCACGATCTGGGTTTGTTTTTTTTATCCTTCCTTTTTTCTGGGTTTTGGTTACATTTCAATATCGGAGTGGCGGGAGAGAATTTATGTCGCTGATGTGACTTGAGATTTACGGTTTCTTTTATGATGGTTCGTGTTAGCTGATCCCGAATCATTTCAAGACTAAGGCTTTATTGTTGTTGTTGTTTTTTAGATAATGGGTTGTGTGTAGATGGGGAAATTAAATCTGGGTTTCTGTGATTTTGGATGGTGTTTGTTGAAATTTTGTGGTAATTTATATAGTGCGTATATGTATGTTGCACGGAAACGGATACTGATAGGCAGTGGCGAATCCAGGATAGAAATGTCGGGGGCGGTTTTAGCCTTAGACATATAAAAAAAATTCGCAAGATTTCTTTTTCTCACTCATACATTCTTTGAGAAAGCAGGAAAAGTTGCAATTTTTTTTGACGAAAAATGTAAATTTCGGACAAAAGTTATAGATATGGAACGAAAATTTTCAGATTTCCAAAAATCACGCCAGGAAATGTAAATTATTTTGAATTAGGAAGTCATTTATTGTGGATTAGGAAGTTTAAGCTGAAAGAAGAAGTGTCAAGTAGTTAGAGCCATAATCAGAACTGAATTTGGATTGTATTTGCTAGCATAAAAGGTTTTCTAAACCAGAAACGAGTTTCATATTTTCAGTATTCATAGAAACGTTCCCAAAAGCGTTTCATACTAGTTTCCGGGAGGGTTTGTTTCCGAAACGCTGTAGAAAAGGAGTTCCTGTGCAACATAGTACTGTAGATGAGCCAAGTGGAATATGCATTGGAAAAGATGTACTACTTTTTTTAGTAAATCAGGGTTGAATCTGGATCTAGATTGCTTCCTTTTTGTTAACTTTTTATATTTTCTGATACAGTTTCAAGAATACATTGACTAACATAATTAAAGTATCTAACTTTTTCTTTAATAGGGATTAAACCCTTTTTGGCATTCCAATATGCTCCTTTGCACCCCGACCTATAATTTTTTTTACATTTGGCCCCTGATCTTTTGCAGTGTGATCCATTGTCTCCCAAATTAGATAGTCATAGAGCAAGTAGACGATGTCTAAATTGGTTCGGATCGTGGTGTTTTTGGCTAGCTCAGCTGCTAGCATTGGGGTAAAAGGGTGTTTCGTGGATAGGCTAGCGGCTATAGATGCATTTCGTTGATAGGTCACGGGCCAAAAAGGTCTTTCGTCCAAGGTTAGGCAGCCAATGCTAGAAGCTAAGATGCCTGAAAAAATCATGGTTTGAAATTTCAACATTGTCGATCTGCTTTGTTTAATTTGGCGACATTGGATCACATTGCAATAGGTGAAGGAGCAAAGAGGCATTTCATGGATAGTTCAGGGACCAAAAAGGTGTTTAATGTGAAGTATGTAGTTTTTTTATGAACTTTTTTTCTGTTATTACTTGACTATTTATCTGATCATCTTGGCTTCAGGTATGAACTACAATTTAATAACCGATAATTTGATCGTCGGATCTCAGCCTCAGAAACCTGAAGATATAGATCATCTGAAACACGAAGAGAATGTGGCCTACATTCTAAATTTGCAGCAGGACAAGGACATCGAGTTTTGGGGTATCGACTTGAAGTGTATAGTAAAAAGATGCCGAGAACTTGGAATCCGGCATATGAGAAGGCCTGTAAGCCTGCATTCGTCTTTTGAAACACTAACAGAAATCCCCACTGTCAAAATTTCTCTTGGTAATAGTTGTTTTTCATTTCCTTTCTTCAGGCAGTTGATTTCGATCCGGATTCGTTGAGAAATATATTACCAAAAGCCGTTTCATCATTGGAATGGGCCATTTCGGAAGGGAAAGGCAAAGTCTATGTTCATTGCACAGCTGGACTTGGGAGGGCTCCTGCTGTTGCAATTGCTTACATGTTCTGGTTTAGCGACATGAATGTCAGTCCTCAAACTGTTCATTCAGTATTCCTTTTTCTCAATTATATCTCGTAACCATATTAAATTTAATTATTTTCCTCTATCAAATATAATTTCCTACTGATCTTGTGTGATTGATGGAACACAGCTGAATGAAGCATATGACAGACTAACCTCAAAGCGACCATGTGGACCTAATAAACGATCAATACGAGCAGCTACCTATGACCTTGCCAAGAATGACCCATGGAAGGAGCCATTTGAAAATCTTCCTGAACATGCTTTCGAAGGTGTAGCTGGTTGGGAAAGGAAGTTGATTCATGATCGTGTTCGCGCTCTCCGTGGAACTTGAACTCTCTGGTAAGCAGTTTGTTGTCCCTCAAGACATTGCAACCAAAATCTTTAAATGTTATAGATTATCTCTCTAGGAGATCATTAATATCCTTTTCGTCACTTTCAGACTTCCCATAGTTTTTCCGCATTCCCATTGATGAGGACTTTTTTATTATTATCATTTTCTGCTTTTTCATACATCTCCTTTTCCATGTTTGATGATAAACAGACTCAGGAGACGAGCAAAATCACAATAACGATGAGGCAAACAACATAAGAGATTCTACTACGAAGCTCATGTGTAAAGCTTGGGGAAACTCCGGTTAAAGAATCTATTTCATCACTATAAGATTGTATACATAGAGATCTTATCCTTTAGAGCTGGAATAAAATAAAACACGGAGGCGCTCTCGAAGCAGTGTTATTTGAATTTTGAAGTCACAAGTAAATGTACAAACAATTCTAGAATCTAGATGTAATACATAGTTTTTCAAATCAGTAGTCTCCTTTACTATCTTTTGGTAGTTTTTGACTCTGCATATCTTGCTCATTTTTACATTTCTGGATAACTTCTGCATCTTTAGAACTAGCATCCCCGATATGTAAACTCCAAATTTTTTTACTTTCTTGCCACAAGTTACAGTCTAGCTAACTGGAGGATAGCCTTTCAGCGGAGACAATCTTCATGAATAAAACGATTCAACAATATTGGTATATGCAAAATTGAGCTGAGCCGCTTTAACATCGGTTACGAGCAAATCGCAAAGTTCAATCACAATTTTTATGCCATTAATTGATTAAAATTATTCTTAAAACAAAACTAAGAAAGATTAATAGATGTTAGCAGCTGCACAAAAAACTCTACAGAAAATCAGATATCTTGAAGTTTTGCGAGTTGAGCTTGACGACATCCTAAATGGAATGCGGTGACTATCCACATTAAACAGACCTGGAGATAGGGCCAAACAAAAAAAAAATCTAAATAAATCCAGAAAATCCAAAAAAATGGCGTGAAACAGAACGGGGGTAATGTACATTCATGGCCCCCGAAATGATGCTACTAACGTTAATGGCTCCTAAACTTCACAATGTAACAAACGTTCTTGAAATTTAAAATATTCACTACTAGAAGTCTAAATCAAAGAAAATCCGTTAAGAAGCGAACAAAACAATACTTTTGCCTTTTTATCACGTCACTATATATTTATTATTGTCAACTAGAAAATCTGTTGGTTTTTAATTTTAAACCGATTTTCTTCTATATGGACTTTCACGTTAAATAATGTAAAATTCAAGAAATTTATTATATCACCAAATGAAATTTAGAAGCCATTACGCTAGTAACGTTTTAGCTCAGAGGCCATGGATGAAAAGAAAATAGCAGTAAAATATACCGGTAAGGCATAGAGGGAGACAGTTGAGGTTCTTCCTTGAAGAGTGCTGAACATTAGTTTGTAAATTCCCGCTGCAGTAGCGTCTCCAAGACGTTGAACTATTACATCTATGCACACCTACAACGCAATCGTAGCCATTTTATTTTGATTTTTCTAACGAGCTCAAATGGTGGAAAAGAAAGTTAAGGGAACCTAGGACACAAACCTTAGCTTTGTATTTCTCTTCCTCTGAAACAACAGTGAATAGGAGTTCTCGTCCAGGCCTAGTCACCACATACGTCACTACCTGCAAATTATTGGAACTGAGATTTCATATAAAACCTTTAACTTCCATGGCTAACAAATTACGCCGTCTAATAATGATAGAGAAATCGGTATGTATAATCATCTAAAGCATAGAAGGAAGATCTCAACAGAAGGTACGAAGAAAAGGAAACCGGAGTGCTTTACAAACCTTCCTCATAGTCTCACAAATAGCAACTGCTACCCAAGTGGGCCAAATGGCAATAGCAACCAAGTTTCCGAAGGCTACTGCGGGAGCAGAACATAGAGCTACTGTGACTCCAGCTGTAGTAAGGATGCGCCCCTGCATATTACTAGTTAAGTGAGATACATAGAGCGTACACAATGAAACATGAGGGATTAGGAATAGTATGATGTGCATTGAAGAACTTTAGAAATATTAACATACTGTTAAAGTAAGTTGCCCAGCAAGGATGAAAACAGCAATGAAGCTATTTATTTGGGCAAACAATCTTCTTCTTCCGACAGAACTTGTAACAGCTGTGGCAATTATCGTCACTTTCTACATTCACAGACAAAAAAAATCAGCAATGAGAGTGAATATACATGTAGTATATTGTCACTTACATGCAATCCAACATCTAAAAAAGGAAATTGTTCAAATTTTTCAGATTCAGTTAAAGGTATGAGGAGCAAATTGCCATGACAAGCAAATATTGCCAGTATGAGTTCTAACCACTTTGGATTCTTATTATGTGATAAATAATCTGTACCTGAAAATAGAAGAATGAGGAGACAACTGCACTCAACCATAAGAACAGGGATACGTATGATAAATAAGTGGAAGATAATATTAGCCAAAATCCATCCAAAATAGATGAAAGCTGAGGCTTTGGAGTTGACGTAGGTGATTTTGGAGAAAGCATGTTGAATGATGATTGTTCATCAGTCTTGTTTTGCTCATCACCATTAGCTTTACTGCAAACCAAAACAATTATCGGCAGATTTAGGACTTAATAGAACAAAATTTTGCTTGCTGATATGCTTCGTCAAAGACTATGTACGATCAATTTTATCCACCAGAAATACATAAAAATGGAATAGACATAAAATAGAATACTACAGGAAAATTTATAGGTTTTAAAGATTGCTCAAATGGATCTAGAAGACAAGTCTGTCTTAGAACACACGAAAGACAACAATTCAGGGAACATTAAAAGGAAAGGTATATATACAAACAATAAAAATATATTCAAGACATGGATTATCTATGGGCAAATAGACTATTAAATTAACAAGTAATCTCTGCAAACACGGGTAGCAATTTCTGTTACGATGACACGATTTACAAAGGCAACCCAACTGACACGACAAGATTATCATTTTTCTAGCGTTTATATGTATATAATCATATGAAACATATAGATAATAAAACACAATTTTGACACCCAAAATTGTCACCCCTACAATTATCATTATGACATATTACGCTTTGCATGAATTTCTATTAGGTTTGATCTTAGAGCTGATAATTTGTATTGGTATACAGCAGTATTCTACAGCGCATCTAAACATCCAATCAATTACTCTTCACAAATTCTATATGCATGGCTGAAGACCCTATTATTCCTACTACACATTCAAAAATCTTTTAACAGCCAAGGGTCATTATACGACTTTAACAGTAAGCAATAGGTAATTAAATGATAGGTACAAATACAGATAGAATCTCCAACCTCGTAGGTAAAAGTGCATCAGGATGTTCAGATGCATCTTTCTTGATTCCTTTTGATGACTGTGCAGCAAGTTCCATCAAGAGAGCCGCAAATAGAAGTAGAACTGCATTGAATAAGGCCATGGTTTGAGGCAACTCAAGTTCAAATCCATATTCTAAATAAAATCAATTGGAAAGGCGAACTTACATGGCCCCAACCAAGCCATTCCCGTGGCAAACAATGACCCAAAAAGCTGGCCAAGTGTTGCACCAGCTCCAATGAATCCAAACAATCTCGAACCTGACTGAACATATAAAAGCAATGTCAACTGCAGATAAAGTAGAGCCATTGCTTATCAAGAAATCACCATGTCGCATCGTACACACTAACCTCACTGTCCATCACATCGATTATCCTAGCCCATGTCGATGAGATAGTAATTAGATTCATCAGAGCAATCTTCGAAACGAAATAAGAAATCATATTTTGCATCTTGTAATTCTATTTTCGTAAGCAGACATCATATGCTGAAAACACTATAAACTTAACTAAGCAATTATCATACATACCCAAAGAAAAAATCCGATCCTCACAGAAATGTAAAACCAGCCATGGTCACTCCAACTGCCAGAATATGCAGGACAATCAACTTCACTTCCGGAATCTGCAGGACAACCATTCTGACTGCTATTAACTCGTAAATCCTTCTTCAATTCAGTTGACACTGAAACTGTACCCTAGGCATTTAAGTTTTAATTAAACACCTAATAATAATGACATAATTTAAAGGATAAAACACTCGATTTCTCGGATAAAACTACCTTAGCTTGTGGAAATATTCCACCTGATGAAGAATGCCACAGAAAAAAGAACACAACAAGTGATACACTGAAAAATCTGTGCATCAAAAGTAAAACCTGAAATTTCAAGAAGCACCAATTAAAAAACTAAACATCATTCCTACTGGCAGAACAGAGAATCAAGTACTAAGATTTTGTTTGAAGGCGATTAGAGGAGGTTAATGGAACTTAAAATAAGACGGTAACTTTGTTTGAGAGTTTATTTTAGAGAGTCAATGAAACTCAATCATTAACCTCAAAAACTAAACCTCTAAATCAGAGATTAATGAGAATAACGTAAACTTTTAAACTAGTCTACATCTATCAGATTGTTTCAATTCCATAAACTACCCAACGAGGTTAACTGTTAACCTCCATTGCCATCACTTTTCTTTTGATTTCATTATCCCCTCTAACTCTTACTTCCACATCCATTCCTACTCCCAAACAAAGGCTTTGTTTGGGAGTTGAGAAGTTATGGAGGTGAAAGTTAGAGTATGTTAATGGAAGTAACGGAACGGAAAGAAAGTAACGCAAATGAAAGTTGAATGTTAACCTTTTTAAGAGTTTGAATTGAATGGAGCTACATTAGTTATAAGTTTACGTTATTTCCATCAACCTCGATTTGGCGGTTAAGGTTTCGAGTTAAATGAAACTAAAATGTCAACTCCAATAATTTTCATTTACTCTCTAAATAAAACTCTCAACAACAACAACAACAAGAAAGCCTTAGTCCCGAAATGATTCAGGGTCGGCTAACATGAACTGTCATGAATAACTGTAAAGCTCATAAATTCTCTCTCGCCAGTCCGTCTTATGTACAACCGAATTTTCCTCAATCCCGAATAACTCATATCACCCCTCAATTAATCTCATCCAAGTTTTCTTAGGCCTTCCCCTACTCTCACTGTTTCCTCCTCTTGCCACTTTTCAAGACTTCTAACCAATCACATCACTCGCCCTTCTTATTTTCTAAAAAGAACTCCTTTGACTCATTTAGATTAAAAGAAAAGTTTACATTCCATTACTTCCGTAAAAGCATGTCAGCTGAAGATTATAATATTTTTGTACACATGATCCATATATAATATTTTTAAGAGCAATAAAATGAAATGCAAGTAGCTTAGCTTTAGAGATTAACGGAAGTAATGTTAACTAATTTACATCCAAAATCGGAGATTAATGAAAGTAAACTTAACTAATTTACATCCATTCCTAATGAAACTTAACGGAGCTAACATTTTACTTTCGTTAATGTCGAAACGTTACCTTAGCTTTAGAGACATTAGGTAAGGAAAAAACAAGCGTGGACAAAGGAGCAGCAATCAAAGTAAGAGCTAAAGATCCAATAAAGAGACCGGGCAGATTCGATAATCCAAGCGAGATCGCACCTTCATCTCTCAACGGTAACACCACGAAATACGCGCTCAAAATCTGCAAACAAATTTGAAAAGTAAGACGCAAATTCGAATCAAAATCTTCAAAAAAAGTAGGGTTTTGAAGAGGAATTTTACGAAGAAGAAGCAGGAGGAAGAGTGGAGCAGAGCTGAGATTTCATGAGCGTGCACGGAGACGATTGTGGAGACGATCGCAGTCAATCGAGATGATTTTGATGATGATGATGATAACATTTCTGATTCTATTTTAGAAAATTTAGAACATCGGGGATTTTTAAATCATGAAGAAGATGATGATTGAATTTAGTATTTTGGATTATCTTTCCGTTGACATTTTCAGGTCAACTACTCAATTCACATGGGTTAATACCACTATTTAGCCGAACCGATATTAAAACTAGGGAAGCTCAGTATAGAGTTAGCTCGCGAGCTGTGAGTCGAACTTAAGAGAGCTTTGATTGAATTTGACTGAGTCGAGCTGGAATGGTTTGTGAACTACTTAGACTCGTTACCACTTTTACGCTCATGTGTTATTACCCTTATGCAACTTTGCCTAATATATCACGTAAATGACCAGTTATATCCTTTTTTTCAAAGTCTCTCAATTATGTTTTAAACTAACAGAAAACCTATGCTAACTTGTAACGGTGATGAAAATGAAGGAAAAGTCGCAATTGATTTGGAAAAAAGAGAGAAAAAGTTACGTTTGAATTAAAAAGTCACATGTTTGAGCGACTTAAATAAACTCCATATCATTTTTTAAAATTTTATGGCAGATGACATGAGCTCCATTGAATATAAAATTGAAGTTGCATAAGGTGTAATAACTAATAACATAAGAGCATATTTGTGTATTAACCCAAAATTGAAAAAATCTTTAGATTTTGGACAATTAAGCAACCAAAATGGGTATTACAGATATTGGGCTTTATAAATGGGCCGGCCCAAATCCATATAGGTAACCTAGCCCATCTCCCTCCCTCCACTTGGCGGGAAGGCAGTTTATTATTTGGCGGGAAATCCATTCCTTTATATCTCCATCTAGCCGGAGAAATTCAGAATCAGATCAGAAAAAAACAATGGTTGGATTACCATACGATTGCTTATCAAACCCTCTCGGAGCCGTCCGATTCACATTCGAGAAGGCGATCGTGTCCGGTTCTGATCCTTCCTCCTTTGATGGCAAAGATTGGGGCTCCACCGACCTCTTCCGTCATTTCCTCTCCGATCAATCTAACCTCTCTCAGGTGAACTCACTTTCCTATCCGTTGTAGCTTCCGTGTCCATGTCCATTTACATTACTGTTTCCTAGCTAAAAACTCGAGCTGATAGTTAAGGCGGATGGATGTTATTAGGTTCCGATTCTGAGCTCTGAAACTATGAAATGGATTAAGCCGAACACGCTGGTCCGATTTCGGGGAATGATACAAGATATGTTAGGCAATGAATTCTATGTTGGTGCTTATAAGGTAAATTTTTGTGCTTGTGGTTATCTATGTTATATATGATAATTTTGCTTGGGGTGTTAACCTAGTTGGGATGTCGAGCGGCTTTTACTTAAAAAATAAATATTTCATACGATAATTTGCTAAACATTTTTATTTTTTTTGAAGGATGGATCTGTTTGGAGAACGAACAAATTCATGGATGTTTGTCAATTCCCGATGGGAAATTCACCGGATATGAGAATTTGGGAAAGACAATTACTTCACTGTGTTCCCGTGAGTCTTCTTCACTCAAGTTTTGGTTTTCGCCAATAGAAGTTGAGCTTAGTTTTCGCTATTCATATTAGAAATTTGTTATTTTTCTTTTGTTAGAGAACATAGTTGTTCTTGTTCAGTCATGTGATTGTTTTGAGATTGTTTGCTTGACAGATCCCGGGGTTAAATTTGTGGGCGGATTGTACTTCTAAGATTGAAATTTGTACGAGCATGGACCAGACCTTCGAGCAAAGGGATAAACGTGGGAGAATGGACTTTGAAACTGTGGATACGGATGATTCTCATGTACTTCCTATTGCTTTGTTATAATTTTGTTCAATCTTTAATATATCATTGTCTATGTTTCTGACATATCTGTTTCGGATGACAGGTTTCATGTGATATGTTAGAAGATTCTCCTAGTGCAAAAAGGATGGTGAGCATAAGAGCTCCCTGTCTTTTCTTTCTTGCTCTAAGATGGTGATAGTGAAACTCTCCGTGTTCTTAAAACCCCAAAATGTTTCCGCCATATGAACAAACCCCCCAAGTTTCTAGCAGTTGATTAATGACTTGAGGCTCATTGCATTATCGTTGAACTTGAAACTGAACAGAAATCAACTCGAAGACTTGGCAAAATTAGAAATACTGACTTGCCTTGTAAGACAATAATGATAGCATTTAGTATTCTGATTTGAACACAAACACTAGATATGAATCTGTAACTAGTAGTGTTCTCTTTTCTTATTACTTATTCAATATACGAAACTAACGTATCTGTTTCATAGTATTCCACGTTGTGTCACTTGTAGCATTGGTATGGTCTATTAAAGCTATATCCATTATAAGGAGATCAACCAGTTTCTTCCTTATCATTTCTGTTCTTTTATTTGTAGTCAAGTTGCTCATGTTGATAAAAGAATAATAATCCTATTTGTGTATGTGGTTTTGTTATCAAATTCTGAAATGATATTCCTTTCTTTTGTAGAGAGATGGGCGTCTTTCTTCTCCTTCACAGTCTCTGGAGTTTAAAACTGAAGCTGCATGCTCTAGCACCATTACAGTCCCATTTAGCGATATAGATCCTTTTTCTTGTCTGGTGAAGGTAAAGATTCTCATTCATTTTCGAGGTGTACGATGTATTGCCCTTTATCGCTTTTATGACGAAATGCCTAATACTGTTGTGCAGATATATGATTCTCCCCAATCTGAGTTGAAGCTGAATGAGATTATTGAATTTGTTGGGGTTCTGACTTTTGACTCGGAGGATACAGTGGAGAAGAACGAACACGATGTGTTCTCTAATGAGAATTGTGATGAAATGTTGGTCAACTTACCCCCGAAAAAGGTACTGACTTACTATTACTATGACTTGTATTTTTAGAACTCTTCAGTTAAATGAGTTATATTGAGGTGCCACGTCTAATAGATAATTTTGTGACTCTGTTTTTTTCCATGTTTAATTCGTTTAGGTGCCACGTCTCCATTGTATTATCCTTCAGAAGCTTGCAGTTCATGACTTCCTTCATAGCTCCCCCATAATTGAGGTGATTGCATTATTCTTTTGCACGTAACCCGTTAAATTGATCTTCTTATATTCATCTATGCCATGCCAATTATAGATCAAGGTTATAGAGATGCACATCTTTTTCATCTTGTAATCAAATTTTGAACATATAAGCTAATATAGTTCTGGCATGGAATATATGTAACATATTTAGAACAACGTACTTAACTTTTCAGAATACATGCTATAAAATATAAATCAGTGTACAAAGTTCTAAATAATTTTATCGCATGACTTCCTTTGTAGCACCCCCATAATTGAGACGATTGCACTGTCCTTTAGTTCACTTAACCCGTCAAAATGATCTTATTATATTCATCTTTGACAGTGCCTACTATAGATCAAGGATACAGAGTACATATCTATTTCACCCTTTAGTCAAATTTTGCTCGCTTTGACGGTCTCTTTAACCTTTTACGCTGCTGTTACTATGCAGCCAAAACCACATTTGGTCAAAGAAATGAGGGAATCTCTGTTGAGGAATCTCACAGCTATTCTTGGAAACGATACATTGGCATCAGAGTTTGTGTTGTTGCATCTGCTGTCAAAGGTAAACGAGATTCTCTTACTTTTCTACATCCATGGTGCCAAATAAGTGCTTACTTTTTCTAAATTAGGTACATGCTAGGGCTGATAATGTGGCCGTGGGAAAGCTTTCATTAAATCTTATATGCCTTAACCAAGAGAGCGTTTCCATTTTTGGGACTCAACTCGGCATTGCTATAAAGGACCTTCTACCATTTACAACATCCATACCCCTTACTGTGGAATATCTTAACACGAACTCTCTTGCGCCCAAAAAGGATTACGAGACAAACAGGTATCTCTTCTTCTTATCATACTACACATGAATATGACTAACTTTTTTTTTTGTCTCAACTCTCTCTTGTTCTGTATTTCAGACTCGTAACTGGAGCCCTTCAGCTTGCTGAGGGCTCCCACCTGATCGTTGATGAGACCCAGTTGGAATCGGGGACCCTTAACTCTATTGGGGTTGAAAATACAAGGCTTCTAAAAGATTTGATAACCTATCAAAAGGTGGAGTATGATTTTACATACTATAAAATGGAGATGACAGCAGATGTCCAATTGCTAATATTGTCCCAGGGGAAATCAAACATTATGCCTGCTGATATAATCATGCCTTTCCATCCTTCTTCACCGAGTACGTCGGAGCTTGCAGTTACTGAATCCCTCCAGGCCTGGAGATGGTACTTGGCTACTGCCAGATCATTGCCACATTCTATTGACTCTCAAATGAAGAAGGTAAAGGACTTCAAATTCATGTCTGCTCGTGTCTTTATTTCTTTTCTCTCTTGAATCAGATAAAATTTAGTCCGACTTTCACAATGGTAATATAATTCCTTTGTTTGCTAACAGGTAGTAGAAAATGACCTTGTAGCCGCGAGGCAGGCAGATCGAAGCTTAGGCAGCGAAGAGTTCAGTAGGTGAGAAGCTCAGAGTTTTGTTGGCTTCTCTATGTTTGCATGAAAAACTTTGAATTTAAAGCGTTTCACATTTCGGGAAACGCTTTAGAAACTGAAACTCTTGGAAACTTGAGAAATGTGCTGATCAGGTTTTCATTATTTAAAGAAATGATTTGGACACTCGTCTGAGAGATTTTGAAAACTTGTTTCTAAGGTTTCTAAGATACAGTAGTTTCAAGATTAAAAACTAACATGCTCTTGTAGTTTAATTTTATGAATATGGTGACAGATGGTTAACGATTGGCCGCCTAATATCTGCGAGTTTTGGTGAAACTTCATTGACAAAGGAGCACTGGGAATTGGCCAAGGAGTTGGAAAAGCAAAGGAGAGAAAGATTCAAGTAAAATATGTATCCTGCTTTCTAATATGGTCCTCGACTAGTTCAGATGGTAACACATATTCGGTTATCATATTTTGAATGGTCTAAGGATCACTTTGGTCTCGAACTATTCTAGAAATTTCTGTCGAAAACACAAAATGGTCATTAAGCAGCTTCTAGGAGGATTTTGCAGGTTTTATGTTGTAATTAGATCACTTTGGTCTCGAACTATTCTAGAAATTTCTGTCGAAAACACAAAATGGTCATTAAGCAGCTTCTAGGAGGATTTTGCAGGTTTTATGTTGTAATTATTCCTTTAATCTGTCATTAAATCTTGAGGATGTTAATGTG
Organism: Euphorbia peplus; assembly: GCA_028411795.1. Classification (NCBI taxonomy): domain Eukaryota; kingdom Viridiplantae; phylum Streptophyta; class Magnoliopsida; order Malpighiales; family Euphorbiaceae; genus Euphorbia; species Euphorbia peplus. The sequence goes on from CP110837.1 coordinate 29,057,562, forward strand.
TCAGAAGAAGAAACAGATTTGTTCAGATATTGAAGATTCTGCATTTCGTTTCGAACATCTAAAGAGCGGTTGAACTGTAAAGGATATAGATCGTTTAAACAAACTATGGAAGATGATTTCCAACAAAACACAAACTATATTTGGTTATGTATCAATCTTTGGTTAATCAAACTACAGATAATAAAGAGTTGCATGAAAGATTAAGTGTTTAGAGTTTTATAGCAAGACGAAAGTTAATCTCGAGGATACCGTCACTAAACAATTGGAATCAAGTAAACATCTAGACACATAGAATGCATCCGATGATGCATCAAAAGATGCCGATAAGTGTTCCATAAAATTTACTTCACCACCCTTCATGGCACCCTAATTTCAACAAAAAAAAATGATCAATTTATTAAAATGTCTTTAACTCTCCTATCTTGATATTCTAGTGGTAAACAGGTATGTGTACATGTTTAAAATTCAATGAGAGTTTGTGTGCATGTCTGGCTTAATTAGGCTTAAACTTTTAGTTTAACTCGTAGAGTTACATTTTGGTTGATGTGTCCTTCTTTTGAAAGTGTTGTAGTCTTAGAATTAATTTTTTTTTATCAATTTTTTCATTTTAATTATTACATAAACCTATGAGGAAGTTTTAATAAATAACCGCACAATTACTATCATTATGGAACGTCTAACTGTAGAAAGTAGTTAGTACCATCATGGACGACTAACGATTTCTTTAGAGTGGTGGGATACACCTTTCGTTTTGCATTGTGTTTTATGCTGATAATATTAATAGCCGGAACTTTTCTGGCTCACTTAATTGCTCTTTTTTCTTTACTTCTTCTACTCGTGGCTCTTTTTTAATAATACTCGAGTTCGGATTTGCGGTTGTCTGTTTGGGAGTGTCAACCTAGTTAGATTCATTATCTTCTTCAATCAACCCCGTCCCTAGCTTACTATTTATGTTTATATACAAATACATTGGGTACATAATATGATTCTATGCTATTCCTTATATATAAGAAAAATAGAGAATGTACCTTTTAACTAACAGTGGGTTTCACGAGGGAAGAAAATTAGGGAACATCAATTCAGTAATTAATACTCCCTTTGTTCTTTTATATAAGTTTTTTTAGTTTTTTTCACACAAATTAAGAAAGACATTTAATATAGATTACAATTACTAATATAACCTTAATCCAAAAATCTTAAGAGTAATAAATGCACCTCAATCAACATTAATAGAAGAAGGGTAAGAAGGGAAGAAGTTAGCCAAAAAAAATTTGATAAGTGAGAAAACCTTATACTTTTGAAATTATTTCAAGTGTCTAAAAGGACTTATATAAAGGAACGGAGAGAGTAATGGCCTTGTTTGGGAACGAGCTGTTAGCGGTTAGCTGTTAGCTGTTTACCTTTTTGCATTAGCTGTTTTGACTAGCTGTTTGTAAACACGGTTGGTAAAATTTAGCTGTTTGTAAATTAGCTGTTTGGGTAAAATGACAACTAAAGACATTGATATTATTGTATAATATATGTAGTTAAAAGCTTAACAAATATTATAAAGTCTTTAATAATATAGAAAAATAAAAGAAAAATAGGAAATAAATAACCAATTCATATTAATTAAATTACATAATTGTAGCTTACAAACCACATTTCAAATAATAATAAAATTACATAATTATATCATTAATCCATAAACAAAATATTAATACATGTTTTTTTTTAAAAAAATCATAAATAGAAGTTGCTAAAAAATATTAAATCTAGTAACTTCAAGAAGTAGAAATAGCTAATTTTCAAAAAATATTAAATAGAGAAATTGTAAAATAAAGTTGTAAAAAATATTAAATAGAGAAGTTGTAAAATATCAAATAGAGAAGTTGTAAAAAATATTAAATAGAGATGTAAAATTAAAAGGGTAAATGAGGGTATTTTAGCCATTTATAAAAAGTAGGAGAAAAAGCTAATTCAAAAAGCTCCATTTAGGAACTTTTTTAAAAAGAGCTTTTTGGGCTCAAAAAGCTCTTCCAAAAAGCTATTTGCCAAACACCATAAAAATGGTTCAAAATGCTAATTGAGCTCAAAAAGTTTTTTTTAGGCCAAAAAGCTCTTTGCCAAACACCTCCAATATATTTTTTCATCCTATCCTCCCTTGATTACATCTTATATATCATTGACTTGGCTATTCTTTAAATCGTAGGCCACCTTTTGTTGATTTATCTCACCTTAGCCCTGTTATTTATAATTGAACTTAACTAAATTAAACTGAACCGAATTGAATTGGACTGAATTGAATTGAAGTGCATTTACTCAAGAAAAATTATTGAACTAAACTAAAATAGAACTGAAATAAATTATTGATAAAGCCTAAAATCCAGGGTCTTGAACTAGCTTGGGCCAACTGGTTAACATTATGGAATCTCCAACTTAGAACGACCTTAAAACGTTGAGCTTGATACATAATTTGTTTTTAATCTTGTCCAAAATTTTTGATTAACTTTGAGTTTTTTGATAGCTCCATCAAATTATTATAAACAGTCATATTTGAAATTTAATCATTAAAACTCTTTAATTTTTTTATTGGGATCGAAAAGTAGAACTGCTAACTATAGTTGTTATATTGATCCTTATTCAAAATGTTAGTTAATAAAAAAATTACAACAAAATTTGTTCTTTTTTTTTTGGAAAATGGACCGAGTCAATTTCTATACTATAACAATAAAAAGAATTTGTGGCTCTTAGAAACATTTCAAATTTAATTATTTTCTTTTTCTAAATTAGATCATCCATAAAAAAAAATTGAAAATGAAAATGCAATTCTATTATAAGTTGAATTGAACAATAGTTAATGGGGAAAAAAGAAAAATGAATCTCTCAATGTATGGTTTGATCATTGTGATTTCATTGGCAGTTTTTTTAAATGTTAGCCCTTGTTCAGCAGATATATCAACAATAAGTGCGTCGCCAGCCGAGCTGAAGCAGATGTGTTCAGAAATTGAGGATTCTAAATTTTGTTTCGAATATCTGAACTCGGAAGACAGACCAATGAAGGATCAAAAGGATGTGGATCATGTAGCCAAACTCTGGAAGATGTTTTTGAATTTAACGCAAACTAAATGCGCAGAGAATTACGCTATGGTTCAATCTTTGGTTAAACAAACTACAAATGATAAAGTGTTGCACGAAAGATATTCCAAGTGTTTGGAGTCTTATAATACGACCAAAGTTAATCTCGAGGATACCGTCTCGAAAGAATTAGAATCAGGTAAACATCTACAGGTAGAAAATGCGGCTAGTGATGCAGCAGAGGGTGCTGATAATTGTTTCGGACAATTTACTTCTCCACCATCAATGGAACGCCCGTTTCAACAAAAAAATGATCTATTTATTAAAATATGTCTTACTTTTAGTATTTTATCTTGGGATTTACGTATGACCTACGAGGTGTAAGTTATGGCTACTTAGTTTTTTCACCATTAAATCACATTTCATACTACTCATCCAATATGGTGGAAATTACTTTGTAAAAAAAATGTAACTATAGAAAAACTCTATTCGATAATATAAAAACTATGTTGTTGAATATTTGTTTCCAACATATGTAATTAACGTTTTATTAGTGACTCTAAGAATTTATAATAATAGAAGTTAAAATTCGAGATCAAAGACTTAATTTCAAGGAAATGAGGGATGTGTTGAGTTTGGAGTTTGAGGCAGAACATTCATATTTGTGAAGTTATGTTTTTTTATTTGAGTTGTATTGTTGTTTGATTTGGATGAGGGTTGAAAAAGAGGAGAGAAGTCCTGTTTTTAGACAAAATTATTCATTCACGATCACCTAGTTAGGGAATGTTCTTTTTTTAGTTGAACAAAAATTGATTGAGATTTGTTAAACTCAACTTAACTGAATTAAATTATTTGTTGAATATTTAATAAATTATGTCGAATTTGTTAAATTGAACTGAATTAAATTAAAACTACTTAAAATGTATTGAATGTAAGTAAAAAAGAACGGAATTCTGATCAATAATGACGAGAATTTGAAAATGTCCGGAGATGTACTTCTTGTAAATCATACTTATTAATTAGTAGTATATCTATATTTTAATAAATTTACAAAAGCCAACAAATTAATATCTAAATTTTTAATATTTAGTTGAAAAAAATAGATAAATTATTTTGGGTTTTTTTAAAATATGTCCAAAGGGCACACCTTAAGCTTTATTATTGCATACAATAACATTTAACTATGTTATCTTAATATTTATTATCTTTTTAATTAAGGTAAAAAATTATAGGAATGAAAGAGAATTTCTCTAATTAAGGAAAGATAATAAATATCCGAGTAATATCATTAAATGTTATTGTATACAATAATAAAACTTAAGGTGTGCCCTTTGAGCATATTTTAAAAAATCCCGATTATTTTTTAGACAATTTTTCCCGTCATGTTTTTATTACATTAATTATAAATTTGGTTTGATTACAATTGATTAGAAACAACAATATTTATGAAATTAAACAGGCACATTCACCAATGTGTGAGTGGAAAGTCCATGGTTCAAATCATGCTACTTACAAATTTATAAAAAAAAAAAGAAACAAAAATATTTACTGCAAAAATAAAATAAAAATGTTTAAAGCTTTCGGAAAAAATTGAATTAATTAAACTTATCAACAAACTTATCCTCCAATATTTTTGGTTATGCCCAAATCAAAAGATATATGATCAAATTCAACAGCTATTTTAATAAATAGATCATTCTTTTTTTGTAATGAGGGTTCCATGGTCTATGGTGAAGTAAATTGTCCCCGAACACTTATCATCACCATTTGCTGCATCGAAAGCTGCATTTTCTACGTCTAGATGTTTACTTGATTCCGATTGTTTCCAGACAGTATCCTCGAGATTAATTTTGGTCGTATTATAAGATTCTAAACACTTGTAGTATCTTTCGTGCAACACTTTATATCATTCGTAGTTTGTTTAAGCAACGATTGAAGCATAACATAATTCTTTGCACATTTAGTTTATGTTAAATTCAAAAACATCTTCCAGAATTTGATCACATGATTCATATCCTTCATTTCTCTCTGATACGGTTGCAGATACTTGAAACAAAATGCATAATCCTCGATTTCTGAGCATACTTGCTTAAGCTCAGCCTTAGATATTACCACTTCGCTAACACTCCTAAACAAGGATTAAGGCTTTTTTTGTATGACTTAATTTCAGCAAAATCCAGTTCATTTCAGTTCAGCCAAATTCATTTCAGCAGATTTCAGCAAAATTCTTTCTCCGTTCAGCAAAATTAAGCAAATTAAGCAAATTCAGTTCAACAAATACAAATCAGTTCAGTTCAGTTCAATTCAGCTAAAAAGAACGAGGACCTAACTTGTAAAAATTGCCAATGAAAGCACACAAACAAAACCATAAATTAAGAGATTCAATTTTCCTTTTCCGTTTAATTATTGTTTAGTTCAAATTCTATTTATAACATTTCATTTTTCATTTTCAAATTTCCTTTGTGGATATCTACTTGTAGAAGAAAAAGTAAAAACTGAAATGTTTCTAAGACCCACAAATTCCTTTTCCTATTAATCTTATAAACAGCACATATTGAAGTTCTTTTTTTAAAGGAAACCACTTATTGTAGTTGAATCAGTCTTTTTATAAGTTCACCAACAAAAATGTCACATGGTAATTGGATTAACATTTGGATAAGATAAATATAATAACAATTAATATGAAATTTATTAGGCATTCACTAGCTGGTTCAATTGTTTGAGACTAATGCGACCAATTGATGATTGGCGCAGTGGTAGCATGGGACTGCGCTTGGTAGGAAGGTCTGCTGATCGATTCCCCACATCCACAACTGAGAGAGGTTTAAATACAATAATCTTTAGATCCGTCCCGAATCTGGATTAGTCGGCCCAATGTAATTCGGAAATCGGATGGAAAAACCAAAAAAAAAGAATTAGACTAATGCAACAAATGAATGTCAAAGTTTCTCATATTTATTGCTTGATAATGGTTTGCTTAGATGCTCACCCTGATTCTTGTAATGTTTATATCTTTGATGACATTAGTAGTAGTGAGATGTATCATTTCACTTAGGACAAGTTCTTTTTCACTTAATTTTAGCAAAATTCAGTTCACTTCAGTACAGTTCAATTCGGCAAATTCAACAAAATTCCTTCTTCATTCAACCAGTTTAGTTCAGTTCAGCCACAAAGAACGAAGTCTTAATCTTGCTTTCTTTTATTTTGTAACTCGTTAGATTCATTCTTTTCTTCAATCAACTCCATCCCTAGCTTACTATTTATGTTTATATACAAATACATTGGGTACATAATATGGTTGCTATTCCTTATATATAAGAAAAATAGACAATGTACCTTTAAACTTCTAACTAAAAGTGGGTTTCACGTTCTCTTTTTTGCTAAAAAAAAAAGTGGATTTCACGAGGGAAGAAAATTATGAAACATCAATGCAGTAATTAATAATTTTTGTTTTTTTTCATCCAATCCTCCCTTGATTACATCTTATATATCATTGACTTGGATATTCTTTAAATCATAGGCCACCTTGGCTGATTTATTCCACCTTAGCACTGTTTTTATAATTGAACGTAACTAAATGAAACTGAACTAACTGAAGATTACTGAATTGAATTGAACATAATTGAAGTGCATTTACTCCAGCAAAATTACTTTACTGAATACGAACTGAAATAAATTATTGATAATTACCTAAAAGAAAAATTACTTAATTGAATACGAACTGAAATAAATTATTGATAAAGCCTAAAAAACAGGGTTTTAGATTGGCTTACCGACTGATTAAAATTATATGAATCTCCAGCTTAGAACGATTTTAGAACGTTGGGCTTGATACATAATTTGTTTTTAATCTTGTCCAAAAAGTTCGATTAACTTTGAGTTTTCTGATAGCTCCATCAAGTTATTGTAAACATAGTCATATTTGATATTTAATCATTAAAACTTTTTTTTTTTAATTGAATTGTAAAGAACATAATTCGAACTCTGAACTCCCCACTATATATTGGTGAGTGTAGCAATTAGGCTATAGCCAATTGGTAATAAAAAAAATCTTTAGTTGTTCTATTGGGATCGAAAAGTAGAACTGCTAACTACCACTCATATATTCAAATGTTAGTTAATAAAAAATTTACGACCAGATTTTTATTTTTGGGAATTTTACCCAAAGAGGCAAATTGGACCGAGTCAATTTTTATACTATAACAAGAAAAGGAATTCGTGGCTCTTAGAAACATTTCAAATTTAGTTATTTTATTTTTCTAAAATTAGATCATCCATAAAAGAATTTGAAAATAAAATGCAATTCTATTATAAATTGAATTGAACAATAGTTAAAGGGGAAAAAGGAAAAATGAATCTCTCAATGTATGGTTTGATCATTGTGATTTCATTGGCAGTTTTTTTAAATGTTAGCCCTTGTTTAGCAGATATATCAACAGTGAGTGCGTCGCCAGCTGAGCTGAAGCAGATGTGTTCAGAAATTGAGGATTCTAAATTTTGTTTTGAATATCTGAACTCGGAAGACAGACCAATGGATGATCAGAAGGATGTAGATCATGTAGCCAAACTCTGGAAGATGTTTTTGAATTTAACGCAATCTAAATGCGCAGAGAATTACGTCATGGTTCAATCTTTGGTTAAACAAACTACAAATGATAAAGTGTTGCACGAAAGATATTTCAAGTGTTTGGAGTCTTATAATACGACCAAAGTTAATCTCGAGGATACCGTCTCGAAAGAATTGGAATCAGGTAAACATCTACAGGTAGAAAATGCGGCCAGCAATGCAGCAATGGCTGCTGATAATTGCTTCGGACAATTTACTTCGCCACCGACCATGGAACGCCTGTTTCAACAAAAAAATGATCTATTTATTAAAATATGTCTTAAATTTGGTCTTTTATCTTGGGATTTACGTATGTTCTACGAGGTGTAAGTTATGGTTACTTGGTTTTTTCACCATTGAATAACATTTCATACCACTCATCCAATGTGGTGGAAATTACTTTGTCCAAAAAATGTGACCATAGAAAAACCCTATTCCATAATATAAAAACCCTATTTAATTCTTCGACCTTTGTTTTGCATTTAGTTGGTGTTTAGTGAAGAGAGATAAAATCAACGTTTAGAGAAAGAAAGTTTAAAAAACCATGATTTTTAAAAATTGAAAATTTGGTTCCCTAAAAAGTATAGTATTAAACAACTTTAATTCTTAATTTTTTTTTGTTTGAGGTCGTTAACCATGAGTTTTATAAGGTCAAACTAAAATGTCACTTTTTTAGAAAAATATGAAACGTTAGTTCTCGTTTTGATGAAAAGTAAACCACAATCTTTTCTTTACAAATAGGTGAAATCACAAATTACTTTTTTAAACTTTACCCTTAAACAAAATTCTCTTAGGTAAAGAGTTCCAAGATTAATCAGGATCCTCATATTAGGCCACTAAAACACCCATGATAAATGGACTTGTATATCTTGTAACCGCCTAGAGCCCAAAGTAGTATTAGGATTATCAATAAAAGTCAATGTTATGAAAATCGGATCAGACGGTTCGAACAATTCGACACAAATGTGCCCGGTCCGGTTTACATGCTAATGTCATTAAATTGTCTAGAATTGAGACTAGCAAACCAATATCAAACCGTAGGGTGCTAAGCAAGTGCAATCCCGATTTTCATTTGTACTTCTGTAATCAGCTTTCAAAAATCGTTTGCTTTTGAAAAATACTTGACAAAGGTAACATACTGTATTTAAAAAATTTACAGAAGCCAACAAATTAATATCTATATTTTTAATACTTAGATGAAAAAAATAGACAGAGTGATTATTTTGTGTTTTTTTAAAATGTGTTCAAAAGGCACGTCTTAAATTTTATTATTGCATACAATAACATTTAACTATATTATCTTAATGTTTATTATTTTTTAAATTAAGTTAAACAATTATAAGGATGAAAGAGAATCTCACTAATTAAGCAAAGATAATAAATATCCAAATAACATCATTAAAAGTTATTGTGTACAATAATAAAACTTACAGTAATGTTTAAGTGGTCCTTGAATGTCCAAATTGAATTTGGACATTGACCCTAAATCTAACAATTTCGATTATATGCGCATTAAAAACTAAACCCTAGACACTAAAAACTAAACCCTAGACCCTAAATCATCGACCCTAGACACTAAAAACTAAACCCTAGACCCTAAATCATCAACCGTAGATACTAACATGCGAATTATTAGTCCGGAGTATCACATCATCTAGGGTCGATGATTTAGGGTCTAGGGTTTAGTTTTTAGTGTCTAGGGTCGATGATTTAGGGTCTAGGGTTTAGTTTTTAGTGTCTAGGGTTTAGTTTTTAATGTGCATATAATCGAAATTGTTAGATTTAATGGTCAATGTCCAAATTCAATTTGGACATTTAAGGACCACTTGAACATTACTGTAAAACTTAAGGTGTGTCATTTGAACACATTTTAGAAAAACTCAGATTATTTTTAGGACAATTTTCCTGAATTTGGCCAATTTCTAATGTTTTTATTACATTAATTATAAATTTGAATCGATTACAATGATTAGAAACAAAAATATTTATTGCTAAAAGAAACAAAAATGTTTAAAGCTTTCGAAAAAAGAATGAATTAATTAAACTTATCAACAAACTTATCTTCCAATATCTTCGGTTATACGCAAATCAAAAGATATATGATCAAATTCAACGGCTATTTTAATAAATAGATCATTCTTTTTTTGAGATGAGGGTTCCACGGTCGGTGGTGAAGTAAGTTGTCCCCGAACACTTATCAGCACTATTTGCTGCATCGAAAGCTGCATTTTCTAGTCTAGATGTTTACTTGATTCTAATTGTTTTGAAACGGTATTTTTGAGATTAATTTTGGTCGTATTATAAGATTTTAAACACTTGTAATATCTTTCGTGCAACACTTTATATCATTCGTAGTTTGTTTAAGCAAAGATTGAAGCTTAGGGCAATTCTTTGCACATTTAGTTTGTGTGAAATTCAAAAAGATCTTCCAGAGTTTGATCACATGATTCATATCCTTCATTTCTCTCTGATACGGCTGCAAATACTCGAAACAAAATGTATAATCCTCGATTTCTGAGCATACTTGTTTAAGTTCAGCCTCGGATGTTACCACTTCGCTAACACCCCTAAACAAGGATCAATGTTTTGTTCTTTTTAACTTAATTTCAGCAAAATTCCTTCTTCATTCAGCAAAATTAAGCAAATTCAGTTCAACAAATTCAAATCAATTAAGTTCAGCCAAGAGGAACGGGAGCTAACAAGTAAAAATTGCCAATGAAAGCACACAAACAAAACCATATATTGAGAGATTCATTTTTCCTTTTTCCGTTTAATTATTGTTCAGTTCAAATTCTATTTATAACATTTCATTTTCATTTTCAAATTTCCTTTGTGGATATCTACTTTTAGAAGAAAAAGTAACAACTGAAATGTTTTTAAGAGCCACAAATTCCTTTTCTTATTAATCTTATAAACGGAATTCCACATATTGAAGGGTCTTTTTTTTTTTTTTAAGGAAACCACTTATTGAAGTTGAATCAGTCTTTTTGTAACTTCACGAACAAAAAAGTCACATGGTAATTGGATTAACATTTGGATAAGATAAATATAATAACAATTAATATGAAATTTGTTTGGCATTCACCGACAGGTTAAATTGTTTGAGGCTAATGCGACAAATGAATGTCAAAGTTTACCATATTTATTGTGAAGAAAACTTTGTCGGGACGGCTTAGTTAATTTTGGACATAGTCGCTTGACAATGATTTGGTGAGATGTATCATTTCACTTAGGTTATCTCTTTTTTGTTTGATTTCGGTAAAATTCAATTCAATTTAATACAGTTCAATTCAGGAAATTCAACAGAATTCTTTTTTCATTCACCCAGTTTAGTTCATTTCAGTCACAAAGAACGAAGTCTTAGTCTTGCTTTCTAATTTAATTTATAACTCCGTTGCTTCTTGTTAATAAAAAATTTGAGTTCGGGTTTAGGTTTGTTTGTTGGAGGGTGCTGACCTACTTGGGATGTCTCGAGTTCAAAGTCCTTAACTTCTATTTTTCTTTATGAAAATGTCACGATTCTAATGGAAGTTGCATATACCAAATCTTCTATGTACATAAATGTCATTCCAAATAATGCTTAACACAAAATGGTCATAAAGCAGCTTCTAGAAGGATTTTGCAGGTTTTATGTTGTAATTAGTCCTTTAATCTGTCATTAAATCTTGAGGATGTTAATGTGTCAGAAGCAGACAAGAAACAGATTTGTTCAGACATTGAAGATTCTGCATTTTGTTTCGAACATCTAAAGAGCGGTTGAACTGTAAAGGATATAGACCCTTTAAACAAAATATGGAAGATGTTTTCCAACAAAACACAAACTATATTTGGTTATATATCAATCTTTGGTTAATCAAACTACAAATAATAAAGTGTTGCATGAAAGATTAAGTGTTTAGGAGTTTTATAGCAAGACAAAAGTTAATCTCGAGGATACCGTCACTAAACAATTAGAATCTAGGAAACATCTAGACACAGAATGCATCTGATGATGCATCAAAAGATGTCGATAAGTGTTCCATATAATTTACTTCACCACCCACCAAGGCACCCTAATTTCAACAAAAAAAAAAATAATGATCAATTTATTAAAATTTCTTCAACTACCCTATCTTGAGATTTGAGTATGACTGAAGATATTTTAGTAATAAACAGGTATGTATTGTACATGTTTCAAATTCAATGAGAGTTTGTGTGCATGTCTAGCTTAATTAGGCTTAAACTTTTAGTTTAACTATTGGAGTTACATTTTAGTTGATGTGTCCTCCTTTTGAAAGTGTTGTAGTCTTAGTATTTATTTTATCAATTTTTTCATTTTAATCGTTACATAAACCTATGGAGGAAGTTTTAATAAATAACCACACAATTACTATCATTATGGAATGTCTAACGGTAAAAAGTAGTTAGTAGTCATCATGGACGACTAGCGACTTTTTCAGAGTGGTGGGATACACCATTCATTCTGCACTGTGTTTTATACTGATAATATCAATAGCCGGAACTTTTTCGGTTCACTTAATTGCTCTTTTTTCTTTACTTCTTCTACTCTTGGCTCCTTTTTTAATAATACTCGGTTCGGATTTACGGTTGTCTGATTGGGAGTGCCAACCTAGTTAGATTCATTCTCTTCTTCAATCAATTCTTCAATCAATCCCATCCCTAGCTTACTATTTATGTTTATATACAAATACATTGGGTACATAATATGGTTCTATGCTATTCTTTATATATAAGAAAAATAGAGAATGTACCTTTAAACTTTTAACTAAAAGTGGGTTTCACGAGGGAAGAAAATTAGGGAACATCAATGCAGTAATTAATAAAAAAAAATTCATCCAATCCTCCATTGATTACATCTTATATATCATTGACTTGGCTATTCTTTAAATCATAGGCCACCTTAGGTTGATTTATCACACGTTAATCCTATTTTTTACTGAACTAAATTAAATTGAATTGAAGATTACTAAATGGGACTGAATTAAGTTGTAAATTATTGAACTGAACTGAAAATTACTGAACTGAACTGAACTGAATACAAATTGAAATAAATTATTGATAAGCCCTAAAGAACATGGTCTTAGACCGACTTGGGCCGACTGGTTAACATTATGCAAATCTCCATCTTAGAACGACCTTAAAACGTTGGGCTTGATACATAATTTGTTTTTGATCTTGTCCAAAAAATTCCATTAACTTTGAGTTTTCTAATAGCTCCACCAAATTATTATAAACATAATCATATTTGAAATTTGATCATTAAAACTCTTTAATATTCTTCTATTGGGATAAAAAAAGTAGAACTGTTAACTATAATTGTTATATTGATCCTTATTTTTTCAAATGTTAGTTAATAAAATATTTACGACCAAATTTCTGTTCTTTTCTTTTTCGGAATTTTACCCCAAAAAGGAAAAGTGGACCGAGTAAATGTCTATACTATAACAAGAAAAGGGATTTGTGGCTCTTAGAAACATTTCAAATTTAGTTATTTTATTTTTTTTTTAAATTAGATCATCCATAAAAAAAATTGAAAATGAAAATGCAATTCTATTATAATTGGAATTGAACAATAATAGTTAAAGGGGAAAAAGGAAGAATGAATCTCTCAGTGTATGGTATGATTACTGTGTTTTTATTGGCAGTTTTTTTAAATGTTAGCCCTTGTTTAGCAGATATATCAGAAGTGAGTGCGTCGCAAGCCGAACTGAAGCAGATGTGTTAAGAAATTGAGGATTCTAAATTTTGTTTCGAATATTTGAACTCGAAAGATAGACCAATAAAGGATCAGAAGGATGTAGATCACGTAACCAAACTCTAGAAGATGTTTCTAACTTTAACACAAACTAAATGCGCAGAGAATTACGCCATGGTTCAATCTTTGGTTAAACAAACTACAAATGATAAAGTGTAGCACGAAAGATATTCCAAGTGTTTGGAGTCTTATAATACGACCAAAGTTAATCTCGAGGATACCGTCTCAAAAGAATTGGAATCAGGTAAACATCTACAGGTAGAAAATGCGGCTAGTGATGCAGCAAAAGGTGCTGATAATTGTTTCGGACAATTTACTTCGCCACCGACAATGGAACGCTCGTTTCAACAGAAAAATGATCTGTTTGTTAAAATATGTCTTAATTTTGGTCTTTTATCTTGGGATTTGCATATGGCCTATGAGGTGTAAGTTATGGTTACTATGTGTTTTTGTTACTTGTTTTTTCACCATTGAATCACATTTCATACTATTCATCCAATATGGTTAAAAAAAACAAAGTAATAGTTATTTTGTAAAAGAAAAAATGTGACTATAGGAAAACCCTATTCCATAATATAAAAACTATGTCGTTGAATGTTTTTTCCAATCTGTGTAATTAACGTTTTATTAGTGTCTCGAAGAATTTATACTAATAAAAGTTATTCTTCAAGTCGGTTTTAAGTTAATTTGTTTTTTCCTTCTTCATTCAACCGATTCAGGTCAACAAATTCAGTTCAGTTTCATTCAGTTTAATTTATTTCAGTTCAACCATAAAGAACCGTTCTTGTTTTCTTTTATTTTGTAATTTGCTTCTTGTTAATAAAAAATTTGAGTTCAAATTTAGATTTGTTTATTGAAAGGTGCCAACCTAGTTGGGATGTCTCGAGTTCAAACCTTCCGTCCTTAACTTTTATTTTTGAAGAAAATGTCACGAAATGAAAGTGGTATATGCCAAATCTTCTTTGTGCATAAATGTCATTCCAAATTATGCTTAACATATACTCTATCCATTACATTAGCTGTCAATTTTCTGAAATTTTTTGTTATTTTATAATATATGTTTTTTTGATGTAATTATTACATGTTAATTAAATCATTTTACACAAACCGTACATAAGTGTGCCGATAATAACTACAACTAAAAAAAGTAAGTACGAACTTTTTGTTTCTATTAAATTTAATAAAGCCTAAATTCGTTGTTGATGTAAATTGGGATGAATAGAGACGCCAAACCTTCTATTATTTTACTTTGAATTTTCAATTTTGATTTTCTACATAAAAGATTTAATTATTAACTTATTTTTTTTGGTTCAATCTATTTCTTGACATGGTATTATAGCCTCGACAACCAAACAGTTTTGAATCTGAATCCCGAAAACTCATTTATTGGTGAATGAAGAGGAGTGTTAGAGATTAAATATATCTATGAATACCTGTTTTACACAATGATATAAAGTACCAAAAATAATCTCATAGTTTATTCGGGAAGTGTCATCCTATTGTGAACAATAACATTTATTTAACTTTGACATTATAATCATGTCTATTGATCAATTTGACATGTTACTAAAATGCCATGTTCCTTATGACTGAAATTACGTAACTGAACTGAATTGGACTGAAATAACTACTGATAAGTCATAAAAATAAATCGCCTAGCTGATGTTATTTTGTACATGTGGTCTAATTGATATATTTCAATACCTATAAGATTTTGAAAAGTATTTGCTTTGTCGTTAGGACTACTATTGTCAATTATTGGTTAGTATTAAGATTGTTCGTCTTTTTATCAACTTTTGGATTTATGTAAAATGAGTAAACTCTAATCAAACTCAAAAGTTATTCCTGTCACCTAACCGCTTTAGTGTCTACTGATTCCATTTATCATTAGAGTTTGGAGTTCACACAACAATTAGAATTGAAAGAAATCTTCAATTTTTTTTTACTTTCTATGTATCCTAAGTAAGTTCTTTTTTATGTTACATGTTCAATTTCCTATTTCCTGTACATACTTTTGTTGAAATCTTCAGAGATTTTTTTATTATTATTATTTGTAGCTGCCTATCTTCTTAACATACATCCAAATAAGCGTCTCTCTTACCACACTTCTTTTTTTTTTTTGAATTACCACACTCTTCTTTAACATTTAACTATTGTGCACCATCTTATTTCCATGTTCCTGTATTCGGATGTATTTGTTATCCTTTTGTTCCATCAATCAAAGAATTATCTTCCAATAGTTAGCAATGAGCTATATGGGATTAATTACAATTATGTTCTCAAAGTCACTTAGACGAGTTAGCAATTGCTATGACTCTATTATGACAATGAGACGGAATGAGATTGTTGATATTAGGCAAACCGACACGATTACACACGTGAGAATCTAAATCTAACGAGAAATGTAATCACTTTGATATACATTAAGATTCATCAAGTTTGGGAAATATGGTTGAGCATGAAAACATATATAAAAATACATGAATTGTTTATCATGAAATTTCATTTTATCGAATTGAATTAATAGTTATACAAGTAATTACATTGTAGGTGAATTCAACTTTAATCTAACGAAATTACTTTGATTTCATTTTATTCTTATAACTTGGTTAGTTGATAATTATGATTGCGTTTAAGGTTATCTATATAGTAAACTTACTGTTCTTCTAGTAGTGTAACTCCTAAGTTCGAGCAATTAAAGAGTATTATCTTTTCTAGAAAATAGTATTTTGTTTAAGGTGTGTTTGATTAACCTAGAAAATATTACTATTATTATTATTATTGATTAACTTTATTTAGCATTAAATTGTGACAATATCGTATGAGAATGTAGCAGAACTTGTAATAGAAAATATTATTGAGAGTTGATTATAAGCTTAAGTGTTCAATTTATTTGTTTGAGATTTATATGACCAACAAAAACTAGGATAAATTAATAATGGAAAAACAAATTCCAAGCTTAATATATAATTATCGTTTTATTTCTTTATAGAGAATAAAGTAAGCATTGGAATATTACAACTTTCAAATAGAAATAACATTTTTTTTAACGACAAATAGAAGTAACATTCATCTAAATAAATAAAGTATTACAACTTAATTATAAAATTAAAACAAATTAAAATAAATTTGGAATATAGGGCACATTCAGCTTTGGCAACCATTCTTTTCCCTTCAGAAACTCTTCAACAGTATATTTCCTTGCTTTCTTCTTCGCTAAAGAACGAACTACTCCTGGCCAGTCCACTCGGTTTCTGACAGATGCACCTTTACCTGTATTGTTGAATTCTGCAAAATACACCATTTTCTCATAATGTTTGTGAGGCCATTCCAACCAACCTGCTCGGTTTACCACCGATGAAATGGAAGATTCCATGAAGATGGTTTTCGATCCATTTTTCCATGCTCGACCTAAGTAAGTTGGAGTTGGTGCGCTTGAGCGTAGTAGATCAGTGTCACCGTGGATTTGGCATCGGTGAAAGGAAAAACCACAATTTGCGTTTTTGTTATAAAAACAACCATTTGCAGCGATTGCATTTTCCTTTTCTTTTGGAGATTGCCTGGCAAATATCTTGCAATTTTGCAGTACTGCGGGCCCTTCACCAAATATGAAGTCAACAGTTCCATAGACATCACATTCGGTGAAAAGCTGGGGACCTTCCCGGATATATAGCGTGTCTTGATATCCTTCGATACTAACATGGTAAAATGCGGAATATGGGGAGTTTGAGAGAACCGCTACAGCCGTTCCATTTTCCGCTCCAGCAACGTTTCTAACAGTGAGATCCATTGCAAGAAAACCACTACCATGGATTATGATAGTAGCTTCTTGAATGGTATGACCCGTTTTATTGCTTAAGTTGCTGGATATTATAGTACGGTTTTTACCATCGCCAACGAGAGTTATGTTTGGCCTTTCTTTCCAAACAGTTATATTCTCATTGTATATACCTTCTTTAATATATATTACATATCTATACTTACCATGCGATGGCGCATTGTCAATGGCCTCCTGTATTTTTGTGTTTTTGTTGTTTTTGCTGTTGTCTACGGTGACATTAGGAGTACGAGAAGGGAGAGAATCACTCGGAAGAAAATATAAAATAGTAAGAAGAAGTAGAAATATACGTATACCCATTTTGAAAGCTAAGTGTTTATGGAAGAAATGACTCTTTTTTTAAGAAAATAAAAAACTCACAAAGCAAATTTAAGTTGCAAGTTGTGATATAGAATTAGCTTTCGAACACATATATATAACCTTATAGCCCATAAATGCCATTCCAAATAATGCATAACATATAAAATGTCAAAGTATTTGTTGTTCATGTAAATTGGGATATATAGAGGTGCCAAACCTTTTATTAATTAACTTGAATTTTCAATTTTGATTTTCTATTTAATGTCCATGTGTTGGGTTTCTTCTACTGTCATAAATTAACGTGAAATATGTGTTGGACTTTAATTATCAACTTTCAATTCAATCGGTTTCTTGACGTAGTATTATAGTCGTTGGGACCAAATAGTTTTGAGTTTGAATCTTGAAAACTCATTTATTGGTGAATTAGTTAAGAGGTTTGTGTCAGAGATTAATATATATTTATATTTGTTTGTATACAGTGATAAAGTATCAAAATGATTTCATAGTTATTCAAGAAGTGCCATCCTAATGTGTACAATAACACTTATTTAACCTCGACATTAAAATCATGTTTAATGAACTTGACATGTTAGTAAATTGAAAATTATTGAACTGAATTGAAATAAAAATAACTTTGAATATATCATTAAAAAACATAGCCTATATAACTGGTGTTATTTTGCACATGTCGTCAAATTGACATATTTCAATACTTATAAGATTTTGAAAAGTATTTGCTTGTCGTTAGGACTAACACTGTCAATTAAGTATTATTCGTCTTTTATCAACTTTTGAATTTATGTAAAATGAATCAACTCTAATCAAACTCAAAAATTATTCATGTCAACCTAATCTTTTTAGTATCGTCTAATTCCATTTATCATTGGAGTTTGGATGTGCGGACAACAATGAGAATTAAAATGAATCTTTATCTTTTTATTCTTTATGTATTCTAAGTAAGTTTCTTTTTATTTTATGTTAGGTGTTCAATTTCCCATTTTCTCTATATCATAATTTTGATGAGAATGCAAATAAATAAATTTATTTAGATTATATATTGCACTATTTTCAGAAAAATATTAATTCAGTAAGAGAAATGTAAAGAAACTTAAAATTGATGATAACTGAATGGTGGAAGATTAATATTAACAAAAACTATTAATGATGAGAAAAGAAAACTATTTTGGACTATAGTGACTTATTCTTTTATATATTATGAAGGAAAAGAAGAAATTAGGTAAAATTTAGATCTACCTAACTATTCTACTCATTCCAAAAAATTTGGACACCAATGGAAAGAAATTAGAACTATCTATTTAATAGACAAATTATGCACATGAATGGATTCTTAAAGTAAATATTAAAATTATAAAGAGAAGCAAATTAATTTTAAATAAAATCAAGATAATAAATGACAATGAAATAGAATTTTAAGTTGCTCCTCACACACCACATTGGATGTCCCTTTCTTTATTATTATTATTATTATTATTATTATTATTATTAAATATTTACTTGAAATTTAAATTAATGAATTGAACCTTTATGATAAATAAGTCTTGTTTTCTATGTTGAAGTGAACAAAACTGAATTAAATTGAATTAAAGTGTATTTATAGAAAAGAAATTACTGAAGTGAATAGATTTAAATTGAACTGAAATGAACTACTGATCTAACGATGAAAAGATGGAGAAGGAATTGAATTTCAGGTCCTTAGCACACATATATACATATGATACAATAAGTAATCCTATTCTAGAACAATCCTATTCGGGAAGAATCTCGGTATATGCTAGGCAGCTTCCTTACAACCAGAACTTAGCTGTGTAGATATCCGATTTTGTCCGGAGCAATTTTTAAGTGTTTAGTAAATTTTAAATGAAATATACAATTATTTACCTCAAATATAATTCATCAAAAACACTATGCATATATCCCGATATATAAGCCTAAAATCATGAAATATTCAAGATATGATCAAGGAGAGTTAAAAATATTAATCTAATTAAACTTATCAATTTATTCGAGATAAACTTTTTATTATTTTGATTAAAGTTAGAATTGTTTCGGTCCCAAATTTTAATTTATTAATTAAGTTTAGACATTATTTGATTGAATTAATATCTCAATTTTAAAATTAATTCGTTCTAAGTTAACGTTTATAGCTGAACTGAACATACTCTACATTGTGAAGCGAAATCTAAAGATGAAGCATTGAGCCAAATTGAGATTTGTATTGTAATTCTATTTAAAAATATAAGTATCTCTAAGCGCTAATTTAAGACGAATAGAATAGAAGTTGAAATATAAATAGTTAAATAATGGTTGAACACTTAAAAATGTTATTTACTAACAATTTTTCAGTTTTACATCTTTATTTACAATTTTTAATTATAGGTACATGTTAGATCCATCTCGAAGAGGGTCGAGATACATTTGTGTTTGAGTCCAAAATTCGGTTCAAGCTGCATCCTAGATAAGCTCGAGTTAAAGTTCAATCCAAATCTAAGTCGAGGTTCCAAAGCACCCAACAGTAAATAAAACAGTCATCTCTTGTAATCCTCAGCTCTCACCCTCTTAGAGAGGTCATTCTTTGTACTTCCACAATCACGAATACAAAGTCTTATTTGTTGTCTTCTCCATTCTAATATATATATATGTATATATATATATAGTTCTTTAGGTTTTCCAAGCGAAGGAGCTGGTTCAAAGCTAGATATATATATAGAGAGAAAAGATCAGGTGAGAACACCTGCCATATACGAGAACACTTTATATGTGAGAACACCTTCAAAACTAATTTAAAAAATTATGTTCAAAAAAATACGTCATATTTTCAAAAACTTAAAACGTATGTTCAAAAAAACAACTTGCATGTTCAAAAACATAAAATTCATGGTTACAGGAGCAATACATGTTAAGAAACTTAAAACTGTCATGTTCAAAATAAAAATCCGCGTGTTCAAAAATACCACCACCGATGACAAAATCCACACGTCCAGACCCACTCCCCATCAATGGCTCGCTGAAACCTTCCAATACCACCACCGCAGCCGTAACCTCTCCGACAACAACAACAACTATCCCACCACGACGTCGAATGACGCCCTAATTTCAGCCGCTTCATCGACAATCCAATCGCCACTCTTTAGCTCTGCATCGCCGACAGATGCCTCTTTTCCAGATCCTCTGTTCCCCGTGCATTCCTCAATCTCTGACGGACTTTCTCCGGAACCAGAACGGAGATTTTCGTCGGCGTCGGGATTGAGAACGATATGAAGAAGTTGGGGAAGGATTATTGGTTGAGAGTGGGATATGCGGTGGATTTGAGGGGTTTGGCGGCGGAAATGTCCGGCGACGGTAGTTATCGGCATTGTTGGGTTGAAGGAATTGACACGACGAATTATGGGGGCAGGAGATTGAGAAACTGAGAACTTATTTTGAGTAAATTTCCCTTTTGGTCCTTATTATTAATAAAACTACATAATTTTGAGGTGTTCTCACATATAAAAGTGTTCTTGCATATGGAGGTGTTCTCACTTGATCCCTCCCCTATATATATATATATATATATATATATATATATATATATATATAAGTGTTCTGAACACTTGCTTTATTTCTTAATTAGCACACACTTTGTATATGTTAATTATATTAGTTTTTAGTCCGATTAAATGTCTCATGTATATTATTGCAAACTAAACGAATCGGTTCAAGATGTGATCACCTTTAAATCATTCTCGTACCGAAGTTCAAATCTTTCGATGTACATGTGACGTATGCTAATTGAATTCTAGTACACAGACTATATTAATTAACATTATTAAGCCCTGGAAACCAGCTGGTAACTTTCATTTGTTTCCTAGAGTTGTCATGTAACACTTCAAACTTCCTACTATATTGGATGCCTCTCACAACGTACCGTGTGTTCCGCTCACTTGTTGTTTGATCGAGTTACCCGCCTTAAAAGATTGGACTTTCATCCTACAGACTAGGTGTCTAGTTGGTATCTCAGCACAAGGTTATTGACGTAGTAATAAATCCTCAATTAGAGTTTAATGTTTGCTAAAATAGTTATTTGTCAATGTTTATTAGTTATGGTGTTACTGTTACCTGAATTAGTTATTAGCATTACCATATATACGGAATCTTTAAAATGTTGTGTTTTGTACATTCTTTTTCATTAAATATATATAATTGCAATTCTAGATATTTAATATTCTCTTAGCTATTCTATATTGTTACAGCTCCTTTTCTTCTTCTTCTTTGTTTTGACAAATTAAATTCTGATTAAATTTATTTGCTTCACTGACAAAAAAAGTTTTTCACAAAGAATTAAAATGCGAGGACATTTACATTATCAGTATAAGATTACTGAAAACATAATTTTTCACATGAATTAAATTGTGTTCTCATATATATATATATATATAAATATAAGGGAAAAATACGAATAAAATTCTTATAGTTTTATGTATTTGCAAATAGAGGGACGTGGATTCATTTTTCGCTAAAGGGGGCATATGGTTTACAAAATTGACAATTAAAGGAATTCGATTTAAGGTGTTAGTATTTGATGATGTGTCATATTGACTTTGATGATGTTTCCGAGTTGGTTTGTTGACTTTGATAACATGACACAATAAAATATTAATTTTTTGATGACATGTTATGTTGACTTGATGATGTGAGAAATGTTATTAATCAATTTTCTTTTATTTGTCAACTATAATATAGTTATTGCGGCGGTGTCACATTTATCCTAATACTTAAGTTAGTCACAACATATCTTGGTTTATGAGTATTTTACTATAACATGTTATGACCAAAGACAAATATTTGTCATAATAGCTATACTAATGACAAATTATGATGGTAACAATATGTAGTATTTTATTGTGAGGAACCAAAATTGTGTCACTAAAACTTATTACAACGAGCTTATTCTAACTAAGACGATTCTTTTACTAAGATTCTTAGAAGTATGACATATTTTGAAAATATATTTGTCAGAAAAAGCTAGATTCAAAGAAAAAAAACATTTAACAACATAGTTTCTATAGTTATTTTGTTTTCACAAAGTAACCATTACTTTATTTTTTCCTGCCATCAAATGAGTGGTATGAAATGTGATCCAATGGTGAAAAGAAAAAAGTAATCATAACTTACACCTCATAAACCATACGCAAATCGTAAGATATAAGCTCAAATTTAAGACATATTTTAATAAATAGATCATTTTTTTGTTGAAACGAGGGTTCCATGGTCGGTGACGAAGTAAATTGTCCGGAACAGTTTTCAGCACCCTCTGCTGCATCACTAGCCGCACCTTCTACCTGTAGATGTTTACCTGATTCCAAATCTTTCGAGACGGTATCCTCGAGATTAACTTTGGTCGTATTATAAAACACCAAACACTTGGAATATCTTTCGTGTAACACTTTATCATTTGTAGTTTGTTTAACCAAATTTTGAACCATAGCGTAATTCTCTGTGCATTTAGTTTTTGTTAAATTTAAAAACATCTTCCAGAGTTTGGCTACATGTTCTATACCCTTCTCACTATTCTCCATTTTTCTCTCACTCGGATTCAAATATTTGAAACAAAATGTAGAATCCTCAATTTCCGAACATACCTGTTTCAATTCGGCTTCAGACAATCTTGCTAAACAAGGACTAGCAAGTGAAAAAACTGCCAATGAAAACACAATCCAACCATACACCGAGACATTCATGTTTCCTTCTTACTCTTTAATTATTGTTCAGTTCAAATTACATTTATAGAATTTCATTTTCATTTTTAATTTTTCTTTTATGGATCGATGATCTAATTTTAGAAAAATAAAATAACTAAATTTAAAATGTTTCTAAGAGCCACAAATTCCTTTTCTTGTTATAGGATAGAAGTTGACTCAGTCTGGTTAGAAAAATAAAATAACTAAATTTAAAAATTATAATACAGAAGAAATAACTTTTGGTCTTAAATTTTTTTATTAACTAGCAGTTTTCCAAGGTTATTCTAAGTCGAAATTCACATAATGTTTACTAGTCGGCCTAAGGCAGGATAAATTAGCCACATGAGAGATAAATTGGCTTATAACAAATAATCGGCATGCCTTTTAAAATGTTGACATAAATTTGTTGGAGTTTTTTTTATTTTTTCAAACATTATGTTGTGGGTATAAATTTATTGGTTAAATTTATTGTTATGAAAATTTAAAAGTCTAATGTTCAATTTGTCTCGTGAACTTCACTAAAATTGCATGTGCACCCCTATTCTATTTTAAGGTCTGAATTATCCCTTTACATAATGAAAAAGATACTATTCAACCCTTCGACTTGTCACATGATTTGGAGGAGAGAGAGAAAAAGAGGAGTGTTCGGAATGTCAAACTTTCGAAAAAACACATACAAAATATAATAAGATTACATATTCTTTTTATATCATTCATAAATACCATCTTCTTCCTCTTTTCTCATCTTTTGGCTTTCTCTCTCTTTTTTTATCCATCTCCATTAGCAACATTAAGCGAACTCAACAACACCAAAACCTCACCCTAAGAGGAAGAGTTTGTGCTTGCAGATAACATCAAAACCAAAGAAAAAAGAAATCAAAACTTAAACCCATTCAAATCAAATCGAATTAAAATTAAATCATCCAACAAAATCAAAATAATATTACATGATACATTCTATTGGACCTTAAAGTTTTGTTTTGTGTTTGTGATTTTTATGTGTGAAAAATAGAGAAAAACAAGATAAAGAAAGAAAGAAATGCAGAAGAGAAATAGAGGAACAAAGGGGAAGAGTCTGGTTAATTCTTTTGAGGTATAAATATGGTTTGTTTCCATTTTGATCGTTGAAGTCTTATTTTATATTTTTCATTTTGTATTATTTAAGTTCTAGTGTTTCATCTTAGTCATTCATTAACGATGTGTCAACGAGTATAATTCACACATATTGATGTGATTGGTTATTAACTGACAAAGGGTTAGATAATTTCACTTTTAATTAGTTTTAAGGGGCTATTAGGACCTTAAAATAGATTAGGGGCCGGTGTACATGCAATTTTATAGAAGTTGAGTGGGAAAATTGAACATTAATCCGAATCTAAAAGAGAATAAAGATTAAAAAAATGAAATAAGATAACTGCTACATAGATCGAATATTATGTTTCCAAATGAAGATACAATTGTTTAATTCTGTCACTTTGTCCGACGATCTTAACAACAACGAATGGAGAAAATAAGATTGGATCCACAAAGTAGAGATTGTCTAACAAAAAAAGAAGAGGATCTTAGTGAATTTCAAATCAAATTAGTTTAGTTCAGGGTTTAGGGTTAGTGGATAAATTGAGGTCTTGTTCTTTTTGACCGATTCTTAGTGAATTTCAGATTAGTTTAGTTCAGCAAATATTCATTAGACATTCAACAACTAATTTAATTCATTTTAATTGCGTTTAACAAATCTTAGTTAAATTCCGTTCAACAAAAAAAATAGGACCTAACTAACTAAGAGACCGAGAGTGAATTTGAGTGGTTTCCAATCCAATTTTATCTACAAAAAGGACATCTATCCTCATTTCCAACCCCCCAACCAACTCAAATAAAAATACAACTTGATAAGTGTAAAAAGTAGCAAGTAAATATGCTTTGTTTTCACACTAGTTCGTATTAGAGTGCTTAAATTTCAGAAGCTTTTTACTTGTTATTGCTACTTGTGTTTGTAGGAGTGGAGTTGGAGAAAGTAAAGCTGTTTGAAGCACTTTTTGGAGCGTTTTTGTTGGAGTTTCAAATCTGGTCAGAAGTGGCTTAGTCTTGCCCAAGACTAAGGAAGGTCGGCGAAAACAGAACTGCCAAGTCAACAACTTTGTCCACAAGCACTCCAAGTTGACAAGGAATGTCCGGATTAGTCAGAATTCGGGAAGATTGGGAAGTTCAGTTGTTTTAGGACTTTAATTAGCTATTTTCCCATTTAAGAATGACAAGGAGTCTAAACGTTATTTAAGACCTTCCTTGTCATTGATTTTGTACGTTCTTTTTACTTAGTTTTTTTTGGGGGTTTTAGTTTTGGAGCTCAAACCTTCCTGTCCAGGTTTTCCAGGTTTTTGTACAGCTATCATAACCAAATTCCATGGTTATGAGTAGCTAAGTTTTCATTCGGTTAGGGGATTAATCAAAGGCGAGCTTTATTTCTTTATCGTGAGATTGTTGTTCTTTGATTGCTTGATTTATAGCCACTGTTTGTATGTTTATTATTCTGCAAAAACAGAACTTTCATCACACGTTAGGGTAGGAATCCGGCCGGGTCTTCTCTATTCGTTTGATGATTCACGTTAAGGAATAGGATTTGTAATCATCTAAATGTCTTAACAATTAATAAGCGTATGAATATGCAATTAGGTTTAAATCAGAATCGCTAAGAATTCGATTAACTTAAATTGGGTCTTTCTGGTTAATAATGCTGTTGATAGATTAAATTCTAGCCGCTAAGGAAGAACTGTCTATCGATTAGGGGTTGGTCTTTAGGAATACTTGGACTATCTCTACAATTAAGGAAGGATAAGATCGGGAATGAATAAGGAACGGTTATAACCAATTCGGTGTATGTAAATTAAGATAATCTTTACTTTCAATGATCGGTAATAATTAATTGCTCTGCCTGCGAGAATCTCCCTTAACTGAAGTTTCCAACCATCAAATTAATTCACTTTATTACATTGTTTAGTTTTTGTTCAAATCTGTTGATCTTTATTATTTCAGTAATCTCAAATCAAATTTCCCCCCCCATTTTACTTATTGTATGTTACTAGTCGGTTGTAGTAAAATTAGTCTACTAATAGTCTCTAGGGTTCGATCTCTACTTATCCTATTTACAAATTTATTTGTTTCAGGAAAGTTGAATTATTTTTGGTGGATTCGATTCCCATCACAACTCAAATAAAAAATATAACTTCAAAAATATGAATGTGTGTCTCAAACTCAAGACATCCCTCATTTCCTCCAAATTAAGTCTTTGATTTCAATTTCTAACTCTCCAAATCATTAGCGATCTTTATAATGAACTAAAGAGAACTGCATACATACTCACTTCTCCAAATTAGAAATCTTCATTTTAGGCCTCGTTCTTTATAATGAACTAAAGAGAACTGCATGGAGCTGATTTAAACTGAATTTGTTGAATTGACCGAATCTAGCCGAATGCTTAAGAAATTAATTTGGCTGAATTGAATTTGATTAAACTGAAGTAAACAAATTGAAACTGAACTGAATTTTGATGAAAATAAACAAAAAAAAATATACAGTCTTAGTCCTCATATTTCTAGCATCCATTTTGCTCCTAAACATCAATTTCCAAGCCTTCAATTCATTCTCGACAATTAATCCTTTGATCATTCCTCACTATAATTTCGTGTTCTTATGCCGAATTCTTCATCCTAAATTCTAATATTCAACATCCCGAGCTCTACTTTTAAATCTCAAATTAACTCGACTTATAATTCTCTAACTTGAGCCACATCAATTTTCCTTGATTAATCACATTCAACTTACTCGATCATTCAATGCATAACTCATCCACTTACGGGTTTGATGCACCCATAATCCCAGATTCACGATTCAAGCAATCCTGGTCAATGTTTAAGCGCAATGTTTCGACTTATCATGCTATTTTGGTTATTCTATTCACGGGTATATTTCTTTTTCAATTCCGTCAATTTCGTTAATCATTTTATGATTTTTATATATTTATTGTTGTTCATTAACAATTTTCTTTGGTTTGTAATTGCTTCATTTTACACCATTTAAACTGATATCCTAGAATGTAGGGTGAGAACATAATTCTCTAACACGCCCACATCTTCGTATACGAGGTATGGTTAAAATAGAATACATCTCACAAAATATCGCGAACACATAAAAAAATTTTACATTGAACTATCTATACATTCTAGATATTCTTTTATATTATTGTTATTATTTGAAATTAAAAATATACGTTATTATTTTAACTTCATAAAGTACAATCCATATTTTTAATAATAATATTTGTCATAATTTATTTAAATTGATTAAAAATTTAAGAAAATACAAAACAAATTAGTCCTTAATTATTTTCCAATTAATTTTTAAAGATACAAGTCATTCAATATCTAGAGTGTCAATTTAAAACTTAGGCAATGGAATTACAAAGTCAACCTTTGTCCACTTTGAAAGCTTTTCTTTGGGAGCCACATGACACAATTTCATTGGAGGGAGTTTATTACTCCATAAGTGAGTCCACTAGAAATTCCCTTGA
Source organism: Euphorbia peplus (assembly GCA_028411795.1). NCBI lineage: Eukaryota > Viridiplantae > Streptophyta > Magnoliopsida > Malpighiales > Euphorbiaceae > Euphorbia > Euphorbia peplus. The sequence continues at coordinate 29,085,417 of CP110837.1, forward strand.
ATTGAAAGCTTGCTTTGAATGGTGAAAATTGTGCATCGTTTGACTTTCGTTTCTAAGGACCCATACAACTTTGTTTTAGCATAAGTTTTGACAATACACCACAACTCACTCTATTAAGTAAAATACTAAAAATGCTCACTTCACTTATTTCTTATAAATATTCTTAACTTTTTGGAATCTCATGTGCTAATGGTTGATATCACAAACCTCATTTTGAAATATTAGTTTTATTAATACGTGAAAGTTAACAAATTCAATTTTATTAAATGGTCACTTTATAGAATTAAAATAAAAGATCAATCACTTATTATATTCAAAAAAAGAAAGATCAAGGTTTCGTTCTTTATGCATGAATTGAACTGAATTGAACTTATTAAAAGTGAACCGAACTGAACTGAGTTTGTTGAACTGAATTTGTTGAATTAGCTGAATTTGATTGAATGATTAAAGAATTGTGCTAAATTTGGTTGCACTAAACTAAATTTTGTTGAAGTTAAGTCAAAAAGATAAGAGTCCAACTTAATGCATCAAAAAATGAAAGATCACGAGGTCTCAAGTTTTTGATATATACACACCGCATCTTTTATGATGTGTTTTTAATTTCTCAAAGTAATGAATTGTCAAATTCAAACCCTCCACCATGTAAGTAGTACTAAGACTTGGTGAATAAAACCATAAACAAGCAAACTATTCTATTAATACACTTATATAAACTGAGTCTGATGCATTGAACGTACGTGGTGGATCACCTCAAGAAAACTAGCTTTTATTTTGCTTATGGCTTTATAATTGATGAATCCAATGTGTGATGTTTTCAACCTAATGGTGTAACTCTCAATTTTATAAGTCGTTCTGCAAAAAGCGTGGCTTATACTTTAGCTACGGCTAGCTTTACTATGAGAGAACATACAAAATGGACTGTAATTAAGTCCACCAAATTTTATTAGTTATATGTCATTCATAAACTCTACTCTATATGCCAATTAAATTGAAAATTATTATTTTGTAAACTATAATGTGCCTGAGAAATTGAAGAATTGATTATTAAGAGATAAAAATTTTGTAATCAAATTAATATTGAAAATATTTCAAAATATGAACTTAAAAATGCTATTTATGATCTTACGAACTGGGGGAATGAGGAACCCATGACATTTGAAATTTCTACTACAGTAATAAAAAAAAAATTTCTCCATTTTATCAATGTGGATAGAAATTTTCCATCTTGATAGAAACTGAAATGAGAGGAGTTGTCCTCCTCATACTCACCTCGTCATATTTTCAACTCTGTGGACGAGCATATAACTAATTACACTATTATATAAACATGAGATCAAATTGGTGATATTTTACACTAAAGTTATGCTCTTTTTTTTCTTATTTTCAGTAATATTAAGCTCAGTGCAGTCAATTCAACAAAATTCTTTTCGGTTACCTAAATTCTCAATTCGATTAACAGTTTGATATCGGTTCGCTGGTTGAACCCGATTCTAGCAAGTTTAATGACATCTAATAATCGGACTGAACACATAGCTGATTTCGATCGAACCGTTCAAACTGCGGGGTCCGATCTGGTTTGATAACATTGACTTTTATTGCAATTCCTAAGGGCTCCAAGCATTTACAAGATATACAAGTCCATTTATCATGTGTGTTTTAATAGCACTAACAATATGAGAATCCTAATTAATCTTAGAATTTTTTATCAAAGAGAATCTTGTAAAAAAACTAATTAACTTAAAATTAACTTGAAAAATAAATTTTATTATTATAAACAGTTAGAGTCACAAATAATGGAAAAAGCGTTCTAACAACATAGTATTTACATTATGGAACAAGGTTTTTCGATAATCCCTTTGTTTTTTTACAAAATAACCATTGTTTTGATTTTTTTATCACTGTATGAATGATATAAAATGCGAACCAATAGTGAAAAAACAAAGTAACCATAACTTACACCTCATAGACCATACGCAAATCCCAAGATATAGCCTCAAAGTTAAGACATATTTTAATAAATAGATCATTTTTTTGTTGAAATGATGGTTCCATGGTCGGTGACGAAGTAAATTGTCCGAAACAGCTATCAGCACCCTCTGCTGCATCGCTAGCCGCACCTTCTACCTGTAGATGCTTACCTGATTCTAAATCTTTCGAGACGGTATCCTCAAGATTAATTTTGGTCGTATTATAAGACTCTAAACACTTGGAATATCTTTCGTGCAACACTTTATCATTTGTAGTTTGTTTAACCAAAGATTGAACCATAGCGTAATTCTCTGCGCATTTAGTTTTCGTTAAATTCAAAAACATCTTCCAGAGTTTGGCTACATGATCTATACCATTCTCATCGTGCATTTGTCTCTGATCTGCCTTCAGATATTCGAAACAAAATTTAGAATCTTCAATTTCTGAACACATCTGTTTCAGTTCGTCTTGTGACGCACTTATTGTTGATATATCTGCTAAACAAGGACTAGCATTTAAAAAAACAGTCAATGAAAGCACAATAATCAAATCATACATTGAGAGATTCATTTTTTCTTCTTCCCATTTAACTATTATTCAATTCACTTTATAATAGAATTGCATTTTCATTTCCAAACCTTTTTTCATGGATGAGCTTTTTTTTAGAAAAATAAGATAACTAAATTTGAAATATTTCTAAGAGCCACAAATTCCTTTCCTTGTTATAGTATAGCAATTGGCTCAATCCATTTTTATTTTTTGGGGTAAAATCCCAAAAGAAAAAAAAATCTTAAATTTTTTATTAACTAACATTTGAATAAGGATCAATATAACAATTATAGTTAGCTGTCCGAATAGAAGATTTAAAGAGTTTTAATGATAAAAATTTCAATTATGTCTATGTTTATAATAATTTGATGAAGCTATAAAAAAACTCAAAGTTAATTAATCAAAGTTTTTGGACAAAATCGAAAACAAACTATGTATCAAGCCCAACATTCCAAGGTGGTTCTAAGCCGGAAATTCGCATAATGTTAACCAGTCAGTCCAAGGCAATCTTAGGTGGGATAAAAAAGCCCAAGGCGAGACAAATTGGCTTCAAAAAATATACGCCTCTGCATATTTTTTTCAAATAGATATTAAAATGTTGAGATAACTTTGTTGGTAATTTTTAAATTTATTTAAAGTTGTGGGTAAATGTAAATATTTAGGGGGTGTTTTTTCAAATGCGCTTTTAGAGTTTCACGTTCATATAATATGTTTTTGGGTAGGATTATCCAAGAATAACATTTTATACTTTATATGCAACCATACAAATTTTGGAGCTTTTTACAAAAAAAAAACAAAAAATGTTTTTAAGTTAATCAAAGGTGTTTTTGTTCATTTAATTACAAATGCTAACATGTTCAAATTCATTGTCACGTGTGCTATGAAAATTCAACTACTGTAGAGCGTGTTGTATAGGTTTTTTTTTTTCCATTGAGTTGAGAAATGTAGGGCACATAGTACCACTTTGGAGAGTTGAATAAGTAAAAGGGAAGTCATTTAAGGTGAGAGAGTAAAATAACCAAAAGATGTAAGTTTAGGTGTTATATAATAACACTTTTAAAGAGTTGAGGAAGTAAACGAAATGTTCTTTAAAATGAGCGTTAGAATGATCAAAAGATACAAGTTTAAGGCACTAGATGGCTATTAAACCAATTAGTAAGTAAAATTCAGGCCGTTTTGGCAGTTATAATATTTCAAGGAGGCGCTATTTCATTTTTTTCTCCCCTCTTTCTTCTCACCGCCTCCTCCGTATACGCCACTTGCCGGCGTCTGCCGCCGGGGACGCTGCTGTACCGCCAACCTGTCAATTTGAACGAAATCCGGAGGTTAGGTAGCTTAAATTTTGAATCTGGAAGCTTCAATTTTTTAGGGTTTTACTGATTAGTTTAGGGTTATTTCTGTCCTCTGTTTCTCAAATTTCATGTCTTTTTCCATTATTTAAAGTCCATAGAGCATTACAGTATAAACCCATATGTTGAATTGTTTAGATGTTGCCATTTCGATTCGAAAATCGGGTTTGAAGCATTACAGTATAAACCCATTTGTTGCATTGTTTAGATGTTGCCATTTTGATTCGAAATCGGGTTTGAATTCGTCAAGATCGATAAAATCTCAGAACAATGTTGCAATTTTCTGGGATTTGGATAATAAACCCCCCAAGTCATTTCCACCCTATGAGGCTGCTTTGAAGCTCATAAAGGCAGCATCTTCATTTGGGGCTGTGAGGTACATGACAGCGTATGCTAATCGCCATGCGTTTAGTCATGTACCGGGTGTTGTGAGAGAGCAAAGAAGGGAGAGGAAGTTGTTGAACCAGTTAGAAACTAAGGGTGTGGTTAAAGCAGTAGAGCCGTATCAATGTCGAGTTTGTGGGAGAAGATTTTATAAGAATGAGAATTTGATGAACCATTTCAAGCAAATTCACGAGCGTGAGCAGCAGAAGAGGGTGAATCGGATTGAATCGGCTAGAGGGAAGAGGAGAGTGAACTTGGTTGGTAAGTTTGCAATGAAGATGGAGAAATATAAGAATGCAGCCAGGGATGTTTTGACTCCAAAAGTAGGGTACGGCTTGGCAGATGAGTTGAAAAGGGCAGGGTTTTTGGTTAGGAATGTATCTGATAAGCCACAGGCTGCAGATATTGCCTTAAGGGAACACATGGTGGATCTGATGGACAAGAGGAGAGCCGAGTGTTTGGTGATTGTATCTGATGATTCGGGTTTCATTGGTGTGATCAAGGAAGCTAAATTGAGATGTTTAAAGGTAGTTGTAGTTGGAGATGTTACTGATGGGGCATTGAAGAGGGTTGCTGATGCCTCGTTTTCATGGCAGGAGATTTTGATGGGAAAGGCTAAGAAGGAGGCAGTGTCTGTTGTGGGGCGATGGAAGGACCGTGACATTTTGAAGAGATTGGAGTGGACTTATAATCCAGAGGAGGAGAAAATTTTGAATGGTGTAGTCTATGATCATGAAGATGAAAGTGACAATGGGGATTTCGATGAGAAAGACGAGGCCGATCTTCTATGCAAGGAAGGTTTAGGTGCTTGGTGGGAGCTGAATTCTGATCCTGAATCTAATCGTTGAAAGATATCAAATAGTCTGGAGGTCACAAGCAGAGATAGTTTACGTTTTGTGCTATTGCCTGAATGCATGCATTTTGCTACTTGTAAACATGGGGGCATTGAAGACAGTTGCTGATGCTGCGTTTTCGTAGCAGGAGAGTTCGATGGGAAAGGCTAAGAAGGAGGCAGTGTCTGTTGTGGGGAGATGGAAGGACCATGAAATTTTGAAGAGATTGGGGTGGACTTGCAATCCAGAGGAGGAGAAAAATTCTTATGGCCTAGTCATTGAATTTTATAGTTGTGATAATTACGACCATACGATGAGAAGACGAGGTTTTCGATGGTCTTGTTGATAACATGGGCTTGAATACTCGGATCTACGGATGCTTTACCTGAATCAACTTCATACACTTCAATACTCGGTCATACAACGCCTCTGCAACTTAAGGTATCAGTTTGTTCTTTCTGATTTTATTCTTGCAGTTCTGTTTTATCTTTTCAAATGTAGAACAATGATCCTTATTTATTTATTTTTCTGATAAATGACATATCGATGTTTAACGCATGGATTTTGATGCTGTAAGTTAACAAATGCATGCTAGTTTAATGCATTGGATTTTCTTATATATATATATATTCTGTAATTCATATCGTATAAATGATACGAACGTGATAATTGTGTCTCGTGTGTATAACTAAAAGTTTTATAATGAGTTCTGCGGTGATAGCAGTGTGTATGCTTGAGGCTGTTGTTACCTGCATTAAAATCATTCTGTCAGAGAGATCGTTAGTTTAACTGAATGGATTCTTTTATTTCCTTGTCTTAAAGAACTATCCGTTGAAAGCTGTGGCCGTTTGATGAATACTCCGATAAAAGATCTTTTATCGCTCCTGCAATTAGAAATCAGAGTTATATCTCTATATTCCTGAAGATGTAAGACAACTCAGCTCTCTTATCTGTTTAGATTTTTTCGATTTTTGGGAATGGAAATTATGCAAACACTCTCAGTACTTGAAGAAACTAATAAGTACTGGCAAATTCCTAGAGTTGGATGATTTCCATCACTTACTACAAAAGATATCGAGGAGGATGAAAACACTATCGGAATGGCATGGAACCTTGTTTTTTTAACATTTTTAACGTTTTGGAACCATGGTGTAGATCACAGCCTTTATTTGTATAATTTTAAACCATATGTTGTTGTTTGCAAATGTATCATACCACAGGACAATTTTTTGTACTTCACCCGAGAAAAACTCTGTATTTGAAGGATCTTTAACATTATTTATCTGATAATGGAAGGATATGCCTGTAGTTAAAAGATCCTTTTCAAGGGTTTGCATATATGTTAAGCTTTGAGTTTGTCCCACCATATATAATTTATAGAGGTAAGGCATAAAGATGCAATTTATAAATAATTGAAATAAAGCAAAAGATTGAAAAAAAAAGAAAAAAAGAAAGAGAAGAGCCGGAATCACATATGAACATTTGTTCGGGATCTGCTGAACTCAAGATTCGTATAGAGCTCTTATTGGTCTGTGTATCCCGGAGCTTCTGCAATGGAGCCCGGATCACAAATGTTAGGGTGCTGTTGCAAGCGAAGAGCCGCGTAGAACCACCACTTCCGAGGTTGATTCGGGTAATAAACGAGGCTGCGACTCCTGAGCTACAAACTTTGTGGTCACTTACATAATTTACAGCAACTTTATAGGAGAACCAGTACAGTTTTTTAAATCTGCTGCAGCATTAGCAAACTGCTAGTTTTAGCTTCATTAATTAGCTCATCTTTTGGTTAATTACAACAGATACTGAACTTCCTATTCAAAACGGGTTAAACATTACCTATGAGAATATCTCGGGACACAAATGACCAGATTTTGGATACCGAATGAACTGTTAAAGCACCAAAAAAGCCACATGATCATATCTTCCACTTCAACTGTACTTCCCAAATTTCTGGGTGAAAAGGTGAATTGTTGCAGATTGTTGCATTTATAACATTAATAAACCCAACATATATATATATATATATATATATATATATATATATATATATATGCCTATGGTAACATGAAGTCGATACCCAATCGAGTTAGAAAGAATTCCTGATATTAAAAATAAAATAAAATTGATTACAACACAAAAGAAAAATAATTAGAATACTAATTACATTTACGATGACAATTAGTCATAAGCTGAACAATTACAAACATTGATATAACTGGACTCTAATCTTTGTAATCCTTGAAATCGCCTTCCATTCAGATTCACAATTGTTCGAAAACGGACAATCATAAATGTAAACATGCCTTACATGTTCAAGCCTTTTAACAATTGCAGCTGTTGATTCATACTTAAGACTTGCGCATCCACTAAGAGAAAGTGTTTTAAGAGCCTGGAGATTATCAATCCACTCCGGTAGTTCTTTCATCGCTGTGAACCCGCATATCTGCAGTGACTTGAGGTTCCTGAGGTGTCGAAGTTGATCTGGTAGACGAGACATTTTGCCAACCTTAGTAAGATAATCACATTCGTTTATTAGCTCCTCGAGGCATTCGAGGTCTTTGATACGGTTCAGATAATGGAAGTCGCTATCAAGCTTCGTTGAGGATCCCTCGATGCTTTCAGCCGAGTGAATTTGCATAGTATCTCCTCTGGAAAATCTGTCAACCCTTCACATAAAGTTATCCCCAAGGAGATTAGATTTCGGAAAGAATTCGGAATAGATGTTAATTTGTCACAAAATGTCATGCTCAGGTCCTTGAGACGCATGTTGGATAGGAGCCCATTTGGAAGAAGAGTCAAGTTGGAGCATCCGTTAATGTATACACTCGTAAGAGATGGGAACGACTTGAGTTCATTGAATACGTAACTCAACTCCTCACAGCCAACGGTTTTTAGCTTCACTAGTAGTACCATTGGAGGTATGAATAGGTATGATACAATAAATATAAAGTGCCATTGGAGATGGTCTCAATGGGTTTCTACAAATTTCAAGTAAGCATATAAAATGCCATTGGAGATTGAAATAGTATTGATACTTCAAGTTTGAAGTGCCATTGCTCTTCAAAGCTTCAAAATGGTGTAGAATGATTGCATAATTAAGGGTAGTAGGAAAGGTTGGATCTTTCTGCACGTTGTTGACTGGTCTTTTTGAGTTGGTAACAATCCGATCATTCGGTTCGAGATTGTTGACTGTTCAATATTGTAGTTATGACACCCATCTTTAGTTTCTGTTGAAAGGTTGGGTTTTTATTTCATATTCAGTGGCTTTTGAAGTCATAAATTTGAATAATTGTTGGAATTTAAGCTCTTCAAAGCTTCAAAATTAAGTAGAAATGATTCCATGATTAAGGGTAGTAAGAAAGATTGCAACTTTATATATGTTGACTGTTCCTTTTCAGTTGGTAACAATCCGATTCTTCGGTTCGAGGTTGTTCAGGGTGGTTACTCTTCCAATTAAGATTTTCTGTATATTTTACAACTGAACATGAGATCTTAGGTTAAGCGACTAGAGGCCTTTTATCGGTCAAACTAATCTTAATATTGGTAGTTGTTGGCTGTTTTTCAAATTATAATATTGTTAATGTTCTCGTTATTTATTTTTTGTTGAGTTGGGTTTTATATATTCATTGCAGGAGGGTGATTTTACAATATTGTTACCACTGCCAACAAGCTTTGATCTTTCAGTCCATTATCTTCTTTGGTCCTTATTTTGATCTTTTAGCCTAAAATGGAAATGTTTGACTTGAGAATTATGGTGGAGGAAAACCGGGATAGGGTGGATTTTCACTTATCATTGATGAAACCGTACCTGCTTTGAATCATTGGTTTATTCTGTGTCGGCTAAAGGATTTGCTGACCGGAATCCATTTCCAGTGGAGACAGATATTATTCAGTGTATATTGCATCTTGCCTCATCAAGCTCAAGCAAGTTTCTTATGAAGCAGGAGATCTCCTTGATGAGTTAGCCTATGAGATTCTCCGTCTTAATGTAACCCTGTGTCGATGTTTGGTTTTCCATATTATGATTAGGACATACTTCATGAAATGGTGAATGGTATAATAAGTAAAGGTCATACATCTAGTTAAGACTTTGTATGGACAATATACATAACATAGGATTCATGAACGCTTTCTACATTTTCCTTTGTCTAAACGCTTTATCTCATATCCCTTATATTGTAAAAGCGAATAAACTTAAAGGAAGAGCTAAGTGGAGAAAATTTGATGGCATAGTTTATGATTTATGATGATGAGAGTGACGATGGTATTGTTGTGGAAAACGAGGCCGGTCTTTTAGAGAAGGAAGGTGTGGATGCTTGGTGGGAGCTGAATTCTGGCCCTGAATTTGACTGTCCAAAGATATCAAATAGACTAGAGGTCACAAGGAAAGATAGATAGTTTATGCTCGGTGCTAATGCCCAAAATCATCCATTTTGATACTTGTAGTACTAAACATGATACATGTGCTCCTTAACGGGTAAATTACATTCACGATGGATGAATTATAATACTAGTATGGCCCTCAAACATTATTTCTTGACATGAAAAAGAGAGAGATTTGAGCTGTGTTAGCACAGAATCATTGAATTTTTATTTGTTTTTATTAATTAATAGTTTTATATATTGCAGGTCAGGAGGATGATTTGATTTCCTAATATTATAACCAACCAGCCAACAAACTTTGACCATAATCTTCTTCTTCTTCTTCTTCTTCTTCCTGCTGCTTCCTTGTTTTGATCTTTCAGCCTAAAATGGAAATGTTTGACTTGAAATTTTGGATACGGGAAACCATGTTCAGGGCGGATTCACTTATCAATGGCGGAGCCATACCTCCTGCTTCCAATCTCTGGGCTGAGGTGACTGGCTTTATGGACTTGCTCATGAGAATCCATGGCGTGTTACCAGATTCAGCGGATGTATTTTTTCAAAGTAGTTTTTCAACTCACGTCGTCAAGCTCAAACAAGCTTTTTATGGAGCAGATGATGTCATTGACGAATTAGCCTATGAGATTCTCCGTCCCAAGTTAACAACAACAACCCACTTCACTTTTCTGAAAAAACTTACATTTGATCACAAATTTTCCCGCAAATTTAAAATTCTGAATCAGTCACTTGCTACAATGAATCTTTATACAATACAATATGAAGCCAGATCTTTTACTTCAACAATCCCTCCAACTCAAATTGAAGTGGATCAACAAATAGACAGTCAAATCATTGGGAGGGAGGCTGATATCTTCAGAATTGTAAACTTGCTGAGTTCTGATCAACCACAACTTCTCACTGTTGTTCCCATTGTGGGAATGCGCGGTCTCGGCAAGACTGCTTTGGCTAAACTTGTGTTTCGTCGAGTCATGGCATTGGATCTTTTTGATGTTAAATCTTGGGTCTGTGTTTCTGATAAGTTTGATGAACTAACAGTTCTGGGTCAAATGCTGCGATCTTTGAATGCAAACATGGAGGGTTTAAGTTTAACCAACAAAGATGCTATTTTTCAGCAGCTTGAAACAGGGTTGGAGGGGAAAAGATTTCTTCTTGTTCTTGATGGTGTTCGGGGAGATATGGGTACATGGTGGGATGATTTTAGGACTCGGTTGTTAAAAATTTGTAAACACAGTGAAATTGTTGTTCTTGTCACAACGCGTAGCGAAGAAATTGCTTCGGTTGTTGAGACTTCATCTCAGCATAGGCATACACTTGGTTTCTTGTCTGATGATGATTGCTGGTTCATTTTCAAGGGAAGGGCTTTTGGATATTTAACAGCACATCTGATACTTGAGTCTGACTTACAGTTACAGACCATAGGAAAGGGGATTGCAAAAAAATGTAGAGGAGTGCCATTAGCTGCAGAAGTTTTAGGTGGGACATTGAGATTGAGCAAGGATGAGCAACAGTGGTTGGAAATTAGAGATAGTCATGTTTTTGAAGCTGGGAACAATGAGGAGAAAGTTGAACGGATATTACAACTTTGTTTTTCTTACTTGTCCTCATCTTTGAAACAATGTTTTGCAATTTGTTCAGTTTTCCCCAAAGGATTTTTAATTATAAAGGAAGATCTGATTCATATGTGGATGGCTGAGAGATTGGTTGACTCATTTGATAGGGCCAACATGTATTTTCATATGTTACTTGCAAATTCCTTCTTCCAAGATGCAGAAAGTGATGCCGATGGAAATATTCTAAAGTGCAAAATGCTGAATATTGTGCTTGATTTTGCAGATTACCAATTTGAAATCCGCCATCCGGATAGCTACTTGTTTGTAGATTACCAATGTATAAGTACTTCAAAGGCTCTTCCCAAGAATAAAGCCAAGTGTTTAACTACTATTATCCTCAATGGTGCTCCATGGCAAAGGTCTTGGGATCCAAGCAACTTGCGGATGCTATACTTAAATGATGTTGACATAACAAAGTTGCCACCATTGGTTAGCAAGTTGAAACATTTCAGATATCTTCATGTTTCAAATACAAAAGTTAGACCATTGCCTAAATCCACCACCAAGATCTACTTGCTTCAAATTTTGACCCTCTCAAATTCTAGTTGTGAACAACTTCCATTCCTCGGAGATCTTCCTTTATTGAAACTTCTTAAGATAAATCGTTTGGGAAGAGTGAAGTGCTTCACTAATGAGTCGTATCAAAGCAATAGCAGTCAACATGAGTTGACGCTTTTTCCAGCATTGACATCATTGTCTCTAAGTTGGATGGAGAATTTAACTGAATGGAGTCCGCCATCTCAAGGGAACAAGGTTGTTATTTTTCCTTGCCTTGAAAATTTATCCATTTGATCTTGTGCTAAGTTGACAGGTTTTCCAGTGGGAGATTTGTTGAAACTTAAGAAGATAGAAATCATTGATTGTGAGGAATTGAGGTTCATATTTGATGAACACAAGTCCTTCCGCAATGTTACAAGTTTATCCATTGTAGGATGCCCAAAATTGATTGATCTTCAAAACAGGCTTCTCCTCCCCAACTCGTCCTGCAAGGAATTGAGGATAAGACGATGTGAATGGCTGGTGTTCATTCCAGAAGACTTGAGGTGGCTAAACTTTTTGAGCTCCTTACAAATATATTGCTGTAAAGCATTGGAATATTTCTCGGAGAAGATATTAGGCGAGTTCACTCAATTGAGGAAATTAAGTATTGGTGCCTTCTCAGAGAAGTTGGATGATTTTCGTTATTTGAACCGAGTCAAAGACCTTAGGCGTCTTGAGGAGTTAGAAATCTGGGGATCTGATGTTTACGGTCGTAAGATGTCTATTCTACCAAATCAACTTCTACACCTTGCTAACCTCCAGTCATTGAAGATAAAAGGGTTCACAGCAATGGAAGCATTGCCAGAATGGTTAGGTGATCTTCAATCTCTTGAAACCATTTCTCTAAATTGTTGTTGGCATCTCGAGTATCAATCAACAACTGCAATCATACAACGGCTTCCCATTTTAAGCCATGTCTACATTTATAGCTGCCGTGCTCTTGAGGAACATAAATACCAATGGATGGAGTTTTCAGTTACAACGAAAATCAGAATCTTTTTCCAATAGTTATCAGAATGAATCTGTTGCATATATTATTTGTTTTGAACAGTTGTTATTAAGCTTTAAATATTATTGTTAAGCCGCTTTTATTTTCTAGTAATTAATATTGACTTTGGCTTACCTTGATATCACTGGAGAAAAAAATTTGTCCTAGCCCAAATATTCAAAGATAGCAGAACAAAAATTTACATGTGCATATCTGTTTTTATTGAACAGTAGTAATTTACTTTTTTCAGTGTTGATGCATTACTTTGCTAGTAATTAATTTGAGTTTTGCTAACGTTGATCTTACCGGAGAAGAACATTTGTCACGAGACAGCCTATGCCTAGTAAATGCAGACTAATTGAATGGTTTTTACTTACTTTCCTTCATATATATCCTGTTATTGCTCTTTTTTATATGTCAAATCAAGGTTGAATTTGAAGTCTTGTTTGTGTATGCTGAGTGATTAGTCAGTCTCTTGACATTGTTGCTGAAACTGCTTATGAATCTTTGTATGTCCCTCCAACAAGAAAATGATAATCGTGTCAAATAACTCGTGTCTGTAACCAAAAGTCCTATAAAGTATACATATTCACTGGTCATTCTGCTGCCAGAAGTAGTTTTTTTCTGTAGCATACTCAACAAAAGAAGTTCAGCATCTTTTTCCGACACAACTTGTGAGAAATCGAGTAACAGACTCTCGGTCCTAGATGTTCCGGTCATATGGAGGGAGGCATTGAGAATTGTGAACTTGGTGACTTGATCTTCGGATCAGCGAGTTCTCATTGTTGTTCCCATTGTGGGAATGGATGGTCTCGGCGACTGCTTTGGCTAAATTCGTGTGTCAATGAGTCATGGTTTTGAACCTTTTCGATTTTTAAAATGTGGGTCTGTGTTTCCGATAAATGTGATGTGCGAGAAACTTTGTTTCGAATTTTGCAATCTTTGAATGCTAGGATAGGGGCCTCAACCGACTCAGATGAAGAAGAGTCGGGGAGGGCAAGGTTTCTTCTTGTTCTCGATGATGTTAGTGAAGATGTGTGTAGGTGGTGGGATGAATTTTGAACTCGGTTATTAAAAATTTGTACACACATTGAAATTGTTGTACTTGTCACAATTGTGGTGAAGAAATTTCTTCCATTGTTGAACTAGTTAGAAAATAAATGTGTGATTAAGCAGTAGTACCATATCAATTCAAAGATAGGCAGAACAAAAATTTAACAAATTGAATGGTTTTTACTTATTATTATTATTATTATTATTTTAATAAAGTTAGCACATTGTTGGGAGTCCATCTAAACTGAGTTTTACACATTTGACATAAACATCCTACCTTATGCATTCAATAATTGTAGAGAAAAAATACATCGAAAAAAGTCCTTAATTTTATACAAAGATACAGCTCTTTACTAACATACCCATTTATGTGTACAACTCCGTATCCGTGTCATGACAACATATCTTCTGTACCAAATGGCTTGTGTCTGCACTAGGCATTTAAAAGCCCTATAAATTATACTTGTTCCCATAGCGGGCCTTAGGAGTTGGCTAATGTGGGCCTAAATTCAGAGAAGCTAAAGCCCAATTGAAAAATACAGCTCAATTTGTTAGCAACTTTTCTTATTTCCAATGAGAAATTTTGATACAACTTTTCTTACCACACTCTACATGCCACTGGTAATTGGAGCGAGTTATGGAAAATGTTTCGTTAAACAAGGTCACTTCAAGCAACTTATTGTGGCGAAATTCATTTTGAACAAGATAAGCTAGTAAAACGAATGGTATACAGGTTTGGAAAGATTAAAAATGAAGCAAAGGCTTTGAGCTTTCAAGGCAATAGAATAGTCCCTCACGTTGACTTGGATCGAGAAACAGATTCTGTCTTAGAGATATCTCGAAAATTGTAAACTTTCTGACTCGATCTTCTGATCAACGAGTTCTCACTGTTGTTCCCATTGTGAGAATGGATGGTCTCGGGAAGACTAGTGGTATATTAAACAGGTAAACGCTTATGTTTGGTTGATCTGAAATCGACACAGATATTCATTTTCAGGTTAGAGTTCACCTTATACCCCATATTTCACATGAGTCCTACTTTTCTAATTTTCCAGGCCGACAAATCATCGATTCTACCACAACAAAGACACAAAAAGAAAGTAAACTTAAAAGCAAAGTTTCAAGTACTGATAAATATTAAAAATTAAATTAGAAAGCTTGATAAAATATGGAATCAAATATCAAAACCACAAACAGACAATTTCTTAAATTTGAAATAAGAAACATAAAAAAATTAGATAAAGTTAAAAAGGATTAGATGGATATTATAAAATGTATGAACATTCAAACCAACCAACTTTGACCACCACCATTACTATATATGATCTATGATCTATCATTGTATTTGTATTAATCTTTCTGTCTAAAATGGATAGGTTTGTCTTGATTTTTATGGTGGAGGAGACCCTGTCTCGGGTGAATTTACTTATAACTGATGAAACCATACTTGCTTCGAATCTCGAGGATGAGCTGAGGCTGCTTCTCGATTTGCTGAATGATTTCCGTGCTATGTTAAATACGGCTGATATAGACAAGGAACAGGAGGCAATTGATGAGGTCCCGTATTGGATCAACAAGTTCAATGAAGTTGCTTGTAAGGCAGAAGATGTCATTGATGAGCTCACCTATGAGATTCTTCGTCCTAAGGTAACAACTCAATTGATTTCTCTGAAAAAGCTCATCTTTTCCAAATTAGCCCACAAAGTCAAAATTCTGAATCACTCGCTTCATATGACTATTAATATTGAAGCGATCAAATACCGAAGAAAATATCCTCCTAATAGGAGATTCATAATTGGAAGCGGTGACCAGGATCGAGCAGTCGCCCTTGTTGACAATACAATCATTGGAAGGGAGGCTGATGTGTCCAGAATTGTAAACTTGGTGACTCACTCTTCTGATCAACAACTTCTCACTGTTATTCCCATTGTGGGAATAGATGGTCTCGGAAAGACTTCTTTGGCTAAACTGGTGTCTCAACAACTCATGGCATTGGATCTTTTCGATGTTCAAATGTGGGTCTGTGTTTCTGATAAATGTGATGAACTAAACATTGCGGGTCAAATGTTGACATCTTTGAATGCAACGATGAGGAGCTTAACAGAAAGAGATGCAATTTTTCAACAACTCGAAAACGAGTTGGAGGGCAAACGTTTTCTTCTTGTTCTTGATGATGTTTGGGAATTAGATATGTCTAGCTGGTGGGTTGATTTGAAAACTCGGTTGTTGAACATTTGCACAAATAATGGAAATGTTGTCCTTGCCACAACTCGTAGTGAACAAGTTGCATCTGTTATTGAGAGTTCATCTCAGCATAGGCATACTCTCGATATCTTGTCTGATGATGATTGCTGGTTCATTTTTAAGGAAAGGGCTTTTAGAAATGTATCAAAAAGGCCATTTTTTTTTTATGCACCAGTCTTAGATACCATTGGAAGGGAGATTGCAAATGGATGTAGAGGAGTGCCGTTAGTTGCAAAACATTTAGGTGGGTCATTGGGAATTTTCATTGATGAGAGAGTATGGTTGACAGTTAGAGATGGTCTTGTTTCGAATGCAAGGCAAGGTGCGGAGAGTGTTAAGTCTATCTTGAAGCTAAGACTTAAGCACATGCCCCCAGCTTTGAGGCAATGTTTGGGACTTTGTTCGGTTTTCCCAAAAGGATTTTTAATCGTAAAAGAAGATTTGATTCAGCTGTGGATGAGCGGGAGATATGCTGCCCCACGTGAATTGGGCAACCGGTATTTCAATTTCTTACTTGCAGTTTCCTTCTTCCACGATGCGAAGATTGATGCCAGTGGCAATGTTATAAACTGCAAAATGCATAATATTGTGCATGATCTTGCATTATCACTCGAAACATCTGAAATGCGCATTCCCTATTTAAATCCAGATTATCAATCTATAAGAACTTCAGAGGCTCTTCCTAAGAATAAGGCCAAGTACTTGACAACTATCATGCTTAATGGTGCTCCCTTCCAGAGGTTTTGGAATTCAAAAAGTTTGCGGGCGTTATACTTGAATGATGTTGACATGGAAAATTTGCCATCTTCAATTACAAAGTTGAAACATTTCAGGTATCTTCATGTTTTAAATACAAAGGTTAGTCTGTTGCCTGAATTGATCACCCATATCCGCATGCTTCAAATTTTGATTCTCTCAAATTGTAGTTGCGAACAGCTTCCGCCCCTTGGACATCTTCCTAGTCTTCAGTTTCTTAAGATAAGTCATATGGAAAGAGTGAAGTGCATAGGTAACGAGTCATATGGAGGCGGTAGCAGCTGGCATGAGCTGACTCTTTTTCCATCATTGAAATCATTGTCTCTAACCTGGATGGATAATTTAACCGAATGGAGTCATCCATCTCATGGTAACAAGGTTGTTATATTTCCTCTCCTCGAAAATTTGTCAATTCAATGTTGTCCTAAATTAACAGGATTTCCAATAAGAGATCTGTTGAAACTTGATAAGATAGATATAAAAGATTGTGAGGAATTCAGGTTCATATTTGATGAACACAAGTCTGTCCGCTCTGTTACAAGTCTGTCCATCGTAGGATGTCCAAAACTGACTGGTCTTCGAAACTGGCTTCTATGCAAGAAGTATCACGTGGAGTTTAGAGTAAGCAAATGCAAATGGCTGAAGTTCATTCCAGATGATTTGTGCATGCAAAGATCTTTAGTCTCTCTACAGATATATTGCTGTAAACGATTGGAATTTTTCTCGGAGGAGATATTACGCGAACTCACTCAACTTAGGAGATTAAGCATTGGTGCATTCTCAGAAAAGTTGGATGATTTCTGTTATTTAAACCAAATAAATGAAATGACAAGTCTCGAGGAGTTAGAAATCTGGGGATCTGATGTGTTCGGTCGTACAATGTCTGCTCTACCAAGTCATCTTCAACACCTTTCGAGGCTCGAGTCCTTGAAGATAAGAGGGTTCACAACAATGGAAATGCTGCCACAGTGGCTGCCTAATCTTGAATTTCTTGAAACCCTTTCTCTTCATTATTGTCGGCATCTGGAGTATCAATCAACAGCTGCAGTCATACAAAAGCTTCCTGATTTAAACCAGGTCTACATTTATGGCTGTCGTGCGCTTGAGGAACATAAATCCCAATGGATGGAGTTTTCAAGTAAAACAAAAATCCGAATCAGTTTTCAACAGTTATAAGAATGAATTTGTTGAATGTGTGATTTGTTGTGAATAGTTGTTATTAATATTTATATATATGTTTTATATATATATATATATATATATATATATATATATTGAGTTGAATGTTGTCGTTAAGTTGCATATTTGCTTCCGATTTATTTCAGTTTTATAAGCTCTAATTTGCTAGAACTTAATGTGTACTTCAGCTCACATTGATCTCACTGGAAGTAGACATTTATATTGATACAGCATATATGATGTATTCAAAGACAGCATTAACACAATTTTACATTCAGAACAAGCCGTCAATTTCATCTCATCTCGAGAAAAGTCTGGTGAAGAAATTCCCAGAATTCGCCTTCTCTTGACATGCTACATGAACATACCTTCCGAAACCGTCAAGTTGCCTTGCCTCTCCTCGAGTATCTTTCTTGCATACTTTATATGTTTTATCAACCCAACCCTCTTCCACATACCTCCCCATCCACTGTTGATTTATTTTGGTGGTGAAGCTTTAAATCTGTATCTGTTTTTTCACAGTAGAAATAAAAGATCGAGAGAAACCGAGTTACACTTGATGTTTATTTACTCAAGCTGATATTCTTGTTCCCGCTTTGTCCTTCGTTGCTCCCGGTTCAGCTTCAGCTTAAACGCACGCGCTGAAGAATTAAATCAATATATTCATTCATTTCATAAGCTTCAAATGTTTTCTTAAAAAAGTTTGACTCTCAATCATTCTCCATTTGTTATATGCATTCATCATTGCGTAATAGTTTCAACAGAATAATAGCCGATCTCCCATGAATAATTGCTATCTGGACACTTTAATCTGCTTTCTAGGAGTTGGAGCAGCAACATGAACGTTGTTTTCTTTATCGAGTAGAACAAGGCTCGGCACATATTTAGGGGAAAAAAGAGAGACCGAGAACAGAAAACATGGGAATTGCCAAGGAAATATAAAAAAAAAAAAAAACTAACAATAGAATTATATGTTCAAGATGGTACAAGAATTCATAGCAAAGTAATCAATCTGATCTTTTCATCTCTATAATCAATCACCCTAATATGTAATTTACATAAGCCGGTGCTAATCACCCAAAACCCCAATGGCAGAGGGTGCACGGGGTCCGTTGCACCTCCAGCCACCAGAATCCACCCTGGGAGAAGTGGTTTCAAGCGGCATTCTGCCTGGAAACCTGCTTCCCTGGCTCCGTGATTGATGCCACCAGTTAACATTCTAATCGTATACATGTATATGCATTGCTGATAACAAAAATATAGTCAGCAGAATTGTTAGGAGATTTACAAAAAAAACTAATTACAAGCTTGATAATCTCTCCAATTCACATTTCATCTTCTTCCTCCGTGAGATGACGCACTCGACACGCTTGAGACATCCGATGGAGTTGTCATGCCACTTATCGTCATTTCCTGACAGGAAGATATGTAACATTAGATACTATGGTGCACAAAACCGGACAGGGACATAGAAACAGATTTCGAAAAACATTAGCTATGCGGGACACTGAAATGTCCGAGAAAAATGTTTCAATATCGACTAAGGAGTGATGTAATACCACTTAAGGAGTCGTTCCCTAGCATGTGTCGTACTAGGTGTCTGAACATTTTTATGTCCGAAACTTGTTGGCCTTATTTGCCCATTGAAGGGCGAAATTCAGCATTTATCGGTTATTTTTTAGCAGGTTTGACCCCATTGAAGGACTAATTTGATATGCAAACTTCATTTTAGATAATCCTGACCCGATCAAAAGACAGACTTGATATATATGCATATTTTGTTGATCATTCTGGCCATGTTTGCCAAGTTTAAGGATGAAACTCATCCTATTTGTTAAAAGTGTTGGATTAGAACTTACATGAAGAGAAGATATTTGGTGCATATTTGAGCCAAATGTGCCTCCATACATTGCATAAGGCATGTGATGTTCTCCATATTCTCTCAACCTATTAAACTCAGGTAACACGACCTTCCCGAGATCCGGTCTGTCTCTTTTCCTTAGTTCTGCACACTGAAGAGCTATATTGGCAAACTTCAACGTCTCTTCTATTGGCCAGTCCGAAATAGACGGGTCAAGAATGTCAGCAAAAGTTCCTTCGTCAATAGCACTTTCAACCAAATGAGCTAAACCCATTGGTGACTTTGCTGTTATGATCTGTAGCAGCAAGATTCCAAACGAGTAGATATCGGATTTCGTTCCCAACATTCCGGTTTGTTGGTATTCTGGATCAATGTAACAGAATGTTCCTGCTGTTGATGTCATTCGGTACTGAGTTACCGCATTAGCTACAGATGGAGGGACAAGTCTTGCAAGTCCAACATCACCAATCTTGCTAACAAAATTTCGGTCTAGTAATATATTCCCCGGTTTCAAGTCACGGTGCACAAGAGCTTCTGGCTTAGTTTGGTGAAGGAATAGAAGTCCGGTAGCAATTTCTGCTGCAATTCTGAATCTTATTTGCCAAGGAAGCGGTTGACTCTTTCCCCGACGGAATAGACAATCATCTAAGCTTCCGTTAGACATATGTTCATAGACTAAACAGCCGTACTCGGGGCAGGCTCCGAGAAGTAGAACCATGTTCGGATGTCGTATGCACGACAACACTTCAACCTGAAATTCTAACACATTTAGCTATCAGATAAAATATTTAGATTAATGAGATTGAAAATGTGTTATGAACATATCGAAGAATCGAACCTCTTGTTGAAACTGAGACTTTCCTTGGGCTGCGTCGGGGCGAAGAACTTTAATTGCGACTTCTGTATGATCAAGATAAGCCTTGTAAACGGGTCCATAACCGCCTTCTCCAATCTTGAGTTGATCGGAGAAGTCATTCGTTGCTTCTTCAATCTCCTCAATCGTGTATCTTCGGTACCTGAGTTCGTTAGGAATCCAAGAATCTCTTCCTTTTTTTGAATCCTCGGAATCAATCAGATATCTCATTTCTACATTTTTCCTTTTCTGTGCTTCTAGTTCAGCTAGCCTCTGTGCTGCTTGAGCTGCCTCGATTGCAGCTCGAGTTTTCGCTTTCTCTTTCTCTATCAATGCGATTGCTGCCTCTTCGGCTAATCTCGACTCTTCAAATCTCTGCTGCTCTTCATATTTCCATCGGTGATAATCATTAGACTGCTAAAAAAATGTATCAAATCTCAAGTTCAACCCCTTCAACTGAAAATTAAGACGAAAAATCAGCTTTCGATAACCATTAGTACCTTCTGTTTTGCTGATTTTGCTTCTTTGCAAGCCGAATTGTACATGTCCATTGTTTGTTTCAGCTCTAATCTGAGCCTCCTCATCTCAGCTTCCACGTCATCCTGCAAATTTTCGACGAAAAATGATTAGTATTTATTAACCAAGATCATTTCGGGAGTTGTTCGGGTTTGTTTACCATCTCAGAAGATCGGGATGTCTGTCCGCTATGCATGCTGTCCGCAAAACTGTACTGTGACATGTTTTCTATTGACATTCTAGGAGAGAAAACCGAACCAAAGCTGCTTCTCATGTCGTAATCTACTGAGCTAGCTTTAGGAGGTGTCATGAGGTCGCTTTCCGAGTCATGGAAAGATGAAAACATGCTGCTTGGTCTTCCAGTGCTCACAAATGATATGTCCATTTCTGTTGTGGATGGTTCATATGGTTTCCCTCTTCTAGAAAATGGTGACCTGTAATTCCAATTGTTGTCGAATTAACGAGAAAAATTCTACTGTGATCTGGGATCGATAAGTCATGGACCATTCGGATGGTGACACGTTAGAGTTATGCTTAGTGTCGATGTCATTTGAATAGTCTCGAAACATTTTGGATTGAAATATTCTTTATCAACAAGAAAATCTAGAACAATTTTTATCTACGTGTACCCGACTGGTGCTAGACCATACAGATATGTCCGGGTAAGTGGTTAGGCAGAGTAACTATGTCATTTGAATGGTCTCGGAATGTTCTGAAATATTCTATATCAACAAAAACAATCTACAACAATCTTGATCTCGGTGTACCTGACTGATGAAAAATGTCACCAATGAACATTCATTTACCGTGCTAGATTGGCAGTTATTTTACATGCTTCAAACCGAATGAATGTACGGACTTTTCCTAGATATAATAACAAATATATTTTAGAACTAACTGTCAATTAGATATTTACCTGATTGAATTTATATCATCAAGTTGGAGACTTTGTGCGAAATTCGGTCTAATATCTGATGCTGCAACATAACAAATTCATAAATAAAAACTGTGTTAATAATTAAGCGATAAAAACGACTATAATTAGCATAATTATTAATTAAGCAAACCTTTAGAAGTTGGAGAAGGCCTAGTAAGATCAACAGAAGCACTGCTTGTTATGCTGTGTAATTGCTGAGGTGGAGGCTGAGGTTGCAGTTTTAGAGGTGCAGAAGCTGTAGCGGTTTTTACGGATGAAACCTTTGTTTTGTTTATTACATAAACCGTGCAAAAATCCGGTGCAATCTTCATCACCGTTGAAGGAACATCTGTAGCCTTAAACTTCCTGTCACACAATAATCATTTTAGTCATAATCCGCCGCACGAGTTAACTGCAGTCGTCCAACAATCGAAAATGGAACATAATTGAAGACTGTAAAAGTATATTCTTAACGAGAAAGTTAGCGCCATTTAATTTTTTGTTTCACCTATATATGTTTCTTTTGTCTGGAAAACCAGCACCGAAGAAGACACCACATGTATGACAGATTATCAAAACGGAATATCAAAGCTCAAAACATACTAAGAAAAGTCCCGAGCCCTCATGATGCTTTAAGTGCTACTACGTGTTAAACTATTTCCGTTTTACGTGTTTCTAGTTCACTCTGCCAATCATATGCCAATTCATAACATTTTCCATAAACATTCAAAGTACTGTCAGCCACGCGGACAGGTGGCGAGAATTCCTTCACAGTCATAATTGTGTGGGCAGGGGAATCTAGCCACCGGTCAACTATCTGACAGGCGGACTGCTTTGAATGTTTGCAATATAAAAGTTTGGTACGCCGTTATGACTGAAAAAGTGAACTAAAAAACTGGAAAACGGGAAATAGTTTCAAATCCACCATATTCAAATATACGGGTTAAACCCAAAAAGACACGTGTTAGATGGTGAATTACCTAGGAAGTAATCCTCCCTTAGAAGCTGCACCAAGTACCAAATTTTCGATTACATTTGTATTAGCGAAATCTGCTATTCCTTTTGCTATATCTACATCTTCCACCAAGACTTCAACACATTTTATCTGCATCAAAGATCAGTATTTATGCACAAAAACAATTATAAGAGAAGGGGTTAATAAAGAAAAAGGTGAAACCGAGTGAAACTCACGTCCTTTCGTGTGCAGAAGCAGCGAAATGGAAGAAATAACTCTCTGGCTTCAGAATCTTGCTTTTTTGGCTCCGCATCATCTGCGTAATGAAGAAAAGAAGAAAAAAAAAATGATGAATGTTGTATTTGATACTTATATATAAGTTGTTGAACTTGTCACTCGAAATGAGTCATGTTGAATCAATAAAAAAAAAATGAGGTCATGTGTAGCACGTGGACCGTCTCGAGTTATCAAGTTTAAGAGCATTTGTATTTATCCAAAAAAACTTGATCCATGCTCATATTTCAATACACGTACTAAATGATCGGCATACTACGTGCATTGGTTCTTAAACTCAAAGGTTGGAGACGTTCCACACTGGTGTAGGATCGCACCAATGATGCAATATCAACATTTGAGCTGATAAACCAGTTCGGTTGGGACCATAACCCGCAAAGGCAGAGAGAGGGTGACTAGCTCGAGGTCCAATATGGCACCCCTGCCACCAGAATCCCACCAGGAGGGATGGTTCCAGGTGACTCTTCGCCTAATATTTCCTCTATAGAATCCTACATTTTCACACTCCAAGATCAAGAAACGTTGCAACCTAGCCACCGTCTTTTGACCAGCCAATGAGTAAACATCCTAGCTCCGCAGTGCTTGAACTCAATCGTTTAATACAAATGAAAATTCACTGGATTTGTCTATTTCTGACAAGAAAACACATCTACATAAAATCGAACACATCTATTTTGACACAACCGTCGCTTTTGTTGCATTTACATCACACATTATGTTACACGGACACCAACAAACGCTATCTTTGAAACATATCCTTCACAACATAGCTTTCAAACGAATACACAGACACATGACACAAAACGCTGCTAAACAGTAGTTCCTTGCAACACAAGATAACATACAATCACTTGAAACAAAACCCGATTATCACATTATAACACGAAAAAATCACACGAGAATCCATTCTGTCACCCCCGAGATAAAATTACGTACTTTTCGAGGATGTTTGTCTAACATGGAGAAAAGTGACAGATTGACCTCTGCTGAGAAATTGATCAACAGCCCATTTAAGGGCATATTGGCTACCTTTATCTTTATCTATAGCAATTGCAACACTTTGATCACCTTTTTCTGCACCCTTTCTTACCATACTTTTTTTTACTTTTTACTGGCAGAAAGAGATGCAGAATTGTGTAACAAAAAAAATGTTGATTATCAAAATAAATTTAACAATTTAATTTACTTCATGTTTTTTAATTTTTTTATTAACGGTTGCCCCCTAATCTCTCTTTTTATTTATAAGAAATCCAATAAACTTTGCTTTCTTTTCGGTGAATAACTATATTCTGTTTTTCTTTTTCGTAACTGTAAAAATTGGATTAGAATTAATTAACTAATTAATTAAATTAATCTGTCTCTATTTTGAGATAATTAACCATTTCCATAATGGAATGATTTATAATTAATCTTCCAATTATAGGCCGATGAGATATACATGCAAGTACATTATTTTTCACTTTTGAAACGATATACAAGTAAATACGAGTATTCTGACCTATGGGTGTTTCTATCTGACTTATTAGAGTAGCTTTATCCTTTCGCCTTTTTACATTATACCACCTTTCGGGGTCAGAATATGCATCATGTAACTTCTCGGGCATGCTAGTTTGCTTTCTATTTGAGCGCCACAACTGTTCAATTTTCTCAGTATCAATCTCCTCCACTTCCGAATCAGATCCGTATCGATCTGTCCAAAAAGTGTATTGTACTTTCCCTGTTGGACTACTAGTAACTTATTGCAAAACAAGGGAATCATATAAAACTCTGAGAGAACTTATATTAATTGGCGAACTATGTAAAATTGAAGCGTTAAGATGTACCACAATTTCCTTATGGTCGAAGACAATGTCATTGTTGTCTTCCAAATTTTTCAATTCATCAAATCTATTTTCTGAATGCTCTCTAGATTGAACTTGATTAACCTGTAAAAGGAGATGGCGTAACTTAATTTCTTCCTCCAAGTCACGTGTTGACTATATATCAACTAAACGTAGAATAAGAAAGTCATTATATAAATACTAATTTTTTATTTTCGCTTAAAATACTTCATGTGGCAGACACATGATTCTTCACGTGTCACCGTAAAAGTTAGTCGTGTTCAGCATAACAATTTAGTTTGCATATACTCCAACTACCTTTCGCTCTATACTATATGGGAGTTTTTTTCTCACAAAATGATTAGAATGACTTTCTATTATGGATAATTTACAAAACTAGCTCTATGGTTACTGTGGTAGAACTAATTAACCTCTAATAACCTTGTATTAGTGATCTTAATAATTGAAAGGAAATGAAGTCCGGTAGCTTTTATGAAACAAACTCTAAACTTCAGCAGTGGTTAGTCGCATTATTCTATACCATACCCAAAAAATCAAAATAAATACCGGAAAAAAGCAGAATATTAAAATAACGGGAATGTTGTCTGGATGTCCGTTGGTTGAAAAAATGCAACCGACTGCACATGATGTTACCAATCTACCCTTAATGATAATGGGCGGAAATTATCCCATAGTTGCACGCCAAGGGTCGTGGGCGGGGAAATACATAACTTCGCCTGCTTATACGAATAGTGTACGCATCTAATGTACATCGAATGAAGAGAAAGTGAAACAAAGGAATGCCAATAAAAATTTAACACGTGTAGGATAGAGTCTTTCTAGTTGTCTCGTTGAAAAATCTACATCTTTCCAGTCGTCTTTATCATCTTTCCTTTCTTCATCTTTATGAACATTACCACCAATAATGGTTGTATCTTCATTTTGTACATATGGATCAGCTGCTTTCTTTTGTTCTCCACATTCTCAGCAGTACGTTTTGTTTTCCATTTGAGGGTTGTTGTTCTTTAACTGGATGCAGAACTTGAGGAATGCTGCATGAAACTGAATATTGGAGGGCAAAGCCTTTGTATAAACTCAAAACGGAACGACACCCGCTTGACTGTGTTTGATTGGTGCCTCGCCAGGCTGTGAACATTGTTCAAGATACGGCAGAATTAATTCCAAGGCAACTTCACCCGTCATTTTCTCTATTTAAATACATTTTTTCTATTTTTAAATCGATCACTGACCAGTGCCAAAAATATTAGTAAACGAGCTGACTGAACTTAATTTGAAACAACGGTTCCAGATGATTCAAACGTGGCGTGATCATGGGGAATACCTGTACACGTGTTCATCTGTTGCGATTATCATCGAACTGATGGTTATAATTGTGATATCAAATATATCAAAAACTCATGTACTCACAATTATACAGAAACTTATACTTAGGTAAGTGTAAATACACCTAGTGTAAAGTTAACTTTATAGTAAAACATGTGCAGTATGTTCGAGTAAATAGACATTGCACCAAAACTAATGTATATGTCAAGTCGAGTTTAAGGTAGCTACATAAATTAATAAAGGGACAAACTTTATAGATTCAAAAACAGAACAAACTACATAATTCAAAGGAACCAACTCTTGCTATCAGTCAGTTTGTATGAAAAATGAGATTTCGATGGAGGGAGTTGGAGTAGAGTAAGTACATTTGGACGCTTTCGTAGCAAGAATCACTTGGACTCTAAACCTGCTTAAGAATCCATAAGCAATTAAATAGGTTTAGAAGAAAATAATCCAAAAGCGGTTAAATGAGTTCAGAGACTAATATAAAAAATGTTGTTAGCCTTAACTATTAGCTAGCGTTTTTGGTTCAATCGGTTAAATAACAATCAAGAATCACTCAAATGAGTTCAGAATAAACCAATCCAGCAAAAAATATCCAGAAGCTCTGAAATGAGTTCATATGTACAAAAACATTCAATTATGTCAAAGAAGCGAATTGCCATGGAATTTAACATACATACGCACTGCAATTTTTCCGGAAGAAGAATCATCCAGATGCACGAAACAATCATGAAATTGACTCGAAATGACTTACACTATTCACAACCAAAACCACAAATTATGTAAACAGAAGGGAGGGAAGTGTTAGGAAATCGAGGATCGAACTCAGTGTAGACTATTGACGAACTCGACTAAAAACACGAACTAACTTTTATTGATCAAACATAATTTTTACAAACCTCACACAACACTCATACATACGCATAACTCTCTATATTTGCTACATTTAGTAGCACTACAACACTCAATTTTCTTCTCACATTTTTTCTACTCTCACACGCTCTCAATTTTTTGTGATTGATACAAATGCCTCCTACTCATGGCTATTTATAGCCTTCATACCAAGTTCATGAAAAGTCTAGATGTTTATGTTTTTGGCTTTCTCTAGAATTTTCTTTTCACTTATTAATCTAATCTTTGCTAGATTATTCTAGATACTTAAGTCTAGATTATTCTACAACATCACTAAACATTTATTTTATCTAATTGTTTTAAATTAATAGTTGATTCCCAACAGGAAGGGGAGGAGTGTAAATACATATGACTTTGGTTTGCTAATAAGTAGAATCACTTCGTCTCAACCTGACAGTACAGGCTATCGAGAGAAGAAAAGAACTTTACACATCATATCAATATCTTTGCATGTCATGATCAGGTTGATGCAAGACCATGCCGAATGTCGATTGAATTTAAAAGCGGGTATGCATGTTTTGCCAAAATATAAGTGCACAGTTAAACAGAAATATGCTCATATACCCATCGGTAACTCTAACAATTTTTGCCTAGTTGTATATTAAACCTTACAAAACCACATTGTGCCCTTCTCGAAAGGATACAATTGTTTATAGAATCATCTCCAGCCCGTGTACAGCTAACGAAACGAGGCCATACGAAGAAACCATAAAGCATAGTGTTGTTCACCAATTACATTAAGGGATACCAAATTCTGAAGCAGGAAAATTAGTTCATATGTACAAGACATAGTGAAAGGCAGCAATTATTGCAGGGCTGGCAGGGCGTGATGTTTAATGTGGTATCTCAACAGTTGCACACCCTAATCCAAATTTGAATTTCAACATACCTCTAGATTTCATTTCTTTATGAGAACTAATGTATATGTCAAGTCGAGTTTACGGTCACCGTTGAATCTCTCAAAAGCTACATAATTTAATAAAGGGACAAACTTTATTGAATCAAAACAGAATAAAATACATAATTGAAAGAAACAGATGATGCAATATGAAATTACAAATAGAAAAGCCCAGAAGACGTGTTCACTCATCTTCGCGCTGCTTTGGGGTTTCCTCTATTTCCAAACAGAGATAAAAACGACTATAATTAGCATAATTAGCAAACCGTTAGAAGTTGCAGAAGGACTAGCAAGATCAACAGAAGCACTGCTTGTTATGCTGTGTAATTGCTGAGGTGGAGGCTGAGGTTGCAGTTGTAGAGGTGCAGAAGCTGTAGCGGTTTTTACGGATGAAACATTTGTTTTGTCTATTACATAAACCGTGCAAAAATCGGGTGCAATATTCATCACTGTTGAAGGAACATCTGTAGCATTGAATAACCTGTCACACAATAATCATTTTAGTCATAATCTGCCGCACAAGTTAACTGCAGACGTCCAGCAATCGGAAATTGGACATAATTGAAGACTGTAAATGAATATTCTTAACGAGAAAGTTATCGCGATTTAAATTTTTGTTTCACCTATATATGTTTCTTTTGTCCAAAAAACCAGCGCCTAACATGTATGACAGATCATCAAAACAGAATATCAAAGCTCAAAACATACTAAGAAAAGTCACGGACCCTCATGATGCTTTTAGTGCTACTGCGTGTTAAATTTTTCCCGTTTTTACGTGTTTTTAGTTCACTCTGCCAATCATACTGCCAATGCCTAACATTTTCCATAGACATTCAAAGTACTGTCAGCCAGACATACAGGTGGCGAGAATTCCTTCACGGTCATCATTGTGTGGCAGGAGAATCTAGCCACCGGCCAACTATATGACAAGCGGACTGCTTTGAATGTTTGCAAAATAAATGTTTTGGTCCGCCGTTATGACTGACAAAGGGAACTAAAAAACTGGAAAACGGGAAATAGTTTCAAATCCACCATATTCAAATATACGGGTTAAACCCAAAAAGACACGTGTTAGATGGTGAATTACCTAGGAATTAGTCCTCCCTTAGAAGCTGCACCAAGTACCAAATTTTCGATTACATTTGTATTAGCGAAATCTGCTATTCCTTTTGCTATATCTACATCTTCCACCAAGACGTCAACACATTTTATCTGCAGCAAAGATCAATATTTATGCACAGAAATAATTATAAGAGAAGGGGTTAATTAAGAAAAAGGTGAAACCGAGTGAAACTCACGTCCTTTCGTGTGCAGTAGCAGTGAAATGGAAGAAATAAATGTTTGGCTTCAAAATCTAGCTCTTTTGGCCCCGCATCATCTGCGTAATGATGAAAAGAAGAAAAAAATGATGATGTTGTATTTTATACATATATATATAAGTTGTTGAACTTGTCACTCGAAATGAGTCATGTTGAATCAATAAAAAAAATGAGGTCATGTGTAGCACGTGGACCGTCTCGAGTTATCAAGTTTAAGAGCATTTACATTTATCCAAAAAAAATTGATCCAAGCTCATATTTGAATACACGCACTAAATGATCGGCATTAATACGTGCATTGGTTCTTAAACTCAAAGTTGGAGACGTTCCACACTGGTGTAGGATCGCACCAAAGATGCAATATCAACATTTGAGCTGACAAACCAGTTCGGTTGGGACCATAACCCGCAAAGGCAGAGAGAGGGTGACTTGCTCAAGGTCCAATATGGCACCCCTACCACCAGAATCCCATCTTGAGGGATGGTTCCAGGCGACTCTTCGCCTAATATTTCCGCTATAGAACCCTATGTTCGCACACCCCAAGACCAAGAAACGATGCAACCTTGCCATTGTCTTTTGACCGGCCAAAGGAGTAAACGTCCTAGCTCCGCAAGTGCTTAAACTCAATCATTTAATATAAATGAAAAAAAATCACTGCATTTGTCAATTCCTGACAAGAAAAAACAATCTACATGCACTCGAACATAACATAGTTTTTATTGCATTTACATCACACATTATGTTACACGGACACCAACAAACGCTATCCTTCACAACATTGCTTTCAAACGGATACACTGACACAAACACGAAACGCTGCTAAACACTAATTCCGTGCAACACAAGATAACATACAATACATGAAACAAAACCCGATTATCACATTATAACACAAAAATATGACACGAATCCATTGTGATACCCCCGAGATAAAATTGCGTACCTTCCGAGGATATTTGTCTAACATGGAGAAAAGTGACAGATTGACCTCTGCTGAGAAATTGATTAACAGCCCATTTAAGGGCATATGGGCTACCTTCATCTTTATCTATAGCAATTGCAACACTTTGATCACACTTTTCTGCACCCGTTCTTGCCATACTTTTTTTTTTTTTACTTTTTACTAGCAGAAAGAGATGTAGACACTACAAGAAAAAACCGTATCGCCGACACAAGTTTCTGTCGGTAAATAGCTAATTTGTGTCGATAATCGTGATCACCGACAGATTACTGACACATTCACGTGTGTCGGTATAGAACTTGTAGGGAGGCCGTTACGACATTTTTTTTTTGTGTCGGGAATATCACCGTAGAGATAGGGTTGCACACTCGTAGAGATAGGGTTTGATTTCAATGGAGGCAGGGGAAATTAGGTCTAGACAAACACAAATGAGCTTATATAATTATCAATTTTTTTTTTAATTTTAATTAAATATTAACAGATATTTTTATTTCTTTCAACTATAAAAATAACCTACACATTTTTTGTAGGTCCATATGGGAAGTTTTGTCGGTGTCATTACCGACGTTTATATTCACCTACCATAAGTGTCGGTATTTGGGGCGGGATTTATCCCGCCAATAATCACCTACCCAATCTAAAAATGAGTCGGCGAACGTGTAGGAGAATTCCTACATACGGCATTGGTCGGTGTTCCGTCGGTGCTACAGACCCAATTCATTGCGTCTGTAAAATGTGTAGGTGATAGTGCTTTTTCTTGTAGTGAGAATTGTGTAAAAAAAAAAAATGTTAATTATCAAAATAAATTTAACACTTTAATTTACTTAATGTTTTATTTATAAGAAATCCAATAAACTGTGCATTCTTTTCGGTGAATAACTATATTCTGTTTTTTCTTTTTTGTAACAGTAAAAATTGGATTAGAATTAATTAACTAACTAATTAATTTAATCTATCATTAATTTTTCTCTATTTTGAGATAGTTAACCATTTCCATAAATAGAATGATTTATAATTAATCTTCCAATTATAGGCTGATGATACATCTTTTTTTACTTTCTTACTAGTCGAAAGCCAGTGCGATGCACGGGTTAGAATTTTTTTATAATTTTTCAAAGTTAAAAAACGAATAAAGTACATCAAGAATGATAATTTTGTTATGTTGAGAAATTTTAAAATATTCTTGGTGTACGGATGGCGTGGTACTTCGAACTAATAATTTGATGACGTGTCACATATATTAGTATCTAGGGTTGATGATTTAGGGTCTAGGGTTTTCATTTTTGGTTTAGAATTTTATATAAATTATTAACTAAAATATAAATTTTTAATTAATTACACATTGTAAAAATCTTGTTTTGGTCCTAACAAGATCAGAATCACCTGGAGGGGTGAATAAGTGTCTAAGTCCAAATTTAAGTTTTTGAAAAACTTAATTCAGAATCAAATCTCTTAAGAGTCAGAGGCTAGCTTTAGCAAAGCGTTTCTGAGATAAATTATTCCTTAAGACAATTTCTTGTCTGTTTTGGCAATAGAAGTTCTGTTTGACAGAGCCTGAATAAAGATAGTGAAAATAAAGAGCAAACTGTTTCAACACTAGATATGAATCAAATGCACAGAAGCAAAAATAACAAGTTTAGACGGAGAAAGAGATTCAGGAGGTCCTGATATACAGTTCGATTTATCTAGGTTCACCACAGAAGTCCTGTGACTACGTCCCCTGTGATCGCAGTCAGCAGAGATTTTAAATCCACTATTCAGAACGTTTATGGCACGCGCAGAATTAAGCTCCTTTACATCAACAGAACATAAGCTAATTTCTCACTTAGTTCTGACTAGCCTAGAATAAGTTAAATGATTTTCACCAGAACAACAACACCATGTTTTCTGGAATTCTCACCCAACTTAAACCTTAACTAGATTTATCTCAAATCTAACTGAATATCAGAAACGATATCAGTTTACAAAATTCTATTATGAACTTGTGTCTCTTCTCTCTCTCTCTCTCTCTCTCTCTCTCTCTCTCTCTCTCTCTCTCTCTCTCTCTACAAAATCAAATGAGTAAACTAGAAAGAATGGGAAGTGCTCTGTTTTGCTTGAATAACAGTGTGCTAAGATTTTGCTCAAAAATTCGCGTGTATGTACACAAATGAACTTGGCTACTATTTATAGTGTTTTGAGATAACCGTTACTTCAATTTGAATCTTGGAGTTGACAATGACAGAGTTGTAGTCGTTAATCTGTCTTGTTCTTCAAACGGTCTTCAAACGCTCTTGATTTTGTTAACCTTGTTCTTTAACTAAATCCGGTAAGTGATTTGAGTTGAAGGATAAGGTTGACTGAAATGTTTCTTCATTAGGATCAACAAAGGGTAGACAAAGGAAATCTGGTTTTGTTTGTTATGGACAAGACGCGCTATTTCAAACAGCTTTTTGAACTTTTGGCGCCTAGTATTATATATTGGAGATGAAAAGATTGAATTTATTGGGTGAATCTTGAACATATGAAATTGAATCATTTTTAAAACTGAAAAATCATTAAAACACATTAATGGGCAATTATTTAATATTCTTTGTAAAAATTAAATATAAAAAGGAGAAGCCAAAATCTTAGGGCCTATTTGGTGCAGCTGTTACTGTTTGTTGTTTGATGCTCCTAGTTCTTGTTTGTTGTTCTTGTTTGCGGTTTGCTGTTTCGTTTTGCTATTTGATTATTAGTGTTTGGTAAAATTATGATTAATTGTTGTTGTTAGAATATAAAATGACTAATTTGGATATATTGAATTTTTTTTATTAATGTACAACACAAAGTAAAATAAGTCTGCAGTATTAAAGTAAAATAAATCTGCAATATTTTTTTTATGTAGAAAAGCAGTATTCTGATGCTTCTTGAAAAAACAGTTGTTTTTTACCTAAAAAGTAAAGAGCAGCGTTTAGTAATTTCTAACCAAACATTAATGCAACTGTTTTTTAGAGTGAAAAAACAAAAGGCAACATCGAAACGGAGAAACAAACGCCCCCTTAATTAGATAAGCTGATGTCACATCATTTTATAGCTTTGTGTGCCTCTACTTTTAGATTTAGTATAGATTTATTCTTAAACGATGTATAAGTACATAAATGTGGTTTTATAAATAAATAAAATATTAAGACGTGTGATTTTATTTTAAAAGTCATACACGTCCAAAACAACACAACACAACAATAAATTACGGTCAATACACGTCAGCATCTCAAATGTAGTATTTATCAAAATTTCCAATAATCTTCACACAACATAATAATCTGAAGCTCAGTAAATAAATTAGAAATAACAGTTTTTTTATCCCTACTAATCATCTGATTTTGACGGCTTTTCGGAAATTGGGTTACTCATACCATATCTACTACTACATATTCTAATCAAATACATTGTCATCAATAATCTCATTTAAGAAAACTAGCTTCCAAATCATTGTTATGTTCAATCTCAGTGAATTCCTTAGCCCTTTCAACTTGTTGATTCCAATCAGTAACAACAAGAACAAATACCATCATACACATACATGAACATTGGGCTGCTGCAAGCCCATACCACAGCCCACTCAAGCCCATTCTCAAATTAAACCCCATTATTACAGCAAATGGCAAGCCCACCCCATAAAATGCTCCAAATTTTATAAAAGCCCCTATTTTTGCCCTTGCTGAACCTATCAAAACCCCACAAATAGCTGTTTGAGGACAATTCATAACCTCACACAATCCAACTATAGGTAAAATTACTGCTACTAACTCCACAATTTCCTCATCCAGTGTGTACAGTTTACCCCAAAAGTTTTTCACCCAAATGCTGAAAATAAGTGAAAATACACCACATAACAACGCCATAGAAACTCCTACAATGCTCACCCTTTTCACCTTTTCGGGCTTTCGGGCCCCTAATTCTTGGCCTACATAAGTTGAGAGACTCAAGCTAAGAGAGTAAGGAATCACATAGAGCAAAGATGTGAACTGAATCAAGATTCCCATTGTTGCAACACTTCGTTTTGGGTTACTTAAGAGTCCACAAAGTAGTGTCATTATCTCGTAAAACCACCATTCTAAGCAGACAGATAACACACTCGGAATTATTAACATCAAAAGTTGTCTCCACCCTTTTGAGGTTGTCTCAATAGCTTCACTATTCCATGGTTTTATTGCTTGCGGTTTGAGCAGAAGATACACTACTAAACCCATTATTGAGTTCGTTGTGTTCATGCACGACGATAGAGCTACCCCTTTTACCCCTAAGTTCATATACACTACAAGAAAATAACTGATGGGTAAATGAAAGATCATTGCGAAAACGGATGAGATCCAAACCGGGTGGATGCAGTTTTGAGTCCTTAAGAAGATCCTCAAGGGGTGAAGTTGAGATTGTGCTAGGAGTTCAGGGATGGAGTAGAGAATGTAGAGTTTGGCAACTTTTGTAATGCTTTCATCTTGGCCTAAAAATAGAAAGATTGGCTCAACATAGAGCCATAAAAGGGTGATTGGGATGCAAGAAACCAAGAGAAAGATAAGGGTATTTTTGTAAGTTTGGCTAAGAACTAAGAACTTTTTAGCTCCATAAGCTTGGGAACATATGGGTTCCATAGCTATTGAAATGCCTTTAATGACTGAGTAGCCTGTGATATTTGCAAACCCAATTGCAAGTGAGCCTCCTGCAAGTTCAATCTGGCCAAGATGGCCTAAAAACAGCATTGTGATGAGAGATTTTGAGTGCATAAGTAGGCTTGATATCATCAATGGACATGCTATTTTTCCTATGAGAATCACCTCCTCCACCACCTACAAGATAATAACAGATCGATGTTAATTTCTGACATGATTTATAGTGATAAAATTTGGTTGATATGGTTTTTTTATGTAATATATAGATCAAATGACACGATTATAATATGAAAAATCGTTTTGAAACCTATAAAACAAAAGTATTTGTGGTGACATAAAATTATTACATAGACAATAGATTTGGTGTTTGGTTGGCAAAAGTAATTTCATTTTATTTGTCCATTCTAATAAAATCATTGAACTTCATTTTACATTTCAATAAAGTCATTTTATTCGGTTTGAATCATTTATCGAAAGATTGATATGACATAAAAGACAGTTGACTATATATCAACTAAACGTAGAATAAAAATGTCGTTATATAAAAACTAATTTTCTATTTTGGCTTAAAATATTTCATGTGGCAGACACCTGAATTTTCACGTGCCAACATAAAAGCTAGTCGTTTTTAGCATACCATTTTAGTTTGCATATGCTCCAACTAGAGTTTTTTTCTCACACATTGATTAGAATGACTTTCAATTATGGATTATTTACAAAGCTAGCTCTAAACTTCAGTAGTGGTTAGTCGCATTATACTCTATACCATACCAAAAAATCAAAATAAATACCGGAAAAAAAGGTAGAAAATTCAAATAAATATATAACCTTGAGTTGCATAAGCCACCCAAAAAATGTTAATCCTCTGCCATTTTCTTCTCTGTAGTTTTCTAAAGCAACAACATCACAATCACAATGTGAAACAATTTCAGAAATACACATTGTCAAATTAGATTTTATTTCCAAAAACGGAAAGAAAAATGTGATTAATACATGTGTGATTAACTTAATTATATTTATAGTGTACATGGTTTTTGTTACATGCTTGCATGTAGATTTCATTAAGGAACATACTTAGTTTTTGCCAAGATTGATTTTGTCTTTTTTTATGTTCCAAATTGTTTTAATTTTGTAGTCTTGGATAGGGACAATAGACCCTTCTGAATATGGACGAAAATGACAATTTTAATTAGTTTTCAATTTTGTGGTAAAGACAAGAGATTAGGAGATAATACATAGTTATTAAAGTTAGTTAGACTCTAAGTCCAGCTTCTTGTCTGCTAAATACCTGCCAAAGTTGCTAAGAAAATCGATTTTTAAATTTGTTATTGTTATTAAGTGTTTTAGGATATAATGAAAGGTCTTTCAAAAAAAAAGGATATAATGAAAGATTGCAGTATTGTAAATAATTTCTCAATATATTGTTCACAATTTATATTGCCAAGTCAGATTTTATTTTGTTGAAGTATTAGGAGTTGGCGAAAAACTTTAACATTTTTTTGTTACATCATATATAATAGATTCATTGATTGTTTAGATATAAGTCCGGTTCATCTAGACCATTTTAAATCGGTTAGATTTAGACCCAAAAAAAATGAACAGTTGGTTTGGCTCAGTTCTAACCTGTCTACGCCTATCTATTTATATACCGCACTTGAGATTTATGAGAAAAAAAATACACAAATAGCACACGCACACACACATATATCATGATATTTACTTGAATACTTAATGAACGTGGTAGATATAAACTTTAAAATTGAAAATGTGTACAGATTTTAAATTGGGCCTTGATTTTGATATTCAAGCCCATATATAATGTAGCACAAATCCAATTGAATAAAAGTTAAATTATTGGTTATAACTTATAAGTAACCTCTTTCGAAAAAAAAAAAAACTTATAACCCCACTATTATATGTGAAAAGTCAATTTGGAGACAAGGGGTTACTAAGTTGCTTGCTCACGTTCTCTATTATTTGCATATAATCTCATGTCCTTAAACAAAAAAACAAACTGGTTTTATGATGATTACAACAATTTCAAATGTGAATTTGCCTAAGAACATAAGCCAATTTGTTTAATTATAACAAATAATGATAAAGTAGACAAACATGAGATCTTCGGATAGGTTAGGGATGTTTGAGCTTGGTACGTCGAGCTCCTTCCGTGAGACGGTTCGGGCTCTTGAAAACATTCTAAACGGTAAAGTCAATAGATTTTTAGAGACGGGTAGAGAAATTGTCACTGTAGTAACATTTATTATGATGGGAGTATTTATAAGCAAGCACACATGTGTCAGTTGTTCCTTAACAATAAGAGTCTATTATGGTCGGAAAACATTCTCGAAAAGCTTTGTTGGTTATATTGTCAAGGATGTTGATATCAGCCTTGTGTTATTTGTAACGTTTACAAGGTTGGAGGGCGGTTGAAATTTTTGGACAACTTGAAGGGGCTACACATGACATGTATTAAGAATTTTATTTTATAATTATCCCAAAACATATTAATCAACTGAAGTTTGTTCCTATTTACTACTATATGTTTTCCAATTAAGTTGAAGTATCTGTTCCCATTAGGGTTAGGAAAAATTATTACCCTCATGGGATTAGGATTTGATGGCTATAAATATTAATCACACGACTAACCACATCTGTTTAAGATTAATTAATTAATTCTCAGCTCTTTTCTTTGAGTTCAAGTTTTCGATATGGAGCAGATTAGGGTTTGTGACAAAGAACAACTGGAGAGGTATTCAAAAGAAGCGAAGAAGATGGATCGATTTTTGGCTACTTTAAAACGCGAACGCAAGGAGGTTGATGATCAACACAGGGCTTTGATTTGTAAAAAAGGTAATCTCAAATCTTCCTTGGCGAAACTTGAAAAAGATATTGAGAAGAGCAATAATCAAAACTGTGAAACTCGACAGCGGGAAAAGATGAATCGGTTTCGGGATACTTTACAAAACGAACTGAAGAAGGTTGAAGATCAACTCAAGGTTTTGATATGTAAGAAAGATAAACTTGAATCTTCCTTGGCGAAACTTGGAAAAGATATTCAGATAAATGAGGATCAAATCTATGAAATTCGACGACGACAACAACAACTTAAAGAAAAGTTTGAAGACTTGAATACATTTACTACATAAGATCCAACGAGCTTTAATTCTTTTCTTAATCTTGTTAGTGTTTGTATTCTATTAGTATATGAGAAGATTCAAATTTGTTTTTCTTTAACATGAGCCTTAACCAGTGTTTGATATTTTAACAAACAACACTAATCTTAAGCGTTTATCAGTGTTTGTCAAAGAAAAAAACTCTCTTAATCATTATTGTAAATGAATGCCGTCTAGCCACTAAGGCACTTAAAAATAAAAAATTTGATCTGGATTGATTAGACCGTATAGGCTCGTCTACACGCTCAAAATCAGATTTATCTCCTACTTATCTCTCGGCCGACTAATCCCTAATTAATCTTCGAAAGTCTTTAACCGCCCCACTAGCATTTAAATCTTATACTACACTACCCTTAATTAGTGAAATTATTTTATGCAAAAAAAATAGTGAAAATATATTGTCCCAGAAGAGACAGAGACTCTTCATTAACTCCTGTTTAAATGCTAATTTATTGCTGTGGAATTCATGATGAGTTTGAGTTATTTGCTAATTAAAAATAACACGTCATTAACCCTCTAGGAAAAAAAAAATCCTACCAAAGTGAACTTGTTCTGTATAATTTGAATAAGTTTTAAAAAATTAACTTTTCTACACCATTTAGATAACATAAAATGTGTATATCACTTTAAATAAGTTTAAAAACTTTTTTATCACTATAACGTGCAAGTTCAAGGGCTCACATAATATATTACTTTAAACAAGTTAAGGGTGAACTTAGAAGATTATCCAACTTTTTTTAAACTTAGTTTGATTATGCTTAGACTCTATTATTTATGATTGAAATTTATTGAAATGAATTGAATGCTAATCTAATGAATTGAATTAATTGGAGTGCATGCATATACTGAAAGTAAATTACAAAATTAAACTGAATCTCTACTAAACTCAAATCGATAAAATATAAAGAACGAAACTTAAATAAAACGGTATTAATTAACACCTACTCTTCTGTGTATAAATGTATGTATTAAGACTTCTATTTAAAATTTTGTGTATTAGGACTTTTATTTTATAGTTATCCCAAAGTATATTAATAATTATTTATCAATTCGTTTTTGGTGAAGTTTATTCCTATTTACTACTACTACTACTATATATGTTTTCGAATTAAGTAGAAGTATCTATTCCCATTTGGATTAGTAATTTATAATCCTCATATAATTAGGATTTGATAGCTATAAATAATCACACCACTAACCACATCTGTTTAATTCAGATTAGCAATCGTAGTTAATTCTTTCCTTTGAGTTCAAGTTTCCCATATGGAGCAGATTAGGGTTTGTGATGAACAACAACTAGAGAGGTGTTTGAAAGACGTGAATGAGATTGATCGGTTTTTGGCTACTTTAATAGGCGAACTGAACGAGTTTGAAGATCAACACAAGGCTTTGATTTGTAAGAAAGATAAACTCAAATCTTCGTTGGCTAAACGTGAAAAAGATATTCAAAAATGCAATGATCAAATCTGTGATCCGTTTTGGGCTACTTTACAAGATGAACTGAAGGAGGTTGATGATCAACGCAAAGTTTTGATTTGTAAGAAAGATGAACTCGTATCTTCCTTGGCCAAACTAGAAAAAGATATTCAGATAAACAATGATCAAATTCTGAAATTCGAAGAGGATTACAGCTTGAAGAAAAGTTTGAAGACTTGAAGACATTTACTACATATATAGACGTGCTTTTTATTCTTTCATCTTCTAAAATTAGTGTTTTTGTATTCTATAAATATATATGAATAGATTAAATTTTGTTTTTCTTTGCATAAGCAGTCATGTAAAGAAGGAATCTTTTACATAATTTTAGACTAAGTACATTCATGGCCCCTGAGCTTGTTCATTGTTTTCACTTAGCTAAATGTTCAACTCTTGAGATTCATCCAGACAACATATGTGAGTTGAAACACCTTCACATTCTTGTTCTCAGTGATTGCTCAAAACTGGCCAAACTGCCTAATTTAAATGGTTTGAAGTCTTTAATCTGTATGCATTTGGACATTGGACAATATGTCTTGATTGCATTGTTGGCGATGTGTGATCGTGCAGCAACATTACTCTCCTACAAGCCAAAGTAGCACTCCAGGGCAGATGAAATTATAGGCATGACTTCAAGAGCTTCTTCTAACTCGGGCCTTCCAGCAACAAACTCTGAGAAGTCTACTTCAGTTAATTGGCCCTTCATAGATGACAATATCGGTCTGCGGCATCCAAGCCAAAACTTCTATTGCTTGAAACAGATGTTAGTATATCTGTTACCTGGTGGCTCCTTGAGTGGCTTATAAATGACTGTCCGTCGACCACCAGAGATATCAAACTTATCAGCAACAACAGAATCCTTACTTCTCCATCCTCTTTCACTTTAGGGCCCCTTTTAATAACTTGTAGCATGAGCTTACTTGATTCTTAAGCATAAACCGGTACTGCAGAACTTCCATCCCCATCTGGCTCTTTCTGATAGTTTTGGTTGGCAGCAACAAATGCCATCCATCTCTTCTATTTGTTTAGCATCCTCTTCAGCATCTTCTCTGCTTAAAAAGCCATACTTTCTGGAAATAATGGATGGAGTGATAAGATTCTTGGTCATCCGCTCCACAAGCTTTAGCCTTGTACTCTGACTAGGAGGCCACAATTTGATAGAAAGCACGCTGGTTCACAAAAGCTTGTGTTGTAGAATCCATGTCATGATCTGCATCACAAGGTAATTAATAGTACATGAGATGTAATCATAAGTTGAACCACCGTGCAAAACAAACAAAATGAAAATTCTAATCTTACTCAGCCGCTTTTTAATCTATTTTTTAGACTAAGCATACCTTGGAGAGGGCACTCATTATGTTTTTCAACAAACGCGGCTTGATTTTTGCACAGCTTGCCATCTGAAATTATCTCGAGTATAAGTGAAGATCATCCAGACGATTAAGTGTAAAGTTGTCGTAGCCATAGACCATAGTTACTAAAGGCGATGTGCAATAATGCACAAGGGAGTCTTGGTCTCAAATTATATGACAAGAAAGATAAAATGGACACTTTTTGTAACTTGGAACCCCAAAACACAAAATCATTCCTAAATTTGCAACTCCGGTAGGAGATAGACACAAATAGTCGCACTTAGATGCACGCCTCTAGAATAGATCTTGTAGAATGTCAATTAAGCAAGCACACACACACAAAAAAAAAAAACTGAAACACGTATGCAAGAACAAAATCAGATAGAAAGCCAAGAAAAACCCTAAATATATATGAGATGAACCTGTAGAGAG
Source organism: Euphorbia peplus (assembly GCA_028411795.1). NCBI lineage: Eukaryota > Viridiplantae > Streptophyta > Magnoliopsida > Malpighiales > Euphorbiaceae > Euphorbia > Euphorbia peplus. The sequence continues at coordinate 29,126,972 of CP110837.1, forward strand.
ACTATTGAGTGAGAATGAAGAGTCAGTATCTGAATCAAGCCTGAATTTGGGGTTTTATCATTCTACAAGACCGCAGAGAACATCATCCATCAATATCTTTTGCAAACAACAATACTAGAGCATTCCAAAGAAATTGAGAGTTTGCATAAGTGGAATCACCGAAATATAATATGAAATTGAGGATATAACTTGTCCTCATATTGCTGGAATCAACCATGAGAAATCACATATATCACCGGAACAGAGAATCTGCAGAACATCTAAATAACTGGAGTGGCCATAAATTTCAGATATATGTGTGAAAAGTTTCAACGAGAAAAAAGAAATTACCGGGCTTTCTCTAGCGCCAGTCCCACCCCATTATTAATACATGGTTGTTTTCCAGCTAAGCTCATTGGGACAGCCGTAACTAGTTAACTACAGCTTCTACAAAAAGATTGCTAAGCCACTTTTGTTGTAGTGAGAGAACAAAACTTCCTTAGTTCAACCCTATCCATTTCTTAAAACTCAATGCTGCTTCTCTCTTTTTCGATTGTGCTTCTGTTTGGAATTTGGGAGCTTTTCCCTTATGAAGTGTTTTATGGTACTTCAAGAACAGGGTTCTGAATTTGTACTTGTCAATGAACATCTTTTCTTTCTCCATCATACTCACAACTTCATTCGCCCGGGCAAAAAATCCGCCTCTTACAAATGTATAAAGTACAGAATCCAAGAGCTCCTGGTCAAACTTCATTGAGGTGGATGAAGCAAGAACTTTCATTTCACCCCATAGTTCTGTTACCTCCACATACTTCCCTCCAACAGCAGCATAACCAGTTACCAGAGAATGAAATGTTTGTGCATTTGGCTTATGCCCTAGACTCGTCATCTTCTTCAGAGCCTTCTCAGCATCATGCATCAATCTTTTTCTGCAAAAAAAGTGGATGACATTGTTCCAATCATGAACTCCAGAATCCACTGTCTGTCCTTCCTTGATTTCCCGCAAGAGCTTTGCCATGAACCCCGCCTCAGCCCCCTCGGCACATCCCTTAACCAACAACTCAAATTCCTTATGACCAGCTCTTGGTATTTTAGCTTCTTTCATCTCTTTAAACAGGTGGAGTGCTCCTGGAGTATCTTTTTGAAGGATTCGGGATTCGATCAACGACTCGTAACTGCTTGAATCTAGTTGTATTCCTGCTCTACGGGCATCTCTCAGGAGTGACGCAACCTCTCCTAGTTTATTAACTTTACAATATGCAGCTAAAAGAGAGCTATATACAGAAGAACTTACTCTAACTCCGGCCAAACGCATCTCATCAAGAAGGTCATGAGCCTGATCTAACCACCCAAGTGAGATACAAGAATTGATGACATGAACCAAGATTGAATCGTCATTTGAAGCAGGACAATCTTCTTTCTCTGCTTTGATGAGAAAATCAGCCAACTCCTTAATTTTGCCAGACTCTAGAAAAGCCTTGACCAGTTTCAAGTAAATCCTTTCAGTAGGCTGAAGAATACCGCGATCTGTTGTTATTAATTCAACTTGCATCTGCAATTTTGCCAAGAGAATCTCAAGTAGTCTCTTCGCCTCTGCATCAAGTTTCAAGAACTTACGGTCCTTAGAGAATTCTTCATAAGAAATTATGGGATCTCGTGCATTTAATGTATCCTCACTTAAACCATTTGGTTCTCTTTGGTTCAAGCTTTCCAGAGAAACACGTCTATCGGAGGACCAACCGTTCGCACCAACAACAAACTTAGCTGCAGCAAGAGCATTTTGTGCTTCCTTTGCCTTCTGAAGCATTTTCAAAACCATCTTTGCAGCGGAATCAAGATCTCCGAATTTCAAGTGGCATTTTAACAAACAATTATAGAATTGCCGAAATTGAATGTCCGTTAAACTGTGGACTTCATCTACATGTCTCTGAAGTTTTTTCAGTTCTTCTCTTCTCCCATTCCTCTCATATATATGTGCCATGGTGATCAAGAAGCTCGGATCAACTTTAACACCTATACGAGGAGTCATGTGAAGAAGCGCCTCGGCTTTCCTCGTTGTACCAAACAAGAGGCACCCAGCTAAAGCAATGTTCACAGAAGTAGTATTAGGCTTCATAGCAATCAGAGGAGCATTGATCTTTTTACGAGGATCCACCCTCCCATCTTGGAACAAGTAACCTATTTCCAGTATCAGCTCAGCAGCAAGGTAAGCTCCAGGACCCGTTAGGGACATGAAGGCCAAGATTGCTGACCAAGCAGCCACAGGAGGGTATAGTTCCATTCCCACCAACTTCCTTAGAATAGTCGATGCTGGAACTGGTAAAGCACATTTTGCAAGACCAAAGGCGAGATAAATAAGAGTATCTTTTTCCAACAGATTCTGTTTACTTTCCTCAATTGCCTGTTCCACTAAGACATATCCCTTCTCAACCCACTGAACATCCATGCTTTCAGCAAAACATGCTAGCAGCTTATTTACAATGAATTTTCGAGGAAATCCTTCTATTTGCATGTGTTGTTCAAATAATGTCCAAGCATCACTGATTCTACGCTCATCAAGTGCATTTTCTATTTCCATGCTTAATTTACCAGTGTCTCGAGCCTGCACCAAGATAGGTCCAGCCATAGTTGATAAAGAATGCACTTGATCACCAACATTAGGAATTCCTAAAATGACATTAGGCAAAAGGACGTTGGTCAACCTGACAACCTCACGAGCAGGCTCCAGATTCAAAAAAACTGGCAACTGGTGTCTAGAAATCCGAGCAGCATTAAATCCATTATTGCAAAGTAAGGACAACAAAATTCTAGGAGAACTAATTGTAACCCCGTTGCTCAATTTCCTAAAAGACTGCATCATTTCAACCAAATAGCAAAAACCATGGGGATCTTTTGCTTTTTACTTAAACCTGTAAGCAGAAAGTGAAATTAAAATTATCAGCATAACCACGTCTTAAATGTTATTTATACATGTTAAAAGAAGTACGTTAAGTCCCGAAAGTGAGCAGGAAAAGGGCGACCGGAACTCCAAAAGAAAAATCAGAGTAGAGCTGAACAGGGTAACGACAGAATGTTTGTTTCCAACATGGCATTTTATCAAGCAGATAGAACTCACAATAAGACAAGGTAATATGTACATCAAATTATCATGCTGAAAGGTAGCTGATGACACAAACACGGATTAACAAACTCTAATAAGAAGAAATAAAATTTATATCATTGGTAACAGAGAAATTAAAAACTAAAGAACAAAAGAAATATAATTTAATTCCGAAAAGCCATATCCTAGGAGAGAAACTCTCCTCCCAAGCCAAACGGCCAATTCCCGTAATATATTTTCCGAATCCTCTTCTATTCCCCTCACTAGTCTATTAGGTCCCTCAACTTCTCTACATTTGTTTAAATATTCCCCAATCTTTTTAATCTCATATGTAGGTGTCCACATTCATCAACATTAATTTTATTTTCAGCATTTGCATTCATCAGCATTCAAAAGTATAAAAACACAAATTTAGTAAGTTGTAGTGGATTATACCATGCACTGGGTATTCACGGGTAATATCACGCATGTCACGAGTACATTTCTAGATTCCCTACATATCTCATGCACTTCTGCACTTGTTCGAGTAATCCCATTAAGATTGGCTGTTTTTGATATAGACGTTCGAGTAATCTAATACAGAAAAGTCATCTCCTTTACTAGCCCTAGGAGACTCTCTCCTCCAAAGCCAAACGGCCGATTACCGCAATACATTTCCCAAATCCCCCTCCTATTCCCCGCACTAGTATTCTTGTTGCTAGCTAACCTATTCAATCATAGAATTTAAATAGGACTAAACTCAACTCAACCGTAAAAGAAATTGATGCGGAAATTCCTAATTTTTACCACTTTCTATTCAAAAAGAGAAGCAATTAAATCCCAATAAGCTTAATTTATTAACACATTGATGCAACAGCTCCAAATTTGCAGAACCCCATTGCTCAATTTCCTTAAAGACTGCATCTTTTTCAACCAAATAGCAAAAAGATTGAATCTTTTTCTTGAACCCGTTACCGGGCAAGCAAAATTAAACTTGTCAGCATAATAACATAATGTTTGTTTGTTCTCAACAGGCAGATAGATAAAACTCACATTGATGCAACAAATCCTAATTTGCAGAACATGGTAATGTTAAAGTTAGTGATTTAAAATAAGCATAATAAACACTAACCCGTCACGGGAGACCAAAAGGGGATGCTGGTGTGGTCGCTGGAAGGGGGAAGATTAGGGTTTAGAGGGAAGGATGAAGAGAAGAAGATTGATGGTTAACATTTAATTTTCGTTTCCATCGCTTCTTTTATGTTCTGTTACAAGTTTACAACTCCCAAACAAAAGCTAAAAGAAAAGATTTTATTTTTAATTTAGTAAAATGATGTAGTTTCGTTATTTAGTGTGTAGACAACTAAATAATAGATGTATAATCTTGAGTGTTGAGTTTTTATTAATATAAAAATGTTAGTTAGTTTTAAATGTTAGCTCGAGCTTTGATTTGATTGGTTATGTAATATGATGAGAGATTAATATAAAAAATGTTGTTACTCTAAACTATTAGTTCGAGCTTTTAGTTTAATTAGTTGAGTAGTATGATACTAAAGCTTTCTGTAATTGAAAGGTTCTGAATTCGAATCTGACAATATGACTAATTGGTGAGTTAAAAATATATGGTGAAATGAGTCAGTATTGAACACACTTTCAAACTCTAAGAGACATTCACGTGAGAAATTGCGTCTCTCCAACATCTCTACATTTTTTTTAACTTTTCCTCTATCTTTTTAGTCTCAAACATTTAGTATCCAAATTCATCAACATTAACTTTTATATTTGGTTTGTGAATCCTCAACATTCAAAAATATCAAAACACAAATTAGTAAGTTGCAGCGGACAATACCAGATAGTGAGTATTTGCGAGTAATATCACGCATGTCAACAATACTTTTACCGATCCATACATATCTCATGCAATTTTACACATGTTCGAGTTATCCCATTATGATTGGCTATTTTTTAGTTTCTATAAAACTCTAATCCGTTGTCAAACTCTCCATATCCGTAGAAGATATTTTGCTCATCACTCACTTTATGAGAAAATAAATGGAACAGTACATCTCTACTAAAATGAATTATAATTGGGGATGGATAGTTTCCGTCTTCTTTACTACTCTAACTACAAGAGGTTGGACAGAACGAGATGATACTCGATCCATGATAACGTGGATTTGTAACATTTTGGTTAAAATTTTAAATGAACTTTAAACTTTTGCAAGTGATAGACAAAATTTGACAAATATAAATCAAGTAGATTTTGTTAATATATTTTTTTTATAAACATAAATTACTATAGTATAAACCATTAGGGGTATGTCATGTCGAGAACCTTTGAAGATTGATAAAAAAATAATGACAGAATTAGTCAAGCACATGACAGATGTCGAGGGTTTAGAAACCCAACTGCTTCAGTTGGTCCAAATTCGATCCACAATTCCGAGCGCCTTGATGAGGCATAGACGGTCAAGCAATTTTCGTTCACAATAATGATCTAGATCTGGTCTATTAGATAAGGTCGTATCTAATACGCAAAATTTAAGCTCAGCATCAATGGTTTCATAATCTTGAATTCTATCCATATTGCCTTTCTTCATCCCATATAAATCCCAAAATTCCATTTCTCACCGCTTTGCTCCCAACCTTCTTCTCCATTCTCATCAGTCTAGTAAAAAATACTAAGCATCAGTCATACATTCCAGGACCTTCGAGGATTAGTCAAATAACAGTAACACAACTAATAGGACACAATGACAGATTCTGAGCGTTTAGACAAGCCTAGTTGCTCCCTCAATTTTGGGCGTCTTGGCGACGCATTGACGGTCAAACAGTCTTCGTTTCCGGACCTATGACACTAGTCGGCCCAATAAAAGCCCATTCATAATCTTGGGCCCGGCCCAATTACCGTTCTTCATCCCATATAAATCCTCAAGATCCTATTTGTCACCATCTCTCACTCTCATTTTCTCATCACTACCTTCTCGTAGATTCCATGGCTCTTCGTTCTCTAGTCAGCAGAAGAACATTAGGGTTTGCACCCAATTCAGCTAAACTTCTACCAGGTTCAGCAATTGCTCAACTTCGTGGATTCAAGACCTTCTCGCTGCCCGATCTTCCGTACGATTATGGAGCTCTGGAGCCGGCGATTAGCGGTGAGATTATGCAATTGCATCACCAGAAGCATCACCAGACTTACATAACTAACTATAACAAGGCTCTTGAGCAGCTCCACGAGGCGGCGGAAAAAGGGGATTCTTCCAATGTTGTTAAGTTGCAGAGCGCCATCAAATTCAATGGGGGAGGTCTGTTCTTGTTTCTGCTTATGTTTCTGTTTCTGGGTTGTTTTTGTTTAAGTGGGTTTCGGTGTCAAGTTAGGTGCTTTATGTTAGATTTGGTGTTTGGGATAAGCTAATTGAATTGGGTTTTTGTTTGTTAAGGATGAAACGATGAGGGGTAGGAGAAGCCTAAGCAAACTTGGAATGAGAGTGATATGAGTTTATTAGGGATTCAGGAAAATATTGGGTTGTTGTTGTTGTTCCTTTGAGGATTGAATTGGAGAAAGTTTTGCATATAAGATTTTCTTTGAGCTCGATGAATGTAGTACTGCGTGTTACATTTGCGATTGATGGCTAAGTTGGTGTTTTCTTGGATTAATCTAGATGTAGTTGATGTGATAAGGTTGGGAAAATTTGAGGAATGGTTGGTTTCTGCTTTCATGATTGAGGGCTGCTTTCTGTTTGGGTGTCAAAATGGATTATGATGTTATGTGATGTGTATATGCCACACGATTATGTGTGACATAGATGCAATAATAAATATACATGTGTCAAACGGGCCGTGTGAGGTGGGTTGTATCTGTTGATTGTGAGTTCGTATCAGGAATTGATAGCTCTGTTTTCAGTTTTATTGTTGTCAACTCGTGTGATGAATGAGAACATGATAGTGGGGGGAGTAGCCTATTGAAAAGAACACCTATCACTACATTTTTTCATTTTGATTGATGCTTAATGTGCTGCCTTGGTTTGTGGAATATCTTAAACTGACCTTGGTTTTCTTAAGTAAGAAAGAAACTTGATTGGAACCATAGCAAATACGTCCCTCATTCCCAATAGGCGTTGGGCTATAGGTATCAAACCTGAGAAGCCAAAAGGGGGGTTCTGTTCAAGAGGCGCGCGCCTGTGTGTGCCTTTCTTAGTCTAGCCCCTTGTTGGGAATGCGCCTTAGGCACAAATTTAGAAGCTACAAATATCCTTTTGGGTTCCAAGTTAAAATAAGATTTTTCATTCTCAGCCCTTTTCCTATCTATATGATCTAATGCTGAAATTAAATTGAAGTAAAAAGAAATAAGTAAAAAAAGAAAAGACAAGACTCTGTCGATAGAAATATCGCAATGAACATCAAAGCTGCTCCATTTGAACACCAAGCTGTGATTTTGAAAGAGAGAACCAGCCACCAGCTGTAATTTGATGTATTATATGATTAATGTTATGGATGATTGGATGTAATACAGTATTTGACTAATAGTCGTGTTTTAGAAATGTCAATTGTTGTCACTTAAATGGGTCGTTGATGATGTGACGGCGGGGAATTCATCTAATGTGATACTAATAGAATAGAAATGTGTTGAGACCAAAAGCGGTTAGTGATGACCATTAAACAAGTTTCTTTCACTTGAGTTTGGTGAAAATCACGGAGCATATTCAATATTGACACCATCACCAAGTATGAGTTTATCTATTATTTTTCTTTAGTGTGTCTTGTCTTGCTCAGATGCACCATGCAGATCTGCGACTTACATGTTTAATAACTATGATTAGAACTTTTAATATTATCTAATTTCTTTCGTGTGCCTTTAATAATTATGATTGGAACTTTTGCACCCAAACATAGCTGACCTTGGTTTAAATTTTTGTTAACATTACTTCAACATGTGCTAATTCATGAAGGATTATTTGTAATGCAGGCCATATCAACCACTCCATATTCTGGAAGAATCTTGCCCCTGTTAATGTAAGTGTATACTTCTACTATTATGTAGCTCCTACTTTTTATTCCCTACTAACGTTTCCTTCGTGACAGGAAGGAGGGGGCGAGCCTCCACATGGTTCCCTTGGTTGGGCTATCGACAAAGATTTTGGCTCTTTGGAGAAGTTGATTCAAAAAATGAACACAGAAGGTGCTGCTGTCCAAGGTTCCGGATGGGTGGTAAGTTTTTTGGTTGGCCTATCATTAAGTAATCTCTTTTCGCGATATAGTAGTGCAGTATAGGGTACATGCAGCATTCTATTCATCTCGGCACTTCATAACGGGTGGGTTTTGATCTTTGTAGTGGCTTGGTCTCGAGAAAGAATCAAAGAGGCTGGTGGTTGAGACCACTTCGAACCAGGTAATTTTTCCATTACTCCTTTTCAGGTGACTCAGATAGTAATGAAGTTTCGTTAACAGTTTAATTCCTGCTGCTTTTGATTTATTATCCATCGACAATGCAGGCTTCTGTTTAGATATGTTAGTTAATGGATTTATAAGATTAGATGACAGTCAGCTGTGTGGGATTTTGGGGACTGACTTTCATTCGTTGTGGGGGGTCAGTGTAAATTTGATTTGGTGGACTAATTTTGGTTATTAAGTCCAAAAATTGTCAAAATTGAAGGGTTGAAACATCGTAGAAAATTCAATTTTCCTTGTTGAAAACAAGAGATTCCAAGATGTATGGTGGGGGTTCAAATTGACTTGTTTATGCATGTTTGTTGTCTACATCACATATCGTTGAAACTTTTCCAGTCTGTATAAATGTTTCATCATGTTGGACGGTATTTGATCTGATGTGCTTCTGATTCTTGTCACAGGATCCTTTGGTTACTAAAGGACCCATAGTTCCTTTGGTTGGCATAGATGTTTGGGAGCATGCTTACTACTTGCAGGTCACACTTTTCTCTTTCATTTGATCGTTGTCATTTCTCTGCTAAAACAGTGTTTTACACTGTTAGTAAAAAAAAGAATACAATCTAAGGCGTTATTAATTACTAATATGGCACATTGACTTAGCTGACTTGACATGTTAACTTGTTAACCTTGCTGTTATGTCAAGTTGTTGTTGAATTTTTCTGCGGCACCTTGAATTGTTCGACTTTTGTTGGAATGGCATATTTATTATATTGCCGTATGGTGCCATTTAAATGCATTCTTTTGCAACGAAAATACCGCATTACTTAACTTGGAACTGCATGAAACCTCATGGTCTGTGTTTTACTTTTCTTTTTGCAAGTGTGGCATTTAGAACTGTTGATTTTTGCTGACATGGCATATTAATTACATGTCATATGGTGTCAATTAAATGCATTCTCTTGCAACGAAAATTTTGCATTATCAACTTGCAATTGCACGAAGTCTCTGATGTCTCTGTGTATACTTTTCATCACTTGTCTATAATTTATTTCTCGGTTAGTAGTGTATTGCACGAGTTTAAACTGCTCCTTTCTATCGTGAAACAATCTATCGAGAAATAATAGTCACGGCCTATTAGACTTTACCAATGTTTATGTGATAATTTTACAGTCTTTTCTTTACGCCAATCGTTTCTTGATAAAATGGTGCATCTTTTTCCATTGCTTGGGTCCATCAAATCTGGTCCGCATTAGAACTTCTCCTAACATGTTAGTTTCTGTTCTGTGGTGCAGTACAAGAATGTGAGACCAGATTATCTAAAGAACGTGTGGAAGGTAGTAAATTGGAAGTATGCAAGTGAAGTTTACGCCAATGAATGCCCTTCAGCATAATGTTGAGTGAGTTGCTCTGCTACAAAACTTGAATGGACGCTGTGTAGTTTACAAATGACAAAGTTGAAATAAAAACGCACTGTCGTTTCGAAGTTATTGTAAAATATGAAGGCCCCTTTTTGACATTCTAACCCTCAAATCAAGTGAGTTGTTTTGCTGGTACATACTGTGTGTGAGACCAGAAAAATAATTGCCTTTTGGCACAAGTTTTAATTCAAGTTTAGTTTTGTACCCCTATAACCTCTTCACCTATCTTTATGTATTTTATGGTGAAAGCTTTAGATAAATTTAACAAAAAGAGAAAAATCCAAAATTCTAACACAAAGTTCTAAGAAAAATGATATGTAACTAAATTATATGTGCATATACACGTAAATGCGTTTGAGAAAATTAAAGTTACCTCACGGGTTATAAATTGGTCAACTCATATCTTTGAGTTATAGTGAGCGCAAGAAACTTTAATTAGAAAATTCGCCTAAACTTTAATTAGAATATTTGCCTAAATGGTGTATAATGAGTCTGGAATTTGAGTAAACAGATAACTTAGTAAAGAAATAATTGAATTCAACTAAGGTGTAATTGTCACACGTTGAAATCTTTATATAGGCACAAGTAATATCATAAAAATTGTATGATATTTTGAAACGTTATTCCTAGTTATAATGATTTCAGTCCAATCTTTTTGTTTCACATTTGCATTCTATGTTGTTTTATATTGTGACGAGAAAAGTGAAAATTGAGCTCAAGCATATCAAGGTCATTTAAGTATTTCAAAGGCAAAGAAAAACCCCAAAGACCGAAAGCTTAACTACATTCAGCCAACAGACCGATACCTTTGGCCTAGACAATTTAATAAACAAAGGGCAGGGCTTTTTGATCGATTCCGTCAGGCACTCTATCCGACTTCGATGACCATCAATATTGGGTCTACATGTTGACCTAAGACTCGATTTCTTATAAATGTTCAATTATTCTCTCTCTCTCTCTCTCTCTCTCTCTCTCTCTGTGTTCTAGGCTTCCCTAATTTCTCCTTCTCTCTTTAAGGCTTCTAACTTGATCGTCGAAGCATCCACTAGGCTTGAGCCCGCCAAATCCACGGAGAGAGGATGATCATTGACTCTATAAGCAAGCTCATATGTCCAAATAGTATCGTTCAAATAAGAGGAATAATGGTAGTTAGCCCTCCACCCACAACTCACGATCTATGATCTTCATCTCCTAAAAATAACTGTAATCCACAGCTAGGATTTCTTTTAATTCACATTGTTGTGCGCACATTCAAACTCCAATGATTAATGGAACCAGTCGATACTAAAACTGTAACATTCATGCCCAAATTATTAATATAAATATGATGATATTAGATTTTTTGATATTTTGATAAATAATTGGAGTTATAAGTTTCCAAGTCAGAGTAGTTTAATATTCTTAATGTATTAGTTAAGTTAAACTTAATTATTATTACTATTAATATAAGAAAGAAAACGTGGCAATTAAAATATGCATGTGTGAATGTTTGAAGATAAGCAAATTATATGTGTGACATCTAGATATTTGGTTAGACAATTCCATTAATGGATTAGGATACTTAATTATAAATTGTGTGTTTTGGGAGTTGCTATATTTTTATTTATCAAAATTAACTAAGAAGAAAATAAATCAATGTGCCATTAGAAAGGAAGGGTGTCAAACAAAAGGAGTGACTAGTAGCAACTTGGCATTCAAAGAGATCAAGTGTTAGGAGTATAGTTAACAAGTGTTCCAATATTTGTATTTTTGTGAAAATCAATGGTTAATTTGTACTAAGTGGTATTTAAGAGTTTCTAGCCATATGATTATGGGTTATGATCGGAGGAAGAATTATTTAGTGGAATTCTCCAATTCAAATTTACGAGAACTATATGGCGGAATCCGTTTATGGGGTTAATGGAGATGGAGTTTTTAGACCAGGTTTGCGTTGAGGAATTCCAGACAGAGTTTGGGAGATAATTTTGAGTTTATCAGTTACGCTTTATAATTTTGAGATAGAACTATGTGGCTTTTATCCCGATTGGAGATAACGGGATACGTAGGAAGCTCAATAATCAATATTATCAGGTCCAAGTCAAATATATTGATAAATTTTTCATATATGTTAATATTTATTAATACGGTTCTGCTAGAGATTTTAGACTAAGTTATAGGAAATTCTAAGATAATTTAATGAAGGAGTTTTGTTTATAGTCTATTGTCGTTTACAGGCTGGGTGTGACATTTTTGTATCAGAGCGAGTCTACGTTCGTAGGGGTAAATGTAAAGATAGATGGTCCAATGAAGTTCTATAGGAATTTACAAATTTAATTGAGAATTTTGTTTTGGAGAAATTTTGTCTATGGTTGATATCGTTAGGGATTGAAATTTGAATTCAATTAACTATATATTCTGGGAAACATTTACAATATTTTGTCTATTTATGATGGAATTTGGAGCGAGTATGTGAAATTATTTGTGGTTGTTTGCGAAAATTTGTGAGATATTGTGATGGTTATAAACCGATTAATGTTGATATTATGAGATATAATGTGATATGTTGAGATGTGTGATTGATGTGTTAACAAAATAACGAATAAATGAAAAAAAAAACAAAAACAAATGTGAACTTGCTTAAATGAATATGTGAAGTAGACCATGTTGTTGAAAGTGTAATCAGAAATGTGAGCCCAAAGCACATATGTTGAGAGTGTTATCCGAAATTGTGAGCCGGAAGCACATATGTTGAGAGTGCTATCCGAAATTGTGAGCCGGAAGCACATATGTTGAGATATATCTGTAGCAGACTATGTGAGTTGAGTTTAACTCTTCCGTAGCAGATTATTATATTTCGAAATTGTGAGCCGAAATACAAACTGAACCCAAAGATCATTTTACATATATCATTTAAGTATAACAGGACCCTTAATTAATAAAATAAAATACACATACAGTTATAGTTAATTATTATGAAAATGTGATTTTTTTTCTTTAAGTTGTAGTGCAAAACGTGCATGTATATGTTTGTGCAAATTTAATTGAATTAGACACATCATTGATTTAAGATATCATAATAGTAGTCGGTGTATTTGATTTTTGTCATAGATTTGATAGTTTCTAGGTAAAAGAATATAGACTCTCCCTTATGCACATGTTTAGCTTGTTATGATATACAAGCCAATAGCAATTAATATATAGTTTAGAGATTTATTTATTTCATTTTAGTTTATTTTATTTTTATTATTGAGCTTTAGGATCTAAAGAAAATGGTCTTATAAGTTAAGAAAACTTCGTGAATGGTAGATAAACGATATAGCATAAGTGTTCCAAATTTATACAACTTTGATATTATATAATACAGTAATGTTCAAGTGGTCCTTGAATGTCCAAATTGAATTTGAACATTAATCCAAAATTTAACAATTTCGTTCATATGCACATTAAAAACTAAACCCTAGACACTAAAAACTAAACCCTAGACCCTAAATCATCGATCCTAGACACTAAAAACTAAACCCTAGACCCTAAATCATCAACCCTAGATACTAACATGCGAATTATTAGTCCGAAGTATCTCATCATCTAGGGTCGATGATTTAAGGTCTAGGGTTTAGTTTTTAGTGTCTAAAGTTTAGTTTTTAATGTGAATATAATCGAAATTGTTAGATTTAATGATTAATGTCCAAATTCAATTTGAACATTCAAGTATCACTTGAATATTACTGTTATATAATATTTGGAAGAATTCTTTGAAAGTTGTCAGCATTTTATAAACATAGAAATATTAGAAATTTTATCGTTAAAACTCTTTTTTGGTGAAACGGAGGGGTTGGAACCCCGTGCAGGAAAAAAGAAGGAAAAGAAAAGAAAACGAACTCAAAAAACAAAGCTAACTACATACGGGCTCGACGTGAGGAGCTCGAGCCACATGTGTCAGCTAAGAGGAGGTCCTGGAGGCCTGCAGGCGGCACATCACACTCGTGGTGTCCCAAGGAACAAGTTCCTGCGAAATTCGTCATCCAATCTGCCGCTTTGTTCCCTTCGCGAAAAGTGTGAACAAATTTGACATCCCAACTCTGATTTAACAACATCTTGCAACCTTCTATAAGCCAAGCATATTTGTGAATACTGCTATCCTGGTCAGAAACTAACTGAACTACAACTTGAGAATCTACTTCCATGACAACCTTTCTGAATAAATCTACTATTCGGACAGCTAAATATAGTTGTTGTATTGATCCTTATTCAAATGTTATCTGATAAAAAAATTAAGACATTTTTTTTTTCTTTTCGAATTTTACCCCAAAAAATAAAAATGGATTGAGTCAATTGCTATACTATAACAAGAAAAGAAATTTGTGGCTCTTAGAAATATTTCAAATTTAGTTCTCTTATTTTTCTGACAAACGATCATCCATAAAAGAAAAAAAAAAAATTTGGAAATGAAAACGCAATTCTAATATAAATTGAACTGAACAATAGTTAAATGGGAAGAAGAAAATATGAATCTCTCAATGTATGATTTGATTACTGTGCTTTTATTGGCAGTTTTTTTAAATGGTAGCCCTTGTTTAGCAGATATATCAGAAGTGAGCCGAACTGAAGCAGATGTGTTCAGAAATTGAGGATTCTACATTTTGTTTCGAATATATGAAGCAGGAGGTGAGACATATGCACGATGAGAATGGTATAGATCATGTAACCAAACTCTGGAAGATGTTTTTGAATTTAACAAAAACTAAATGCGCAGAAAATTACGCCATGGTTCAATCTTTGGTTAAACAAGCTACAAATGATAAAGTGTTGCACGAAAGATATTCCAAGTGTTTGGAGTCTTATAATACGACCAAAATTAATCTTGAGGATACCGTCTCGAAAGAATTGGAATCAGGTAAGCATCTACATGTGGAAGGTGGGGCTAGAGATGCAGCAAAGAGTGCTTATAACTGTTCCGAACAATTTACTTCGTCACCGACCATGGAACCCTCGTTTCAACGAAAAAATGATCTATTTATTAAAATATGTCTTAACTTTGAGCTTATATCTTGGGATTTGCGTATGGTCTATGAGGTGTAAGTTATGGTTACTTTATTTTTCTATTACTTTATTTTTTCACCATTGAATTATATTTCATACTTCATTCGATGGCATAAAAAAAATAAATTAATGGTTACTTTATGAAATATAAAAACTATGTTGTTAAATGTTGTTTTTTTTTCCATCTTAGCTTTTTCTGACAAATATATTTTCAAAATATGTCTTATTTTCAAGAAACTTTTGTAACAGAACATTTTATCCTCGTCTTAGCCGGAATAAGCTCGTTGTAATAAGTTTTTAGTAAGACATTTTTGGTTCCTCTCAATAAAATACTACATATTGTTACCATCATAATTTTGTCATTAGTATAGCTATTATGACAAATATTTGTCATTGTAATTTTTTTGGTCATAACATGTTATAATAAAATACTCAACCAAGATATATTGTGACTAATTTACATATTATGACAAATATGACACTGCCGCGATAACTATATTATAGTTGACAAATAAAGGAAAATTGAATAATAATATTTTTGCCACATCATCAATTTTAAATTCTTTTCATTTTTCTTACTGAATTAATATTTTTTGAAAGTAATGCAATATACAATCTAAATAAATTTATTTATTTGCATTTTCATCAAAAGTATGATATAGAGGAAACTGGAAATCGAACACATAACATAAAAATAAAAAGAAATTTACTTAGAATACATAAAGAATAAAAAAAAAATAAGGATTCCTTTTAATTCTTATTGTTGTCCGCACATACAAACTCCAATGATAAATGGAATCGGTCGATACTAAAACGATTAGGTTGACATGAATAACTTTTGAGTTTGATTAGAGTTAATTCATTTTACATAAATCCAACAGTTGATAAAAGACGAACAATACTTAATTGACAGTGTTAGTCCTAACGACAAGTAAATACTTTTCAAAATCTTATAGGTATTGAAATATATCAATTTGACGACATGTGCAAAATAACAACAGTTATATAGGTTATGTTTTTCAATGATATATTCAAAGTTATTTTATTTCAGTCCAGTACAGTAATTTTCAATTTACTACCATGTCAAGTTCATTAAACATGATTATAATATCGAGGTTAAATAAGTGTTATTGTACACATTAGGATGACACTTCTCGAATAACTATGAAAAATTTGATACTTTATCACAGTTTACAACCAAATATAAATATATATTAATCTCTGGCACAAACCTCTTAACTAATTCACCAATACATGAGTTTTCAGGATTCAAACTCATAACTATTTGATCCCAACGACTATGATACTATGTCAAGAAATCGATTGAATCGAAAGTTGATAATTAGATTCCAACACATATTTCACGTTAATTTATGACAATGGAAGAAACCAACCACATGGACATTAAATAGAAAGTTAAAATTGAAAATTCAAAGTTAATTAATAAAAGGCTTGGCACCTCTATATATCCCAATTTACATGAACAACAAATACTTTGACATTTTATATGTTATGCATCATTTGGAATGGCATTATGGGCTATAAGGTTATATATGTGTGTTCGAAAGCTAATTCTGTATCACAACTTGCAACTTAAATTTGCTTTGTGAGTTTTTTATTTTCTTAAAAAAAGAGAGTCATTTCTTCCATAAACACTTTGCTTTCAACAGTAAATATTTTTGTTTCATTTTTTTTTATATAAATTTGTAAGGAGCATGATTCGAATCGTGAACTCCCCACTCACACATTGGTGAGTGTACCTGTTGAATTTCATAAATATTTTTGTTTCTAATCATTGTAATCAAACCAAATTTATAATTAATGTAATAAAAACATGACGTGAAAAATTGTCCTAAAAATAATCGGGATTTTCTAAAATGTGCTCAAAGGGCACACCTTAAGTTTTATTATTGTATATAATAACATTTAATGATGTTACTCGGATATTTATTATCTTTCCTTAATTAGTGAAATTCTCTTTCATAGTAATTTTTTACCTTAATTAAAAAGATAATAAATATTAAGATAACATAGTTAAATGTTATTGTATGCAATAATAAAGCTTAAGGTGTGTCCTTTAGGCATATTTTAGAAAAAACCCAAAATAATTTGTCTATTTTTTTCAACTAAATATTAAAAATATAGATATTAATTTGTTGGCTTTTGTAAAAAATTTAAATATATTATGTTGGGAGTAAATGTACATTTTCACATTTATATCTTTTAGATTATAGATTAAATTATAGTCTAAAGTGTTCATTGTTATGAAAGTTAAAAGAAAATAAAAAGAACATAATTACAAAATGTAAAATAAGATGAAAGAAAAGAAAAAGAAATAGAATAAAGGTTACATATGTCAAATATTTTATTTTCAAGAAGTTGCAATCGTTTGATTTTTCCATTTTTTTTCGACGGGATTGCTAGCTTACTAGATCTATCTATTAATAAGTATGATTTACAAGAAGTACATCTCCGCACATTTTCAAATTCTCATAATTATTGAGTGGAATTTCGTATTTTTTTACTTATATTTTAATTTAGTTTAGTAGTTTTAATTTAATTCAGTTCAATTCAATAAATTTGACAACATTTATTAAATGTTCAACAAATAATTTAATTCAATTTAGTTGAGTTTAGCAAATCTCAATCAAATTTTGTTCAACTAAAAAAAAGAACATTTCCTAACTAGGTAATCGTGAATGAATAATTTTGTCTAAAAATAGTTAACTTCTCTCCTCCTTTTCAACCCTCATCCAAATCAAACAACAATACAACTCAAATAAAAAAACATAACTTCACAAATATGAATGTTCTGCCTCAAACTCCAAACTCAACACATCCCTCATTTCCTTGAAATTAAGTCTTTGATCTCGAAGTTTAACTTCTATTATTATAAATTCTTAGAGTCACTAATAAAACGTTAATTACATATGTTGGAAACAAATATTCAACAACATAGTTTTTATATTATGGAATAGGGTTTTTCTATAGTCACATTTTTTTTTACAAAGTAATTTCCACCATATTGGATGAGTGGTATGAAATGTAATTCAATGGTGAAAAAATAAATTAGCCATAACTTACACCTCGTAGGCCATATATAAATACCAAGATAAAATACTAAAATTAAGACATATTTTAATAAATAGATCATTTTTTTTTTGAAACGGGCGTGTCATTGATGGTGGAGAAATAAATTGTCCGAAGCAATTATCAGCACCCTTTGCTATCACTAGCCGCATTTTCTACCTGTAGATGTTTACCTGATTCCAATTCTTTCGAGACAGTATCCTCGAGATTAACTTTGGTCGTATTATAAGACTCCAAACACTTGAAATATCTTTCGTGCAACACTTTATCATTTGTAATTTGTTTAACCAAAGATTGAACCATGGCGTAATTCTCTGCGTATTTAGTTTGCATTAAATTCAAAAACATCTTCCAGAGTGTGGCTATATGATCTACATCCTTTTGATCCTTCATTGGTCTGTCTTCCGAGTTCAGATATTCGAAACAAAATTTAGAATCATCAATTTCTGAACACATCTGCTTCAGCTCGTTGCAACGCACTCACTGTTGATATATCTGCTAAACAAGGGCTAACATTTAAAAAAACTGCCAATGAAATCACAATGATCAAACCATACATCGAAAGATTCATTTTTCCTTTTTCCCCTTTAACTATTGTTCAATTCAAATTATAATAGAATTGCATTTTCATTCAAAAAAATTTTCATGGATGATCTAATTTTAGAAAAAGAACATAACTAAATTTGAAATGTTTCTAAGAGCCACAAATTCTTTTTCTTGTTACAGTATAGAAATTGACTCGGTCCATTTTTCGTTTTTGGGGTAAAATTCCAAAAAAAGAAAGAAGAAATCTGGTCGTAATTTTTTGATTAACTGACATTTGAATAAGGATCAATATAACAAGTATAGTTAGCAGTTCTACTTTTCGATCCCAATAGAAGAATTAAAGAGTTTTAATGATTAAATTTCAAATATAACTATGTTTAAAATAACTTGATGGAGCTATCAGAAAACTTAAAGTTAATTGAACTTTTTGGACAAGATTAAAAACAAATTATGTATCAAGCCCAATGTTCTAAGGTCGTTCTAAGTTGGAGATTCGCATAATGTTAACAAGTTGGCCCAAGCCAGTCCAAGATCCTGGATTTTAGGCCTTATCAATAATTTATTTCAGTTCGTATTATGTTCAATTCAATAATTTTTCTTGAGTAAATGCACTTCAATTCAATTCAGTCCAATTCAATAATTTTCAGTTCAGTTTAATTTAGTTAAGTTCAATTATAAATAACAGGGCTAAGGTGGGATAAATCAACCAAGGTGGCCTATGATTTAAAGAATAGCCAAGTCAATGATATATAAGATGTAATCAAGCAAGGATAGGATGAAAAAATATATTATTAATTATTGAATTGATGTTCCCTAATTTTCTTCCCTCGTGAAACCCACTTTTAGTTAAAAGGTACATTCTCTATTTTTCTTATATATAAGGAATAGCATAGAACAGTTGTGCTCACATGGTCAATGATTGACCAAATACAATTTGGTTAATCACTGTTAGATCAAAATCTAAGGGTTGAGATTAGTTTGGTGGTTTCATTAGTATCAAATGTCTACCCTTAAATTTTGATCTAATGGTGATTGACCAAATTGTATTTGGTCAATCATTAACCATGTGGCATAGAATCATATTATGTACCCAATGTATTTGTATATAAACATAAATAGTAAGCTATAGAATCATATTATGTACCCAATGTATTTGTATATAGACATAAATAGTAAGCTAGGGACGGGGTTGATTGAAGAAGAGAATGAATCTAAGTAGGTTGACACTCCCAAACAGACAACCGCAAATCCAAACTCGAGTATTATTAAAAAAGAGCCAAGAGTAGAATAAGTATTACTAAAAGTTTAAGTCTAATTAAGCCAGACATGCACACAAACTCTCATTGAATTTGAAACAAGTACACATACCTGTTTACCACTAGAATATCTTGAGTTGAAGACATTTTAATAAATTAAGGTGCCATGGTGGGTGGTGAAGTAAATTGTATGGAACACTTATCGGCATCTTTTGATGCACCATCGGATGCATTCTATGTTTACTTGATTCCAATTGTTTAGTGACAGTATCCTCGAGATTAACTTTCGTCTTGCTATAAAACTCTACACACTTAATCTTTCATGCAACACTTTATTATCTATAGTTTGATTAACCAAAGATTGATACATAACCAAATATAGTTTGTGTTTTGTTGGAAAACATCTTCCATAGTTTGTTTAAACGAGCTATATCCTTTACAGTTCAACCGCTCTTTAGATGTTCGAAACAAAATGCAGAATCTTCAATGTCTGAACAAATCTGTTTCTGCTTCTGACACATTAACATCCTCAAGATTTAATGACAGATTAAAGGATTAATTACAACATAAAACCTGCAAAATCCTCCTAGAAGCTGCTTAATGACCATTTTGTGTTTTCGACAGAAATTTCTAGAATAGTTCGAGACCAAAGTGATCCTTAGACCATTCAAATTATGATAACCGAAGATGGTCGAGGACCATATTAGAAAGCAGGATACATATTTTACTTGAATCTTTCTCTCGCTTTTCCAACTCCTTGGCCAATTCCCAGTGCTCCTTTGTCAATGAAGTTTCACCGAAACTCGCAGATAGTAGGCGGCCAATCGTTAACCATCTGTCACCATATTCATAAAAAAAATACAAGAGTATGTTAGTTTTTAATCTTCAAACTACTGTATCTTAGAAACCTTAGAAACAAGTTTTCAAAATCTCTCAGACGAGTGTCTGAATCATTTCTTTAAATTACGAAAACCTGATCGGCACATTTCTTAAGTTTCCAAGAGTTTCAGTTTCTAAAGCGTTTCCCGAAATGTTAAACGCTTTAAATTCAAAGTTTTTCATGCAAACATAGCGAAGCCAACAAAACTCTGAGCTTCTCACCTACTGAACTCTTTGCTGCCTAAGCTTCGATCTGCCTGCCTCACAGCTACAAGGTCATTTTATACTACCTGTTAGCAAACAAAGGAATTATATTACCATTGTGAAAGCCGGACCAAATTTTATCTGATTCAAGAGACAAAAGAAATAAAGACACGAGCGGACATGAATTTGAAGTCCTTTACCTTCTGCATTTGAGAGTCAATAGAATGTGGCAATGATCTGGCAGTAGCCAAGTACCATCTCCAGGCCTGGAGGGATTCGGTAACTGCAAGCTCCGACGTACTCGGTGAAGAAGGATGGAAAGGCATGATTATATCAGCAGGCATAATGTTTGATTTCCCCTGGGACAATATTAGCAATTGGACATCTGCTGTCATCTCCATTTTATAGTATGTAAAATCATACTCCACCTTTTGATAGGTTATCAAATCTTTTAGAAGCCTTGCATTTTCAACCCCAATAGAGTTAAGGGTCCCCGATTCCAACTGGGTCTCATCAACGATCAGGTGGGAGCCCTCAGCAAGCTGAAGGGCTCCAGCCAGTTACGAATCTGAAATACAGAACAAGAGAGAGTTGAGACAAAAAAAAAAAAAAAGTTAGTCATATTCATGTGTAGTATGATAAGAAGAAGAGATACCTGCTTGTCTCGTAATCCTTTTTGGGCGCAAGAGAGTTCGTGTTAAGATATTCCACAGTAAGGGGTATGGATGTTGTAAATGGTAGAAGGTCCTTTATAGCAATGCTGAGTTGAGTCCCAAAAATGGAAACGCTCTCTTGGTTAAGGCATATAAGATTTATAGCAT
This sequence comes from Euphorbia peplus, assembly GCA_028411795.1. Classification (NCBI taxonomy): domain Eukaryota; kingdom Viridiplantae; phylum Streptophyta; class Magnoliopsida; order Malpighiales; family Euphorbiaceae; genus Euphorbia; species Euphorbia peplus. The sequence goes on from CP110837.1 coordinate 29,148,651, forward strand.
GTACCTAATTTAGAAAAAGTAAGCACTTATTTGGCACCATGGATGTAAAAAAGTAAGAGAATCTCGTTTACCTTTGACAGCAGATGCAACAATACAAACTCTGATGCCAATGTATCGTTTCCAAGAATAGCTGTGAGATTCCTCAACAGAGATTCCCTCATTTCTTTGACCAAATGTGGTTTTGGCTGCATAGCAACAGCAGCGTAAAAGGTTAAAGAGACTGTCAAAGCGAGCAAAATTTGACTAAAGGGTGAAATAGATATATACTCTGTATCCTTGATCTATATATTCAGCTTCAACTAAGATTGGGGAGAATCATATATCTGCACAACAGTATAAGGCATTTCGTCATAAAAGCGATGAAGGATAATACAATGCAGACGTGGCACCTAAACAAATTAAACATGGAAAAAACAGAGTCACAAAATTATCTATACTGAGCTTACCTAATTTTAATAGCTAGTTTTAATATCGGTTCGGCTCGTTGACACTCCTAAATAAATAGTGGTATTAACCATGTAAATTGAGTAATTGACCTGAAAATGTCAACGGAAAGATGATCCAAAGATACTAAATTCAATCATCATCTTCTTCATGATTTAGAAATCCCTGATGTTCTAAATTTTCTAAAATAGAATCAGAAATGTTATCATCATCATCATCATCAAACTCATCTCGATTGACTGCGATCATCTCCACAATTGTCTCTGTGCACGCTCATGAAATCTCAGCTCTGCTCCACTCTTCTTCCTGCTTCTTCTTCATAAAATTCCTCTTCAAAACCCTACTTTTTTTTGAAGATTTTGTCTTTGACTTTGTAAGTGTTACAGTAAGACATGAATTTGTCTAGATGCGCATTAGGATCCTCATGGTAATCTCCACTAAACTGCCTCGAGTTCTGGATCATTTGAATCAGTGTAGTTTTGATCTCGAAATTGTCTACGGCGATCAAAGGATCAACCATAGAGAATGTGTATGCGAGTCGGACTGCTTTGAGCATCTCTTCGATGGATTTTTCCGTTTCAGCCATCTCTTTTGTTGGGGGCTCAATGCGAGTTCTTTTCTTTCCTTAACCTGCGAGCAGTTCGTTCAATTTCAAGGTCAAAACGCAATGGAGAATAGCTCCAAGAACGACGGTGCATAAATAGAATAAAAACTCTAACTCAATAAAAATACAAGATTTTAGCAATAAACGCAATCCCCGACAACGACGCCAAAAACTTGATGCTCCCTAAATATAGCACAAATAAGGCCAAGTATAACATCACACCAAGTAATACAGTGTTGGTAAGCACGAGATCGAATCCATATAGATTGTGATTGAAAACCAAGTAAAATAGTCAAGTTGTTGAATCTATTCAGCAAGTAACCAGTTTAATAAATTTGTTGGTAGTAACTAAAGTCTAAACTAATAGTAAACTAATGACAAAAGCAAGAATAACAGAGTTGAATTGTGACATTATGGGGAAAATCAATCCAGGACGGGGGATTCCTAGGTAATTCCTATGTTTGATTCAATTAATCTTCAGTTTACTTCCATGTTGTGAAATAACGGTGTTTATCCTAACAAATAACATAAGTTTGGCAAGAACTTAACGAAATCTATTTGCAAGCATTCAGTTAATAGCTTGGTTAGGCAATATAACCTAGGTCATGCAAAGCATTATTGATTTGTGATGAATAAGGCCTAAGCTGTAGCCCGGACACGAAGCCACTCTCCCGATCTTTCACGTAAAGTCTGAATATGCAATGTCGGTATAGATTATCTCCTCTCGGTCTCAAATCTATCTATTATCCTATCTCATCTCGGTCTCAATGCATTAAGCATGCATAAACAGCTTATCACACAACACATAAATAAATCTACGATTAAATCATTCAAATATATTCATAACTCAAGTTCACCCCCATCCTATATTAGATGGAAGTTAGTTCATAATTGAACTAAACAAAGCACAGGATGTAATGGAAGACATGAAACGCATAACTATATTGAAAATCATAACAAAAGAACAAGGTTTAAGAGAAATCCTGAACCCAAGTCGAAAGATTACAACTTCAATAGTAGCAACATGCGAGAAATTGCTCCAACAATGTTCTTCGAATAAATAAAATCTAAGTTGAAAACTAAAACTGAACTAAAAGCTGGAAACTATGAAAGAACTTGAAAAGTAAAGATAATTGATGTTCGGATCCGCGCTTTCCACCTTATAGACGTTTTATATAGGTGTAGAAGTCATCTAGGAGGTGAAAAACCCTTGTTTAGGATGGTTAAGAGTCTTTTGGGACGAATTAGGAAGAAACGGGCTCTTGTTTGCACGAAAATCAAAGCCTAGGAGACAAAAAATACACTTGTCTCGGTGAGACAAAGGACTGTCTCGGGGAGACAAGTGTTGTCTCAGCGAGACAAAGGATTGTCTCGGCGAGACAACTTCTGGAACTCTCTCCATATGACCAAAATCCTTCAATTTCGACGTCCTTTCACTCCAACGCTCCATGCTAGCTCCCGAATCAATGCCAACGTTCCTCCAGAGCCCCTGAAACACTAATCATGCGATAAGCAAGTGCGGGAAAAGAAAATAAAAGTAACAAAATGAACGAAAAACGATCAAATTGCAACAAACAAAAAAATAGCCTAAAACTACAAATACTTGAAGAACTAGTACTAAATCCGACTCAAAATGGCATTAAGTGCGATAAAATAACACTAAAAATCACCGTAAAAGCACCAGATATCAGCGTGTAACGAGCAACTTAATTGGGTTTCATTATCATTTATTATCTTGATTTTATTTAAATTAGTTTGGTTTTCTTTCATTATTTTAGTATTTACTTTAAGGATCCATTCATGTGCTTAATTTGTCTATTAAATGGATAATTTTAATTCATTTCCATTGGTGTCCAAAATTAATTTGTGGGGTTTTTTTGTGCACCCACAAAAAACCCACAAAAAAAACCCCCACAAATTTGTGGGGTTTTATTGTGAGTTTTTTGTCCCACAAATTTGTGGGATTTTTTTGTGGGTTTTTTGTGTGATTGGGATGAGTAGAGTAGTTAGGTAAATTTAAATTTTACCCAATTTTTTCTTAAAACCAGCTTGGAGAATAACTTTTATGAGTGGTATGAAATGTGATCCAATGGTGAAAAAACTAAAGCAACCACAACTTACACCAATTAACTTAAAAGTGGTATTGACTTGATCATCGGAGTTCTACCCGGAGACTCCATCTCCGGTTCTGTTTTCAGGTTATTACGACTTAAGGGACTTGAAGTTCAATTCAAAGAGACGAGTTATTCTCAAGAATATTATAAAAATTTGAATTCATTAATTTAAATTTCTGGTAAAATATTAGGGGCGTTTGGTTTAATGGAATAAGGAAAGGGAAAGGGAATGACATTAAGTGATCAAATTGTTCATGTTTTTTTGGTTTAGATGAAACCAATTATCTCATTTTCTCCTCCTCATTACCCCAAACTCCTCTACATCCATTACCCACACATATTTAAGGATTTAGATTCTTTTTCCTCCTATAATGAGGAGGAGAAAATGAGATAATTGGTTTCATGTAAACAAACAAAACAAGAACAATTTAATGTCTTAATGTCATTCCATTTCCCTTTCCTTATTCCCCTCAACCAAACGCCCCCTTAAATGATAATAATAATAATAATAATAATAATAATAATAATAATAATATGAAATGTGATCCAATGGTGAAAAAAACAAAGTAACCATAACTTAAACCAATTAAGTTAAAAGTGGTACTGACTTGATCGTCATTGTTTTACCTGGAGACTCCATCTCCGGTTTTGTTTTCAGGTTATTACGACTTAAGAGACTTGAAGTTCAATTCAAATGGACGAGTTATTCTCAAGAATATCGTAAAGGTTTATTAATTTAAATTTATGGTAAAATATTAAATGAAAATAATAATAATAATAAAAAGAGAGACATTCAGTGTGGTGTGTAACGAACAACTTAATTGGGTTTCATTGTTTAAAATTATTTTGCTTCTCTTTCACTATTTTATTATTTACTTTAAGGATCAATTCATGTGCTTAATTTGTCCATTAAATGGATAGTTTTAATTCCTTTCCATTGGTGTTCAGAATTTTTAGAATAAGTAGAGTAATTAGGTAGATCTAAATTTTACCCAATTTTTTCTCAAAACTAATTAACTTAAAACCAAGTTGAAGAATAACTTTTATGAGTGGTATGAAATGTGATCCAATGGTGAAAAAAACAATGTAACCGTAACTTACACCAATTAACTTAAAAGTGGTACTGACTTGATTATCAGAGTTCTACCCACGGACTCCATCTCCGGTTTTGTTTTCAGGTTATTACGACTTAAGGGACTTGAAGTTAAATTCAAAGAGGTGACTTATTCTCAAGAATATCATAAAGGTTTGAATTGATTAATTTAAATTTCTGGTAAAATATTAAATAATAATAATAATAATAATAAAGAGACATTCAGTGTGGCGTGTAACGAGCAACTTAATTAGGTTTCATTGTCATTTATTATCTTGATTTTATTTAAAATTGGTTTGGTTCTCTTTCATTATTTTAGTGTTTACTTAAAGGATCCATTCATGTGTTTAATTTGTCTATTCAATGGATAGTTTTAATTCATTTCCATTGGTGTCCAAAATTTTTGGAATGAGTATAGTAGTTAGGTAGATCTAAATTTTACCCTATTTTTTCTTAAAACTAATTAACTTAAAACCAACTTGAAAAATAACTTTTATGTGTGGTATGAAATGTGATCCAACGTTGAAAAAAACAAAGTAACCATAACTTACACCAATTAACTTAAATGTGGTACTGACTTGATCGTCGGAGTTCTATCGGGAGACTCCATCCTCGGTTCTGTTTTCATGTTATTACAGCTCAAGGGATTTGAAGTTCAATTCAGAGAGACGAGTTATTCTCAAGAATATCATAAAGGTTTGAATTCATTAATTTAAATTTCTGGAAAAATATTTAATGATAATAATAATAATAAAAGAGACATTCAGTGTGGCGTGTAACGAGCAACTTAATTGGGTTTCATCGTCATTTATTATCTTGATTTTATCCAAAATTAGGTTGGTTCTCTTTCATTATTTTAGTGTTTACTTTAAGGATCAATTCATGTGCTTAATTTGTCTATTAAATGGATAGTTTTAATTCATTTACATTGGTGTCCACAATTATTGAAATGAGTAGAGTAGTTAGGTAGATCTAAATTTTACGCACAGAATAAGCTTTATGAGTGGTATGAAATGCGATCCAATTGTGAAAAAAAAAGTAACCATAACTTACACCAATTAACTTAAAAGTGGTACTAACTTGATCGTCTCCGGTTATGTTTTCAGGTTATTACAGCTCAAGAGACTTGAAGTTCAATTGAGAAAGACGAGTTATTCTCAAGAATATCATAAAGGTTTGAATTCATTAATTTAAATTTCTGGTAAAATATTAAATGATAATAATAATAATAATAATAATATTATGATATGTGATCCAATGGTGAAAAAAACAAAGTAACCATAACCTACACCAATTAACTTAAAAGTGGTGCTGATTTGATCGTCGGAGTTCTATCCGAAGATTCCATCTCCGGTTCTGTTTTCAGGTTATCACAACTTAAGGGACTTGAAGTTCAATTCGAAGAGACGAGATATTCTCAAAAATATCATAAAGGTTTGAATTCATTAATTTAAATTTTTGATAAAATATTAAATGATAATAATAATAAATAATAATAATAATAATAATAAGGGAATGGGAGTAGAAAATGTTGAACCTATTCAACTCATCAATCCAACTTGTGTTTTTCGGTTGAGCAATTTTTTGACTTGATATCATAAGCTCTTTAATTAGATTCAACAAAACATCTAAGGGAATGGGAGCTCCGAAACCCTAATATTTGAGCCGTCGTCGTTGCGATGGCCTCCTCTTCTGCCGCATCTCCGGCCACCATGGCAGGATCGGTATCTCCACCAGTCACTGGTCGTGGAATTGTTGAGATGTTCGCATCCTACAAAAACAAAAAGGCCCATATTGCAAACCCTAAGTTGTATGCTGAAGTTACCTCTTCATTGCAGATGCTTACTCTGATTTCGGACGCTGTTGTATATGATGATGGAGAATACAAATCTGTGAAGATCAACCAGAAAGCTTTCGAAAAAAGAATCCAGATGTGCAACTTCTCGCTAATTGGCAGATTAAACTTAAACAAAGGTGATGCACCATGGAAATTGGATGAACTTCGTTCAGGGCTTACAAAAGCTTGGGGTATCTCGATTTCATGGCGTTTGATCTCTTTGGGTAAAGGTTTTTACCATATTTTGCTTCCACCGGAAGAATCTAGACAATTAATTCGTTGTCGTGGCATTATCGGATTGAAACCTGGAACTTTTAGAGTGCAACCCTGGACACCAGATTTTGATCCTCAGTCTGAAAAAACAACAAATGCTCAGGTTTGGGTTCGATTATATAACTTGCCCTGGGTTTACTGGGATCCTATTATCTTATCTGATATTGCTCATTGTCTTGGCGGGTTGATTAAGATTGATCGTGCTACTTTAGAGGGGGATTATGGACATTTTGCACGAATCTTACTAGACGTTGACATGGCTAGTAAATTGCAGACTCAAGTCGGGATAGAACGTGATGGCAAGAAATTATGGTTGCAAGTGATTTATGAGGACCTACCGAAATTTTGCAAACAATGTTCCACAATTGGACATGTAGCCTATCAGTGCAAGCAAGTTTCTGCAGAGGGGAAGGATGTTAACAATAACGTTGTTGCGATTTCAATTGTTTCCAAATACAAACATACTTTAGATGAGCAACGGAAAGCTCATCAAACAAAATCTTCGGATACAATGGATCATCGGAAAAATTCTTCTTATACAATGGAAAAGGGAAAAACGCATTCTTCTGTGTCTAGGAAACCAGAGATCCTTGCTAGGGTTCAATTCAAAAAACATTCAGGAAACAAATTTGATTTACTGGAAAAATTGGATGACAACAATGCAATTGTGGTACATCCTAATGCTTCAATTTTGCATAGTTCACCAATTGATATAAGGCCTGTCAAAGTCTCATATGATTCCCCTATTCTGCAACAAGTGACTGGTAGTTCAACAGAGAAAGCTCAACGTATCTCTTGGGCGGATCAATTCGAATCTGATTCGGAACAGGAGGAGGAAGAGATTGATACAGAGAAAATTGAAGAATTGTGGCGCTCAAATAGAAAGCAATCCAGCTTGTCTGAGGAGTTTCATGACATAAATTCTGATCCTGAAGAGTGGTATGATGTGAAAAGACGAAAAGATAAATATACCCCAATGAGTCAGTTAGAGCCACCAGTAACTCAAACCCGTACGTACTTTCGGGTTGGTTCCAAAAGACAAGTTCGAATTCCTAGACGCTTCTCACACTGACTTGATTTTCTTTTATTTTTTTCTTTTTTTTATAGTTTTCTTTTAGTTGTTTTTGTTTTTTATTTTATTTTGTATTCATTGGGTTTGGGTTTCTCCCATCCCCCGCTTTTAATTAAAATAATAATAATAATAATAATAAAGAGACATTCAGTGTTGCGTGTAACGAACAACTTAATTGGGTTTCATTGTCATTTATTATCTTGATTTTATTAAAAATTAGTTTGGTTTTCTTTGATGATTTTAATGTTTACTTTAAGGATCCATTCATGTGCTTAATTTGTCTATTAAATGGATAGTTTTAATTCATTTCCATTAGTGTTCAGAAATTTTGGAATGAGTAGAGTAGTTAGGTAGATCTAAATTTTACTCAATTTTTTCTTAAAACTAATTAACTTAAAACCAACTTTAAGAATAACTTTCATGAGTAGTATGAAACGTGATCCAAAGGTGAAAAAAACAAAGTAACCATAACTTACACCAATTAACTTAAAAGTGATACTCACTTGATCGTCGGAGTTCTACTCGGAAACTCCATCTCTGGTTCTGTTTTCAGGTTATTACGACTTAAGGGACTTGAAGTTCAATTCAAAGAGGCGAGTTATTCTCAAGAATATCATAAAGGTTTGAATTCATTAATTTAAATTTCTGGTAAAATATTAAATGATAATAATAATAATAATATTATGAAATGTGATTCAATAGTGAAAAAAACAAAGTAAACATAGATTGGAAAAAGACATTCAACAACATAGTTTTTATATTATGGAATAGTATTTTTCTATAGTCACATTTTTCTTTTACAAAATAACTATTACTTTATTTTTATTTTCAACCATATTGGATGGGTGGTATGAAATGCGATCCAATGGTGAAAAAAACAAAGTAACCATAACTTACAACTCATAGGCCATATACGCAAATCCCAGGATAAACGACCAAATGTAAGACATATTTTTATAAACATATCATTTTTCTGTTGAAACGAGCGTTCCACTGTCGGTGACGAAGTAAATTGTCCGAAACAATTATCAGCACCCTTTGCTCATCGCTAGCCGCATTTTCTACATGTAGATGTTTACCTGATTCCAATTCTTTTGAGATGGTATCCTCGAGATTAACTTTGGTCGTATTATAAGACTCCAAACACTTGGAATATCTTCCGTGCAACACTTTATCATGTAGTTGTTTAACTAAAAATTGAACCATGGCGTAATTCTCTACGCATTTAGTTTGCGTTAAATTCAGAAACATCTTCCAGAGTTTGGCTACATGATCTACATCCTTCTGATCCTTCATTGGTCTATCTTCCGAGTTCATATACTCGAAACAAAATGTAGAATCCTCAATTTATTAACACATCTGCTTCAGTTCGGCTTGCGACGCACTCACTTCTGATATATCTGTTGGGCTAACATTTAAAAAAATTCCCAATGAAAACACATTAATCAAACCATACATTTGTTGGCCCTAACAAGATCAAAATCACCTAGAGGGGGGTGAATAGGTGTCTAAGTGGAAAACTGAAAATTTAAAGTTTTTGAAGAAACTTATTTTCAGAGTCAAATTTCCTCAGAGTTAGAGGCAAGCTTATTGACGTAGCCTCCGAGGAAAATTCTGCCTTAAGACAGTGTGTGTCCTTTAGCAACAAAAGTTATGTTAGACAAAACTTCTGGACAGTCTTCTGAACAAAGACAATGTGATAAAGAATCTGTTTCAGCACTAAATACAAAGCAAGTACACAGAAGCAATAATAACAAGTTAAGGAAGGGAGAAAGAGATTCAGGAGATCCTGAGTGAACAGTTCGATTTATCCAGGTTCGCCACAGAAGTCCTGTGACTACGTCTTGTCCCCTGTGATCGCAGTCAGCAGAGATTTTAAATCCACTATTCAAAACTTTTATGCAAGTTCAGAAGCTCTTTTACATCAACAGAACTTAAGCTAATTTTTCACTTAGTTCTGACTAGCCTAAAAAGAGTTAAAAGATTTCCACCAGAACAACAACACTTTGTTTTCTGGAATTCTCACCCAACTCTAACCTTAACTAGATTTCTCTCAAAATCTAACTGAATATCACAAACGATATCAGTTAACAAGATTCCTATTATGAACTTTTTGTTTCTTCACTTTCTCACTTTTACAATAAAACAGAAAAGATTGAGAATGGAAATAGTGCTCTGTTTTGTTTGTTAAAACAGTGCGCTAAGATTTTTGCTTGATAATCGCGTGTATGGAACACAGTGGAGCTTGGCTACTATTTATAGTGTCTTGTAGATGGTCGTTGTTTGAATTTGAATCTTCAAATGATGACATCAGTTGTTGTAGCCGTTAATCTGTCATTTCTTCAAACACTTTAATTCCGTTAATCTTGTTCTTTAACTTAATCCGGTAAGTGATTTGAAATCAAAGATGAGGTTGACTGGAATTTTACTTCAATTAGATCAATAAAGGGTAGACAAGGAAGAAACAATTTTGTTTATAGCAGACATGCGCGCTCATTCAAAACAGCCTTTTGAACTTGTGGCGCATTGCATTCAATGCAGATGTCAGAGCATTAAATGCTAATCAAAACTCGTGACTTAGCTTCTGAGAGCTTAATTCCTTTTGTCTAAGCCCCTGATCAATTGGAATAAGATCTTCTGGTTGCAGTTGAACGTTGAGGAAAGCTTTAACAAACTTTTGAGTTTATTCAGAGCGGAGCATCCAGCTTCTGAGCTTTAACTTCAGTCTTCAATTATTCTTCTCTTTTGAGCTTTTTAAGCAATCCAGAGATTCTTCATTCAGCGCCTGCTGAAAAAACTTATACACATACTTAACAAAAATTGTTAGTCAACATTGAAAAGTATATATAATAAAATTAAATTTCATTTTCTAAAAACGTTTGGACATAATCAAAACATGTAGGGTTCATCAACATTGAGAGATTCATTCCTCCTTTTTCCCCTTAAACTATTATTGTTCAATTCAAACTATAATAGAATTGCATTTTCATTTTCAATTTCTTTTATGGATGATCTAATTTTAGAAAAATAAAATAACTAGTTTGAAATGTTTCTAAGAGCCACAAATTACTTTTCTTGTTAGAGTATAGAAATTTACTCGGTCCACTTTTCCTTTTTGGGGTAAATTTCCAAAAAGAAAAGAAATTTACTCGCATATTTCATTTAAAATTTACTAAATACTTAAGAATTGCTCCGGACAAAAATAGGTATCTACACAGCTAAGTTTTGGCTGTAAGGAAGCTGCCTAACATATACCGAGATTCTCCCCGAATAGAATTGTTCTAGAATAGGATTACTTGTTGTATCACGTGTATATATATGTTTGCCAGTTCCTTCTCCATCTTTTCATCGTTAAATTAGTAGTTCAGTTCGGTTCAATTTAATTTAAATCTATTCACTTCAGTAATTTATTTTCTGTAAATACACTTTAGTTCAATTTAATTCAGTTTTGTTTAGTTCAGCCATAGAAAATAAGACTTATAGTTATCATAGAGCGATAACTTAATAAAAGTTATTCAAATAGGGCCTTGGACATTGCAAAAGAAAAGGCCCAATCAACCTTATAAGCAAGTACATAAACGATATATGATGTAATTTCCTCTTGAGTAATCAGCCCATTTGAACCAAAACATACATGGATATGGGCCGGGCCGGGCACTACATCTGAAAAGCCCAGAAGGGTTTTATTTTGAAGAAAAACTGCCTATCCGCAGTATAAATATGATCTCGAACCATCTTCTTTTATTTCACTCTGAGCAAAAACCCTAGCTGCTGCAGCCACCTCCTCCGCAGATCTCCGCCACCTGCAATCATGGTACGCCGCCGCAGATTCGTTCTCCGATTGAATCTAATTCTCAATTTCTTACTGATTCGTATGTTTTTTCTGGTTTTTACAGACGTTCAAGAGGAGAAACAGCGGTCGCAACAAGCACGGCCGTGGCCACGTCAAGTTCATCCGCTGCTCTAACTGCGGCAAATGCTGCCCCAAGGTAACCTAAACGACGTCGCATATTGAGTTTTACTAGATGTAATTCAATGAGTTTTACTTCTGACGAGTTTTACTAGATGTTCTAATGAGATTTACTGGATGTGCTACGGTAGAATGTCAATATAGGAACAACGTCTCTAATTGTTATACGAATAGTCCGGTCCGGTCTTGAGAATATATGTTGTACCGAACTCTATTTAGTAACAACCTCTCAATTGTTCGTCCGATCTTGAGTGTATTACTGTATAAAGGTTTACTGTAGTCTGGTCACTCGTGTATAACTATATAGAGGTTTTATTGTAAACCAAATTCAATTCTGTTTGTTGAATCATGTGTAATGTTTAATTATCAATGAGGTTTAGGAGATGTTTTACGGTAAAACCTTGATATAGGAATAACCTCTCATTTGATGAAATATTCCGGTACGGTCTTGAGTGTTTGAGAATCTTTGTTGCACCAACCTCTATTTAGTAATAACCTCTCAGTTGTCATACAAATTGTTCTGGCTATAAGTGTATTACTACATAGATGTTTTACTGTAATCCAAATATGTCCATGTTTGTCAAATCATTGTGTATTGATTGATGAGATTTTACTCGATGTTCTGATGTTAATTCTGTTCTGTGATTTGTTATGAAGGACAAGGCTATCAAGAGATTCCTTGTGAGGAACATCGTTGAGCAGGCTGCTGTGAGAGATGTTCAGGACTCTTGTGTTTATGATGGTATGAGAGATTACTTACCTTATCTCAGTGGTTTTTGTGTTGGTTTTCGGATCTGTTTGTTTATTGATTTGAATGGATACTTGCAGGATATGTTCTTCCCAAGCTGTATGTGAAGATGCAGTACTGTGTTTCTTGTGCTATCCATTCGAGAGTTGTCAGGGTTCGCTCCCGAAAGGATCGCAGGAACCGTGACCCACCAGTGCGTTTCAACAGGCGCAGGGTATTGTTTCTATTTCCTTTTTTTTTGTTGTGGTATGCTTTAGATCTCATTGCATTGTTTTGATTTTGCTATCTTTTGTCGTGTATATGCATTGTTTTGATGAAAGGTGTTTCATTTTTTACCCTAATTTGATACAAGTATTTTATGGAAACTGCAATTTGGGTACTATGCATGTTAAGTTGGCATATACAATGTTATATTTGTTGCTGCATATTATTTGGGAATGTCCCTCAGTGGTTTATATGCATTGTTTTGACCAAAAGGATGTCATTTTTTACCCTAAGTTAAGTATTCTGTTTAAACTGTAATTGGAATACTATGCATGTTAAGTTTGGCATATATGATGAAAAATTCTTCTTTCTATTGGTACATAGTATTTGAGAATGTGCTGTGTTATAAATGGTGGATGCGGGAACAAAGACTATTAGCCTAGTGGGGTCATCATAGAGTTTTATGGTTGGATGAAGAATCAAATCAGCACAGAACATTTCCATTGCAGATTTTTCATCATTGAATGTTAAATCCATTACAGATGTCAGACAGATGCAAAAAATACTGAAAGGCCTTTGCTTGTTGATATTGTAATCTGTTGGTATTTCTAATTGTCATTGTTTCACCTCTTGTATTGGTCAATGTACCATTTGTGAGCCCTTATGCCACTGCCAATATATACAATTGTTCATTAATATCATTTTTCTTGTTCTAGTTTTGTTACCTGCTTGGTATTTTGCTGGATGCTAGGTTGCTGTGCTGTTTTCGCTCCTTTCATTATTTGGAACATGGAAATGAACTGTTTTGGATGATGCAGTGTTCTTGCATTACTTTATCTTATGAAGCAGAGTTTTATTGATTGTTTTTTTTTATTTCTTATGCAGGAGGACATGCCAAAGCCTGGACAGCCTGGGCAGGCTGGTCAAGCCCCTCGTCCTGCAGGAGCTGCTGCTCCACGTACTTAAGGATGTTTTTTCTATCTTCTAGATGCTACTGAAATTTTCCGAGGATCTTTTTTGATATATTGTGGATTTAGACGCTTTAAGGATTATATGTCTAAGATGTTTGAAGTTTTTTTGGCAAATGAGAATGACTATCAATTTGTTTCAATATTTTCATTTCTGTTTTTAGCAATGTTAGCGGTGAATGATATTTCTTGGTGTTGAGCTCTGTAGAAGATATGATTGTTAGGAGTAACAACTCTGGGTTATTGTGTCAATATTGAGCTTATCTTGCTACTATACCAGAGTCAATAAAATGATGCTGGTCAGAAGTTCTTGCTGTTTATCATGTTTGAAGTTATTGCTAGCTTGGTTCAGTTTTATGTTTATGAAGCTATTCGTCCAGAGTATGAAGCTGTATGATATGTAGTGGTTTTATACGTACAAGCCAGTTTAATGCATTCTTCTAGATTAGCTAATCTATATGTTCTACATAGTTGTTGAATGATTTTTGTATTGAAACTTGATTGAAATCCACTCTGTGCTCAGCAAGAAACCTGTGAACTATGACATCTCGTTTTCGTATTTAGTAGGATCTCTATTTTTATACAAGTATCATGTTTGGTATATCTGCTCATTGTAGTCTTGATTCGCCCTCGGACAATTTGGCTTGATTCTGTTTTTGGCAATGTGTGATCGTTCAACAACATAACCCTCCTACGAGCCAAAAGTTAAGAAGCTGTCAAGTCATTCTTGAATGTAACCAAGACGATGAATGTAACTATTACGAGTGAGACCAAACAATTATTTCCCATATGTGGTAACGACGGAACAAACTCTGTGGACCTCTCCCCCTGCCTCATGAGAATTCCCATTTCCATTCTCATGAGAATACTATATACTTCATCATTTTTTCCTGTCATTTTTTAGTATTATTACCAATCCACTTTTAGCAATCTCGAAATGAGCTGATTCGCTCATGCTCGGTGTTCGGCTCAACTTGACTCGGTTGGTTTATAATACCGTCTAATCTGTTGTGGCCCATAACAATAGTAGTTCAGGCTTTTTACTTCAATGATAACAAAATCTCAAGAAAGGAAACAAATTCAATCCGAACAGATGTCAAACTCCATTAAATTCCTCTTATTAAACAAACAATCCCCTAGGGTTTTACTTCCAGAACAGGACACTAACCATAAACCCAAGCTAGCTGCTGCAGCGACATTCTCCGCTCATCTCCCTCGTCCTTGAGCTTCACCTTCAATCATGGTGATCCTCCTCTGTCTAATCTCTAATTCTCAATTTCTTTCATATTTTCTTACAGTTTCATTGTTGCTTTTCTGATTTTGACAGCCATTCAAGAGGCGAAACGGCGGCCGTAACAAGAGCGGTTGTGGTCATGTGGATTTCATCCGTTGCTCTAACTGTGGAAAATGCTGCCCCAAGGTAATCTAATCTAATATCGCAATAACCTTCAAATTATTATACAAATAGTCCGGTTGTATTACTATATAGATTTTATATCAAAATAACCTGAAACATCAAATGTAATTTCTATATAATAATACAGTTGCTACCGGACTATTTGTATAGCAAATTAGAGATTATTACTAAATAAAGGTTGACACAACAAAGATTTTCAGCACTTGCAACCGAACTATTTGTATAACAATTTGGAGGTTACTTCTATACAAAGTATTTCTATATATTGGTTTTACTGCAGTAAAACCTCTATATAGAGAGGATATAGGAATAAACTCCTAATAATTATACAAATACTTCCGTTAAAGTGTTGAGAATCTTTATTGTTTCAACCTCTATTTAGTAATAACCTCCCAATTGTTATACAAATAGTCCAGTCCCAGGTGTGTTACTATATATAGGCTTTACTGTAATCCAAATCCATCTCTGTTTGTTAAATCATTGTGTATTGATTAATGAGTTTTACTAGATGTTCTGATGTTAATTCTGTTTTCTGATTTGTTTTGAAGGACAAGGCAATCAAGAGATCCGTTGTGAGGAACATTGTCGAGCCAGCTGGTGTTAGGGATATTCAAGATGCTTGCGTTTATGATGGTATGACAGTGACGTACTTGCGTTATCTCTTGTGTTTTTTGTATCGGTTTTTGATGTGTTAGTTTATTGGTTTGAATGGATACTTGTAGGATATGTTCTTCCCAAGCTGTATTTGAAGATGCAGTACTGTGTTTCCTGTGCTATTCATTCCAGAGTTGTTAGGGTTCGATCCTGTGAGGACCGTAAGAACCGTGAGCCACCACAGCGTTTCATCAGGCGCAGGGTATTGTTTCTGTTCCTTTTTTTTTTGCTAGCTTCTGTTGTTTATATGCATTGTTGTAATGAAAAGGATTTCATTTTTGTACCCTAATTTAAGATTCAACGGAAACTGTAGTTTCGATACTATGCTTATTAACTTTGACATATGAGATACAGAATTCTTCTGTTTTTTGCTGCATATTTTACAGCAATGTTTATATGTTTAATTGTAGAGTCAGAAAAAAAATACTCTAGGCTCTAGGTGTCATCATAGTGGTTTTTTCTGCAATGAAAAATCGGCCAAAGGCATTTCCGTTGCCAATTCTTTCACTGAACATTAAATGCATTACAAATTCTGAATAGACAAAAGAATAGTGAAAGGCCCTTGCATGTAGATGCTGTAATTTCTATTTGTAATTCTAATTGTCATTATTTCTTCTTGTATCGGTGTCAATGGACCATTTGTGAGCCCTCATGCCTCTGTCCTTGTATATGTTTGTCCATTAATGTCGTCGAATTCTGCAAAATGTTCTACTTCTATCATCCGTTTGGTATTTTGCTGGATGTTAGATTGCTATGCTGTTTGGTTCACTGATTTCGCTGTTTGCGAATTGTTTGAAACATGGAAATGAACTGTCTTGAATGGTTCCATGTCTTGCATTACTTTGTCTTATGAAGTAGAGTTTTGTTGATTAATTTTTTGATTTCTTATGCAGGATGACATGCCAAAGCCTGTGCAGGCTGGTCAAGCACCTCTTCCTGCAGGAACTGTTGCTGCACGAGCTTAAGGATTCATTTTATCCCCTGTTTTTTCAACTTTCTAGATGCTACTGACGTTTTCCGAGGACCTTTTTGAGTATATTACGGATTTAGACCACCTTTTAAGGATGCTATATATTTTAAGGTGTTTGAAGCTTTTGGCAAATGAGAATGACTATCAATTTGTGTACTTAGAATTATCATTTCAACATTTTCGTATCTTGTTTCTGTTTTAGCACTTGATTAATAGGGAACCGTGTTTCGTGGTGTTGAGCTCTGGAAACAATATGACTGTTAGAAGTACCAACTCCGGGTTATCGTGTCAAAATTGAGCTTATCTAGCTATTATAACTGAGTCAGTAGCATGATGCTAGTCTTTAGTTCTCTATTTATTATGTTAGAAGTTATCGCTAGGAGGTTTAGTATTATGTTCACTGAGCTGTTAGTATTGAGTATGAAGCTGTGAGATATGGAGTATGCAAATTCATCATTTAGCATATCGAATGATCAATGTCATCTAACAACTCAAAGATTTCCTCGAAGATACAATGTCTAACAAATCTTATAAACACGAAATTTTTAAGCACCGATGAATCGATATATCTACTCATGCATCAACAAAGTTGAGCACCCTGTACTTGTTTCGCGATCTTGATGCACTCAGCCATTGGACAATTCGTCTTGATTGCATTGTTCGCAATGTGCGATCGTGCAGAAACATAACCCTCCTACGAGCCAAAAGTTAAGAAGCTGTTAAGAGTCATTAATGACAGACAATGGTTGAACCAAACACCCTTATAGATGATCACTTCAAATTTTAGAGGGTGAGCATACCTTGGAGAGGGCACCCATCATGTTCTTCAATGAAGGGGAATTGATTTTTGCACGGCTCGCCATCTGAAATTATCTAACGTATAAGTGAACATCATCTACACGATTAAATATAGTTGCACAGGCATAAGCCATAGATATTAAAGGTGTAATGCAAACTAAGGCGCAGGTAGTCCCAAAGCCTAGGCATACTAAAGAAAGGGAAGATCACATAAATAAGGGGGATTACACGTTCTTTTTGTAACTCGGAACTCAAAAGACACAAGTCATTCTAAATTTGAGTAAGACGTAGGCTGAAAAAGGCTCAATTAGGCCCGCGTCTCTACAACACAGCTCACCTTTTGCCTTCTCAAGCAATAAGCCAGGAGCTCAACACCTTTCGCGCTTGAGGGGTGCCTTAGATTACTATGGCCATAGTATACATTATATTGACGTAAACAATCAAAATCAATGTAAGAACTGAAGAGGGGGATTGATGAGAGATAAGACCTCATCCATTTTGATATATCCGAATGGTAATCTAGGGTCGCTTTCATCCACCATTCGTCTCAAAAGTCTATCCAAATCAGCTCCCACACCATCCCCTATCCATCCCCATTGCTCAGCCAAGCTTAACATATCTGTGATGAAGGTAGCTTCATGAAGTGGTCCTGTCCACAAGGGTCCCGACACAACAAGCGACTTGTAATCCTGTAAACCCGAGAACGAAATCAGACTAATTTTATTTCCTCTGTTCTTTTTAATTTCATTTAAAGTTTATAACTGCACTTTTAGCAATTTTTTCTTATATCAGTCATTATCAATGATAAAAGAGCGGTTTAGTATTAATGCAAACAATTCGAATTGGAGTCATAAAATTAAAAAAAACTAGAACTTTTGGATAGAAAGTATAGTTTTACGAGAGGACGCGAATGGCGAGTCCCCATCTAAAGGTGAAGAGGAATGGGGAAAGCAATCCCCACCCAGAGGCGGAAGCATCGGTGCCAGAGCACCCCATCCACTAGGCACCACTCCTCTAATGGGATGGGTTCAGAATTTCCTGAGCAAGCTCAAACCAAAACGAGAGGCTCAAAAACTTGAACTCAGCCCTTATGAACTAGGCTATTTTGGAACCCCAACCTTTAGAGGTTGGATCTGCCACTGCTCACCGCACCCGTAAAATGAGATGAAAACAAAGGACATACCTCATTAGTGCTGCAAGGACAACAAATCTGGCCAAGCTCTTCCCATGAAAATGATCGAGTATTTCCACAATGTTTGCAGTAGCTGATGAAACCGTAATGCCTATTACAAAATGGTGTCTCAAATTGGTTAGTTAATACTAAGACTATCATATAGAATCATGAACTCGTAAGAACTCAACAATGGTGATTGAAAGTCTAAAACTTTACCATTAAAAGTACCTGTTCTCATGATCTTTCCCTCGATCTACTCGAAGCATTACTCTGAAAACTGGTCCATGGTAGGAGTAATATGAAAAGAGTGGGGTGACATGATAACCCAGTAGAGATGCTTCACGAACAGCCCCACCTATTACCATTCGCAAACCAACCTCATTGGAACAAGGCATTGGGCGTATGTATGCTCCATATGCAGCTAATGAACTAAACCAGAGAAATAAGAATTCATTACCATACTACTCAAGAAAGGAATCAAATCACAAAGTCATTCAATTCCAAACCAATTCAAACAAATGTCAACTCTTTATTAAATTCCCGGCTAAAACATCATCAGATTGATAGTCATTTGTCTTAATAAAATATTGTATCTTTGCATGGTGTACCGAAAGTCACTTTGAACATTCTTCAACAAATTCTCGTTGGAAATGCGGACTAGGATCACTTATTCAACTCTGCCATGTGGAAGAATTGAATGTGAGTGTCGTGTGAGGTGAGGGGAGTTTATTTACTAGCTTTGTTAAGTTAACTGAGGATAAATGAATGTTGGAATGTAAAAGCAAGGCTTCATGACAGTCAATTCTCACATACGGTGCATATGTTGCGAAGTTAGTCAGTATTTACAACGAGAAATTGGTCGAAGAATGTTCAAAGGGACTTTTATTGCTACAACGCGTAAAGATGAGTTATTTACTGAAACAAAATGAACTCTTGTACCGCATTGAGACATTATCCAAACATGAGTAACTGACTACGAACAGACAGGCGGACCATTACGCTAGACATTTCATCAAACAGTTGAAGCTCACCCAATAAAGCACAAATTTTTATCAAATCAAAACACACTCACCAATTCGGCCGATGCCCACCGGATGAATACCCATCAGTAGACGTAAGATAAAGCAACCCCCCTAATCTCAAAGTATCCATAGCAGACCTCAAAAACATCGAATCACTCCCAAACGAATCAATATCAATCAAATCAAAAAAATCCCTTTGCAAATAACACTCACTCAAAACCCTATTCGCATCGAAATGCGTAACACCCCATCTTTTCTCATCCCCAAAACCCCTCTCTACTTTCTTCAAATTCCCCACAATCACCCCTCTGTTCTCATCATTTGCATCGTTCGCCAGCACGAAATCAGCTTTCGCCTCGATCAGATAACGCAGGGATCGAATCCCGCATCCGCACATTGCATCCATTACTCGTAATTTGCCATTTGATTGCTTGTGGAGGGTTGCTGCTAGGATTCCCAAATCCCGGCCTGTGGCGCTCTCGTGGCGGAAAAAGGATCCCCCGGTCTCGAATTCGATACCTCTTTCGATTTGAATCTCGGATTTGCATTGTGGGGTTCTGAATTTAGGGTTAAAGATTGGAAATTTGGAGATAGGGATGGGGTTTTGGAGGGATGGAAGAAGGGATAACATGGCGGGAAAGTTGCAGGATTTGGAAAGTTTTAGATGGGCTACTTTTATATGTAGATCAAATCAACGGCCCATATGCTTTTTAAATAATTTTAGCCCATTTTTCGGTTCGAGGGTTGTCAGAGTTTTTCGCCGGATAAAAGTTTTGTAAGACTCGAACGTGATACCTGATCAAGCAACTTGAAGCAATTCATCATTCACACTAACAATAGTTAACTGTAGCACACTTAATACATCCATCAATGCGTGAATGAGGAGGCCAAATATTGAATCTCGCTCTTTATAAATTATAAAATAAAAAAAAGAAAAGAAAAAGAAAAGTAACCATTAGCTCAAGTGATAAGACATTTGTTTTTTTCCTTAAGACTTAAAGTTTAAATCTTTGTTTTGTCAATCTTATTGAATTTGTAGCTTGCTCGAACTTTACCATAAATTTACTCTAAACTAAAGTTTTTATTTATAAAAAAGAAAAAAATAATGTTGGATTATATAAAATTTCTTTATATATTGTCATTAATTATAGTAAGACACTATATTGTACATATAATTACAATTGATTTATCTTAAATTATGTTCAATTTATCTACCTTATGTTAATTTTGCTAATTTATGACACTAAAATGCACTCCTTCAATCTGAAGTAGATGTCTTTTCAGGGAGGAAGCAAATTTTATAAACAAACCATTCTAGCTAATTTCATACATTTTTTTCTCAAATCTACCTTTCATAAGAAATCTCCCATTAGAATATTATGGTAAACTGACTTTTGTGACTAATGAAATTATAAAGGATAATGGATATCTCATATATTAAATTGGTGATTAATAGTAGGGTAGAAGTAGAATTGTATTTTTAGGTTATATTTAATGTGTTTTAATTTCAATTTTCTTTTTATCTAAATAGACATATATTTTCAGAACGAATGAAATATATTTGAGATTTGATCATTATAAATACAGAATATGATTTGAATGCAAATCTGTCAGTAAAAGTAATTAAACAAAATGAAACATGTTTACTATTTTAAATATAACACTGTAAATTTTAGAACTTGTTTTCTACAAAAAGATTTTAACTTTAGCAGGAACAAAAAGATTATACAACTCGATTGAACCATCAACAGTATCTTACATGCATTCCACCACACTTAGCTACTCCCAAGAACCAATGATCAAGACATTCTTATTAAGTATTGACCTCCTACCACCTTATCAAAAGAGCCAACCACTCAACATAAATGATGTGCGGAACACGTGACATTTATGTTAATTTTTTAAAACAAAAAACTTTTGTTAAAATTTAAACTATAATGTCATACCAACAATGCAAAAAGTAGGATATTGATTCCCTTCGCGATAGATGTGCAAAGCCACTACTTGTTATATTCCATCACACACTATCGCCTCCAAAGATCTAACGATAGATCGATATCCATATTAACCTCCCACCACCCTTTATGAGTATCAACCACTCGACATAGACACGTGCCGATACACATAACATTTATGTTAATTTCTTAAAACAAAAAACTTCCCTTGAATTAGACTTTAATGTCATAACAACAATGCAAAATGTAAAATTTCTCACATAAAGAAAAACAGAAATTCAAACATTGGAACATCAATAACGTTATTTTAGGGAAGGTCATAAATGTAATTTAACACAAGATTCCTTATCTACCATGATGCATCCTCATCAGATTCCCTTTGCGGTTGAAACCTTAAAAAGACATTGACTTTCCAGTTTCTAGCATCTGGGTTTTTCAGGGTTTAGTCCATAGAGGGTGTTTTTTAGGGTTGCATAAAAAAAAAGATGAAGAAGACGATGATGGGGTTTTGCAGAACAGTTATGGAAATGGGATTTCATAAAAACCCTAAAGAAAAGATGAGAGAGAAGAAAGATTGGGTCTTTATAAGGTAATTCATTATGAGATGTGATATTCTAAGATTTGAAGAAATCACCTTCCTTTACTATTCTTGATATCAAAATTATGTCTCAGTTTCTAGTTTTATTCCCACTATTAGCACTTTTATTACCTTATAATGACTGTATTTTCCATTGCATTTTAAATTTTTTATGTTGGGTTCTCTTTTTTTTCTCCTCTGATGTTTTAGATATGGGGAATATGTCTTGCATTGGAAATAAACAAGGTTGAGTTGATCTTCTTCTTCCATGGTTGCTGAGTTGCCGAGTTCTTATAGTTGGAAAGGTATGATTTTTCGGTTTTTGAGGTGCTGGTCAAATCTAGTCCATTTCGGTTATTTGGATATAGAGTTTGACTTGAAAATACTAAAGGAAAACCTTTTTGACTTTGGTCATAGCTTTTGAATCCCGTAATGGTTGGGAATGTTGATGTATCTCAAGAGTTTAGGGCAATTGGGGTTAGTGTTTAGGTGAATGTCTTTACTTAAATCTGTCATTCTTGTAATCCAATGAGAGCTTAGGGCTATTGGAGTTCAAA
The DNA here is from genome assembly GCA_028411795.1 of Euphorbia peplus. Taxonomy (NCBI): domain Eukaryota; kingdom Viridiplantae; phylum Streptophyta; class Magnoliopsida; order Malpighiales; family Euphorbiaceae; genus Euphorbia; species Euphorbia peplus. The sequence goes on from CP110837.1 coordinate 29,171,102, forward strand.
AATCATTTTGACTCTGGTCATAACTTTTGAATCCCATCGGTTGGGAATATTGATGTGTCCCAAGAGTTTAGGGCAATTGGACATTCATGGTTAGACGAATGTCATTACTTAAATCTGTAATTTCAGTAATTCAATGAGAGATTAGGGCTATTGGAGTTAAAAAAAAAGGTGTATATCTTGGAGTTCAAAAATCATTTTGACTTCGGTTATAACTTTTGAATCCCATAGATTGGGAATATTGATGCATCCCAAGAGTTTAGGGAAATTGGAGTTAGTGTTTAGGTGAATGTCGTTGCTTAAACCTATAATTCCTGTAATTCAATAAGAGCTTAGGGCTATTGGAGTTTAGAGAAAAGTATACTATATATCTTGATTAAAATCTTTAAATCCTACAAGTCAATGAGAGTCTAGGGCAATTAGACTTCCAATGTAGCCTTATATCTTGAATTAAATCTCTGAATCCTACAATTCTACTATTCAGAAACTTGATTTGACATGATTTTTATCTCATATATATTGGATATCCAATCCGTGTGAAATGTGTTTTTTGAATCTTAAAGTTAGGTTTAGATAAGATTCTAGCAGCTGTGTCATTTTCCATATTAACTGTCCTGACAAATATACGAGATGCGATGCATAAGATGACAGAGAAAACAACATATTTTATCCCTCTTCTTGGGTCAAGTAGGAAATGCTAACAATTTTTCGAGTTTCAAATAACTCCATACTTTTTGATTGATACATTCAAAAGTTTAATATTCTATAAAACTATATACTTGCATTAGGTCGTCAACGTCTACTTTTTTTGGTTGGATTGTCTTGCAATGCATGCTGAATGCCTCGTGCCATTTTGATGGAAAAGCTTGATACTGTACCATTAAACTGAAACCTAAGCTGGATTATTTTAGTTTTTTTCTTTTTTATTGTAGACCGAAAATGTCTATTGATAGAAATGATATATTCTGCCCTTTAATCTAGTTATCAATTATCTATGTCCAAATAACCAAAAAAAGGAGCCAACCTTTACTGTTTTCATGCATTTTCATTAAATTCTTTTAATCTCATCACGGTTAACAAATTTGCCCTACTTAATAAGCATTAATGAAAATTTTTGTAGGGCTAGGGTGTTATCATCATTCTAGGCATGAAAAGTTAAACGTTAAACATAAATACTTATGAAGGAAAAAGAAGAAGGAAATATGCACTTATATTTACTAGCATTACAAATATACATAAGTATTTCGTGTCAATTTAATATTTCCATTTTGGATTAAAACTCATTTTTCTTCATAGTTTTTAACCAATGAATTTGAAAAAAAGAAGACAAAAAGATTGAATAAAACTGAAACATGTGCAAACATTTGGATTTTTTTCTTTCTGTTTTCTTTTTGGCTGTTTGTAAGCCTTCAGTTAATATGACATCTGTGTTGTGACTCACTAGGCTGTTGATACTTCTCTGTGATTTTATTTTTTTCGGTATTAGTCTTTTAGTTGACTGGACATCTGTTATGACTTGCAAAGCTGTTGCAATTTGTCAAAATTTGCAATCCAGATGCTAAGTTGTTAGCATTTTCAATCTGCTTAGTCATTTTTGGATTTTCAGGAAGTGAAAAATGAGACTTAGGATTGGTTTGAGGACTGAAAAGTGGTTCTTGGCAATGCTGTGGGCTTGAATTCAAATTTTAAATATTTTTTTAAACTTGTATTAGTTTCTTAATTGTCATTAAAAGGAAATATTTACGTGGATTCATTTGCCGCCTTTTTTAATTTGTTGTGAACATTATGCACATTCATTTTTGCATGATAATCGACACGTGTGCCTTATCCACACGGTTGAATACCAATCAACGTTTTGTCGTATTAAATCTTGACACGGTTGGGATCTTCGATAAATCTAAACTGAAATAACGGAATACCTAAACGTACGGATTAGTACTGCTCTGACTTCTATAGAGCTTTATATTCCGATTATTCCGGGGTAAACGGACAAGTCAATGTTAAGATCCTGTAATGATTATTTATATTTCCAAAACGGCTCCGAACATTTTTCAAAAGCTTTTTGCGGCGATTCGGAACACGCGGCATAATATCCCATACCGTTGTCGCTTTTGCATTAAATGCTTTTACAAAGTGATATCTAGGAGAGAAGCTAAAATTTAATAATAGAATAGCATATGGATTTACCTCTCTACTTGTTTCAAATCTCGCAGGATAGCGTTTAGAAATTCAGGAGGTTGAATTAGAAAAAGTTAAAAAGCATTCATTATAGTAAAACTAGTTGCAGTATGAGCATATATGGAAGTAAAACTTTATTTATATTATTTTATTGTAATTTTTTTCTTAACTCTGTGTTGGCTTGTTAATTAAGAAGAAACTGCTTTGTCAGGACACTGCCAACTTTGACAGGTAAGGCTCGAATTTGGCTGCATATGAAGCTGATTTCAAACATTTTCTGTGGGTTGGAAAGACTTCACTCGACAGCAGAACTTATTCGTGTGCTCTCCATTATCTCTTCCATCGAATATGCTCACCTGCTGATCTTATTCTGGAGTTTCTTGTGAAGTTAAAAAAAAATTACTTCTCATTTTGGAGAATCTTTCGTCCATTTTTCAAAACATAATCTCAGTTTTCTGAAAATGAGAATCCCCTCGCGGACCCCGGAAATCCTACTTCTTTTCTAAATAATCTCAGTACTTTTATTATGGTTATTTCCTTCTCTTTTTTACCAGTTTAGAGCATAACAGTTCTTTTTTTCTTATATATAGTCGTAAAACTTCCATACTTGACAGTATAGAAATCTGTGAACAACGCAGAAATTACTTTCAACTGCTTCTTAAGCACCCAAATAGCTGAGTTTTTCTGTTCTCAACTTGGTCCGAATCTCATTTTGTAGTCGGCTGGGTTTTCTGATTCATCCATGTAAAGCTCCGGTCATCATGTTTTCTTCTTCATCAGCTCTATTTGTTGTCTTAAACGAGTTTGTTTTAGTTTCAGCCTCTCCATTTTCCTTTTATTTGAAACCTTTCTGATCTCTGTCTGAATAGAATCTGCCAATAAAATCATCAATGGCTCATTGTAGTGGTGAGGGATCTTCAGTTTCCTTCTGGAACTAAAAATTCTGCTCTTTTTCTTTTTCTTTCTTTGAACCATGGGTTCTCTTCAGAAGAGTTCGTCTTCTTCCTCGTCACCCCCCTCTTCTGATTCACTTAATGCCTACCCATTTTCAATTGATTCCGAACTCTGGCACGTGGCTGAGGAAAGGATCCAAGAGATACTATGCATTATTCAACCTGCTTCGGCCTCTGAGAAGAAGAGGAAAGAGGTCATTGATCATGTTCGGATGTTAATTCAGGGTTATTACACAATTGAGGTGAGAATTACCACCCACTTTTTGAAGAAATGTCAAATGCAATAGTTTGTTTTTCTTCTCTTTCATGTAAATCTCTTACTGTGGGATTTACTGGAGAAGTTTTGATTTTTGCCTCAAGGGATTTGTGAATCTCTTTTGTTAATCTATTTGTATGCCTTTAATGAAGTTTGTTTATCCGGAAAGTTTGTTTCTTTATTTATCTTTCAGATCAGGAAAGCCGAATCATTTTGGGACTAAGGCTTGTTGTTGTTGTTCTATGAGGAAAGCATATAACTTGATGAAGACTCCTCATTAAAGAGGACTCTTTTTTAGCCAATCTGTGCTAAGTTGTTTTGTTATGGGATGACTTTGTGGTCTGTAAATTTCAGACCATATTTATTCACCTCCTTCTGTTAATTTATTACCGTGTCATGTTCTTCATAAGCTTCTGGGCCAGTGGTTGAGCCCTGAGATTTGATGCTTCGATCCGACTTGAGCTTTACGGTTCTTTATGATGGTTCATGTTAGCCGACCCCGAATCATTTCGGAACTAAGGCTTTGTTGTTGTTGTTGGTCTTGCATATTATTTGCAAGTTTAACCTTTCACCTAAGAGCAGGAATTTGTTTTGCACTTACCTTTTCTATTTTAAATGGAGAATTTAATGTGTGGCCTTCTTTTCTATAATTTACGAGTTTTTACACTTTGATACTGGTGCAGGTCATTCCATTTGGCTCAGTGCCACTGAAAACATATCTTCCTGATGGAGATATTGATCTAACTGCTCTCAGTGAACCGAACAAGGAAGAGGAACTGGCTAGAGAAGTTTGCAATATCCTCAAGTATCGAGAAACTGACCCTTATTCAGAAGTGACAGATGTCCGGTATATCGACGCGCAGGTTAACCTACTTGACTCCCTTATTATGTTTCTTTTATAGTTTTTGACTATGTTTCAGATTCAAGGTTCTAGATGGTAAGAAAATGGTATTAGACTAGTTTGAGTTGTAAAAGCTCACAGCAGAGATTATCTGGTTATGTGACTGACGTGTGATGTGAATGTTATCGGGAGTTCTAATGGAAATCGAAATACTGTATGGCTCTTTATTCCACCTTTGCATGTTTAGTGTTGATTGTTCATTCTGATTGTCGGTGTCGGATATTCTATATAAGCATTGATTCTTCTTATCCAATTGTTTAGAAGTAAAATATGATAACCTTACCCCTTTTATAGTTGTGCTTTTGAGTATTGACTTGAACCATATATGGCTTCAAAGTTTTTAGTTGTTGTTCTGAATTGTGTTTTACCTTTTTAATGTGATTGCATTGCGTTTCTGCTCCTGAAAGAATCTATTTCTTCAGCACCATCATTTATATAATGCATATCAAGAATGCTGGTTTTGAGCACGTTTCAATAACTTACAATGTCTACTTGCAAGCCATGACTTGAGCTTTACGGTTCTTTATGATGGTTCATGTTAGCTGACCCCGAATCATTTTGTGACTAAGGTTTTGTTGTTGTTTTATGTTGATGTTTGATATTAAGGATGCTCAATAATCTATTCCGGAATAAATGCCAATAGATCTTATAGTTATTATTGATATTAATATTATTATTATTATTATTATTATCATTATTATTACTATTATCATTATTATTTATAATTTGATTTGACATTGCAATTTTGGATGGCAGGTTAAGGTTGTGAAATGTTGTGTGAAGGATATACCAATTGACATCTCCTTTAACCAAATCCCCGGGCTTTGCACTCTCTGCTTTCTCGAGAAGGTATTTTTTTCAAATTGTAAACAATATCTTCGGATAGCCAAGTATAGAAGTTTAATAATGTTAAAGGTATTATTGGTAACTACTTCAAGTTGTAAGCTTTGAATCTCGTATTTTATATCTGTATTTTATGAAGCTTCAATTCTTTCGGTAAGCTCGTTCATCCCTCTTAACTCGTGATGGGAAAAGTATACAATAACAACTATTTTCTTAACAGTTTCCAATTTTTAATTTTCCCGCTGCTTGTTTCTCAGGTTGACCGACTCATCGGGAAGAATCATCTTCTCAAACACAGCATTATATTGATTAAAGCGTGGTGTTTTTACGAAAGCAGAATTCTCGGGGCATTCCATGGCCTCATTTCAACTTATGCTTTAGAAATACTGGTCTTGCATATCATCAATATCTTCCATTTATCACTACCCGGTCCTTTAGCCGTGAGTTTTCTCATTTCATACAGCTTGTAAGTTCATCTGCATGAGGGTGATTTTACGTACGATCTTCCGTTTACAGGTGCTGCACAGGTTCTTGGAGTACTATAGCACTTTTGATTGGAAGAACTATTGTGTCGGCATTAATGGTCCGGTTGCATTATCTTCTCTTCGGGGAACTGCGGGTATGTATGGAAAAACCATCTTCGGTGTCTGAATATAAACTTAAGAATCTAATTTGATTACTCTTCTTGTTTTGTCCTTGCTACAGCCGAGTCACAGGATAATACTACAAGTGGGTTGCTCCTCCCGCCGGAGTTTCTGAGGAGCTGTAGAGAGGAATTTTCAGTTCCAGTAAAAGCAATTGAAAACGGGGGTCATGAGTTTCCTCTTAAGCATCTCAATATATTGGATCCTCTAAAATACGACAACAATTTAGGCCGGAGTGTCAGCAAAGGTACTTGATTAGTGAAATGCTTGTACTTATTTATAAGACCGAGAGATCTGATATGAGCGGCAGAGCTCGGGAAGGATTAAAAAAAATCGAACTACTGATGGAAATTTCCGTCTATGTCACTATGGATTAATATTAGAATAACACTAAATGTGTAAATTTCGACGGTAATTTCACTATTCGGATTTATAATGGATGTGGTATCAGCCATGGAATATGTGATGAAAATATTCATTGCTGATGCTTAGTCCCAAGAAAAAGAAGTAATCACAAAATATTTAGTCTTTTGGTCCTCCGGTTATTTTGTTCCGGTTGTTTAGGTTCTGCCACTGTTTTGATTTTGTTCTGTGTCTTTGTAGGCAATTTCCATCGCATAAAGTGTGCACTTAACTACGGCGCTCAAAGGCTAGGAGAAATCCTCACGCAACAAGGAATGAGAATGGGCGAAAGACTGGAAGAGTTTTTCAAGAATACTTTGGATCGCAACGGAAAGGGTGAAAGGCCAGATACACCAGTTCCCGTACCTGCATTTGGCACCGGAAATTCTCCATCATCTGATATCAGTGGAGACTATGACAGTTACTACAATAGCCTAATGCAGAGCCAATGGTATATGAATATGTGTTCACCCCCTCTTTCTCCGCAGATCAGTCCCCCGTTATCCCCGACGGATTTCCAGCTGAGAGATAACTGGCAAAACGTATCTATGTTCGTGCAATTCGAGCAAAATACTTATCCTCAAATTGGTACAACAAATGTATACGTCTCAACTTTAGCACCTTCTTACCCTTGTGTTTCTCAGCCATATGCTACAACTATCGGTGTTGAACAACTCGGGAAGTCAAGGGGAACCGGAACATATATCCCAAATGTGGTAAATATAATTTTTGCAAGTTCTTTTTTAATTGCCCGAATGGTTTAGCTTTTTCATTTCAAATCAAATCATCAAATGCTTTAATTTTGCAGAGAAGTCGTCCGTACAGAGATTTGCTATCGCGTATGAGGCAGAGGAGTCTAATACCTCGCTATTATACTCCGTTCTATCCGTCTCAGACGATTAGAGAAATTGAACCGGAAGAGATAAAGAAGCAGGAGAATAGCTGCCACGATCTCACGCTGGATCAATTCCCGCTTCTTCCCAGCCATAACAAGGCAACGCCACCCCATAATGGTCAGACTATTTTTCAGTCCTTCCAGACAAATGGATACCCTACCTCCATAAATAGTACAGAGTTTGGATTTACGGCTGTGCCACCGCCATTGTCCGTGGCACTTCCAGAACCAGACTCCGTACTTCTAGTTGCTCCGGAGATTCCAGAACCAGACTCCGTACTTCCAGTTACTCCGGAGATTCCAGAATCAGACTCCGCACTTCCAGTTACTCCGGAGATCCCAGAATCAGAATCTGCTAGCTCAGGGACAGCATCGCCGAATCAACAAGAATAGTTACACCCATAACGGCTATGCTTGGGGATCACCTAACATGTTCTAATTTTATATCTGTATCTAAGTTCCTTTTCCTTTTCCGAACTGTCGAATGCTTGAACATTAGAGATAAGACTTATACTGTAAAAGTATGGAGTTTGCATAACACAACGGTTGATGCACCATGCTTCTATAGTAGGTTTTTGTTTCTGTACCTTATATGTACTTTTGTAGTAGTAATACCCTAAAATGATCCTCGTCTTTCCGTGTATGTGCACGCGTGAGTGTGTGTACGTACAATCGGAGCATTGAAGGATGTAGTTAAATGTATCGAAAAGGTTGGTAAACCATGCAGCTGTAATAGTTTGAGCTTATTGTTCATTAATACAACTGCCTTGAGTTTATAGAAAATGGAGCTTGACCATATATGGTTTCTATCTAGAGATTGAAATTTTTAAAAACTTGAGGGTTTTTTTTTTTTTGGTGATTTTAAAATTGGAAACTTTTTTAGAAACTTGTTTTTAAAAATACATGTTCCCAAAATATATAATAAATCATCAATTATTTCTTAATCAGGTCAAATATGTGTAGGGCTATGGTTGTAAATGAGCCAAGCTTTGGCAATGCTCAAGCTCGGTTTGCTAAGATTTTAGTGAGCTCGAATCGAGGTTAGAAGTCAAAAAATGTTGTTCAAGAAACAAGCGGAGCTTGTTAACACAATGTTAACGAGCTCGCGCAAGAACAATTTATTTATTCGTGAGCAACTCATTTATTTTGCTTGTTAGCTTTGTTCTTGTTTATTTTTATGGAGGAACATACTGTTTGAAATTGAGTTTGAGAACAGAGGGAGAGGTAGAGATTAGAAATGTTGTGGCGGATTAAGAAATTATGAATAATTTTAGGAGGGAAAGAATGGTCTCAAGGTTGAAGAAGATAGAGAAGGGAAGGAAAAGAAACTGCTGAAGTGAGCTTAGGAGATTTAAGTTTGTGAAAAACAAAAAGTAGAAGAGTAATTGCTTGATGTATTTGTATTAAGATTTTTAAATATTGAATGAGAATAACCGTGCTATTTTACGAGCTTCTATCGAATCAGTTTATGAATCGAGTCCAGTCTCGAACACACGAACATATAGTTTATGAACCGAGCTAGGCCGTTCATAACCAAGCTCAGCCGAACATTGAGCTTCTCATGAACGGATCGATTCTTTTACAACTCTAATTGTGTGTATGCCCTCAAAATTATTGTTTTCACATTTATATATTTTGTTTCGATTCGAGAAAAAGAATTACAAGATATAGTTTGAATGGCATAAACATTAAAGTTTTGAGTGAAAGAACGTAATGAATCTTCTTCTTATTAACACCTTTATTCCCCAAATAGCATAAAGGTCTTCTTTGTCCGATTATCTCTTTCTTTCGTATTGATCATTCGCATTATAGATAATACATTCAATGAGAATTCTGTACCGTTATAATCCATCCTTTCCTTACATGAAATAGCTGCTCGGAATCGACATATTACAGATAGCAATCATTTTTCTTATTCACAATGGACTACAATTTTACATCTACTTCAATCGCACTTCACAAAACTACATGTCAAAGTGTGAAGAAATTTTGGGTGTAAATATATACATTGCACAATCATGAGCATCTACCCGAGCCCCAAATGATGCTGCCGCGTCTTCTGAAACATCTTTGTGCTGCAAATCCAAAATCAAGTCCAAACTTAAAACCCTCCATAAATTTTTCGGATTAGCTTCATCCAACTCGCAAGTTGGCTTAGGCGAATCAACCCATGAGATGAATTAAGTTGACCCACGAGTGAAAGATTGAAACTTTATTTGGTTACAAAAAATAAAGATCAAGTTGAATGTGCTTTCTTACCAGCCACAAATCTCGTACAGAGACATTAGTGCCAGATTCTAGCCCGAGGGCATCCCATTGAGCTGTAATAGTTGATGCTTTTGGACAACGGTTCCACAGCACCACAGCCAAACGATGTTCCGACAAAGGGCCTGCCCAGACCTGTAGGCAATTATCGTTTCCGGAACTGTGAACCTTCCTTCCCTGAACCCCAAGCGGGTCTGCATTTTCGAATTGAAATCCCTCTTGGCTTAGTTTTTTGCACGCAATACACAGAAAAAATGGTGATATGTATAAAAGTCTGCCGAAAAACGGATAGCGAAACTTAAATCACCTTGATTTACAGCAATGACCTCCTTATTGGTTAGAATCTCATAAGTTTCGGCTGTCATATTTCTCACATCACACCCAATCAAAAGAGGGGCCTAAAAATTAAAGATTGTAACAAATTTTAGGAACTTGAAAGAGCAGGTTTAGAATAAGCTTGAAGGAATCTTCAAAGTTCCCGAACAGAATGTGAAATAGAAAAGGCAATTCAAGTGTATATTGCAAAACTAGATGAGTAAAGGGAAAGGATAAACCTTCATCAAAGCCCAGATGCTAAAATGCGAACGATACTCCTGGTAAGTCATGCCTCCATTACCAACTTCCAACATATCCGGATCTACCAATGCGAAAAATAGCACGAAAACACGAAAACCAGTTAGCTAATCTTCATATAAACATGTACAGCAATGTTAAGTTCCTACCATTCCATCCCCCAGGACCGGCATAGCTAGCCCATTTGTTGTTGAGATCAGCTATATTGGTCATACTAAACAATAGAAACAACACGAAACTCGATCAGCTTGATGACCAACACGAGGAAAATAATTGGCTAAGATAGGATATATTAGAGTCCAGATGATTAACCTTGCCCATGTGTCATTGATGTCATCTGTGGTACGCCAACTATTCCCGACCTTTCCCGCCCATAAGGCAGGGTCATCAACGCCCCTGTCAGAACCGCAACCGGAATGAATTTACTTGCAATAATTGAACACTCGTAGAAAAATTGCAAAAATAGATGGGATAGTAGATTTACCATTCACAAAGTGAATAAAAAATCGTCCGTCCGGTAGAATTTAAAGCATCACGCATTGGTGGATACCTGCATATGATTTAAGTGGCAATCAAGTCAAGTTTAAGGTATTTTTGCAATGCTTTTTTGGTGAATTGATTGTCACTATGATAGAAAAAGGAACCTTTTTTTCGGTTTGATCCCCAGATTGAAACAATTGTCATACTTTAGATAATCCACACCCTGATAAGACAACATCAAACATTATTGTGGCCCGAACAGTGTTCCAAGACAAGCAAACGAGTATTTCAGAGCAGAAACTAACCCAAGAAGCAAACAAGGCTGCATCATCTACTTCATGGAAAAGGGAGCCGGGGCGCACTTGACATGTAAAAACCCTAAAGAAATGTAGTTAGGTGAGTCTAAAGAGGGAGAGACAGCACTGGTCATAATGAATCATCTATCTTCCAGCTTCGGAACAGATGGTGAAAAGTTTCCTACCCAGCATCAGAATAGATACCAAGCTTGAGGCCTTTCTCATGTACATAATCAGCAAGAACTTTGATTCCTGATGGAAAGGTTTTCGGATCTGGGGACAGTTCATCCTGTGATACCAAGTAAATCATGCTTAGAATCAATCAGGAGATGCTTATCCATCGCTCTTCAAGAACGGTTTCTAATATGCTTATACACGCTTATACTAAATGTATGCATCATAAATCATAGACTTTTAACAGCAATTAGAAATTACAGAATGAACAATAATTTAGAAAGGAAGGTGAGGGGAAAATGACCTTTGTGTCTCTTGTTACATTAGACCAGCAATCATCTGCATCCAATGATACGGAATGAGGGATAAAAAAAGAAACTAAATGCTCAAGTACCTAAACTACTTGAGATTAAAAGAAAAAGGATAAGTACCTATGTTTAAATACACATAACCCAAATCAGCTAAGCCCGTTGAAACAAGTGCATCAGCTGCCAAATATAAAACTTGAAGGTTAACGAGTTTGCAATATACAAACAAAGAGATATTCCTGATCTATGTTGCAGAGAAACAGGTCTTCGGTAGTGAACAATACTAATAAAGAAAAATAGGCTTCTTTGATTCTAAGATATTGTTTATTTCTTCTTTCTTTTATGATGTTTCTCCATAGAAACCTACAGCTACATTTTTACAACCATTCCCACTGACTCCTCTTCAGTATCCCCAAAAATGAAAAGATATTTGGAATTAACAAATTAGATTTGTGCTGACTATAAAATGCTTACACGCAGGTTAGGGAATCAGACACAAAATTACAACAACACGAGATATACATGGTTCAGCTAAATTTTGCCTACATTCATCCACCGTCATTAATAATCGGCAAGTTGGGATGGAAAGTAAGATAAATCTCATCCTTTCTCCAACTGTCTAACTCTCAAATCCCACAAGACCTTATCAGTCCTAAAGCTTGGTACGGGAGTAAGATAATCTCATCCTTTCTCCAAATGTCTAACTCTCAAATCCCACAAGACCAGATCATTCCTGAAGCTCATGCATAAACATATTTCAAGAGCACAAGCTCAAAACTCTTAGCACAAACAGATAAATAAGTAAGCAAACAACCGCTGCTTATATAGGTCTATAAATAAAATACTAGGATTCACTACAAAGAGATTAGTAAAGCCAAACCAAATAGGATTCTAGACATACCTAATTAAAGACAAATTGCCCTAAAGACAATGGATTAAAAATTTACCTGTTTCCTTGATGAGGGTTTCATTGATATTGCAAGCAAAGAAATTCCAGCTGTTCCATCTGCAAGAACACCAGTAAGAACACTAGCAAAAAAATCTTTGGAACATCTCAAAAACCACACTGTGACTATTATTCCATCAACACTTAAACAAATTTTAAATACTTACACAAAGAATCAAAATTTGATTAAAACCCATTAATCAAACATGATAATAAAGCTCACAAAACCAAAAATAGATGAAAGGGAAAGAAAAAAAGAGACCCCATTTGAGGAGTTAGAGCTAAGCCATTGTTGAGCTGATAAATCCCATATCTTGAAGTATCATATATGCTTTTAAACAATCTGTTATCATAACCAAAACTCCCTTCTTCATATCTCTGCAAAAAAGACCCTTCTCTCCCTCCTATTGCCACTTGAATTCCTAAAATACACATCAAATACAGAGGATAAAGATTGAATCTTTTCATCTCCATTGATAAGGTTCACAGTATTTTCTTTGAACTTGACTGTTTTGGTTTGTGAATTTTGAGGTTTCTTACTAACTTATGAGCAATCAAGAGAGAGAGAAGATGGATTTAAGAAAAAAAGATCAAAGGTTTCTGTCTGGTTTTCTGCAAACGACACGACAATGTGACAAGTCAGCATTTTCTTTGTTTACTCTTTTTTTTAAGATAGGATTGTCTAATCACTTTTCTTAATTAAGATTAAGGTTTGGATAAGTATTGTTTACCAAGTTTATGCTGCTTTAAATTCACACTCAAACAGTGCATCATGTTACCAATTGATTGGAGCTCAATTGTTACACTTAATGATGCGTAGATGAAGAATTCAAATACAAAATTATTAAAAAAAAATAAAAAAAGTATTGAGTGATGTTTAAAATGTCAAATCTGAATATCTAGTGAGCTTGGTTAGTTAATATATTTGCCAGAGTGTAGTGGCAAATTCATGAAATTTACGTTCACTTTTATATATATAAAAAATTCATCGTCATTAAAAGACTGAAAGAGTCAGACTACCTTTAAAGTGACAATATCAGTCGAAACCACTACTAATAAAGGTAGTTATGGCGGGAAGTATTGGGACGCCCTCAGGCCATCCCGGCACGCCATTGTCCGAGTGCCTTCTACTTAGCTCGAAATAGATGAACAATAAGTCAATGGAGATGGAGTCTGACGAACTCCTCTAATGCTTAAGTCAGATGGTATTTCAACAAATGTTTTTGTATAAAAAGAATATTGACGCCACATATATTATACATTTTAAGGTGATCGTACCATTCATTTTAAAGTAGTTGATTTGTTATTATTTCGAGAATTCTGTCAAAATGTTTATCTAGTCATCAGTTATTTAAGTCGTCTTTTCTATAACCAATTTTTTTTTATCCAAGGACTACTTGGCTTGATGTCCTTTCCTTTGATCCCAACATGGCTTATTGAAAAGTAAGTATCGCGTAATCAAGTAGTATTGTAGTCCTCTCTTCATTAAAATAATTTGCTAGTGTAAGTGTATACAAAGAAAATATCCAAAATATATTCCTTTGGATATACTGATTGTTATGATATTGAAAAGCATATTACTTGACGTATGTAGTTTCCTATTGTACGATTATGACTTAATAAAAATTATTATTGTTCTCTTCGAAAAAAATTATGATTGTTAACATCTTATCTAAATCAAATCCGGAAAGTCTTCAATCTTATAAAATCCAAAAATCTAATTAACCAGACAATCATGTAAGTATTTAATCAAGATTGTTTAGGCCATTTAGGATATATGCATGCCAATTTGATCTAAGATATCAAGTTGACATATCGTCTTGTATAATCAAAATATAAATCTAGATATGATGACGATCAATTAAATATATTTGGTCAACAGTAGACTATGTGAACATGTTGATTGATATACAAATTTAATATTGAACTACTAGAGGGAAATTCTATGATCACTTTGTTTTTTACAAAGTAACCATTACTTTGTTTTGTCCACCATTAGATCATGAGGTGAAAAGTGATCTAATGGTGAATAAAGCAAAGTACAAACAAAGTAACTCAAAAACAAAGTCACCATAGCCTACACCTGAACTATTCTATTCTCTAGTTAAAGAACCGAAAATGATTCTTTAGTTTAGGAGTTAGCACAATTATGGTATAGTAAATGTGTATAATTACAAAATTTGTCGTGAGTTTTTTATACTTGTTGAAAGTGATCTATTTGTTATTTGAATTTATATAAAATGATCTATTGGCCTTCTAAAGTTATGTTAATTTATATATGCACTCTTAAACCTGTATACAATTTCTTAAAACCCGTTCTTGTTTTGCCACTTAAGTAGCTAATTACTTGTAAGTAAGTTTAAAGAGCTCACAAAACACTCTGTATATTTATCAAAAAAAATTATTTTTTTTCCAAATCCATAGAGTTTATGATATACTAAACTGAAAAAACTTTGCAAATTTGATGCATGATTAGAGTTGTGTTGTGAGATAATGATCAAGCATCATATGGGCTTTTTATTTAAGCCCATTATACTTTACAAGCTTCTAAAGCCCAGTTTTGTGGTATAAAAGAGTAGATTACACACATGGGTATATATGTACTATTTTATGCAAGGGTAGCTGAATATTCATTAAGAGCAAGTGTAATCATATTTATCATATTTTTAATCATCTATGAATATGCTTATTATATTTTATTGATTATTAAACTATGGTTAGTAGTAAGAATTAGTTACTCATTAAATCTAATATGCTCTCAAAATCAAGCAAAGTCTTCATACAACACGACATGTATGAACTAGATTATGTATCTATTTTATACATTTTTTTGGAATTTCTTGAAGGTTCAAAAGATTTTAAATTAGTAAACCAATTTATTTAATTAATTTCAAGAAACGTCTTCAGTACAGTTCATAATTTCTTTACTTAACTTTCAAGAAAGACAAATAAATAAAGAAAAACAAATCAAATAGATTCTTTTTTTATAAAAAAATAAAATTATATTGAAATGGTTTTCGTGGTCAAATTAACTGCTCAGAAAAGTCATACACTCTTCTCTATTTGTTTGAAAAGACACTCTTCTCTGAAAAAAACAATATATATCTTCTCTATTAAATTGTAAAATAAAATAACCGTGAATAAAACGTTATTATAATGTCCTTTCTAAAGAAAACATTATTATAAAGTATGTAAACATTCTAATAATTTTCCGTTAAAACTTAAGAAGAACTTTTTATGTGTGATTGATAATTAATTGAAGCCCAAAAAATATATTTAGTCTAGAAGGTGGCTTATGAAACTCTAATTAAGTACAAATTAATTCCCTACCCCACTCCAAGTAGCCGATCCAAACTAAGGATACCATTTCAGGCATAGCATAAAGCAATTAGAGAGCTTGAATTTTTTATATTTACTTAAAGATTTTCATTGGATCTTCGACATGTAGCGGATGACTTATTAGATTGGTGGGTCATCTCCACATCTCGAATATTCAATGAGAAATCTTCACACTTTACTTGAAAATTGAAACGCTCTAATATTGTTTTATTTGATATAATAGAAGTATTTATGTAATATTTTGCATAGTTGATACTCTGCCTTAACACTCACAAAAAGGGATCCACGCTTAAAAAAAGATGGTTGTAAAAACCTGTCATATTGGGTCAAAAAAGTTGACGCACATTGCACAAAATATAGATGCTCAACATCCAATGGTGGCTTAACAAATGTTGTTGAGAGCTCTAGGTTAACAATTGGAGAAACATTTTGTTCATACCTATTATTATAAGCGTAATTCAAGTAATGGATTGGATGACGAATTTTGAATCATCACAAATATGATATCATACACAACTCCAAAAAATAAAAGCATCCACTATTATAGTTATACCTTGTTCATAAAGGTACACCTTAATTGGTTAATTAATTAACAATAGTAATGCCAAGCAACACCTTCGTTAACTAATTATTTATTTGGGAAGAAGATCTGAAAATATATATCCCACCTCATGTTTGACATTTTTGTAAATTTGCCTACTTAATTTAAGACAACTCTCATTTTCTTGCAAAACTTGAGGTCAATATAATATAATTGCAAATATCACACACTAGACAATATAATATTTGTCTTTATGTCATACATTCAACAACCTTTTGCTATAGTGTCAAACCGGATTGTGAAAAACTGCATATCCTAATGACAGATCTATAACCTCAAACTAGGGGTGTGCATCGGTCGGTTCGGTCCGACAACCGAACCGAACCAAAATAACCGAAAATCGAATAACGCTTAAAATAAAAACCGAACCGAACCGAGTATTATTTTCAAACCGAACCGAATACACCGAAAATAATTCGATTTATTCGGTTCGGTTTCCGATTTAACCGAATAATATTGCTCTATTTTATATATTACATTTGTATGAAATAATCTGACATCAGTGAAAGCGAGTCCAACTTTAATATAGTATTTAGAAAATTAAACAAGCCAATCCTTAAGTATGGTCCAAAAAATAAAATAATAACAGAAAGACTATAGAAAAAAAAGACAATCCATTTTTCATTCTGGAGAATCCTAGCAAGCACTATAAAAAAGTTGCATACCTCGAAATCTAACAAATCCATGTGAAATAACTGTTTAGGAGTTGAAGAGTTTTTAGGTAAAATATAATTGTAAATTTCAAAATAAGATTTTAATTATAAAATATAAAATAACTTAATATTAATATATATACTATTATATTAATTAACATATATTTCGGTTGGTTCGGTTAATTCGGTTATTTTATAATATAAACCGAACCGACCGATATTACTGATATATTTTAAAATTTAAAACCGAAACCGAACTTAATAGACCGAATAACCGAACCGAAATAAAAAAATTCGGTCGGTTCGGTTTTGAACACCCCTATCTCAAACATTTCATGTCCGTAAAATAATTCTGAATTCGTCATTATCCGAAACTAACCACTCATCAAAAGCGGATTTCATTACTCTCGATACGTATATACACCTTTGAAAAGGTGTTAAGCAATTTTCTAAAATGTGCATAGAATATAATGCAAATAGTTATTATCTATTTAATTCTCTTTTAGTATATATATCTTTTCGTTGTGTTTTTTGAGAGTTCACTTTCTACAATCATGGGATTTGAACCTATGACCTCACACTCCCTAGTGGAATGTAATAACCACCAAGGCATTGCTTGGTGGGTTATCTTTTCGTTGTGTTAAAATTACAATTGTTAGAAAAGAAAATCATGAAATATCGCTCAACTACTTAGCAGCAACATCAATGTGCATCAAACAACTAACAATAATAACAAATTAAATAGTTAAACACTAAGTACTAAAACAATTTCCACACAAATTTGCAAAATGGTAATGAGATTTACTCAGAAATTGTTTCTACATATCATTTTGATTTATATTGATATATAAAATCTTTAAACAAAAACTCAAACTCCACTATTGTAATTGTATAGTTATGTACAAATTCAACATATGAAGCTAAACTAATTAATTTTCAAATGAAAGAAACAATAAAAATATCACAATTAAGCACAAATTAATATTTTCCCTTTAATTCTTGACATCATTGGTTCCTCTACTTGGTCCAGAACTTGCAGATTGTCCCTTTGGTAACATACTCAGAATCGTAGAAGCTCCATACTTTCCGGCAAGTCTCACCGGGATTTTCTCCACTTCCTCACCGGAGTTGTCTCCCAAACGTTGACCATGACATGGCACAACATTCTCATTGAATTTGAGTGGCCTAGCTGATGAAGATGAGACCATGTTGGCTAATATTATCACAAATATGAATAAAAGAGCTAAATTTAAATTATGGGTTTTGCTTGTTTTTGCCATTGGAGATGGAAATATCAAAAACTTTAGAGAAAAAAGTGATCAAAGATCAAATCTTTAGAGAAGGAGTGATCAAAGATCAAAAGTTTAGTGAGAGAAAGTGATAAAAAGATCAAGATTTTAGAGAGAGAAAGAAGAAGGATGGAATGGGTAGATTGGATTTGTTAAAGTTTGGGGGTTTGGATTGCTTAATGATGAGGTTTTAAAAGTATATATATAGAAATTGAAGTATGTAAAGGGTTTAGATTGAAGTTGAAAAGGTCAGAAGAGAGAGAGAGAGGGTTGGTTTGATGATGGTCAAATGATGCAAGAAAAGAAAGCTTTGACGCGCTTTACGTTTGTAAGTATGCTGGAAAATTTAATTAATGGGAGTAAGAAGTTGCTAAGAACATACTTTGAGGAATTTAATTGGCTTATAATTAGAGGAAAGAAAAATAGTAGTAAGTAGAATTTAATTAGGATGAAATCTACATTTTGGATTGCATGTGGAACAAGGCATGTAAAAGACTTTGAATTTTGACCTATAATATGAAACTCTTTAAAGAAGACTATCCATCTGCATATGTTTATCGGTGACAATTTTGAATAATTAGTGTATGATTATAGTTAGGTTCAATGTGTTGTTTAATCAATTGACACCAATACTTTAGATTAGTTAGTTGGTGAGTCAATAGCACCACCGGAACCAAGGGATGCAATGCAGGTGAAACTTCTTTGTTCCTGAAATCACTTTTCTTTAAAATCGATATGTTCATCCTATCTTGGATCTCTTTATACAAAAAATGGGACACTATGAGCGTCTGCTATTTATTGGCTAGGGATCCTAAAGAGTTCTTGTACAACTCCTTTGTCGAAGAAGCCTTGAAAATTGGGCATTCTCCTGAAAAGCTGATTTGTAGATCGACATTATTTTATGTATTAACATCACTGATCAAATATTTTAAACATATAGTAAGAAGTCAATTATAAAAGTCTTGGTAATTTTGCCAAGCGGACCAAGCTGAAAAAAACACGTCATAACGGGTAATGTTGCATGCACAAATCCTTATTATGCTACCTAATATCATGGATCCCTACACTATATTTTTACAATCGCCTCAACATTCGGTCCAATATAGGTAAAGGTCGTCTGACCATCTAGACTCCTAAAGGTTCCTTCCGTTTTTTCCTTATTGATCTTCATCGCTCAACTATCGCTTAATATTTTTTACTTCACCAATATCGCTACACATGTAACACTCCCCCAACTAAGCTAAGCAACTCCACTATTTGTTCATATTGATTTCGCCACATATCTCAGATTTCCTATCCTATTTTGAATCTAATCATCAAGAGCGGAGTCATCAATTAACGACTTTCTCTTAACATTGTTTGTTTCATATTAAGAAGGAACCAACACACACTCAACAAATAAGACAAGTCCCCTATACTATACATCCACATCAGTCTCGAGAATTCAAAGTTGTTAGCTCAGGGTGTGGGTTTCAAATATTTAATTTGTAGTCAACAAAATACTTAATCTGGTTTACTACAAAATTATAGTCCAATGAATTATCAAACACGGAGAGCGCGTGGAGTGATGAGAGTGGGAAAGTAGCTATTGAGGAGACACAATTTCCACGTGGCACCTTCTGACTGTGCCAGCTCTTTGCTGCGGTTTAGACAAAACAATAGCGTTTTGTGAAGAACTTTACGCGTTTTGAAGACGCATAAAACGAGCGAAAACGACGTCGCATTGCAGTAAGTCAGACTTGTTACCCACGCTTTTCCCTCTCACTTTCTCTACTATGCTTCATTTAATTCACCGACTATATAATTCAACAATATAGTTTTTTTTTTATGAAGAAAATATGACTATTTTGTTAATAATTTAATGCAACAACATCACCTGTACAGTTGGGAAGTTTAGATAACAAACTTAAATTAATAATCACATAAATCTTATAAAAATAACTCGACCGGAGAAACATCTTAGCACGTGAATTGAAGTTTCCTAATAATTGGTATAAGTGTATATATAATCGCTCAGAGCCATAATGTGTTGCCTCTTCATGAACCGAAAAAGAATATTTGAAACATAAATTTAAGCAACCTATGTTATTTATTACTGTAAATTACATAAAAAATATTAAACTAAACTGAATGGTGAATCGAAGGAAAATTACTAAACTAAAATTACTAATGAGACATAAAAGAACAAAACAATAGAAAAACTGAAAAAGAGTAGCAAATAATAATATAATTGAAGTATATATATAAGCATCATGATTAGTAGTGTACTCGTTAATCACCTATGCCACCACGTTTCTTTCACTCATAAAAGACTTGCAAATCTCAGACGAATTTTTTCTTAAAAAATAGCTTTAGTGATCTTGTTGATCGGTTGGAGCCAAGGACCGATCAAAGGACGGGTTTTTCGTCTTGAATTTCTTTTGAATGTCATGGAGAAAAAGAGCTAAAGAACAAACGAAGTTCGAGACCATAAAAAATGGGGCGATAATCATATCTATGTTGCGCTCAATTATGTTCTTGTATGCAATCAATAAAGTGAACTCATATTGAGGAGTGAAAAGTTATAAAATAATTAGGATGGAGACAATTGTAATGTGGGTGACTTAACTGAATATTATTTATACAAATAGCACATATATATATACAACACAAGTTGAGTCACAAACATATTCCCAAACACGTACGGAAACCTAAAACCAAATACAGTAGATAACGTAAAAAAAGCACAGAAATACAACAAGGATTCTTAGATTAAAAGAGTGTACAAATTTATGTATAATATTTTTATTATTTTCTCGTATATATTGTGGAGTGGAACTCTATTTGCTAATATGATAAGTAATTGTTACCAAAAAATACGACAAGTAATTGATTTCTTCATCTGTTTGTAATTTTGGAGAAAAAATAAAATCCTTATAATTGAACCAGGATTCAAGATCCTAGAAAAGTCCATGAATTTTTGTGGTTTGATTAGTGGGCCTGTCATGGCTTGTTGAAATGAATGTTTCAATAAGTTGGCCCATATTATTTCCAAAATAAAAACAAATGTTGGCCCATAGTACAACAATATTGGTAAATTTCAAAATATGATGTAACCTACAACAAAATGAACTGTTCAACACATAATTGAGCTTATGGTATATTTATTTAGAACATTGATCTTTACTCTTCGACTTATTATTTTATCTCATTAGCTCGATAACTTATTCAATATATTATTTTTTACTTGCTGAGCACATATTTTTGTAATATTTAAGATAAAATAAGGGAATTGATAGTAGTTTTTGAGCCTAACATTATTGTTGAACCAAGTGTTAGTTTGTTTTAACTTGACCTATATGTTAACTTTGAAAACTCGTTTACAATGATGATCTATTAGCTTCCGGAACTTAAAACGGTATACAATTCAATTCGTTCAAATCATATCTTGTTATATGTTATGTAGAATTACGTTATTATATCACTTTAAGTAAGTTAAGATATTTTTGATAAAAATGTCAAAAAAAATGAAATTTTATTTCATGTTAATGTACTTAAATAATAAAGATATAAAAAGGAAGGTGATTTGATTAATAACGACCATCTTTTCGAATGGTGGATTTCCAAGTCATGGCTACCCAATGAAATTCAAATATATCTCAACTACTTCCATGCTATTTTAATTAACATCTAAACAATGGTGGTGGTCAAAGTCCAATTTAACTCTCTGCATTCTTTTCTACTAAGTGTTTTTTGATTCCTTGTTATAATTACATTATTTGAGTAGCTATATATGTATTAGATAAACTATGGTAACAAGGTATGATTATCACCACTACCATTCATTTGACTTGTAATTAAGATTCTTTTTGTTATGACTAAAAATTACTGAAATGAATTGAATTGAACTGCACATTTACTAAAAGTAAGATAATTGAAAATTAGTTTGTTTAACTGAAATAACTACTGATATATATAAATTAACAACCAAGCCTACCTGCAAATTCTGCTTGAATTTGTGGGAAAACTTATTTAGATAATATGGTATGTTAATCAAATAGTTGTAAATATGCAAAACCAAGTTTCCCCTCTACACAATATCTACTTGAGCATGCATTTATTGATAGAGAATTTGAAATAAACAATTATATGAATTATTATATATGCCTATTTTAGACGAAGGGATGACGCCAACAAGTTGTAAAAATAGTCCAAGAAAATATTAAGTTGAACAGAACAGAAGTCAAAAGGTACTTACTGTTGACTCTGATGTTTTTTTTTGTTTTTTTTTTTTTCTCTTTTTCCTTTTCATTGAAACAAAAATAAATAAATAATTACATGTTCAGATGGATATGTCAAAGGGTCTGTGTAAATGCATAGCCGAAAGTGGATGGTATCACATAAATATTAACTGAAAATCTTACTTTAATTTATTGCAAAAAGAATATTTTGATTTCTCTAGTTTTCGATTTTTTTATTATATTTTTCAGTTTCCAAATCTAACGTGTTAATGTTTTGATCAATTATAATTTATGCATTATACATATTAATACTACGATGATAAAAAAAATTCAACTTCAAAAAACCATTAATAAAATATAATTAATTTTATATGTACTCAAACTTTTTAGTATTTTATATATTACAGTTGATCGGGAGCTCGATATGTCTTATTGAAAGAGCATATCGGGTTTCAGTAAAGGCAAAAGAAAAAAAAATGAAAAGTTTGATGTATTTTTTTTCCTTTCTAATTATTTGAAAGAAGAATTTAAAAGAAATTAAAGAAAAGGCAAAAGTCATAATTAAATAAAGATCAATCTTGACATTTTGAGGGGGACATTATGAATACTTGGTGACCCGGATGCTCTTTTTATATTTTTCTTTTGATTTTTATTTATTTATTTTGGTTTTATCTAACAACTAGAAAATTAAGGTATGTAGGTTTCAATATTTGAAGACAAGTAACTTTTTACATTTTCTTTTCTTTTGAAACTGTTATCCCACATGACAAAGTAATGATAGATTTTGGATGACTATAAACTTGTATATATAGATCAATATTGCAAATGAAATTCATCTAGTTATCTAGGCACAAACAAATCGAGAATCCGATTTTAATTAGTTAAATCGGCAAACTTATTAGGTGTTCAAAATTCGATTTGTTTTTAACTAATGTCTTGAATATTTTTTGATGTTCTAAGCTGCCCGACCAACACTTAACTTCTTGTACTATATTCATTTAAATAAGTTTAAATTTCAAACGGTTAAGCAAATTCACAAACTATATATATATAAGCCACTTCAAAGAATCTTATAAGAGCAATAAATTATTATAAGTGAGTTTAGCTACAAGTCATTTTAAGCAAATTTACCTAATTGTTCAATTTCAAAGTTTGTAATAACTAATTGGCTTTTGTAATAACTTGAGCAAACCCAAATTACCCACTTGTTAGAGTATAATCGATTAATGTTGAGTTGAATCATGACAATTTAATTTATTGCAAACTAAAAACACATATGGTAATGAGTTTGTGTTGTACACGCTACAACTTAAAAAGGTTGTAACACAAATTTAAAGAAATTGTTGTAACACAAATTTAAATTTTGAATTAAATAATTCCTTGATTTCAATGAAGAGGTGTTAATGATTTTGCTGTTCTTTTTACAGGAAATTTGATGAAAATCAGAAACAAATGTATGTTGATAGGCAGGAAAAAGCTGATACCATGTGCCATAAAATTTATAGAATAATTAAGATTATTGTTATAGTTCCAATATAAATTGCAGAATTACTTGGCCAAGTGAAAGGCCAGCAGTCTCTCTAATTTATTACTATCATCATCATTTAATTCAAGTAACTTTAGGAGTGCTAACTTCATTGTAATTAATTCATGTGTGTGATATTCATGATCCATTGTAGGTATGAGCTGTGGCGGAGTAAGAATCCTGAGATCTCGAGCCTAGATCAACTCGAACATGCATTATCCAATTCATAGGCCGGCCGGCCCGTTGAGGACTCTTTTGTTTATAGTCAGAACAAGTCTAAATGAGAGCAACTGATACAGTCTAATAAAAATATCGACTGTATGGTCTCATGATCTAACACTAGATCATTTAATGACAAAAACAATTAATAAATTAGCATATTGACTTATATGGTACGACACAAAATGTATTATGTCCTCACGTTGGTGTTGATTCGACCCATATATCGATTAAACTAAAAGTCTGAATACGTATTATGTGTCAATTTTGGACAATGTATAATTTTAACACCAGTAACTCTAAATATAATGGACTCGCACTCAAAAATTGAACAAATTAGTAAGGAGACATGAAATTTTACCAAAAAGAAAAAGAGACATGAGAAAAAATGTGGATTAAAAAAGTTGTAATTTTGTTTTTTTTTTATCTTTTCTTTTTCTTCACATATATATAAATGCAAGCACTAAGTGCTCCTTAACAAAGAATTCAAAAAGGAGGTTTCAATGCATGTCATGACCCTACAAAATTAATGCATGGAATCATATATTAAAACTTTACTTCTACCTTTTCAATTTTGAGTAAATTACACTCATAATCCTAAATGTTACCATTGGTTTTATTATGGCCCCTAAACTTCAATACCTGACATTATGATCCTTTTCTTGTACTTTTATGAGTTTGATGAAGTCAAAATAAACGATGAGGACCTCAAAATGAAAAAACGAAAAAGTTCAAAGTTTTGTGTACAACTTATGTTTGCCATATATAGAATTACTATGTTAGATTTCTCAGTACTATATGGAAGTTTAAGTCCACCTAAGTAATTAAGATCAAAAATTCAATTTGTATTGATAGAACTCTTAACACTTAAAATCTGATTTGTTTCCAATTAGTTTTCAGACTAGTCCTTGAAGGTCTCTCACTGCCTAACTAATGCGTGACACCTTTTATACACTGAATTTTTTAAGTCACAAATTTTGAATTTTTTTCTCTCTCTAAACAACTATATGTTCTTATTAGAGGTTCAAGGACCATTATGTTAGTATAATGTAAACTTCATTAGTTATGATATAAAGTTATGAAGTTCAAGACCACAATACCAGAAGTAAATTTCAGGGACCATGAATGTAATTCACCCTTCAATCTCTCCAAGAAATCAACCTACCCTGATATGATAATGTCTTATAAATAATTCAAAATTCTCATACCCTTTTTCCTCCTCCAACACTACCCCAAAAAACCTCATCATTATATGACTAGTTCTTCCAAGAAATCAACATGGCAAAAGCAAGCAAAAAGAGTTCTTCTCCCTCTCTTATAATGATCATTTTAATGGTGGCTTTTCTTGCTTTGATGCTTGAGTTTAAAGCTGTGAGTTGCAGAAGATCAACAAGAATAGACATGGATTGTGCTAATGGAATTTCATCTAATTGTCATCATGTTGAAGATCAAGATTATGAAGGAGATGATCAAAGTGGTGGAGGAGATTATGATTATTATAGAAGGTATGGTGATGTTCCAAGTCCTGGTATTGGCCATTAAAATTAATTATGTATACATATATATAATTAAGTTTCCTATTTTTGTTTGATTTGGTATCATTTTGGGTTATTGTTTGATGTATGTTTTATGTAATTAATTGGGTTAATTAATTAGTTATTTCTTTTTTGATGATTATACATACATGCATATAGATTTTCCTGTGTTGATAAATAAAAATTTCAATAATATGGACTTTTTTTCTCATTGTTGTAAAGATTTCTAGATTGGCTTTTTTTTATGTAAGAAATTAAGGAGTTGTTTTCTACACCTTCTATGTATTTCAACCCATGTAGTGTAGATGGAAAAAAAAAGATACATGAATGTATTAATATCATTTTTAACTTTGGGAATTAATATTTATAATAGGCTTTTTCTATGGTCACTTTGTAAAAAACAAAGTCACCATTACTTTGCCCATTATCACCATTAGATTAGTGGTATGAGATGTGATCTAATAGTGATAAAAATAAAGTAGTGATTAAATCAAAGTAACCATAGAAAGCACCTTTATAATAAACAAAATTAATTTTGCATGTATATATATGATCAAAAGTATTTTATTTTTTAAAAATACCATGTTTCTTTTCATAGTGTGTACAAATATTTCTAAATTGTTATAAACTAGAAAGCTAATCATAAATTCTCCAGGGATGTTAGTTCAAAGACCTTTTTAATTTAGAAAGCTCGGATACCATATAATTAAATAATATTCATCATACAAATTAAAGTTAGAGGTAAAGATATGCATTGAGGATATACTCTAGCCATCGAAATTCATTAGTGATCTTTAGACGGTCCTCCGCCTCAAAAGAGGACCTGAAGGTACTTCATTTTTACACATTTAGAGATTTAAAAAGGAATAAGTTTTATCATTTTATATCAAATAACAAGAATTTAATTTGATTTAGAAAAACTTCTATTTAACTCTAGTTATTTTTGAAATATTTACATTATATAGCGATGTAAACTTATATCGATAATGTAATACAATATTCAGTGTTTATTAAAAATTTCGGGAAATTAGGATGATAGGCCATAAAAGAAGGCTATGATTGTTCCTTAAAGAGTGGGAAACAAGAGCTGCCTTAGCCCAACCAATTGCATGCTTCATTATATTATTATATGTTTTAATATTCCTTTATTAATATGCTTTATTTCATCTCATTAAAACTACCACTTTAATATTGCTAATATTTAATTTCTATCCTTTTTCAAAATCTCTTTTTGGACAATAAAGCAAGTTCACGTCTAGACATATGGTTATATATACGCAGTCGTGGAATTACAATCAAATACTCGAAAAAGTTAATAGATAAAACTCGCCGATTCTATTAATTAACGAAATAACTATATGGTTGACATGATTTATATGACTAGCAATCGGATAGCTGTTTGTAAATATAGTAAACTGGAGAAAAAATGACATGTAATCCTGAATATCATATTGAATTGCAGTCAAGCTTTACTTGTTCTTTGAGTTACCCACTTTATAAGTTAGATACTATTATTTGAATTCGTGAAATTTATTATGGATTTCTATGAATTAATTGCCTTCTGATTAGCTTGTGCCTGGGAAATAGATTCTCAAATATCATAAGTAAATAAAATACATGAAAAGATCTTCCCAATTTACAAAATTTTGACATTATTTGTTTTACATGAGGTCATACTTATTTTCCAATAAAGAAATGGATTATTTAAAAAGTAACAAAATGAGAGTATGGAATCAAGCCCATAGTGCACAGGCCCAGATGAGATGTTTGAAAATCAAATTTGGCCCACCTTAATTCAATGGGCCCAAGTCATGGTTTTATCCAAAACTAGTAGACCCAGTTTATAACTATGTCCATTTAATAATTGATCTGTCCACAGGCCGGGCTAGACCGGGTTCCCGGTCGATCCAACTAGTATAATAACAGTTAGCTCAATTCAGTCCAGTCGCATGTTAATTTAGGTAATCTCGGGGAGGACGAGCTCGGGCTTAAAAGTCAAGCTCTTGATAATACAAAAATAAAACTTATGGTATTTTCTAACGTCAATTTTTTATTATCCAAATCCGGCCCGAGAGACTTTGGCGGACAGAGCGATGAATCCATCCCATGGACATATGTAGTGACTAATAAGCTCATCTCTTTTTTCAATAGAATTCAATCAATTCCTCCCACATTATATCATCATCTCCTTTAAAGCTGCTTTTTACTTACATTTTCTAACCAACTGTTACCGGTCACCCCTCTCAAACTAGATTATTATAAGCCCACCATCTTTTGTGTGGTTCATTTCCGAACCGTTCAATGTACGTGGAGAGTTGATTGTGATACAAATTGTTATAGCCCAACCACAAGCCATGATGAGGACTTTGTGATACTAAACCATAAAATCATTGCTTAAATTTTCATTAACTCCCATCGGATAGTACACTCAATGAGTCAAATTAGATAATAAGCAACTTGCCATCAAAAAGAGAAATCAGCAACTTAATAATAATAAAACTCTAGTCATGACAAAAAACAATGTGAACATATATCAATGGAATCTCACACTGTTCCTCTTCAAAAATGTCCAAAAAGGAAACATTCTTTTGCAATTACATGTTTGTAAAAGAATAAAAATTCCAACTTCAATTACAGTTTATTATTGCAAGTTGCACATTAAAATAACGCACTCCACAATTAAATGGGAGTGGTAGGTAATCATTCATCCTTAACTAATAGATAGAGTTCAAGCTCTACTTTAGTATGAACCTCTTTTAAATCCTTTGGCCAATTGTTATAACCTACAAGGTACTTATAAGTCACTTGTCATTGGCACGAAGTCTCACACATAAGTTTCGGTTGTGCAAACACTTCAGCTTTGTCGAATGAGCATGAGGTAAACCTTATCAGTTTCTGATGCACACTGTATAAAATGCTTGCAAGTCAAATGTCACAGACACATAGTCTCACACAAAAGTTTCGTCTGTGCTGCATCTAGCTCTGGCGATTGAGCTTGAAGTCAATCTTATCTCTTTTTGGATGCACATTGTGGTTTTCGCTCTCCTTTGAGCTTATTAGAGGAGCAAAATTAGATCCAAAACCAGTTTACTATCTAATGGTCTCGCATCTGTCGTAACTACCACTTGAGCGGCCGTCTCAAAATTAAGATGCGGACCCCAACTAAATGCTATGTACTTTTAATTAATGCTAATATGATGCCTAGCTTATAAGTTTAATCAGTAACATTTTCGCTCTTTTTACACATCATAATCAGATAGCGTGCGCTACTCAAAGAATGAAGATTAATCTAAATATGAATATAACTTAAAAAGGTGGTATCGCTATTATACAGAACCTCCAAAATGACCCCGAGATATAATATATTAGAAAAAACACACTCTAGAGTCCACTCACTTCAATGGCATTACTTAATTTATTACTAGTTTTCTTCCATTATTACCAAATCAAATCTCAGGAGGATTCATATCTTAACTTGTCTTTCCACGTTCTTTTTTTTAATTACAATAAAGATTTTTCACTTATCTCTGAGCAACATTCGCCATTGTCGGTTGCTTTAACAGCTTTATGTCTGTTCATTTAACCCTTCAAATCACTCCAAAATCTCCATCCTTAGCTGTCTTCAATCTTGTTTTAGTTTTCAAATCTGCCTTATGTGAGTGCTCTAGAGTGACCAAATTCACTGTATAAACTTCTATTAAGTATGGTAGGATTTGAAAAATTTCAACTTTGCAGCTTCAGATTTCATTTACTACAGACACCCAGAAGAGAATATTACCGTTATATTCAAGAATTGGACATGGGGTTGGAGAATTCAGGTAAAAGTTTGAATCTTTATTATTGGTTTTTATGGATAAGCTTGAAAATGGTAGTGGATAAAAAGATGTGAAGTCACTATAACAAAAACAAAAACAAAAACAGACCCAAAACAGATAAAGCTGTTTCCTCAAAAGAGGGTATTGAAAGGCTGTTTGATAGCTACTATACAGTTGAGATATTCAAAATTTTCAATCCCTAATGTGGGTGCACATGGCCAATAAGAGTTGGTCCGAGCCTCTTCTGCTTGAAAGGTTTGAACTTCGAGTCTCCCGTTTTGTCAAATTTAGCTTTTATTAGCTGTTAATCTGTAAATTCCACAGTAAACTCGAGGTCTGTGGTTAGAACTACCTTAGCTAAAGTTTTTGTTACCAGAAAATGTGGGTTCACATGGGTCTGCCTCTAATCTCATCATTAGGCAAGAAAAAAGAAAAAAAATCTGGTTTTGGAGGTCACTTTTGGTAGGTTTTAGTGGGTATTTTTAGTGTTTAATAGTAGCAATTAAATGGCATTTTTTAATTTTTTCACCTGCCTGTTTTGTTTTTTTAAAACTGCTGTTATGATATGATATGATTTTAGTTTTTGAACCAAAAGGGTGTGTTGTGTTGTGTGTCTTTTGGGTTGGTAAGAAACTTGAAATTCATCAATGGAGATTGAAAAAGTAGGTGGTGGGGAAGGAAGGCTAAAATGGTCCTGAAAAACAGCTCTAATTTCGTGGGCACCTTAGAAAAATAGTGAAGGTTTGTGTGAAGTGAATGTAACCGTCGTTTTATCACGTGATTTTGCCTATCAATTTTTTTGTTTTGCCTTTTATGGTGGTTCATGTTAGCCGAGCCCAAATCATTCCGGGACTAAAAGCTTTGTTGTCGCCGTTTTATTTCACTGTGTCAATCAAGATTGAATAAGTAGTGAAAAGATCTTTCATTTGCTGCTGTTTTTTTCTATTCCCCTTTGTCTTTTCTCTACTTGTTCATGTTCAATATGTCCTATTAGATTAGACCTCTTGATTGATTGAACAATTCAGAAACAGTGAACTATAGAATTGAAGAAGATAAAAAGGGTAAAGATAGGATTTTTATCTTTGTCCTTACAAAATAGAGGAACCCCACTTTGCAGGAAGCATTTAAAATAGGGGGGGGCCCTAGAACAATTATGAAGTTTTGTTTTGCATAACTTAATTTAGCCTAGTTGAGCTTGAGCCTTATATGAGAAGAATTCATCTATTTCACAATAAAAACTAGCGTGTGGATATTTTTTGATTGACTTTTTAGGAGTTTTTTCCTCTGTTTTTATCAAAGTTCCAGAAAATATTTATGCTGTTTTTCTATGAATGTTTGGTGGGAGATGTGATATGGAGATATGGAGGGCATTTGAATTTATTGGAAAGTGAGAGGATGTGACATGATTTTTTCTTTTTGATTTTATCTTCTCTCTTTGTGTGGAAAAGAGCAGCAAAATTTATGATGATATGCTTTCAGATTTCATTCTAGTGGAAATATTCAGTCTAGATTTTTTGATTCAATGCAGATCAACAGCTAAGCTTTTGAAGAATTTGTAGAGATTTCTAAGGTATAAGAATCATGAATTTCGGGGACGGCAGATGCTGGGATAGTTCAAAGGTTTGTGCATTTTGTTCTCTGAGCTCTATTTCTTGGATCTGTACTTTTAAACTAGAAATGTAGGAGTTTCCCAGTCCTGGAGGTCTGATGACCCCGACTTAGGGAGGAACAAAGAAAAGTTATAATTACTGACACAGGAATTACTGTCTATTCCGAATTTTAACTGATTCTGTATTATGTGGAAAAAACTGTAATTTTAGACACATTAATATCCTTTGACCCCCAAGTGTTTTTGTTCTGGAATCTTTACTTGACTTTTCGTCTGAAACTTGACTAAATTGTAGAAAATTAAATTGTTCTGGCCAAATGTAATTTGCAGAAGGAATCTTGGAAGACATTGTTAGTTTTGGCGTATCAGAGTCTCGGTGTGGTGTATGGCGATCTCAGCACATCGCCTCTGTATGTTTACAAGAGCACATTTGCTGAAGATATTCATCATTCGCAAACCAATGAAGAGATTTTCGGTGTTCTGTCATTTGTTTTCTGGACTCTTACTTTAGTCCCTTTGTTCAAGTATGTCTTTATTGTCCTCCGAGCAGACGATAACGGAGAAGGTAATAATAATAATTATTAAGTGCCTTTAATATCTATATCCCCTTGGTCAAATCTGAGAATCTTGTTTTTGTATCGGTTTTACAGGCGGAACTTTTGCCTTGTATTCATTGATATGCCGGCATACAAAAGTGAGCCTACTGCCTAATAGACAAGTTGCAGATGAAGCACTCTCCACGTACAAAATGGAGTATCCACCGGAGAAGAAGAACAGTTCCCGAGTTAAAACTTACCTTGAGCAGCATAAAGGATTGCATACTGCTTTGCTGATCTTGGTTCTTCTCGGAACCTGTATGGTAATCGGTGATGGACTTCTTACTCCGGCTATTTCAGGTATTATCTCTTTCCAGTAATGTTGCACAGACCCTCCTCTTTAGTTGCATGTCCGTGTCCGTTTCATTTCCGTTTCTATTATTATTTGAAGGGTATGTTATAGAAATAGCGTTTCCCGGTGTCCATGTAACATATCCAGTAATTAATGTTATTTTCTTAACATTACTCTCATTCCTTCTTTGCCGATTGACATTTTTTTTATGACTCTTAAGTTTGATCAATTTATTTATCTATTTTTGTTATTGTGCATAGTTTTCTCAGCCGTTTCCGGCCTGGAGCTCTCAATGTCCAAGGAACATCATCAGTGTAATTTTCTTTAGACTTTTACCTTATTTTTGTTGTTTTACTCATATATTAATTATGAAGACAAAAAGTATTCCGAGCCATGATAATTCTGATTTTGATGGATTAAATCCTTCCATCATTCTGCATTCCGAATTTGTAACTTTTATTCTCCAAATATAGTAGTCTAATATATCTAGAAATAAACTGTAGAAACCTTAATTGAACACGGAAAATACTCAACATGAGTAACCTTCTTTTTACTGAAGTACATAATTACAGCTAACAAATTCTACAAACACGAGCTTAATGTAACAAAAAAAATGATTACGGGTCTTATGATAAAAGATCAGAAGCTCAATCCGCCAAATTCCGGATAATTTGAAGCCTAGGATGCCTTATGCCATTATTAAAACATGGAAAGTTTCACTTGGCTGTGGCCAAATGTAGACAAAGTGATGTGAATGATTCAAAGGAGGCATAAAATGGTGTCTGTATTTAGCTAAATGTCATTGATTGGCTGTGTTTTTAATGGAGGGTAAGGGTAGGGGTGGTCCACACTTGTCATTTTCATCCAGTTGTTATCCTCTTAAGTTTGGCACACCATTCCTACTGCCCATACTGTGTTGTGGTCTTCTCTTCAGTGGTCTCTTCCCTTGACCTTTTTTCTATTTTCTTACCAAATTTTCTAGGACATTCAATGCTGCTATATTGCTGTTACATACTTAGCTTTTATTATTTTGGTTCGAGTTTTGCGTTTGTCTCTCAGGGGGTGCCAACCTAGTTTGGACGTCCTGGTCATTCTTGAAATACTGAACTTCTTCATTTTATTTGGGGATAAGTATATATATACAAACCTGGCGCGGTTTTCCTGCATTTGCGAAGATACCACCGAAAAGTTCACAAATGCTGGTCGAGGTTTTATCCATTTGCAAAGATAGACTTTTTCACTATCCCCATCAGTAAACAAGAGGAATTTGCAAAGTTTTGCTCCTTTCTTCCTGCAATTATTTTAATGTGTTCGAAGGGGTACAATAAGAAAGATGCCACAAAGACAAATTTGGATGGTTTTAGTGAAAAAAGTCTGTCTTTGCAATTGAAGAACCTCTGTTTGCAAAGTTTTAAACCACGTGTAAAACACTAGGTTTTTTTTTTGTATAATCCTATATTTCTTTGATCAATCCCCTTTGAATGAGACTGTCAAAATTATACAGCTTGTTCTGGTTTTTCCCTCTATATAGTGTTCTTTTAATTATATCCGTAACGTGTCCTAATATAGAAAGATTGTCAAACATATGCTAATTGCCTTTTCGGTTTTACACTTAATAATAATACTCCTTACCCTCATGTTATTGCAGATGCTGTGATCCCAATTACTTGCTTCATCTTAGTGTGTCTTTTTGCCCTTCAGCATTATGGCACGCATCGGGTTGGGTTCTTCTTTGCACCAATTGTCTTGACATGGCTACTGTGCATTAGCGGCCTCGGCTTGTACAACATCATCCATTGGAATCCTAAGGTCTATCAAGCTCTTTCTCCATATTACATGTTCAAGTTTTTGAAGAAAACACGGAAAGGCGGATGGATGTCCTTAGGTGGAATATTGTTGTGCATAACAGGTATATTTGCCAATCATGTGTGGAGAAGAATAGATTATTTAATAGTAAAGGGACCTCTAAAGTTCATGTCTTTATCTAAAAGTGATGAAATAATACGAATGATTTCCTATGCAGGTTCCGAGGCAATGTTTGCTGATCTCGGCCATTTTTCTTATGCTGCAATTCAGGTAAATTAGAAACTAAAATTTGAACTTTTCTAGAGTAGAAAAATCCATATGGCCGGCCTTTTTATATGTATGCCTCTTCTTTATTACTTCAGATTGCTTTCACCTTTCTGGTATATCCAGCACTGATATTGGCATACATGGGGCAAGCTGCCTATCTATCTCAGCATCATGACAACAATAACCATATCGGTTTTTATATCTCCGTTCCAGGTAACACTCTAACCATCTATTTTCCAAAAGTTTTGCAATTTTCATTGCTTTTAAGCCTATCAATCGTACAGTAAAATTGATAGGATACAATATCTTCTCTTAGGACAATATATAGTTGCAAACTCGTTTTCGATCATGACGACTTTTAGTTTGTGTGCAGAAAAATTGAGGATACCGGTGCTTATTATAGCCATCCTTGCTTCTGTGGTTGGAAGTCAAGCGATCATCAGCGGGACATTCTCTATCATAAACCAGAGCCAGTCACTTAGCTGCTTCCCTAAAGTGAAGGTTGTTCACACCTCTGATGAGATACACGGACAGATATATATTCCTGAGGTCAATTGGATTCTCATGATCCTCTGTATTGCCGTGACTATTGGATTTAGAGACACGAAACACATGGGAAACGCGTCGGGTAAGTTACATCCTCTGCACTCTAGATGCATATTCCCAGTTACTTTAACTTACCTAGAGGTTTGAAAGCACGGAACAAAACTTTAGGGTTAGTTTTATCACGGCCAAAAAACTTTAGTTTTCCCCGATAAAATCCAACAATCTAGATGATTTTGTCTCGGTATTTGTCTGATTCGGTTTTATGAATATTGCAGGATTAGCAGTGATGACAGTGATGCTAGTGACTACATGTCTTATGTCCCTAGTTATCATCCTTTGTTGGAACAAGCCCCCGATTCTCGCAATTGCATTTCTGCTCTTCTTTGGATCATTTGAATTGCTTTACTTCTCGGCCTCTCTCACCAAGTTCACCGAGGGCGCGTGGCTTCCTATCCTCTTAGCTCTCTTCCTCATGACCATTATGTTTGTTTGGCACTATGCCACTATTAAAAAGTACGAATTCGACCTTCATAACAAGGTATCACTAGACTGGCTTTTAGCACTTGGTCCGAGCTTAGGAATTGCTCGTGTCCCCGGCATCGGCTTGGTTTTCACTGATCTCACCTCAGGTATCCCTGCTAACTTCTCGCGCTTTGTCACCAACCTCCCCGCCTTTCACCGCATTCTTGTTTTCGTGTGCGTGAAATCCGTGCCAGTCCCTTATGTGCCCCCTGCCGAGAGGTATCTTGTCGGACGTGTCGGACCTCCATCTCATCGCTCTTATAGATGCATTGTCCGTTATGGATACCGTG
Source organism: Euphorbia peplus (assembly GCA_028411795.1). Taxonomy (NCBI): domain Eukaryota; kingdom Viridiplantae; phylum Streptophyta; class Magnoliopsida; order Malpighiales; family Euphorbiaceae; genus Euphorbia; species Euphorbia peplus. Next base: position 29,206,337 of record CP110837.1, read on the forward strand.
ATGTGCACCAGGATGTTGATTCTTTCGAAACCGAGCTTGTTGCTAGACTGGCAGACTTCATGAAATATGATTGGCGTCGGAAGCAGGGTAGTAACTCCTCGATGGAGGACTGTCAATCCCGATCTAACGAATCCACCAGTGAATGTAGGTTAGCAGTTATAGGAACCATGTCCCTTTCGGGCATTCCAGCTTTTGAAATCGAGGAGTGTGTGCAGCCAGCAAGTGTCTCGGGTGGATTTTCTACGGTTGAAAGTATGGCCGATGTAATTGAAATGGAACCTATCAGTGCAGCAGAGAAGAGAGTGAGGTTTGCTATCAATGACGACTCCGAAACTCATCATATGGATCTACAGTTGAAAGAAGAGCTAGAAGATCTATTTGCAGCTCAACAAGCTGGTACTGCGTTTATACTAGGACATTCTCATGTTCGAGCAAAACAAGGCTCGTCTCTTCCGAAGAAATTAGCCATTAATTTCGGGTATAATTTCCTTCGAAAGAACTGTCGGGGACCAGATGTCGCGTTGAAGGTGCCGCCTGTTTCGCTTCTAGAGGTCGGGATGGTTTATGTTGTCTAAAGAATCTATCTTGTAAGTAACTTAGTTTTGTTTGTTTCTATGAAACCGAAAAGTAGCACGAGGGCGCGTAAATTAACAAAAGTAGTCAAACCTTAACTTGTTAATTGTAGAGAAATTATGCATTCCCTACCATGTATGCATTATAAGATAAAAATGATAAAATAGTGTTGTTCTCAACATTATTTTGCAAGATGACTGGAGTTAGGTGAGTCAATTCATGAATTTGATGCGTTTCCCCGTTAATAAGAGACTTAATATAAGCGTTTATAACAGATTATTATGTGATCAATATATCAAATATAAACACGGGAAATTTAATGTATAAACTTGTGAAATAGAATCATGGAAAAATGATTTTATTTTATCCTTAATAAACAAAGAAGAAGGCAATATATGTTTAATGGAGAAGGTACTGGTATACAATTCAATCTCCAATAAGAAGATCCACTTTCAAGCCCATGAATATAATGTAGGCCCAACAGTCCCCAGCCTTTAAAAGAAAGCCCATTTCCAATTTCTACCATAATTGATACACAACGGCAATCATAAGTGTTGATTTGCATAATGTCTTCAAAACATTACAAATATTAATGCTGTCTCAATAAAAATGTTAATGTTGTCTCAATAAAATAGTGTTGATTTCCATAATGTCTCTAAAACATTATTCACTTTTGGATATTTTTCTACCACCGTTTTGGCAGAAATAATGACACTTTATTCTATCATAACTCTAACTTTGGCAGTGAACTTCCATTAAAAAATAAACACCACAATTAATGACCTTTTAATGCCAAGCATCTTAAGACATGTAGATAGATATCATGTGTTGTCTCTAGTAAAAGGGATATTCTATGGTCACTTTGTTTTTCACAAAGTAACCATTACTTTGTTTTGTCAACCATTGGATCATGGGTTAAAAACTAATCCAATGATGAAAAAGAAAAAAAATATACAATCTGATTTTATTGAGTAAAAATGACAAATGAATATTTAAACACTATCAAAGTTTATATACTTTTTCGGTAGAGAAAAGTTTTGGAGTAACCATAGTCTAGGGTCTGAGAAACCCTCAAGACCACCAAGAGAAGTTTTATATATAGCTCCACATATGGGAACAAAGAATCTAGTTTAGGTGAAAAGATTATAAGAGCAGATTTCTTACCGTTGAACCAACGTACTATCGAAATATATAAACAATAGTGCTCAGTATGAAAATAATAAAGAGATTTTGTTTTTAATTTTTCCCTGCATGAAATCCTAACCGCTAACCATAAACATCTAAATCCTTATAGAAATAATTTAAAAAAATTCTATATATGGCCCAACTTTAAAAATTAAAATCAATTTCTCCTCTCAATTTCATAGAATAGCATAGGGCCACGTAGTGTTCCTCTAGCCACCAAAAATTTATGAGTGGCTCTAGTTTACAGGCCTAGAACAACCACACTTAACTATATTAAAACATCAACCTTAATCCTACCAAAACATTAACCAAAAAATAATATAGAAACTGTTAAACTCAATCCAATAAAATGGGACTTAGAACTCTTGCCTTGTCTCAAAACTGTTTACCTCCAATTTCACAGAAACACTACTCACCATCAGACAATAGGCTTCAAAGAGGTTCTCACTTGAGAGTTTTCGCCACGAAAACGGATGATGGAAAAGAAGATGACAAGGAAAAGAAGAAGAGTAAGCAATCTTTCTTCAGCAGTGTTACTGAAGCTCTTGACTTCTCACAAGTTCGGAGTGAAAAAGACGCTGAACTTCTCGAAGAGGCTAGAGAAAACACCACTTCTGGGAGTAGGATGACTAGAGAACAGGTATGAGATACGACCCGTTTGACAGAATTATCATTTTTGTGTTGTTTATTATATCGCGTGTAAATATATGATCATGTTCGATATGTTGATCGCCTAATATGTTTCGGTTTTTGAATGCAGTATGCTGCTTTGAGAAGGAAAATTGGAGGGACATACAAGGATTTTTTCAAGTCATATGTTGAAGGTTTGCTATTCATTTTCCTTGACTCTAAAAAACAGGACTATTGTGAAATGGTAACCCGAAAATAATTATTCGTGTCAATTTCAGATCAGCCTAAACATAACAGATTAGCTATTTAATAAACCTGTAGTTCATTAATTTCGTGTTGTGTACGTATGCAAGAGAAACTTGATCTCGAGTATGTTATTCTGACTCGGGAAGTACAGATATCTGATTTGTGTTAATGATGTTTTGAGCAGTGGATGGAGAATATGTGGAAGAGGGTTGGGTTGATAAAACATGTAAAGTGTGCAAGAAAGATACTCAAGGTGAGGCGAGACAAGTTGACAGTTTCGGAAGGTATGTTCATGTAGCATGTCAAGAGAAGGCGAATTCTGGGAATTTTTTCACCAGACTTTTTTCGAGATGAGATGAGATTGACGACTCGTTCTGAATGTAAAATTTTGCTAGTGCAATCATTTAATACATCATATCGTATATGCTGTCTCAAGATAAATGTTTATTTCCAGTGAGATCAATGTTAACTGAAGCACACATTAAGTTCTAGCAAACTAAAGCTTGTAAAACTGAAATAAATCGGAAGCAAATATGCAACTTAAAAACAACATTTAACTCATTACATATATAAATATTAACAACAACTATTCACAACAAATCATACATTCAACAAATTCATTCTTACAACTGTTGAAAACTGATTCGGATTTTTGTTTTACTTGAAAACTCCATCCATTGGGATTTATGTTCCTCAAGTGCACGACAGCCATAAATGTAGACCTGGTTTAAATCAGGAAGCTGTTGTATGATTGCAGCCGTTGATTGACACTCCAGATGCCAACAATAATGAAGAGAAAGGGATTTAAGATATTCAAGATTAGGCAGCCATTCTGGTAGCATTTCCATTGTTGTAAACCCTCTTATCTTCAAGGACTCGAGCCTCAAAACGTGTTGAAGTTGATTTGGTAGAGCAGACATTGTACGACCGAACACATCAGATCCCCAGATTTCTAACTCCTCAAGACTTGTGATTTCTTTTATTCTGTTTAAATAACAGAAATCATCCAACTTTTCTGAGAATGCACCAATGCTTAATCTCCTAAGTTGAGTGAGTTCGCATAATATCTCCTCCGAGAAAAATCCCAATCCTTTACAGCAATATATCTGTAGAGAGACTAAAGATCTTTGCATGCACAAATCATCTGGAATGAACTTCAGCCATTTGCATTTGCTTACTCTGAACTCCTCGTAATACTTCTTGCCTAGAAGCCAGTTTCGAAGACCGGTCAGTTTTGGACATCCTACGATGGACAGACTTGTAACAGAGCGGACAGATTTGTGTTCATCAAATATGAACCTCAATTCCTCACAATCTTTTATTTCTATCTTATCAAGTTTCAACAGATCTCTTATTGGAAATCCTGTCAATTTAGGACAACATTGAATTGACAAATTTTCGAGGAGAGGAAATATAACAACCTTGTTACCATGAGATGGATGAATCCATTCGGTTAAATTCTCCATCCAAGTTAGAGACAATAATTTCAATGATGGAAAAAGAGTCAGCTCATGCCGGCTGCTACTGCCTCCATATGACTCATTACCTACGCATTTCACTCTTTCCATATGACTTATCTTAAGAAACTGCAGACAAGGAAGATGTCCAAGGGGCGGAAGTTGTTCGCAACTACAATTTGAGAGAGTCAATGTTTGAAGCATGTGGATGTGGATGATCGATTTAGGCAGTAGAATGGCCTTTGTATATGAAACATGAAGATATCTGAAATGTTTCAACTTGGTAATCGATGATGGAAGAATTTCCATATCAACATTATTCAAGTATAGAGTTCGCAAGCGTTTTGGATTAAAAAATGTCGGGAAGGGAGCACCGTTAAGAATGATAGTAGTCAAGTACTTGACCTTATTCTTAGGAAGAGCCTCTGAAGTTCTTAGAGATTGATAATCCGGATTTAAATAGGGAATGCGCATTTTAGATGTTTCGAGTGACAGTGCAAGATCATGCACAAGATTATGCATTTTGCACTTCATAACATTGCCATTGGAATCAATCTTCACATCTTGGAAGAAGGAAGCTGCAAGTAAGGTATTGAAATACTGGTTTCCCAAATCCCGCGGGGCAGCATATCTCCCACTCATCCACAACTGAATCAAATCTTCTTTTACAATTGAAAATCCTTTTGGGAAAACCGAGCAAAGTCCAAAACATTGCCTCAATGACGGGGGCATGTGTTTAAGACTTAACTTCAATATAGACTTAACACTCTCCTCGCCATGCCTCGCGTTTGAAACTAGACTATTTCTAATTGCCAACCATACTCTCTCATCAATGACAGTTCCCAATGACCCACCTAAATGTTTTGCAGCTAACGGCACTCCTCTACATTCATTTGCAATCTCCCTTCCAATGGCCTCTAAGAATGTTACACCAAAAAAAGACGGTTGTGATACATTTCTAAAAGCCCTTTCCTTAAAAATGAACCAGCAATCATCGTCAGACAAGATATCGAGAGTATGCCTATGCTGAGATGAACTCTCAATAACAGATGCAACTTGTTCACTACGAGTTGTGACAAGGACAACATTTTCATTACTTGCACAAATTTTCAACAACCGGGTTTTCAAATCAACCCACCAGCTAGACATATCTAATTCCCAAACATCATCGAGAACAAGAAGAAAACTTTCCCCCGCCAACTCGTTTTCGAGTTGCTGAAGAATTGCATCTCTTTCTGTTAAGCCCCTCATATTTGCATTCAAAGATCTCAACATTTGACCCACAATGTTTAGTTCATCACATTTATCAGAAACACAGACCCACATTTGAACATCGAAAAGGTCCAATCCCATGAGTTGTCGAGACACCAATTTAGCCAAAGAAGTCTTGCCGAGACCATCCATTCCCACAATGGGAACAACAGTGAGAGCTCGTTGATCAAAAGATCGAGTCACCAAGTTTACAATTCTAGAGGCATCAGCCTCCCTTCCAATGATTGTATTGGCAACAAGGGAGGCTGCTCGATCCTCGTAACTGCTTCCCATTACGAATGTCATATTACTATATTGGCTTCGATATTCGAGTGCTTCGTTATTAGTCATAAGAAGAGACTGATTCAGAATTTTGACTTTGTGGGCTAATTTGGCATTAAAGATGAGCTTTTCCAGAAAAATCAAGTGAGTTGTTACCTTAGGACGGAGAACCTCATAGGCGAGCTCATCAATGACATCTTCTGCCTCACAAGCAACTTCGTTGAGCTTGTTGAGCCAATACGGGAGCTCATGAACTGCTTCATGTTCCTTGTATATAACAGTCGTATTCAACATAGCATGGAAATCATTCAGCAAATCGAGAAGCCGCCTCAGCTCATCCTCGAGATTTGAAGCAAGTATGGTTTCATTAGTTATAAGTGAATTCACCCGGGCCAGGGTCTCCTCCACCATAAAAATCAAGACAAACCTATCCATTTTAGACAGAAAGATTAATACAAATACAATGATAGATCATAGATCACATATGGTAATGGTGGAGGTCAAAGTTGGTTGGTTTGAATGTTCATACATTTTATAATATCCATCTAATCCATTTTAACTTTATCTAATTTTTCTTATGTTTCCCATTTTAAATTTAAGAAATTGTCTGTTTATGGTTTATATATTTTATTGTCTGTTTATGGTTTTGATATTTCATACCATATTTTATCAGTACTTGAAACTTTACATTTATCTTTTCTTTCTTTTTGTGCCTTTGTTGTGGAAAAATCAATGATTTTATAGGCCAGGAAAATTTCAGAAACAGGACTACTGCGAAAGTCGCATTTACCTATTAAGATGAACAAAAACATAACCTCTTACCTATTTAATTTACTACTAATTTATCAAATATGTTGATAGTTCATGTTCGGTACATCATTCTCTTGTAATCAAATATGCTGATAGTTCATGTTCTGTACATAAAACCTGCAAAGTACGAAAGAAAGATACACAAGGCGAGGTAAGGCGAGGCAAGGCTACTTGACCATTGCAGGAATACGTTCATTTAGCATGTCAACAGAAGGCCTATTCTGGGATATTCTTCACCAGACTTTTATTGAGATGAGATGAAATGAAATAAACGACCCGTTCAGAATGTAAAACTTTTCTTACTGCAAACTTTGGATGTGTTACATATATAAAGTTTAACAAAAACTAATTGACAACAAATCATACATTCAAAAAATTCATTCTAATAACTATTGAAACCAGATTCTGGTTTTTGTTTTACTTGAAAACTCGATCCATTGAGATTTATGTTCCTCAAGAGCACGGCAGCCATATATGCAGACTTGGCTTAAATTGGGAAGCCGCTGTATGGTAGCAGCTGTTGATTGATACTTGAGATGCCAGCAATAATTAAGAGAAATGGTTTCAAGGCAATGAATATTAGGCAACCACTCCGGCAATGCTTCCGTTGTTGTGAACCCCTTTATCTTTAAGGACTTGAGCCTCGGAAGGTGTTGAAGTTGATTTGGTAGAGCAGACATTTTACGACCGAAGACATCAGATCCCCAGATTTCTAAATCCTCAAGACATGAAATGTCTTTGATTCGGTTCAAATAATTGAAATCATCCAGCTTCTCTGAGAATGCACCAATGCTTAACTTCCTTAGTTGGGTGAGTTTGCATAATATCTCTTCTGAGAAAAAATTTAAATCTTTACAGCAACATATCTGTAAGGAGACTAAAGATTTTTGCATCCCCAAATCTTGCGGAATGAAATACAACCAATCACACCTTACTCTAAACTCCTCGAGAGACTCCCTGGATATAAGCCAGTTTCGAAGACAAGTCAATTTTGGACATCCTACAATGGATAGACTTGTAACAGTGGGGAAAGACTTGTGTTGACCAAAGAAGAACTTGAATTCCTCACAATCTTTTATTTCTATCTTCACGAGTGTTAGATCTCTCATTGGAAAACCTGTCAAGTTAGCACATGATTGAACGGACAAATTTTCAAGGCGAGGAAAAACAAAAACCCTGTTACTATGAGATGGAGGACTGCATTCAGTTAAGTTCTCCATCCAACTTAGAGACAATGATTTCAATGCTGGAAAAAGAGTCAACTCATGTTGTTCATTGTTGTTGCCTTCATTCTTGATTCCATATAATTCGTTATTTATGCACTTCACTCTTTCCACATGACTTATCTTAAGAAGTTTAAGACAAGGAAGATATCCAAGGAATGAAAGGTGTTCGCAGCTACAATTTGAGAGAGTCAAACTTTGAAGCATGTAGATCTCGGTGATGGATGTAGGCAATGGTCTAGTTTTTGTGTTTGCAACATGAAGATGTCTGAAATGTTTCAGCTTGCTGATTGATGATGGCAAGTTTTCAATGTCAACGTCATTCAAACATAGCATTCTCAAGCGTTTCGACTTCCAAGAACTTTGAAAAGAAGCACCGTTTAGACTAATAGTAGTCAAATACTTGGCCTTATTCTTAGGAATAGCTTCTAAAGTGCACATAGGTTGATAATCTGTATACAAACAGTGAATGCTCATTTCAGATTTTTCTAGTGATTTCAATGCAAGATCATGCACAAGATTATGCATTTTGCACTTTATAACATTTCCATCATCGTCACTTTCTGCATCTTTGAAGAAGGAATTCATAAGTAAGCAATGAAAATACTCGTTGCCCATATCATACGAGTCAACCAACCTCTCAGCCATCCACATCCGAATCAAATCCTCCTGCTTAATTGAAAATCCTTTTGGGAAAACTGAACAAAATGCAAAACATTCCTTCAAAGATGGGGGCAAGTAAAAAAAGCAAAGTGCTAAAACAGGCTTAACAGTCTCCTCCTTTCCCCTTTCTAGTTCCCAAGGAGTATCTCTAATTCTCGACCATGCTCGCTCAATCCTGTTAGCGTCACTTGCTGTCTCAAAATGACCATATCTAGTTTTTAACGATGCTCCCTCACCCCTTATAAATCCCAATGTCCCACCTAAAACTTTAGCCGCCAATGGCACGCCTCTACATTTTCTGGCAATCTCCCTTCCTATGGCCTCTAAATTAGACTGTACCCTTACATTTCGAAAAGCCATTTCCTTCAAAACGAACCAGCAGTCATCATCAGACAAAAAATCAAGAGTGTGCCTATGCTGAGAAGAAGTCTCAACAGCGGATGCAACTTTTTCACTACGAGTTGTGACAAGAACAACATTTCCACTGTTTGTACAAATTTTTAACAACCAAGTTCTAAAATCGTCCCACCACCTAGACACATCTTCACAAACATCATCAAGAACAAGGATGAAACTTTTCCCAGCCAACTCATTCTCAAGGTGTTTAAAGATCTTATCTCTATCAGTTAAGTTAACTGAACCCGCCATGGTAGCATTTGAAGATCGCAACATTTGAGCCAAAACTTCAACTTCATCACATTTATCAGACACACTTACCCACATTTTAACATCAAAAAGATCCAAAGCCATGACTCGTTTACACACGAATTTAGCCAAAGCAGTCTTGCCGAGACCATCCATTCCCACAATGGGAGCAACAGTGAGAAGTCGTTGATCAGAAGATCGAGTCACCAAGTTTACAATTCTCAAGGCGTCAGCGTCCCTCCCAATGATTGGATTGTCAAGAACGACCAAGTCTCCTAATCGATCCAAGTCACTGAGAGGGACAGGGACATAACAATCCCTGCACACAGCTTCAATCTCATCCTCAATGGTACGAAACGAATGATTCAGAATTTTAACTTTGTGCACGAATTCGAGATTAAAGATGAGCTTTTGAAGAAAAGTCAACTGGGTTGTTGTTACTTTATTTGGTTGGAGAATCTCATGGACTAACTCATCAATCACATCTTCTGCCTGATAAATAACTTCCCTGAGCTTGAAGAGAACGTTCGAGTAAAATGAATGTTCCATCAACTTCTTATCTGCATCTGGTAACAGATGAAGAATTCTGTTCAGGGAATCCTGAAGCCATCTCAGCTTTTCCCGGAGATTCGAAGCAAGTAGAGTTTGATCAACACTGATGAGTGAATCTATCCTCTCCCATGTTTCCTCCACCAAAGTACTCAGGCCAAACTTAGGCATTTTTACACACGGGAAGAAGAAGACGATGGTTATTTTATTTATGGACTTCTTATCTGCATTTTTACAAGGAAAAAACTCCGACAGTATTACGAGATACTGATTTTGTCAAAATGTGCGGCCTTACATAAATAGATCTCCTAACATAAATTAAGGGATAGTTAGAAAAATCTTTATGCATTAACCTACAATCTTTAACCATTAACAACAATCATGTTGGACTATTTTAGGAAACTTCCTTAAGTCATTATTATGAGATTCAATAAGCGGAAATAGGAAACTTCCTTTTCAATTGTTGTCGGTATAACTGTATATTCGACTATCTTAAGGTCCCTAGCATTTGTCTTTTTTTACACATTAATCCTATAATAGTTTTATATTTACACATTGATACCTTAATTATTGAATTGTACATATTGAATACTTATAAATCTGCCAAATTTTAAATGTCTATGTTTATGAATACTGAAGCACTTATGGTCAATTTATTATGTTGTGGCAACTTTCTAGCCTAAAATCATCCATGTTTTCTAATTTCTAATGCCGTCGATGCTGGAATTCAAGACATTCGAAGTATGAAGATCGTAAGGCTTAGTGATAAACTCCAACAAACTGTTTTCATGCATCATTAGATTTACTCTATAGATTGGAAACAAAACGAGTCTGAACCGATTCATAAGATTTGAATAGTGAATCTTAAGATCTTAAAATGAAACTACAAATCTCTATAACATATACTATTTTTGCTAACTTTGTCTGGGGATTTAAAAAACGACTAACAAAAGGAAGTATAATTGCAGAATATATATGAAGGCAGGTAAGTAAGAACCACTCAATAGGATGCATCTTAACAATATATATATATATATATGAATAATTTTTTCATGATATCTGATTTATGTTAATGATTTTTTAATAAGTGGATGGTGAGCGAGGCAAGTTGAAAATTTCGGGAGGTATGTTCATGTAGCATGTCAACAGAAGGCTGATCTGGGAATTTCTTCACCGGGCTTTTCTCGAGATGAGATGATATTAACGACTCGTTCTGAATGTAAAATTTTGTTACTGCAATCTCTAAATACATCATATATGCTGTCTCAAGACAAATGTCCATTAAATTTGTAATACTGAAATAAATCAGAATCAAAACTATTCACAACAAATCATACATTTAACATTTCTTTCTATAAACTATTGAAAACAGATTCTGGTTTTTGTTTTACTTGAAAACTCGATCCATTGGGATTTATGTTCCTCAAGAGAACGGCAGCCAGAAACACAGACTTGGCTTAAATAGGGAAGCCGTTGTATGGTAGCAGCTGTCGATTGATACTTGAGATGCCAGCAATAACTAAGAGAAATAGTTTCAAGATATTCAAGATCAGGCAACCACTCTGGCAGTGTTTCCATCATTGTGAAACCCTTTATCTTCAAGGACTTGAGCCTCGGAAGGTGTTGAAGTTGATTTGGTAGATCAGACATTTTACGACCGAACACATCAGATCCCCAGATTTCTAACTCCTCAAGACATGTAAGCTCTTTGATTCGGTTCAAATAACGGAAATCATCCAACTCCTTTGCGAATGCACCAATGATTAACCTCCTTAGTTGAGTGAGTTTGCGTAATATCTCCTCCGAGAAAAATCCCAATCCTTTACAGCAACATATATGCAAGGAGACTAAAGATCTTTGCATACCCAAATCTGTTGGAATGAACTTCAGCCATTCACATCTTCTTACTCTGAATTCCTTGTAAGACTCGTTGGACAGAAGCCAGTTTCGAAGATAAGTCAGTTTTGGACATCCTACAATGGATAAGCTTGTAACAGCGGGGAACGACTTGTTTTCATCAAATATGACCCTTAATTCCAGACAATCTTTTAGTTCTAACTTCACAAGTGCTGACAGATCTCTCAGTGGAAAACCGATCAATTTAGCACATGACTGAATGGACAAATATTCAAGTAGAGGAAACATGACAACACTGTTAGCATGAGACGGAGGAGTCCACGCAGTTAAATTCTCCATCCAACTTAGACACAGAGATTTCAATGCTGGAAAAAGCGTCAACTCATGTCGACCGCTATTGCCTTCATATGGCTCATTACCTATGCACTTCACTCTTTCCATATGACTTATTTTGAGAAACTTAAGACAAGGAAGATGTCCAAGGAGTGGAAGTTGTTCACAGCTACAATTTGAGAGGGTCAAAATTTGGAGCATGTAGATCTCGGTGATGGATTTAGGCAATGGTTTAGAATTTGTATTTGAAACATGAAGATATCTGAAACTTTTCGACTTGCTAACTGATGATGGAAAATTTTCGATGTCAACATCATTCAAGTATAGTGTCCGCAATCTTTTTGAATTCAAAGACCTCGGAAAGGGAGCGCTGTTAAGGATGATAGTACTTGGGTGCTTTGCCCTATTCTTAGGAAAAGCCTCTGAAGTTCCTATAGATTGATAATCTGCATTTAAATAATGAACGCCCGTTTCAGATTTTTCGAGTGACAATACAAGATCATGCAAAAGATTATGCATTTTGCACTTTATAACATTGCCTTCATCAAATTCTGCATCTTGGAAGAGGGACTTCGCAAGTAAGGCATGAAAGCATGTGTTGCCTAGATCACACGGGTCAGCAAATCTCTCGGCAATCCACAACTGAATCAAATCTTCTTTTATAATTGAAAATCCTTTCGGGAATACTGAACAAACTCCAAAACATTGCTTCAAAGATGAAGGCAAGTAATCAAAACTTAGTTTCAATATAGACTTCACACTCTCCTCAATGTCTCTTGATTTCGAAGAACGACTATCTCTAATTCTCAACCATGATTCCTCATCCCTCTTAAATCTCAACATCCCACCTAAAACAATCGCAGCCAATGGCACACCTCTACATTCTTTCGTAATCTCCATTCCTATGTCCTCTAAATTTGACTGCACTTGTGCATCTACAATTCTAAAACCCGCACTTTCCTTCAAAACACACCAACACTCATCATCAGACAAGAAACCGAGTGTATGCCTATGCTGAGATGAAGTCTCAATAACGGATGCAACCTTTTCGCTGCGAGTTGTGACAAGAACAACAGTTTCAATTTGTGTGCAAATTTCTAATAACTGAGTTCTAAAATCATCCCACCACATATACGCATCTTCAAAGACATCATCAAGAACAAGAAGAAATCTCTTCCTCCCCGACAGACTTTCATCTACGTTGGTTAAGCCCCTCATGGATGCATTCAAACATTGCACAATTTGACCCAAAATGTTCTGTCCATCACATTTCCCAGAAACACAGACCCACTTTTTAACATGAAAAAGTTTCAAAGCCACGACTCGTCGAAACACCAGTTTAGCCAAAGAAGTCTTGCCAAGACCATCCACCCCCACAATGGGAGCAACAGTAAGGAGCTGTTGTTGATCAGTAGATAAAGTCAGCAAGCTTAAAATTTTGGAGGCATCAGCCTCTCTCCCCATGAGTGGAATATCTGTTACTCGATCCAAGTCACTCGACAAATGATGAAGGGTATGCCTATGCTGAGATGAAGTCTCAACGGCAGATGCAACTTCTTCACTGTGAGTTGTGACAATGACAGCATTTGAACTGCTCGAACAAATTTTTAACAACCGAGTTCTAAAATCACCCCACCACCTAGACACATCTCCACAAACATCATCAAGAACAAGAAGAAAACTTTTCCCCCTCAACTCCTTTTCGAGTTGTTCAAGAACTGCATTTTTGCTGGCTAAGCTCCCAACCGTTGCATTCAAAGATCGCAACATTTGACCCAAAATCCTTTCTTCATCGCATTTTTCAGAAACAGGGATCCACATTTTAACATGAAAAAGCTCCATCGCCATGACTCGTCGACACACCAATTTAGCCAAAGAAGTCTTGCCAAGACCATCCACTCCCACAATGGGAACCACAGTGAGAATTAACTTCTCTTGATCAGAAGATCCAGTCAACAAGCTTACAATTCTAAAGGCATCACATTCCCTCCCAAGGAGTGGATACTTGTCAAGAACCGAGTTTGTTACTCGAACCACGCCATCTGGAGGGGTTATTCTACCATCATGTTCAATTTTTTTAGGATTAGTAGTTATATCAAGTAACTGGTCATTCAAGACTCTAACTTTGCGCGCAAATTTGAGATTAAAGATGATCTTTTGAACAGAATTGAACAGGGTTACCTTAGGAGGGAGTTGGAGAATCTCAAAGGTTAACTCATCAATGGCCTCATCTGCCTTGAAAACAACTTCATTGAGATTGTTGATCAGATAAGAGACATTACGAGTTTCAATCCGTTTCTTCGGTACTTCAGTAATTAGTACCATATCAAGACAATGCATCAGCAAATTCTGAAGGCGTCCAAGCTCATCCCGGATGCCTTCAGAAATTATGGGTTCATCAGTTATAAATGAATCCAATCTGGCCAAGGTTCCCTCCACCAAAGAACTCAAGACAAATTCGTCCATTTTAGATGAAAAAGATCAAAATGGTGGGAGCAAGATTTGAGAAAAAAATAAAGCAGCAGGAAGAAGACAAGAAAGAGTAGTAGAAAAAAAATGATTCTTATACTTGCGGTCAACACATATAGTGATAGTCAACGGTTGATTAGTATAACAGTTGAATGTTGATTAGAATAACTTTTCCAAATTTTCGAAATTGATTGTTTATGATATTTTCTTTTTTTTTTGTTATCGGCACTGCACATGAATGTATACGATTAGATGTTATCCGGGAGTGCTGCAAGCGTATCCTACCCTCTTTCCAAGCAGAATGCAGCTCGAAACCACTAGGATGGATTCTGGTGGCTGGATCCTGTGCACCCTCCGCCATTGGACGGGGTTTAGGGTGATTAGCACCAGCCTGTGTAAATTACATATTAGGGTGATTGATTATTAAAACATACAGATAGAAAGATTAGATTGATTACTTTGCTATGAATATTTAGACCATCTTGAAACATATAATTTCTATTGTTAATTTTTTATATTTCCTTGCATATAATGAGTGTCACTTCTCATTTAAAAGATTTGAACCTTATGAAATGAATAAACATATCAATATAATTCTACGACCCGCGCCTTTGTCGACGCTGTGGGACACGAAAATTCATCTGTAGAAACGGAAGCACTAATGTCGGCTTGAGTAAACAAACAAATTAGCGAGAATCCAGTACCTCTAAGTAGTCCTCTGGCCACAACCTATGAATCAGGCCAAAAGGCGTAGTGAATTGACAAAGACAAATATTCATGTACTACCCGTCGGTACAAAATGAACTTCGTCCAAATATTAACTTAAGTCATTAAAAATGTTACTATTTACAAACTTCACATTTCAGATGCATGGTTTTTGGGTAGAGTTTAGACCCTAAGTATTTTTGTTTTAATGGATTTATCTTTCTTTGTTATCAACATGATTATCACATAAGCAAACCATTTTCGGTTTGCCTGTGTAGCTGCCTAACCAATATCAGTTCATATGTCACACAAGGCGGACGGGTAATAAATTCTCACAAATCTCTTGTCCGCTGGCCTACTTGACCAGCAGGACATGTCAAAATCACCACAAACATGGAAATAGTTTGCAACTCACCCGAACGAAGAAATTGTTAAGTAATTAACCACATATGTATCAATTTCCCTTATTTCTTGGATTCCGAAGCATCAGAACCAGTTTCAGCAACAATGTCAAGAAAATTATCACAAAGCATACACAAATTAGTGTACAAATAAGAAACTGTCTTAATTTTACAGTACAATAATCACCAACACATGAGCTAATAAAGCTAAAACTAGCATTCGCTAGAGCTGCACCGGAAAATATTGTACTGGTTTTGTATTAAGCTGCTATAATTAAGTAAGATAACACACGAGTCTGAAGCTCAACAGTGGCAAGCCCGTGCACCACCGGAGTCTAGGTTAGGAGAGTTTCCAACACAGAAGCTCTAGAATAAAATACCAGTAAGAGTTTTATACTCAAGTTCAACAGCTCTTAAATAATGTGCGTGATGATAATTGATCGAGCCATCATTATGACAATTTTAATTATTATTTATTAGGAATTTAAACATATTTAACACTGAAATAAATCACAAGGAAATGGATGCAGCTTAAAGAACAATATTTGAAGCTTACATATATAAAGCTTAACAACAACCATTCAAAAAAAATCATATATACAACACATTCAATCCAACAATTATTGAAAAAGGATTCTAATTTTTGTTGTACCTGAAAATTCCATCCATTGGGATTTATGTTCCTCAAGAGCGCAACAGCGATAAATGTAGACAAGACTTAAATTGGAGAGCTGTTGTATGATTGCAGCTGTTGATTGGTGCTCGAGATGCCAACAATAATTAAGAGTAATGGTTTGAAGAGAACAAAGATGAACCAACCACTCAGGCAACGCTGCCATTGTGGTGAACCCCTTTATCTTCAAGGACTTGAGGCCATAAAGGTGTTGAAGTTGATTTGGTAGAATAGACATTTTACGACCGAAAACATCAGATCCCCATATTTCTAACTCCGTAAGACGTCCAAGGTCTTTGATTCCATTCAAATAACGGAAATCATCCAAGTTCTCTGAGAATGCACCAATGCTTAATCTCCTCAACTTAGTGAGTCTGCCCAATATCTCCTCCGAGAAAAGTCTCAATCCTTTACAACAATATATCTGTAAGGAGGTTAAAGAGCCTTGCATCCCCAAATCTTCTGGAAAGAACTTCAGCCATTCACATCTTCTTACTCTGAATTCCTTGCAAGACTCGTTGGATAGAAGCCAATTTCGAAAGTGAGTCAATTTTGGACATCCTACAATGGATAGACTAGTAACAGAGGGGAAGGACTTGTGTTCATCAAATATGAACCTCAATTCCTCACAATCTTTTATTTCTACCTTCTTAAGTGCTGACAGTTCTCTCATCAGAAAACCTGTCAATTTGGGACAGCATTGAATGGACAAATATTCAAGAAGAGGAAATATAACAACCTTGTTACCAGGAGAGGCAGGGCTCCATCCAATTAAATTCCCCATCCAACTTAGAGATAGTGATTTCAATGCTGGAAAAAGCCTCAAATCTTGTTGGGTGCCATTGCCTTCATATGAATCTTTAGCTATGTACTTCACTCTTTCCATACGACTTATCTTAAGAAATTTAAGATAAGGAAGATGTCCAAAGAGTGGAAGTTGTTCACAGCTACAATTTGAGAGAGTCAAAATTTGAAGCATGTAGATATTGCTAATGGATTTAGGCAATGGTCTAGTTTTTGTATTTGAAATATGAAGATATCTTAAATATTTCAACTTGCTGATTGGTGATGGCAAGTTTTCCATGTCAACATCATTCAAATATAGCGTCCACAAGCGTTTTGGACTCCAAGACCTCTGGAAGGGAGCACCGTTAAGGATGATAGTAGTCAAGTACTTGGCCTTACTCTTAGGAAGAGCCTCTGAAGTTCTTATAGATTGATAATCTACATATAAATAGTGAATGCGCACTTCAGATTTTTCTAGTGACAATGCAAGATCATGTAAAAGATTATGCATTTTGCACTTTGTAACATTGCCATCATCATCACATTCTACATCTTGGAAGAAGGAATTCTCAAGTAAGGCATGAAAAAATCTGTTGCCCATATCACGTGAGACAACAAATTGCTCAGCCATCCATAGCTGAATCAAATCTTCCTTTATGATTAAAAATCCTTTTGGGAAAACTGAACAAATTGCAAGGCATTTCTTCAAAGATACAGACAAGTTATCAAAACTTAGTTTTAATATAGATTCAACATTCTCCTCATTCTCCCAAACATGACTATCTGTAATCAGCAATGATATTCCCTCATTCCTGTAAAGTCCCAATGTCCCACCTAAAACGTTTGCAGCCAATGGCACTCCTCTAGAAATTTGTGCAATCTCCCTCCCCATGTCCTCTAAATCAGACTGAACTCGTTCTGATACATTTCTAAAAGCCCTTTCCTTGAAAATGAACCAGCAATCATCATCAGACAATAAATCAAGTGTATGCCTATGCTGAGACGAAGTCTCAACAACGGATGCAACTTCTTCACTTCGAGTAGTAACAAGGACAACATTCCCATTGTTTGTACAAATTTTTAACAACCGAGTTCTAAAACCACCCCACCACCTACACACATCTTCACAAACATCATCAAGAACAAGAATGAAACTTTTCCCAGCCAACTCTTTCTCAAGCTGTTCAAAGATGGCATCTTTATCGGTTAAACTAATCAAACCCGCCATGGTTACATTCAAAGATCGCAACATTAGACCCAAAACTTCAACTTCATCACATTTATCAGAAACACAGACTGACATTTGAACATCAAAAAGGTCCAAAGCCATGACTTGTCGAGACACGAGTTTAGCCAAAGCAGTCTTGCCGAGACCATCCATTCCGACAATGGGAACTACAATGAGAAGTTGTTGTTGGTCAGAAGTCAGCAAGTTTACAACTTTGGAGACATCAACCTCCCTCCCAATGACTGGAATGTGAGTTACACAGTTGGTTATCTTGTAGGAGTGAATATGAGAGAGTATCGAATCACGAGATAGGATTTCATCAATAAGACGAAGCGGGGCTTTCAGATTTTGAGCTCTGTAGGCTAATTTGGCATAAAAGATAGCATTTTGAAGAAAATGAAAGGGTCTAAAGAAAGGATTGAAGTGGGTTTTTGGTGTTACCTTAAGACGAAGAATCTCAAAAGTTAAGTCATCAATGACCCCCTGTGCATCATAAACAACTTCGTTGAGCTTATTATCCATTGAAAGGATGCATTTCTTGTGTGTGTGAGCATGAAGAATGATGGTGAGTGACTCCTGAAGGTCTTCCTTGAGCTTATCAAGTGAAGATTGATTATGTTTCTGTGCAGCTTGTAACACAGCCTGCATATCGACCGACGATGAAACTTCCCCTTTCAGAGATTCCACCAACTCAGAAGAAGACAATTCACTCTCACCCATTTGAACACCAAGATGATCAAGATACGGGTTGGTCTGAGGAAGAAGATGAAAACTATCTCATTATCTGATAATAATAAATAGATTATCACACCATCTGAGAAACAGAACTGGTACCGGGATGGGCCACGTTTGGGCCGGCCTTATCAGGTTTTCTACGAACTTCTTAGCCCAACCCATTACTTTTATTTTTAATACAAGTGAGACGGACCGGGCCGGGCTGTACATGCTATTGCTACACAATTTAAGCCCGTCAAAGAGAAATAGACCAGTCATGTTAGAGTTAAAGTGATTATTATTTTTAGTTAATTTATATAAGTGTCATGTGGTTTCACATTTCATGTGAACTCATGAAACTAATATAGGAAATAAGGACTATAAGGGAATATTCGAGACATATGGACTTAGGGTGTGAATCAATAGAAGTTTATTTAAATAGACAAGTCGGAGAGAGTGAGAGCATGTTCAGACGTTCATTGTGGAAATCGGTCTTGTCACTTGGGAGGAGGGTTTCTCTTCATGGGCTAGTACAAGAGCTTTTTTGTAATAAAAAAATGATGAAAACCATAAAATCGAGCACAAGCTGAGTGGGTAGATCTACCCTTAGCTAAACTTTTTATAACAAAAAAATAAAATCTAGCAAAAATATAACAATAATCAAATATAGAATAACTATCTCTTATATCCTTCTATTCCCATATGTGTCGAATATTTCCTTATTGCCTTTATTTTTCATAGTAGCCTTATGGGTTTTCTATCAATATGCCAAATAAGGTGAACAAATGATAGATTATCGCAAATATCTTTGTTCACCACAATCATTTCTTGGATGCAAAATAGCTTCATAATTAGTTTGAGCAAAATTGTTAAAGAGAATTATCACTAACATGTACGTTGCATGGACGCACAAAAAAATGGACAAGAATAAGAATATATGAAACCTTTTCTCTAAGATATAACCTTTATAAAATAGCCTACAAATAAGGATATAAACTGTTACAAAAAAAAATAAGAATATAAACGAAATTGACACGGACATGAATATGCTGGCTACATGACAGAGCGCCCGTGCAACAAAGACTTGACACACACAAGCTAGAGTTCATAATTAATGTGGTAAGAGAATAATCACTAAGCATACACAAACAAAATTTCAACCTTTGTTTGACATAGAAAAATAACAATTACAGAATATTTTTGAAGAAAACAAAGTAAAAACCACTCAACTATTCTGCATTTACTACTGTGAAAAAACAGATACTGATTTAAAGCTTCACCTCTAAAATAAATCACAAATCATACATTTACATACATACAACAAATTCATTCTAATAACTATTGAAAATGGATTCTGATTTTTGTTCTTCCTGAAAACTCCATCCATTTAGATTTATGTTCCTCAAGAGCATGACAGCCGTAAATGTAGACGTGGCTTAAATTCGAGAGCTTTCTCATGATTGTAGCTGTTGATAGATACTCGAGATGCCAGCAATAGTTAAGAGAAATGGTTTTAAGACATCGAAGATTACACAACCACTCTGGAAATGCTTCCATTGTTGTGAACCCCTTTATCATCAATGACTTGAGGCTAGCAAGGTGTTGAAGCTGATTTGGTAGAACACACATTTTACGACCGAAAACATCAGATCCCCAAATTTCTAACTCCTCAAGACATGAAATGTCTTTGATTCGGTTCAAATAACGGAAATCATCCAACATCTCCGAGAATGCACCAATCCTTAGTTTCCTCAGCTGAGTGAGTTTGCATAATATCTCCTCCGGGAAAAATCCCAATCCTTTACAACAATATATCTCTAAGGAGACCAAAGAGTTTTGCATCCCCAAATCTTCAGGAATGAACTTCAGCCATTCACATCTTCTTACTCTGAATTCCTTGCAAGACTCGTTGGATAGAAGCCAGTTTCGAAGATAAGTCAGTTTTGGACATCCTACAATAGATACACTTCTAATATCGGGGAAGGACGTGTGTTCATCAAATAGGAATCTCAATTCCTCACAATCTTTCAATTCCACCTTCTTAAGTGCCGACAAATGTCTCATTGGAAAACCTGCCAGTTTAGCACAACATCGAATAGACAGATTTTGAAGTTCAGGAAATACAACAACCAGGTTACCGCGAGATGGAGGACTCCAAGCAATAAAATTCTCCATCCAGTTTAGAGACAATGATTTCAATGCTGGAAAAAGCCTCAACTTACGGGGACTACTATTGACTTCATACGACTCGTTACCTATGAACTTCACTTTTTTCATATGACTTATCCTAAGAAATGTAAGAAAAGGAAGATCTCCAAGAAGTGGAAGTTGTTCACAGTTACAATTCGATAAAGTCAAAATTTGAAGCATGTACATATGGGGGACGGATTCACGCAATGGACTAACATTTGTATTTGACACATGAATATATTTGAAATGTTTCAACCTACTAATTGGTGATGGCAAATTTTTCATGTCAACATTATTCAAGAATAGCGTCCGCAAACTTTTCCATTTGTAGGAACTTCGGAAGGGAACATTGTTAAGGATGATAGTATGCAAATACTCAGCCTTATTGTTAAGAAGAGCCTCTGAAGTTCTTATAGATTGATAATCTACATATAAATAATCTCCGCTGATTTTGAATATGTCTAGGTGCAGTGCAAGATAAGGCGCGATATTTAGCATTTTGCAGTTTATAACATTTCCATCATCATCACTTTCCAGAGGTTGGAAGAAGGAATTCACAAGTAAGGCATGAAAATATTCATTGCCTATATCATACGAGGCAACCAATCTCTCAACAATCCATAGCTGAATCAAATCTTCCTTCACAATTAAAAATCCTTTTGGGAAAACCGAACATATTGCGAAACATGGCTTCAAACACGAGGGCAAGTGATCAAAACAAAGTTGTAATATCCATTTAACATTCTCCTCATTGTTCCTTGCTTTCTGTTTCAAAACATCAGAATCTCTAATTTTCAGCCATGCTTCCTCATCCCGGTTAAATCCCAGTGTGCCGCCTAAGACTTTTGCAGCCAACGGGACTCCTCTACATTTTCTTGCAATCTCCCTTCCTATGACCTTTAGATTAGACTCGACTTTTACATTTCTAAAAGCCCTTTCTTTCAAAATGAACCAACAATCATCACCGGACAAATGATGAAGGGTATGCCTATGGTGAGATGAAGTCTCAAGAATGGATGTAACTTTTTTACTTCGACTTGTGACAAGAACAACATTTCCATTGTTTCTACAAACTTTTAACAACCAAGTTCTGAAATCACCCCAGAACCGAGACATATCTTCACAAACATCATCGAGAAATAGAAGAAACTTTTTTGTGACCAATTCTTTTTCAAGATGTCGAAGAATTTCGTCTTTATTGGTTAAGCTTAAGCTACCCATAGTTGCATTCAAAGATCGCAACATTTGATTCAAAACTTTTAGCTCATCACAGTTTTCAGAAACACAGACCCACATTTTAACATCAAAAAGGTTCATTGCCATGACTCGTCGACATACTAATTTAGCCAAAGCAGTCTTGCCAAGACCACACATTCCTACAATTGGAACAACAGTGAGAACTCGTTGATCAGAAGATCGAGTCAGCAAGTTTACAACTTTGGAGGCATCATCCTCCCTTCCAATGATTGGATCATTAGAAAGGACCGTGTCAGAGATAAATTTGACGTCAAAACTAACACTGCGTACGAGCTCAAACAAAAAATAACTTTTCTGAAGTGTCTGATTCAGAATTTTAACTTTGCGGACAAATTTGAGATTAAATATGAGCTTTTTCAGAAA
Source organism: Euphorbia peplus (assembly GCA_028411795.1). Taxonomy (NCBI): domain Eukaryota; kingdom Viridiplantae; phylum Streptophyta; class Magnoliopsida; order Malpighiales; family Euphorbiaceae; genus Euphorbia; species Euphorbia peplus. Next base: position 29,228,827 of record CP110837.1, read on the forward strand.
ATTGACCTGAGTTACCTTAGGACGGAGAATCTCATAGGCTAACTCGTCAATGACCTCTTCCGCCTTATGAGGAACTTCCCTTAGCAAATACCAGACGAAAAGATAATCATGGAGATCACCAGCATGAGCATTAGCAGTATGACGTTTCTCCTCGCTATGTTGTACCTCAGGACGGGTTTTGGCAAGCAGCTCCAGAAGCTGTCTGAGCTCAACCCGGAGATCCCAAGAAAGTATGGTGTCATGAGTGATAAGTGAATCCACCTTGGCTACTGTTTCATCCACCAGAATACGTAAGAGACTATTCGACATTATATTGGACGGAAAGATCGAAAAGAGGAAGAAAATGTTTATGAGCATAAAAATTAAAGGTTGAATCTTGTTATAATTGAATAATTGCAGAATTTATTAGACCATAATGCAGAATTTAATACTGCAATTTTCTGTTCTGTCAGAGCACATGGAACATGTATGTGCACAAGTCAAAAATCATATAATATTGCAACTTGGCATCTTCATTTACTTAATATGATAGACAAATTTGATTTTACCTATTTCTCAAAGGATAATAACCCGATAACCATTTTACCCTCATCGTTCCGTTAATTTTTTAGCGGATTTTTGTTGTTGATTTGGACTTTAATGATGCATAATGTAGAATTCATGGATTTTTATGTTAAGAAATGAGGTTTAAGGGCCATAACCATGTTAATAGTATTATAGTTTGAGAGCCATAAATGTAATTTCCCTTAAACCAAATGTTTGTTCTACTGAAAAGCTTCCGCTTCAGATTCTCGTATGAAACGTTTAAGTTTCATTGAATTCTCTGAGTAACAAACAACTCATAAGTTTCGAACCAATATCAGTCCATATGTCACACAAGGGGGATTGATAGTAAATTCTCGCAAATCTCTTGCCCACCTTCTTGACCAGAGGCAAGCCAAAATCACCACAAACACTAAAACAATTTGAAAGCCTATCCTAAAAGAAGAAATTCTTTAGTAATCAACATCCATTGCTATAAAACTCAAATGGGAATGGAGATGAAACGCAGAAACGCTACTAAGAGAGGTTTCTGTGCAACATCAGGCATTTGTTGCTACTGTAAAAAAAAAAAAAAAAGGGGATATATATGAAGTAAAGTAAAAACCATTCAGTTAGTCTGCATTTACTACTGTGAAAAAACAGATACAGATTTAAAACTTCACCACTGAAATAAATCACAAGGAAAAAAGGATGCATTTTAACAATAACATCCAACGTATATCTATTTGTCTTACATATCTTAACAACAACTATTTGAAACAAATAATAGATGCAACAGATTCATTCTGATAACTACCGGAAAAAGATTCTGATTTTCGTTGTGCCTGAAAACTCCATCCGTTGGTATTTATGTTCCTCGAGAGCATGGCAGCCATAAATGTAGACATGCCTTAAATTGGGAAGCCGTTGTATGATTGCAGTTGTTGATTGATACTCAAGCTGCCAACAATAGTAAAGAGAAATGGTTTTAAGACATTGATGATTAGGCAACCACTCTGGCAAAGCTTCCATTGCGGTGAACCCCTTTATCTTCAATGATTGGAGTCTAGCAAGGTGTTGAAGTTGATTGGGTAGAGCAGACATTTTACGACCGAAAACATCAGATCCCCAGATTTCTAACTCCTTAAGATATCTAAGGCCTTTGATTTGATTCAAATAACAGAAATCATCCAACTTCTCTGAGAACGCACCGATGCTTAATTTCTTCAACAGGGTGAGTTTGCATAATATCTCCTCCGGGAAAAATCTCAATCCTTTACAGCAGTATATCTGTAAGGAGATTAAAGATCTTTGCATACCCAAATCTGTAGGAATGAACTTCAGCCATTCACATCTTCTTACTCTGAATTCCTTGTAAGACTCGTTGCATAGAAGCCAGTTTCGAAGATAAGTCAGTTTTGGACATCCTACAATGGATAAGCTTGTAACAGCAGGGAACGACTTGTTTTCATCAAATAGGACCCTTAATTCCAGACAATCTTTTAGTTCTAACTTCACAAGTGCTGACAGATCTCTCAGTGGAAAACCGATCAATTTAGCACATGACTGAATGGACAAATATTCAAGTAGAGGAAACATGACAACACTGTTAGCATGAGACGGAGGAGTCCATGCAGTTAAATTCTCCATCCAACTTAGACACAAAGATTTCAATGCTGGAAAAAGCGTCAACTCATGTCGACCGCTATTGCCTTCATATGACTCGTTGCCTATGAGCTTCACTTTTTTCATGTGACTTATCCTGAGAAATTTAAGAAAAGGAAGATCCCCAAGGAGTGGAAGTTGTTCACAGCTACAATTTGAGAGAGTCAAAATTTGAAGCATGTAGATCTCGGTGATGGATTTAGGCAATGGTCTAGTTTTTGTATTTGAAACATGAAGATGTCTAAAATGTCTCAACTTGCTAATTGATGATGGAAAATTTTCCGCATCAACATCATTCAAGTATAACGTCCGCAAGCCTTTTGGATTCCAAGACCTCTGGAAGGGTGCACCATTAAGGATGATAGTACGCAAGTACTCGACCTTATTCTCAGGAAGAGCCTCTGAAGATGTTATAGATTGATAATCTACATATAAATAGTTATTTCTGATTTCAAGTATTTCCGGGGAAAGTGCAAGATAAGGCACAATATGTAGCATTTTGAACTTTATAACATTTCCAACATCATCACTTTCCACATCTTGGAACAAAGAATGTTCAAGTAACTTATGAAAATACCCATTGGCTATATCATATGATTCAGCCAATTTCTCAGCCATCCACAACAGAATCAAATCCTCCTTCATGATTGAAAATCCTTCTGGAAAAACCGAACAAAGTGCTAAACATTTATTCAAAGATGAGGGCAAGTAATCAAAACTATGTTTTAAAATAGATTCAACAATCTCCTCATGGTTCATTGCTTTGAAAAGGCGGCAACTATCTCTAATTCTCAACCATCTGTTTTTTTCCATGTGAAATCCCAATGTCCCACCTAAAATTTTTGCATCTAATGGAACTCCTTTACAGCTTCTTGCAATCTGCTCTCCTATGGACTCAAAATTAGTCTGACATATAAGATCCGCTGGCATATTTCCGAAAGCCCTTTCCTTCAAAATGAAGGAGCAGTCATCATCAGACAAGAAACCAAGTGTATGCCTATGCTGAGATGAAACCTCAACAAGGGATGCAACTTGTTCACTACGAGTTGTGACGAGAAGAACAATTTCATTGTGTTTAAAAAAATTTAACAACTGAGTTCTAAAATCATCCCACCAGCTAGACACATTTTCACAAACATCATCAAGAACAAGAAGAAATCTTTCCCTAGCCAACTCTGTTTCAAGTTGTTGGAGAATTTCATTTTTGTTGGTTAATCCCCGGAATGACACATTCGAAAAAGTTTGCAAAATTTGATCAAAAATTTGTTGGTCGTCAGAATTTTCAGAAACACTGACCCAGATTTTCATATAAAAAAGGTTCGTCGCCATGACTTTTCGACACACCAACTTAGCCAAAGCAGTCTTGCCAAGACCAGCCATTCCCACAATGGGAACAACAGTGAGAAGCTGTTGATTGGGCCAGGGAGTCAGCAAGTTTACTATTTGGGAGGCATCATGCTCCCTTCCAACAACTAGACAACTGTCAAGGACTGAGTCGGTTACTCGATCCCAGCCATTGAAAGGGTAAACATTTACTTTAGCTTGAAATAGATCATCAATGGTTTTTCTCTCTTTAAGAAGCAACTGATTCAGAATTTTAACTTGGTAGGCTAAATGAGCATTAAATGTGAGCTTTTGAAGAACATTCAAGTGAGTTACCTTTGGACGGAGAATCTCATGGGCTAACTCGTCAAGGACTGCGTCCGCCTTATAAACGATGTCCTTGACCTCGTTGAACCATAACGAGACATAAACGTTTTCATAATAAATTTCCCAGTCCCACATATGATCAGCTTCGCAAAATCCGGTCAGCAACTGCAGAAGCCGTCTCAGATAACCACGGAGATACGCAGAAAGAACGGTTTCATCAGTGATAAATGAATCCAACCTGGCAAGTGTTTCCTCCACCAAAATTCTCAAGGGACCCTTAATATCTTCTTTTTTGTTGTTGTCACAATTAGACATTTTATCTTTAAGATCAAAAGAAGGAAGCAAAAGCTTTAAGGAGATAGATCATATCATATATATAGTAATTGTAGTGGTCAAAGTTGGTTGGTTGGTTGGAATTCTCGTGCAATTTATAATCTATAACTAATATCATAAACTATCAATCCATCTAACCCGTTTTAACTTTATCCAAATATTTTATTTTATTTTGCATTTTCCCATTTAAAATTTAAGAAACTCTGAAGTTGTTTATGTACATAATTGTGATGTCTTTATTTTATTCTTTCTAATTTCGTCATCGTATATTTATTAGTCTGCATTTATTACCACTAAAGACCAGAACATATGTTAATAGCTAATAAAGCTAAAACTAGCAGTTTGCTAGAGCTGCACCAGAAAAAGGTTGTACTGGTTTGTTAGGATCTAATGCAATTACGATAATGAAAACAAACAGAAAACACACACGAGTTGTTTACCCAGTTCGCCACTCAATATGAATGACTACGTCTGGAGGCACTACCAAGCCAGGATTTGTACTATAATGAATGGAATCTCATTTACATGGAATAGAGCTATATTTATAGTAATTGAAATCCTAAACAACTAGGTTTCCTAAACCACCAAGGAATCCCTAACCACCTGGGAATTAGTCTCCAATCCCAACAATCTCCCACTTGGAGACTAAATCCGTCTTCATCTGCTGGTAGTGCCGGGCCTCTAACTCAGTTACGAAGGCCAGCTGAAGCTATGCAAAACTTCAGCTTCTCAAAGGTTACAACCTTTGTCAACATGTCTGCAGGATTCTTTACTAGGGCCTTCCACTTTCTAAAGACATCGAATGCTTCTGATTTCTTCTTTAGAAAATAGACCCATAGTTTCCTAGTGCAGTCATTAATGAGGGTCATATAGTAACAAGCTCCTCCTAGAGATTTCACTGGTGCTGGACCCCATAAATCGCTGTGAACTAACTCCAATTTTTCCTTCTTCAAAGTTCTTCCACCTTTATTGAAACTGACCCTTTTCTGCTTCCCGAAGATACAATCCTCACATAGCCCTAGATCAGCAGACTTCAATCCTGGTAATAAACCCTTTGAAAACAACACTTTAATCCCCTTTTCACTCATGTGACCAAGACGACAGTGCCACAAATCAGTATTCACAACCTCACCCACAACATCAATGCTATTACAAACATTATCTGTGACATATAAAGATCCCACCTTCTCACCACGAGCTACCACCATAGATCCCTTGGAAATCTTCCAATTTCCACCTACAAACACCACACAATATCCCTCATCATCTAATTGCCCAACTGACAATAGATTTCTCTTCAGGCCAGGTACATGCCTAACACCAGACAGCTTAATTACAGAACCATTCTTGTTGTTGTTACTTTAAGAGATTGGATCAGGGCTACATCATCTTATTGTTGGTTTTGATCGACACATCTCCCTTACCCACAATTTCCAAAGGTTCATCATCAGCGAGATAAACCTTTCCAAATTTGCCTGGGGTATAGTTCTCCATCAAATCTGCGCTGCTACAAGAGTGAAATGAAGCTCCTGAATCTAGAACCCAAGACTCTACAGGACTTCTTACGCTTAAAATCAACGCCTCTGCATACTCTTCGCTGGCTGAATTCACGGACTTGTCCTTCTTAGGTGCTTTACACTGATTCATGTAATGACCGGTTTCATTACAGTTCCAGCACTTAACATGACTCCTGTCCTTGTTAGGGTTTCCTCCTCTACCCTTTGATTTAGACCTACCACGATTCTGTTTTGACCTCGAATCTGACCTACCCCGATTTTCAGTACTCAAGGCTGAACCTGATGTTGAACCCGACTCATTCCTGCGAATCTCCTCGCTGATTATCAAATTCCTAACATCGTCAAACCTAAGTTTCTCTTTCCCTGCTGAGGCACTAAGAGCAGTAACAGTACCACTCCAACTCTCCGGTAAAGAAGATAACAAAATTAGGGCTAATACCTCATCTTCGAAATCAATTCCCACAGAACTCAATTGTGAAATTGTCATATTAAACTCATTCAGATGTACAGCAACTGATGAATTCTCCGTCATCTGAAAGTTGAACAGCCGTCTCATCAGATGGACCTTGTTCGCCGCCGAGGGCTTCTCATATAACGAACTCAAAATCTCCAGTATCTCAATCGTGGTCTTTGCCTTCACTGTGTGATGCGCAACGTTTCTGGACAGCGATAGTCGGATCACACTCATTGCTTTTCTGTCCAACAGCTTCCAATCTTCATCAGACATCTCCTTTGGTTGCTCATCTAGAGGTTCATGCAATTCTTTACCATACAGGTAATCCTCGATCTGCATCCTCCAGAAACCGAAATCTGTGCCATCGAACTTCTCCACCGGTGATTTTCCGTCTCCCATCGTAAATTTAGCTAACCCAAAGCTCTGATACCAATTGTTAGGATCTAATGCAATTAGATCCTAACAATAAACAGAAAACACACACGAGTTGTTTACCCAGTTCGCCACTCAATATGAATGACTACGTCTGGAGGCACTACCAAGCCAGGATTTGTACTATAATGAATGGAATCCCATTTACATGGAATAGAGCTATATTTATACTAATTGAAATCTTAAACAACTAGGTTTCCTAAACCACCAAGGAATCCCTAACCACCTGGGAATTAGTCTCCAATCCCAACATGGTTTAGCTAAAAGCAATGAAGTATGCTTAAGTAGGCCGCCTTGATCTCTCATACATTTTAATACGCTTGATATCGAAATCATTGGATGGAGAATAAGTGGAACAGGGGCGGGTTGACAAAACATGCAAAGTGTCAAAATGATGTTGTGAAAATAATCAAATATGACTTGGTGTCCGAAATAGCAAGAAAGATACTCAAAGAGAGGTCAGGCAAGTTGACAATTCGGAACGTATGTTCATATAGCATGTTGTTAATATTAACTATTAATTCATTAGTATTAAATTGAATAAAAACCAATTTAACTGGAGCAAATTTCTGCAGATTAGATTAGAGGAGGCTTTTTGAATGTAAATTTTTGTTCTGCAATCTTTGCATACTCAAAAATGTTCATTTCCGATGAGATAAATATTAATTACTAGGGAATTAAAGCATTAACACGGGACTATTGATAAATCAGAAGGAAATATGAATGCTTCTTTACAACTCAACTTATATCTTTTGTATGTCTTACATATATGAATCTTACAACAACTATCGAAACAAATCACGTATACCACAGATTCATTCTAATAACTATTGGAAAAGGATTCTGATATTTGTTGTACCTGAAAACTCCATCCATTGGGATTTATGTTCCTCAAGAGCATGACAGCTGTAAATGTAGACATGACTTAAATTTAAGAGCCGTTGTATGATTGCAGTTGTTGATCGATACTCAAGCTGCCAACAATAATTTAGAGAAATTGTTTCAAGAGACTGAAGATTAGGCAACCACTCTGGCAATGCTTCCATTGTTGTGAACCCCTTTATCTTCAATGACTTGAGTCTTTCAAGGTGTTGAAGCTGGTTTGGTAGAGCAGACATTTTACGACCGAAAACATCAGATCCCCAAATTTCCAACTCTTCAAGAAATATAAGGTCTCCAATGCGATTCAAATAACAAAAATCATCTAACTTCTGTGAAAATGCACCAACACTTAATTTCCTCAATCGAGTGAGTTTGAATAATGTCTCATCCGAGAAAAATCTCAATTCTTTACAGCAATAAATCTGTAAGGAGACTAAAGATCTTTGCAACCCCAGATCTTGTGGAATGCACTCCAGCCATTCACATCTTCTTACTCTGAATTCCTCACAAAACTTGTTGAACGGAAGCCATTTATGAAGATCAGTCAATTTTGGACATCCTACAAAGGATAGACGAGTTACAGAGCGGAAAGACTTGTGCACATCAAATATGAACCTCAATTCCTCACAATCTTTGATTCCTACCTTCACAAGGTCTGACAGATCTATCATCGGAAAACATGTCAATTTAGCGCAATATTGAATGGACAGATCTTGAAGAACAGGAAATATAACAACCTTGTTACATTGAGATGGAGCACTCCATTCAGTTAAACTCTCCATCCAAGTTAGAGACAATGATTTCAACGCTGGAAAAAGCCTAAACTCATATTGTCTCCTACTGTCTCCACATGACTCGTTACAGATGTACTTCACTCTTCTCATATGACTTATCTTAAGAACTTTAAGAACGGGAAGTTCTCCAAGGGGTGGAAGTTGTTCACAGCTATAATTTGAGAGAGTCAAAATCTGAAGCGTGAAGATCTCAGTGATGGATTCAGGCAAGGGTCTAATTTTTGTATTTGAAACATGAAGATATCTGAAATGTTTCAACTTGCTAATTGATGATGGAATTTTTTTCATATCAACATCATTCAAATATAGTGTGCGCAAGCTTTTTGGATTCCAAGATCTCTGGAAGGGAGCACCGTTATGGATGATAGTATTCAAGTACTCCACCTTATTCTTAGGAAGAGCTTGTGAAGCTCTTATAGATTGATAATCTACATATAAATAGCGATCGAGATTGCGGATTTCAAATGGGTACAGTGCAAAATCAAGCACATTATTCAGCATTTTGCACTTCATAACAACCCCATCATCATCGCTTTCCGCATCTTGGAAGAAGGAATTTGCAAGCAAGGCATGAAAATATTCGTTGCCCATATCAAATGAGTCAACTAATCTCTCAGCCATCCAGATCCGCATCAAATCTACCTTTACAATTGAAAATCCTTTTGGGTAAACTGAACAAATTGCAAAACATTGCTTCAAAGATGAAGGCAAGTAAGAGAAACAAAGTTGTAATATGCGTTCAACATTCTCCTCATTGTTCCTTGCTTCAAAAACATGACTATCTCTAATTTCCAACCATCGTTTATCATACAAGTTAAAACTCAACGTTCCACCTAAAACTTTTGCAGCTAATGGCAGTCCTCTACATTTTTTGGCAAGGTCTCTTCCTAGGGGTTCTAAATTTGACAGGACTAATGGATGAGCTGGTAAATTTCTAAAAGCATTATGCTTGAAAATGAACCAGCAATCATCATTAGACAAGAAATCAAGAGTATGCCTATGCTGCGATGAAGTCTCAACAACAGTTGCAACTTGTTCACTACAAGTTGTGACAAGAACAACTATTTCATGGAGTTTGCAAATTTGTAACAATCGAGTTTTAAAACCACCCCACCAGGTAGACACATCTGCCCAAACATCATCAAGAACGAGAAGAAATCTTCCCTTTGCAAACTCTTTTTCAATGTCATCTTTGATGGTTAAGCCCCCCATTGAGACATTCAAAGATTGCAACATTTGATTTATAATATCTTGTTCATCAAATTCTTCAGAAATACATACCCACAATTTAACATCAAAAAGGTCCAAAGCCATGACTTGTTGACACACCAGCTTTGCCAAAGCAGTCTTGCCAAGACCAGCCATGCCCACAATGGGGACAACAGTGAGAAGTTGTTGACCAGAAGAGCCAGTCAGCAATTTCACAATGCTGGAGGCATCAGCCTCCCTCTCAATGATTGGATTATCAAGGAGTGAGTATATGACTCCCCCTATGCCTTTGCCAACTTGAGGAATTTTTCTATCGTCATATCTGACTTCATTCCTCGTTCTATCAAGATAAGTTTGGAGAAGTGAATTATTCAGATTGTTAAGCTTTTGACGAAAATTGGAGTTGGTTACCTTCCGAAGGAGGAGACTCTCATAGACTATCTCATCAATGAGATCTTCTGCCTCATACAGAATTTTCTTGATGTTGAAGAACCAAGATGAGGATGTATAAATTCTCACCTCAGCATTTAACACATCACGAACTTCAGTCAGCAAATGCAGAAGACAACTCAGCTTATCCCGGAGATACGAAGCAGTTATAAGTGAATCCACCCTGGCCATGGTTTCATGCACTGAAATACGCAAGCCACTGATTTCCATTTTAGAGTAGAGAGAGATGAAAATAATTGGAGTGGAAGCTTGATTTAAAAAGAAGCAGCAGCAACCAAAATACTATATATCATAATTTTGATGATAATAATATAGGGATCGTCAATGTTTGTTGGTTGGTTGGAATAGTCGAAGTTGAACAATTTATCATATCATAAACTATCAATACACCTAAACCGTTTTTAACTTTATCTCAATATTTTATGTTTTTCCATTTAGAATTTAAGAAATTGTTTATTTATGATAACTTTTGTAAGAATTTGTTGTTGTTGTTGTATCCTTGTATATGTATACACAAATTTTGACATTTGTTCTTCAACCATACACTATCTCTGCTTGTGACCTCCAGACTAGAAGATTGGCCTTGTCTTTCTGAATAACACCATCGAAATCCCCATCGATGCTCTCATCGTCACTTGCTAGATATTCGCACATTGCTTTTGCAATCTTCAGTCCCTTCTAAATTTTGGGTGGAGGCTTTGTCTACCGCAGTCTATCTAATCAATTGTCTTCCTTCTTTGATTCTCCTCATTATCGCTTATTTGGTATGCATCCCGATTATGGGCTATGGCTTACAGCTCAATCAGTTCGGTGTGAGCTGCTTAGAGCCTTCAAAATGTTGGAGCCGCCCTTGTGTAGATGTATATGACTCGATCGAAGGGTGTCTTGAGAGATATGTTGAGTAGTCGGGCACCTTCTATGCGTCAGGCTGGTCTTCTAATTACATTCTGATGATCAAGACAGTATCATTATAAGGAGAGAAAGTCTAAAGTGAATAAGTATAAAGAGCGAAAGCGTAGAGTAGAATGTACCTATACCATCATTTAACTTCATCCACCTCATCCATTTTAACTTCATCCAAATATTTTATTTTATTTTGTATTTTCCCATTTAAAATTTATGAAACTCTGAAGTTGGTTATACATGATTGTGATGTCTTTATTTTATATGTTTTCTAACTTTCTCATTCCGTCATCGTATATTTATTAGTCTGTAGTTGTTACCACTAAAGACCAGAACTTATGTTATTAGCAATGAAGTTAAAACTAGCAGTTTGCTAGAGCTGCACCAGAAAAAAGTCATACTGGTTTAGCTAAAAGGAATGAAGTATGCTTAACTAGGCTGCCTTCATATTTGATATATTTTAATTGCGCTTTGATATCGAAATCATAGGATGGAGAATACGCGGAACAGGGGCAGGTCGACAAAACATGATAAGTGTCAAATGATTTTGTGAAAGTATGACTTGGTGTCCGAAATATGCAAGAAAGATACTCAAAGAGAGGCCAGGCAAGTAAGACATTACTAGAGAATGAAAGAATTAACTCTAGAATAGTGAAATACATCAGAAGGAATTGTGAATGCTGCTTGACAACTCAACATATGATTGCTGGATGTCTTACATATATAAATCTTAACAACAACTATTCGAAACAAATCACCTATACAACAAATTCATTCTAATAACTATTGGAAAAGGATTCTGATATTTGTGGTACCTGAAAACTCCATCCATTGGGATTTATGTTCCTCAAGAGCATGACAGCCAGAGACGCGGACTTGGCTTAAATAGGGAAGCCGCTGTATGGTAGCAGCTGTTGATTGATACTTGAGATGCCAGCAATAATTAAGAGAAATGGTTTCAAGATACTGAATATTAGGCAACCATTCCGGCAATGCTTCCATTGTTGTGAACCCCCTTATCTTCAAGGACTTGAGCCTAGGAAGGTGTTGAAGTTGATTTGGTAGAGCAGACATTTTACGGCCGAAAATATCAGATCCCCAGATTTCTAACTCCTCAAGACACGTAAGCTCTTTTATTCGGTTTAAATAACAGAAATCATCCAAATTTTCTTGGAATGCACCAATGCTTAATCTCCTAAGTCGAGTGAGTTTGCATAATATCTCTTCCGAGAAAAATCCCAATCCTTTACAGCAACATATATGCAAGGAAACTAAAGATCTTTGCATCGCTAAATCTTCAGGAATGAACTTCAGCCATTCACATCTTCTTACTCTGAATTCCTTGTAAGACTCGTTGGATAGAAGCAAGTTTCGAAGATATGTCAGTTTTGGACATCCTACAATGGATAAGCTTGTAACAGCGGGGAATGACTTGATTTCATCAAATATGAACCTCAATTCAACACAATCTTTTAGTTCTAACTTCACAAGAGCTGACAGATATCTCATTGGAAAACCTATCAATTTAGCACACGACTGAATGGACAAATATTCAAGTAGAGGAAACATGACAACACCGTTAGCATGAGACGGAGGAGTCCATGCAGTTAAATTCTCCATCCAAGATAGAGACAATGACTTCAATGCCGGAAAAAGCCTCGATTCATGTCTTCTGCTATTGCCTTCATATGGCTCATTACCTATGAACTTCACTCTTTCCATATGACTTATTTTAAGAAATCTAAGACAAGGAAGATGTCCAAGGAGTGGAAGTCGTTCACAGATACAATTTGAGAGCGTCAAAATCTGAAGCATATAGATGTTGGTGATGGACTTAAGCAACGGACTAGTTTTTGTATTCGAAACATGAAGATATCTGAAATGTTTCAACTTGTTAACTGTTGATGGCAACTTTTCCATGTCAGCATCATTCAAGTATAGTGTCCTCAAGCTTTTTGGATTCCAAGACCTCTGGAAGGGAGCATTGTTAAGGATGATAGTAGTTAAGTACTTGGCCTTATTCTTAGGAAGAGCCTCTGAAGTTCTTATATATTGATAATCTGCATTTAAATAGTGAATGTGCGTTTCAGATTTTTCGAGCAACAATGCAAGATCATGCACAAGATTATGCATTTTGCAGTTTATAACATTGCCTTCATCATCAAATTCTGTATCTTGGAAGAAGGACTTCGCAAGTAATGCATAAAAACATGCGTTGCCCAAATCACACGGGTCAGCAGATCTCTCAGCAGTCCACAACTGAATCAAATCTTCTTTTATAATCGAAAAGCCTTTTGGAAAAACTGAACATAGTCTAAAACATTGCTTCAGTGATGAAGGCAAGTGACCAAAACTTATTTTCAATATAGACTTAACACTCTCCTCAATGTCCCTTGATTTCGAAAAACGACTATCTCTAATTCTCAACCATGATTCCTCATCCCTCTCAAATCTCAACATCCCACCTAAAACAATCGCAGCTAATGGCACTCCTCTACATTCTTTCGCAATATCCCTTCCTATGTCCTCTAAATTTGACTCCACTTGTGCATCTACAATCCTAAAACCCGCCCTTTCCTTCAAAATAAACCAACACTCATCATCGGACAAGAAACCAAGTGTATGCCTATGATGAGATGAAGTCTCAACAATGGATGCAACTTCTTCACTCTGAGTTGTAACAAGAACAACATTTCCACTGTTTGAACAAATTTGCAACAACCAAGTACTAAAATCACCCCACCATCTACACACATCTTCACAAACATCATCAAGAACAAGAAGAAAACTTTTCCCCCTCAACTCCTTTTCGAGTTGTTCAAGAATCACATTTATTCCGGTTAATCCCCGAATCGTTGCATTCAAAGACCGCAACATTCGACCCAAAATATTTTCTTCATCACATTTACCAGAAACGCAGACCCACATTTTAACATCACAAAGCTCTAATGCCATGACTCGTTGAAACACAAATTTAGCCAAAGCAGTCTTGCCTAGACCATCCATTCCCACAATGGGAACAACAGTAAGAACTCGTTGATCAGAAGATCGAGTCAGCAAGTTTACAATTCTAAAGGCATCAGAATCCCTCCCAATGAGTGGATAATAATAGTCAAGAACCGAGTATGTTACTCGACCAACGGCATCTGGAGGGGTTATTCTACCATCATGTTTCATTTTTTCAGGATTAGTAGTCATATCAAGTAACTGGTCATTCAAAATTCTAACTTTGGCTGCAAAGTTGGTATTAAAAATGAGGTTCTGAACAAAATTGAACAGGGTTACCTTAGGACGGAGAATCACATAGACTAACTCATCAATGGTCTCATCCGCCTTATAAACAACTTCGTTGAGCTTGTTGATCCAAGAAGAGACATTATGAATTCCAATACGTTTCTTCCATACATCAGTGATGAGTAGCAAATTAAGACAACGAATCAGGAGATTTTCAAGGCGTCTGAGCTCATCCCGGAGAATCATATTCGAAGAAATTATGGGTTCATCAGTTATGAGTGAATCCAATCTGGCCAAGGTTCCCCCCACCAAAAAACTCAAGACAAACTTATCCATTTTTGACAAAAAGATCAAAAGCAGCAAGAAGATGATGATGATGCTTGTCATTATGGACTTCATATATAGTGACTATTTCAACTTTTACTGTCTAAATTCTTTATGTTTCTCCATTTTTTAAAAGTTCAAAGAAATTGATTGTTTAACTACTTTTTGTCTTTTGCTTTATTTCTATTATTTATAAATTGCATCTTTATGCCTTACCTCTTCAAAAGAATCTTTCAGCTACAAGCATAATCCCTCCATTATCAGATAAATAATGTCAAATATCCTCAGAATCTTGAGCTTTTCTTAAGGTAAAGCACAAAAAAGACACTGAAGTTTGAGTCATTTACAAATAGGATCACATGGTTTAAAATTATATAAATAAAGGTTTGTAGTTTGCACGATTTGCAAACACGGTCATGTGCGACAAAAAATCTATTATAAGAATTTTCATCAAACGGCTTGAACGAATAGTTCTTCAAGGAAAGGACATAAAAGAATCCATTCAGTTTGCACTATATTTTATTTTTAAGGCATCTCCAATGCATTTCACCAAATTTTAGCAACAAATGGTATTTGTCATTTTTTTTTTAAGTTGATGTTGCTACTCCAACCCATTTCATCAATTCATCTCTTCAATTAAAAAATTCGACTAAAATAATAACATTTTATTATTATTAAATAACTCACACAAAAACAATTCAAATGAAAAAGCAAACCCACCCAAAAAAAATACCTTTTATAGTTTTTTAATATTTGCTGGTGCATACAAAACTTGATGCTAACATCATTTTTTATGCAAATTCATCAAATTGAACCGTACACATTTGATGCATACGGTGTAGTGTTAGTTGGATTGCAATTTTTTACTTTTTAGAACCAAATGTACTTTTTCACACTATAGTAAACCTCTATAAATTAATACTCGATAAATTAATAACTCGATAAAATTAATAATTTGTAAAGTCCCCAAATATTGGTCCTAACGAAACTATAAATTAATAATTACTGTAAACTTCTATATATATATATATGTGTGTGATACACTTCAAAATTCTAAGATTGTCTCGTAAAAATAATAATCTATAATCACTTATTTTTTCTTGAACTTCAAATCTATATTGATTTCATCTTTAAATCTCCTCATTTCACTTAAGAGTTGGGGCAATGTCATCTCGTATAGCAATAAAAAGTTGTGAAAAGTGGTTGTCGCTTACAATGAACTCGACAAATTCAATTAATTTGTGAATGTAAATTCATCTAACTAATATATATTGTAATTTGGTTTTTCATCTCTAACTAATATATATTGTTACTAGTATACTGGACTTGAAAATTTAAAGGTCATCCGTAAAACCTCTTTAAATTAATAAATTATTAATTTATCGATATAATAATATCTCGCTAAATTAGTAGAATATCCTGGTCTCAACATTATTAATTTATAGAGTTTTACTGTATTTTTGATGTTGGGTTGGAGATGGTTTTAGATAAATTTGTATCAAGCCCACCTAAATTAACAGTGGGCTGTGAGCTTGTATAGCTTTTTATACTAAAATTCCACTACATGTCTAATATTAAGCCCATAAACTATTAATCAGTCCATTTAGCCCATTAAGCATTATCTGAATATTTTATGTTAATACTTTTACTAAACTTTCTAATTTTACTTTTCTATATTTATCCTTCATTATATGACCAGACTTTATTCGAGATGAGATGAAATTAACGACTCTTTCTGAAAGTAAAATTTTGTTACTGAAATCTTTGAATACATCTATGAAATAAATCAGAAGCAAATGGAAATTCAACTCAATATATATCTAAGAATGTCTTGCATATATAAAGTTTTACAAAAACTATTTACAACTATTGAAAATGGATACTGATATTTGTTGTACCTGAAACCTCCATCCATTGGGATTTCTGTTTCTCGAGATTATGACAGCCAGAAATGTAGACATGGCTTAAATTCGGAAGCCGTTGTATGAGTGCAGCGATTGATTGATGCTGGAGATGCCAACAATAATTAAGAGAAATGGTTTGAAGAGATTGAAGATTACTGAACCACTCTGGCAACCTTTCCATTTCTGTGAACCCCTTTATCTTCAACTTCTGGAGCCTAGCAAGGTTTTGAATTTGATTTGGTAGAGCGGACATTGTACGGCCGAAAACATCAGATCCCCAGATTTGTAACTCCTGAAGACATGTAAGGTCTTTTATTCGGTTTAAATAGCAGAAATCATCCAACTTCTTTGAGAATGCACCAATGCGTAATCTCTTGAGTTGAGTTAGTTGGCATAATATCTCCTCCGGAAAAAATCCCAATCCTATGCAGCAATAAATCTGTAAGGAGACTAAAGATCTTTGCATCCCCAAACCATCTGGAATGAACTGTATCCACTCGCATCTACTTACTCTGAATTCCTTGTAAGACTCATTGGATTGAAGCAAGTTTCGAAGATAACTCAGTTTTGGACATCCTACAATGGATAGACTTGTGATACAGCGGAAGGACTTGAGTTCATCAAATATGAACCTGAATTCCTCACAATCTTTGGTTTCTATCTTCACAAGTGTCGGCAAATCTCTCATCGGAAAGCCTATCAATTTAGGACAACTTTGAATGGACAAACTATCAAGGAGAGGAAATATAATAACTTCGTTACCATGAGATGGAGGACAACTCCATTCAATCAAATTCTCCATCCAACTTAGAGACAATGATTTCAATGTTGGAAAAAGCCTTAACTCATGTTGATCACTTTTTCCTGCATACGACTCATTACCTATGCATTTCACTCTTTCCAAATGACTCATATTAAGAAATGTAAGGAAAGGAAGATCTCCAAGGAGTGGAAGCTCTTCACAGCTACAATTTGAGAGAGTCAAAATTTGAAGCATGTAGATTTCGGTGATCGATTTAGGCAATTGAGCGATCTTTGTATTTGAAATATGAAGCCATTTGAAATGTTTTGACTTGGTAACTGATGATGGCAAAAATATCATGTCAACATCATTCAAGTATAGTGTCCGCAAGCTTTTTGGATTCCAAGATCTCTGGAAGGAAGCACCATTGAGAACGATAGTGCTTAAGTATGTAGCCTTACTCCTGGGAAGAGCCTCTGAAATTCTTATAGATTGACAATCTGCATATAAACAGTGAGTGCGCATTTCAGAATTTTCTAGTGACAATGCAAGATCATGCACAAGATCATGCATTTTGCACTTCATAACATTGCCATCATCATCAATTTCTGCATCTTGAAAGAAGGAACTCCCAAGTAAGGCATGGAAATACGTGTTGCCGATATCAAATGAATCAACCAATCTCTCAGCCATCCACATCCGAATCAAATCTTCCTTTATAATTGAAAATCCTTTTGGAAAAACTGAACAAACTGCAAAACATGGCTTCAAAGATGAGGGTAAGTAAAAAAAACAAAGTTCTAATATCCGTCCAAGAATCTCCTCATTGTTTCTTGCTTTAAAAACATGACTATCTCTAATATGCAAATATGCTCGCTCATCCCTGTTAAATCTCATCGTCCCACCTAAAATGTTTGCAGCTAATGGCACTCCTCTACATTGTTTTGCATTTTCCCTTCCTATGGCCTCTAATTTAGGGACTAATGGATGTTGTACATTTCTAAAAGCCTTTTCATTTAAAATAGACCAGCACTCATCATCCGACAAAATATCAAGTGTGTGCCTATGTTCAGATGAAGTCTCAACAATGGACGCAACTTGTTCACTGCGAGTTGTGACAAGAACAACATTTCCATTTTTTGCACAAATTTTTAACAATCTAGTCCTCAAATCATCCCACCACCTAGACACATCTTCCCTAACATCATCAAGAACAAGAAGAAAACTTCTCTCGCACATCTCTTTTTCAAGTTGTTGACAAATTTCATCTTTGTTGGTTAATCTTAAGCCCCTAATCGTTTCGTTCGAAGATCGAAGCATTTGACCCAAAACTTTTAGTTCATCACATTTTTCAGAAACACAGACCCACATTTTAACACCAAAAAGGTTTGATGCCATGACTCGTTGACAAACCAATTTAGCCAATGCAGTCTTGCCGAGACCACCCATTCCCACTATGGGAACAACAGTGAGAACTTGCTGATCAGCAGAGCGCGCTAGCAAGTTGACAACTTTGGAGGCATCAGCCTCCCTGCCAATGATTGAATGGTCAAGCACAGGGTCTCTAACTCGATCCAAGAAGCGGCAACGTCTCAGACCACCAGATTTGGCTGAAAAGCCAAGTACAGTACTTCCTCCATACTGAATCTTAACAAGTGACTGATTCAGACTTTTAACTTTGTGGGAAAACTTGACACTAAACATGAGCTTTTGAAAAAAATTCTGATGGGTTACCTTGGGACCGAAAATCTTATAGGCTAACTCATCAAAGACATCATCCGCCTTACCAGCAACTTGCTTGAAGTTGACGATCCAATAGGTGACAATAGGATTTCCCATCTGTCTATCCTCAGCATCCGATAACAAAGCACGAGTTTCGGTCAGCAAGTTCAGAAGCTGTTTCAGATCATCCCGGAGATTCCAAGCAAGTATTGTTTCATTAGTGACAAGTGATAGCATGCTGACCATTCTTTCTTCTGCTAAAAAATTCAAGCTGATCTCAGACATTTTATCTGTTTATTTCGACAGAGAGATCAAAAGACGATGAATAATATTGTAGCTATGAAAATCACTAATCAGGAGTGTTTGTCAAATATTTTCACTGGCTATTCCAGTAATCAGAATTGTTGTCAATTATGCAGGAAAGAAATTAAAGAAATGAAGTATACAAGAAAAACCATTCAGAGCATCACTTTATTAATTAAAGATAATGCAATGTGGTGGTGGGTTTGGTAGAAGGAAT
Source organism: Euphorbia peplus (assembly GCA_028411795.1). Classification (NCBI taxonomy): domain Eukaryota; kingdom Viridiplantae; phylum Streptophyta; class Magnoliopsida; order Malpighiales; family Euphorbiaceae; genus Euphorbia; species Euphorbia peplus. Next base: position 29,248,084 of record CP110837.1, read on the forward strand.
CATTTATTTTAAATTTGTTCAAACAATAGGACAAGAATAAGATAATAAAAATGGTAAAATCTGCCAATAAAGCTCTTTACTCAGACAATATATATAAATATGCCCCTAAATCAAATATGGCAATAAGTAAGTTGCTAATGTAGAGCTCTACTTTTCATTGGGCTTTAGATTCTCTGAATTTAGGCCCACGTTAGTCTGTGGCCTTAGCCTCCTCCTTCTAAGGTCCTTTATGGGGACAAGTACCTATAGGGCTTTTAAATGCATACACGAGCTATTTGTTACAGAACAAATGTTGCCAAGACATGGACACCAGAAACAGACTCGGACATGGGTTCAAGTACGCTAGTAAAGAGGAGTATCCTTGTGATGTACCATGAAATTAAGGACTCTTTTTCAATGTAACTTTTCCCTACAATTAGGAGTGCATAAGGTAAGATGTTTATGTCAAACGTGTAAACTCAGTTTAGATGGACTCCAAAAATGTGCTAACTCTATAAAAAGAACAGTAACAATAAGTAAAAACCATAAAGTTTGTCTGCATTTACTACTGTGAAAAAACAGATACAGAGTTAAATTTTAATAGAGCTGACATAGTACGACCGGAAACATCATATTCCCAGATTTCTAACTCCTCGAGGAATGTAAGGTCTTTAAATCAGTTTAAATAATGTAAGCCTCTTCTGCTGTTCGTGCACATGAATTAGCTCAAAATGATTTGTTAATTTCTCATTATTATAGAATCTTCTCCCACAAACTTTGAGATGGATATAGACTTCTACTGCTTAATCACACCCTTATTTTCTAACTGGTTCAACAATTCCATATCTCTTCTTTAATCTCAGTTTAGCTTCCTTGAACAAACCAGCCAAGTCCGTAATGTTATTTCTGGTTCGATGCATATATAGGACCAACTGAAATGGGTGACAAAGGATCAAATGTGTAAAAAATTTCCAGCAGGCCGCTAAGTCAGCATTGATTACTAGGACATAAAAACCCAATTAGTTTATAGAAAGCTTAAGAACAACATTCAACACATATCTATGTATGTCTTACTTATATCAAGCTTACAACATAATACGGTCTCAACACGAAACCCAAATTGTCACCCCTTTACATATCTGTGCACTATCGAAAAAGATTTTGGTTTTTGATAAAGCTATAAATGGAAAGAATCGGGATTTATGTTCCTCAAGATCATGACAGCCACGAATGTAGACATGGTTTAAACAGAGCTGTCGTATGATTGCAACTGTTGATTGAGGACGGAGATGCCGACAATTATTCAGAGAAAGGTATTGAAGAGATTGACAGCGACCCAACCACTCTGGCAATGCTTCCATTGTAGTGAACCCATTTATCTTCAACTTGTAGAAGCCAGAAAGGCGTTCAAGTTGATATGGTAGGGCAGACATTTTAGACCCCCAGATTTCTAACTCGTCAAGATAATTAAGCTCATTAATTCGATTCAAATAACAGAAATCATCCAACTTTTCCGAGAATGCACCAATGCTTAATTTCTCCAATTTTGTAAGGTTGCATAATATCTCCTCAGAGAAAACTTCCAATCTTTTACAACAATTTATCTGTAACGAGACTAGACAACTGTGCACCCCCAAATATTTTGGAACAAACTTCAACCAGTCACATCTTCTTACTCTCAGTTCCGTTTGAAGACCGTCGGTTTCAAGGTAGTTTCGAAGATAAATCAACTTTGGACATCCTGCAATGGACAATCTTGTAACAGAGGAGGGAGACTTGTCTTCATCTGATTCCAAACCGAAGGACTTGTAGTTGTATTCATAAGATACAAACCTAAATTCCTCGCAATCTTTTATTTCTACCTTGCTAATGGAATTTATATATCTCATCGGAAAACCTGTCAATTTAGCACATGATTGTATGGACAAATTATGAAGACAAGGAAAAACAACAACATCGTTACCATGAGATGGAGGACTCCATTCAGTTAAATTCTCCATCCAAATTAAGGACAATGATTTCAACGCTGGAAAAAGTCTCAACTTGCGGCTGCTATTGCCACCATATGAATCATCAACTAAACACTTCACTCTTTCCATATGACGTATCGTAAGAAATCAAAGTAAAGGAAGATATCCAAGGAGTGAAAGTCGTTCGCAGCTGCAATTTCAGAGAGTCAAAGTTTGAAGCATGTATATCTCAGTGATCGATTTATGCAACAGACTGATCTTTGTATTTGAAACATGAAGATATCTGAAATGTTTCTCCTTGCTAATTGGCGATGTCAAATTTTCCATGTCAACACCATTCAAGTATAGCGTCCACAAGCTTTTTGAATTCCATGAACTTGGGAAGGGAGCACCATTAAGGATTGCAGTTCGCAAGTACGTGGCAATATTCTTAAAAACAGGTTTTGAAGTTCTTATAGATTGATAATCTGCAAATAAGTAGCGACTCCGGAATCTAGATTTTTCTAGTGACAGTGCAAAATCATGCACAAGATTATGCATTTTGCAACTTATAAGCCATCATCATCAGCTTTTGCATCGTGGAAGAAGGAATGAACAATTAAGTGATGAAAAAACTGGTTGCCCATGTCATATGAGTCAACAAATCTCCCGACCATCCATAGCCGAATCAAATCTTCTTTTATAATTAAAAAACCCTTGGGAAAAATCTTAATTCCAACCAATTACCCATACTAAACCAGTCAAATGTACTTATCCCACCTAAAACTTTTACAGCTAATGGCACTCCTTTACATGATTCCGCTACATCCCTTCCTAAGACCTCTAATTGAGACCAGGGTAGTTCTCGATATGGTGAACAATTTCCTTTCCTTCAAAATGAACCAACACTCATCATTAGACAAGAAACCAAGTGTATGCCTATGCTGAGATGAAGTCTCAACAATGGATGCAACTTTTTCACTACGAGTTGTGACAAGAACAGCATTTCCATTGTTTGTACAAGTTTTTAACAACCGACTCTTCAAATCACCCCACCACCTAGACGCATCTTCACAAACATCATCAAGAACAAGGAGAAATCTTTTCCTTGCCAACTGTTTTTCAAGTTGGTGAAGAATTTCATCTTGTGTATATATTGATGCCTTCAAAGATGGCAAAATTTGACCCAAAATCTTTTGTTCATTAGATTTTTCAGAAGGTCCAAAGCCATGACTTGTCAACACACGAAGTTAGCTAAAGAAGTCTTGCCGAGACCATCCTCTCCCACAATGGGGACAACAGTGAGAAGCTGTTGATCAGAAGATCGAGTCAGCAAGCTTACAATTTCGGAGGCATCAGCTTCCCTCCCAATGATTGGAATGTCTGTTCCTCGGAAATAGAACTTTGCAACCACTTTTTTTCTGAATCTGGTAAATAGCCTGAATTTTTTTCAGCAACAGCCTAAGCCGGCTCAGGTCATCCCGGAGATCTGAAGCAACTATGGTTTCATCAATGATAAATGAATTCACCATGTCCATGGTTTCCTCCACCGTAACTAGTAAGCCAATCCTCTCCATTTTAGACAGAGTTAAAGATACGAAAAGAAGCAAATTTTTTAAAACAAAAGGCAGCAGGAAGAAGATGATTATGGAACTGCAGAATACAATACAACTTGTAATGGTCATACAATTAAGCTTATAATATCATAAACTATTAATCCATCTAACCCACTTTTAACTTATCCTTTTTCCCAAATTATAATTTAAGAAATTATTTGTTTCTTATTCTCAATAAAAATAATAATCAATTGCTTTGGAACACGAAGCAAATACAGCACATTTGCTGGGGTTTTGGTAGAGGTCTGCTGCAACAACCTTACTGTTTGCTTCGATTCGCCCAAAAAGCAAAGTAAAATATTGCAGATTGTGCGTCGGCCCTTCCAACAAAAGGCGATGCAACAAAGTGCTCATTTGCTTCGGCTTTTATAGAGGCTTGATGCAATAGCTGTACTGTTTGCTTCGATTCTGCCAAAGGAGCAAAGCAAATATTGCAAATATTGCAAATTTTGCTTCGGCTTTTACTAAAAACCGATGCAACAGTGTGCTCTTTGGCAACTTAAGCTTCGAGCTGCAAAAACAGCCGAGGCAAATAGTTTACATTTTTAGTTACAATTGCTTATGGATGGACAAATAATCTATAACCATCCTGTTACCCCTGGACGGACAGCTCCATTCAGAAAATGATTTCAATGTTGGAAACCATATCAGTTAACGGAACATTGTTAAATTAACGGAGCAAATATGATTATTTAACCATATCAGTTGTAATAAATTATTGGTGGTGCTACTCGCTTTTACTCGAAATATTATGGCAAAATTACAACTTTAAAATCAAACAAGTCAGAAGGAAAAAATACAGCTTAACAACAACACTCACCTTAATATATCTTAAATATAAAAAGCTTAACAACTACTATATATTCAATCAAAGGTGTTTTATATTCAATCAAAACTAATCATATACACATGAAACAAAATCATTCTAATAACTATTGAAAAATGATTCTGATATTTGTTGTTCCCATCAAAATCTCCTGCCATGAAAACGCAGCATCAGCAACCGTCTTCAAGGACTTCAATGCCCCATCAGTTACATCTCCAACTACAACTACCTTTAAACATCTCAATTTAGCTTTCTTGATCGCGCCAACGAAATTCGAATCATCAGATACAAGCACCAAACACTCTGCTCTTCTCTTGTCCATCAAATACAGTCCTAACAAAAACATTTGGAGTCAAAACATCCAATTAAGTTCATCCAATTGCATTTTGCAATTTATAAAATTGCCATCCTCATCAGTTTTTGCATCGTGGAAGAAGGAACGAGCAAATAAGTGATGAAAAAACTGGTTTCCCATGTCATATGAGTCAACAAATCTCTCGACTGTCCATAGCTGAATCAAATCTTCTTTTACAATTAAAAAACCTTTGGGAAAAATTGAACAGATTGCAAAACATGGCTTGAAAGTTGAGGAGAAACTATCAAAGCTATGTTTTAACATAGATTTAACATTCTCCTCATTGTTCCTTGATTTCAAAGATTGACAAAAAAATTCCCAATTCCGACCAATTACCCGTGCCAAACCAGTCAAATGTAATTATCCCACCTACAACTTTTGCAGCTAATGGCACTCCTTTACATGATTCCGCAACAACCCTTCCTCGTAACTCTAAATGAGACCAGGGTAGTTCTTGATATGGTGAACGATTTCTAAAAAGCCCTTTCCTTCAAAATGAACCAACACTCGTCATCAGACAAGAAACCAATTTTATGCCTATGCTGAGATGAAGTCTCAACAATGCATGCAACTTTTTCACTGCGAGTTGTGACAAGAACATCATTTCCATTGTATGTACAGATTTTTTACAACCGACTCTTGAAATCATCCCACCACCTAGACACATCTTCACAGACATCATCAAGAACAAGGAGAAATCTTTTCCTCGCCAACTGTTTTTCAAGTTGGTGAAGAATTTCATCTCGTTATGGCCGTTGATTTAGTATTAATTACTAGCAAATTAAAGCTTCAGAACTGAAAAAAATCATATGGAAGAATGATGAATCTTAATAACAGTATTCAATTCAACATATATCCAGGTAAGTCTTACATATACAGAGCTTACCAACGACTACTACTGATCAAAACAAAACCAAATATACAACAAATTCATTCTTATAGAAAGCTTACCAACAACTACTATTGAAGAAAGATTCTGATTTTTGTTATTCCTGAAAACTCCATCCACTGGGATTTATGTTCCTCAAGAGCACGACAGCCGTGAATGCAGACATGGCTTAAATTGGGAAGCCGTTGTATGATTGCAGCCGTTGATTGATACTTGAGATGCCAACAGTAATAAAAAGAAATATTTTCGAGATATCGAAGAACACACAACCACTCTGGCAATGCTTCCATTGCAGTGAACCCCTTTATCTTCAATGATTGGAGGCCACCAAGGTGTTGAAGTTGATTCGGTAGAGAAGCCATTTTACGACCGAAAACATCAGATCCCCAGATTTCTAACTCCCTAAGAAATCTAAGGTTTTTGATTTGGTTCAAATAACAGAAATCATCCAACTTCTCCGAGAATGCACCAATGCTTAATTTCCTTAATCGAGTGAGTGTGCCCAATATCTCCTCTGAAAAAAGGCTCAATCCTTGACAACAAAATATCTGTAAGGAGGTTAAAGATCTTTGCATTCCCAGATCATCTGGAATGAACTTCAGCCATTCACATCTTCTTACTCTGAATTCCTTGTAAGACTTGTTTGATAGAATCCAGTTTCGAAGATGAGTAATTTTTGGACATCCTACAATGGATAAACTAGTAACAAGGGGGAAGGACTTGTGCTCATCAAATATGAACCTCAATTCCTCACAATCTCTGATTTCTACCTTTACGAGTGTCAGCATATCTCTCATTGGAAAGCCTTCCAATTTAGGACAACATTTAATGGACAAATTTTGAAGGCGAGGAAATATAGCAACCCGATTACCATGAGAAGGAGGAACCCAGTTAGTTAAACTCTCCATCCAACTTAGGTACAATGATTTCAATGCAGGAAAAAGCCTCAACTCATGCTGATTGCTATTACTTTCACATGACTCGTTACCCATGCACTTCACTCTTTTCATATGACTTATCTTAAGAAATTTAAGAAAAGGAAGATGTCCAAGGAGCGGAAGGTGTTCACAGCTACAATTTGAGAGAGTCAAAATATGAAGCATATAGATTTCACTGATGGATTTAGGCAATCGTCTAGCTTTTGTATTTGAAATATGAAGATATCTGAAAAGTTTCAACTTGCTGACTGATGAGGGCAATTTTTTTATGTCCACATCGTTCAAGTATAGCATTCGCAAGTTGCTTGGATCCCAAGACCATGAAAACGGAGCACAGTTGAGGATGATAGTAGTTAAACATTTGGATTTATTCTTGGGAAGAGCCTTTGAAGTTCTTATGGATAGATAATCTACATATAAGTAGCTATCAGGATGGAAGATTTGAAATTGGTCTACTGCAAAACCAAGCACAATATTCAGCATTTTGCACCTTGTAACATTTCCATCGGCATCACTTTCCACATCTTGGAAGAAGGAATTTGCAAGTAACACATGAAAATACTCATTTCCCGTGTCACATGAGTCAACCAATCTCTCAGCCATCCAGATCTGAATCAGATCTTCCTTTCTGATTAAAAAGCCTTTTGGAAAAACTGAACAAATTGCAAAACATTGCTTCAAAGTTGACGGCAAGTAAGAAAAACACAGTTGTAATATCCGTTCAACATTCTCCTCATTGTTCCTTGCTTCCAAAACAAGACCATCTTTCATTTCCACCCACTGTCGCTCATACATGTTAAATTTTAATGTCCCACCTAAAACTACTGCAGCTAATGGCACTCCTCTACATTTTTGTGCAATGACCCTGCCTATGGCCTCTAAACTAGACATGAATACAGGATATGCTGAATTATATCCAACAGCCCTTTTCTTTAAGATGAACCAGCAATCATCATCAGACAAGAAACCGAGTGCATACTTATGCTGAGATGAAGTCTCAAGAATGGAAGCAATTTCTTCGTTACGAGTTGTGACAAGAACAACATTCCCATTGTCTGTACAAATTTTTAACAACCGAGTTCTAAAGTCATCCCACCACGTACCCACATCTCCCCAAACATCATCAAGAACAAGAAGAAATCGTTTCCTCTCCAACTCTGTTTCAAGCAGTGAAAGAATTTCCTCTTTGTTGGTTAAACTTAACTCCTCCATGGTTGCATTCAAAGATCGCAACATTTGACCCAAAACTGTTAGTTCATCGAATTTATCAGAAACACAGACCCACATTTGAACATCAAAAAGATCCAATGCCATGACTCGTCGAGACACGAATTTAGCCAAAGCAGTCTTACCAAGACCACGCATTCCCACTATTGGAACAACTGTGAGAACTTGTTGATCTGAAGATCGAGTTAGCAAGCTAACAATTTTGGAGGCATCAGCCTCCCTCCCCATGAGGGGATTGTCTATTAGTTGATCCAGTTCACTCTGAGTTGGAGGGACTAATCCACCATCATTATATGTGGCTCGATATTGTATTGTGTAAAGACTCATCGTAGCAAGTGACTGATTCAGAATTTTAATTTTTTGGGCAAACTTGAGAAATGTGCGCTTTTGATGAAAATCGAACAGGGTTATCTTAGGACGGAGAATCGCATAGGCTAACTCATCAAGGAGATCTTCTGCTTCATAAGAAACTTGCTTTAGCTCGATGAGACAAGATGGAATATTATACTGGATAGTATATTTCTCCATTGAATGTCGCATTGCACCATGGATTCCGGTCAGCAAATCCCGAAGCCGTTTGAGTGTAGCCTGGAGATTCGAACCAGGTACAAGTTCATCATTGATAAGTGAATCAACCCTGGCCAGGTTATCCTCCACCAGAATTCTCAAGTCAACTGTTTCCATTTTGGGCTTGAAAGATCAAAACTAGGAAGATTATGGAGTGAAAGATCAAAGTTTGTTGGCTGGTTACAATATTATGAAATCATCCTCCTGCAATTTATAAAATCAACTCAACAACAAATAGATAAAGAAAATATTAACAATATTATAATTAGCACACAAACAAAACCCCCAAAGTCAATTAGCACCCTAAACTAGCGAAATCAACAATCAGATGGTCCTTATACTATTTTCAAATGGATAATCAACCCCTCACTTAACTGACCTTCCTTCTTCTCCATTGCTTTTTTGCCGGAGAAGTTTATGAAGAGAAAAGCAAATCCATGGCCTCAAATCTATGTTGCACGAACATGGAAAATGGACACGGACACGGATACGTTCTCTATAAATTACACCCTTTGTCAAATAACCTACAAAATACAAATAGAAGCAAAAGCAAAAGCAAAATGGATACAGATACGCTAAACGGATGCAATTGATTCCTTCCTATTAGCCTTGATGCAAGGCATTTCTACTTCATTTTGAAGCTTTGAAGAGCTTAAATTCATGGATTTCCAACAACATTATAATTTGAAGAAGAGTCAACTCAACATATATAAAGTTGCAATCTTTCCTACTACCCTTAATGATGCAACCATTTCTACTTAATTTTGAAGCTTTGAAGAGCTTAATTCATGGATTTCCAACAATTATTTCATTTTATCACTTCAAAATCCACTGAACATGCAAATAAAAACCCAACCTTTCAACATAAATAGAAAAAAAAGAGACTAAAAGCAATTGCTTACCAAGAAGATGAGGGAAAGCTTATCAGTAGCTCAATTCTCATAAATCAAATTTGGGAGAAGATAAGATTTTAATAATAATATTGCTGATTTTGATAATTTTGGGTTTTGTTTGGAGGCCCAAATGGGTTTTAAGCCTTCTTAAATTCATATTGTGAGAGTAATAAAAACACAGAGATGCTCAGCTTTACTATAAACTCGAGCTTTCAATTTAATCGATTATGTAATATTGTGTTAACGGATATTTATTGATTTGGATTTTAATGTCATACAACATGCAATTTGTGAATTTTTATGTGAAGAAATAAAGTTTGAGGGCCATAGTAATATAGCTTATGTGTTCTTAGATGAATTCATCCGCATATCTTAATACCACTTGTTGGAGTTCATGAGATTAACTGGTTTTTTTGAATGTTGGAGTAAATTGACAAAAGGGAAAAATTTAGGGTACAGTACCACTTTTTGGAGTTTAGGAGGTAAATTGTTGTTTTTTTAAAAAAAATGATGAAGTTAATGATTGTAAGAGCATTATGCCAAAAAAAGAAAGCATTTTTTAGTTATAAGTATCAAAATGCATGCAGTATATATAATATCTGATACCTTATTGTCAACTAAAATAAGCATAGGTAAAGCATATGTACAAAGAAGTATGTATGTAACCATCAAGAACTAATATAGGGACCTTTTATTAATCTTGGGTATTTAGTTTGGGGGCCAAATGGCTCTTAAGCCTTTTTATATTCATATCCTATAAATAGCAGCGAAGTACATATTTACTCTTGTTATGAAATAAAGTTTGAGGGCCGTAATGATGTTGGAGTAGTTCATGTGTCGTGAATGAATTTACTTGCATATCTTAATAGCATACATTTGTTAATTAGTTACAAGTATTAAAGTGCATGCATTCGTGCATTAACACCAAACATATAAATCATCTTAGTTTGCTTGTGATCTCCCGTGTATTTGATATCTTTCGATGGTTAGATTCAAGATCAAATTTTAGCTCCCACGAAAGATTTGCACCTTTTTTCCTAAATGACCAACCTCAGATTTTCGCAACAAGACAATTGTTACTCTCATTGTCATAATCATAAACTATGCAATCAAATTTTTTCCATTTAACTATTTCTTTAAGTTTGATCGCTTTTGCAATATAAGGATATTTTTGTGGCCGATAGGGAACTCATTGATATTTAAATAAGTATAGATAAATCAGAGGCTCGTCTTAAACATTAAAGGGCTTTGTGCTAAATATAAAAATTGACTCTAAATACTTTCAATAATTTACGTAACTTTATTGACTCTAAAAATATATGTTTTTTTTATGTAAAGAAAAATAAATGTTACTAACTAATAGAGCTGCTTGCTCCTCCCGTTGTACAATAGAGATGATATAATATTTGGATAAAATATTTACAACGAATTGTAGCTAATGGGCTATATCCAATAACATTCAATTGGGCCCTCCAAATATTTTGGGCCTGATAAAGCATATAAGAAGTTCATGAATCCTATCTTATGCATATACAAAGTCTTAACCATATATGAAAACATCCACCATTTCATGAACTATGTCCTAATCATAATATGAAAAACCAAACATCCACAGCACCATTTCATGAACTTTGTATATGAATATACAAAGTCTTAACTAGATATGATTTTTGGGACTCTCAAAATGAGTAGTAATATTGCTCCTGTGAACATACATACGTATTTGATATCCGCGTTTGACCCATCCGACCCAAACTTCATCCATATTATCAATAACTATAGATACAAATGGATACAAGCTGTTAAAGTTTCATTTATGTTATCAATGAAACAATCTGCAGAAGAAAGTTATGGGATAAAATGCACCCAACTTTAACAATATATTGGACAATAATTCAATGGAACAAAGTCTTATTTAGCAGTTTGCAGAAAAAAGTTGTACTGGTTTTCCTATAAAGCTGCTGTAAATTATGTAAGAGAACACAAGAGTCTGAAGCTCAGCAATCCCAGCCTCGTGCTTTACCCGAATCAACCATGGAAACGGGTGGTTCTAGGCAGCTCTTCGCTTGAGGGAGTCTGACGATTTTGTGATCCTGGCACCACCACAGAAGCTCGGGAAGACACAGACTAATAAGATACAAACCTAAATTCCTCGCAATCTTTTATTTCTACCTTGCTAATAGAATTCAGATATCTGATCGGAAAACCTGTCAATTTAGCACATGATTGTATGGACAAATTACGAAGGCAAGGAAAAGCAACAACATTGCTACCATGAGATGGATGCCTCCATTCAGTTAAATTCTCCATCCAAATTAAGGACAATGATTTCAACGCTGGAAAAAGTCTCAACTTGCCGCTGCTATTGCCTCCATATGAATCATCAACTAAACACTTCACTCTTTCCATATGATGTATCGTAAGAAATCAAAGTAAAGGAAGATATCCAAGGAGTGAAAGTCGTTCGCAGCTGCAATTTGAGAGAGTCAAATTTTCCATGTCAACACCATTCAAGTATAGCGTCCACAAGCTTTTTGAATTCCATGAACTTGGGAAGGGAGCACCATTAAGGATTGCAGTTCGCAAGTACGTGGCAATATTCTTAAAAACAGGTTTTGAAGTTCTTATAGATTGATAATCTGCAAATAAGTAGTGACTCCGGAATCTAGATTTTTCTAGTGACAGTGCAAAATCATGCACAAGATTATGCATTTTGCAACTTATAAGATTGCCATCATCATCAGCTTTTGCATGGTTGAATAAGGAATGAACAATTAAGTGATGAAAAAACTGGTTGCCCATGTCATATGAGTCAACAAATCTCTCGACCATCCATAGCCGAATCAAATCTTCTTTTATAATTAAAAAACCTTTGTGAAAAATTGAACAGATTGCAAAACATGGCTTGAACTTTGAGGACAATCTATCAAAGCTATGTTTTAACATAGATTTAACATTCTCCTCATTGTTCCTTGATTTCAAAGATTGACAAAAACCTCTTAATTCCAACCAATTACCCATACTAAACCAGTCAAATGTACTTATCCCACCTAAAACTTTTACAGCTAATGGCACTCCTTTACATGATTCCGCTACATCCCTTCCTAAGACCTCTAATTGAGACCAGGGTAGTTCTCGATATGGTGAACAATTTCCTTTCCTTCAAAATGAACCAACACTCATCATTAGACAAGAAACCAAGTGTATGCCTATGCTGAGATGAAGTCTCAACAATGGATGCAACTTTTTCACTACGAGTTGTAACAAGAACAGCACCTAGACGCATCTTCACAAACATCATCATGAACAAGGAGAAATCTTTTCCTTGCCAACTGTTTTTCAAGTTGGTGAAGAATTTCATCTTGTGTATATACTGATGCATTCAAAGATGGCAAAATTTGACCCAAAATCTTTTGTTCATTAGATTTTTCAGAAACACATACCGAAATTTTAAAGTCAAAGAGGTTAGCTAAAGAAGTCTTGCCGAGACCATCCTCTCCCACAATGGGAACAACAGTGAGAAGCTGTTGATCAGAAGATCGAGTAAGCAAGCTTACAATTTTGGAGGCATCACTCCCTCCCAATGATTGGAATGTCTGTTACTGGATCCAAGTCAGGGAGACGGTATCTTCGTCTAATATGTATATCTCGGATAACATATATTGCAGTATAAAGCCACTGATTCAGAATCTTAACTTTATGGGGAAGTTCGACATCAAATATGAGCGATCTGCTGCGTTCTAAATACCTTCCTTGATCTTCTTGAGCTGTTCCTCGGAAATAGAACTTTGCAACCACTTCTTTTCTGAATCTGGTAAAATAGCCTGAATTTTTTTCAGCAACAACCTATGCCGGCTCAGGTCATCCCAGAGATCTGAAGCAACTATGGTTTCATCAATGATAAATGAATTCACCATGTCCATGGTTTCCTCCACCGTAACTAGTAAGCCAATCCTCTCCATTTTGGACAGAGTTAAAGATAAAAAAAGAAGCAAATTTTTTAAAACAAAAGGCAGCAGGAAGAAGATGATTATGGAACTGCAGAATACAATACAACTTGTAATGGTCATACAATTAAGCTTATAATATCATAAACTATTAATCCATCTAACTCACTTTTAACTTATCCTTTTTCCCAAATTATAATTTAAGAAATTATTTGTTTCTTATTCTCAATAAAAATAATAATAAATTGCTTTGGAACACGAAGCAAATACAGCACATTTGCTGGGGTTTTGGTAGAGGTCTGCTGCAACAACCTTACTGTTTGCTTCGATTTGCCCAAAAAGGAAAGTAAAATACTGGACATTGTGCTTCGGTCTTCCATCAAAAGCCGATGCAACAAAGTGCTCATTTGCTTCGGCTTACATAGTGGCCTGATGCAATAGCTGTACTGTTTGCTTCGATTCTTTGACAGGGGCAAAGCAAATATTGCAAGTTTTGCTTCAGCCTTTTCGTAAAAACCGATGCAACAGTGTGCTCTTTGGCCACTAAAGCTTCGAGCTGCAAACACAGCCGAGGCAAATAGTTTACATTTTTAGTTAAAATTGCTTATGGATGGACAAATTTTCTATAACCATCCTGTTACCCTTGGACAGAGAGCTCCATTCAGAAAATGATTTCCATGTTTGGTAACCATCTCAGTTAACGGAACATTGTTAAATTAACGGAGCGAATATGATTATTTAACCATATTAGTTATAATAAATTACTGGTGGTGCTACTCGCTTTTACTCAAAATATTATGGTAAAATTATAACTTCAAAATCAAACAAGTCACAAGGAAAAAATACAGCTTAACAACAACACTCAACTTAATATATCTTACATATAAAAAGCTTAACAACTACTATATATTCAATCAAAACTAATCATATACACATGCAACAAAATCATTCTAATAACTATTGAAAAATGATTCTGATATTTGTTGTTCCCATAAAAATCTCCTGCCACGAAAACGCAGCATCAGCAACCATCTTCAAAGACTTCAATGCCCCATCAGTTACATCTCCAACTACAACTAGCTTTAAACATCTCAATTTAGCTTTCTTGATCGCCCCAACGAAATTCGAATCATCAGATACAAGCACCAAACACTCTGCTCTTCTCTTGTCCATCAGATACAGTCCTAACAAAAACATTTGGAGTCAAAACATCCAATTAAGTTCACTTTCCTCTCCTTTCTTTATCCTCAGTTAAGCTTCCTTGAGCGAACCAACGAAATCTGTAATATTATTTCGGGTTCGATGCATAAACAGCTGAATAAGGAACAACTGAAATGGTGACCATGGATCAACCAACTAGCTCTCGCTGGATTCATCTGTGGAACCTCAAGTGATTCAGTAAGTTTCAATATTCTTCCTGTTGAGTTGCATCACACCCCACCACCCCCCCCGAATGTCCCCTTCCATGGTTTGTTCCCGTCATTCAAAACTGGAGCTGACACTGTTTCGATTCTTATCCTCAAAGACTGTTACTGTGAAGGTAGATTGGTTGGACATGTTTATTACAAGCACTGCGATTCCGAACTGCAATTTTTCACGGTTCCCCACACTATAGCATTACCATTTCATTTGATTATAGTAAAATAAAGAAATAACTTGAGAATTGACCACAAATGTGTAATAACTCCCAGCAGGCTGCCAAGTCAGCATTGATTAAGAACAACATTCTACATATACTTATGCATGTCTTGCATACATAAAGCTTACAACATAATATGGTCTCAATACGATAACCAGAATTGTCACCCCTAAATTTACATATCTGTATTGGTCTTACATATAAAGCTTACAACAACTATTCAAAACAAATCAAGATTCTGGTTTTTCTTCTACCTAAAAACCGAATCCATTCGGATTTATGTTCCTCAAGATCATGACAGCCACGGATACACACTTGGCTTAAATAGGAGAGCCGTTGTATGATTACAGTTGTTGACTGATGATGGAGACGCCAACAATAATTTAGATAAATGATTCGAAGAGATTGATGATCACCCAACCACTCTGGCAACGCTACCATTGTTGTGAACCCATGTATCTTCAACGTATGGATGCCACCAAGGTGTTGAAGTTGATTTGGTAGAACAGACATTTTACGACCGAAAACATCAGATCCCCATATCTCCAATTCCTGAAGATGTCTCAGGTCTTTGATTCGATTCAAATAACTGAAATTGTCTAACTTCTTTGAGAATGCACCAATGCTTAGTTTCCTTAATTGAGTGAGTTTGCATAATATCTCCTCCGAGAAAGATCCTAATTCTTTACAACAATAAATCTGTAAGGAGACTAAATATATTTGGATTCCCAAAGCTTCTGGAATGAACTCCAGCCATTCACATCGTCTTAATCTGAATTCCTTGCAAGAGTCATTGGTTAGAAGCCTGTTTTGCATATAAGTCAATTTTGGACATCCTGAAATGGATAGAGTTGTAACAGAGCTAAAGAACTTGCGTTCATCAAATATGAATGTCAATTCCTCACAATCTTTTATTTCTACCTTCACTAGTGCTGAAACATCTCTCATCGGAAAACCTGTCAATTTAGCACATGATTCAATGCACAAAATTTCAAGGCAAGGAAAAGCAACAACATTGTTACTATGAGATGGAGGACTCCATTCAGTCAATTCAGCCATCCAACTTAAAGACAATGACTTCAATGCTGGAAAAAGCCTCAACTCATGTTGTTGACTGCTATTGCCTTCATTTGACTCAAAACCTATGTACTTCACTTTTTTAATACGACTTATCTTAAGAAATTTAAGAAAACAAAGATCGCCAAGAAGTGGAAGTCGTTCGCAGCTACAATTGGAGAGAGTTAAAATTTGAAGCGTGTAGATCTCAGTGATGGATTTAGGCAGCAGAGTAGTTTTGCATTTGACACATGAAGATATCTGAGATGTTTCAACTTGCTAATTGATGGAGGCAAGTTTTCCATGTCAACATCATTCAAGTTTAGCGTCCGCAAGCGTTTTGAATTCCAAGAGCTTTTGAAGGGAGCACCGTTAAGGATGATAGTGTGCAAGTACACAGCCTCATTCTTAGGAAGAGCCTTTGAAGTTCTGATAGATCGACAATCTGCATATAAATAGTGAATCCGCAAGCTAGATTTTTCTAGTGACAATGCAAAATCATGTACAAGATTATGCATTTTGCACTTTATAAGATTGCCATCATCATCACTTTCCGCATCGTGGAAGAAGGAATATACAACTAAGGCATGAAAAAACTGGTTGCCCATATCACACGAGTCAACAAATCTCTCAACTATCCACAGCCGAATCAAATCTTCTTTTACAATTAAAAATCCTTTTGGGTAAACCGAACAAATTGCAAAACATGGCTTCAAATGCGAGGGCAAGCTATCAAAGCTAAGTTTTAACATGGATTCAACATTTTTCTCTTTGTTCCATGCTTTCAGAGAATGACAATCTCTAAGTTCCAACAATTGGTTCCGACCCCACCCGTTAAATGCCATTATTCCACCTAAAATTTTAGCTGCTAATGGAACTCCTTTACATTTTTTTGCAACCTGCATTCCTATGGCCTCTAAATCAGACTGGAGAGGAGGTAGATATGTTGGTATTTCTCTGAAAGCGCTTTCCTTCAAAATGAACCAACACTCATCATCAGCCAAGAAACCAAGCGTATGCCTATGTTCAGATGAAAAAACAACAATGGATGCGACTTTTGCACTATGAGTTGTGACAAGAACAACATTTCCGTTCTCTGTACAATTTTTCAACAACCGAGTTCTAAACCCACCCCACCACCTAGACACATCCTCCTAAACATCATCAAGAACAAGAAGAAATCTTTTCCCCCTCAACTCCGTTTCAAGTTGTTGAAGAATTTCATCTTTTGCATATATTGATGCATTCAAAGACCGCAACATTTGACCAAAAATGTTCACCTCATCGCATTTATCAGAAACACAGACCCACATTCTAACATAAAAAACGCCCTTCACCATGACTCGCCAACACACGAGTTTAGCCAAAGCAGTCTTGCCAAGACTGCCCATTCCCACAATGGGAACAACAGTGAGAAGTCGTTGGTCAGAAGATAGAGTGACCAAGTTAACAACTTTGGATGCATCAGGCTCCCTGGCAATGATTGGATGATCTGTTGTTACTTGATCCAAGTAACTGAAAGAGGGTATTCTATCACCTAGTCTATCAGGGATGCCTTGTATTATACTATGAAGACTCTGATTCACGGTTCGAATTTCATGGGAAAATTTGAGACCAAAACTGAAGTTGGTTATACCTGTCAGAGAGATTAATATAAAAAGATGTCTTTAGGCTTAAGTATCGGCTCGAGCTTTTAGTTCAATCAGTTAAGTAAGTGTACCTTAGGACAGAGAATCTCATAGGCTAACTCATCAATCAAATCTTCAGCATCATAAGCAACTTCCTTGAGGTTGTTGAGCCAATATAGGGGAATGAATAAGCAAGCTTACAATTTTGGAGTAAGCTGTTGATCAGAAGATCGAGTAAGCAAGCTTAAAATTTTGGAGTCATCAGCCTCCCTCCCAATGATTGGAATGTCTGTTACAGGATCCAAGTCAGGGAGACGGTATCTTCGTCCAATATGTATCTCTGGGATAACATATATTGCAGTATTGCAGTTAAAGCCACTGATTCAGAATCTTAACTGTATGGGGTAGTTCGACATCAAATATGAGCTTTTGAGGAAATTTCAACTCGGTTACTTTTGGATGGAAAATCTCATAGGCCAACTCATCAATGACCGATCTGCTGCTTTATAAATACCTTCCTTGATCTTCTTGAGCTGTTCCTCGGAAATAGAACTCTGCAACCACTTTTTTTCTGAATCTGGTAAAATAGCCTGAATTTTTTTCAGCAACAGCCTAAGCCGGCTCAGGTCATCCCAGAGATCTGAAGCAACTATGGTTTCATCAATGATAAATGAATTCACCATGTCCATGGTTTCCTCCACCGTAACTAGTAAGCCAATCCTCTCCATTTTAGACAGAGTTAAAGATCAAAAAAGAAGCAAATTTTTTAAAACAAAAGGCAGAAGGAAGAAGATGATTATGGAACTGCAGAATACAATACAACTTGTAATGGTCATACAATTAAGCTTATAATATCATAAACTATTAATCCATCTAACACACTTTTAACTTATCCTTTTTCCCAAATTATAATTTAAGAAATTATTTGTTTCTTATTCTCAATAAAAATAATAATCAATTGCTTTGGAACACGAAGCAAATACAGCACATTTGCTGGGGTTTTGGTAGAGGTCTGATGCAACAACCTTACTGTTTGCTTCGATCCGCCCATAAAGCAAAGTAAATATTGCACATTGTGCTTCGGCTTCCATCATAAACCGATGCAATAAATGCGCATTTGCTTCGGCTATTGTAAGGCTTGATGCAATAGCTGTACTGTTTGCTTCGATTCTACTATAAGAGCAAAGCAAATGTTGCTCATTTTAGCTTCGGCTTTTTCCTAGAAACTGAGGCAACAGTTGCTCTTTGGCCACTAAAACTTCGAGCTGCAAAAACAGCCGAGGCAAATAGTTTACATTTTTAGTTTTCTTGCTCATGGTAGAATTTGTATATTTGGTACTCTTGTTTTTGAAAATTTAACAATTTCAATGTTGTAAATATTCATAAATTGTGGCATTAGATCCAATTTATATTAAGAATGTCCTTTTCTATGTTTAAGGTATTATTTGAAAATCACCTACCACATTTCAACTGCTTGTACACATTTTTTTAACAACAGAGTTGTAAAAAAATTCACCCTACCAAGTCCCCAAACATCATCAAGAACAAGAAGAAATATTTTCCCCTCCAAATCTGTCCCATCATCAAGATCTTTGCACCCAAAGATCTCAACATTTGACAAAGATTAAAGAATTCAAATGATTGTATTTAGTAATTTAAATGAAAAGATTTAGTTCCATCTATGCCCAACCCTGCCCAGCTCAGGCCCAATTAAACTAATAGTGGCCTACATCTCGAAGTTTAAGCCCATACATCTAAATCTAACCCATTTTAGCAATATCTGAATATTTTAGAGTTTATTTTTCCCATTTAAAACTTTAAAAATTATTTATTTATATTTGATACATATTTTTACCAAACTTTATAATTTTATTTTTGATATTTATCCTTTATTATATCCAATTCTTCAAATACATATGGTGGCATAAATTTAAAGCTTAATACATTATCCAACTCTCCAAATTATATTCAAACACCTAATGACTTCCCAAACTTCAAAAACACTTTTTTCCCATAACTAGCTTAACACGACCTTGCTTGAGTTATCAATGTCATAGAGTGTCATAATAGAATATCATGTAAACCATGAAATTTCTAATGTAAATGGTGTAGTATTAAATCATTTGTTAAAATTTCTTTTTTATCAGAAATTTAGATGCAATTTTTGAAGTATTAATCCTTCCAATATTTCATCACGTAAGCAACCAACAAGTTTAAAAGGCCTCAACTATGCAGACAAAGGGAATAAAGAGACTGCATATCTCATACCCACTCCAGCCGTGTTTCTATCCTCATAAAATCGAAAACGGACAGTGACTTAAGGACCATGAGCACTGGAATTTCAACTCTTCAAGGCATGGAACTGAGTTGTCCACAGTTCAAGACAATTTTTCGCCTACATAGTTCTCAATCTCGAGTTTCTTCATGTTTGAGTGAGGTCTCCTGCTTCCATATGGTTTTCTTTAACATCCTACATTGAATTGAAACCACGCGGAGGTTTGCAGCTCTTAAAATACGAACCTGAGTTCATTTCAGTCTTTACATTTTCTAAGTTCAATAGATTGCTAGTTCGAAAAACTTGTCGAATTTAGCACACGATTGAATGGATGGATCTATAACCATCCTGTTACCCCTGGACGGAGGGCTCCATTCAGAAAATGATTTCAATGTTGGAAACCACATCAGTTAACGGAACATTGTTAAATTAACGGAGCGAATATGATTATTTAACCATATCAGTTATAATAAATTACTGGATAATTACAACTTCAAAACTGAAACAAGTCAGAAAGAAAAAAAAAATACAGCTTAAAAATAACATTCAGCTTAATATAAATCTATGCATGTCTTACATAAAAAGCTTAACAACTACTAGTACTATATATTCAATCAAAACTAATCATACATACAATAAACTCATTCTAATAACTATTGACAAATGAATCTGATATTTGTTGCCCCTGAAAACTCCATCCATTGGGATTTATGTTCCTCAATAGCATGGCAGTCGGAAATGTAGATATGGCTTAACTTGGGAAGCCGTTGTATGATTGCAGCTGTTGATTGATACTCGAGATGCCAACAATAGTTAAGAGAAATGGTTTTCAGAGATCGAAGATTAGGAAACCACTCTGGCAAAGCTTCCATTGCTGTGAACCCCTTTATCTTCAATGATTGGAGGCCATCAAGGTGTTGAAGTTGATTTGGTAGAGCAGACATTTTACGGCCGAAGACATCAGATCCCCAGATTTCTAACTCCTCAAGGTCTCTGATTCGGTTTATATAACTGAAATCATCCAACTTTTTCGAGAATGCACCGATGCTTAGTTTCCTCAGTTGAGTGAGTTCAGATAATATCTCCTCCGGGAAAAACTCCAATCCTTCACAACAATATATTTGTAAAGAGATTAAATATCTTTGCAACCGCAAATCCTCTGGAATGAACTTCAACCATCCACATCTTTTTACTCTGAATTCCTCGTAATACTCGTTGGATAGAAGCCAGCTTCTGAGATAAGTGAGTTTTGGACATCGTACAATGGATAATCTTTTAACAAAGCGGAAGGGCTTGTGTTCATCAAATATGAACCTGAATTCGTCACAATCTTTGATATCTATCTTCACAAGTGTACGCAGATCTTCCATTGGAAAGCCTGTGAATTTGGGACAACACTGAATGGACAAACTTTGAAGTCGAGGAAATATAATAGCCATGTTAGGACTCCATTCAATTAAATTCTCCATCCAAGACAGAGACAATGATTTCAATGCAGGAAAAAGCCGCAACTCATGTTGACTGCTTCTGCGTCTATATGACTCATTGCCTATGCACTTCACTCTTTTCATATGACTTACCG
This sequence comes from Euphorbia peplus, assembly GCA_028411795.1. Classification (NCBI taxonomy): domain Eukaryota; kingdom Viridiplantae; phylum Streptophyta; class Magnoliopsida; order Malpighiales; family Euphorbiaceae; genus Euphorbia; species Euphorbia peplus. Next base: position 29,269,450 of record CP110837.1, read on the forward strand.
TAAGAAATTTGAGACGAGGAAGATATCCAAGGAATGGAAGTTTTTCACAGCTACAATTTGAAAGAGTCAAAATCTGAAGCATGTAGATTTGATTGATGGATTCAGGCAATGGTCTAGTTTTCGTATTTGAAACATGAAGATATCTTAAACTTCTCAACTTTCTTATTGTTGATGGCAATTTTTTCATATCTACGTCGTTCAAGTAGAGCGTCCTCAATCTTTTTGAATTCCAAGACCTTGGAAAAGGAGCGCCGTTAAGGATGATAGTACTCAAGTGTGTGGCTTTATTCTTAGGAAGAACCTTTGAAGTTCTTATAGATTGATAATCTACATATACAAAGCTCTCCGGAGGGCGGATTTCAAGCTCAATATTTAGTATTTTGCACTTTATAACATTTCCGTCATTATCACAATCCACATCTTTGAAGAAGGAAATCACAAGTAAGGCATGAAAAGAGTCGTTGCCCGTATCATAAAAGTTGACCAATCTCTCAGCCATCCACATCCGAATCAAATCTTCCTTCATAATGAAAAATTCTTTTGGGAAAACTGAACAAATTGCAAAACATTCCTTCAAAGGTGAGGGCAAGTAAGAAAAACAAAGTTGTAATATCCGTTCAACATTTTCCTCATCATTCCCTGCTTCCGAAACATGACTCTCTCTAATTTCCAACCATTCTCTGCGATCGGTCTTAAATCCTAATGTCCCGCCTAAAACCTTTGCAGCCAGTGGCACACCTCGACATTTTTTTGCAATCTCCTGTCCTATGGCCTCTAAATCGGGCTGCATTCTTAAAATTCTAAAAGCCATTTCCTTCAAAATGAACCAGCAATCATCATCAGACAATAAATCAAGTGTATGCCTATGCTGAGACGAAGTCTCAACAATGGAAGCAGTTTCTTCACTGCGAGTTGTGACAAGAACAACAACTTCACCGTGTTTAGAAAATTTTAACAGATGAGTTCTAAACTCATCCCACCAGCCAGACACATGTTCCCAAACATCATCAAGAACAAGAAGAAATCTTTTCCCCTCCAACTGTTTTTCAAGTTGCCGAAAAATAGCATCTTTGTTGGTTAATAAGCTTAAGCCACCCATAATTGCGTTCAAAGATAACAACATTTCTTCAAAAACTTCTTGTCCATCACATTTATCAGAAACACAGACCCATACTTGAGCATCAAAAAGGTTCGACACCATGACTCGTCGAGACACCAATTTAGCCACAGCAGTCTTGCCGAGACCACGCATTCCCACAATCGGAACAACAGTGAGAACTTGTTGATCCGAAGATCGAGTCAGCAAGTTTACAATTTTTGAGACATCAGCCTCCCTGCCAATTATTAGATTGTCAAGGACCGAGTCTGTTATTAAACTTCGAGGGATTATTCTATCCTGATATTTTATTGCATCAAGATTATTCGAAGCAAGTAACTGGTTCAGAATTTTAAGTTTGTTGGAAAACTTGTGTTTAGATATGAGCTTTTGAAGAAAATTCAACAGGGTTACCTTCGGACGAAGAATCTCATAGGTTAACTCATCAAGAACATCTTCTGCTTTGTAAACAAATTCCTTCAGCTTGATCAGCCAAGATGAATTCTCTCTCCTGCCCATTGGATCTGGTAATGAAAAACGAGTTTTATCTTTTTGGTAAAACGCACCACTAACTTTGGTCAGCAATTCCCGAAGCCCTCCCAGCTCATCTCGGAGATTCGAAGCACGCACAAGTTCAGGTTCATCATTGATAAGTGAATCCACCCTGTTTACTGCTTGCATCACCACAGTTCTCAAGTCGATGTCTTTCATTTTAGCCGGAAAGATCAAAACAAGGAAGCAAGATTTAAATATAATAAGAAGGAGGAGGACAATACTAGATCATAAAACATATATATTGGTGGCCAAAGTTTGTTGAAATGGTCAAACAATTTATAAACAAAACTAAATGTTTGACATTCATAAACAATATATAGTGGTGGCTAAACCATTTTTAACAGTATTGGAATATTTTATTTTTGATGAAATATAAACAAGACATTAAAATTATATCAACACCATTCGGTTGGGAAAAGATGCTGAGAAAACCAGGTCTTGCAGCAGAATGACTAGGCAACATGTAATAACTTACTAGTATTCTTCGACTTTTTTCTGTTTTCATTTTCTAGAATGTTGGATACATACAAGGATTCCTGTAAGGTAGGTTGAAAGTTTCCGGTTCACATTTTCATTGGCTATTCCAGTAATAAGGACTGTTGTGTAATATGCTGGGAAAAATAAAATAAAAAATCGTATGCAAGAAAAACCAATCAGTCCAGTGTGCATATTCCGGAGCAAAACGGAGTAAAAGCTTTACATAAAATAGCTCTATTCCCGATTACTCTATAGTATATGAGACATATTTGCAATTGATTTAATGGATACATGAAATATGCTGCTTCTGTCAAATGTTCTCAAGAGCAGGACATCCGGAAAAGTAGGCATGGCGTAAATTTGGAAGCCGTTGTATGATTGCAGCAGTTGTTTGATACTGGAGATGCCAACAATAATTTAGAGAAATGGTTTTAAGAGATTGAAGATTAGGTAACCACTCTGGCAATGCCTGCATTGTCGTGAACCCCTTTATCTTCAATGATTGGAGTCTAGCAAGGTGTTGAAGTTGATTTGGTAGACCAGACATTTTACGACCGAACACGTCAGAACCCCAGATTTCTAACTCCTCCAGGCTTGTAAGGTTTTTAATTCGGTTCAGATAACGGAAATCATCCAACTTCTCTGAGAACGCACCGAGGCTTAATTTCCTCAACTGGGTAAGTTTGCAAAATATCTCCTCCGGGAAAAGTTCCAATTCTTTACAGCAAGAATATTTGTAAGAAGATTAAAGAGCTTTGCATCCCCAAATCGTGTGGAACGAGCTTCAGCCATTCACATTTTCTGACCCTGAATTCCTTGTAGGACTTATTGGATAGAAGCCAATTCCGAAGATAAGTCAATTTTGGACAATGTGCAATCGATAGACTTGTAACAGAGTGGAAGGACTTGTGTTCATGAAATATGAATCTCAATTCCTCGCAATCATGGATTTTTATCTTCTCAAGTGCCAGAAGATCTCTCATTGGAAAGCTTGTCAATTTAGGACAACAATGGATCGACAAACTTTCAAGGAGAGGAAATATAATAACTTTGTTGCCATGAGATGGAGGAATCCATTCGGTTAAATTCTCCATCCAACTTATAGACAATGATTTTAGTGACGGAAAATACCTCACCTCAAATCGATGGCTATTGCCTCCATATGACTCGTTACCTATGCACTTTACTCCTTGAATATGACTTATCTTAAGAACTTTAAGAAAAGGAAGATCTCCAAGGAGGGGAAGTTGTTCACAGCTACAATTTGAGAGAGTCAAAATCTGAAGCATGAAGATCTCGATGATGGATTTCGACACCGGTCTAGCTTTTGTATTCGAAACATAAAGAAATCTTAAATGTCTCATCTTGCAAATTGACAATGGAAATTTTTCCGTGTCCACATCATTCAAGTGCAGCATACGCAAGCTTTTGGGATTCCAAGACCTCTGGAAGGGAGAACTTTTAAGGATCATAGAACTCAAGTACTTGAACTTATTCTTAGGAAGAACCTCTGCATCATATAGACTGTGACTGCTCGTTTCAGATTTTTCTAGTGACAGAGCAAGATCGTGCACAAGATTATGCATTTTGCAGTTCATTACATTGCCATCATCGTCAATTTCTGCATCTTGGAAGAAGGAATTCGCAAGTAAAGTATGAAAATATAGGCTGCACAGATCATGAGAGCCAGCAAAATTCTGACCCATCCACAGCCGAATCAAGTCTTCCTTTACAATTAAAAATCCTTTTGGGAAAACGGAACAAGTTGGAAACCATTTCTTCAAAGTTGAGGGCAAGTAAGAAAAACAAAGTTGTAATATCCGTTCAACATTCTCCTCATTGTTTTTCGTATCCCGAATGTGCCTATCAATAGTTTCCAACCATGCACCCTCGGCCATGTTAAATCTCAATGTCCCACCTAAAACTTTCGCAGCCAATGGCACGCCTCTACATCTTTTTGCAATCTCCCTTCCTATGGCCTCAAAATTAAATAGGAGTAATTCATGTCGTGTATTTCTAAAAGCTCTTTCCTTTAAAATGAACCAGCAATCGTCATTGGACAAGAAATCAAGCGTATGCCTATGCTGATATGAAGTCTCAACAACAGATGCAACCTTTTCACTACGAGTTGTGACAAGAACAACAGTTTCGATGTGTGTACAAATTTCTAACAACTGAGTTCTAAAATCATCCCACCATCTATACACATCTTCACAGACATCATCAAGAACAAGAATAAATCTCTCCCTCTCCGATGACTCTTTTTCAAGTTGATCAAGACTTTCATCTATGTCGGTTAATAACCCCATGGATGCATCCAAACATTGCAATATTTGACTCAAAATTTTTTGCTTTTCACATTTTTCAGAAACACAGACCCACTTTTTAACATGAAAAAGTTTCAAAGCCATGACTTGTCGACACACAAGTTTAGCCAAAGAAGTCTTGCCGAGACCATCCATTCCCACAATGGGAACAACAGTGAGAACTCGTTGATCAGAAGATTGAGTCAGCAAGTTTACAATTTTTGAGATATCAGCTTCCCTCCCAATGAATGGAATCTCCAGGACAGAATCTGTTTCTCGATCCAAGTCAATGTGAGGGACTATTCTATTGCGTTGAAAGCTCAAAGCCTTTGCTTCATTTTTAATCTTTTGAAGCGAGCCTGACAGAACTCTAACTTTATAGGCGAATTTGACATTGAATACAAGCTGTTTCAGAAAATTCGATGAGGTTACCTTAGGACGGACATTTTCATAGGCTAACTCGTCAATCACATCTTCAGCCTCATGAACAACTTCCTGGAGCTCCATGAGCCAATATGAAATGTTGTTTTGAGCACGTAAGGCATCACGAATTTCGATCAGCAAATCCTGAAGACGTCCGAGATTGGATGCAAGTATGGTCTGATGAATGGTATGTGAAAACAACCTGGTCAGGTTTTCCTCCACCACAATACTCAAGCTTTTCATTTCCATTTTAGACAGAAAGATCAGCAAGATAAAAAATAAAATAAGATACATTTATTTGTAATTTAGGCAACTAAAGTATAAAGAAAAGAATAATCAGAACATTACTTTATTGTCAAACAATAAGACAAGATTAAGATAAGAAAAAAAAAAGTGATTCTTGATACTTTTATTCTTGTTCCTGAAAATATGGCAACATGGGCCAATAAAGCTCTTTATCCAGATAATATACAAATATGCCCCTAAATATAATTTAATTGGCAGTATTTTCTTAATTGGGCTTTAGCTTCTTTGAATCAGGCCCACAAAATTTGTGTCCAACTCCTTCTAAGGTCTGCTATATAGGGCTTTGAATTGCAGAGTGCAGACACAAGCCATAGAAGATATGTTGCTAGGACATCGATATAATATATCCAACAAATTTTATTTCTAAAACATAACCTTCATAATCATCTAACATATAATGAAATTAATGACTCTTTTTCAATGTATTTTTCCCTTACAATTATTGAATGCATAATAATGTTTCTGTCAAATGTGTAAATTCATTTTAGATGAACTCCAAAAAATGTGGCAACTCTATAATGCACCAAAAATGAGATATACAACACAATTGTTTCTTTTTCTGAAAAGTTTGTTCTTCAGAAACTATTGGAACATGTACCAAATGAAACGAAACATTTACGTAGATTCAAGACATTTCTGGACAAAAATGATTTCTTGGACGCAGAAGCTTCATAACCACTTTCAGAAACAATGTCAATAGACTAATCACTCAGCATTTTAATTTGGCTATTCCAGAAATAGGGACCTGCTACAAAATGTGCAGGAGAAAAAATGAGACTGACTCCCCCCGAATCCAAGTTGAAGAGGCACACCAAATCTTGTCTAATAAATAAAAGATTCAACAAGATTCAGGCAATGTGCATACGTTCTCAGGAGCAAACTAGGACGGATTCACAATGGTTTTAGCTGATAATGAGTTGTGTAATCAACTAGGCTGCCTTGGATTCAGTGTTGATATTGAAACCGGTGGATGGATGAAATGTATCGAAGAAAGAAACTTGAGGAGAGGAAACACAAGTAGACAAACTTAGAAGGTATGTTCATGTATGTGTAGCATGCTAACATAAGGCCAATTCTGGAAATTTCTTCAACAGACTTTTCCACGGATGAGATGAAACTGAATGCATAATGTTTGATGTTTCTGTCGAAACAAGAGTTCAACCTTCATTAGACATTTAAAAACAACAATTACAGATTTTGTTCTGCTATTGCTAAATACTAGGCATAGGTTGTCTCATGACAAATGTTCTTCTTCGATAAGATCAACGTTAGCCAAACTCAATATTAATTACTAGTATAGTAAAGCATCAACACTGGAAAAAGTAAATTACTACCGTTAACTATCGGAAAATCAAATCATATATGTTCCTCAAGAGCACGACAGCTATAAATGTAGACATGACTTAAAACAGGAAGCCGTTGTATGATTGCAGCTGTTGATTGATACCCGAGATGCCAACAATAATTAAGAGAAATTGTTTCAAGGGACTGAAGATCAGCCAACCATGCTGGCAATGCTTCCATTGTTGTGAACCCCTTTATCTTCAACGATCGGAGGCCATCAAGGTGTTGAATTTGATTTGGTAGAGCAGACATTTTACGACTGAAAACATCAGATCCCCAGATTTCTAACTCCTCAAGACATATAAGGTCTTTGATTCGGTTCAAATAACGGAAATCATCCAACTTTTCTGAGAAGGCACCAATACTTAATTTCCTCAGTTCAGTGAGCTCACCTAATATCTTCTCCGGGAAAAGTTCCAATCCTTTACAGCAATGTACTTGTAAGGAGCTCAGAAAGCTTAGCCTCCTCAAGTCTTCTGGAATGTACACCAGCCATTCGCATCTTCTTACCCTCAATTCCTTGCAAGACGCGTTGGGGAGGAGAAGCCTGTTTTGAAGATCAATCAATTTTGGGCATCCTACAATGGATAAACTTGTAACGGAGCGGAAAGACTTGTGTTCATCAAATATGAACCTCAATTCCTCACAATCTTTGATTTCTATCTTCTCAAGTTTCAACAAATCTCCCGTTGGAAAACAAGTCAGTTTAGGACAAGATTGAATGGATAAATTTAAAAGGCGAGGAAATATAACAACCTTGTTGCCATGAGATGGCGGACTCCATTCACTTAAATTCTCCATCCAACTTAAAGACAATGATGTCAATGATGGAAAAAGCTTCAGCTCATGTTGACTACTTTTTCTTCGATACAACTCATTAGTGAAGCACTTCACTCTTTCCAAACGACTTATCTTAAGTAGTTTCAATAAAGGAAGATCTCCGAGGAGAGGAAGCTGTTCGCAACTACAATTTGAGAGATTCAAAATTTGAAGACTGTAGATCTCCGTGATGGATTTAGGCAATGGTCTAGGATTTGTATTCGAAACATGAAGAAATTTGAAATGTTTCAACTTGGTAATTGATGATGGCAAACTTGCCATGTCAACATCATTCAAGTATAGTGTCCGCAAGCGTTTTAAATTCCAAGACCTCTGAAAGGGAGCAGCATTGAGGATCATCATACTCAAGTGTTTGACCTCAGTCTTTGAAAATGCCAGTGAAACTCTTAAAGATTGACTATCTACACGCAAAGAGTGAGACAGTACAAGATCGTGCACAAGATTATGCAATATACACTTTATAACGTTGCCATCATCATCACTTTCTGCATCTTGGAAGAAGGAATTTGCAAGCAAGTTATTAAAATAAATGTTGCCTATATCAAATGAGTGAGCAAATCTCTCAGCAATCCACAGCCGAACCAAATCTTCTTTTATAATAAAAAATCCTTTCGGAAAAACTGAACAAAGAGCAAAACACAGCTTCAAAGCCGAGGGCAAGTGATCAAAACTTAGTTTCAATATAGACTTAACACTCTCCTCAATATTCCTAGCATCAGAAACAAAACTATCTCTAATTTCCAACCATTCTTCCTTGTAGCTGTAAAATCCCAACGTCCCGCCTAAAACTTTTGCAGCCAACGGAACTCCTTTACATTTTTCTCCAATCTCCCTCCCTATGGTCTCTAAATCAGACCGTAATGGTGCTGGTATATTTCTGAAAGCCCTTTCCTTCAAAATGAACCAGCAATCTTCATCAGACAAGATATCGAGTGTATGCCTATGCTGAGATGAAGTCTCAACAATGGAAGCAGTTTCTTCGCTACGAGTTGTGACAAGAACAACAATTTCAATGTGTGTAAAAAAATTTAACAACCGAGTTTTAAATTCATCCCACCACCAACACACATCTTCACCAACCTCATCGAGAACAAGAAGAAATCTTTCCCTCCCCGACTCTCCTTCAAGTTGTTGAAGAGTTTCGTCTGTAAGGATTTGACCCAAAATTCCCTGTCCATCAAATCTTTGAGAAACATAGACCCACATTTTAAAATCGAAAAGTTTCAAATCCATGACTCGTTGACACACGAATTTAGCCAAAGCAGTCTTGCCAAGACTATCCATTCCCACAATTGGAACAACAGTGGGAACTCGTTGATCCGAAGATGGAGTCAACAACAAGTTGACAATTCTCAAGGCATCAGCCTCCCTCCCGATGACTGGAATGTCCATGACAAAGTCTGTTACTCTATCCAAATCAATATCAGGGACTATTCTATCACTAGATATGAGTCTGAAAAACATTGCATCATTTCTAATGTGACGAAGCAAACGGTTGACATTTCCAACTTTGCGGGCTAATTTGGCCTTAAGTATGAGCTTTTGAACATAAATCAGTTGGTTTACCTTGGGACGGAGAAGTTCATAGTCTAACTCATCAAGGACATCTTGTGCAACAAAAACAAATTCCTTGAGCTTCATGAGCCAAAACCGAACTGGTTCCTTGTCGGTCTGTGCCTGCTCTGCATCTGGTAAGACAGAAAGAATGGTGGGGAGTAAGTATGCAATTCCAAGCAGGTCTAACCGGAGATTACACGTGAGTATGGTATTATGACCGGTGACTATAAATGAATTCACCCGAGCCAGAGTGTCCTCCACCATAAAACTCAAGCAACTCTCACCCATTTTTACAAGGAAATATCAAATGGAGAAAGCTTTTCTCTCTGCTTTTGAGTTTTCAAGAAAGGAAGATGAATAGAGAAAGCAACCTTTTATGGGGTCAACTACCTACAAACAAAATTGACTAACGGGAAGCTAATAACAAGGTAAGAGCCTAGACATTTACAGATGACAAATGTTATCCACATAATTTACAGACTACAAATGTTATCCACCGACATTTTGACGTCGACTGCAACGTCATTCTTTTTAGTGCAACGTCATTTTTTCAGCGTGTACATAATCGATTTAATATGTTTGACAACTCAAACTTTGTTTACTACAAGTTTGTACCAAAATCATTATTTGTACTGTTTTAAACCATTACAATGAACGCAAACACAGTTTTTTTCCTTACAAGTTTACCCTTATTTATATTACTCCACATTAGAAATACTTTGAATAAACAAGATTTTTATACATATTGTTATAATTTTTCATATTGTTATATCATACATGGTTTTTAGATATTAAAACGAGCAGTTTGATACAATTATCATTTCAGTTTTGATATGCACAATAACTTTGATATCCAAGTGTTCTCTCCTCCGAAAAGCTTCCACTTCAGAAACTCGTATTAAACCTTGATGTTTCGTTGCATTGGGCAAGCCACAAGTTCCGACTAAGGAAATCATACATCAGGAAATTGACACAGTTGTAGTTAACAACAAAAGAAATTCCTCATTTAAGGTGGATTTCCAACTATTTCCGCATATATTAGTCCATATGTCGAACAAGGCCGGTTGATAATTGCCAAATTGAGCTAATGAAGCTAAAACTAGCAGTTTGATAGAGCTGCAGCAGAGGAATTTGTATTGGTTTTTCTATTAAGTTGCTAAAATTGAGTATGGGAACATACAGTGGCAGCCCCGTGCACCACCAGAATTTACGCTGGGAGGGTTTTGTTTCCACCATAGAAGCTCCAGAATACAAGACCAATAAGAGTTCTATACTTGAGTTGAACAGCTCTGAAATAATTGTGCATATTTAACTCATCTTGAATGCAAACAAGTGAAAAACAATATAATGGTATCTTTTTCACATCCTCCTTGCCTAGACATTCGATCTCCTGTTTGTTTCTTAGGTTGCACGGAAACGGATACCAGTAAAAATTATTTCTAAATCCAGAATAGCTAAAAATGGAAACGGACTGAAAAGGGAATGGACATGAAACACAGAAACACTAGTGAAAAGGAATTTCCGGGCAACCTAAGGAGTAAAGCAAATTATCGTTTTTATCATACATCATGTTCCTTCCCAGAATATTTACAAAAAAAATACTATTTCCAAAACCTCAACAAAAGCTCAATCAAAATCATATACAACTAATATCCGTAATGCTGCAGCAGAAAATAATTGTGCTGGTTTTCCTTTAAAGCTGCTGTAAATTATGTAAGAGAACACAAGAGTCTGAAGCTCAGCAGTGGCAGCCTGGTGTATTACCTGAATCAACCTTGGAAGGGGTGGTTCTAGGCGGCTGTTCGCTTTAGGAGGAAGTCCTAAGGGTTCTGTTGCAACAGCACTCTTAGATTTCTGATATTGGCTCCATCGCATGAGTTCCGGAATACACAGACCAATAAGGACTCTACGCGAATCTCGAGTTACAATTGCTCATATGTTAAGTCTACTATTCAAATAAGTGAAATATGCAGGAAAAGACCAATCAATATGGCCTTGAACTTGGCTCATATGACTAATTTAAACCCAGATGAGATCAACGGAATCTTTTTCAACGTAAATTTTCAACAAAATCAGATATACAACAAAGAAAAATCATTCCAATAACTATTGAAAACAGATTCTGATTTTGGTTATACCTGAAAACTCCATCCATTGGGATTTATGTTCCTCAAGAGCACGACAGCCGTAAATGTAGACATGGCTTAAATTAGGAAGCCGTTGCATGGTTGCCGCAGTTGACTGATACCTGAGATCCCAACAGTAATTAAGAGAAATTGTTTCGAGATATCGAAGATCAGACAGACACGCTGGCAATGCTTCCATCGTTGTGAACCCCTTTATCTTCAATGACCGTAGCCCATAAAGGTGTTGAAGTTGATTCGGTAGAGCAGACATTTTACCGACCAAAAACATCAGATCCCCAGATTTCTAACTCCTCAAGACGCCTAAGGTCTTTGATTCGGTTCAAATAACTGAAATCATCCAACTTCTCCGAGAATGCACCAATACTTAGTTTCCTCAGCTGAGTGAGTTTGCATAATATCTCCTCCGAGAAAAATCGCAATCCTTTACAACAATATATCTGTAAGGAGGTTAAAGAGCTTTGCATCCCCAAATCATCTGGAATGAACTTCAGCCATTCACATCTTCTTACTCTGAATTCTTTGTAAGACTCGTTGGATAAAAGCCAGTTCCGGAGATAAAAGAGTTTTGGACATCCTACAATGGATAAACTAGTAACAGATCGGAAGGACTTGTGGTCATCAAATATGAACCTCAATTCCTCACAGTCTCTGATTTCTACCTTCACAAATGTCATTATATCTCTCATCGGAAAGCGTTTCAATTTAGGACAAGATTGAATGGACAAATTTTGAAGGCGAGGAAATACAACTATTTTTGTACCATGAGATGGAGGACTCCACGCAGTTAAATTATCCATCCAACCTAGACACAATGATTCCAATACTGGAAAAAGCCTCAACTCATATTGATTGTTATTGCCTTCATATGACTCGTAACCTATGCACTTCACTCTTTTCATATGACTAATCTTAAGAAATTTAAGAAAAGGAAAATGTTCAAGTAGTGGAAGGTGTTCACAGCTGCAATTTGAGAGAGTTAGACTACGAAGCCTATTGATTTCGGCAATGGACTCAGGCAATGGTCTAGCTTTTATATTTGAAACATGAAGATAGTCAAAATGTTTCAACTTGCCAACCCATGATGGCAACTTTTTTATGTCAACATTGTTCAAGTATAGCATTCGTAAGCTTATTAGTTCCCAAGACAACTGGAATGTAGCACCGTTGAGCAAGATAGTAGTTAAACGCATGGCTTTATTCTTGGGAAGAACCTTTGAAGTTCTTATAGATTGGTAATCTACATATAAGTAGGTATCCGGATGGCGGACTTCAAATTGGTCTTCTGCAAAATCAAGCACAATATTCAGTATTTTGCACTTCTTAACATTTCCGTCAGCATCACTTTCCACATCGTGCAAGAAGGAATTCGCAAGTAACAAGTGAAAACACTCATTGCCCGTATCACATGAGTGAACCAATCTCTCAGCCATCCACATCTGAATCAGATCTTCCTTTATCATTACAAATCCTTTTGGGAAAACTGAACAAATTGCCAAACATTGCTTCAAATATGGCGGAAAGTAAGAAAAACAAATCTGCAATATCCGTTCAACACTCTCCTCAGTGTTCCTTCCTTCCAAAACAAGACTATCTTTAATTTCCAACCATTCTGGCTCATCCATGAGAAATCCCAATGTCCCACCTAAAACTTCTGCAGCTAATGGCACTCCTCTACATTTTTGTGCAATCTCCTTTCCTATGGCCTCTAAATTAGACTCGAATACTGGATATGCTGTAATATATCCAAAAGCCCTTTTCTTGAAGATGAACCAGCAATCATCATCAGTCAAGAAATCGAGTGTATGCCTATGATGAGATGATGTCTCAACAATGGAAGCAATTTCTTTGCTACGAGTTGTCACAAGAAGAGAAATTTGATTGTGTTTACAAATATTTAGCAACCGAGTTCGAAAATCATCCCACCACGTACCCACATCTCCCCAAAAATCATCAAGAACAAGAAGAAATCTTTTCCCCTCCAACTCTGTTTCAAGTTGCTGAAAAATGGCATCTTTGTTGGTTAAACTTAAACCCTCCATGTTTGCATTCAAAGATCGCAGCACTTGACCCAGAACTGTTAGTTCATCAAATTTATCAGAAACACAGACCCAAAATTTAACATCAAAAAGATCCAATGCCATGACTCGGCGACACACAAGTTTAGCCAAAGCAGTCTTGCCGAGACCGCGCATTCCCACAATGGGAACAACAGTGAGAAGTTGTTGATCAGAAGATTGAGTTAGCAAGCTAACAATTTTGGAAACATCAGCCTCCCTCCCAATGATTGGACTGTCTATTAGTCGATCCACTTCAATTGGAGTTGGAGGGATTGTTCTGGATTGATGTTTGATTGCATCAAGGTTCATCGTAGCAAGTGACTGATTCGGAATTTTAGATTTGCTGCAAAATTTGTGATTAAATGAAAATTTTACTGGAAGTGGAGATGAAATATTTCAAGAAACTTTCCTGAGCTTGAAGAGTCAAGATGAAATATTTCACTGAATAATATCTGTCTCTACTGGAAGTGGTAACGCACCACGGATTCTAGTGAGCAAATCCAGAAGCTGACTCAGCTCAGTCCGGAGATACAAAGCAGGTATGGTTTCATCAATGAGAAGTGATTCCAACCCAGCCCGGGTTTCCTCCACCAGAAAGAAGAAGATTATGCACTGAAAGATCAAAGTTTGTAGGCTGGTTATAATATTCTGCAATGAATATATAAAATCCAACTCAACAAAATATAGATAAAGAAAACATTAACAATATTATAATATGAAGAAGAGTCAACTCAACATATATAAAGTTCCAATCTTTCCTACTACCCTTAATCATTTCTACTTTATAATTTGAAAAACAGTCAACAGCTACCAGTTAAGATTGGTTTGAGTGGTAAAAATCTCTAGTCGCTTAACCTAAAGTCTCGCGTTCGAGTCTTAGAGTATGCAAAATATCTTATTTGGGAGAGGAACATCCTAAAGGATGCCTAAACAACCTCGAATCGAATGATCGGATTGTTACCAACTCAGAAAAAGAACAGTCAACAACATATACAAAGTTGCAATCTTTCCTACTACCCTTAATGATGGAACCATTTCTACTTAATTTTGAAGCTTTGAAGAGCTTAAATTCATGGATTTCCAACAATTATTTCACTCCAATATCCACCAAATTTGCAAAATTCAGAAAGTAGGATTGAAAACTGAACAGAGTAAATAAGGAATTACTTACCAATAAGATGAGGGACAGCTTCTCATCAGCTCAAACTGAAGCCGGAGAAGAAGTCATCGGAGATTAACAATCTAGAAATAATATAGGGACCTTATTGAAAATTTGGAGTGACATTTAATTTTGGGTATTTAGTTTGGGGGCCCAATTGGGAGTTAAGCCTTTTTATATGCATATATCATAGAATAATTTTGGGTTATTAGTTTGGGGGTCCAAAATCTGAGCATCAAACCGAAACATAGACCCAAAGTTCTGAAAGGACACAAGTGCCAACACCCATCTAGGGATGCAAGGGAGCCGGAATCACGTTTACCATCCTCATCCTGCGATATGATGTGTATTCTCCATCCCAATGTCGCGATCTAGATGGGAACAATTTTTGTCCCCATTCTCACAAGGATCCTCGTTTCCCATTTGATGGTTAAAAAGAAATTGACAGCTTTATAAATCAAGGGCTTGATTGACCATCTAGAAATAATACAAGGATCTTTTGATAATTTTGGGTATTTACTTTGGAGGTCCAAATGGGTGTTAAAGTCCTTTTGATATTCATATCACATGTAATAATAAAGTCTGACGGTCCTAATAATGAGTCCTGAATGAATTTATCCACATGAACTTTACTATATATCTAGCAAAATGATGATGTCATATGTCGGGCTAATAGTTTGACGTTACATAGCATATCAATCATTAAGAAGCTTAACACTTTGTAAAATATTATTTATCTATTTTGTAACTCAATAATTATAGAAAAAAAATAAAAAAAAATAAACTAAACCACAAATCATAAGTCTTAGATGATAATATAGTATATGGCATTATATCTTTGGTTTGGCATACGTGGTATGTGGGACGTATACGAAACTTTTCAACATTTGTTTAGTTAGGAGTATCAAAATGCCAGCCTTAGTAGAACCAAGCATTAAATTGTACTGGTTTTCCTATAAAGCTGCTGTAAATTATGTAAGAGAACACAAGTCTGAAGCTCAGCAATCCCAGCCTCGTGCTACACCCGAATCAACCATGGAAACTGTGGTTCTAGGCGCGCTTGAAAAGGGAGTCCAAAGGGTGCTGTTGCAACAGCACCCTTAGATTTGTGATCCGGGCTCCACCACAGAAGCTCTGGAATACACAGACCAATAAGATCGCTCTATACAAATCTCGAGTTCAGCAGATCTCGAACAATTGTTCATATGTTAACTCTTCTATGCAAACAAGTGAATATGCAGGAAAACCAATCAATATGGCCTTGAACTTATATCATTAATTTAAACCCAGATAAGATCAAAGGAATCTTTTCCAATGTAAATTTTTGTTCTGCAAACACTGAATACTTGGCACAGTATCCATGTACTTTTACATATAGAAAGCTTAACAACCAATAATGAAAACGAAATCAGATATACAACAAAGAAAAATCATTCTAATAACTAAATAAAAAAGATTCTGATTTTTGTTACACTTGAAAACTCCATCCACTGGGATTTAAGTTCCTCTAGAGCATGACAGCCGTAAATGCAGACATGGCCTAAATTGGGAAGACGTTTTATGATAGCAGCGGTCGATTCATACTTGAGATGCCAACAGTAATTAAGAGAAATGGTTTCAAGAGATTGAAGATCAACCAACCACTCTGGTAATGCTTCCATTGCAGTGAACCCCTTTATCTTCAATGACTGGAGGCTAGTAAGGTGTTGAAGTTGATTTGGTAAAGCAGACATTTTACGACCAAAAACATCAGATCCCCAGATTTCTAACTCCTCAAGAAATCTAAGGTCTTTGATTCTATTCAAATAACGGAAATCATCCAACTTCTCCAAGAATGCACCAATGCTTAATTTCTTTAGTCGAGTGAGTTTGCCCAATATCAACTCTGAAAAAAGCATCAATCCTTTACAACAATATATCTGTAAGGAGATTAAAGAGCTCTGCATCCCCAAATCATATGGAATTAAGTTCAGCCATTCACATCTTCTTACTCTGAATTCCTCGTAAGACTTGTTGGATAGAAGCCAGTTTCGAAGACAAAAGAGTTTTGGACATCCTACAACTGATAAACTTGTAACGGAGTGGAAGGACTTATGTTCATCAAATATGAACCTGAATTCGTCACAATCTTTGATTTCTACCTTCACAAGTGTCATTATATCTCCCATTGGAAAGCCTGTCAGTTTAGGACAACATTGAATGGACAAATTTTCAAGGCAAGGAAATATAACAGATCTGTTACCATGAGGAGGAGGACTCCATTTAGTTAAACTCTCCATCCAACTTAGATACAAAGATTTCAATGCAGGAAAAAACCTCAACTCATGCTGATTGCTATTGCCTCCATATGACTCGTACTCTATGTACTTCACTCTTCTCATATGACTAATCTTAAGAAATTGAAGAAAACGAAGATGTCCGAGGAGGGGAAGGTGTTCACAACTACAATTTGAGAGAGTCAAAATTTGAAGCCTATAGATTTCGGTGATGGATTTAGGCAATGGTCTAGCTTTTGTATTTGAAACATGAAGATATCTAAAATGTTTCAACTTGGTAATTGATGATGGCAAACTTTCCATGTCAACATTATACAAGTATAGTGTCCGCAAGCGTTTTAAATTCCAAGACCTTTGAAAGGGAACACCATTAAGGATGATTGTACTCAAGTACTTGACCTCATTCTTCGGAAGAGCCTTTGAAATTCTTAAAGATTGACAATCTACATACAAAGAGTGAATGCTCATATCAGATATTTCTAGAGACAGAACAAGATCATGCACAAGATTATGCATCATACACTTTATAACATTGCCATCGTTATCACTTTCTGCATCTTGGAAGAAGGAATTTGCAAGCAAGTTATTAAAATGCATGCTGCCTATATCATATGAGTGAGTAAATCTCTCAGCAATCCACAGCCAAACCAAATCTTCTTTCATAATAAAAAATCCTCTCGGAAAAACTGAACAAAGTGCAAAACATAGCTTCAAAGCCGAGGGCAAGTAATCAAAACTTAGTTTCAATATAGACTTAACACTCCCTTCAATATTCCTTGCATCATAAACAAGACTATCTCTAATTTCCAACCATTCTTCCTTTTCCCTGTAAAATCCCAACGTCCCGCCTAAAATTTTTGCAGCCAACGGAACTCCTTTACATTTTACTGCAATCTCCCTCCCTATAGCCTCTAAATCAGACCGGAATGGTGCTGGTATATTTCTGAAAGCCCTTTCATTCAAAATGAACCAGCAATCATCATCAGACAAGATATCGAGTGTATGCCTATGCTGAGATGAAGTCTCAACAATGGAAGCAGTATCTTCGCTACGAGTTGTGACAAGAACAACAGTTTCAATGTGTGTACAAATCTTTAACAACCGAGTTCTAAATTCATCCCACCACCTACAAACATCTTCACCAACATCATCGAGAACAAGAAGAAATCTTTCCCTCCCCGACTCTTCTTCATCAGATTCAGTTGAGACCCCTATCCTCGCATTCAAAGATTGCAAAAATCGACCCAAAGTTTCTCGCACATTGCATTTATCAGAAACACAGACCCACATTTGAAAATCGAAAAGGTTCAAAGCCATGGCTTGTTGACACACGAGTTTAGCCAAAGCAGTCTTGCCGAGACCATCCATTCCCACAATGGGAACAACAGTGAGGAGAACGGAAGATGGAGTCAGCAGAAGTTTGACAATTGTGGAGGCATCAGCCTCCCTCCCGATGACTGGATTGTCTAGGACCGAGTCTTTTGCTGGATACAAATAAATTTGAGGAGGAGGGATAAATCTACTATTAGATATGAGGCTGAAAGCCATTGCTTCATTTGTAATGTGACGAAGAAGACGATTCACATTGTCAACTTTGCGGGATAATTTGGCTTTAAGGAAGTTGCTTTCGTCGCGCAATATGGCCTTGACCAAAACAATCTTTCTCAATACAAATTTTGAATACTCGGTGGCATTCCTAGCAAATTAAAGCTTCAAAAACGAAATAAATCACAAGGAAAAGGATACATCTTAACAACAGAAATTAATTCAACATATATCCATACACGTTTTACATATACAAAGCTTAACAACCAATACTGAAAACAAAATCAGAAATACAACAAACAAAATCACTCTAATAACTATTGAAAAACGATTCTGATTTTTGTTATACCTGAAAACTCCATCCATTGGGATTTATGTTCCTCTAGATCATGACAGCCGTAAATGTACACATGGCTTAAATTGGGAAGCCGTTGTATGGTTGCAGCTGTTGATTCATACTCAAGATCCCAACAGTAATTAAGAGAAACTGTTTCGAGATGTCGGAGATCAGACAACCACTCTGGCAATGCTTCCATTGTTGTGAACCCTTTTATCTTCAATGAACGGAGGCCAGCAAGGTGTTGAAGTTGATTTGGTAGAGCAGACATTTTACGACCGAAAACATCAGATCCCCAGATTTCTAACTCCTCAAGATGCCTGAGGTCTTTGATTCGGTTCAAATATCGGAAATCATCCAACTTCTCTGAGAATGCACCAATGCTTAATTTCCTTAATCGAGTGAGTTTGCCCAATATCTCCTCTGAAAAAAGTCTCAATCCTTTACAACAATATATCTCTAAGGAGGTTAAAGAGCTTTGCATCCCCAAATCATGTGGAATGAACTTCAACCATTCGCATCTTCTTACTTTGAATTCCTCATAAGACTCGTTCAATAGAAGCCAGTTTTGAAGATAAAAGAGTTTTGAACACCCCACAATGGATAAACTTGTAACAGAGGGAAAAGACTTGTGTTCATCAAATGTGAACCTCAATTCCTCACAATCTTTGATTTCTACCTTCACAAGTGTCGTTATATCTCTCATCGGAAAGCGTTTCAATTTTGGACAACATTGAATGGACAAATTTTGAAGGAGAGGAAAGATAACAACCCCATTACCATGAGAAGGAGAATCCCATTTAATTAAACTCTCCATCCAACTTAGATACAATGATTTTAGTGCAGGAAAAAGTATCAACTCATGTTGATTGCTCTTGCTTCCATATGACTCGTTACCTATGCACTTCAAACTTTTCATATGACTTATCTTAAGAAACTTAAGAAAAGGAAGATATCCAAGGAGTGGAAGATGTTCACAGCTACAATTTGAGAGAGTCAACATATGAAGCCTATTGATTTTGGTGATGGCTTTTGGCAATGGTCTAACTTTTGTATTTGACACACGAAGATATCTGAAATGTTTCAACTTGCTAACCGCTGAAGGCAACTTTTCTATGTCAACATCGTTCAAGTATAGCATCTGCAAGCTGCTTGGATCCCAAGACCACGAAAATGGAGCACCGTTGAGGATGATAGTAGTTAAACACTTGACTTTATTCTTGGGGAGAGCCTTTGAAGTTCTTATAGATTGATAATCTACATATAAATAACTATCGGGATGGCAGATTTCAAATTGGTCTAGTGCAAAATCAAGTACAATATTCAGCATTTTGCACTTTATAACATTTCCATCGGCATCACTTTCCGCATCTTGGAAGAAGGAATTCGCAAGTAACACATGAAAATACTCGTTTCCCGTATCACATGAGTCAACCAATCTCCCAGCCATCCACATCTGAATCAGATCTTCCTTTATCATTAAAAATCCTTTCGGAAAAACCGAACAAATCGCAAAACATTGCTTCAAAACTGATGGCAAGTAAGAAAAACAAAGTTGTAATATTCGTTCAACATTCTCCTCATTGTTCCCTGCTTCTAAAACAAGACTATCTATAATTTTCAACCATTCTCGCTCATCCATGTTCAATCTCAATGTCCCACCTAAAACTTTTGCCGCTAATGGCACTCCTCTACATATTTTTGCAATCCCCTTTCCTATGGCCTCTAAATTAGACTCGAGTGTTGGATACGCTACAAAATATCGAAAAGCCCTTTCCTTTAAAATGAACCAACAATCATCATCAGACAAGAAATCGGGTGTATGCCTATGCTGAGATGAAGTCTGAACGATGGAAGCGATTTCTTTGGAGCGAGTTGTAACAAGAACAACAATTTCATTGTGTTTACAAATTTTTAACAATCGAGTTCTAAAATTATCCCACCAGCTAGACACATCTCCCCAAACATCATCCAGAACAAGAAGGAATCTT
This sequence comes from Euphorbia peplus, assembly GCA_028411795.1. Classification (NCBI taxonomy): domain Eukaryota; kingdom Viridiplantae; phylum Streptophyta; class Magnoliopsida; order Malpighiales; family Euphorbiaceae; genus Euphorbia; species Euphorbia peplus. Next base: position 29,289,866 of record CP110837.1, read on the forward strand.
TTCCCAGCCAACTCTTTCTCAAGCTGTTCAAAGATCGCATCTTTATTGGTTAAGCTAATTAAACCCGCCATGGTTGCATTCGAAGATCTCAACATTTGACCCATAATGTTTAGTTCATCACATTTATCAGAAACACAGACCCACATTTTAACATCAAAAAGATCCAATGCCATGACTCGTTGACAAACCAATTTAGCCAAAGCTGTCTTTCCGAGTCCACGCATTCCCACAATGGGAACAACAGTGACAACTTGTTCATCAGAAGATCGAGTTAGCAATAAGTTGACAATTTTGGAGACATCGGACTCCCTCCCAATGATGGGATAGTGTATTAGTCGATCCACTTCAATTCGAGTTGGAGGGATTATTCTATCACCACATCTGACTTCATTTTCGATTGCATAAAGATTAATCTCAGCAAGAGACTGATTCAGAGTTTTGAATTTTCGGGCAAACTTGTGATTAAATACGAGCTTTAGATGAAAATTGAACAGGGTTACCTTAGGACGGAGAATCTCATAGTCATCAACTAGATCTTCTGCCTGGTAAGAAACTTGCTTGAGGTTGATGAGCCAAGATGAAATATTACCTTGTAAAAATCCATCCATTGATAGTGGCAACACATTATAGATTATGGTGAGCGAATCCAGAAGGCGTGTGAGCTCAACCTCGATATCCGGAGAAAGTCTGGTTTCATTAATGTGAAGATAATTCACCCTGGCCCAGGTTTCATCCACCAGAATTCCCAAGTCTGTTATTTTCATTTTTAGACTGAAAGATGAAAACTTTGTTGGTTATAATATTATGAAATCATCCTCCTGACCTGACCTGCAATGCAATATATAAAATCCAACTCAACATAACATAAACAAAATATTAACAACATTATAAAGCTGCAATCTTGAACTGAACCGAATGATCGGATTGTTACCAACTCAAAAAGAACACTCAAGATATATAAAGTTGTAGCCTTTGCTACTTAATTTTGAAGCTTTGAAGAGCTTAAATTCATGGATTTCAAACAATTATTTCAATTTATCATTTAAAATAAAAAACCAACCTTTGAAAATTGAAGAGAGTAGAAAAGCAATTAGTTACCAAGAAGTTGAGGCTAAGCTTCTCCTTAGAAAGATGAGATTCAAGAAGCCAAAATGATATAGGGACCTTTTTGATAATTTGAAATTTTGGATGTTTAGTTTGGGGGCCCAATTGGTTGTTAGGCCTTTTTTATATGGTATTGAAATACATATTTACCACCCGACATCTTTATTAATTCGAATTTTAATGTAAAATTCATGAATTTTAGTACTACAAGTATCAATAATATTAAGCCCATAAGCTATTCAATAATTTACATAAACTTTATTATAATATTGACTCAAGAAAAATATATCTTTTTTTTAATATGTAAAGAAAAATAAATGCTACAATGGAGCTGCTTGCTCCTCCTGTAAGTTCTACAATAGAGATGATATAACCAGATATGACTTATTATATAATCCACTATTTCATGAACTGTGTCCTAATCATAATTGAAAAAACCAAACATCAACACCACTATTTGACCAACTTTGTATATTCATATGCACATACAAAGTCTTAACTAACTAGATATGATTTTTGGGACTTTCAAAATGAGTAGTAATATTGCTCTTGTGAACATATATATATTTCATATCCGGGTTTGACCCATCCGACCCAAACTTCATTCATGTTATCAATAACTACGGATTCAAATGGATACAAGCTGTTAAAGTTTCATTTATGTTATGAATGAACAATCTGCAGAAAAAGGTTATTTGTTAATATTAACTATTAATTTATAGGGACCAAATGGAATAAAAGACCAAGTGTCTTGGATTAGAGGAAGCATTTGCAATTATGGAATTTTTGGATTGGCTGACACGGTTTTGAAGAGCTAACATTGAGACAATAATTAATCGGTGGAAATTGGCATACATTATTTTAAGGGTAGATTTGGATCTAGTAAATAATTATTTGGTATGCATTATTTTTCTGTATTTTTTCTCATTGATTAGGTGTTGAGCTGTAGTTTTATTTTGCTTATAAATTATACATAATGTTTCATCATATGTATCGAAGTGTAATCAACAAAAATTGAAAAGGTTGCAGTTTATGTTATTGAGATTCTGAGAGTATTGTGAGACAGAGTGAGTAATTCTCTTTAATAAGAGATTGTTGTATTTGGAGAGCAAAGAAAATTTAGAGCGTTTTTGGGAAACAATTGGGTGTAGAATTTCGTAGGATATTCTCGGGTTTGAGGTTTCATAAAGTCTCTTGTAATTGTTCTTGGCTGCTCCAATAATAAAGTTTCTGTATTCTCGTGGTTTTTCCCATTTGGGTTTTCCACGTAAAATATCTGTGTTTATTTTATTATGTTTTGAGTTGTCAGTAATTTCTAGTTTGCCTATTAAACTTGAATAATCAATACCACATTCGATCCTCAATTTCCTAACATTATTGGACAAAGTGCCCCCAACTTTAACAATATACTTGACACTAATTCAATGGAACAGTGTCTTATTTAGCAGTTTGCAGACTGGTTTTCCTATAAAGCTGCTCTAAATTATGTAAGAGAACACAAGAGTCTGAAGCTCAGCGATCGCAGCCTCGTGCTTCACCTGAATCAACCATGGAAACGGTGGTTCTATTCCGGGCTCCACCACAGAAGCTCTAGAATACACTGACCATAAGAGTCTTCTCAAAACGAATGTACATTTTCAGTGAGATTAATAAGCCAAAGTTAGTATTAATTACTAGCAAACTAAAGCTTCAGAACTGAAATAAATTACAAGGAAAAAGATGAATCTTAATAACAGTATTCAATTCAACTACTACTCATCAAAACAAAACAAAACATACAACAAATTCATTCTTATAACTATTCAAAGAATATTCTGATTTTTGTTATTCCTGAAAACTCCACCAGTCGGAATTTATGTTCCTCAAGAGCATGACAGCCATAAATGTAGACATGGCTTAAATTGGAAAGCTGTTGTATGGTCGCAGCTGTTGATTCATACTCGAGATCCCAACAGTAATTAAGAGAAATTGTTTCGAGATATCGAAGATCAGACAACCACTCTGGCAATGCTTCCATTGTTGCGAACCCTGTTATCTTCAATGAACGGAGGCCAGCAACATGTTGAAGTTGATTTGGTAGAGCAGACATTTTACGACCGAAAAAATCAGATCCCCAGATTTCTAACTCCTCAAGACGCCTAAGGTCTTTGATTCGGTTCAAATAACGAAAATCATCCAACTTCTCTGAGAATGCACCAATGCTTAACTTCCTTAATCGAGTGAGTTTTCCCAATATCTCCTCCGGGAAAAATCTTAATCCTTTACAACAATATATTTGTAAATAGACTAAATATCTTTGCAACCCCAAATCATCTGGAATGAACTTCAACCATTCACATCTTCTTACCCTGAATTCCTTGTAAGACTTGTTTGAGAGAAGCCAGTTTCGAAGATAAGTCAATTTTGGACATCCTACAATGGATAAACTTGTAACAGCGGGGAACGAGTTTTTTTCATCAAATATGAACCTCAATTCCTCACAGTCTTCAATTTCTACCTTCACAAGTGTCGGTATATCTCTCATTGGGAAGCCTGTCAATTTAGGACAACATTGAATGGACAAATTTTCAAGGCGGGGAAATATAACAACCCTATTACCATGAAAAGGAGGCCCCCATTTAATTAAACTCTCCATCCAACTTAGATACAATGATTTCAATGCAGGAAAAAGCCTCAACTCATGTTGATTGCTATTGCTTCCATATGACTCGTTACCTATGCACTTCACTGTTTTCATATGACTTATCTTAAGAAATTTAAGAAAAGGAAGATATCCGAGGAGTGGAAGGCGTTCACAGCTACAATTTGAGAGAGTCAACATATGAAGCCTATTGATTTTGGTGATGGCTTTTGGCAATGGTCTAACTTTTGTATTTGACACATGAAGATATCTGAAATGTTTCAACTTGCTAACTGATGAAGGCAACTTTTCTATGTCAACATCGTTCAAGTATAGCATCTGCAAGCTGCTTGGATCCCAAGACCACGAAAATGGAGCACCGTTGAGGATGATAGCAGTTAAACATTTGGATTTATTCTTGGGGAGAGCCTTTGAAGTACTTATAGATAGATAATCTACATATAAGTAGCTATCAGGATGGCAGATTTGAAATTGGTCTACTGCAAAATTGATGAGCTCGTATTTGACTATAATAATTATACATTAATTCACTATTAATTGGGTTTAATAGGTTGTAATTGTTATTATTTGAGGATTTACAAGCCTTTTTGTAGTATTGTCTACTTTAGGAGGGCAGCAGACTAGTAGCAGCCCGCTACAGTGAAAAGCAGACCTGAAGCAGCCCGCTACAGTAGAAAGCATCTTGTTGGTGAAAAGTAGAAGTCAAATCAAGGAGAAAAGGGAGAGAAAGTCGGCCTAATTGGAGATTGGAAGCTTATTGAAGAAGCTTTGCCTTTTGGAAGATCACAAGGACAAAATTCTATTGTTGTTTAATAGAAATATCTTGTATTCCAGCTGGAACAACCTACCTTTTGTTGTACTTAATTAGTATTTTAATCTTTCTTTATTCCTTTAAGTAGAGAACTATTCTGAAGAGAGAGGAATCCGTTTTTCTGTCTTCATAACATTATCATCTTTAGTTTTCAGTAGTTGAGCTCCTTTAATGGAGTTTATTGTAGTTCTTTGTGTAGTTAAGCTCACTATGAGTGAGTAGTACCCTGTTACAAGCTGAGCCAGCCTTAGGGCTGGCATTGTAAGTTTTCTTATCTTTGTATTTAATGAATGAATGTTGCTTTTATTGAGTGTTTAATGAAGTTCTGTAGATTTCAGGTCTCAAAAACCTGTTACAGTATGCATAACCGACATGACCATTGCTTTTATGTATGCTTGTTCTTCATATAAACTTATACATCTGATATGACCATTTGACTGATGTATATCAAGGGTTCTCATGCAAATGAGATGCTACTTCGTGATTATGCAAGTTAAGAACACATCTTAAAGGCCTTTAGGATGTTAGTAATGCTTAGAATCTTGAGGATATGACCATTTGAATCAAGTGAACTTTAAGTAGAGACCTTGACAGAATATTTGCATGCATTCATGAGTTAAAGGAAGAGAGAAGGGAGGTTGCAATGCCAGTTCCGTGCTGTGTTTAGCTTGTTCCTTTTACATATTGTCATAAATCATCATTTCTCATCATTTACTCTTTAGATCTGTCCTTAAGTAGAGCTCTTTAGCTTAGATAAAAGACAACCAACCTCAAAATCAAGCTTTTTATGTTACCAGTTACTTAAGCAGACTGTTCCATAGCTAGTTTCAGTTTAGTTTTACTTCAATCCTCGTGGGAATGACACTTGTACTTACCTAAGCTACATAACCGATCTAGTATACTTGCTAGAGTCACATCCATAGGTAACAAGTTTTTGGCGCCGTTGCCGGGGATTGAAAGTAAAAGTTTATTTGAAATTTTCTGTGAAATAGTGTGTTTTGATCTGTGTGTTCATGGTGTAGCCAAAGTTGGACCCGTTTTTCTTTTAGTGACTAAAAACAAGCAGGATGAATGAAGAACAGCCTGTTAATGGGGGAAACAATGGCGGTAACAATGGACATGACAGAAACGGAGAGCTAAACCGTGGAGGTGAAGGCGAGAACAACAATCCGCCAATAATGAGGATGAGAGATTACTCCAGACCCAACATTGAAGGATACTCTTCATGTATTGTGTTGCCGAATGAAGGGAACAACCTGTTCCAGGTGAAGGCATTCATGATACAAATGCTTCAAGTTGATGTCCAATTTAGTGGAGACCAGAATGAGGACCCAAATTCTCATATTCAAGATTTTGTTACAATATGTAACACATTTCGAACAAATATGGGTGCCTCGGATGAGATTATAAGGCTGAAGCTGTTCCATTATTCTCTAAGGGATAAAGCGAGGACTTGGTTCAAAAATCTTCAGCCCGGATCTATCAATTCATGGGAGAAGATGGCTAGTGCTTTTCTAATGAAATATTTTCCACCAAGACAAGCCATCAAGCTGAGAAATGAAGTATCCCGTTTCTCCCAAGTAGAAGATGAGTCATTGGCCGAAGCATGGGAGCGTTACAAAGGACTTCTAAGGAGGGTTCCAAACCATGGCATTCCAATGTGGATGCAAGTTCAGAATTTTTACAATGGAATTGCAAATACTTATAAGATGCAAATTGAATCGGTTGCAAATGGTAACCCGGAGGATCTTGAGCCACAAGAATTCTATGATCTCATTGATCGAGTGGTGAACACAAGCTATAGTTGGCATTCAGTAAGGAGTGATGCAAAGAAGCCGATGGACTATCATGGGGCAGAGGCTGTTTCTAAGCTTACATCTCAGATGGAACAGCTTGCTCAGCAGATCATCAAGATGAATGCCTCACCCACTCACCATGAAGCCATCCCAAATGCTTGTGATTTTCGTGGTGGCCCTCATCCCAATACCATCAACCCAGAAGTCAAAATGGGGGAGCATGCTCATGAACAATGTCATTTTGTGGGGCGTAATCCGATAAACCCACAAAATCATTACTCGGACCTATGCAACTCTGGTCCTGGAAATCATCCCAACTCTTCATGGCTTCCACAACCTGGTCAGCAAGAGGAACAAGCATTTGAGCAGGAATCAAGAGGTTATTACCAGGAACAACCTCCGCAACAATACAAACAGCCTGTTCAGGCCAAAGAAGAAGAGGAACCAGACTTCAAAATGTTGGTGGCACAATTCATTAAACAGACTCATTCTTCAATGAAGAGTCTCGAGACTCATGTGCACCAGTTTACTGCTTCAACTCAATCTTCAATTAAGAGCCTCGAAACTCAAGTTCACCAGTTGGCTGCTTCATCATCCAATTCCAAAGGCAAATGGGCTCTACCAAGCAACATTGAGCCCAATCCAAGGGAGAATGTGATGGCTATCACACTTAGGTATGGTAAGGAGATTTCTGACCCTAATGAGATTAAAAAGTTGATTAGTGTTGCAGGTACTTCAAAGAAGGCAGAAGCTAACAAGGAACAAGCTGTTCCAGTGACTGAAAAGCCAAGTGTAAAGGCTAAGGAGTCTGTTTTGGTTCAAGAGGAACCTGTGGAGAAATACATTCCACCTCCTCCTTACCAACCACCTGCACCTTATCCTGGAGCTTTGGTGGATGAAAAGTTGGAGAAGAGGCACTCAAAAATCCTTGATACCTTGAGAAAGCTTCATATCAACCTTCCATTCTTGGAAGCCTTGAACCAAATGCCAAATTATAAGAAGTTCTTGAAGGATATTCTGTCCAACAAAACCAAACTTGAAAATGTGGCATGTGTGCAATTGAACAGAGACTGTTCCTCAATTTTGATGAACAGGCTGCCCCTTCCTAGAAAAATGAAAGATCCAGGGAGTTTCTCTATCCCTTGCTCAATTGGAGATTTACATGTTGAAAATGCATTATGTGATCTTGGTGCAAGCATTAATCTTATCCCATATTCATTGTATAAAAAGTTAGGCATAGGAGAACCACAACCTACTAGAATGTCTATACAACTAGCTGATAGGTCAATATGTTTTCCTAGAGGAATAGTTGAAGATGTCTTAGTAAAGGTAGGGAAATTCATATTGCCTGCTGACTTTGTAGTGATGGATATGGCTGAGGATATGCATGTTCCCATAATTTTAGGAAGACCTTTTCTAGCTACTGGTGGGGCTCTCATAGATGTAAAGGCTAAAGAGCTAAGCTTTCGAGTCGATGGGGATAAGATCATTTTCAAAATGAATGAAGGTTTAGTAAGGCGTCCTACTTCTGGTGATGCATGCTATTTTCTAGATTCACCTTTGCAGTCATCTATTTTGCAGGAAACTAAGCATGATGTTTTGGAGAAGATTTGGGAAGAAGAAGTGAAGATTTGTGAGGGAACAGGCTGTTCCAAAGAAACCACAGAAAAATCACCACTCCCACCAAACACTTCAGACCCTTCACTCAAAAAGCCTCCTGATATACCAAATGGAAGAATTTCCAAACCTAAATTGGATATGAAGGAGGATGTTGGGGTTCAAAGAGAAGTGCAAATGAATGAGATGGAAGAATGCAGACTGTTTGCCTATGAAAATGCCCAAAAATGCAAGGAGAAGCCTAAGTTGTGCCATGGAAAGAAAACCAAAGTCAGTAGGTTCTATGAGGGACAACAAGTGCTTTTACATGACTCTAGAATGAAGTTGTTCCCTGTTGAAGTGAAGTCTCGGTGGTCTGGTCCATTTGTCGTGAACAAGTTGTTCACACATGGAAAGGTTGAGATTGTAAGGCCGGGAGGAGAACCTTTCAAGGTTAATGGCAAGAAACTTGAACCATGCTCTGCCCATGAATTTCCAAGGGTGATTAATACCGCTCATTTTCAGGATCCACCATGAGTTGAAGGAACAGACTGTGTCTGCTGCAAACACCAATTGTAGCAACATAATTGGGCAAATCCCAATTTTTCTATCCTTTAGTTTAGTTTAAATTTTTTGTTTTTGTTTTGTTGTAGTTTGTTTTGTTAAAGAACTGTCCAATTGAGAAAAGAAGCAGGCTGTCCCGAACCCAAGTTTTTAGTTAGCAAAGATTTAAACTTGTATCTCCTACATCTTTAGGGGTTGAGTTTGAATTTTTACTGAAAGTAAAAATTTGGGGGTGATTGTTCCAAGATGATAGGTTTTATTGCTTAGAATTTTCAAACCGTCATATCTAATTGCTTCCTTTCTTTTTCATTCCATATTTAGCCAAATGTTCACTTCTTCTCAAGCAGGAACTGGTGGGGATGCAAAGCAAAGATCTACCTTGTATCTCCTTGCCGAAGTGGAAATGCTTAGAAAGATTTGTGAGTTTGTTCTAGAGTATGATGAGGAGAAAGCCAAGAAGAAGATGGTGATTGATGCCCCAACAGAGTTAGAGTCCTCTTTCAACTTGAATGAGTATGCTACTAAGGAGAGTGGAGTTGTACCTCCCAAGGAAGGTGTAGAGGCTGAGTCCTCCGAGGTCCCTCCTCCCTAAGCAGACTGTTCCGGTTCTCTCCTTTGTTTGTATCCCTTGATCCCTACTCTTTTTACCATGAATGCTTGTCTACTTGCTATACTCTTTTGCTGCTTATTGATGTTTCATTTTCCATATTCCTATTTTGAGACATTGAGGACAATGTCATGTTTTAATTTGGGGGTGGAGTGAAATGGAAGATTTGATTGACAAATATGCAAATGACATGCTTGATTTGAATTGTAATATATGTAGCATGATGAAACTCAAAGTGTCTACTTGCTTGTATGATTATTAATTAGTCAAATCCCAATTGTCCCCAAGTTTGTAAAATGTTGTCCATAGTTTATTTTTGTGAATATTGTGTCTGTTTCGTTAAAATGTTAGAGTGTGAGGCTGTTTCTTGTTGAGGAACAGCTTGTGTCTGTTTATAGTATGTTCTTTATCTTTCTTGTTTACAACAGCAAAAGCTTAAATGAAAATAGCATAGAATGAAAATAATTGTCTTTCAACCTCCAATCAACGATTGCATGCTTGCACCTTAAACAAATATGTGGTGAACCTTTATTGACTGATGAAGTTTGAAAAAGAAAGAAGGTTCAAAAGTTTTTAAGTTGAAAGTCAAAATTCAAGTGAAATAAGCAACTCAGAACCTGTGAACCTTTATTGCAAAAAGCCCTTTTTATGTAAGGTAGAGCCTGATGCATCCACAAATGCATTTAGGAGATGGATGAGAGGGCTAAGTTCAAAGAAGTCTTAGGTAGGGTTTGCTTTGGTCGCCTAAACTGATAACCTAAATTCCAACTTGGTTATCTAAATTGGTTGCCCAAAATTTCATGATGAAACTGAGGAAAAGCATAGGAAGATGAAGACACTAGAATTCACAAGTTTTACAATCTCAAAAAGCCTACCAGTGCATTGCACCCTTATTTTAGGTCAACCAACTTGAGCCTTAACCAATTCTTTGTTTACACACATTATTTTAAGCCAATTTCCCTCACTTTTACTCCAAATACCTTGATTTACATGTCTAGAACAGACTACTTGGTAGTCTAAAGAGCTCATTTTGAAAAGATTTGTTGATGTAGATACTCAAAGGTTGAGGAATGAAAAGTGTTGTCTGAATAAAATGAAAAAAAAAAGAAAAAGAAAAAGAAAAATTGAAAAATGAAGAAAATCTCAAAGAAATTCTTCGAAAAAATGAAAAAAATAGTTGAATAAAGTCTTTTTATTTCTAAGGTTGTACATTTTAGCCTTAGAATTGAAAGTTTGGAATTGCTTTTACCTTAGTGTTGTGTAAATTTTTGAATTGTGTTGTGCCTAAGTTGTGAAACAGGCTGTGTAAGTAGTTTGTGATTGAAAATAACCAGGAACAGGCTGGGAAAGAATTGAAATTGTTGGAAAGAGCTCATAAGTAAACATTGATATGACATGTTCCACACTTTGTAAAAAGCCATTTCACTTCCATACCTTTTTACCCTAGCCTAACATTATAACCCTGGAAAGACCTTTTGACTATGCTGAGTACTTATCTAATTGTGAAAGTTTGGACCGATAAGCAAGGTCACATCCTAAGGATTAACTGAACTTAGCTGAGGAGTGAGTCTTAAAGCATCTTAGGAAACCTGTTTATGGTAATTTAGTTACCATAAGAGAGCTGAGTGCAAACACTTCTTGGTGAGGTAATAAGGGAAGAGCAGGTTGTTCAATTGAAAGTTGAAGTTTGACTTAAAGCCTTGAGAACTTTCTGGGAGCCAAAAATGGAATAATTGGTAAAGTCTAACCGCATCTAAGTTACAAAGCTCTTGTGTGTTTAATCCGAGGTTGAAATGGTTGAAGGGCAATTGAATTAAATAAGTTGTTGTTATTATGTTTGTAGTCTTAGTTTGTTCTTGTTTTGATGTTGTAATTTGTTTCCTTGTTTTCTTTTTCTTTTCCTTAGTTCAAATTCGAGTCATTGTTGTATGTTTTGTCTAGCTTAGTTTTCTCTTTTGTCTTTGCTTGAGGACAAGCAAAAGCTTAATTTGGGGGTATTTGATGAGCTCGTATTTGACTATAATAATTATACATTAATTCACTATTAATTGGGTTTAATAGGTTGTAATTGTTATTATTTGAGGATTTACAAGCCTTTTTGTAGTATTGTCTACTTTAGGAGGGCAGCAGACTAGTAGCAGCCCGCTACAGTGAAAAGCAGACCTGAAGCAGCCCGCTACAGTAGAAAGCATCTTGTTGGTGAAAAGTAGAAGTCAAATCAAGGAGAAAAGGGAGAGAAAGTCGGCCTAATTGGAGATTGGAAGCTTATTGAAGAAGCTTTGCCTTTTGGAAGATCACAAGGACAAAATTCTATTGTTGTTTAATAGAAATATCTTGTATTCCAGCTGGAACAACCTACCTTTTGTTGTACTTAATTAGTATTTTAATCTTTCTTTATTCCTTTAAGTAGAGAACTATTCTGAAGAGAGAGGAATCCGTTTTTCTGTCTTCATAACATTATCATCTTTAGTTTTCAGTAGTTGAGCTCCTTTAATGGAGTTTATTGTAGTTCTTTGTGTAGTTAAGCTCACTATGAGTGAGTAGTACCCTGTTACAAGCTGAGCCAGCCTTAGGGCTGGCATTGTAAGTTTTCTTATCTTTGTATTTAATGAATGAATGTTGCTTTTATTGAGTGTTTAATGAAGTTCTGTAGATTTCAGGTCTCAAAAACCTGTTACAGTATGCATAACCGACATGACCATTGCTTTTATGTATGCTTGTTCTTCATATAAACTTATACATCTGATATGACCATTTGACTGATGTATATCAAGGGTTCTCATGCAAATGAGATGCTACTTCGTGATTATGCAAGTTAAGAACACATCTTAAAGGCCTTTAGGATGTTAGTAATGCTTAGAATCTTGAGGATATGACCATTTGAATCAAGTGAACTTTAAGTAGAGACCTTGACAGAATATTTGCATGCATTCATGAGTTAAAGGAAGAGAGAAGGGAGGTTGCAATGCCAGTTCCGTGCTGTGTTTAGCTTGTTCCTTTTACATATTGTCATAAATCATCATTTCTCATCATTTACTCTTTAGATCTGTCCTTAAGTAGAGCTCTTTAGCTTAGATAAAAGACAACCAACCTCAAAATCAAGCTTTTTATGTTACCAGTTACTTAAGCAGACTGTTCCATAGCTAGTTTCAGTTTAGTTTTACTTCAATCCTCGTGGGAATGACACTTGTACTTACCTAAGCTACATAACCGATCTAGTATACTTGCTAGAGTCACATCCATAGGTAACAAAAATCAAGCACAATATTCAGCATTTTGCACCTTGTAACATTTCCATGGGCATCACTTTCCGCATCTTGGAAGAAGGAATTTGCAAGTAACACATGAAAATATGTGTTGCCCATATCACATGAGGCAACCAATCTCTGAGCCAACCACATCTGAATCAGATCTTCTTTTATAATTAAATATCCTTTTGGGAAAACCAAACAGATCGCAAAACATTGCTTCAAAGATGAGGGGAAGTAAGAAAAACAAAGTTGTAATATCCGTTCAACATTCTCCTCATTGTTCCTTGCTTCCAAAACAAGACTATCTTTAATTTCCAACCACTCTCCCTCATCCATGTTCAACCTCAATGTCCCACCTAAAACTTCTGCAACTAATGGCAATCCTCTACATTTCTGTGCAATCTCTCTTCCTATGGCCTCTAAGTTAGACTCGACTGTTGGATATGCAGTTAAATATCTGAAAGTCCTTTCCTTGAAAATGAACCAGCAATCATCATCCGACAAGAAATCGAGTGTATGCCTATGCTGAGATGAAGTCTCAACCATGGACGCAACTTGTTCACTACGAGTTGTAACAAGAACAACATTTCCATTGCTTATACAAATTTCTAACAACCGAGTTCTAAAATCATCCCACCACGTACCCACATCTTCCCAAACATCATCAAGAACAAGAAGAAATCTTTTCCTCTTCAACTCTGTTTCAAGTTGCTGAAATATTACATCTTTGTTGGTTAAACATAAACCCTCCATATTTGCATTCAAAGATCGCAGCATTTGACCCAGAACTGTTAGTTCATTACATTTATCAGAAACACAGACCCACATTTTAACATCAAAAAGGTTCAATGACATGACTCGTCGAGACACGAATCTAGCGAAAGCAGTCTTGCCGAGACCACGCATTCCGACAATGGGAACAACAGTAAGAAGTTCTTGATCCGAAGATCGAGTCAGCAAGTTTACAATTTTGGAGGCATCAGCTTCCCTCCCAATGATTGGATTGTCTATAAGTCGATCCACTTCACTCAAAGTTAGAGGAACTTTTCTAAGAGCATATCTGGCTTCATATTTTATGGTATGAAGTTTCATGGTAGCAAGTGAAAGATTCAGAATTTTAAGTTTGCGGGCAAACTTGTGATTAAATATGAGCTTTTTCAGAAAATGGAACAGGATTACCCTAGGACGGAGAATCTCGTAGTCTAACTCATCAATCACATCTACCGCCTCATAAGCAACTTGCTTGAGCTTGATGAGCCAGGATGAACCTTCAATGCCTCTCTCCACTGAAACTGGTAATACACCGTGGATTCCGGTCAGCAAATCCAGACACAGACTCAGCTCTGCCTGGAAATCCAAAACAATTTTGGTTTGATCATTCAGAAGTGATTCCACCCTGTCCCCGGTTTCCCCCACTACAATTTTCAAGTCAATTGTTTTCATTTTAGACTAAAAGATCAAAACAAGGAAGAAGAAGAAGAAGAAGAAGAAGAAGAAGAAGAAGAAGAAGAAGAAGAAGAAGAAGAAGAAGAAGAAGAAGAAGAAGAAGAAGAAGAAGAAGAAGAACAACAACAACAACAACAACAACAAGATGATGGTCAAAGGTTGCAGGTATTCAAAGTCAACTCTTTGCATACATATATCATGTGTCTATTTAAATAGGTTGATGGTATTTATCGTCCTTAATTACTTTTACCGTCTCATCGAAAGTTTTTTTGCAAAACTCTCTTAAAAAATTGAAATGTTCGGTCGAGACTCTCAAGATCGCGCCAGACTATATGGGCAGACGTTTTGGGATTGTGCCTGACCATTTGGCCAGACGTGATCCTGGAACGCCTGATCATATGGTCACGTGTAATTCTTTTTTGTCAAAAAGATCGTTTTAATCTCAAATTATTAGAAAAGAAGAAATGGGTTTTGGTCTGCAAGTCATATCTAGTAGTTCTAGTAGTAGAAAGATGCCTGAGATTGATTTAGATCGCTTAACTGATTCGGTATTTCATGATTATCCGGTTGTCCCGAATGATAAGGATGCCTCCAAAGTTGTGAATTTTATGACTTGTTCTTGTGGTCAAGATCAGCAAGTTATCACTATTGTTCCCATCGTGGGAATGGGCAGTCTCGGGAAGACTGCTTTGGCTAAATTGGTGCGTCAACCGGACATGGGAACGGGCTTCTTTTAATGTTAAAAGGTGGGAGTGTGTTTCTGAGAACTCTCGTGATCAGAAAATATTGGGGAAATGTACCAATGTACGATTTTGTTCTTGCACTCCGTACTATAGTGGATCTCAGTTTAATCTGCTGCAAAAATTGCAAACAACTCCCGCACCTTGGAACTCTTACCTAAGTGTATAGGTAATATGTTATATGGCATTCACGTTTGGGCCAATATAAATGGATTGTTGAAGTTATTTCCAGCATTGAAATCATTAACTTTGGATCGGATGATTGGTCTAACCGAGTGGAAGGCTCCATTATTAGGTAATGAAGAGGGTGAAGATGAATTAGTTGTGTTTCCTTGCCTTCAAGAATTATTGATTCAATGTTGTTCCCAGTTAACGAAACTCCTGACAAGAAACCTTTCTACACTAGTGAAGCTAAAAATTGTTGACTGTGAGGATTTGATTTACGTATTCGATGAACTTGAGTCGTTCCCGTCTGTTACGATTCTATACATCAATGGATGCTCCAACTTAACTCGTCTTCCAAACAGGCTCCTACCCAACATGTGTCTCAAACACCTGAGCATTACATTTTGTGACAAGTTGACATGTATACTGAATTCTCAACGAAGCTGGACAACGAGTTCCATTATCTGAATTGGATCAAAGACCTTGAATGCCTCGAGGAGTTAGAAATATGCGGATGTGATTATATTACTAAGGTTGGCGAAATGTCTCGTCTAATGGATCAACTTCAACACCTCAGGAACCTCAAGCCATTGCAGATATGCGGGTTAACAGCGATGAAAGAACTACCTGAGTGGATTGATGATCTGCAGGCTCTTAAAAGACTTTCTCTTAGTGGATGTGCAATTCTCAAGTATGAATCCAACAGCTGCAGCTGTTCAAAGGCTTAACAATGTAAGGCATGTATACATTTATGATTGTCCATTTTTGAAGAATTTTGAGTCTGAATGGAAGGAGTTTGCTAGGATTACAAAGATTAGAGTCCAGCTTTTTCAGTGTTTGTAGTGGTTGAGCTTTTTAAATGTAATTGTTGTAAATGTAATTGGTATAATAGTTAGTTTTTTCTTCTTTTTTTGTGTTGTATAAATTTTTTTTAACTGGATTGGTATAGACGTTCGTGTTACCATAGGCATATTTCTTGTCTGATGATGAGTGTTGGCGTATCATGAGGGAAAAGGCGTATAGGTATCGGAAAACAACTTTTGTAAATCATTTATTGGATGCAAAAGATTCACAATGGATAATCACCAAGCATACACAAACTAGTGTTCATAATTCATATGGGTAACAAATATGCAGAACTTACTACTGCAATTTCTGAGCTGTATGAACAAGTCATTTGCGTCCAGAGATATTCTCATAGGTAACGTCCAACCCATTTTGAATAGAAAGTTCAGTGATCTGCTAATTAAACAAAAGATGAGCTAATTAATGAAGCTAAAACTAGCAGTTTGCTAATGCTGCAGCAGAAAAAAAAATTGTACTGGTTCTCCTGTAAAGCTGCTATAAATTATGTAAGAGAACACAAGAGTTTGTAGCTCAGCAGTCGCAGCCTTGGAACTGGTGGTTCTAGGCGGTTCTTCGATTGCAACAGCACCCTTAGATTTGTGATCCAGGCTCCACTGCAGAAGCTCCAGAATACACAGACCACTAAGAGCTCTATACAAATCTTGATTTCAGCAGATCTCGAACAATTGTTCATATGCTAACTCTTCTATGCAAACAAGTGAAATATGCAGGAAAAAAACAATCAATATGGATGAGATCAAAGGAATCTTTTTCAATTCAAATTTTTGTTCTGCAATCTTTTAATACTTGGCATAAGCTGTGTCTAGACTAATGTCCATTTCTAGTGAGATTAATGTTAGCCAAATTCTTTATTAATTACATCAAATTAAGCTTCAAAACTGAAATAAATCATAAGGTAAAATGATTACATATTATCTTAATAACAGTATACAATTCAACATACAGAAACCTTAACAACAACTACTCAAAACAAGATAAAAATATACAACAAATTCATTCTAATAACTAAAAGATTCTGATTTTTGTTATACCTGAAAACTCAACCCATTGGGATTTATGTTCCTCAAGAGCACAACAACCATAAATGTAGACATGGCTTAAATTGGTAAGCCGTCGTATGATAGCAGCGGTTGATTCATACTCGAGATGCCAACAGTAACTAAGAGAAATGGTTTTGAGATGATAAAAATCACACAACCACTCAGGTAATGATTCCATCGTTGTGAACCCCCTTATCTTCAATGACTCGAGGCCGTAAAGGTGTTGAAGTTGATTTGGAAGAGCACACATTTTACGACCGAAAACATCAGATCCCCAGATTTCTAACTCCTCTAAAAGTCCAAGGTCTTTGATTCCATTCAAATAATGAAAATCATCCAACTTCTTCGAGAATGCACCAATGCTTAGTTTCCTCAGTTGAATGAGTTTGCATAGTATCTCCTCCGGGAAAAATTCCAATCCTTTACAGCAATATATCTGTAAAGAGACTAACGAGCTCTGCAGCCTCAAATCATCTGGAATGAACTTCAGCCATTCACATCTTCTTATTCTGAATTCCTTGTAAGACTCGTTTGATAGAAGCCAGTTTCGAAGATATGTCAACTTTGGACATCCTACTATGGATAGAGTTGTAAGAAATGGAAAGGACTTGTTTTCATCAAATATGAACCTCAATTCCTCACAATCTTTTAGATCTATCTCCACAAGTGCCGATAGATCTCTCATTGGAAAACTTGTCAAGTTAGCACACGATTGAATGGACAATTTTTCAAGGAAAGGAAAAACAACCACATTGTTATCATGAGGTGCAGGATCCCATGTAGTTAAATTCTCCATCCAACTAAGAGAGAGTGATGTCAACGCTGGAAAAAGCGTCAACTGATGTGGATTGTTGTTGCCTTCATATGACTCATTACCTATGCACTTCACTCTTTCCATATGACTTATCTTAAGAAATTTAAGCCAAGGAAGATGTCCAAGGAGTGGAAGTTGTTCACAACTACAATTTGAGAGAGTCAAAATTTGGAGCATGAAGATCTGGGTGATCAATTTAGGCAATGGTCTAGTTTTTGTATTTGAAATATGAAGATATTTGAAATGTTTCAACTTGGTAATTGATGATGGCAATTTTTCCATGTCAACATCATTGAAGTATAGCGTCCGCAAGCCTTTTGGATTCCAAGACTTCTGGAAGGGAGCACCATTAAGGATGATAGTAGTCAAGTACTTGGCTTTATCCTTTGGCAGAGCCTCTGAAGTTCTTATAAGTTGATAATCTTCAGAAAAACATTGTATCGTCATTTCAGATTTTTCGAGTAACAATGCGTGATCATGCACAAGATTCTGCATTTTGCACTTTAAACATTTCCATCATCATCAGTTTCCACATCGTGCAAGAAGGAATTCGCAAGTAAATCATGAAAATACAGGTTGCCTTGAGAAAATGAACCAGCAAATCTCTCACCCATCCACAACCGAATCATATCTTCTTTTATAATCAAAGATCCTTTTGGGAAAACTGAACAAAGTGCTAAACATGGCTTCAGATATGAGGGCATGTGATCAAAACATAGTTTCACTATAGACTCAAGATTCTGCTGATTGTGCTTTGCTTTCAAGTCATGACAATCTCTGATTTCCAACCATGCTCCCTCGTCCATGTTAAACCCCAATGCGCCACCTAAAACTTTAGCAGCCAATGGCACTCCTCTACATTTTTTTGCAATCTCCCTTCCTATGGCTTCAAATTTAGATAGGGTCAATAATGAATGTTCTGTCACATTTCTAAAAGCCCTTTGCTTCAAAATGAACCAGCAGTCATCATCAGACAAGAAATCAAGTGTGTGCCTATGCTGAGACGAAATCTCGACAATGGAAGAAGTTTCTTCACTACGAGTTGTGACAAGAACAACATTTCCACTGTTTGTACAAATTTTTAACAACCAAGTTCTAAAATCGTCCCACCACCTAGACACATCTCCACAAACATCATCAAGAACAAGAATGAAACTTTTGCCAGCCAACTCATTCTCAAGGTGTTTAAAGATCACATCTTTATCGGTTAAGCTAACTGAACCCACCAAGGTTGCATTCGAAGAACGCAACATTTGACCCAAAACTTCAACTTCATCAGATTTATCAGACACACTTACCCACATTTGAACATCAAAAAGATCCAATGCCATGACTCGTTTACACACGAATTTAGCCAAAGCAGTCTTGCCGAGACCATCCATTCCCACAATTGGAACAACAGTGAGAACTTGTTGTTGATCCGAAGATCGAGTCAGCAAGTTGACAATTTTGGAGACATCAGAATCCCTCCCGATAACTGGAACGTCTAGAACTGTTTTGGTTACTGGATATAAGTCATTTGGAGGAGTTATGTTATCCCTAAATACGCCTTCATTGCTCAAATTGTTCTTTGCTATATTAATCTCACGAATCGAGCGAGTCAGAGATTTGATTTTGTAGCATAACTTGACATTAAACATGGCAATGTCTCTGAAGCAAGGATTGAAGTTGGTTACCTTAGGACGATGAATCTCATAGGTTAACTCAGCAATCACTTCTTCTGCCACGTAAGCAACTTTCTTGAGCTCCACCAATGAAAGCTTGATAGGTAAAAAGCTCTTCTTTGTCTCTGCATTTTGGATCGCAGCATGAACTATTGTTAGCAACTCCAAAATCGCCGCAGTTCATCCCGGGGATTCCAAACAAGTGCCATTCTTTTAACAGTGCCCAACCAATGTCAACGCGTTCAATCCCGGAGTTTTTACTGAGAAATTCTAGCATGGGACCGGACCCGTCCCAGTGGAGGAGGCTCACTGAACTTTAAAACATAACATAATAGCCACTGAAGAGCAAATCCAGAAGCCGTGTGAGCTCAGCCTTGAGATTCGAAGTAGGGGTTTCATTAGTGATAAATGAATCCACCGTGCTTACTGTTTCATCCACCGGAATTCTAAAGTCAACTATTTCCATTTTAGGCTGAAAGATCAAAACAAGGAAGCAGGAGGAGGGGGAAGAAGAAGGAGATTGTGGTCAAAAGTTGTTGGCTGGTTATATAATATTATGAAATCATCCTCCTGGCCTGCAATATATAAAATCCAACTCAACAAAAAATAGATAAAGGAAATAATAACAATATTATAACTGAACATT
Organism: Euphorbia peplus; assembly: GCA_028411795.1. NCBI lineage: Eukaryota > Viridiplantae > Streptophyta > Magnoliopsida > Malpighiales > Euphorbiaceae > Euphorbia > Euphorbia peplus. Next base: position 29,309,618 of record CP110837.1, read on the forward strand.
GATTTCTCTTTTTTATATGACATTTAGGCAGCCACACAAAACCCCCAAATCAACAATCAGGTGGTTCTTATACTATTTTCAAATGGATAATCAATCCCTCACTTAACTGCTCTGCCTTCTCCTCCGTTGCTTCTTCATCGGAGAAGTTTATGAAGAGGAAGAGGAATGATTTTGAAGAGGAAAAACAGACAGAAATATATGTGCAACAATTACAACATAGACAGCAGCACATGATCAAATGGATCAGGACAATCAAGCAAATCCATGGCCTCAAATCTATGTTGCACGGACATGGAAAATGACACGGACACGGTCTCTATAAATTACACCCTTTATAGAATAACCTACAAAATACAAATAGAAGCAAAAACAAAATGGATACGGATACGTGGGTTACTAAACGGAGTGTCCGTGCAACATAGCATCAAATTCATCCAGCCAAACATCAATATGATTAGGCTGAATCAATTTAGCAGAACAGTTAACATATATAAAGTTGCAACCTTTCTTACTACTCTTAATGATGAAACCATTTCTACTTCATTTTCAAGCTTTGAAGAGCTTAAATTGATGGATTTCCAACAATATTATAATATGAAGAAGAGTCAACTCAACATATATAAAGTTCCAATCTTTCCGACTACCCTTAATCATGGAATCATTTCTACTTATTTTGAAGCTTTGAAGAGCTTAAATTCCAACAATTATTCAAATTTATGACTTCAAAATCCACTGAATATGAAATAAAAACCCAACCTTTCAGCACAAATTAAAGATGGGTGTCATAACTTACCAAGAAGATGATGGAAAGCTTCTCTTTAGCTCAATTCAGGTAACACACTGTTCAAATCGAAGAAGCCAAAGAAGAAGAAGGGGAAGATTAACCATCTACAAATAATATAGGGACCTTTTTTATAATTTCGAATTTTGGGTATTTAAGTTTGGGGGCCCAAATTGGGTGTAAAGCCCCTTTATATACATATCACTTATTGATTTGGATTTTAATGAAGCCTTTTGAATAAAAGGCGAGGTAATGAAGATCACTTTGACGCTCGACATCTTGAATAGGTCGGTATTTCGAGATAGAAAAGTAAACTTAAAATCTGAAATATATTGAAAATCAAGAATAAAAACTACAAAATGTTAAGAAAGAAAAGAATTAAACAAAGCAAAAACACTCAACAAAACTAAAATTCTTACGAATAAAACTATCACAAAATCCGTAATGCTTCATTTGTTAAATTTTAACTTTCCCTATAACTGAAAATATGTCAAATTTTATAACTTTCCAAACCCGAATTAAATGGTTGGGTTTCTTTTTTCTACGTCTTTCATTCTCAATAACAATTAATAAAACAAAAAGTTATAAATAAATAAATAATAATAATAATAAATCTCCATATTGTTTGTGTAGGTAAAACAAACGGTAGCCATAAGCCCACGCCACAGCTCACATGACTGCTTCTATCTTTTGACTTATCTTTTTGACATTTACATATTTCCTTAATGATCATTTTTAGAAGTGAGTTTTTCCACAAATGTTAATCGTTTGTGTCATTTATGACAATAAAGATTAGTGTTTTATCAATTATGCCTTTATACTTATAGAGTTTTAAGGAAACAAACAAAATAAAAGAAGTTAAAAGGGAGAATAAATTAGTATTTTACATGCTATAATTAATGATATCTTAATTCCTCACATTTTTACAAAAACGACTAACATTTAAAAATGGAAGAAATAGAAATGAATATTAGTCCATTTTCGTTTTAAAAATCAAACTGACTTAGAGCAATTTTTGTAATCTAAATCAAACCAAATTTTAATCGAGTTTTGGTAAATTCGTATCAAACTAATTGAGATAGTCCGTTGGATGTTATATCTCACAAAAATTTCTATATCATCACATTGAGTCAGTTTTCATACGTTAGTCGTAAAATGCTTCTAATTAGTTATGAATCTCGTGGTTTACCATATTTGAATTAGAGAAAATTAAATTTGTGGTGATGAAATTCCAAGTATAGAAGGAAAGATTATCACATGCAATAGCTACCAAAATTTCACTACCTACCAACACATCATCTAAATAATATCTTTATCTACCACCATATTATTTACAATCTATCTCCCATAGTGTTAGCTGAATTTAATGCTCACCAAAAATAAAATAAATACTCCTATAACATCACCTTTTGATGTTCATTCTTCATCTCCCCTACCTACCTACAAATCTCAATTTTTAACTCTTCTCCATCTTCAACATTATACTAGTAAGATCCATTTGTTTCTTCTTTTAATATTTTTGTTAATTCTATTAATTTTTACTATAAAGTTTTTGTAATAATTTATATTAACTATATTTACAGTGGGCACTGAAGTTGTGATGGTTGATGAAGTCCCTTTTCCTCCACAAATCACTGGATCAAAGCCTTTGTCTTTGATGGGTTCTGGTAATTAATTTTTTTTAATTATGGAAATTTTTATTGATTAATTTATATCATACGGCTGGAAGTTAATTAATATCTGATTGGAATTAACAGGAATTACAGACATTGAAATACATTTTCTTCAGATTAAATTCACAGCAATTGGTGTTTTCTTAGACCCTGAAATTGTGGGTCACTTGCAACTTTGGAAAGGAAAACCTGAAAGTCAGCTGGTTGAAGATGATGACTTTTTTGAAGCTCTTTCTGCTGGTAATCTAATAATTAATGGCTAAATATATTATGAAAAAAATAATACATATATCAAGTTAATTAAGGAAATTCCTTAAGTGAAATCCGAAACATTTTAGAAATATCCGGGAGTATTACACTTTTCTTTCAGAAATTCATTTTTATCAATTGTGAAAGTATTACAGTTAACGAATTAAATAATGTTACATGTATATAAATGTTAATGTACATCAAAAAATTTCATAAAAACACTTAAAAAGAATTTGGGTCTGGACGTAAAGAATCCTACTTTGGGCTTATAAGAGCCCATATTCAAAACATTGTTTTGAAAGTGAAGAATATAGTGATTATAGAAAGTAACCAAAGAAAAATTCTGAAATTGTTCTATTATCAGATTCAATGTCAGATATTGCTGAAACTAAGAAATTCGTGGTATCTATATATAACGAGTTGAAATGTGTAATAAAACACCGAAAAAGTTTGCTTATTTACTTATCGATTTAATGAACATATAGTCTTTGCAAATAGATGAAACTTGTATCTGTATTTACAAACTGTTACACTACGAAAACGATATTGTTATGTGCAGCTCCAGTGGAGAAAATGGTGAGAGTAGTGATAATAAAAGAAATAAAAGGATCTCAATATGGAGTCCAATTAGAGAGCAGTGTTAGAGAGAGATTAGTAGAAGTTGATAAATATGAAGATGAGGAAGAAGAAGCTTTAGAGAAAGTTGTTCACTTCTTTCAGTCCAAGTATTTCAAGAAAGACTCTATAATCACTTTCCTTTTTCCAGCTAATTCTCCCATTGTTGAGGTAATCATTCTATTAATTAATTAGATCGTAATTAACGGAAATTATTTTTGTCACAACGTTGCGCCATAGATGATTTTATTGTCTTGCATCTATATGAGAATAATGACAATATGCACACATATGGGCAAAATTATTAATACAAATGAACTATGGCATATCATTGCGTCAAAAAAATTGGCATGATTGAGATAGTTTTACATCCATGTCTTTATATGAGAATTATGCCATTATGTAATCATATGAGCAAAATCATTAACGTAAATGATCTCTGGTATAACGTTGCATCAAAAAAATTTGACGCATTAAAGATGATTTTCTGGACATGTCTTTATATAATAATGACACCATTCTGGATTAATATGGGCAAAATCATTAACGAAAATGATTCATGGTGCAAAGTTGCGTCAAAATAATTGATGCAGCAGAGATGATTCTAAAACCATCCCCTCGCACGAGAATGTTGTCATATTTCACACATATTGGAAAATCATTAACGGAAATATTCTATGGTTATTGTGTTGAAAAATTTGACACAACAATGACGATTATATACAGTCAAATCTTTATATGAAAATGACGTCATCATGTGTGCATGTTGGGAAAAGCGTCAAACTATTCATATTATTTATCAAAATGCCAAGAATTTTGATGCAACATTGTGCCAAAAACAATCCTCATTAATTAGCTTTGGATGTTTTTGTTAATGCAGATTGGGTTTGAAACAGAAGGAAAAGAAGAATCAAAAATAAAAGTGGAAAATGGAAATGTTGTGGAGATGATTAAGAAATGGTACTTAGGTGGAACTAGAGCTGTGTCTCCTTCAACTATAACCTCTCTTGCAAATAATCTTTCTGCCCAATTATCTAAATGAGATCATATTATGCTTAATTTTAATTAATTATCATTAATAACGGGCTCTTTTCTAAATTTTTGTTAAGTCAGCATCCTTGTTATGTTATTGTTATGCTTTTCTTTAATTTATATCAAGTATTCAGTATTAAATATTTGATGTTTTCATTTTCTTTTTTCCATGCTTATTATATATGCATAAGCATAAAGTTTAAATATTTCCTTCAACCAATAATGGATTAAATGGCCCAATTCATATAAAATCAAATTTACCTCTAGAGGGCTTAATCCATCTAAGAAGTCTTCTTAAAATTTTGATTTTGGTGGCCCATTCCAATTGAAGGGGAAAAAACTTATTTCTTATGTGGGATTACAAGAGAAAAAAACAAGTATTTTGAGTATTATTTATGTTCCACCTAATTTTCATTTTTCCTTTTCAAGAGAAAGATATGTTTTTAATATATAATTGACTTATTCAAGAAAATATAAATTAAATAAAATAAAATCTAGTTGTGATAAGGCTTAAAAAAGTACGATGTTGAAAGTATATAAGGTCGCTTGATACATCCCAAAAATAGTAAAATAATTTGCATTTGATAAAAAAAATTGTATTGAAATGTTGTAATCAGTAATAGAAGAAAAATTACCATGTTCTATTCATACTCTTATGTCATAATTCATAAAGGAAGAAAATTGTATGTAATTAGAAATTTATATGTCCTAATCCTTGACATTTGTTTAAAATCTTCAACTATAATTTTGATATTGTTTACTTGGTATGTCAATAAAGAGTACAAATCCTAAAATTTTGTGGCAAATTTTTATATTTAAGAGTCATAAAGAAAATAAAATCAAAGTTGAAGGATCATAAATATAACTTACCCATTAAAATACAGGTGAAAAGATTTCATTACCTTGATTAATAATAAATATATTATATAAAACTTTGTTAATGCATTATAAATATCCTTGAAATTATTCTTAATTTCAAGGATGAATGGTCATTAATCAATGAAGAAGAAAAGGGATGTGGTCCAATGATGAAGGATGCTAAATTTACATGTAGTCTTAATCAAACGAATATAATTACTTATTAGACAATATCTGGAGAAATTTTCTTAATAGTGGACATATATTATTGACCCACAAAAGCTTGTTTTTTAAAAATAAAAATAAAAATACAGATTCCATTCTTTAATCTTTAAGCACATATAATGATTCCTTGTGTTCCATATGCTTTTTCTTCTACTCCATAATGCCTATCAAATCAAACAGAAAAATAAAAAGTATGTTATATAAGTACTTTTTAAATGAAGAACGACTTGACCGTTTAAATCTTACCTATGCATTTTAAATAAAGACTTTAACGGCACCGATCAAACCTTCCAAGTGATTAAATAAGCTTCCTTATCTTATGGAGTGCTAGAGATATATATTATATTTTTAAAAAATTTACTATTGTTTTATTTATTTTTTTCAAAATTCATGTAATTCTTGAACAAAGAACTAGTATAATATAGTATTATTTGGGCTTGAAGTGGGAAATCACAATAATTATTGTCATGACTATTATCAAGTCCATCAATTTCTTGCAAGTTAGGACTTGTACTATACCCCTTTTGAACCTTTTTGACTTTTAAAGATCTTTTTCTTTCTCCTAATATGATATTGTATAAGCTTAAAGTCATGGTTTTCTTTATTACATCTCATATATATTTATTTTTCATAAATCATGTCATGGATTGATCGTAACTGTAGAAGACACTTTTAGACTCTTAATACATTCAGATTATCTTCGTTTGCATTGAAAAGTTTCATCAAGTTGTTCAAGTGTTGACCGAAGAGGTACAAAATTGGGTTCGGAACCTCATTTCTATTAAGAAGTGAGAATGCTCCAACTATTTATACCAACCATATTTGATTTATTGTATCTCACATTTATAATTTAACTTCAGACAATGACTATATAAATATTTGATTGAAATTAATTGAAAACAACAAATGGATGATGTTTTAGAAGGACACAATGGTTGTTCTTGTCAACAAAATTTTAGAACTTTCTGTAAACATTTTATCGAATGTTTTGCACTTGGGTTGAAGATAATTTGGTTAGTCTAGTTGTTGTTGTTGATAATCCATAGATGTTAATTTGTCTTCTTTTTAATATATGTTTCTACTAGTAGTTTATTTGATGTTTTGAATTTTATTAACAAGAATATTAATTTGAAGATTTTCAAAGTATTCTTTTTATTTTTGAAAGAAAAAGTTGGAGAAAGAAACATCAAAATGGGAATGCATATGAGAATGACAAATTAAGTACATTTGAGATGTTGAAGCAATAGAAATACAAAGTGGAATGTTGTCCAAGTGTGCATAAAAGGATGGGAAAATTATGCCTTTTTTGTACTTAATTTTGAGGGAATCAAAAGACACTAGAATTTCAATTCTAAATGGAAAACTATACTCCCAACTTTTCAGTAAGAATTGTCACGTAGTTAGGCATAAAACTAGGCCATATGAGATTGGCTAACTAAAATATACTTTGGGTTTTAAGAGGACCTCGGTTTAGAGTCCTGAGGTTCGATGTAGTTGAGATATCTAAACAAACATTACCATTTTTTTTCTTGCTTCTTCCTAAATTACATTCAGGTAAATTTATATATATCATTTGATTGACTCCTTAAATTTAAAGAAAGTTTCGGTAGCTCTTTAAGTTTGTTGAAACTGTAACTCATACATACTTATTTTATTATGGTTGATAGTTGTTAGATGTTAGCTAGTTAATTTTTCCTTTAAAGTAGTTGTTATTATTTATTTTTCAATCTTAATCAAACACTTTATATCTATAATTGGTACTAAAACTAAATCGAAAGTGGAACTCCAAAAAAACAACTTGTCGTATACTTCGAGTATAACTAAATGACACGATTCACAAGACTAAAAACATATTTGATTCAATTGTTGTTTTACTGTTAGAGATAGATGATATTACTTAGTTTTCTCAACTAAAAATAGTTATTGATATTTGTTCATTAATCCTAATCAAACACTTCTTATCTATCACTTCGAGTAAAACAATAAAACGAAATCGAATGATAAAATAAAATAAAAGCACACACTATATAACTTGAATTGTTTCAATAACCAATAATAAAGTAGATTAATAACCAATAATAAAGTAGAAATAATCGACTTTATATAAGCAATAATCTCAAATAAATTTAGTGTAGAGAAAGATCAACTCATCTCTTAATCAGAATTTTAAATACAAAAACAAACAACAAACCTCCTAATCCTAATTTAAGGATCATTTTCTCACCCACTAAACATGTACAAACTTTTTTTCCCTTTCTTACTCTTCACCGAGATAATAAATGCAACACGAGATTTGAGCATCCAATGATCATCCAAAATACCGAAAATCTCTAGTTGTGTATGTACGTGGCTCGGAGAGCACACCCCAAGTACCTCTTATCAATGAATCCTTGAATCCGATTAGTGACTTACCCTACCTCGTCCGGAGGCATAGGAAGATGGTCATTTCCGTGAATTCTAATAGCAACTACATCCCCCGTTTCGGAACTCCCATCCGTGTGCTCCAACAATGAGTGTCGACAAGTCGGACATGAAGAATGCGAACCCAACCACGTATCTATACATCGTACATGAAACCCATGATTACATTTCGGCAAAACTCGAACTTTCTCTCCGTCGGTAAATTCCCCTAGGCAAATTGCACATTCCGTCGCTATTAAATTTATTCCCGACGCCCCGAAGATAACGACTGGAATTCGTCGCAAAGTAGTCTTTTTCAGCCCTGTTGCTGCTAAACGAGCTGCTGCTTCATCTGGGTTCTCAAAAGCAAATCTTCTACTACATCTCAACGCGCATCGAACAATGGAATTCAATCCCAAAGCACAGATCAACGCACAGAGCAACGCTGCGAGAATGATCACCATATTCGTGTCGAAATTTGCTTCGCTGTTGTAGTTGCTGCTGCAACAACTTCTGCTTCCATTTGGGATATTTGGCACTGAATTATCTAAGAGATGTCTATGAGGACGATGATGAAGAATTGCCATTGTTTTTTCGGGTTTATCACTTCTCGAATTTTGGAAAGTTTTGATCTTTAGTAGTGAATCGGACTACAAAGGAAACTGAGAATACAAAATTCATTCCTCTCTAGGTAGTCTCAGTTGAGGAAAGCTATGTTGCACGGACACGAAAACAGACACGAAAGGCGAAAATGCTACAGAAAAGAGGTTACCTTTTGTTGGAGATTCAACTAGAGAAGATAAAGATGAGAGCTTATCTTAATTTGGTAAAGAGGGTATTTGATGAATTTAAGTACAAAATTCATTTCAGTTGAGGAAAGCTATGTTGCACGGACACGAAAACAGACACGAAACACGAAAAATGCTACAGAAAGGTGTAACCTTTTGTTGGAAATTCAGCTAGAGAAGATAAAGATGAGAGCTTTTCTTGATTTGGTAAAGAGGGTATTTGTTGGATTTAAATTTTAATGCATATAAGGAAGGATGAAATTGAATTGAAGTAGAAAGAATCTGAATTTAAATTAGAACCAAATGAAGAACATGGATGAGAATTTGTTACTATCTTTGATAGTTGGAGATGATTAAGGGAAGAGAAGAGATGAAAAAAAAGAAAAAATTGATCTTAATTTGGATCTAGGAGATAGAGAGAAAGATATAATTGATGAGTTTGGTGCCTTTTCACTTCATTATTATTATTGATAAGGGAGGAAATAATATGATGGACACACACAAAGGTTAAATCAAGAATCAAAACAAAGCAATAAAATAAAATTGAGGAATAACAAGCAAAGCCACTCTACTTTTTCGGATTATATAGTTGGCCCCTGAGAGGAAGTCAAGACATCCAAACTAGTTTGACACTCCTCACTTAATCGAGCACAACCTAAATCCAAAAAATCTTATTAAAAGAAAAACAAAAGAAGTCAAACAAGTGAAAAAAGAGAGAGTTATATATAGTGAAATTACTTAATTGAGTTAAAAGCATCACAAATAAATTTGGTGTAGAAGTCGAGAATCTCATCACTTTGTCTCCTTCGAGGAAGCTCCTAAGGTTACAAAAGCGTCCATAGTTCAATCCCCTTCTCGAAAAAGATAAGTTACGAGTGATATAACAGTATAACTTGCATTTGTTTCAAGAAGTTGAGGCAGACTATCTATTTCATTAGTTACCTGAATTTGTTCCAAATGTCGCTAAACTCGCTTAGGTCTAGCAGATTATCACTTCATTAACTAAAATTTCCTTTTTGTCAATGGACTTCCTGATTAAGTTCCTCCCGATGAATTTATGCAAGTTTTGAGATGAACTTCCTAATTAAATTCCTCCTTATGAATTTATGCAAATTTTGAGATGAGTAGATCATTTTAAGCACAAAAATCAAGGACCCAACCAATACGATAAATCTAAAGTTCAAGGACCCAATTGGATAATCTACATAAATAATTGTACGAAGTCTTAAAAAGTGGGTGAGAATTTCTTGTAGATGATTTATGGAACAAGATGCCACCTAATCACAATATTAGTTGTTAATTACTTAATTATATGCTTATATTCTAGGGGCACCAAATCCTTCTCCCACTTTTTTCCATTGCTTCCTTTAATTAGAAGTGTGCAGTAATTTCATCACTTGTTTTATTTTCCCTTCTTGATGTTGCCAAAGTTGCCACACTTTTTCATAGCATTCAAGTTATAATCTTTTTATTATTTCTTTATTAATAACTATATCATTATTACTAAGGCCGCATGACCATTTAGGCCTTGGATATATGCTCAAAATCGAGTTTCAATTTGGATCGATTTGAAAGCATAAAATTCAGACGGCTCTCAATTAATTTTCTGACTAATCTTTGATTTTTCTTTTCATAGCTCGACTATCGGTTTTTATTGAATCTATAAAAACTAAAGTGGCTTAATTCATTTGAAATAGATATTAGTTGTGTAAGTGTGACACTTCTAAATATATAAGTATATAAAATATATAATAAAAGATTTTGAACTCATAATATTCATATTATGATGAGTTGTTTTGTTTAATTTAGTGGATTGAAATGGAAAATTTAAAAGAATTAGTTGAGCAAATAATGGCCATGAGATATTGGTGAAGCTATGTGGAGATAATGGAATGGCAATAAGTTAATTGACAATAATAGGTCCACATAGTTTTGTATAGTCTCACATTCACTCCTTAATTATTTTGTGGACCATCAAACCACATGTCTCTCTGAGGACTAATTAAGAAATGACTTATTCCATGTATATCTTATTATTATTGTTATTTATTATTTGGATAGGAGTCTATTTTATTTATTTTTTACAATAACACAATTTTGCATTATTGATATAAGAAATCTTAGCTTATTTTATGTTTAACTGGGATTTCTGTTCTATTTTTTGTTAAAGAAGTTGAAGAAGTTTAATTAAAGAAGTTCTTAATTAGAAAGGGGATAAGAGTCAACTAGGTCCCTAAAATTATTAAAAAAGTTCAAATTTCCTTCATGTATGAAACAACTTAAACTGGTTTTTTTTTTTTTTTCTGAAGCAATGTGCTTACGGGAGGCACTTAGTTGGATTTGAGCTAAGGGCTTAGATGATGTTTAGGTTGAATGGACGCGAAAGGGGTGGTTAATAATTTATTCTCTTCAACGGTTGATGTCTCTGAAATTGGAAGAACCCTTGCTTATTGTCATGAGATTTCTTGTAATGGCTTAGAATGACATGACATTCTTTTAGCTTACCGGCATGGTTAAACATTTTGGGGCTCAACTCAACTTGTAAGGTCTTGAGATGCGTCAGATGTAAACGATTATTTGACTTGTTATCATTTTCGCTTCAAAAAAGATGCAAACTGTAGCTCGATTTTATCCTTATGTAAAACTATATCATGATGATCGTCTAGCGATCAACTTTTGACTATTTTATACAAAAAAAAAGTAGGATTACATTTCTACATTACATTTTAGGAGCAACTTGAATATAACAACTTCATCTAATACCATATAATTATAGTCTGATTGACCTTAGCATGGACAATTAAACGACCTTCAGTTACATCTTTATATATTGGATACGACTTTTATTAATACTCATCTTATGTCCACGTGTCACCTATTTCAAACAAGGTCGTTAAATGACCACTAACTTTTTATTGGTTTATCCCTAAACACAAATGGTACATGGAGAGTTCACTCTAACATACACTCTAACAATGTCATATAGGTATTGTTCACTCCAGCCTAAGTCCAACACATTGGATCTCGTGACTTTAAGACACATCTATATGCATTTGATACACCATAGTAATGAACTTCAACGAGTTTTTTTACACTTGCAGATGTTGGATTCAATTTATTCTTGTGCTTACACAATCATATTGATACTCTCATTTGGTATCAAATTGTTATCCATTTGAATATTCATTATTATTATTATTATTATTATTATTATTATTATTATTTCAACTACTTTACTAACCATGATGTTTAAAGCTAACCACTTTTTTAGGTGAAGAAAACAAAGGTTGTGCATAAATTCAACACTTGTACTAAGTTTATTCAAACCTTTGCTTATTTTAGTGAGACCATGTAGAATGCTAAATTCACCTAATAATTTCCTTAATTATATGTAGGTTTTTATTCAATCATATGAGAAATGCCCAATCAAATACCTAAGTCATAAAAGTAACAAATTGATTATGCTAGGATATATAGCTTCATCATTTTGAATTAATTTGATATGATAAATTTTATGTACTTTTTTATAATTTCTTATTTTTAGATAGAACATCTAAATTTTTTTTCATACAGTAAAACTCGAACCTAAAACTTAGTTTAAACGACTTGAAACTCTTAACTACTCAAACCAACTCTAATTGGTTGATAATTTTATGTGCTTAACAATCTAAAACTTAATTGTATTGATCTCTCATAATTAGACTAAAATAATTTATATTATCCAATTAAATAGCCAAAAACATTGGGTTTCAAATAATGGGCTTAAACTCCAGCCCATATAAATTTAAGCCCATTACTTCACAAAATAATAAATTTTGAGCCCATATGGTTGTGAGACAACAAAAACCTTATGCACAACTTTAAGTTTTAATATCTGATTTGTGAATATGCTTGAATTAAGCGTTTATTGTTTGATGTTGCTCGTAAAATTATATTTTTTTCTTCGAAAGTAGTTTTGGAAGCTTACACAGGACACATCATACTCGAGATGATCCAAATGATTAGATCCTGTAAAATTCACTATTTAGTTAACTATCGGGTAACTCTCTCTCGATAAAAATAATAAAAATATACAACACCCTCCACCGTGTCCATCATGAAGCCTAAAACAGCTTTAGAGCTTAGTTCCATGGATGAAGCCCAAATCAACTTTAGAAGTGTAACTAGTTTGATTTAAGAGTGTCTTAATTTGCATTCATGATAATCAGTAGATGTTTTGGATCAATCCTACAACGAGCTAATTTGGATTGTCCTAATTAGAAGGTACATTTAATTATCAAATAAACTAAACAAAATTGCAACTTCTCAAATTTCTGTATATAAATATGTTTACTATAATAGGAAACAATAGAAAAGGAGAGCTAAAAGGAGCCGGCCACCGACAACCCGTTTTGAGGAAGAGGAAAGACGTCGGATTAATGAGAAAGAAAGGTGAATATTGAACATATCCATTGTAAAGATGATTCTCTTCTTGGCAGAAAATAGACATGCATAATGGTGCAGTTATGTAAGATATCGGTTACGGGTGGAGTGTTAGAAATCTTATTAGACAGTTGTAACTGAACCGAACGAACTATTATATAATACAAATAACTTTTAAATACTATAGTTGTATTAATGCTAATTACAACCGATCTGTATAATCATAATTAGAAAAGGATTCAAAATGTGAGTGTTATGCATAAATACACCTCCTCGTCTTTCTGACTTTTTTTTTTCTTGGACGATAAACATGGCAGCAGCTGACCAGGTTCCTGAAGAACTGGTAGAGGATATACTTTCAAGAATGCCGGTGAAATCACTTGTCAGATTCAAAACAGTTTCGAAAAAGTGGTACTCTCTACTTTCTGAAGATAATAAATTTGCCCACTTACGATCTAAGAATCATCGTCTTGTGTTCTTCAAAGCTGGCCACCTCGGCCGAACTATGTTTCAATCTTTGAATATGGATACCAGTGCATCACGCATATTCAAATTTCTGGTTGAAATTGTAGAGCTCATCGGGTCAGCCAATGGATTGGTCTGTGGCGCCGCTCATCTAGAAAGGTTTTGTTATATATGGAATCCATGTACTGGTGAATATAAAAAAAATATTTGCACCCGTAAAACACCCTACATTTCTTAAAGGTGCATGGGAATATGTATTGGGGTTCGGTTATGATTCATGTTCGGATGATTATAAAATAGTTGCATATTGCTATAATAAACACTTTCAAGTTTTTTCATTGAAAACAAATTCATGGAAGATTATCGAAAATGGTAACCGAATGAGAGATCGTGCTTTCCATTTGAATGGAGCTCTCCATTGGTGTCTTGCTACAAAAATTGCTGCTTTTGATTTAGCAAAAGAGGTATTTTCGTACATAGAGTTGCCGGATGAAATGAAGTGGATCGATTACCAGGGACCGTTACATATTGTAACTGTTACAATGTTGGAGTACCGTGGCTGTTTATGTGTATCATGGCAAAGGGATATTTGGATGATGTTGAATTACGGCGACAGTAACTCTTGGGTTAAATTGAGTACATCTCTAGCTGGCTGTAACAGAAAACCGCTCGGGATGTCTAGCCTCGGAGAAGTATTTTATCAGACCAAAAGTGGTGGATTTGTGAAGTCTGATATCCAAGGCAGGATGTCGAATGATGATGAAAAACAGTTAAGCTGCTCTGTCTCTCTGTTTGGATTTTCATACACGGAGTCCCTGATTTCACCCAAATGTTTCGATGCCCTGCACCAAGGGTCCCAAAAGATGAAGAGGAGACCAAGAAAACAGAGGAAAACTAATGCAACTTGATTTATTTGTTCCGGATTTATTTATTTTCTTCCTCTAATAAACATATTTGCGTTTGACATTGTTGTTTTTGTCGATGTTGTGTTGTTTAACTTAGAAAGAACAGATCATGGTTGAACTTTTATTTGTGCGTAATAATAGATTGCTACTGTTTTATGGTCAGATTACCATAGCTCGTATTTGATATCGTAAAAACTGCAAGTCCAGGAACTTCAGGATCTCAAGACTCTGGGCCTGATATCAGAATTATGTTAATATGGACAGTCGTTCTGTAATTATCTATCACATCTCATATATCATGTGATGTAGTCTGCGAGACTTACATGACTGCATTTATAGGATTATTGGTTAAGTATCTCTTCGTTTTGCCGTTACCAAAGATGGAAATGTGTAGGAATTCCTCACTCGCTCTTCACTTTTTAAACGAGGTTTACATTCATGAAGTGGCAATGTTTTGAACGAGGAGAAAGCTGTCGGAATCTGGTGAAAGGGAGGAAGTTGTGGGCAGTAATTCAGGGGTTACAGATGATAGATGGCATAAGCGAGAGTATCTTTGGTGTACTTGATACGACATATATGTCTACGTGATGCCAGACACTGTTATTCAACTGTTTCCTTATCTGAATTTATCGAGATCGAGCTAGCTTGTCATCTACATACCAAACATTCAAATCATTAGGTTCCTCCCCTTGTGTATAAAGTGCAAGTTTAAGAACTTCAGGGATCGAGCCGTATCCGCTTTTTCCCGATTGAGATCGATGTTCTCTGGGAGGTCAGCGCTTTTGTTGATATTTTTCTTTTATGTATTGTGGCTTAGGAAGCATACAGAAGAGCAGAAAAATGCAGATGGCCTGCTCTTGATTATAAGAGATCATAAAAACACATTTCAAATTAAGAACAAAGCAAACTCGAACAAATTAATCAGATTAAAATGAACGCTTAATCTTTTAATGGTTGAACATGTTTCACCCAAACCAAGAGGCGGTGGATTCCATTGGATCCATACCACTATAATGTTGAGGAGGCAGCTGATTATATGACATTGTTTGGAAGTTATTATTCGAACAATTATTCAACTTCAACCCGAAATTATTAACATAATTTTCACCTTGCCAAATCGGTACATTACTTATAGCCAATTGATTTCTCATTTTTTGGTATTCAATTTGTGGCTCACTCACCTTGCCTCGACTCAAGAAAATCTGTTGTTGTTGCTGCTGCGGAACAAACCAACTCAGTCCAGGCTGAAAACATACAGGCATGGACAGAGGCGGAGCCAGAGTCGAAATACAAAGCTTACTATTTAGTCTTGTAAACAAGAGACTCGAAATAGCACACTTCCAACGGTGTTAAATTGGTGCGACTTCCCGGTAAGAAGATAAAAATCCGAATCAGTTACATAAGTTGTTGTGATGTTTTTCCAAGATGACAACAAAATGAACATTTTTCAAAATCATTCGCCAAGCCTATGGTTTAGGACACTTCACTTTATTTGAAATCTCAATTTGATTTAAGAATATCCAAGATCCACTTCCAACTCTAATTGAATTACATGAATTGAGCGGAGAATACTATCCATGATTGAAAATTGTAACTAATTTCCAACTTGTAGGTCTTACTTGTAATAAAATAAAACAAAACCATTAAAATATTCCACTATTTTAACAAACAAGAAAAGAAAAACGACACCGTGTAAGTCCATTGTTACAGTTAAAAAAAAAAACACAACACATTGTCTTGTCTTTCTTCTCTGTCTCTCATCATCTGATCTGAAGTCTCCCCTGCCATGTTCCAAGAACCCCATTGACAAAATTGAGAAGTCCATCATCAAATTCATCAAAACCCCACAATGCAGGACCCTTCAAAATCAAATCTTGCATCAGAATTACAAAACCCCCAAATCTTCTCACACGGTCAATCTTTTCCAATCAGGAACTCCGGTCACCGGAGAGCTCATTCCGAGGTAAATTTCCGGATCCCAGATGACCTGGATCTTGGTCCAGACCCGTTTAAAACATCTGGGTGTTGCCCATCTGGGAGTTCATTTGATGAGCTTGGATCCGAGGATGACTTGTTTTGCACTTACATGGACATTGAGAAACTCGGATCCCGACCCGATGAGGGTCCTTCCGTGTTTAAATCCGACAATGTGGGTGCCGGCGGGGGAGAAAATCAGGCTGGGAGTGGTGGAGAGGGTGATGGAGGGGAGAAGAATGTGAGGCCTAGGCATAGGTATAGCAATTCAGTTGATGGATCTTCGTTTTTGGAATCTATTGAAGCTAAGAAAGCTATGGCTCCGGATAAACTTGCTGAGCTTTGGACTGTGGATCCGAAACGGGCTAAAAGGTTTGAGTTTCTAGCTGAATTGTGTTAAAGGTTTGGAATGTGGGTTGTGTTATGGTTGAAGATTTGATTGTGATAAAGATGTGTTGTGTTGCTTTTGTTGACTTTGGTGTTGTTTTTATGTATTTCTAGATATAAAGTTTGTTGCTTTTGAAGCTTTAAGTTTCACTCGTTTTGGTATTGGATTAGGGGAGTGTGCAATTTAGGGGTGGTGATTCGGTTTACCGGTATGATAATCGTGCCAAAGGGATCATTTTAGTTGGGTAAATTGTCTTGTCGTGCCAGAAATTATCGAATAATTGGGCTTTCTGAGTTTGATGTGTCAACAACTGAGTGGATTTATTTAAAGTTCATTGCTTTTGAAGCTCTTAACTCATTTTCGTATTGGATTAGGGAAGTATACCAGTTAATTCGGGTTTACGGGTATGATAATTTTGCCAAAGGGATCATTTTAGTCAGGTGAATTGTGTTGTCGTGTCAGAAATTATCGAATAATTGGGCTTTATGTGTTTGATGTGTCAACAACTGTGTGGATTTAAAGTTCATTGCTTTTGAAGCTTTGAACTCATTTTGGTATTAGGAGTGGTGATTCGGGTTTACAGGTATGATGTTCCTGCCCAAGGGATCATATTAGTCAGGTAAATGGGGCCTTCGTGTCAGAAATTCTCGGATAGTTGGACTTTCTGAGTTTGATGTGTCAACAACTTAGTGGATTTAATTGACTTTTGTACCTATCAATGATCAATCTGCTTGTTTTGGTTAAGCTTGTTCTGGGCAGGGATATAGAATTAGCTTTGTGAGATCTATTAATGTGTAAATGTCATTGATAATTATCATAGAGCATTGCTAATTTTAGTACAATCTAGAGTTTAGGGTGCACGAGGCAGGTGATTTAGTCTGATAAAATTGGAGTCTTTTTACTGATATTGCTAGAAACAAGAAGAGCTCTTTCACTGCTGAAATATCTAGAATGATTACTGGATTCGTGCTATTTTTGTTGCGGATTAAGTTGTTGAGCATTTCTGTTATGATTTAGTTCCGTTCATGAGACTGTAATAGCAAAAGGTACTTTATTTTACAGTGATATGTTCGGTTGGTGTTGCTGGTTTATACTATTTGGCTGTAGGAGTGATAATTTTTGGCACGATAGGATGTTTTACAAAGACAACCAAACTGACACGACTTTGTTGCATTTATGTCGAATATAACCATATGAAATTTTGTAGATAACAAAGCATGATCTTGCCACGATAACCCAAATTGCTACCCTCAAATTTAAGTGGCAAATGATGTTTTTGATGCATGATCAATGCAGTCTATGCACAAAGTTTGAATCTTAGTGTTGAGAATTGCTAGCCTATGCCTTGTGATATGTCGGATTGCATAGAAAATAAGTATTTCTTTTTCGAAAAGATCCAATAACTTGTGTCATTGTTTTGGAGTAAATTCTCTACAAGCGAAACCTGATTCCTTGTCTATTACGGGAACTAACTATTTTAAATCTGGTTATATTCTTCTTCAAGTTTCCTCTAAATTAGGTAACTTATGCAGGATTATTGCCAATCGTCAGTCTGCTGCTCGGTCGAAAGAAAGGAAAGCTCGCTATATATCAGAACTGGAAAGAAAAGTGCAAACCCTCCAAACAGAAGCAACTACTCTTTCTGCACAACTCACACTTTTCCAGGTTTAATTTTGTCTGAATGTGGTCCCATTCGTCTTTTATTGTCTTTTAATAGCCATTTTGTTTATAGTCTTATGTCCGTTTCAGAGGGATACTACTGGTCTGACTACCGAGAACACAGAGCTTAAGCTTCGCCTACAAGCTATGGAACAACAGGCTCAATTACGTGACGGTACATTTTATGATGTTGGTTTAAATTATACTCATTGCTGCAATATGAGTTTCTTGATGTATAAATTTTTTGACTCCCTGATCTGCAGCCTTAAATGAAGCGCTGAAGAAGGAAGTAGAAAGACTCAAGCTTGCAACCGGAGAAATGATAACTCCAACGGACTCTTATAATTTGAATATGCACCATATGCCGTACGCACAATCTTCCTTCTTTCCGCCCCAGTCACAACATCGGCCGATAAACACTCAAAACATGCAAATGCCGCAATATCATCATTTCCAGTCGAACATGTCAAGTGCCCAACAGCCTATCGGAGTTGCATCTCATTCGCATCCGTATCCGGATATGTTGCAACAGGATCCTCTTGGACGGATGCAGGGGCTTGATATCAATAACAGAAGCAGTGTTCTAGTTAAGTCGGAAGGCCCTTCAATTTCAGCCAGTGAAAGCAGTAGCATTTGATGGGATTTTTTCTTTTTACTGATCTCCACTTTTACAGTGTCCTATTTATTGAATTGTTTATAGACTGACCGGTATTGACAGCACGAGGTAATATTCTTTTGGATTCAATTCTTTGATGATTGAGTGGGATTTTGGGGGGTTTTCTTTTGATTTGGTTCATCAGCTCTTTAAGAAACTTTGTGAGTGTCTTTTTGTGTCTCTCACTCTGCTCGAACCAAAATTGTATTTCTGGGGAGTCTCGATCGTTGTGCTGGAATGGAAGGTTGTTCCTGGCACAGATTCAAATACTCCATGTTAGATTGTGGTTGTTTCTGCAGTTCTCCAGGGGAAAAAATTGAAATTTTTTTGGATTGTTTCGACGGATGATCAGCAAGTTGTAATGGGTATAGATTACTATCTATGCTGAAGCATCATCTTTTATGGATTCATTAATTCACAGTTGTATTTAGATTGATTGATTGATTATTATGTAGCAGACAGCTTTTGATGTATGTATTCATTGACTCAAAAGGTTGACTCTTTTCATGGTTTAGTGTGTTCTAAATCTAATTCTCTGAGCATGGTGTTTTTTGGTGTTTTCTTTTGTTCGTTTTCGTTTTTATGTTCTTTTTTTTAATGGCTCGAATCTCGTAATACACTTCAAACTAAACCAACATTTCTACCACCTCAACTTGCATTAACAAGTTCACTGCCGCCTAAATTTGCTTAAAGTGAGATTTTTGCCGTTTAAACTACCAGTGATTAATGTTTAAAAGTTTAAAGGTTCCGATATAAAGTTAATTCAATGGTTAATGAGACGGGTAAAGTAAATATTGATTAGTAACCGTTAATTTAACTGCTACTGGCTTCTAATGGCTGAAATGGAAACATGGAGTTTTACTTTGTTACTGTGATTTTTATCCCCATACTTTTATCTTCTTATTGTGATATCATATATATGAAGAAGATTGAGTTAAATAAGCAAGAATTAAGAAACTAGCAAATGAATAATAGAAAGAAAAGTTGACATCATAAAGACTCAAAATTTGAAGCTCATCTCCTTTTTCAAGGATGAAGATTAGGGTTTCTGATTTGGGGAAGTTGAAAGGTGAACACTTTTTCTTCTCAAGCTCCATTTCTTTACATCCCCATTTAGAGATGAGGTGAAAGATATCATCTTTTTCCATTGATAATATGTATTGCTTTTTCTTAATTTGTCTATGCTTATTAATGGTAGCTGACCCCGAATCATTTCGAGACTAAGGCTTTGTTGTTGTTGTTGTATAAAGTTAGTATTCATTTTAATGTTGTGATTGTTGTTTATTGCTTATGCACACAAGTTGTTCGATAGAAAACCTCTATGAAACTGTGAAAACTTGTATGTATTGATAATTTTACTGCTAATGTAGAAAGATGAATTGGGTAACTTTCATAACCTAATTTCTTATCTCCTCAACATTGTCGTCATATTGATTGGGTAACCATTAAATTAAACAATGCTTGAGGACGTGGACGGATTTAGGGGAGCTAGCGGGGGCTTAAGCACCCATTGATCATTGAATAATGCTGAAAAATCTATACAAATTTCGTACAACATTTTAGCTTTATATGCAAAAACACCAAAAAATATAAATATAGCATCAAAAGCATCCCCTGTCAGTGAGTTTTAGATCAGTCGCTGCTTGAGGATTAACGGATGAAGCCCTCATTGTTCATTAGTTTGTGTTAAGAGACCGTAGAAGTTCTGGTTTCTCTGTGAAGTTGCAAGCGCTGACTAGTTTATTTTTCTGTCTTTGTATCTGTAGAATTGGCTTGTATGTTTAAAGTTAGTACATTTATGAACATATTGCAGATTTCGTAAGCAAACATATTGAATAGAGATAGTGAGTTTCACACTCCGTGAGGATCCTTTGGCTCCTGATATGAGTCTCCTAAAGCGGCAGCTGGTGCTCACTAAACAAGGGATTAGTTATGCCATCAACCGTTTTGGAGGTAATATGGCACATGATGCTTTAAGTTGCCCTTTTTATTGTTTTGTTTTTCAGACAATTTTTTCAATGTTGCAGCATTGTCGTCTCGTTTTCTCCATTCATCCCTGGATACTTCATTTCAGCTTCATTCTCAAGAGCAGGAAGTAGTAATTGCATTAGGGAGCAATGTGGGAAACAGACTACATAATTTCAACCAAGCATTGCAAATGATGAAGAGATCCGGTGTTAACATCACTAGACATGGTTGTTTATACGAGACAGCGCCTGCTTACGTGACCGATCAGCCTCACTTTCTTAACTCTGCAGTTAGAGCCGTCACGAAACATGGGCCACACGAGTTATTGGGTGTGCTCAAGCAGATCGAGAAGGACATGGGTCGTACAAAAGGGATTAGGTACGGACCTAGGCCAATTGATTTGGATATATTGTTCTATGGAAACTTCAGGGTTGGTTCTGATATATTAAGTGTTCCTCATGAGAGAATATGGGAGCGGCCATTTGTAATGGCTCCATTGATGGATTTACTTGGATCAGATATCGAGAGTGATACAGTTGCTACCTGGCATTCTTTGTCGATACACTCCGGCGGACTTTTTGAAACCTGGGAAAAGTTAGGGGGTGAATGCCAGATTGGGAAGGATGGAATGAGAAGAGTTCTTCCTATTGGAGATCGTTTATGGGATTGGTCACAGAAGACTTCTGTGATGGGCGTTATTAATTTGACCCCGGATAGTTTTAGCGATGGAGGAAATCTCCAGTCGGTTGATAGTGTAGTTTCTCAGGTTCGCTCAATGATTTCAGAAGGGGCGGACATTGTTGATTTCGGTGCTCAGTCAACTAGGCCGATGGCTTTGAGGATATCCCCTCAAGAGGAAATGGATAGACTCATTCCCGTCTTGGAAGCGGTTGTAAGGATACCGGAAATGAATGGAAAGCTCATATCCGTTGACACTTTTTACTCTGAAGTTGCCTCAGAAGCAGTCAGAAGAGGAGCTCATATCGTAAACGATGTGTCCGGTGGGCAGTTGGATCCGAACATGACAAAAGTTGTGGCGGACCTTGAGGTTCCATACATTGCAATGCACATGAGAGGAGACCCGAAAACGATGCAGAACCCTGAAAATCTAGAGTATGACAATGTCTGTAAGCAGGTCGCCTTGGAGTTGTTCTCCCGGATTAAAGACGCGGAATTACAAGGTATTCCAGCCTGGAGAATGATCATCGACCCTGGAATCGGATTTTCGAAGAACACTAATCAGAATTTGGAAATCCTGATGGGAATACCGACTATTCGAGCAGAGATTGGAAGGAAAAATGTGGCAATGTCTCATGCTCCTATTCTTATTGGATCTTCCCGTAAACGATTCCTGGGGGAAATTTGTGAACGCTCAGTTGCAACCGAAAGGGATCCTGCAACCATTGCTTCTGTTACTACTGGGATTCTGGGAGGTGCAAACATTGTGAGAGTACATAATGTTAGAGATAATGCCGATGCTGTGAAGCTATGTGACGCGATGCTGAAATGCAAGCAGTCTACTCTTGATCGATAAGTATCCGAAAATAATTTCGCATTCTTTTTTTCTGAATATTTTTCTGTGTGTGCACATCTTTCCATCAATCGTATAGTTTCTATCAACCTGATGAGAGCATAAGATATATTACTAAGAATCAGATTTCAGATTCCCCTTGCTTCGAATCCATTATATGCCTTTTTAAAGCTATAATATTCTCAGCTCATGCAATAGATAACGACATTCATATTGCTTCAAAATCATATAACTTAGTCGTGACGCATATAGTTGATCGTATGCCAACTAAGCACTATGCCAGACGAGGATGTTTTATTATTTTCTGTTTGGCTTATGATGCGCGTGTTTACCATGTCAGCGGTAATAGTGACATGTCCAATGTGACATCTAGTTAACATATAGTAAATGTGAAGTGATTTTACCCGATTAGTTTTTGTAAATAAATTAGGAGGAATAACTTTAATGGAATCAAATATGAAGTTCAGTGATTTTATCCCCGGTTTTCCTTTTGAGCTTTCTTTTGCTTTTTTAGACTAATAATTTGTCATTGTGGACTGTTTGGTTCCGCTTTTAGTTCATGTTTGCTCTTGTTAGTTGTTTAGTGATGCTAGTAAATGTTAGCCGAATTTGCTTCCAAATTTGCTATAAATAGTTTTAACTAAACATTTTATATATCTTTCGCTCGAAGTTGAGCAAGAAAAAGGTTCTTACATGTAAGGAGAAAGATCAAAGCACTAATTAGTTCATGCTCCATAGAAAAAAATACGTTTCCATCCATCAATCTATTGCTTCGTGATATTTACAACTTATACATTTACATAGCGTCATATGGATACTCATTAAATAGTTGTTCTCTATAATTGTTGATTGCAACTCAACTCTTATAATATATCGTCAATTTGCTTAGTTGCTTCAGAACAACTTATTTTTCTGCGTCTACAACCGAGTTCTTCACCCGATTAGCGAAGAATCTCAAGTGCGATTTAATGGGTCTTATTTATTATAATTATATTATTATTATTATTATTATTTGTGTTGGAGATATTTTGGAAATAAATGCAACAAAATGTGACATGAGGATGTGGAAAACTAGAAGCAACACACCACACAAGTAGGAAGATAGAGAGAGTAATCTGTTAGGAAGAAAAGGGTTAAAGGTATGTCCTACAGTCCCCAAACTAGCATTAAAAGATCACATGGGTAGAGATTAGATTAGATTAGATAATAGATTAGAACAACAACTAAAGTTATATTTATGACTTGGAAAATTTCAATTTCAAAGTGTTGGTGTTGGAGGATGAACTAAGCAAACAACAACCCAACCATATGTTCATTAACTACCCAATTAGATTGTAGAAAGTGACCCTTCATTATCAAAAAGCCCCCTCTAATAATACTCTATTGACCTCTCAACAGTTGGGGAGGGGATAGCCCCCACTTACTGACTAACAGACAACCCCTTGTGAAGGGCACTTTCATCTTTGGTCCCTAACAGACAACTTGGATTATTGATGTAATCTCTTCTGTGGATCTCATTTTCTCTCATGACTTCTCTTGTCTCTCTTTCATGTTCTTTGGTCACAAATTTTGTTTCCTACTTGCTGCCTCTTCATGTATAGTTGAAGATAGGGTTAGAATGTTTCTGGGCACCGTCAAGTCACTCTTGTAATCAAAGTGTCTGACCACCTAACCTACATCTAGACGCTCAAGTGAGTATATGATTTGGACCAACTGGATCCTTTAGTTGCTCAAAATTCAAAGTGTCTTTCAACTGATTTCTCAACTAATTCTCGATTAGTTCTTCAAGATTCTTTGGCTGTCTAATTAGCACCTAGCGTCTTTTACTACATTGGACATGACAACGTGATTTAGAGGGACAGTTTGTTTGACACGATTACATATTTGTTTATATTTTATATAAAATCAACGTGCGCTATATATTATATAGCACGATTTTGACACGATAAAATGCTCCTACACTCTAGTATATGTGTCAACAGTTGAAATTGTGTTTACATCAATAATCATTAAAGTTTTATGTTATAACAACTCGGCTATAAAAAGGAAAAATTCTTTTACGGTTAACAAGTCTTGAAATTGCACCATATGATATGATATGCATTAGGTTTTAAAACATTTTGAATCCACTATATACATGATTAATACTAATAATTGTACTTTTTCTTGAACTTTTCGTTTCGACAAATATATTTTCTTTAATTTTAATAGACTTTTCCGTTTGCGGCTATTTTTCTTCTATAATTTTTTCGAGAGTATTTTTCTTCTAATTAGTAATTACTTTGTCTTCAAATATTCCATGTTATAATGGATGTCATTTTCTAGCTTAAATTTGCACTATGGAAGAAGAATAATAATAATAGCAAATTCAAAGTCTAATTAATTCTTGAATCGTCAATAGCGTTATTTTTTTTCTTCTCCTTATGTGCTTTTCTTGACTCGAAAATTTATTAGAAATCAAAAACGTTCTTTTTTGACGTTGGCCACTATTAATTCTACTAAAAGTATTTGTTAGGAATGGCCACAATTCTTGACTTCCCAATTGGAATTAGAAAAAATTAATTAACTTCTAAGTATGTGTTTTAGATGGATAATTTTTCAATCAATAAGAGTATTCCAAATGATAAAATTTTCATCTTTTTCTTACAAAGTATTTGAGGTTCAAGTTTCGGTTTCGCCAAAATTTTATCTCTTATTTATGTGTAATTTGTAAATTTCATTATAAACTCTCGTTGACATGATGTCATAGTACACCATGTCAATATAATAATACAAAGCATTTGAACCAATCGATTTTTAACATAGTAATTAACTTACAAATTATCTATTAATTAATTATTTATATACGATAACATTCTGATCCGTGTAGATAACACCAACCTGAAGTGAGCAGTCTCTACTCATGAGCCCATAGATTTGGGTCTTATTTTTCACCACATCTAGGCGGGGCCCATAAGCCTAGGTTGACAAGAAAAGGCTCAAAGAGGATAAGGCGTATGATATACTGCCTGCACAGACCACACTACAACACCGAGCGTATTATATCCCTAAATGACAAGCACAAATTAACATGTCAGCATTGCATGACAATGGTATTCTGATCATCATTCGACGAGCATTTGGAGAGCAAAAATATAAATGAAACATTTTAGATTTTAAAATATACATCTTGAACTTGAATGTATAAATCTTAATCTCTAATCTATAAATTCTAGACCCCAAAATTTACTACGATTACTGGTGACGCGTGAATAACGTAAGTAATATGCTTCGTATATTATAAGATTTACAATAAAAAATTCCACCTCCCATCCCATGACAAGGATTTGGTAGCAACAAATTCTTATTCTTGGATAAGATTTTTTTTAGAGTAAAAATATTAATTCGAAAAATAAGAATGGTCCATATTTTTGTTATGACATGAATTTCTATTACACAACAAAAGTATATGCTAATTGCTGTTTTTCCAATTAGGGTCGTGTCAGCCTCTTATATATATATATACAATTTATTTATTTTGTAAAACAATGAAATTAAAATTTGATCATATGAAAACGATACGCACGAATTCAAGGGACCGCAATAACCGGCTATTGCATGTGCATGTAACATGGTAGGGTCCTAATTACGCTATCACCCCTCTTTCTTTATTTATCCAATTTATATATTACATGAGATGATATAATACTTTCACAATTTGAGTAAGAGTCCATACTCTACGTATAATCTGTTGGTTTTGAATATTGTTTTAAACGGAGATCGTCTTGCTGCTTAGAGCATGTTTAGGTGTTCAAAATTTAATTTGTCTCCTTTTAGTATTTCGACTAATTTTTGAAAGTCCATGATTGCTTAATTGGAGTGTAGCGACACTAATCTAGAAATAAACTAACTATACGGAATTAAATTCTCTGGATTGAAAAAGGCTAGCTCGATCTTGAGGAGAAGCATGATAAAAAGGAATGTGCGATGTCACGAGCTGCACTCATGACATTTAAACAAAGCGAATGCTTGTGGGTTGAACTTAAATTTAATATTAAGCGCATGAGTACGTGTTAGATAGATGACGTCATATCTCAAGTCAAACATACCAACCCAATTAAGTTTGGGGAGTTTGTTGATGGTTTTGGATTGACAAAGTCAGAAGAGTGCATATCTAGAAACTAAATTGGTTTAGAAGATTTCACTCTTCTAATGAGCCCATGGAAGGCTGAAAACTAGTAACCACAGATCAAGGATGATTTTAGGAAACTTTTCAGTCTTGAGGTATTAGTTGACTCTGTGTGAAAACTCTAACCTCGCGACAGTGAGCATAATGTAGTCCTAAAGGATACGATATATATGGATACTTTTGGTTTGGGAAAAATGATTGTTTTATATTAGCAACATAGCTCGATTAAATAGAATATATTTAATCAAAATAAATGTCTTGTTTAATAGTTAATACATGACAAAGTCATACATGTGTGATCGACAAAAATGTGACAGTTAGTTGAGATGTACATTTTCTTACTAATATAAACGGAGGCCGCATAGCCGTCTAGCTCACCCAAGCCTTCACAATCGAAAATCCAATTTAGATAGATTGAATGACCTAAACCCGTTTAGATGCTCAATTTCAATTTATCCTTGACTGGTTCTCCGACTAATTAATCTTCGATCAATTTTCAAAGGCCATCAACCACCCAATTAACGACTTAACTTTTTCACTATACTGTTTTTTTCTTATGGTTTCAATTTAGTTTTCCATTTCTTTAGTGTTATTGATTGATAATCAAAATAGTTTCAAATGATTTTCAAATTGAAAACTATTTTTGAACTAATTAGTGCCCAATAAACGAAGTTGAAGGGCCAAATTAACTTATTTATATCTTCAATAAACATTTACATTTTCTGATGCATGCACTTAGCAAAAGGTTATATCGATATTTGAGATTTGGTTTAATTAATAATGATTATACTAATAAAAATTTCACCATACGTGTGCTAATAGATTTTATATTAACAACAAAACAAAATTACACTATTTCTGATTGTGAGTAATCAATCATTTGTTTAGAAAGTCCTTTATTCTAATCATGTTTAGTGATTAATTAATTCTATTAATCAACCGACTATTCATATATTTTTGTTTTTACTTGAAGAACTACTAATTAATTTGTGGTCAATCAATATCGATAACATATATATATGTCTGGAGGCAAAATTTTATGATTAATTTTAGCAAGAGATAAACGATTATATAATCATGTAGTATTAAGATTAATTAAGTAAATATACTCAAGTGTTAAATTGGAAACAAATTTATACAATTTAAA
The DNA here is from genome assembly GCA_028411795.1 of Euphorbia peplus. Taxonomy (NCBI): domain Eukaryota; kingdom Viridiplantae; phylum Streptophyta; class Magnoliopsida; order Malpighiales; family Euphorbiaceae; genus Euphorbia; species Euphorbia peplus. The sequence goes on from CP110837.1 coordinate 29,337,521, forward strand.
CCTGACGGGTGAGCACGTTCTAGTTTGAGTTATATATTGTTTTAAGTCGTAGTCAGAATTTTATTATATGTGAATAACAAAGTCAAATTTAATTTAATTTTCATAAGCTAGAAAAGTTTCTATTATTAAGAAAATATTTTCATGTGAGATGAAAAATTGACTAATTTGGTGTTAGGTAAATTACCTTTAATTTTATATGCTAAATCAGTTAGTCAATAATAATGTATAACTATATTTCGGAAAGTAGTTTGATTTTAATAGTAAAGTAGATTTATAACCTAGTTAAACCTTATATTCATGCATCTATCATATAAAATTTATTGAATTTCAATAATTTTTACTTGAACCATATGAATTTCACATTATAATAAGGTTATTCAACCCGGTTTGTATATAAAATCATTACAATATTAACTTGTGGTATAAAATGCAGTTGACTATACGTTAATGTCTCGTGCTTCTTGAATTATATTCATCACATTTCAACTAAGTTCAGTTAATTCAGCAAAATTTAAAAGCATTCGGTTAATAATTCAGTTCAATTTAGTGCATTAGTTTAATTTTTTTCAAAAAAAAAAACAAGACCTAAGTAAGCAATGAATGTTGGATGTTTAACTTTTATGATTTGCATGGTATGTAGGTGCTACATAATTTTTTTTATTTTTTTTGGTATTCCATCCGATATCCGAATCCACACTGGACCGACTAATCTGGATCCAGGGCGAGTTCAAAGATTATGGTATTTAAACTCCTCTCTATCGCCGTTGTGAGGGATCGATCCGTAGACCGCCCGACCAAGCGTAACCACATGTTACCTCTGCGCCAATCAATGATTGGTGGTGCTACATAATTACTAAATGTTGTTAAAATCAGACAAAAAAGTTAACTTACTTTTAGTTCGATGTTCCAGTTCGAACGTAACATACTTTTTACATATAAAATGATCTTTTAGTTTTGTTTTTTCTTTCGTCCAAAACAACATACTGTAGAATAGTGAATTATATTTGTGTAAAATAGCAGCTGCTTCTCAAATTCTTTTCAATATCATTGTTTCTCTCTCAACAGTAATATCAAATTGGCTTTAACACAGTTTGAATTAGAGGGTGCAAAATCTCAATATATATTTTTAAGACAAAAAGATAGTCGGATACATTCTTGGTAGAGATAGTGGTGAAGACTGTGAGTGTCGAGCACTCTCTGTCTTTGCCCCTAGTCAAATACATATTAACATATGTTACTTCAAACTAATTGATTATACATACTATCAAATTAAATGAAGAAATGCTTAATCTGGAGAAGATTAAATTGGACATATCAAAAAATAAGTGATTTGTTTGGACAAGAAAAAAGCAAAAATGAAATTGGGTTGTCGAAATTAATTAAATTAAGTTGAAAGTGCACATGATATGTCAGAAATGAAGCAATGCATGAGGTTATTATATTTATGTATGTAAGAAATTACGTGAAGTGATACTTAACTTATCCAACATACTTTCATCAAATCCTCAAAATAGTGTATGCATAAATTGGCGCAATCTCAGGCCATTAAGGGAATCCAAAAAATCCCCCCGATTGTCTGCTTCTACACGTAATTAGGATAATAATAAAATAAAATTGTTCCACTAAAATAAAATAAATAAGGAATAAAGTTCAAAATAGTAAAAGAAAGAAAAAAGGATAATGTTAAATTTTCTTCTTGAAGATTTTGGAAAATCCAATTAGAAATAGTAAAGTTTGAAATATGGTAAAAATATAGGATATGGTTATGGAAGATGACGGATTATGGATAATGGCCTTTACATATAAAATTATATGTAATATTATGTTTAATGTTGTAATGTCTAATTTGATGTTCTATATTTTGATGATTTTCAGAGTTTTAACTTTCGCAATCTTAAGATTTGAAATTGTACCGTCTGATAAAAATTGGACTTATAATCGTATTTTTTTGTAGGTTGAAACTAAATCTGCTCTGTGCTTCTAATATATGGCTACTTTTTTAGTTTATGTGAGTAAACTTTTGTTTTCTTAAAGTTTTTAACTTGAGTAAGTTTGGGTCAGTAGTAAATGAAGCAACCGTATGTATCTAACTAACATAATTCATATTCATTACACAAGATCAGTGAACTTAGACCATCGAAAGATACTCCTTATAGCCATCGAAAGATACTCCTTATAGAGGTCATTTAACTGATGTCTTCTCCTATATCTGCATCTATCATGGGTACTTAGCACTTCATATACAAAGGGTTGTCCATTTGTTTTATTGTTTTCCTCCGTTCCTTGAGCTCGGTATGAGTGGATTTTTTAAAAGCTCCATTCATATGAATTAATTTTTTCCACTACCAATAATCAAATGCTTATTCCATCACTAACGTGTAAAAGACGTTTGACGCTAGTGGAACGACTGTACACTTTCAAACTAATCAGAAACAAGTACATTTTTAGCGTCTAAGCGAACAAAATAAGTTCAAATGATCCAGGAAGACCTTTGAATGTTCGTATAGAGCCTAAAGAGTCCCAACAACTTTGGTTTAGAACAATTAAAAAACTTATTTTTCTCTTACTATCTTTGTATTGTTCTAAAAACAACCTTGTACCACAACATGAATGAAACCAAAGGAAAGAAGGAAGCAGTAAAACAAAGGAAAAAACAGTTGAAAGAAGGCAGGCATGTGGAAGTAGGGTCAGAAGCAAAGTAGTTGGTAATCCAAGTTAAGACATAAGCATGTGCAATTTGATTCTTAAAAATCCTACAAGAATTAATCACCTTGTTTTTATTGCATTGTCTCTTGTTTTTCATCCATGTCCACATCAATCCCATCCAATCCTCACCTTTTATTTTCCCTATATAAACTACCTTTTCATTGCTATTTTCTAAACCCACCAATAAACCATTAAACAACACTTGGAACATCCTTCCACCTCTAGTGTTCTAAGTAAAAATATACAATGGCTAAAACAGCTACATTCTCTGCCACTTCTCTTTTGCTTTTTGTGTTCAATCTTTGCCTTAGAGGCACTTATGGTGACTATGGTGGTTGGAATGGTGGACATGCCACTTTCTATGGTGGGGGTGATGCTTCTGGGACTATGGGTATGCCTTCTCTATTTCTTCCATTCTTTGCTTAATTTGATTGGTGTGTGCAACTTTATATCAATCAATCCGGAAGTTCAAAAGAGTTAGTTAAGACTTAAGAAACGATATGGTTGGGTTTGTTTTTTGGAATCCATTTTGAAGTAAATGGGTAGCGAGAAATGACACAAGTAACTTTTTTTACTGCATATTAAGTTCAACTCGTATCCGGAAAGTTGGAAAGAGTAGTTACAACTTAAGAACTAGAACAGAGTGGGTACCACAGACTAGTGGTACACCAATTTATATTTTAGTTTGTTTTTAGCTCATTTTTCTTTTACAAATTACTATTTTAGCAATTATTTTTTTAACCTTAACGAATATGATATATCTACTTTTTAGAGTAAGACAAGCAAAAAGCTTCAAAAAGCAAAATGAGACGGACTCTTAGCTTCTCGGGTTTCAACTCGCAATATGGTATCTGTTACGGATACCCCATAATTACTACCCCTAACAAATAGGCCTATCATTAGCAGTCAATTCTGCCCTTAAAATGTCACAAACTTGAAAATGTCTAACTAAGTAACAATGAATTGACTGAAGATTCTAAAATGAATTCTTGTTGGTTTTTTCAGGAGGTGCTTGTGGATATGGAAATTTGTATAGCCAAGGTTATGGAACTAACACAGCAGCACTTAGTACTGCCTTATTTAACAGTGGATTAAGCTGTGGATCTTGCTATGAGATGAGATGTGATAGTGACCCAAAATGGTGTCTCCCTGGGACTATTACAGTCACTGCCACCAATTTCTGCCCTCCAAATCTAGGACTCTCCAATGACAATGGTGGCTGGTGCAATCCTCCCCTTCAACACTTCGATTTGGCTGAGCCTGCTTTCTTGCAGATTGCTCAGTACAGAGCCGGAATTGTGCCCGTCTCGTTCAGAAGGTAATGAAACTATTCTTCAAATGAGCAGTAGTCAGAACAAAGTAATCGGAGAGTCAGTTGGTGAAATATGCTAAAAGTTACATGTTTTTGGAGACTAGGTGTCATTAACGGTTGTTTAGTAATATACATATTCTCAAACTGTATATACCGATAACATATTTTCACCTGAAGCAAAAGATCATATTTTCCGTTGATAAGTCAAAATGACGGATAATAACCTCAATTCTGACTGTAGTATACAAATTCTCAAACTCTAGTTATCGATAGAAATATTTGTTACCTTACTAACATTAAAAGATCCTTTTTATTATTGATCAAGTCGACATGAAGCGAAATTAGTGGTTATGCTTAACAAAGTTTGGTACTTTTTATGTTGATCTAAACAGGGTACCCTGTATGAAGAAGGGAGGAATAAGGTTCACCATTAATGGACACTCATACTTCAACTTAGTATTGATCACAAATGTTGGAGGAGCAGGAGATGTTCACTCAGTTTCAATCAAAGGATCTAAAACAGGATGGCAAACAATGTCAAGAAATTGGGGGCAAAATTGGCAAAGCAATTCTTATTTAAATGGACAAACCCTTTCTTTTCAAGTCACAACTAGTGATGGCAAGACAGTTACTAGCTTCAATGTTGCTCCTTCTAACTGGCAGTTTGGACAAACATTTCAGGGTGTTCAGTTTTGAGTTCCGGAGAAATTCTATTACAGACCGGGTCCAATGGTTGATTTTGCGGTTTTTTAAAATTGTAATTAATATATGATTACATTTGTAAGAAAGTGGGGTTTAGGGTAGGAGGAAGTTGGCTAGTGTGGTCGGGAAGTTTTTATTATAGTTCGGAATAAGTCAGTTCTGTACTATAGTAGAATTTCTCGACTGGCTGTTGCTGAGGTGGTTAAGAAGCACCCGCAAGGCCTTTTTATACTTTTAAATTTTATATGGTGTAATGGGTGTGTGTTTGATTAGGGAGATGATGTTTAGTTGTTGGCTTTTTGTTTTGATTTGAAGCCATGAAAAAAGTGTGTCAATTGTTTGTTTAATGATTTCATGCCTCAACAAGTTGGGTTTAAAACCTAGTTGAGTGCAAGGCAATATTATATACATATGATCATTTTGGTTGTGTTTGAAATTTGTGGCTTTTATTTAAGAATATGTTTTAGATTTTTATTTGATATTGAACACAACTCGACTTGTTACGGGAATGTTTGATTAGGATTGAAAAATAAAACTCGTCCGTAAGTCCACAAAAGCATCTAATTTTACTTTTGGCGGTGGGTATTGAATACGCTTATTTGATATTTGGTTTCACCTAACACATGTAAAGCATGATGTGAATATGGTGCATTCAGGTGGATGGAGTTTTAATGAGGTAGTCAAATGTGAAACTCTATACCGGCTCGACTTAGCTCATACACATGTTTAAAAACAACCATCAAATAATCAAAACTAAACCAAAAGTTAGCTCGTATTCACCTAAACAACATATGGTTAGACTTAGTATCAAATAAAACATAATTTTATGTCATGTCATTAGCTTGGTTAAGACTTGTATTAGTTTGTTTAGCATGTTCTTATCCGACCTTCATGGTACAATCTAATTAGATTGAGTTTTAACAATGTAGTCAAATGTTTAAACCTCTTCAGCTCGGGTTAACCGATGAACATTGTTTGGAAAGAACCGTTTAACATTTAAACAAACACTAAACAAAAAACTCAACCCGTTTACTTAATATATGCCGCTTGAAACACCTATTCTTCGCTTAGATGCTCAAAATCAATAATTCAATTTAACCGGCAAAACCACTTAAACCTAACCCCACATTAACGTTTAAAATCCGACTTGTCCCCAACTAATCTCCGAATGTAATCCAGCCGCCCGACTAACACCTAACCTTCTCTTCTTTGTTGTTCACTTAGCTCATCCACAACCCAAATGAAAAAGCCCCAAATATGAGTTCACTCAGTAGAGGCCTATTGGGAATAAAAATAGGAGTAGGAGGCATACAATCTTCTCCTCGATTCCCCAAATTTCTTCACTGTTATCACCTTCTTAAACTTCCCTTAACATCATCATCATCATCATCATCATCATCATATTTAACTCCATCTATCATGGCTCGGATGGGAAGCTCAGCTGGAGCTCCACAGAACGACACCGTTTTTCCTTTGTCTTCATCCTCTGTCCTTAAAATCAACAAAGGGGATATCACTAAATGGTCCATTGATGGCTCTTCTGATGCTATTGTAAGTTTTTTTTATATTAGAGCATTGATCTTTGCCTTGATTGAGTTCTTTTTAGGTGCAGAAACTAATGTTTAGGAATGAAAATTTGATTGCTTTACTTGGGTTTCTCCTGTTTTATGCAACTTTGTTGATGAAATTGATCAAACATGATAGAATTTATTAGACTTTTGGAGCTTGCTATTGGAGTATACATGACGTGGTTTGGTACATGCCGATCACTTAAGAGTTATATGCTGCTCCTGGCTGTGGATGTAGGCAGAAGCAGTCGAAACACATAAACATCTTGTTCTTATAATATGACATACATGATACATTCCTGAAATTGAGTGATTTGGGTGATTATAATTTTGCAAATGAAGCTCATTACGGTTTAAAGATTCAAGCTTTTACGTTTTGGGGATCCGAATTCCATGCTTTGATATTGAGAGCTTTTATCTTGAAAGTATAGGTTATATGTCTGAAATCTAATTTGCTTTGGGTTTTGTAATCAGATTAGGAATTAAAAACTTCTTCTTTCAAGTGAATCTTACTAGGAAAAACATTATGCTACACTCTTGGAGCTTGCTATTGGGTATACATTGTGTGGTCCGGTATGTTGTACCAACTTGCTGATCACTAAAGAATTATATGCTGCTCCTGGCCGTATATGTAGGCAAAAGTAGTCGAAACACGTAAACATTCTGTTCTTATAATTGTATGAAATTGATCAAATATGACATGCATGGTGGATTCCTGAAATTGGGTGATTTGGGTAATTAGTATTTTGCAAATGGAGCTCATTAGGGTTTAAAGTTTCAAGCTTTTACGTTTTGGGCGTCCATTAAACCCTTCAATATTGAAAGCTTGTATCTTGGAAATATACATTTTATATCTGCTGAAAACTTCCCCTTTAAAGTGAATCTTACTAGGGAAAAACAGTATGTATGTATGTGTGAGACTTTCCGAGCTTCTATTGTTTGCTTATTTGTGTGAGACTTCCCCTTTAAAGTGAATCTTACGACTGTTCTATTGTTTACTTATTTGTTTGTGTTGAGATTTTCCGAGCTTCTATTGTTTGCTTATTTGTGTGAGAGTTTTCCCTTTAAAGTGAATCTTACGACTGTTCTATTGTTTACTTATTTGTTTGTGTTGAGACTTTCCGAGCTTCTACTCTTGGGATGTATGTATGTATGTGTGAACTTTGGAGGTAATCGGGTCTTATGAGATTTGAGAGTTAGGGACTTAAGTATAGTATGCGATTTCACTTACTGCACGCTCCCTCTCTGTGCATGTAGGCAAAAGTAGTCAAACCCCGTGAAACTCTTGTTCTTGTCAATTGCATGACTCCTTTCACGTTCTTCATATACAATGTAATTCCTAACACTACCTACTTCAGGTAAATCCAGCAAATGAGAGAATGCTTGGTGGCGGAGGTGCAGATGGAGGTGGTTTTCTCTTTGTGTAATCTCTTTCCGTTTTCTATTAAACATTGTTCTGAACTTTTGCTAAACTTCTGATAAATTCGTTTGGATTTTGCTAGCCATTCATAGAGCTGCTGGACCAGAACTGTTAACTGCATGCTATAAGGTCCCTGAAGTCCGACCTGGGATCCGTTGCCCAACAGGAGAAGCAAGAATTACTCCGTATGGTTTTCTTGCTTTGCTTCTTTTCTAATAGTGAAGCTACTCAATCCATTACTTTTGTATTTAATTTCCGTTCAGTCATTTCAATGTTAAACAACTGCAGGGGTTTCAAATTGCCCGCATCACATGTGATTCATACAGTTGGTCCCATCTATGATTCTGATACAAATCCTGCTGCTTCATTGAAAAATGCATACAGGTCTATATCAGGATTGATTTTAATTGTGTCTTAGTTTTTGTGGGGATGTTTACATATTGGTAATATTTAACATCCCGCGTTTCTCTTCTTGATTACAGGAACAGCTTGAGAGTCGCCAAAGAAAACAACATTAAGTATATTGCATTTCCTGCTATATCATGTGGCGTTTACGGGTAAGTGAGTTCTTAGAGAAGAAAAAAACAGTGTTCTTTGCAAAATATGGAGATTCAGAGTTGACAAACTACAGAAGTTTAATACTTTGAGTTGCAATTTGTTCAATGATTGTGGAACCTGTTAGCAAAGCTTAACAATATCTCGTGAGTCGTATTTTTTTATTCCCTACTCTCATTTCAGGTATCCTTACGATGAAGCTGCTTCAGTGGCTGTATCTACTGCTAAAGAATTCTCTGATGACTTAAAAGAGGTGTCTACCTATCTATAATCTTATTCTGCATTCTGTTTCGTGTCGTAAACTAAAACGTTTAGGTTTTTTCCAAATGCATCTTGAGTATTATTTCTGCTTTATCGAACCATCTCGGGTATTCATGTGGTCTTGTGCAAAGGGTTCTGCTATAATGATAGAAATGTTCACAACAATTTATTTGCTTTAACCCATGATTTTGCTGCAGGTACATTTTGTGTTGTTCTCGGATGAAATCTTTGACGCCTGGGTGAAGGCTGCGAAAGAATTGCTTACACCTTAGTATGGAGAGCAGCTTGATATACTATCCGTCTATCCCGTTTAGATCAGTAAGATGAGGAAGTGTTTTGTTTTACTTATGTAGAGGTTGACCGATGTAAGAACATTCCGTGAATGGAATGACAAATGATTTTAGATATTTGCTTAAATTGTATACAGAGTGGATGAATTATATCAATCAGTTTAGATATCTTATCGACTCTTGGTTCGACTCTTCTGCATCTTTTATCTTCAGCCAGTGAAATTTTGATCGCTGCAAATGCATCGATTTGCAGGTGTGATCATCAGGGCAGTAGAAAGAAGCATGCAATATGATTAAGATTAGTCGTGTGTCTGCACGATGCACGGGTTTGAAAATGTAGAAGTACAAGTGAAATGTCATCTATAAGGAACTCTATACCAAAAAAGAATAGATTATCAATTTGAAATTATCCACTTAGAATAACTAATATATTATTCATAATGCTTTTGATATGCATAAACTATAGATTAAGTAGCTCGACCCAGATTTAGACGGGCTTGAGCCAATCACTAAATTTATATGCCCATTGAAGGTGGATTTGGGCGGGCCAGCCAGGTGTTTGAGCCCATAGCCAAATATATGGAATTCAACTTTAAGATGCACATTATTTCCAGTACAAGGGAAACCTGTAAATGATTAAGGGACATATTTACAAATTTTAATTTATAATACTAAATTAGTATTTATGCTCTACAAATTTATATATATATAAAATTTGGTTCGGTTTCGGTTACATAAATCTCTCAAGCAACTGAACCGAAGACCGATGACCGAAACTCATAAAATTAGCAACTGAACCGATAACCAATGACAGAATAACCGAACCACTCTAAATTTTCCGTTCAGTTAAGTTATCGGGTCGTAGATGCAGTAACAATAGTTGAACTGGAGTACATAATTTTTATTTAGAATGTCAATAAATACTAAATAAATACGCGCATTGTGCAGGCAAATGACTAGTTATTATACAATAAGCAAAAAAACAGAAATACCTATAAAAACTATTGTCTCAGTTGAAATTAGATTGAGTTTACTAATGGACATTATTTTCTAGACCAGAAACAAGTTTTTGATTTTTTAATATTTACGAAACGTGTCTAAAAACATGTCTAAGGACTTCCTGAATCCTAAATAGTATATAAGACGAAAACACCATCAGACAGGGAATCATCAGTTTTTCTCATTCATAATGACCCGAAAACTCATTTTGACACCGGAAACTTAAAAGAAAATCATTTAGAACTCTTAACTTGTATTTTGGTGAGAATCCTATGTGATTGGAACTTTGAGGTTGATGGATCGGTCTATGTAAGAACATTCCGAGAATTGAACACAGATTTTAGATATTTGCTCAAATCGTAAACTGAGTAGATGAATTATGTCAAAATAAAGCGGATATTTGCAGACAGTCATTGTATGTAAAAAAAATAACATGAAAAATTATGTAAAAGAAATTCAATTCCTTACAGTGCAAGTATTTGACATACCATGAAAAAGTCAATCTGCCAAGAGAATAGTATTCAATGTATTTCATTGACTTGTTCCATTACTTCTCTTGTTCTTCTTCTTTTGCCTCCAAACAAACATCTCTTCTTGTATCTTGAGCCGATGAAATGATCACCATGCCGGTTGACATCTCTGCTGGTGTTTTAGCAGGACAACTGATTGATCATGTCGGGATCACTCATGTTTTTCCTTTGTCATCTTCATCTCTTCTCAAAGTCAACAAAGGAGATATCACCAGCTGGTTCATCAATGGCCGGTCCGATGCTATTGTTAGTTTGATCCTTTTCTCCTTTCTTCATATAAATGGATTCATGGCTATCTATGTGAACTGTTCTGTTTTCTCTTGTTTGATTGAATGGTGAATCCTACTAGTAAAAAGATTATTTATTTGTACAAAAGTCTTGGAACTTGTGGTCGCATTTGGATGTAATTCGGTAGTGTTGAGAGTTGAATACATGAGTTAGATGATGATATTCTCTTCTTGTTGCTCGAACGATCAATTATTAATGATTCATGTGTTCTTCCTTGTCCATAGATGCAGTGAAAATAGTTGAACTATATATTCTTGGGGTCAAAAGCATCCATATGTCCATAAGGTCTCTACAGCTGAATCTAGTGACTTGCTCCCCGAAAGTCTAGTATGGCGACCACCTCGAGGACATGCCAGAATCCAACTTGAAGGGGTGTTCATGTGGAAAACAAGTTAGAAGCTGAAATTTTTTTATGTCAGCTTTTTATTTTGTTTTTAAACGCGACAGCCATGTGTATGGCTGTTAAATTTGGATTCTATCATGTCATTGAGGTGGTTGCTTATGTTGGGTTTCTGGTAAAGCAAGTCACCAAACTCTGTAATAGTGACTTTATTGACGTACACGTATATATACTATTTTGACAACTTTATTGTCTCGAAAAGCTGACTTTAGCGAGCACTGATACAAATATGCAGATCATGGGTGCTTTTGATCCCTTATTCTTGTGATTGCTTGTTTTGAAGTCTAGTTTGTAACACTTCCTGCAGGTTAATCCGACCAATGTACTAATGCACCCGGGTGGAGGCGCAGATTTAGGTTCAATCCAGTCCATACCATGTTTTTTAAAGTATTCTTGATTCTGATAGTTTCAAGTTTTGACAGATTTGAGTTGAACTTTGGCAGCTATACATAGAGCTTCTGGACAGCAACTGCGAGAAATGTGCTACAGTTTCCCTCAAGTTAGACCTGGTGTCCGCTGTCCAGTTGGAGAAGCAAGGATTACTCCGTATTGCCTTTATATCCCTTGATAATACTTCTCTATATAACTTGTTTGCCATGATCAGTGGTGGAATCTGCAGCGGCAACGTCCGTTTCTGATGATATTTCTTAGAAAAATCTATAATTTCACAACACATATTGATATATTGACCTCCCGAGTATTTTGTTCTGGCTCCAAGCTATCGTGAACTTATCAAGTTTCAATTTGACAGGGCATTCAAATTGCAAGCATCTCATGTGATTCACACAGTAGGTCCAATCTATTTTGCAGATAGCAACCCTGTTACATCCTTGAGAAATGCATACAGGTTTGTACCTCTCAAAGTTCATATTGGTAAACCAAACATCCGAGTAAAAAGAATCAAAATCGGCTTGTTAGATTTTTTTGCTGTCGAATTTGCCAAATCCGTAAAAGATAAAATCAACAAATTTAGTTCTACTAGTATTTTAGATCTTTTTCGGACATTCAGTCCAACCCAGTATCTTTAGTATCTGAGCTGAGTCCTAAAATTGGGAGCGTTTTGTTTAAACTCCATCTCTTGTTTAATGGGCACGTGCAGGAGCTGCTTAACATTAGCTAAAGCTAACAACATGCAGTATGTTGCTTTCCCTGCAATCAGTTGCGGTATTCACGGGTAAGTACTCATAAACACTACCAAATAGGAAAGTCTGTGCAACATAGACTTCACCAAGTCTAGTATTGTACGATCAAAGAAAGTTCATTAACCTTCGAAGATTTTTCTGTGTTTATTTTGTACATGTTTTAAGGTATCCTTTAGAGGAGGCAGCTGCAGTGGCTATATCTACTGTCAAAGAATTTGCAGATGACTTTAAAGAGGTGAATAGACATAAGGAAATATAAGCATCATTTAAGTCGTTCATCTTTTCGATTTTTGTCGATTGAATTCCCAATCTTTCAATTTTAAGCACTCAGCTGAGGATCAATGTGAAATAAGTTGCATATTGTTGACAGCCGAGTGACTGCTAGAAAATTATGATTGCAGGTTCATTTTGTTCTGTTCCTGGAGGAAGTCTTCAATGTTTGGTTGGAGAAGACAAGTGAATTGCTTCTGGATTAGTGTTTGTTTTGTTGCTTCTGAAAGTCCGAGTATCTGATGTTGTTGAGCATAATTCTCAGCTTTATGCAGTCTAATTTTACATGCACATGCTATTGAGCCTTCACTGGGCTATTCCGCATATGTGTTGATCAATTTTCTTCTACAGAAGCTGAACTTTTTTATTCTATCTACCAAATATCATTCTATTCTATCTGAGTAAAAAGCAAGAAACAACTACAAAAACAAAAACAAAAACAAAACCAGCACTATGTGAGAAGTTAACTACGAATATAAATGTACATTTTACCCCATTAACACTTTACAACCAGTCAAACTCATCAGTCCAACAGACGGTCTCACGAAAAACAAACTACACTAGAATCATAATACAGAGATTCAACAAATGGAAGAAACAAAGAAGCTCATGAAGATTTTGTTCTTTCCATCATCTGGAGCACAGGGAGCATAGCATTCACTCATGTTCAATGAACAAATTAACCTGGACGACTTTACTATTGTTGAAATCCGCGACTTTGTGACAGTTTTTTACACCGATATAAACACCAAATCAATATGTACTTATCCATCTTTCTCCTTAGATAAAGTCTGAGGGATTCTACTAACAACGCTTTCGTCAACTATCTTATAATGGTGTGATAATTTTCTATGGATCATCCCGCAATATTTGTCGACATGCTCTTCGTATCTGCTATACAATGCAGGAATTGTAATGGATAATACGGTTCCTGTTACCAATAGCAATAACAAACTTATTATTTGAGTTCATCTTAGTATGCTATTCAAGCACATAGCGAAAGCACACATGGCCACGATTGAAATTGAGTGTTTTATGAAAGAAAAGTGACTTCTTACCTACGTAGGCCAATGTAAAGAAAGAGAAGTGACTACCAATTGCAGACAGGAGCCACAGACAAACAACTACCTGTAAGAAAAAGAAAAGCGTCGTGATTTTTGTATAAAAGACAAAACAAAAATCTGATTCTACTAGCACTTCTATCTTGTTCTGAACTTAAAAAAAGTCATTAGAACTCGTATTTTGCTCAAAAACATAGGCAGTTGGAGCAAACACACGCTATCAAATCTTTAACTCAAATCATTACACTTAAAAAGTTTCATACATGTACTGACCTTGAAAAAGAGTCTAAAATCTTTGCCAACAGTGATGTCATGAGCCATAAGAAGCACATTATTGATTTTAACACGAAAAGATGCGGCAGCATCGACAACCATTTCCTCCGACAAAACTAGCTCCGGTAATGATTGTGGTTGTCTGTATAAGATTAAGAAAAAGGAATTCTCCAAAAATGAGATTCAGCACTAAAAATAAAAGTATAAGAAATCAATATATGTAATGCAAATGAGGCGTACTTATTTCTCATTACAGCAATGTTGGCACGGGCATATAATATAACAGTCACAAACAGCAAGATATCTGAGAAAATTGTTAAGAATGGTAATTCAGATTGCTCGAATATAAACCAAGCAACTGTTGCAACAACAATAACACCAAAAGAAACACGCCGCCGCTTCCACAAAAGCACATCAGCCGCTGCAAGCAGAAAAAGAAATTAGGGAAACAAATCAAACACACAAAGACAAGATTTTAAGTGCATATCTTGCAAAATAACACACTATGCATTACTCAATTATGTTTGAAAGAGTCCGAGATATAGTTAACATATCTGATAATAAGCAGAAGATAAGTTTCAATGGGATTAAATGATAGAACACTATAAAGTAATATCACAATTAGTCTAGGACATCAATTTGCAATTGATAGTATTTCGTATAAAACAGATTCTCAAGTCTGGATCTTAAGTTCTTCGAGGTAAAAGAATCAAATAAAGCAGTTGCAATCCTATCATAGATGAGTTAACCAAAGAACAACAGTGCCTTCACTTTACAAACCTGCAAGCTCAGACAAATTTGCAAGGCGGTAGAGATCACTGTATCCAAAGTTTACTACAGAGGAAATATATCCACTGTTGGAGAAATGGCAATTAGTCTACCCTTAATGACTGACGAATAGCGAACCCGAGGAAGCCTGCAGCCAACATTTCCATCAAAGTAGGGATCTACCTATATGGTTAAGGAAAGGGCTGAATGCGGTCACCCTACAGACAATTCCAACACATCCCCTTTTCTTTCATCAATCAGTTCAGAACCGAGTGGAAACTTATCCGTCTCACACAACAAAAAAACAGTGACTCATTCTAGAATTGAGATCTCATACCATTAATGAACTCGTGCAACTCTCTCTCATTTTCTCAAAGAAGAGTATAGTTAATACCAACCTTGTTTGCTACTTTGCTGTAACTTCATCTATCTTAGCACATTATAGTAGGTTCATATCGATAATACATTGCACAGGTAATGATCCCGGACCTCCATACCTCATCAATCAAATTCCTGCTTTTTTCATAAAGCATCTAGGAACGAGAAAGCGCATAGTATAAGCAAATGTTAAGAATTGGATAGGTGGTAGCTACAACAAGCAGAACAAGGAACTAGATATGCAATCAGAATGACAAGAGATTACATTTGGTTAATTTTGCTTAGATCCATGGACGAGGAGTAGCACATAGCTCATTAGTAATCGAAAAGTCAATCCAATACCAAGGAAATATCATCCTTTACCCAAAATTCACAATATGCATATCTCAAGAACACAAAATCCAAGCAAGCAACCATTACTTATATAACCCTAAAAGCATAATCTTTTTATAATGAGTTATGTGAATTGGATTGGTGTTGACTATAACAAGTGGAACAAGAAAATAGATATGCAATCACAATGACTATCGGTTATCTTTGCTTGAAGAAGCACATAACTCAATAGTAACCGAAAAGTTGATACAACACCAAGGAAATATCATCCTTTACCCAAGTCTCTAACTTTCAAATTCCCATAAGACCCTATTACACATGAAATTCACATCACATATATGCATATATCAAGAGCACAAAATCAAAGCAAGCAACCAGCAACATAGCTCATTACTAATCGAAAAGTTGATACAACACCAAGGAAATATCATTCTTTACCCAAGTCTCTAACTTTCAAATCCCCATAAGACCCGATTACACATGAAATTCACACATACGTATATCTCAAGAACACAATGTCCAAGCAAGCAACCGTTACTTATATAAACCTAAAACTAAAAGCACAATCTTTTTTCCTAATAGTATTTAGGTCCACAAACAGTAATCAATCCCCATTTGAAGTAATTAGTAAACAACAACAACAACAAAGCCTAAGTCCTGAAATGATTCGGGGTCAGCTAATATGAACCATCATAAACAAGCGTAAAGCTAATAAATTCCCTCCCACCACTCCATCATATCTACCACCATGTTTTCCTCAATCCCAAATAAACTCATATAACTCTCAACCACTCTCTTTCAAGTTTTCTTAGGCCTTCCCTATCCCTCACTGTTTCCTCCTCTTGCAACTTTTCAAGCCTTCTGACCAGTGCATCACTCGCCCTTCTTTTTTATACGGCTAAACCACCTTACTCTCTAACTTCAAAATCCCCATAAGACCCGATTAGACATGAAAATCACACATATGCATATCTCAAGTACACAAAACCCAAGCAAGCAACCACTACTACTTATATAAACATAAAAGTATGATCTTTTTTCCCTTAAACAAAAAGATCCCATTTCCTAGTTTAACTACTAAAACCAAACTAAATAGAATTCTAGACATGTATGCAAGATAATCCATTTGGAAAACATTGAATCAACAACAGAAACCACATCTAACAGCTCTAAATCAACTAAACTAAGGCACCCAATTCAAAAACACAAGAGAAAAACACAAAGGCGAAAGCTTTATCGAATTCCAATACCTTTACCGCCACCCATAAACTGATGAACTGAAGCTTTCCGGCCAAACAATCGATATCCGGAAGCCAAAATGGAAGAGGTGGTAGAAGAAGCTTCTGGGTTATCATTTCTACCCTCTCCTCCTCCATTAGAATCCCCAAAATCACCTGAATTTTCCATTTAAAATGATTTCACTGCCAAATAAGAAAAGAAGCAATCAGAATATGACAATGAAAAGCAAATCAAAAACCCTTTTGACTGAATCCCAAAATGTTACCTCTGTGTTACAGGTGGCTGGATTGAAAAACAAGGGTTTTTGAAATGTTTTCATGATGTTTTCTAGAAGGGATTTGTTGAGAAGGAGAAGATGATGAGAAGGTAAGTCAGAGAAGAGGGTGGTGATCAGCTGCTTTGTTCTTATCTTACACAATTGTGGGTTGTTGGTCCATATCATGTGCACGATTGGATTGGAGGGGGAATAAAGATTGCAACTTTACTTGGATTTTTGTCATCACTTTCTGTAAAGCTTTCATTTTTATTTTTCTGTTTTAACAGTTTCTGTTAAAACGGAAAATAGTACTAATTGAAGTTAAAACAAAATTAAATATTTCTTTCTAAAATTAATACCTCCATGTCGTCTTAAATTGTTTCACGCCCATTAAAAAACTTAATAACTGTTCACTTAAATTTATAAATTTATATGGATAAACTAAAAAGATAACTTCTTTTCTTTGATGATTGGAAAATAAATCTTGAATTGTTCAAAAATCCATAAATCAAGACTAACTTTAAATATTTGGAACAAAAAGTTATACAAATTTTTTTTTGAAAAACAAAAACGACACTTATAAAAGAGCAAAAATAACTCTCTAAAAAGGCTTCTATTTGAGAACTGAATGAGTAATTAAATATTATATGAGTTGATGGCGAAGCCGACGACAATGTCGGGTGGTTCAATGGGTGAGGCCATCAACGGGCTTCTTAAATGTAACGTGGATGGAGCGGTTTTTGCTATGGAAAACCGGTACGATGTAGGAGTAGTTCTTTGGCTGGATAATGACAGTTTTGTGGCTATGCTTAGCTGCTTTTTCGAAGGGGCTCATGAGGCAAAGCTTGTCGAAGCTTTGGCGTTAAGGAGAAGGTATCGAGTAAGTGTTGGTGCTAACATGTTAAGTATTTGGAGGACTTGATTAAGCAAGCTTTATTTCATTAACATTAAACTAAGCTTTACATACACAATTACACCCACCACTAACTTACGCACACACCCTCACTCAAGCTTACTTTCTATTTGCTGCACACCTTGAATTACATAGCTCATCCTATTTATACTAATGCTATGTCGGTCATTGAACAACATCTACACACTTCTCTTAGTTCTAGAGATTTCTTTCAGTTTGTTTTATTCTAATCCTTAATGTTGGTTCATAATATCTAGCCTATTCTAGATAATTCTATGACTAATTTCTTAATCTAAATTATTGAACTCTAGAACAATCTATGTCATAAGTCGGTGATGATATTTCTGCAATATAACATAGTGTTTTAAACTATATGAATACTGTTGTGGATAGTGTTGAGAGCCGAATCAAAATCTTACAAAAAATGTCAGTATTATGCAAGATTGTGAGTTATTGTTACGGAATAGATAAGATTTTTTTGTGTCTTTTATTCTAAGATCAGTGAATGAAGCTGCATATTTTATAGCGCGTAATGATTTTTTATGCCAAGTCAGTTTATTTATTTGTATTTTGTAGTTATAATAATCTTTCACAATAATATAATTTTTATTTGCCCCTAAAAGAAGATATCATTATATACTTTAAACATTTTTTAATGTGATGTTGAATATTGACTAAGAAGTTATATTTGTATTAATTGAGCTATAACTAATAAGTATTATTGTTTATAACTCACTTTTAAAAGCAAAATACAAAATGGGTTGGTTTAGGGTTAATTGTGATTTATGTCAAAGAAACTACAATTTCATTAAGAAAGTTCATGCAGTGGCAATTACATATTTTACTATTATTATTTTTTTGAACTATTCTTTACAATTATTCGAAACTTTGGATGAAAAGAGAAAATGTGAAAGTTTATAGATTTAAAGCTTTCAAAATGACGATTTTGAAATACAATGATAAAAAGTGGGTCTATAGATATCATTCCAAATTTTTATTTTGAGATTTTTATTTTTTTAAAGTCTTGCTTTTGTCAATTTTGAAATTAACTCCAGACGTCGTGCTTATCTTTTGGAATATAATAACTAATAAACTATTGTTTGGTGAGTTCATTTTGATATTTTTAAATGGTCATGTTAAACATTTCCACATGATGGGTTAGTTTTGTTAAGAAAAACTAACAAGTTAATAAAAATCTAGACTACATGCACCAATTTGTTAAAGCAGGTAACAAAAAAAGAAAAAAAATTATATACTCCAAAATAATTATCTTTTATTTTAAAGAGAACAAAAATGCTTCTACACATAGTTTTTTTTTCACACGAGATAGTTAACAAGTCAAACTGATACAAAGCTTAAGTAGGGAAGATTTCTACTATGTAAATTGAGTTCTACATAGACATCCTACTTGATGCTATTATCAACAACAATAAAGCCATTTAGAATCATTAAAACAAATCACCATGACTCACTTAAAGATTAAAATTATAGAAAGACAAAGTGTTTTAGGCCCTCAATTATAATTATAATTATAATTATTTACTCATTAAATACAAATATTATTGGCAGAAATATTCAATTGTAGTGTAATTTAATTTAACTCTATAAACAAAAATTTAGAAATAGTGTCGGAAATAAGGATTTGGGCTACATGGGATGAGTCAACGAGAATCCAAAATGATTACATGGGATGCTAGTAGGAAATAATTAAATATCAGAATATTAATTAAAATTATCCATATATGGCCAATATTCTCCTACTACTTGATTCATATTATATGTTCAGCATCATTATTTAATTCTGATGAAAGAAAAATGTATCATCACTTAATCAATCATTAGGGAAGAAATTAAATCAACAACACCATGGATTCTCTATGGATCACATTACCTTCTGAATTTAGAACACCATTACTCATCATATCTTTACTAACACTACTCACACTTATTGCAAGTTATATTTACTCTAATCTCAGATCTTCACTACACCTTCAAGGCAAGAAAATCCCGGCAGGTTCATTTGGGTTTCCGGTTATCGGGGAAACTATTAGCTTTCTGAGGGCAAGTAAACAAGACAAGGTCGATGAGTGGTTGGAAAAACGTGTTAGGAAGTACGGTCCGTTGTTCAAAACATCCTTATTCGGGTCGAAAGTTGTAGTTCTGAGTTGCCAAGCTGGAAGCCGATTTCTTTTCCAAGGTGGAGATCATGGAATTTCTTTCCATCAACCGAAGTCTGTTGCCAATATAATAGGAAAGAACAATCTGTTTGAGCTGTCCGGAACTCGGCATAAGCTTATCCGGGGAGCAGTCGTGGGATTCTTGCAACCTGAAAGCATTCAGCAAGTTGTCGGCCAAGTTGATTCGGGAGTTGAGAAAGAACTGTTAAAGGTTAGACCTTTTTCTTATCATAAAGAGCTTTCTGACACGACAACATGATTAATAATCATAACCTGACCGTTTGTCAGGATTTTTATTTTCCAAGTCATTTATATCTGAAGTATATAGATTTCTGAATCATATATTGCAGGAACTTGATGGGAAAGATTCTGTAAAGATTGTAGATTTAATGAAGAAGCTTGCTTTCAACATAGCTTGGAGTACATTTTTCGGGTTTCCTGATGGGACAGAAAGGGATAGAGTGTTTGAAGACTTCAACATAATAATACAAGCAATACGCTCGGTCCCCGTAAAATTTCCTGGGACTAAATATGACTTTGGTATGAAAGCAAGAGCTAGATTGAGCAAAAAGTTATCAGAACTTGTGATGAAGAACAAACAAGAACAGGAAGTGAAAGTGAACGAAAACTTACTTTGGGGACTTGTTAATCTACGAGATGAAAATGGTGAGCCACTGGCTGAAGATGTGATTGTTGATAACATCTTACTTTTGATCTTGGCTAGCCATGATACTATAGCTGTTCTTGTGACCCTTTTCATTAGACACCTTTCAAGAGACAACAAGGTATATAACAAGGTGATTGAAGGTACATTCTTAACTGATTACATCTATATATTTGTTCTGATTATATATTCTATGAGTAAATTGTATGTCGTGGCACATGTCGCCACATGTGTCAGACATTTTGTGAGGTGTTGTTGACATGATAGACACGTAATTAGCTTAACCTGACTCATTGAAATTTATATTATGAAATGTAGAACAAATGGAAGTAATGAAAGCTAAACGAGAAAATGAGAATGGAAGGGTGAGTTGGAAAGAAATATAGATGATGAAGTATACTTGGAGAGTAGCTCAGGAATTGATGAGATTCCGTTCTCCGGTTTCAGCCTTCTTCCGACAAACAACTAGAGACATTAACTTCGAGGGATTTCACGTTCCTAAAGGATGGCAGGTATGTATATAGAATAATTTAATATTTTTGTTTACTTCGTTTCAATTTTATAACTTATTAAGATCAAATATATTTCAAATACATTTGTTCATATATATGTAGGTAGGCTTGTTTCCATCTAGTACACATATGGAAGAGAAGATATTTGAAGGTCCGAACAAGTTTGATCCGTCGAGGTTTGAGAAGAAAAGCTATCCGCCGTACACATACCTTCCCTTCGGAGCAGGGCCAAGAATATGTCCAGGAGCTGAATTTGGTAAAATCGAATCAATGCTCGTAATCCATCATTTCATAACGAAATACGAGTGGAAAGAAATGATTCCTGATGAACCTATCACTATTAATCCCATGACTTATCCAGCCATGGGTCTTCCAGTCAAATTTCGCCTCAAAAAGTCTTAATATTAACTCGTTAGTAACCTTGCATATGTTTCATACATTATTCCTGTAATAAATCCGGTTTGAATGGCGTGTGCCAACTTAGTTGCGATATTTATTTTGTGTGCCTTTTATTCAACAAAAGGAAACTTATATATTAATTTTTGCTGTATGAATAATTTGTGTCCAGTACTTCAAAAACATAATTCATCAAAAAACAATAAAACAATGTACTCAGCG
The DNA here is from genome assembly GCA_028411795.1 of Euphorbia peplus. Taxonomy (NCBI): domain Eukaryota; kingdom Viridiplantae; phylum Streptophyta; class Magnoliopsida; order Malpighiales; family Euphorbiaceae; genus Euphorbia; species Euphorbia peplus. The sequence goes on from CP110837.1 coordinate 29,359,156, forward strand.
TGTAAACTATGTCATGGATTCAAGTAGAGAATATAATTAAGTGAAATATCTAAAGTAATAAGAAATACTATTGGCCGAAAGCCATGTGATAATGTACAAAAGTGATTTATAATAATAATAATAATAAATAATAAAAAACAATTATTATCGTAATCGATGCAGCTTCAAAAACAGTTTAGGCAGCCAATAAACGGCCAAATGGCCAAAAGAAAATGCTAAACTGATGGTTGTTTAATGACATATCTTTTATATTAATCTCTTATGTAAATAATCTAAACAAAAAAAAATTTAAATGGATTTTTCGGTCTTAAGAGCATAGAAGGGTCTAAACAGTTGGAACCGCTTCTATTTACAAGTATTAATGTTTGTTAACATATATAAGACTAGTGTGAACCCCGTGCAATGCACGGGATATACAATATTTTTTTTATATTAGTTACCTGATTTAATTTAAAAAATAATCTAAAACAAATCAGAAGCATAAAAGAGCCTATTTTAAGAGTTTTATTAAATCAATTTTCTATTGAAAAGTTTATAGTTAATTTCGATTATTTGGAAAAGTAGTGCAAGTTCACCCCATTTAATTAAAAGAAAATGCGAAAAATCTGCTCACAGATTAGCAAAATATATGACTCTAGTAATCTTTAAGTGTAGGAGTTAATTTAGAAGAAATTTCTAATTGTATATATATTTTATGAGAAATAATTTTACTCTAGCTAGGGTGATCCGAGTTTATACAATACTGACGTTTTCATAAATTAAAGTACCTTACGTAACACCTGGTATATATGCATAATTGTAAGGAAAGATGTAGAGACGGAAACATGTAAACCATACAATATCGTTCAGACATTGTTGCCATTTTTTCATTTAAGCACGTGGCGAATAATCATACTCAATTGATATATTTTTTATTTTTCTTGTAACCTTTTTAAATCATAAATTCTATTTTATTCGATTCAAGACATTGATGACAGGATGTAGTGATATAATTTCGTTCTTGATGTTTTGGTTAAATTATAAAAACAATGTACTTTAGAAGTGATTCCATAATGGTGAAAGAAAGTAACAGTTTAATTTTATGATTATGATTTCGCAAAAACAAAAATAAATACCTTAAACTCTGCTAAAATGGAGACCTTAAAAATTTCAGCCAAGTGCTTTACAATGGTATTGGTACAATAACTTTCTAGATCATTTGTTAATGGAAAATCTTAACATAACATTAGCAATCCAAATTGCCCAAATCGTATTGGATACTTTCAAATCCCATAAAACACAATTCTCACAATATAAAAGGGATTTGTGCAACCCAATGTCAAAGCATATATACCAATGATATATTATTAATTTATGAAATTAAAGAGATACTATTGTTATTTCTCGAGAGATAGATGCTTAAAAAACATAAATGATTAAAGTGGCGATAAAAACACATCAGCTAATTAGCCAGTTAGACCCCATACGTATCAGTAAGAACTTTGGGTAGGAAAAACTAATATTATCTTAAGTGAAAGAGAGAAAGAAGACATCAACATTTAAAAGTAAGAAATTGATGAAAATAACCTAAAAGAACAAATAATCTTTGTTACCATGAACCCAAAAACCACCATTGTAAAAGATAAACATAAAATTATATGGCCTTAAAAGTTATTTCAAGCATTCTTATTGGCACTGAACTCATAAAACATGAGAATAAACTAAAAGAGACATGTAAAGAAATCCTCATATCCAAAACTGAAAAGGAAAAGAAAGTGAATTAGGACAATCTGCAATCATAAAATAGATTGTTGCAAAATCACAAACCACAAGAATACATGAAGAAAATAATCTTTATTACCAATAATCAAAACATAGAAGGTTGCAAAATCTCTCAATTTCACCAATAAGAAAAAGAACAAATAATCTTTATTCCAGAAGAAGAGCAATGATCCTAGCAAAGGTAGTGTGATGAATTCTTACAGCTTATGCTTGCATAACCCGAGTCGTTTTCCTTAAAAGCAGTAGAAATTAGTGATTTTCATGTCGGAATGAAGTGAGGAAAAGACAGAAATCATTGAATCAGCAACCAAACAAAAGAAAAATAAAATATGAGCATATATAAAATGAATTAAAGAGACCCATTACCATTCTGTTACACTAAGATATTCACTTTGTCCATCATTTCAAATAGTTTCAATTTTGAAAGATCATAGATTCAAAGCAGGAAGTGCACATTCATTCAAGTGAATTGATATTCATAGTAAAAGAGTTACCTTATCACACAGGGCTTTAAGATCATATGCATCAATGTTCAATTTCACTAACCGAACCTACCAACCAAAGATAAATCAAATTGGATGGGTATTTAAAGATTTATTTTATTGAAATGAAAATATAAAGTTCCATTAAATCCATTCTCTTGAATCCAAACCAGAATGTAAATTTCATCTTTTCCTGTCACAAACATGCAATACAAAACTAAAAGATTTATAAGAGGAAGAGAGGAAGGAACAAACCATAGTTGAGATTGTTGCAAGTAAGGATTCCAGAGTTGAGCATTTGAGATACATCAAAAATTTGAAAGTGGGCAGTAGGGAGGAAGCAATTTAGGAAGAAGATAAAGATTGATAGAGTCAGTTTTTTTTGTTTTTGTTCCCGAGTATGTTTTGAATCTCTTTCCTCGAAAGCATTAACTGTAATTGTTATTCTTATTCTAATTAGAGTTTCAATAGCTTAAGTTCACCCAAACTTAACAGTTATTCCCAAACTTAACAGTTATTAACGATTTTGTTATCATACATTATGAATGTAGTCATTAACTCATTTACCTAAATCAAAATAGTTTGAGTCCTATTTCTTCTTCTGTAATCAACTATCGGGCTTAGTTTGTGTCTATTCAATTGTTTTATGTTATTGTAAGTTGCTTAACTATAGTAATACATCATTGCCTCATATTGTCACGATCTAAACACTTGTAACTAAACACTATGAACCATTAGCATTTTGACCAAGCAATGATAACCTGAAAAAGTGCATAAGACATTAAAGAAAAAAAATGTGAATCAAAATGGTACTGATGAAAGAAATCATCACTCATATAGTCAATGAACACCATAAGACAAAATAGTTAGAATGAATATCTTTTTTAAGTTTAACACATCTGTCAAGATCTAGTTACTTATACATCAAATTCAAACAATTGTAAACCTTATTTGGCCTCATTACAGAAAAAAAATTAGCATTTTAGAGATAAGAAATTCTTGTTTTTCCTTAGGTTGCTGCATAAAGTGATAAAAGGAATAACATTACCATGAAGTTATTTAGGCTGCAGTAGACATGCAATTTAACTCCACAAAACTGCAAATTAGGTTACCAAAAAATAAAAAAACATAAAGCAACATCGGCGGTAGGAAGAAAGAAGAAGTAAATTGCATTGTATATCAGATAGAATTGCAATTGAGCAACGTTAACAAAATTGATGAGAAATCAGATTACATTTCATACGAAGCCCAAGAGGTTGATAGAGATGAGAAATCCCTGAAATAAAGTAGAAAAAATTGAAGACATTCAAGTATCTATAAACACAGTGAACTACAATGACCTCAAGAATACAGGACCAAAGACCATGGATCATCACAAATGTTATTAGTGAATGCTACAATATCTGAAACCCGATGTTGAAGTGTTTTTCTAAAATATGGAAGTGGAAGTGAAATTGTTATCAGAACTTCACAAATGAAGACAAATATAACCATAGTAATCCTAAAATTCAAATAGAATTGGAATAATTAAAACCCAAAACACAGAACAAAGGGCAATTAGAATTGAAAGAGATGCACCTGATCGCTTGCATGGTGAATAATTGGATGGTTCAGAGAGGAAAACTGAAAGAGAAATAAATCCACTCATTTGATTTGTTGCAGAAATAAATCCATTTACAAAAAAAAAAGAACAAAGAAGAAGAAGAAGAAGAAGAAGTGCCGTTAACAGGCATTAGTTTAGAAATAAAAATCAGAGATTGGCCGAAAAGGAAGCATTTGAGAGGAGTAGGTGAACATGTAGAAATCAATGTGAGGAGCCCTGCGACATTGTTTGAGGAAAAATTAAAAAATAAAAAGAAATTCTCAAAATTTTAAGAGAATTACACATCAGCAAATTATTTTAAAATGTTTATAGATTTAAGTATTAGTTATAGATGTGTCACATTTAGATTGGTTGAGGAATCCACTTAGACCCGGACCTGGACCTGGATTGTAAAGATGGGTTACCAAGATGGTAGAAGAAAATAGTTATCTGAATATTAAAATTATTTATGGTCAATATTCTCCTGCTACAACTTGATTCCATATATCATATGTTTAGTAAAACAATTTATTAATCATTCCTGCAAAAATTAGCGCCATGGATTCCCTGTGGATCATAGCTCTACTAACTCTAATCACACTTATTGCAGTCTATTTTTACTCTAATCTGAGATCTTCACTACACCTTCAGGGCAAAAAAATTCTGGCAGGATCATTTGGGTTCCCGGTCATCGGGGAATCGATCAGCTTCATAAGGGCATGTAAACAAGACAAGGTTGATGAGTAGTTGGAAAAACATGTCGGAAAGTACGGTCCATTCTTCAAAACATCCTTGTTTGGTTCCAAGGTTGTTGTTGTGACTGGTCAAGCTGGAAGCAAACTTGTTTTTCGAGGAGGGGATAATGGAATTTCTTTCCAGCAGCCTAAGACTATTGTCAGTATACTTGGAAAAAACAATCTGTTTGAGCTGACCGGAGCTAGGCATAAGCTTATCAGGGGAGCTATCGTGGGGTTCTTCAGACCTGAAAACATTCAGCAATTTGTTGATCGGATTGATTTGAGAGTCGAGAAAGAACTTCTAAAGGTACCTATTGAATAAATCTCTTTTCCTTCAGTTTTCTCTATAAGTTATCAATTTCTGACATTGACAGTATGACTTACACAATAAAAGATATTTCTAGGACTTAACTATCGGTTTAAACTTTAAAAAACATGTCAATTTTGACAATGTAGTAGAATATAGTAACAAAAAGAAAAAAGGTTACGGATATTAAGATTGAACTGAGATTTTTCTTTAAGACGGACCGAATTCTACCCTGTTAGGTGGTTGAACCGTATAAAACTGTTTTGCAGGAACTTGATGGGAAGGATTCTATAAAGATTGTAGATTTAATGAAGAACATTGCTTTCAATGTCACTTGAGAGTATATTTTTCGGATTCCCGGATGGGATAGAAAAGGATGAAGTGTTTGAAGACTTTATCATAATAATGAAAGGATTAAGGGCACTTCCGGTGAATTTTCCAGGAACCGCCTTTCACAAGGCACTTAAAGCTAGAGCTAGACTATACAAAAGCCCATCAAAACTTGTGATGATGAAGAAACAAGAAATGGAATTGAACATAATCAATGAAGACTTCCTCTCAGAACTTGTTAATCTAAGAGATGAAAATGGTGAACCATTGAGTGAAGAGGTGGTTCTTGATAACATTCTAATTTTGATGTTGGCTAGCCATGATACAGTTGCGGTTCTTAATACCCTTTTCATTAGACACCTTTCTAGAGATCACGAGGGTTATAACAAGGTGCTTCAAGGTATGTAATTAATCTCTAATCGACTAGAAGTTTAAGTTGATAGTATTTATATGAGCTGCAATAATAGCTTTTGTTAATCTCTCCAAAAAATTACATGTAATCAGAATTCATGTAAATCTTTTGTTCTTGTGATCGCACGTAATTTATTGTTCTACGTAATATATATTAAGCTTATTATGCTCAGTACGGATAACGTTCCTAATATGATATGCAGAACAAATGGAAGTGATCAAGGCAAAAAGACGAAATACTAACAACGGAAGGGTGAGTTGGAAGGAAATCCAAATGATGACGTATACATGGAATGTAGCTCAGGAATTGATGAGATTTCGTCCTCCGCTTCCATCCTTCTTTCGACAAACAACTCGAGATATTAACTTCGAGGGATTTCACATTCCTAAAGGATGGCAGGTACTTGAAATTTAATTTAAGGGATAAGGTAAAGGTTAATCTGTTTGATCATTTAAATATTTTTCTAATTAGTTAAGATTCCAATATATTTATAGGTAATCTTGTTGCCTTCGGGTACACATATGGATGAGAAGATATTTGAAGATCCGAATAAGTTTGATCCATCAAGATTCGAGAATTCTAAGAAAAACTATCCTCCATACACATATGTTTCGTTCGGAGCAGGACCAAGAATATGTCCTGGAGCTGAATTTGGTAAACTCGAGTCAATGCTCGTAATTCATCATTTCATAACGAAATATGAGTGGAAAGAAATGATTCCTGATGAACCTATCACCAGGGGCGGACCCAGGGGTGGGCTGGGGTGGGCTCCAGCCCGGATCAGCCCCATAAGAAAGGAAAAAAATAAAAATTTATTATATAATTTTATTCTTATTCTTAATTTTAAATTTATAATTTTATTTTCTTTATATCATCCATTACAATATTACTTCAATCAAATTTATATTCTCTAAACTTAGTTCTAACTATATGATTGTACATTAACATCTTTTCTTCGTTTGTCGGCTTAAATGATGAGCAAAAATCAATTGAATTCGGTAAAATTTCAATTGTTCATTCGAGTTTATTAAATTTAAATGTCTCAATTCTAGTTCTTTGTTTATCTTGTTGTTTTAGATTTAATATGTCATCAAATCAAGATCGAAAGAGAGTGACAATTTTTTCTTTTTTTAAGCCAAGTAACGATGTGACAAAAGTTACAAGTGATACTCTTTCTACACCGTCAAATACAAACAATTCAAATGTTGCAAACCATATTTCTTCTTTAAACGTTTTATATTAATATTTTAAATAAATGTTTTTTGGTATAGAAAATAATGACATTTTTATTCGAGTTTAGAATTTAGCCCCAGGGACGGACAAATCCTGGGTCCGCCCCTGCCTATCACTATTAATCCCATGACTTATCCTGCCATGGCTCTTCCTGTAAGATTTCACCTCAAGAATAATCAATAATTATAAATCTTAGAAACCTTTTATTTATATGTTTCTTGTGTAATTTTGGAAAGAAAAATTGTAATATTTTTGTGTTTTTTTCTTATTATGTATGGCATGATTTTTGGTTTGCAATACTTTAAGATGCAAATGGGAATTTAATTACTATAAAGATGTAGAAATCTCTAGTATGGACAGATGCACTAGATTCGGCCAATACAAAATATAACAATTATGTGTCTTTGTTCAAATCCTTTGTGCTTTGTTCTTAGTAGAACTTCTTGTAAAAATCACATTAATTATTTACAAAATTACTTTTTAATAAATGCATTTTAGTTGAACCGAGTGCAAAATCATTAAATCCCACGGCTCACGATTTTAAAATGCAAATGTATTAAACTATATATACACCCTTCTAATAAAATCCAAACCTTCTCTCTCCATCTCCGAACCGATGTCTCAATGTCATCAACTCTCTACCTGGTCGTCGAGATACTCCATTGATATTGCAAATATAATATTGATATTCTCTTCAAATGGGATAAAAAAAAGGTCAACTAAAGTCAGCTATAGCTCCATTCATTTGAGTTGTTGATGATGAGAGGGAATATAATATTTCAAAGTAGTCTAACATCATCGCATGCATTATTATTATAACAAAATATATAATTACTTTATCATGTCACATCGCCCAAAGAAATAAAATAAAATATTTATCAGATTCGATATTATTAGACGACAAAAACAAAATATAAACTAGAAAAACAAATACAAGTAATTTTCTCAAACAAACACCATGGATTTTCTTTCAAGCCATTATGAATCTAAAGCACCATTAATCATCATCATCATCATAAGCAGTCTGACAACCTTAATCACGCTGGTCGGAGGATACCTTAAACTGACCAAATCTAATTACAACAAGAAACTTCCGGCTGGTTCGTTCGGGTTTCCGGTTATTGGAGAATCAATCAGCTTCCTGAGGGCACGGAAACAAGACAAAGTCGAGGAATGGTTAAAAGAACGAGTGAGAAAGTATGGACCCGTGTTCAAAACATCCTTGTTTGGTGCCAAGGTTGTAGTTGTAAATGGTCAAGCTGGGAGTAAATTTGTATTCCAGGGAGGAGATAATGGTCTTTCTTGTCAGCAACCTGAGACTATCGTTAAAATTCTTGGAAAGAAGAATCTGTTTGAGCTTTCCGGAGCCCGACATAAGCTTATCAGAGGAGCTATTGTTGGATTCTTCAAACCTGAAAGCATTCAGAGATTCGTCAGTCAAATGGATTTGTTAGTCGAACGGCAACTCCAAAAGGTATTAAGCGATTCCTGAATTCCTCCAACCTGCTTGCTCAATTATATCCTTAATGTTTTTTGAACGATTCGGTCACTTTTGCCTCAATTTATAGGAAGAATTCAAAAAAAGAAAAAATGCTGACAGAAACTCGACTAAATGATATTTCAGACGGTACATTCACTATTCAGAATCTGTCTTCGTTTTGACAACGACGGAATTTAGAACCTAATTTTTTAACATAATTTTGTCTATTGTAAATCGGATAAATTGTTAAATTTTAGGAACTTGATGGTAAGGACTGTGTAGAGATTGTGAATTTGATGAAGAAAATTGCTTTTAATGTTTCTTGGAGTATGTTTTTCGGATTTCCTGACGGGGAAGAAAAAGATACACAAGTAATGTTGAAAGATCTCGAAACAATTTTGAAAGGAGCACAAGCGATCCCTGTGAACTTCCCAGGAAGCGTGCACTACAATGGAGTAAAAGCATGTGCCAGATTACGGAAGAAGCTAGCACATCTTGTGGAAATGAAGAAACATCGGGGTGTGGATGAGACACAAGACAACATACTTTCATGGCTTGTTGATTTGAGGGATGAAAATGGGAAACCATTGGAAGACGAAGAGATTGTTGATAATTTCGTACTTTTGATCATTGCTAGCCATGATACGATAGCTGCTCTGACCACTCTTTTTATCAGACACCTTGCTAGAGACAACCGGGAATACACTAAGGTGCTTCAAGGTATGAATATCAATTGCTAGTGTCAAAGAACTATTTTGTTATGAATGGAGCCTTCGACTACTTGTTTTAAAATATTCGGTATTTTTGTTAGTTCTGCGAATGTATTGACATTTCGTATTTTCTTATGATGTGTAGAACAAATGGAAGTGATGGAGGTTAAAAGAGAGAGTAATGACAGAAGGGTGAGTTGGAAGGAAATTCAAATGATGAAATATACGTGGAAAGTAGCGCAAGAGGTGATGAGATTTCGTCCTCCAAATTCGTCCTTCTTTCGACAAACAACTAGAGATATTAACTTTGAGGGATTTCACATTCCGAAAGGATGGCAGGTACATATGAATCCATTCTTGGATCAATCAAGTCGTGTTTCTTTCAATGAATAATCATGTTTTTGATCACCTACGACAAAATAAATCAGCGTCTAAACTCGATATTTGTGTGTAACCCTTGGAAAAATAGATCTAACTTATTAGAATGTATGCTTTTATAGGTACTCTTTTTTCCTTCGACTACACATATGGAGGAGACTATATTTGAAGATCCAAAGAAGTTTGATCCATCAAGATTTGAGAATTCGAGACAGGGTTATCCTCCGTACACGTATCTTCTCTTTGGAGCAGGGCCAAGAGTCTGTCCCGGAGCTGAACTCGGTAAAATTGAAGCGATGCTTGTAATTCATCATTTTATTACGAAATATAAGTGGGAAGAAATAGTACCTGATGAACCCATAATTCATCAACCTGTGCCTTATCCAGCCATGGGCCTCCCAGTGAAGCTTCACCTTAAAAATAATGATGGTAATAATTAAAGATTATTAGAAACTAACCTCATGTTAAAGGAATTTTAACTGAATAATAATTGCTTGCATTTTAGTGCTTGTTGTTATCATATATGACTATGTCAGTTTGAATTTGAAACCCAACTAAGCAGAGGCAATATAACATGCGCGATAATATTCAACTTTAGTGGATGAGTGAGAAACCATTTATTTGTTTTCGAGAACACTGCAACGATAGACAGTTCCCTAAGAAAACCACATAGCCACTAGTTGAGTTCCTACCATCCTTACACTGTGATCCGCATCCAAGCAAAAATTCCTTGGATAGATATAACTCCGCAGGATAACAACTCCGTCATTTAAATGCAACTTCTCACTCAAATCGGTAGTCTCGAAACTGCCCCAAAAATCTGCCAACACAGTTAAGAATGGTATTGCTATATTTAGAACGATGCAAGACGAACCTGTGACCATCAAGAAATCGGTGCCAAACAAATAATGTAAAACCGAAGTTTCTAATGGAAAAGTTAGTTTTACAGAAGTTACTAACTCCGCCACCTAAATACTATTCATAAACTAATCAGAATTTTCAAATTTTACCTGGACTCAAAGTAATACAATCATACAGAAAACTATCTGATTTGAATCCTCAAAGGAACAAGATAAGGTGGAAGTCAATTTGTCCCGTCACATATCGAGAGATTGTTTGAGTCCACAAAGAGATTTATGTGACTTACATAGACTAAACAGAAAACTATCTGATTTGAATCCTCAAAGGAACAAGATAAGTTGGAAGTCAATTTGTCCCGTCACATATCGAGAGATTGTTTAAGTCCGTAAAGAGATTTATGCGACTTACATAGACTAAACAGAAAACTATCTGATTTGAATCCTCAAAGGAACAAGATAAGTTGGAAGTCAATTTGTCCCGTCACATATCGAGAGATTGTTTAAGTCCGTAAAGAGATTTATGCGACTTACATAGACTAAAAGTAAAAAATTATAAACCAAAAACTAACTCCTCATAGGTACAGCAGATGATAAGAGTTGCCTCATGTATTGGCGGAGGTTCTCGGGGTGCCGACCTAGTCGGGATGTCGAGTCTCTCTCCTCGCCTCCTACCCTGCTTTTATTAAAAAAGAAAACGATACAAAACCGAATTTCTGAGATTTTAAAAATAACCAAAGGTGGGAACATATTGGTTATAGGGTCATACAATTAATTGTTGGGAACATACTCCAAAGTAGTTACATCAAAAGCATTATTGTAAGAGACTATAGAAAATTAATTATCCTGTGCCACACCTTTAAAATAAAAAATTATTCATTAGATTATTTTTTTTGGTAGAATATTCATTAGATTATTAGACGACAAAAACAAAATGTTAATTAGAAAAACAAATTTAAACAACTTTCCTTAAATCATTATGGCACAGACAAACACTATGGACTTCCTGTCAAGCACTTTTGAATCTAAAACACCCTTTATTATCATCATCAGTAGTCTGCTAATTACCTTAATCACCCTGGTGGTCGGAGGATACCCGCGTTGCAAGAAACTTCCGGCTGGTTCTTTCGGATTTCCGATTATCGGGGAATCCATCAGCTTCCTAAGGTCACGGAAACAAAATAAGTCTGAGGAATGGTTGGAAAAACGAGTGAGGCAGTACGGACCAGTGTTCAAAACATCCTTGTTCGGTTCCAAGGTTGTAGTTGTAACCGGACAAGTTGGGAGTAGATTTGTGTTCCAGGGAGGTGACAATGGCCTTTCTTGTCAGCAACCTAAGACCGTCGCAAGAATATTTGGAACAAAGAATCTGTTTGAGCTTTCCGGAGCTCGACATAAGCTTATCAGAGGATCTATTGTTGGATTCTTCAAACCTGAGAGCATCCAGAGATTCGTCGGTCAAATGGATTCGTTAGTCGAACATCAACTGCTAAAGGTACTCACATCTGGGCAAGATTTCTAACAAGCATGTTGAATTATGTCCTCTACGTTTTTTGAATCATTCAATCATTTTTGCGGTAATTTCCAGGAAATTTTTTAAAAAGAAAAGATTAAAGACAGAAACTTGACTAAAACTATAATTTCAGCCAGTAGTTTCATCCTATTCAGCATCTGTTTTGGCAGAACGACAGAATTTGGGATGGAGCATGCTTAGTCCCAAATTTTTCATATATTTTCTTGTATTATCCCATCGAGTATTTGCTTCTGACTCTGTAGTTGGGTATATTTAAGATTACGAGCCGATCAATCAGATAAATTGCTATACTGCAGGAACTTGAAGGAAAGGATTCTGTTCAGATAGTGAATTTGATGAAGAACATTGCTTTTACTGTTGCTTGGAGTATATTTTTTGGGCTCCCGAATGGGGAAGAGAAAGATACGGAAGAATTGTTGGAAGATCTTGAAATACTCCTAAATGGAGCACAAGCAATTCCTTTGAACTTTCCCGGAACTCTGCATTACAATGGAATAAAGGCAAGTGCCAGAATGCGGAAAAGGCTGGCACAGCTCGTGGAAATGAAGAGATCCAAACGGACGTTGGAAGACACACAAGACAGCATACTTTCATGGCTTGTTAATCTGAGGGATGAAAACGGGGAACCGTTGGAAGAGGATGAGATTCTTGATAATTTCTTACTTTTGATTTTTGCTAGCCACGACACGGTTGCATCTCTGACAACCTTTTTTATCAGACACCTTGCTAGAGATAATCAAACATATAGCAAGGTTCTTCAAGGTAAATTAATGGTACTTTTTATAGTTTTATCTATTGATGTTTCATTTTTTACGTTATGAAATGTAGAACAAACGGATGTGATCGAGGCGAAAATGGAAAATGATAATGGAACGGTGAGTTGTAAGGAAATCCAAATGATGAAGTATACTTGGAAAGTCGCTCAGGAATTGATGAGAATCAATCCGCCAGTTCCACTCTCGTTGATGAGCTCGTATTTGACTATAATAATTATACATTAATTCACTATTTATTGGGTTTAATAGGTTGTAATTGTTATTATTTGAGGATTTACAAGCCTTTTTGTAGTATTGTCTACTTTAGGAGGGCAGCAGACTAGTAGCAGCCCGCTACAGTGAAAAGCAGACCTGAAGCAGCCCGCTACAGTAGAAAGCATCTTGTTGGTGAAAAAGTAGAAGTCAAATCAAGGAGAAAAGGGAGAGAAAGTCGGCCTAATTGGAGATTGGAAGCTTATTGAAGAAGCTTTGCCTTTTGGAAGATCACAAGGACAAAATTCTATTGTTGTTTAATAGAAATATCTTGTATTCCAGCTGGAACAACCTACCTTTTGTTGTACTTAATTAGTATTTAATCTTTCTTTATTCCTTTAAGTAGAGAACTATTCTGAAGAGAGAGGAATCCGTTTTTCTGTCTTCATAACATTATCATCTTTAGTTTTCAGTAGTTGAAGCTCCTTTAATGGAGTTTATTGTAGTTCCTTTTGTAGTTAAGCTCACTATGAGTGAGTAGTACCCTGTTACAAGCTGAGCCAGCCTTAGGGCTGGCATTGTAAGTCTTCTTATCTTTGTATTTAATGAATGAATGTTGCTTTTATTGAGTGTTTAATGAAGTTCTGTAGATTTCAGGTCTCAACAACCTGTTACAGTATGCATAACCGACATGACCATTGCTTTTATGTATGCTTGTTCTTCATATAAACTTATACATCTGATATGACCATTTGACTGATGTATATCAAGGGTTCTCATGCAAATGAGATGCTACTTCGTGATTATGCAAGTTAAGAACACATCTTAAAGGCCTTTAGGATGTTAGTAATGCTTAGAATCTTGAGGATATGACCATTTGAATCAAGTGAACTTTAAGTAGAGACCTTGACAGAATATTTGCATGCATTCATGAGTTAAAGAAGGAGAGAAGGGAGGTTACAATGCCAGTTCCGTGCTAGGTTTAGCTTGTTCCTTTTTATATATTGTTATAAATCATCTTTTCTCATCTTTTAATCTTTAGATCTGTCCTTTTTAGAAATAATCAGTTTAGATAACAAACCACCAACCTCAAATCATGCTTTTTATGTTACTTGCTACTTAAACAGACTGTTCCATAGGTAGTTTCAGTTTAGTTTTACTTCAATCCTTGTGGGAATGACACTTGTACTTACCTAAGCTACATAACCGATCTAGTATACTTGCTAGAGTCACATCCATAGGTAACAAGTTTTTGGCGCCGTTGCCGGGGATTGAAAGTAAAAGTTTATTTGAAATTTTCTGTGAAATAGTGTGTTTTGATCTGTGTGTTCATGGTGTAGCCAAAGTTGGACCCGTTTTGCTTTTAGTGACTAAAAACAAGCAGGATGAATGAAGAACAGCCTGTTAATGGGGGAAACAATGGCGGTAACAATGGACATGACAGAAACGGAGAGCTAAACCGTGGAGGTGAAGGCGAGAACAACAATCCGCCAATAATGAGGATGAGAGATTACTCCAGACCCAACATTGAAGGATACTCTTCATGTATTGTGTTGCCGAATGAAGGGAACAACCTGTTCCAGGTGAAGGCATTCATGATACAAATGCTTCAAGTTGATGTCCAATTCAGTGGAGACCAGAATGAGGACCCAAATTCTCATATTCAAGATTTTGTTACAATATGTAACACATTTCGAACAAATATGGGTGCCTCGGATGAGATTATAAGGCTGAAGCTGTTCCATTATTCTCTAAGGGATAAAGCGAGGACTTGGTTCAAAAATCTTCAGCCCGGATCTATCAATTCATGGGAGAAGATGGCTAGTGCTTTTCTAATGAAATATTTTCCACCAAGACAAGCCATCAAGCTGAGAAATGAAGTATCCCGTTTCTCCCAAGTAGAAGATGAGTCATTGGCCGAAGCATGGGAACGTTACAAAGGACTTCTAAGGAGGGTTCCAAACCATGGCATTCCAATGTGGATGCAAGTTCAGAATTTTTACAATGGAATTGCAAATACTTATAAGATGCAAATTGAATCGGTTGCAAATGGTAACCCGGAGGATCTTGAGCCACAAGAATTCTATGATCTCATTGATCGAGTGGTGAACACAAGCTATAGTTGGCATTCAGTAAGGAGTGATGCAAAGAAGCCGATGGACTATCATGGGGCAGAGGCTGTTTCTAAGCTTACATCTCAGATGGAACAGCTTGCTCAGCAGATCATCAAGATGAATGCCTCACCCACTCACCATGAAGCCATCCCAAATGCTTGTGATTTTCGTGGTGGCCCTCATCCCAATACCATCAACCCAGAAGTCAAAATGGGGGAGTATGCTCATGAACAATGTCATTTTGTGGGGCGCATTCCGATAAACCCACAAAATCATTACTCGGACCTATGCAACTCTGGTCCTAGAAATCATCCTAACTCCTCATGGCTTCCACAACCTGGTCAGCAAGAGGAACAAGCATTTGAGCAGGAATCAAGAGGTTATTACCAGGAACAACCTCCGCAACAATACAAACAGCCTGTTCAGGCCAAAGAAGAAGAACCAGACTTCAAAATGTTGGTGGCACAATTCATGAAACAGACTCAATCTTCAATGAAGAGTCTCGAGACTCATGTGCACCAATTTACTGCTTCAACTCAATCTTCAATTAAGAGCCTCGAAACTCAAGTTCACCAGTTGGCTGCTTCATCATCCACTTCCAAAGGCAAAGGGGCTCTACCAAGCAACATTGAGCCCAATCCAAGGGAGAATGTGATGGCTATCACACTTAGGTGTGGTAAGGAGATTTCTGACCCTAATGAGATTAAAAAGTTGATTAGTGTTGCAGGTACTTCAAAGAAGGCAGAAGCTAACAAGGAACAAGCTGTTCCAGTGACTGAAAAGCCAAGTGTAAAGGCTAAGGAGCCTGTTTTGGTTCAGGAGGAACCTGTGGAGAAATACATTCCACCTCCTCCTTACCAACCACCTGCACCTTATCCTGGAGCTTTGGTGGATGAAATGTTGGAGAAGAGGCACTCAAAAATTCTTGATACTTTGAGAAAGCTTCACATCAACCTTCCATTCTTGGAAGCCTTGAACCAAATGCCAGATTATAAGAAGTTCTTGAAGGACATCCTTTCTAACAAGACAAAGCTGGAGA
Organism: Euphorbia peplus; assembly: GCA_028411795.1. Taxonomy (NCBI): domain Eukaryota; kingdom Viridiplantae; phylum Streptophyta; class Magnoliopsida; order Malpighiales; family Euphorbiaceae; genus Euphorbia; species Euphorbia peplus. The sequence goes on from CP110837.1 coordinate 29,375,080, forward strand.
ATGTCTCTTGTGTTCATCTGAACAGAGATTGCTCTTCAATCTTGTTGAACAGGCTGCCCCTTCCTAGAAAAATGAAAGATCCAGGGAGTTTCTCTATCCCTTTCTCAATTGGAAATTTACATGTTGAAAATGCATTATGTGATCTTGGTGCAAGCATTAATCTTATCCCATATTCATTGTATACAAAGTTAGGCATAGGAGAACCACAACCTACTAGAATGTCTATACAACTAGCTGATAGGTCAATATGTTATCCTAGAGGAATAGTTGAAGATGTCTTAGTAAAGGTAGGGAAATTCATATTGCCTGCTGACTTTGTTGTGATGGATATGCCTGAGGATATGCATGTTCCCATAATTCTAGGAAGACCCTTTCTAGCTACTGGTGGGGCTCTCATAGATGTAAAGGCTAAAGAACTAAGCTTTCGAGTCAATGGGGATAAGATCATTTTCAAAATGAATGAAGGTTTAGTAAGGCGTCCTACTTCTGATGATGCATGCTATTTTCTAGATTCACCTTTGCAGTCATCTGTTTTGCAGGAAACTAAGCATGATGTTTTGGAAGAAGAAGTGAAGATTTGTGAGGGAACAGGCTGTTCCAAAGAAATAGCAGAAAAATCACCACTCCCACCAAACACTTCAGACCCTTCACTCAAAAAGCCTCCTGATATACCAAATGGAAGAAGTTCCATACTTAAATTGGACATGAAGGAGGATGTTGGGGTTCAAAGAGAAGTGCAAGTGAATGAGATGGAAGAATGCAGGCTGTTGGCCTATGAGAATGCCCAAAAATGCAAGGAGAAGCCCAAGTTGTGCCATGGAAAGAAAACCAAAGTCAGTAGGTTCTATGAGGGACAACAAGTGCTTTTACATGACTCTAGATTGAAGTTGTTCCCTGTTGGAGTGAAGTCTCGGTTGTCTGGTCCATTTGTCGTGAACAAGCTGTTCACCCATGGAAAGGTTGAGATTGTAAGGCCGGGAGGAGAACCTTTCATAGTTAATGGCAAGAAACTTGAACCATGCTCTGCCCATGAATTCCCAAGGGTGATTGATACCGCCCATTTCCAGGATCCACCATGAGTTGAAGGAACAGACTGTGTCTGCTGCAAACACCAATTGTAGCAACCTAATTGGGCATACCCCAATTTTTCTATCCTTTAGTTTAGTTTAAATTTTTATTGTTTTTGTTTTTTTTTAGTTTGTTTTGTGAAAGAACTGTCTAGTTGAGAAAATAGAAGCAGGCTGTCCCGAACCCAAGTTTTTAGTTAGCAAAGATTTAAACTTGTATCTCCTACATCTTTAGGGGTTGAGTTTGAATTTTTACTGAAAGTAAAAATTTGGGGGTGATTGTTCCAAGATGATAGGTTTTATTGCTTAGAATTTTCCAACCATCATATCTAATTGCTTCCTTTCTTTTTCATTCCATACTTAGCCAAATGTTCACTTCTTCTCAAGCAGGAACTGGTGGGGATGCAAAGCAAAGATCTACCTTGTATCTCCTTGCCGAAGTGGAAATGCTTAGAAAGATTTGTGAATTTGTTCTAGAGTATGATGAGGAGAAAGCCAAGAAGAAAATGGTGATTGATGCCCCAACAGAGTTAGAGTCCTCTTTCAACTTGAATGAGTATGCTACTAAGGAGAGTGGAGTTGTACCTCCCAAGGAAGGTGAAGAGGCTGAGTCCTCTGAGGTCCCTCCTCCCTAAGCAGACTGTTTCGGTTCTCTTCTCTGTTTGTATCCCTTGATCCCTACTCTTTTTCTCATGAAATGCTTGTCTATTTGCTATGCTTTGATGCTGCTTATTGATGTTTCATTTTCCATATTCCTATTTTGAGACATTGAGGACAATGTCATGTTTTAATTTGGGGGTGGAGTGAAATGGAAGATTTGATTGACAAATATGCAAATGCCATGCTTGATTTGAATTGTAATATATGTAGCATGATGAAACTCAAAGTGTCTACTTGCTTGTATGATTATTATAGTCAAGCCCTTAATTGTCCCCAATTTGTCTATTAGTGTAAGTTTTTGTGGATATTTGTTTATTGTGTCTGTTTTGTTGAAGTGTTAGGTTGTGAGGTTGTTTCTTTTAGCGGAACAACCTGTGTCTGTTTTTAGGTATGTTCTTTATTCTTCTTGTTTACAACAGCAAAAGCTTAAATGAAAATAGCATAGAATGAAAATAATTGTCTTTCAACCTCCAATCAACGATTGCATGCTTGCACCTTAAACAAATGTGTGGTGAACCTTTATTGACTAATGAAGTTTGAAAAAGAAAGAAGGTTCAAAAGTTTTTAAGTTGAAAGTCAAAATTCAAGTGAAATATGCAACTCAGAACCTGTAAACCCTTATTGCAAAAAGCCCAATTTATGTAAGGTAGAGCCTGCTGCATCCACAAATGCAATTAGGAGAAGGATGAGAGGGCTAAGTTCAAAGAAGTCTTAGGTAGGGTTTGCTTTGGTCGCCTAAACTGATAACCTAAATTCCAACTTGGTTATCTAAGCTGGCTGCCCAAAATTTCATGATGAAACTGAGGAAAAGCATAGGAAGATGAAGGCACCTAGAAATCACAATTTTTTTTACACTCTTAAAAAGCCTACCAGTGCATTGCACCCTTATTTTAGGTCAACCAACTCGAGCCTTAACCAATTCTTTCTTTACACACATTAATTTAAGCCAATTCCCTTCACTTTTACTCCAAAATACCTTGATTTACATGTCTACAACAGACTACTTGGTAGTCTAAAGAGCTAATTTTGAAAAGATTTAATGATGTAGATACTCAAAGGTTGAGGAATGAAAAGTGTTGTCTGAATAAAATGAAAAAAAAAAAGAAAAAGAAAAAGAAAAATTGAAAAATGAAGAAAATCTCAAAGAAATTCTTCGAAAAAATGAAAAAAATAGTTGAATAAAGTCTTTTTATTTCTACGGGTACATTTTAGCCCTGGAATTGAAAGTTTGGAATTGCTTTTACCTTAGTGTTGTGTAAATTTTTGATTTGTGTTGTGCCTAAGTTGTGAAACAGGCTGTGTAAGTAGTTTGTGGTTGTAAATAACCAGGAACAGGCTGGGAAATATTTGAAATTGTTGGAAAAGAGCTTAATTGATAAATCATGACATGTTCCACACATTGTAAAAAGTCATTTCACTTCCATACCTTTTTACCCTAGCCTAACATTATAACCCTGGAAAGACCTTTTGACTATGATGAGTACTTGTCTAATTGTGAAAGTTTGGACCGATAAGCAAGGTCACATCCTGAGGATTAACTGAACTTAGCTGAGGAGTGAGTCTTAAAGCATCTTAGGAACCCTGTTTATGGTAATTTAGTTACCATAAGAGAGCTGAGTGCAAACACTTCTTGGTGAGGTAATAAAGGAAGAGCAGGTTGTTCAATTGAAAGTTGAAGTTTGATTTAAAGCCTTGAGAACTTTCTGGGAGCCGAAAATGGAATAATTGGTAAAGTCTAACCGCATCTAAGTTACAAAGCTCTTGTGTGTTTAATCCGAGATTGAAATGGTTGAAGGGCAATTGAATTAAATAAACTGTTGTTATTATGTTTGTAGTCTTAGTTTGTTCTTGTTTTGATGTTGTAATTTGTTTCCTTGTTTTGTTTTTCTTTTCCTTAGTTCAAATTCGAGTCATTGTTGTATGTTTTGTCTAGCTTAGTTTTCTCTTTTGTCTTTGCTTGAGGACAAGCAAAAGCTTAATTTGGGGGTATTTGATGAGCTCGTATTTGAATATAATAATTATACATTAATTCACTATTTATTGGGTTTAATAGGTTGTAATTGTTATTATTTGAGGATTTACAAGCCTTTTTGTAGTATTGTCTACTTTAGGAGGGCAGCAGACTAGTAGCAGCCCGCTACAGTGAAAAGCAGACCTGAAGCAGCCCGCTACAGTAGAAAGCATCTTGTTGGTGAAAAAGTAGAAGTCAAATCAAGGAGAAAAGGGAGAGAAAGTCGGCCTAATTGGAGATTGGAAGCTTATTGAAGAAGCTTTGCCTTTTGGAAGATCACAAGGACAAAATTCTATTGTTGTTTAATAGAAATATCTTGTATTCCAGCTGGAACAACCTACCTTTTGTTGTACTTAATTAGTATTTAATCTTTCTTTATTCCTTTAAGTAGAGAACTATTCTGAAGAGAGAGGAATCCGTTTTTCTGTCTTCATAACATTATCATCTTTAGTTTTCAGTAGTTGAAGCTCCTTTAATGGAGTTTATTGTAGTTCCTTTTGTAGTTAAGCTCACTATGAGTGAGTAGTACCCTGTTACAAGCTGAGCCAGCCTTAGGGCTGGCATTGTAAGTCTTCTTATCTTTGTATTTAATGAATGAATGTTGCTTTTATTGAGTGTTTAATGAAGTTCTGTAGATTTCAGGTCTCAACAACCTGTTACAGTATGCATAACCGACATGACCATTGCTTTTATGTATGCTTGTTCTTCATATAAACTTATACATCTGATATGACCATTTGACTGATGTATATCAAGGGTTCTCATGCAAATGAGATGCTACTTCGTGATTATGCAAGTTAAGAACACATCTTAAAGGCCTTTAGGATGTTAGTAATGCTTAGAATCTTGAGGATATGACCATTTGAATCAAGTGAACTTTAAGTAGAGACATTGACAGAATATTTGCATGCATTCATGAGTTAAAGAAGGAGAGAAGGGAGGTTACAATGCCAGTTCCGTGCTAGGTTTAGCTTGTTCCTTTTTATATATTGTTATAAATCATCTTTTCTCATCTTTTAATCTTTAGATCTGTCCTTTTTAGAAATAATCAGTTTAGATAACAAACCACCAACCTCAAATCATGCTTTTTATGTTACTTGCTACTTAAACAGACTGTTCCATAGGTAGTTTCAGTTTAGTTTTACTTCAATCCTCGTGGGAATGACACTTGTACTTACCTAAGCTACATAACCGATCTAGTATACTTGCTAGAGTCACATCCATAGGTAACACTCGTTTCGGCAAGTAACTAGAGACATTAACTTCGAAGGATTTCACGTTCCTAAAGGATGGCAGGTACGTAGTAGTTAATGTTGAAATCTAACCAAAGCTCTGATACTATTTGTTAGGAACTGAATCGGTGTATTACAGGTACTTTTGTTTCCTTCTAATACACATATGGATGAGAAGATATTTGAAGATCCAGACAAGTTTGATCCATCGAGATTCAAGAATTCGAGGAAAAGTTATCCTCCATACACATACCTCGCCTTTGGAGCAGGGCCAAGAATATGTCCTGGAGCCGAATTTGGTAAGATTGAAGTCATGCTTGTAATTCATCATTTCATTACAAAATATGAATGGAAAGAGATGATTCCTGATGAGCCCATTATTTATACACCTATGCCATACCCAGCCATGGGACTTCCAGTCAGGTTTCACCTCAAGAATAATATTTGTAATTAAAGATTAGAAAACATCTTGTTAATTTCGTAATTACTGAATAATAACTGTTCACATTTCGGTGCTCTTTTCATATGATTTCTTGTTTCATTTCTTTCAAATAAGGTAGCAGCGTCCGATAGAGATAATAAATATTAATCCTACATTATATCAGGTTAAGTTTTTAAATCTGCGGTCGATACTGAAATGATACTAAACTTAACTGCATTGATATTGTGATATGAAATTGATATCATGACTTTACATGCTCACCAAAGTAACTTTTAATGAAATGAATGGTGGTCAACTTTGAGGGGGAAAAAAGACTAATCGGAAATCTGATGTGGCAAGTCCATCCAAAATTCTACTTGCCAGTTATAGTACATATAAGATTCTTCATCAGCAATTATGTCATTTTTCCACCATGTAACAGAACGGAAAAAGATGACAACGTATGAAGTACTATTACATTTGTGATCCAGTTGTCACTAAAATAACTTTATTCATTTTTCATATCGCCATTTGGCAAACATATGATTGTTACCTATAGTGAAGAATCTTAAATATATAACAATGAGTTGACAAGTAGGATTTTGACTCCTCGAATCAACTTTCCGGATGACATTTTCACACTAACCATAGTGATGTATTTGACACCAAAATTAAATGTGCGACTTAGTCGATAAAAAATTGGACTTTAATGACAATTGATGCATATATGAAATACTTCAATAACTGTCAAGTTTAGTACTTAATTATTGCCTCAACACAGTCCAATAGAAACCCGAAAATGCAAGTTTAATATGAATTACTAAATCAAGGTTAGACAAATTAAGCTTAGCTCCATTCATTTGAGTTGTGTTGATCGAAGGGAATATAATATTTCAAAGTAGTCACATCACATGCATTATTGTGATCGAGGAAATATTTGATTAAGTTGTGTTGTGATACCCAAGAAAGTAAAATACAAATATTCATCAGATTCGATTTAATTAAATGACAAAAACAAGATTTTAGTATTAAATTAGAAAAACAAATATAACTAATTAATATAAAACTTTCCTTGCAACTTCAATTATTGCACAAACAAACGCACACCATGGATTTCCTTTTAAGCACTAATGAATCTAAAACACCATTAATCATTATCATAAGTACTCTGCTAACCTTAATTACGCTAGTCGGTGGATACCTTCAACTCAAATCTACTCGTGGCAAGAAACTTCCAGCTGGTTCTTTCGGTTTTCCGATTATCGGAGAATCCATCAGCTTTCTAAGGGCACGGAAACAAGATAAGGTTCAGGAATGGTTGGATAAACGCGTGAGGAAGTATGGCCCTGTGTTCAAAACATCCTTGTTTGGTTCCAAGGCTGTAGTTGTAACGGGTCAAACTGGAAGCAAACTTATTTTCCATGGAGGAGATAATGGAATTTCTTGCAAGCAACCGAAGACTCTCGTTAAAATGCTTGGAAAAAAGAATCTGTTTGAGCTTTCAGGAGCACGGCACAAGCTTATCAGAGGAGCTATTGTTGGATTCTTCAAACCTGAAAGCATTCAGAGATTCGTCGGGGAAATGGATTCGTTAGTCCAACATCAACTGCTCAAGGTACTAATCAATCCCTGAATTCCTCCAACATCGTTCAGTTATATCCTTAACGTTTTTCTGAATCATTCAGCCATTTTCCAGAAAGAAAAAAAATTACCTCAGAAACTTGACTGAACGTATTAAGCCCATCGGTAGATATAGTTTATTCAGAATCTGAGAAGTTCTGACAAACTGACAGAATTTGGGACAGAACTATCTGAACTGATGATGTCAAGTCCCGAAAAAGAGCTCTAATTTAACATATTTTTGCCCGTCGTAGCATCTCAATCACATAAATTATTATGCTGCAGGAACTTGATGGAAAGGATTCTGTACATATAGTGAATTTGATGAAAAAAATTGCAATGAATGTTTCTTGGAGTATATTTTTCGGGTTTCCTGAGGGGGAAGACAAAGACACAGATGTGATGTTGGAAGATCTTCAGATAATCCTGAAAGGAGCAAAAGCAATTCCTGTGAACTTTCCTGGAACTCTGCATTACAATGGAATAAAAGCTCGTACGAGAATGAGAAAGAGGCTAGCACAGCTTGTCGAAATCAAGAAAAGAGAAATTGAACAAGGCTTGACAGACACGCAAGAGAACATACTTTCATGGCTTGTTAATCTGAGGGATGAAAATGGGAAACCATTGACAGAGGAAGAGATTCTTGATAATTTCTTAGTTTTGATCTTTGCTAGCCACGACACGGTAGCAACTCTAACTACGTTGTTTATCAGACACCTTGCTAGGGATGACCAAGTATATAACGACGTGCTTCAAGGTACGTAACTTGATTAATACCAAAAAAAGCCAAGGTACCTTGGAAAGGCTCTGACGCACAAATTCACGTAGGTTTACTGATTTTTTATTATAAAATGCAGAACAAATGAAAGTGATGGAGGCTAAAAGAGAAAATCATAACGGAATGGTGAGTTGGAAGGAAATCCAAATGATGAAGTATACTTGGAGAGTCGCTCAGGAATTGATGAGATTCCGTCCTGCGCTTCCATTCTTTTTCAGACAGACAACTAGAGACATTAACTTTGAGGGATTTCACACTCCTAAAGGACGCCAGGTACTTAAATTCATTCATTCATAGAGTAATCGGATTGTGTATTTATCTTTCGTTTTCATTCATAAATTATCAACTTTGGAATACATATATATACAGGTTCTGTTTTTTACTTCAAGTGTACATAAAGCTGAGAAGATTTTTGAAGAACCGAACAAGTTTGATCCGTCAAGATTTGAGAATTCCAAGCAGAGTTATCCTCCATACACATACCTTGCCTTCGGAGCAGGACCGAGAATATGTCCTGGAGCCGAATTTGGTAAAATTGAAACAATGCTTGTAATTCATCATTTTGTTACAAAATATGAGTGGAAAGAAATAATTCCTGATGAACCCCTTATGCCTTATCCAGCCATGGGGCTTCCAGTTAAATTTCACCTCAAGAATAATTAATCAATTGTTTTGTTAAAGCTTCGTTTCAGATAATATTTGTTTCTTAAAATAATATCGTGTTACTTAATTGTTGTTTTATCTATTTCTGTTTTAAGATCTTTTGTAACCTTTTTCATTAGTTAATAAATTTGGATTTGGGGTTTTGGTAAGCCTAACTTCGAGTGCCAACCTAGTTGTCATGTTTCACTATTAGTGCTGAATAATTAATGGGATTGTGGCTTTTTGAGTGTATGGCTCGGTGTGCTAATCTAATTGAAATATCAATTGTTATTCTTAGATCTTACATACCGGTTAAATTTTAAGATCAATTGATTCCGTGGTACGATATTAGAAGTTGTTCCACCTAAAGGTCAAAGATTTGAGTCTTATTAATTCCATTTAATGAATTTCAAGCATATAGTAGATTAAGCGTAAGTTGTACTAGCATATCATTAATGTTAGACAGTTATGAAAGCTAAATTTAGAGCCTGTTTTCTTTTTAGTTTAATTTCATTATCTCTCAGTTTAGTTGAACTCAGTTCATACACGACACAAACGCAACGCATATAATGTAAAGTAGCCTATTCATTTTTTTACAAAAAGTTAAAGGGTAGGTTAGCGACTACGAAAAACAAGGACCAGACATCCTAATTTGGCTATCACCTCAACACACCTACCCCCGCGGCCGATTCAAAATTTATTAAATGGATAAGGAAAAGGTTACAAAAGAAACAAAGAAAAAACATAAACTAAACGAAACAAAACAAAACAAAATTGCTACATATTACAAAAATCTCAAAAATAAAAGAATCTCAAAAGTTTGGATTTGTTTTCCACCATTCCATTGTATTTAAAGACGACTCATGTTTTGCCAAAGCATCTGCAACCTGATTACATGTGTAACAACAAACTCCATCTAACTCAGATACTTCAAACAATTATTTCACATGGGCGGCGGACCGATCCTCCCAATGTATAGTATTTAATCGTGAATGTAACATCATAACAATATAACTTGATTCACATTCCAGCCACAAGTGATGCCATCCACGATCCCAAGCAATTTGAATCGCGAAATAGCCGCTCTCAATTTTGTAGTAAGAGCTAAAGAACACTAAACGGAAAAAGCAAAAGCTATTCTAACATACCCTCTCGGCGTTTTGAAAACACCCCGCTATTGTGCAGTTAATTTTTATTATTATTATTATTATTGAAAGTCTACACAATTAATTAGTTTGTCTAGAAATATATTGGAATTGAATAATACGCAAATGAATATAAAATAAAGTTTAAGGTTAGCTATCATCCATAATTGAGTATTAATTAATGAATTATCTCGTGTCACACCTTTTAAATAAAAAATTATTTATTAGATCTGATGTTACAAAAACAAATTTTAAGTTGACTTTCCTTAAAAAATTATCACACAGAAAAATACCATGGACTTCCTGTCAAACATTTATGAATCTAAAACACCATTAATCATCGTCATAACTACTCTGCTGACCTTAATCACAGTGATCATAGTATACCTTCAACTGATCAAAGCTACTCGTTCCAAGAAACTTCCGGCTGGTTCTTTCGGATTCCCGGTGATCGGAGAATCCCTCAGCTTTCTGAAGGCACGGAAACAAGACAAGGTTGAGGAATGGTTGGAAAAACGAGTGAGGAAGTACGGGCCCGTGTTCAAAACATCCTTGTTTGGTTCCAAGGTTGTAGTTCTAACCGGCCAAGTTGGAAGCCGATTTGTGTTCCAAGGAGGAGACAATGGTCTTTCTTATCAGCAACCTAAGACTTTTGTTAAAATACTTGGAAAGAAGAATCTGTTTGAGCTTTTGGGAAATCGACACAAGCTTATCAGAGGAGCTATTGTTGGATTCCTCAAACCTGAAAGCATCCAGAGATTCGTCGGTGAAATGGATTCGTTAGTCGAACATCAACTGCTCAAGGTAATAATCAATGCCTGAATTCCCTCAACTACGTTAATTATATATCCATAAATAATTTCAAGTCATCGTTATGGGAAGAACTAATAAAAAAAACAAGATTTGCCACAGAAATGAGACCACTCGTATAATATCCGTCGGTAAATCTACTCTGTTCAGAATCTGTTAGTTCTGAAAAACTAACAAAATTTATACAGAATCGTTTCAACTGATGCCTAATTCGACAAAATCTGTAAACTTTAATATACTTTTATCTACTGTAGCAGTTGAATCACATAGTTTTTATATTCTAGGAACTTGATGGAAAGGATTCCGTACAGATAGTGAATTTGATGAAGAAAATTTCTTTCAATGTTGCTTGGAGTATATTTTTCGGGTTTCCGGACGGGGATGACAACAAAGATACAGATGTAATGTTGGAAGATCTTCAGACAATTCTGAAAGGAGGGAAGGCAATTCCTGTGAACTTCCCTGGAACTCCGCATAACAATGGAATGAAAGCTCGGATCAGAATGCGAAAAAGACTAGCACATCTCGTAGAAGTCAAGAAAAGAGAATTGGAACTAGGCACGATAAACACTCAAGACAGCATACTTTCATGGCTCGTGACTCTGAGGGATGAAAATGGGGAACCGTTGGAAGAAGAAGAGGTTCTTGATAATTTTTTAGTTTTGATCTTTGGTAGCTTTGATACTATAGCAAATTTAACTATCTTTTTTACGAGACACCTTGCTAGAGATGACGAAGTATTTAACAAGGTGCTTCAAGGTACGTAAATTGATTCATACAAGAAATGGTCAGCGTATTTCTGAAATGCCCTGCCATGCGAATGTCTTTGCGCTTGAACTGTGTGTTGACGTTTTCATATTATGAAATGTAGAGCAAATGGAAGTGATGGAAGCGAAAAGAGAAAATGCCAACGGAAGAGTGAGTTGGAAGGAAATCCAAAAGATGAAGCATACTTGGAGAGTAGCTCAGGAACTGATGAGATTCCGTCCTCCGCTTCCATCCTGCTTTCGACGAACAATTAGAGACGTTAACTTCGAGGGATATCACATTCCTAAAGGATGGCAGGTACTTAAATTAATCAATTCATATAGATTGTTTGGATTCTTTTCTTTCAATTTTGAACGAATAATCTTAGTGAAAACAAAAAAAAATGCCATATATAAATGGAAAGATTTGATTCCTGATGAAAGACATATATTATATATACTTGTATAGGTGCTCTTCTTTTCTTCAAGTGTGCATATGGATGAGAAGATATTTGAAGATCCGAACAAATTTGATCCGTCAAGATTCGAGAATTCGAGGCAGAGTTATCCTCCATACACATACCTTGCCTTTGGAGGAGGACCAAGAATATGTCCTGGAGCTGAATTTGCTAGGATAGAATCAATGCTCGTAATTCATCATTTCATTACGAAATACGAGTGGAACGAAATGATTCCCGATGAACCTCTTATACCTTATCCAGCCATGGGGCTTCCAGTTAGATTTAACCTCAAGCATAGTCATGGTAATTAAAGATCATAATTACTCGGTAATAGTTTTTTTGTTGTTTGCATTTTGTTGTTTTTCTTTTGTTTGGTATCTTGAAAAATAAAAACAAGTGACAGTGTTTGAGATAATGAATACTATTTGTAGAACTTACATACTATAGACCTGTTCACAGCCTCAGGAATGAATCCATTCCATGTCTCCTGGGCCGGTTTTGAAAAAGAAAATTGACCTTCGGTACGGCCCAAACCCTGTCCATTGTAACTAGACCTGGGCATGGACTTTGGCACCTGCCTAGCCCAGGCCCATTTAACGGGGCTTGATGTCGGGTCGACTAGGCCGGCTTGAGGTAATATATAACGGGCCTTGATGTAAGTTATTCAATGTAAATCTTAAATTTTTTGATTTTCCATCCGGTTTCCGAACCACATTGGTCCGACTAATCCGGATTCGAGGCGGGTTCAAGGATTATGATATTTAAATACTTTTCAGTCGCGGTTGTGGGGAATCGATCCGCAGACCTCCCTACTAAGGGCAGTCCCATGCTATTAATGCGTCAACCAACGATTGGTATTCAATGTAAATCTTAAATAATTATATAAACTCGATGTTGCTTTGAGCAAGTTATTGAGAGCTTGGTCACTTACTGACTAATTTACTAGTCATTCCCGCGGTAGTATTTAAAAAGATAAAAATAAGTGTAATTGAAAATACTGTACAGGAAATTATGAAAACTGGTTAATTACTAGTAATAATTAATTAACATATAAAACCATAAATATTTATGGTATTCTTCATTGATTTATTAATTAGTGTAAGCCAACGCGATTGCTCTCTTTTTTTTCCCAAATCCGTTTAAGAATATACTACTAATTTCGGAATCCTTTTGGGAATAGAATCTAACTAATTGAGGCAGCAATCAGATCAAATTATTTCTGTTTATATTTCTGACTTAAATCCTTCTTAAAACACACTAGTAATTCACCTTCATCGATCATCAATACTCCATTGCAATTTCTTCTTAAATTTTAGTCTAGTTGCAATCATTCTCTTCCTTCCACGCCACAAATCCTAAGAATGTCAAAACGTTGTCGTCTTGACCTGAATGTACCGTATGATTCTTCTAGAGAAACCTTGGAGAGAAAGTCTATATCATCGTCCCCTCCGAGTATATTCACCATCGGTTCGCCTGAGAAAGAGATCGAGAAGTTCACGGAAGGATTTGGAGAGTTTCTTCAGAATTGTTACTTTTGCAAGAAGAGACTCAATGCTTGTGACATTTTTATGTATAAGTGAGTATTTGAATTTATTTTAAATTATTAGATTGATGATTTTTGTGAATCTTTGAGGTGATAATTTAGGTTCTTTTTTTTTTTAACTCAAATTGCAGTGATCATCCGTTTTGCACTGTGGTATGTCGGGAAAATAAGATGAAGTTAGATGGTTTTGGAGGTATTAAAGATGATGCAAAGAGGTTGAGAAAACCGACACAAGGCAATGTTGGGGATTCAGCCTTAAGACGGAATTGAAAAAGGACTTACACAAGTTCAATTCGTAATTGTAGGTCTTTTTCTCAAGCAACTACGAGCTTCAACTTTTTTTGTATGGTCACAACAAAATTGGCATTATCGTATTTTGATCTATCTCTATCTCTAAATTTCTTGTTTAGTATAATAGACACATTCTATTAGCTTTGCAAATTTCTTTTTTAACTATCATTACATTCCTTTTAATTAATTATTACTCCCTCTGTTTCATAACATTTGACGTTTTTGAGAAGAAAAAAAAATTCAAAATATTTGACATTTTACACTTCCCAATAAGCATTAACTGAACTTTTTCCATCTTTGTCCTCATGATGATTGGCTTGGAATTTGTAGAGTCACTTTGAGCATTAATATTAGAGGGTAGTATGGTAAAATCAAACTCTTTCTAATGATAATTAATGAATTTCTTAATATGTGTGTAGAAATCTTAAACGACAAATATTATGAAACGAATGTAGTATATCATTTAGGGCAAATGATTTACTCCCTCCGGTCCATATTATTTGTCACATTTGGAGAAAAAGTCTTGTTCCATATTATTTGTCATGTTATGTTTTCAATGTAAATATTTCCCCCTTTACCCCTATTAATGGGACCATATTACTTGATGTATTTAATTTCATATTCTTAATTAATAAGGGTATTTTAGTCTAATTTACATATATTTAATGCAAATCAATTATTTTCTTAATACCCGTGATTTAGTCAAATGTGACAAATAATATGGACCGGAGGGAGTATTAGTCTCTGACTTTTGTCAAAACTCACTGTTTGGTTCTTATATTTTGAAAAACTCACTACAATGTCCTTATATTTCGTTATAATTAACTCTTTGGTCCTTCTGTTCATTTTTTTTAGATCTGTAACTTTTATATTTCGGTATAGACAGACAGACAAAACATAACAAAATTACAAAGTCATTTTGTATTGCAGTATGAATGTGATGAAAGTTAAAATATGTTATGTTTAAAATCTAAAAAATGGACAAAAATAACTAAAGAGTTAATTATGACAAAAGATAGAAACCTTATAGTGAATTTTGCAAAATATGAGAACTAAACAGTAAGTTTTGACAAAAATTAAGAACTATTAAATCATTTGCCTTATTATTTAATGGAAAATTTACATTATTATTATTTATTATTATTATCGGGGCCGGCCCAAGGCAGCCACCTAGGGCCTCCAATTGGAGGAGGGCCCATTTTTAAGAGCTTTTAGGTACAATTATAAAAAAGCCCATATACAATTTCAGTTTTATGTTTTTCTATGGCAAATATTTTTTTTGTCTCACTAAATCTAAAAATGGTTGGACTCATATAGAATTTTAATTTTGTAGTAGTTCCTCAATCTGTAACTTTCTTTAAAACTAACCGGTTGGATGCACTAAAATAATTTATAATCATCTTGTTTCCAAGATCTTCGCTTCTTCTTTTTCTTCTTTGGACATGCAACAAACTCGGACTTTTTATTAGCCATAATTATTAAGAAGGAGATAATACCACACCAAATTTTGATTAAAGTAAAGGTTATAATTTATGCTTTTACAACTCAATTATTTTATGTAGAACTTATGTGTAATTTATTCAAACACTTACTATGCAGGATTTATTATTCTAAAAGCTGCATAGAGCTCCGAAAATGTTGAGGCCGCCCCTTATTATTATGGCTTATATATTTTGTTTCGTTACAAGGCTTATATATGTATACATGAATTATTATCATTGTTAATTATATTAAATAATCAAAAACTTCCTTAACGTATTTTTATTTATTTTATATAACACCATCAAATTTGTTTTCGTTGGAATATTCGTAGCTATGACACTATAGCAAATCTAACTATCTTGGAGGGATTTCACATTCCTGAACGATGGCAGGTACTTAATTAATCAATTCATACAGATTGTTCGGATTGTGTTCTTTCAATTCTGAACGAACAGTATTAGTAGAAACAACAAAAAATGCGATATATATACAAGTAGATGTGCTCTTCTATTCTCCAAGTGTGCATATGGATCAGAAGTTAGATCCGTCAAGATTTGCGAATTCGAGGCGAGTTATCTGTTGAATTGTCCCACATTGCTAACTTGGGAGCTATATTGGCTCTTTAAATATAGCAAGCAATCCTATCTCCTTAAGGTGCCTTTTGGGGTTAGTTAGGCTTGCTAAGATTATCGTCCATACATATACCTTGCCTTTGGAGCAGGACCAAGAATATGTCCTGGAGCTGATTTGAGTTGGAGGTAATATATAACGGGTGCCGGCCTGTTTATATAATTTTATTATTTTTTGTAATGTTCATAATTTTACAAAGTTGAAGTGCTACTAGACTAAATTTACTTTAAATGTATATGAGATCTGAAACGTGGAAATTTATAATCTAAATGTCGGTTCATTCAGTTGACTTGTTGATCAGAGAGATGACTCACATCATGCATTATTGTGCTGGATGGAATACATAAATCTTATTGTCAATGAAAAACTAATTTAAAAAGAATGAAGTTGATATTATAAGATGATCACAAAATAGAAAAAGAAAATGTTGTAGTCACTAAAAATTATACCATGGATTTCCTGTCAAACATTTTTGAATCTAAAACACTTCCATTAGTCATCCTAACTAGTCTTCTGATTACCTTAATAACTCTGGTGGTCGGAGGATGCCGTCAACTGATCGAACCTACTCGTGGCAAGAAACTTCCGGCTGGTTCATTCGGATTTCCGGTGATCGGAGAATCTATCGGCTTCCTAAGGGCACGAAAGCAAGACAAGGTTGAGGAATGGTTGGAGAAACGTGTGAGGAAGTACGGTCCCATGTTCAAAACATGTTTGTTCGGTTCAAAGGTTGTTGTTGTAACGGGGCAAGCTGGAAGCCGACTTGTTTTTCAAGGAGGAGATAATGGCATTTCTTGTAAGCAACCTAAGACTATTGTTAAGATACTTGGAAAGAAGAATTTGTTTGAGCTTTCTGGAGCTCGGCATAAGCTCATCCGGGGAGCTATTGTTGGATTCTTCAAACCTGAGAGCATTCAGAGATTCGTCGGTCAAATGGACTCATTAGTCCAACATCAACTCGTAAAGGTACAATTTTTCCGCCCGAGTATTCGCTGCTGACTCTATTATTGAGAGTATTTGAAATTACCAATCGAATCAGAAAAATTGCAGGAACTTGAAGGAAAGGATTCTGTAAAGATAGTGCATCTAATGAAGAAGATTTCTTTCAATGTTGCTTGGAGTATATTTTTCGGGTTTCCTGATGGAGAAGGCAAAGATACAGATGTAATCCTGGAAGATCTCGAGATAATCCTGAAAGGAGCACAAGCAATTCCTGTGAACTTCCCCGGAACTTGGCATTACAATGGAATAAAAGCTTGTGCCAGAATCCGGAAGAGGCTAGCACAACTTGTCGAAGTCAAGAAGCGCGAAGTCGAACTAGGCAACGAAAACACACAAGACAGCATACTTTCGTGGCTTGTCAATCTGAGGGATGAAAATGGAGAGCCATTGGAAGAAGAAGAGATTCTTGATAATTTTTTCCTTTTGATGTTTGGTAGCCATGACACTGGTGCAGCTTTAACAACTCTTTTTATCAGACATCTTGGTACAGATAATCAAGCATATGATAAAGTGCTTCAAGGTAAATTATGGCTCTAATTTTGTTGATTATAATTTGGATTCGGCGTACCAAACTTGTGGTGAACTGGACGTGTTCCCTATTTGATCTGGCTCACACATGGTAGGTCGGTCAGGGACTTCTCGATAATCAGAACATTTAACACTTACATATTGTATTATTAAATGTAGAACAAATGGAAGTTATGGAGGCTAGAAGAGAAAATGAAAATGGAAGAGTGACTTGGAAGGAAATCCAAATGATGAAGTATACTTGGAGAGCAGCTCAGGAGTCGATGAGATTTCGTCCTCTGGTTCCATCTTTTTTTCGACAAACAACTCGAGATATCAACTTCGAGGGATTTGACATTCCCGAAGGATGGAATGTACGTACAATTGATTCATTCGTTGATTTGTGAGGGGATTTTATTACAAGGATTGGGTCCTCAGGAAGACTCCAACTAGACATACGTTGAAGTCTATATGGGGTCCTTGTCCTCCAAAGATCCAGTCCTTCTAATGGGTACTCTTTAAATACAGATACTCTTCTTTCCTTCTAATCAAGAATGATATATATATATGCTCTTTACAGGTACTATTTTTTCCTTCTACTACACATATGGACGAGAAGATATTTGAAGAACCGAACAAGTTTGATCCGTCGAGATTCGAGCATTCCAAGCAAAGTCATCCTCCATACACATACCTCGCCTTTGGAGCAGGACCACGAATATGTCCTGGAGCTGAATTTGGTAAAATTGAAGCCATGCTTGTAATTCATCACCTCCTTACAAAATACAAGTGGCAGGAAATGATTCCTAATGAACCCATTACTTATCAACCTGTGCCTTATCCGGCCATGGGCCTTCCGGTTAGATTTCAGCTCAAGAATCGACGAAGTTGATGACACCCCTGAAAGGATGAGGTTATGGAGGATTTTTTGACCCCATGGCCCCCCAGAGAAACTAAGAAAAAATCAAAATAACCGCATGAAATTTATATTTCTAAATTTGATGTTCTTTTTGAGTTTGTTGTAATTCTACAAGTTTAATTTCAATGATTAAAGGTTTCCTAGTCTCTGCTTTCAATTAAAAAAAAGTTTAATTTCAATGAAAATATATTTTGATTAGCAAAAACTAGCATCTTTAACTAAATGTATATTTATATTGGTAAGAACACAAAAATGAAATATTTTATTATTTATTTTTTTGTGTTATTTTTTCTATATGATAATAAATAAAATATTATAAATTAAGATTAGTTTTTCTTATTGGCATCTAGTGAGGAAGTCAAACTTATAGATGATACCAAAAAGAAATCTGAATCCCCCAATTATTTAATGTAAATCTTGCATAATTTGTTAAACTTGATGCCGCTTTGAGTAAGTTATACGAGAAATTTTAATTAAAAAAAAATTATATATAATTTTTTTATGATAAACAGTGTGAGAATGGTCAAATAATAGTAGGTTATGATGTGTGCATAAAATTTGAGGTTTTAAAGGGAAATAGTCACTCGATTTATGAGGGTTCCTTGCAACTGATAATGATGCAATTCAATCTGATCAATTGATTTTAATATATTTGTGCCTTGCCGAGAGCTCTAATTTCTGAGGGAGACTGATCGAGTTAAATTTTGATAAAGTGTTGACGGTCGGCTTATGATAGAGGTAAATAACATGTAAGCGCGCTAGTCAAATGCATGCTGAAATCAAACTCTCTATCTATTAGAAAGTCAAGAGATCAATAGTGATCTTTCAACAAGTTTTAATAAAAAAAACTTCAACTTGATTCATCAATTATTAAATAAACAAATACAACTTGAATAGCAAATGTTCAAACTTGCCATGTGATTTGTAATCTTAATTAATTATTCAATTCCTATATAAGTAAAGTAACATTTTCCAACATTTTTTTCCTTGCAAAAAACTTCAGCAATAGAATGGATTCCCTGACTGTTAATTATGGATCTCAAAAACCATTTTTAATCATCATAATAACATTAATCTCCATTATTGCAGGATTAATCTTCTACTTTAAGTGCAAATCTAATAAGAATCTCCCTCCAGGTTCATATGGATTCCCAATTATAGGAGAATCTATTAGCTTGGTGAAGGCGTACAAACATGACAAGGCGAATGAATGGCTGCAGGAACGCGTCCAAAAGTTTGGTCCGGTCTTCAAAACATCCATCTTGGGCTCCAAGGTTGTGGTGCTGACTGGCCAAGATGGAAGTAAATTTGTTTTCCAAGGAGGAGATAATGGAATTTCATTGCAGCAACCGAAGACGGTTGTGAAAATACTAGGAGAGAACAGCGTGTTTGAGTTGTCGGGTGCTCGGCATAAGCTTGTTCGAGGTGCAATCGTAGGATTCTTTAGACCTGAGAATCTTCAGAAATTTGTTGGTCAAATGGATTCTTTAGTCCAGGCACAACTACGTAAGGTACTGCTCATGAATCAACCCTTTTTTAGTGTTCGGAAAAATGTTTTTATAGTTTCTCTATAGTCACGTCGAACATGTAGAAAATGTTTTCTAACAGTTAAAATTACAAATTTCAAATTCTGATGATATGAATATCATTTTGATCTTTTGGCTCGTCATAGCTGACTTTCTGTAGGAGAAATGTCCTACTGAATGTACACGTTCTGAGAAAATTCCAACGGCATATCCGTTACAGATCAGAGTTAGAGCTCCGTAGCTGAGTTTCATCTGATTCGGATCTTCGCATTTTTCGGTAGCAGATCAGCGTCTCTCTTGTAGTGTGGTTAATTTTTCACCTTATTTATATGAATTCCAACAGGAACTTAAAGGGAAGGAATCGATAAAGATAGCAGATTTGATGAAAAAGATTGCATTCAATGTTTCTTGGAATATATTTTTCGGATTAGCAGAAGGGAATGAGAAAGATTCTGTTATGGAAGACTTTAAGATAGCAGTGAAAGGAGCATGGGCAGTTCCTGTAAACTTCCCAGGAACTGCCTTTCACAAGGCACTAAAAGCCAAAGCCAGACTCCATAAAAGGCTCTCAGAACTTGTTGAAATGAAGAAAAGGGAAGAGAGCGACGCCAATGACAGTTTCCTGTCAAGACTTCTGAATCTAAGAGATGAAAATGGTGAAGCTTTGGAAGAAAAAGCCATTCTTGATATCTTCTTCTCTATGATGACGGCTAGCCATGATACCACTGCGATTCTCCTGACCCTTTTCGTCAGAAAGCTTTCCAGAGATAATGACGTATATGACATGGTGCTTCAAGGTATTTGAATAGTAGTTTGAGACTTATTTAGCTCTGTTGTTGTTGATTAGTTCCTCGAAAACAGTTGTTTCGTAATCCTAATCGAAAACTAAGTATTTATTGTTTGAATCATAGAACAAAAGGAAGCGGAGAAGATGAAAAAAGAGAGTAGTAATGAAAAGTTTAGTTGGAGAGAGATCCAAATGATGAAGTATACATGGAGAGTAGCTCAGGAATTAATGAGAATTAATCCTCCAAATCTTGCAAACTTCAGGCAAACAACAAGAGACATAACCATAAATGGATTTGAAATTCCTAAAGGATGGCAGGTATATTCTAATAGTGGCTTAGTCAATATTCAATACAATACATTAAAAGCTCTTTGAACTTGGTCCAAAAAACATATTGGCTCCATGAATTTGCAGAAGTCTCCTCAACTCCCTGAACTTGCTTAAAGTGGTATAATTAACTTCTTAAGTTCACGTGGCAAAAGAAAATGGATGTTGACAAAATCATAAAGTGTATCACTTTATGCAAGTTCAAGAGCGAGTATATCATCATAAGCAAGTTTGGGAGGAGAATAATGTGTCAATTTAAACAAATTCAGGTGGCGAATAGCTCACTTTAAGCAAGTTCAAAAAGCGAATGAGATATTCTCTAAGTTCAAAGAGCCAATCTGGGAATTGCTGATATATTAACTCTTTAATAATCAAATTCTAATTCAGTTCAAATTTCATGTTTTTGTTCCGTTGTCTATGCCTAATCTGTGGGGAAAAAAACAGCTTTTCTTTGTTCCTTCAAGTACACATATGGATGAGAAGATATTTGAAGATCCAAACAAGTTTGATCCGTCAAGATTCGAGGATTCCAAGAAAAGCTATCCACCTTACACATACATTGCGTTTGGAGCAGGACCGAGAATATGTCCCGGAGCTGAATTGGTGAGGATCGAAACGATGCTTGTAATTCATCACTTGGTAACCAAGTATGAATGGAAAGAAATGATTCCTGATGAACCTATAACTTATCAGCCTATGCCTTATCCTTCCATGGGACTTCCTGTCAAAATTCAGGCTCGGGCATTGATAAAAGATGAAATACTAGAAACCTGATTTGAGTTTCATAAATGTGTACTTAAAAGTTAAAACTTGACTTTTCATTTCTTCTTGTATTGTTGACTTGTGTTTTACTATTTACCAAAAGTTAAGAAATTAATATGATATTGTAAGAAAGTGTTACAATTGAATTTGAAATCCTAGTTAGTTTCTACAAATGCTTCATTATTTTACTAAGTTGAAGTTGGATCTCCTAAGCAATTACTTGCAAGATAAAGTCAAGATCTCGGGTTCTGTAATGCATGTTGTCATTGTGATGTCAAAGTCACAAATTCATGCAATCGAATGTAGGAGACTGATTGAACTCATAACTCGGATGTCCTTATATATATTGACAAGTCAAAGCACAAAACCGAATGGATAAACACCTTTTTCATCGAGTGGAACGGCGAAGCTAAGCTTCCTGGCTTTTAATAATAAAGGACTCTATCCGCAAATCGGAACCTATAAAACACAAGAGAACTGTTTCACAAAGTTTCATTATGTTATTATACTTATCCTCTACATTATTTTTGGAACTTTATCATTTCATAATGACTTGGATAGTTATCCTCATTCCGGGCCAATTCTTCGGTCCAATGTACTCTATCACTCTCATATACATTGTTCTCAAAATGGAGGATTAATGCATGGAAGATAACATAATCTTTCATTAGAAAGAGATAGCTAAGCTATCAAAGTATTTGATCCCCATGAGATTGAGTTCTCACTGAGCCCAAGTCCAATTTGAGTAGCCAGCAGAGCCCACTCAATGAATAGGTCTAACAATTAGAATCTCCAACCAGAATCTAGCCCATATGTGAAACTTATAAGAAATATGATCACAAATTTACGGGATGAGGTACGAAAATACCTCTAAGCAACATTATCATATAGAAACAAATTTACTCCTAACGCCATATATAGTATGTTGAGTGAGTCTAATATAGATTGAACGTCATTAATAAAAACAAAGTATATTGTTCTCGTGTTTTTGCACGAGTTGCGTCACTTCGAGATCCGATATCTTGATTCAGCCACTGTAATTACAAGGGTTGAATGTTTCAAAAGTGCCCTATATGTATCCAAAATAGTAACCAACTCTAAATGGATTTATGCAAACTGCCGGCAGCTGGGCCTGGGACCAAGTCTAGATTTATGTAAATCTTATAAGATTAGTTTATTGCTGGCTCAGTGGAATCTATGACTTGTTCAGAAACCTCCAAGTTATAAGAATTTTTATCTTATGTAAGAGAATCAAATTATGGTCAAGCTTTTGCATCTTTAATTTTTATCTATGACTTTTTGTTTTGTTTTGTCTTGTGGTTGTGTTTTTTTTTCAGTTATTCGGAATACAAACATATTTCTGGTTGATGTGA
This sequence comes from Euphorbia peplus, assembly GCA_028411795.1. Classification (NCBI taxonomy): domain Eukaryota; kingdom Viridiplantae; phylum Streptophyta; class Magnoliopsida; order Malpighiales; family Euphorbiaceae; genus Euphorbia; species Euphorbia peplus. The sequence continues at coordinate 29,397,822 of CP110837.1, forward strand.
CATAATTTGACCGACTTAATTCCTATAAAGTTGACTAATCTTCCTCAACTTTCATAGACAATTTCAAAATGGAATTCCAAACATTATCCAATGATTCTCAAACACCATCACTCATAATTCCCCTTGTTGTAACCTTAATCACCATCATTTCGGGATACGTCTACTACAAACTCAAATCTTCACACCTTCAAAATAAGAATCTGAATCTCCCTCCAGGTTCATTCGGATTCCCACTTGTTGGAGAATCTATAAGCTTGGTAAGAGCATACAAACAAGACAAGGCTAGCGAATGGATGAAGCAGCGGATAGAAAAGTATGGATCCATCTTCAAAACATCCATCTTAGGTTCCAAGGCTGTTGTCCTGAGTGGCCAAGCTGGAAGTAGATTTGTTTTCCATGGGGGAGATAACGGCCTTTCTTGTCAGCAACCTGAGACTGCTGTTAAGATACTTGGAGAGAACAGTGTGTTTGGTCTTTCGGGTGCTCGACATAAGCTTGTCCGAGGTGCAATTGTTGGATTCTTTAAACCTGAGAATATTCAGAAATTTGTCGGGCAGATGGATTCACTTGTTCAGGAACACCTAAAAAATGTAATACTATCGTTTCACCATTTTTTTTTTCATTTTGTTAGTACTGATATATTGTTAGTAAAACCTGTAAATATCGGGGAACCATCCTTTTAGATGTCTGATAAACCTCGGAAACTAAAAGTTTAAGGATCGTCAAATTCTGCAGGAACTTGAAGGAAAGGACTCAATACAAATAGTAGATTTGATGAAGAAGATTGCATTCAAAGTTGCTTGGGGTATATTTTTCGGCTTATCACAAGGCGATGACAACGACAAAATGTTAGAAGATTTTACCACAGCAGTGAAAGGATCCTTCACAGTTCCGGTGAATTTTCCAGGAACTACATTCCACAAGGCACTGAAAGCCAGGGCCAGACTCCATGGAAGGCTATCAGAACTCATCAAAATCAAGAGAAGTGAAACAGAACAAGGCGTAGAAGTGGAAAAGCAAGACAACTTCCTCTCGAGACTTGTTAATCTGAGAGATGAAAATGGTGAGATGTTGGAAGAAGAAGTGATGCTTGATGTCTTCTTCTCCATGGTTGCTGCTAGCCATGACAGCACTGCTGTCCTTATGGCGCATTTTGTAAGACACCTTTCCAGAGATAATGAGGTATATAACAATGTTCTTCAAGGTAAATCCCTCGGAATTTTACTTCCTTCAGATTATTTCATCTGTAAAGGGGACATTGATTTTGACTTTATAATGTCTAACTTGTGCAGAACAAAATGAAGTTGAGAAGATTATAGGAGAAAGTAAAGATGGAAGAGTGAGTTGGAAAGAAATCCAAATGATGCAGTATACATGGAGAGTAGCTCGGGAGTTGATGAGAATCACTCCTCCAATTCTCGCTAATTTCCGACAAACGACAAGAGATATAAACCTGGATGGATTTGATATTCCTAAAGGATGGCAGGTGCATTTTCAATTACTTTCTTGATTCTTCAAAATTTATGTAATTTCGGTAATGCATATACAGGAACAGAAACTGTCGTAATTTTGGTATCAGAAAGGGAATCAAACAGAAATATCTGTTGCTGATTCCTAATCCCAAAAACAACCAGTAATTCTAACATGCTTTCATTCATTTACTCCACGAGTATATTCTACTGACTCGGTTATCGTGCAGATATTCTTGGTCCCTGCTGGTACACATATGGATGAGAAGATATTTGAAGATCCAAACAAATTTGATCCATCGAGATTTGAGAATTCCAGACAGAGTTATCCTCCATACACATACGTAGCTTTTGGAGCAGGACCAAGAATCTGTCCCGGAGCTGAATTTGCTAAAATTGAATCAATGCTCGTAATTCATCATATGATAACGAAATATGAGTGGAAAGAAATGGTACCTGATGAGCCGATTACTTATACACCTATGCCTTATCCAGCCAAGGGTCTTCCAGTCAGCTTTCACCTCAAGAATAAACATTAAAACATTAAATTTGATGTATTTTTCTTGTATTCTTGTTCAGTTGTCTTTACAAAGAAAAATGTCCTGAGAATATTATGTTATTTACTGTAATGAGGATAAATGCAACCACCCAGTCACAGGTGTCTGGAATTCTGATAAGAGAAAACGTTGACATTAATGTTCGTATTAACTTCCTTTGGATTAAGAAACAAGAAGCAACTTGATGCTATTGTAAGATTAAGCAGATAATAAAATATGGACAGAAGTGAAACTCAAACATTAAAAATCCAAATTGAAAACTATTTGGTTATGAGTTGACCGAACAGGCTCTCCCACGAGAACTTCCACTCTTGTCTGTCCACAAGATATAGAGTCAAAAGCATCTGAATATCTGATGAAGTGGTGGAACAAGCGTTGAAGTATTTGGAGAAAGTTAAGAACTAGCACAAAAGAATTTCCCAAGTTAATTCATAAGTTAAAAAAAACGTCTAATCTCTTCTCGTTCACTTACTGCTTCTTTCATTGCTGCTATCTCTTTTTCCCCTTGGCTTCCTGCGTTTTTCATGCTCGCCAGAGCTTGACGAATCTGACTCTTTTTGCTGTTGCATGATAAGCCGCGGCATATTCTTCAAGTACTCCCGCATATTTTCAGTTATACCACCAAGCCCGATGGATGTGAAGAAATTAATGGAGAATCGCGTGTTCTTAGGATTTTCCCTTGGGAAAATCGACTTATATGAGTCTTGCATAGCAGGGTCATTGAGGCGCTCATTCAAATTACAAATCCCAAGATGCTCGGACAATTCCTGAAAGAGAATCTTGATGAATATACGTGAAGAAGAAGTGGTATCCTCCTCAGTTAAACGTATATAGGCTAACACATGCCAAGGTAGAGCATTTGTACCGAGTAACTGGGCGAAAAACCTGGCCGCATTTCGCAGCTGATTAGTTTCTAACAGATGAATCTCAGAATATTGTTGAACGAAGCACTTGTCGAAATTTTCCTGGTATAGTTTGTTAACCATGCAAAATCTCTGCCCCAAAAGACCGAAGTATCGGAGATAAGTTTTTTCTTGACTGCAGCAGTCTAGGAGCATCGTACAAAGTACCATCTCCTGTCCAGCCTCGAGTTTGATTTTTAACAGCTTATGCCCCGTCTCTTCAAAGTCCACACCGCACATGATGGTTAAGTATATTGTTCTCCGGAGATTGACTAGATTTGTTTCAGTTTCATCTTTTATATTCAATATTTCTTCTTCTTCCACCTCATATTCATCCTCATTCTCGTCCTCGTCCTGATCAACAACACAACCCTCTTCTTCCGCGGACTCCTCATCCAAAATGCTTTTCCTCGTTTCTTCATATTTCTTCTCATTCTCAAGAAACTTATCATCTGGTTTGAAGATATCAAGGGCAATCTCGGGATCAATGTCCTCTAAGAGCGATATCTTATGTGTGAATTGATCCTCCGGCTCAACAAGGTCCAACTCCGCAAGAACAGCAGGGTACCCCTGAAACTCAGCTCTTCGGATAGCAAACAACCCCTCAATCAAAAACTGAACCCTCTTATCAATCTCCCCTTCATGTAAAACACCCCGAAACGGCTCAAAAGCCCCATCGAAACCTCTAGGTGACGCATCAAGCAGCATTGCCCCACACTCTATAACAAACCCTACAGCTACTTCAACACTATCATTGGTCGGATTCTCAAGCAACACAGCCAGCAATTCTAAAGCAATAATATCATCCGCGACTCGTTGATTAACTAAATGAGCTATGAATTTAACAGCAGATAGAAATCGAGATTTATCATTACGTTTATAAGCTTTCTTGAACTGCAAGACTACCCTTTTCAATAATAGGTAACATACCTCGGGGAATTTGGTGTTCACCACGGAGGCTAAAGCAGCGAATACATGAGTGAAATATGGGGATGACATTTGTGATTTGATGCAGAATCTACAGAAAAGTCCCCTTCCTCGAACTAAATTCTCGGCCAACAATTCGCGGATCAAAGAACTTTATGTTGTTGGTGTTAACTCTATTCAAGATTCCATTGATGCTTTTCCGAAGAGCATCCCAGTTTAATCTTTGATACTCTATGCTGCTTTTATCTTGAATCTTGTTCATTGGCGGATTCGATTTGAAAGGAGGAGTGTAAATACCACCATTCTTACCCGAATTCGACGTGGCCATGAACAAGAAAACAATGAAAAAACACTTCTTGTAATTGATAAAAGAACAAGAATTGGAGTGAACTGTTTATATAATATAAGTGCATGCATGCTCTCCTAACTAAGTAAGGATTTGTAACTTTTGCCGCCTCCGACAAAAATAAGATGGGCTTAAAAACTTAGGTGATTAATCCTCATCTTTTAACTAGTGTGCTTAAAAAACCCATTTTAAAAGCTATTTAAATTTAGGGGTAAGTAAACAAACGCTTCTGGTTTTCAACTTTTGCAAATAAAGATCTATACTTTCTACAAGGTACGAGGTTTCATTCTGTTAGCCAAAAAAAGTATAGTCACTAACTTAGTTTATTATTGCTGACGTGGCACTTTGACCACGATTTGACCAAAGGGCAATTTTGTCTTTAAAAAAATTAAAAAGTAAAAAAGATGTTTGTGGTTTTATTTATTTTCAAATACTAGCTGGTGGTTTGAAAATATGAGGTTTGACTTAATTACCAAATATGATTTTGAATTAATTTATTAATTAAGTTACCATAAAAATGTTCTTTTAAAATACAAAACAATATACAAAGAACATTATCAAAACTTCTCAACATTTTGGTAAATTTTAATTTATAAATTATTCTAAAATCGTATGTGGTAATTAAAATCAAACCTTGTGCTTATTTTTTAATAAAAATATCAAATCACGAGTTGGTATTTGCAAACAAGTTAGACCATAAGCTTTTTTTCTACTTTCACCTTTTCTTATTTTTTTTAAAGATAGAATTACACTTTGGTTAAGTTGTGATCAAAGTGTCACATCAGCAATAATAAACGGTGTTAGTGACAATATTCGTTTTTGCTAATAGAATGAAACCTCGTACGTTTATTTGCAGACAATGAAACCACAAACCTTTATTTACAAAAGTCGGAAACTACAAACATTTTATTTAAACTTTTACCTTAAATTTATACCCCTACGTCAAATATAATAAGGGATTAAAGCAATGTAATATGTTTTAAGATATATATATATATATATATATATAAAAGTTAAATTTATCACATGCTAAATGTATCAAAAGAAAAAACATTAAAATAAGATCATTTAATGGTATTTCTAATATCGTTCATTGGATTTGAAACATATGTAATATATATTTTCTATGTTTTTCTACTCTAAATACACAATTAATGAGATGTGATGATAATAAATTGAAAAGAATATGAAAATAAATTTGGATGTTAATTATATATATTTGTTGTCGCCTAAATTCAACCGTGAATTTGTTGAAGGAAGACTAATTGTTGAGGGATCAACATAAAGGAATCAATCATGGAGATTAACTTATATAATAACGATCGAGCATTGACGGTTGAGGCTTTTGGATCTTTTTCGCAAGTCGTACATGTTGTAGTGTGAGAAGTGGCCTTCCTAAAAACACTATGGTGCTTAAATTAGTTCATGTAATTACTACTTTTATGTCGGACCAAAAACCAATCCCTTATATCATTAAATGAAGAGCTATTTATAATGTTGGAGAAAGTATAAATAAAACTTATGTGGTTTCAATAGCTAGTTTCACTTTTTGCAAAAGAAGGCATGTGATTTACATATTTGACAAATAAAAGAAATTGACTAACACCATTTGCCACATCATCAAATCAACCCTCCACGTCATCAAGTCAACGTGACATATCATCAAAAAATTAATATTTTAATGTGCCACATCATCAAAGTCAACATGACACATCATAAAAGTCAATATCACATGTCATCAAATATAACACGTTCAGTGAAATTTCTTTAATTGTCAATTTTGTAAACCACATGCCTCCTTTTGCAAAAAAAAAAGAAACCACATGCATTCCTCAATTTTCAAAACATTGAAACCATAAGAATTTTATTTGCACTTTTTCCTATAATGTTTCAGGCATAAGTTATCTAGGAGATAAAAACATTCTTTACATTTCAAGTAGTTATACTTTTAATATAGAAAGTAATGGATGCGGGAAGTTATGTACTTTAAAAACCGTCTTTCTACGCAGAATAGCTAACTAAAGAGAGATTTTAGTATACTTGTGGAGCACCATGACGTGGTGCTCCAAGCCAGTAAATGGTTGGCATATGTTACATCAACCAATAAGATTTTGACAACGTGTAATTAATTAAAAATTTATTTTTAGTTAATTACACAATGAAAATTTTAGACTCTAAAATAAAAACCTTAGACCTTAAAAACTAAATTCTAGTCCCTAAATCATCGACACTAAATACTAACATATGTGATGTGTCATCGAATTATTAGTCCAAAATACCACGTCATCCGTACTCTTAAAGTATTTTAAAAAATTTCGAAAAGTAAATTTATAATTGGTAAGAGTGATGTGGAGGTTGATTACGTGCTTGTGGTAATACCAATATCAAATGGAAGCAGAATTGATGCGTGTAAGGTTAAGTTCCTCTTATTTTATTCATTCATAGAATAGAACCCATACTATATTAGCAACAAAACAAAACTAATAGAACGTGAATTATGTGAACCAATGGAGTAATTTTATTTAATTTTTGAAAAGGAAGACTCAATTATTAAAATGTCATTCTCTAAAACAAAAAGAAACTTAAAAAAGCATGATGATGTTAACGTAAAGAAATCTTAAATAGGGTGCCACGTAAGCAAATACTAAGTATGAAAATCTCGTGCATGTGATTGGATGAGGCAATTTGGCGCGTGCATGCTTATTCTCCCATGCATTTTATGCGTGCCTTCGTGTGTTTTTCTATTTCCACGCTGGACTTGCTTAAATATTCCTCATCTACGGCTGCTATTTAGTTTTTCTTCATATTTATAATCTCAGCCATTGGATTTAATTATTATATTGCCTCTCGCGTTACGCTTTGCTTTTATTCTCTATGTTGCGTCTATCAAACATCTCCTACACTCCCACCCCTATCAACCCTTTGATTCCATACCTTTTCTTTTTGTTATATTAATTTGAATAATTTAAGGCTAAGGTTAAGTTTAAGAGTTACTATAAACACCTCTATAGAAGAATACACTTTCCATTAGATTATTTGTATAATAGTTAGAAATTTGTTACTAAATTGAGTTTGATGCAATAAAAATTCGACACATATAAAAGCTTAAATTTTAGGGTGAATAATTTAAAGGTTCCTAACGTTTTGCGAAACACATTGTTTAGTCCCTTCATTTTCAAAAACACACGAATAGGTCCCTAACGTTTTGTGAAACACACTGTTCAGTCCTTTCGTCTATTTCTGGTGACCAATCTGCTAGTCAAAATGTACTTCAGTTAACATCCAATGAAGGTGTTATTCACCCGGTACCAATTATTTTTAAATTGAATGTTGACTGAAGTACATTTCGACTAACAGATTGGTCACCGTAAACAGACAGAAAGACTAAACAATATGTTTCGCAAAACGTTAGAGACCCATTCGTGTGTTTTTGAAAATGAAGGGACTAAACAGTGTGTTTCACAAAACGTTAGGGACCTTTAAATTATTCACCCTAAATTTTAACAACAATAACGATTCTAAAATTATTATTATTCCAACAATATTTGTGCAAATTTATTTGAGATGTTGAATTAGTTTTTATGTTAGCTACTACGTATTTGAACTTGCTAATGGAAACGATGATATTATCCCATCTACAATTAATTAATAATTCTAAGTTAAGTTGATACAATTGAGGTTCATTCATTTGATTTTTGGAGTTGAGTTTAGGGAAATAAATCATGCAGTACAAGTACAAACTTGAACATAATTAAAATTTGAGAGAAAAAAAAAATTGCTAATTCATAAATGTTTGGTGTAGGCTATGGTCACTTTGTTTTTCCCTTACTTTGTCTATACTTTGTCTTTATCACCATTGGATTAATTTTTAACCCATGATCCAATGGTTGACAAAACAAAGTAATGATTACTTTGTGAAAAACAAAGTGACCATAGAATATCTCTAAATGTTTAAGAGGATCACTAACTCTGATTTAATTACGAAATAACTTACTCATTCATGAAAGCTGCAATAACGACAATGAAAATCAAATTTAAGTGTATAGATCGATTCTTTATTATTGTTGAACTCACCATTAATATTCAATTTGTTTCATTCAATATATGGTGAGTGAATGAGTGACTAATTTTACCCAAACATTTTATATTGGTGTATAAATATGATGTAAGTAAATAAAAAAAAAATGAAGTAGCATGATTTGTGTGGCTACAAGGAAAACACCAAGAATGAACCTCATAGGATTAAAATCTTGACTCTCACATATTATTGGTCTACAACACCCCATTGGACCATGTATAAAACATGCTCTCCCTCTCAATTCATTCAACATAAATGTGATAGAAATCTCAAACATCTTACTCTACGCTCACCCGCACCCTATCATATATAAACACATCCCTACCAATCTTGACCCTCCAGCCACCCAACCAATTCTTCATTCTTGCCACCACAATCAAGATTTCCATATGGCTTCTTCCATCTCCTATCAATATCTCCCTGACCCTTCTTTCTCCGATCTCCGGCCGTCGGAAAACATTTCCCACGTCATCCCCACCTCCCTCCCATTCTCCCGAACCTTTTCCGACAAGAAACGGTGGAGAATAGCCTCCTCCGCCGCATCTCCGGCAGAAACCGCCGTGATCAGGCGGAACAACAAAAGGGTCGGCGGCGATGGTAACGATAGTGAAAATAGGGCGGTTGTTCATGAAAAGGTGGACGAGTGGATGAGAGAATCCGTGACCGAGATAGTCAAGAATCTAGGTGGAGCGCCGTTATTGGTGCAGGTTTACGAAGGTGGTGAAACGACGACGTTGGCGGTGGAGGAGGCGTCGTGGCCGGCGGTGATGGAAAACTGGGGGAAAAAAGAGGTTGCGGTGCCGGAAGGGGTTATATTCGTGGATCAACTTGAGGAGGAGGAGGAGGATGAGATTACGAGAGCTTGGGGGATTGTGGTGCAAGGGAAAGGGGAGGGTTGTGGCCCGGTTTGTTACTTGTTGAAGACGAGCCGGGTCGGGGTGGATTCGGGGCGGGGAGGGTTGTGTTGTACGCATTTTTGTTTGATGAAGGTCAAGAGTTTTAGGGAGAGTGCCAAGTCTCAGTTGAAGAATTGTTGGTTGCTTCAATCTCAATGGCAGTTGTGATCTGGGGTGGACCGCGGTTTCGTTAGTAAAGAGAAGTGTTTGTGTAACGTAGATCGACCTGGAGGGTTATTTTTTAATTTTAATTTGTTCATAAACCATTGTTGATGGTGATGATGATTGTGATGTAAATGGAAAAGGTTATAGGATCAATGTTGTTTAGATTGATTGGTAATTTGATCAAAGTCAATCAAATGATGTACTGTGCAGTTAAATAGATACCATATTGGATTATCTGTTGCTTAATTTTGGATGAAGATGGTGACTTTTTGATATTTTTTTAGGCGTAATGTTCGATTGGAGAATCGTTTGAAGGGTTTAGGGAAGCAATACCAAACTGAGCCGAGCAAGGCAAAGATAGGTAGGACGATCAAGTTTTTGATCGTCCAAAACTATGGAATGCTTAAGAATAAAGTCTTTTTCTTTTTAATCGGTACGAGTCTTGAGACAACTCTTTGAATAAACATACTTGTTTTAGGATACGCATGAACAAACATAGTAGGATGATTGAGCTGTATACAAGATGACATTTCACCATAATTATTGAAAATTGTCATATACAATGTTATTTGTAAGCCGTAATATTATCAACATGATAAAGCTTTTTATATAAATGGTGAATTTAATTATCTCAAATCGATTACATTTGACAGAAATTGCTAGCATGCTATTTTTTATTATTTTACGTATCCGCTCCAATTGTTTCAAGTGCTTGTTTCATGTGATCCGAATTCTTGATCATTCATCTGTTATATTCTTGATCATTCATCTGTTATATTCTTGATCATTCATCTGTTTAATATAAGAATTGTATGTGAAAAAGAAACATGCTTCAGCAAAAAGCAAAATGAAAGTATGAAATTTCAACAAACCTTTTAACATGTTCAATAGCTACAAAATGAAATACACATTATAGAACAATAATTTTGTATTTTTATGTGGAAATAATAACTACTAGAAGTGTTTGCGTATACACTTGCAATTGGGCCAAGAACTCACTGGGTTACCCACTTATATAATAATCTAGCTAAGGCTTGGGTCCTTGTTCTCTGATTGGGCCCATGAATAAATACATGGCATTTGAAGTTCTATAGAAACATAAATTTGTTTGGAATCTCTATTTTCTCAATATTGGAGGGGTTCTTGAATGAGAAAAATTGAAAAGTAAACAAATTATTAGGATAATCAAATGAAACACCAATGAAAGAGAATGAAAATGAATAAAATTTATGTAAAAATATATGCCATCATTTACATGTGGTCTAATTGCAAATGATTAATAATTGTGTTTCATATTGGTAGGAGTGTTTCTTACTTCTTACACTACATATTTATTGACAATTGATATAAACTTTAAACACTTCTAAATAACTAATTCAACATTTTCAAATTTTAGAGAATAACTACTTTAACTAGTGGATGTGATTAATTTAATTTATCATACATCATTATTTTAAATAAGAAATTAATGAAAGGCTAATATAATCAATCAGTCTAATTTATGAAAGATTTAAATAAATTTTCATATATTTTTATGGATTTCCGAATATCACATTGGATATCACCTAATCCAATTTGAAAAGAATAATTTAGTGAATTATAATATTAAATTTCCTCCCATCCGAATCAACTTTTTTTCTCTAATTCAGTCCACCACAGCAAGAAATAATTTTACTTTTATTTATTAAAATGAAAAATTAGAAAATGAAGGAAAGAATTGAATTGCGGGAAGTAAAGAATGGGCGAAATGAAAGTCCCTCCAACCTCATTTTTGAATTTGAACACACACATTTCTCTCTCTCTTATGTTCTTAAATCTAATTACTACATTTTAATTTTGATGCGCGCCTCCCCTACTTTTGAAATTTCAATCCCAGATCTCCTCTTTTGAACCCCCAATCTAACTCCCACAAATCTTTTCTTCTTTTCCCAGTTCTTCCTAGGGTTTTCTGCTGCTTAAAACCTTCAATTTCAACTAGGTTTTGAGGTTTCCTCACATTTAGTCATCTGGGTTAGTAAAAAGTCTTCGACTTTCAACTGGGTTTGAGGTTTTCTCGAGTTTGGTCATCTGGGTGGTCATAAAGTCTTCGACTTTCAACTGGGTTTTGTCTCATTATGAAGAATCAAGTCGATTTAGGGCTGCCCGAATCTGATTCTGTGGTCGGTTTCTATGTTAAGTGTTTTTTGGGAAATTAATGTTATTTTTCTGTCTAATTTTTTTTTTCTTTGGTTTTAGGTGATTGGGGATAAGAGATGTAGTGATGAATTGGGCGAGAAACAGGAAACTGTTCGTAAACGGACTAAATTACGAGATCTTGATTCTGTTTTTCGGTCTGAAGGTAATTCCTTTTTTGTTTCAAGATGCATTTCTAATAATTGGAGACTCCATTTAGTAGCTCGTGTATCCGCATCCGTGTCAATTTTGTTATTGTTTCTATTTGTAGACTATTTTGTGAAGGTTATAATTTTCCCATGTCCGTGTCTGTGCAAGATATTATTCGTTTCATTGGGGTTAATTTGCCAGTCTAGTTATTCGTTGCTTTGAACTTCCAAATGGATACCTTTCATTTTCTATCCCGAAATGCACCCCGAAAATGTTGTTGGTATAAAACTATAGCTAAGAAATGGAAATAAAATGACGTAGATTACCAATCCAGAGTAGTTTCTGAGCAATATAGATCAGTATGTGTTTATCTTGACAGAGATTTTTCCTCAAAAATCGGAGCTTCCAAGCTTAAAACTTCTATTTATTTACTAGTGTTTCCATTGTTTTGATGTTACAGAAATGAGCACCTATCAGAAAAATGAAGAAGCTAGTGATAAATCTCAATTAGCTGGAGAAATTTCCCAAATTACTAGTGTGCCTATGCCCTTTGGTGTTGATGCTTCCCAAGTGGCAAGAGATGGAAGTGCCATTGAAGTCAATCGATCACTTGATCTCAACAGCGATGTTAATGGCAGCCCGGAATGCCCCAAGAAGTACGATACCGAACATTATCATAAGTGTATTACCACCAGAGCGATTGGCTTGGATCTAAATGCAGAAGAGGGTACTAGTTCTGTGCATCATCGTGACTCGTTCTATAAAAATGACGATCATTTGAAGTCGAGAAGGGATGCTTCTGAGTGCGGTAGTACTAATGGTCCAGTAGAGGAGAAAGATGCTTTGAGGGTTTGGAAGGAGATGAAGGAAAATGGTTTTCTCTCATCTGCTGCTCTCGGAGGTGGCAGTGTTACGGCTCAAACTAGTCTAATCTCGTCTATACATGGAGGAATTCCAGTGCCGAAGCAACGAGGCAGAAAAACCAAGGGCGATGTTCTTAAGAAAAAGATGGAGATTGCAAAGAAGGAACAAGTTGATCGATTCACGAAAATTGCTGCTCCTAGTGGATTGTTAAATGGACTGAACCCTGGCATTATCAATCACGTGAGAAACAAAAGACAAGTCCATTCCATCATAGAAGCCTTAGTGAGGTCTGAAAAACTCGATCACAGTGGGGAAACTAAACAAGATAAGCATCCTATAGCCGAGACTAAACAAACCTGCAATGTTACTCATTCAGGTGTTCGTCAGATCAGTTCCTCTCAAGGAAGCGGAGTTTCGGCTATGGTTTCCGGGAGCAAGCAACTAGCGGGATACAATGTGCTAAGTGGACGAAACCTTTTCAGTTCAATTGACTATACAACTGGAAAGAATTTGGTCTCGCGCTCCATCGACAGCGAGGCATTGGCTTTGAAATTAACGTCAGCAAAAGATGATCCAAGGGCTTGCTCTGATGAGGAACTGATGAATGTCAATAGTGCTTCTTCTCTTTCTGCAAGAGGTAAAGAGAATCTGCAATTTAATAAGTTTGTTCACTTTTGCTTAGATGGCTTATTTTAACACTCTTTCTGGACTTTCAGCTGCAGGTGTTGCTTCTCAATGGCTAGAGCTTCTTCACCAAGACATTAAAGGACGCCTTTCAGGTACCTTTTATAGCGTGTAAATTATATTGTAGAATATCCGATGACTAAAATGCGCTTCCCTGTTTGCAGCATTACGGCGTAGTAAGAAGAGAGTTCGAGCTGTGATTCTGACGGAATTACCTTTCTTAGTATCAAAAGAATTCTCTTCGAATCAAGAGAATGATCCTTCCATACTGAAAAACGTGTCGGATGGACAGTCTGGTAATATGGTATCTGCTACACATCAAACAAGATGGAGCGCATTGTTTGATCAGATGGATAAAGCACTCTGCGAAGAGGAGAAACACCTTGTAAGAACTACACAAGATTAAGCTTCTTTTTCCTTCCTCGTGTCGAAACCAGATCTTATTTTTGGTCTAAACTGCAGGAAAGTTGGTTCAGCAAAGTGAAAGAAATGCAGCTACACTGTGATCTCGGGCTACAAAGTGTACAATGGAACACAGTTTACGGTTTCCTACCGCAGGAAACATCGGAAAACTGCACCAGGTAAAGTCATTATGTATCGAAAGTTCTTTTTGTGTACATGAACAACAAATGCAGTTTTTACATTCTCGTATTCTAAAACCCGTTTTCATTTATGATTCTGTGGTACAGAATTGGAAAACCGGATAGCTCTGAGAGGGATTTAGCAGTTAGAGCAGCTGCAGCTTCTATCTACTCAACCTGCAGTTTGTTAACGTCCAAGGAGAATGTGCCATGCTGCTGATGTTTCTATTCCGAATTGTATCTATGCTGTTTTTTCACCTGATTTTGAACGTGTAAACTGCCCCTTTCTGGCTTTTCCGTTTAACAAACTGCTAATTAGGTCTTTTAAGAATGCTATGCAGGTTTACCGAAGCTGCAAGTTTAGAAATTTTCCTTTTAACATTAGCAGTAGTATCATAATAGTGATAGAATCTGATTTTTATTAGAACTCTTAGTTGCATAATGACTTGATGAAATACTCCGTTTCCCTGGTGTATTTTTCTTTTCTGCAGTGTGCTCATAATGCAGATTGGTTATGAAATATTTTACTCTGTTGTTTGATCATGATCTTGCTTTCCTATTACATTGCTTGCTTCGTGTCTCAATCTTAAACTTCGATTTTAGAGATAGGTATTTGGTTATCTAGGTATGTTGCACAGAAACGAAGACCCAGAAGCTAGCGTGATATGTTTCCGGGCAACATAGATAATTTTTCCTCTACTGTATCCCCTTTATCTGCTGGAAATACAATTAGCACCTTCTAGATAAAGATGGAGGAGACAAATAGATGTTATACAATTAGCACCACAACTTCAGTAACACGGAACTCGTATCATATGCAAAGAATACTTCTTTGTTTCATCCACATTACATCAATGAAGTTTGAACATAAAATCAATTAACGCTTTGCAGGGTCCGATAGAATCGCTCTCAAAGACTCTCGGCACTCACTCGAAAGCGAAGATCCTTCCTTTCTTACACTAAAAACTGCAACTATTATCCAAACTCGCATCCTTCCACACTACCTGACCCCTCCGCTGCCTGCAAATACTGCTCCTAATACATATCTATCTTTAACACCTTTTTGGAAAGAATTATTGAGTGTTCCATATGTTAATATCTATTGTATAAGAATTAGTTTGTTTAGGAAAGATATATTTCATCGATTGTAATTGATCTTATTACCATAATCACAGGCCTTATAATGTATATATATATGTTACACATACTATCATGCTAATCAACGGAATATTCTCTCTTCTTCTTTTTCGACCTCCAAATTTCTACCGATTTCTGTTCTAATAAAGTTTCTATGGCTGCTCGTGCTGTTGATGAGAACCATACGGCCGTAACATAAATTCTATGACTATTGGAGGTAAAAATGGAGAACCTGAGCAGACCATAAGTTACATGGCCGAGCATGTCGTAGGGACTGGCTCTTTTGGTGTTGTATTTCAGGAAAAATGCTTGGAAACTGGTGAGAAGCATTGTTTCTTTTCTAAATCAAAGAACAATGAACTCTTTATCAACCTGGTAATGGAATATGTCCATGAAAGCATGGATCGAGTTTTGAAGCAGTACAGCAATGCAAAACAGACAATGCCACTTGTATATGTGAAACTTTACATGTACCAGATTTTGAACGTGTAAACTGCCCCTTTTCGGCTTTTCCGTTTAACAAACTGCTAATTAGGTCTTTTAAGAATTCTATGCAGGTTTAGCAAAGCTGCTATCATAATAGTTATAGAATCTGATTTTCATAGAACTCTTAGTTGCATAATGACTGATGAATACTCAGTTTTTTTTAAGTATTTTTCTTTTTGCAGTGTGCTCAGAATGCAGATTCGTGTGAAATATTTTACTTTGCTGTATGATCATGCTCTTGCCTATCTATTGCATTGCTTGCTTCATGTCTCAATTTTAAACTTTGATCTTGGAGATAGGCATTTGGTCATTTAGCTATGTTGCACAGAAACGAAACACCCAGAAACTAGTGTGATATGTTTCCGGGCAACATAGATAATTTTTCCTCGGGCGTATCCCCTTTATCTACCGGAAATGCAATAGCAACTTCTGAATGAAATTTTACTCAACTGAAGTTGCTACCATTGGGTATAAAACTAGAAAGGATAAAGTTGATCTCTTCTATCTTTACAAAATATTCTTTGGACATTTTTGTTTCTTAATACGCAACACAACAATCATTTTGAGTACATAGCTCGACTACAAAGACGGCTGCAGCAATATGCAAAATCTCAAAGCACCATTTCAGGGTTCCAAGACAGGGCTTACTATAATTTACAAAAAAGCCTTTGGTACTTGCCCTTTTCTTAGGAAAGACTGCAAGCAAGAAACCTGGAACTCTGTAAGTTACATTACGTGTGAAAATGGCCAACATAATAAGATTGCTTTCCTCATTTTGTGCAAAATCATCTTTAGAGCCAATTTGGTGCCATTTTGCTAGGCATCACCTTAGATGACGGGTCATCTGAAACTTTGGCCAGCGAACGGTACTGCAATTTCACACTTTCTGCATTGTCTAATGTCTTCACAACGTACCTATAAAATGATTTATGGATCGAACAATTTTAGTTTATCTAACTCAGCTTGGATATCTCATTTTCAAAGTTTTAATTAGACCTAACATGTTGTTGAGCTTATGCAGTACATATTCCATCTTCAAATCAATTCAACGAAAAAAATACAGATGCAGCAGATTTCTTATCTACAAAATGTCATAACATGCTTAATTTTGATAAGGAAGGCTTAATGAATGGCACTACGAAGAAGCAATACGGTCATCAAAGCAATAAGATGTTTAATATCAAATGTAAATCTAGCAGAGAATGGAAGTGACGAACCATCCATTTAGACATTGTGTTGTCACGATAGCCTCACGTCCAACAAACCGCTGCGGTGTTCTTTTGTTTCCCTGATTCATTTAATTGCTATGATCAATTTCAATTAACATTTACTAGAAAGAACACAAGAACTACAAGAATTTTGAGGCTGAAAACAAACCTTTATAATAACACGGTCAGCCACAGCAAATGGGAACTGCACACCTCGACCCCCCATTCCATTTGAATCACCAAATCCACCCTTGTCCTGCATGGAAGAAAAGCATAACGCACTTAGATAAACTGCAAAGAACATAAGGACAGTTGTAGCTGGAATGTTGATGACCTCTATGGACAAAATGAGCCAAAATAAACGAAACAAAGTGGTAGCAAGCTAAGAAACAAAAACAGCAATATGCCAAGTGAGAATGCTGTAAAATGCAGTCAAATGTATTCTCTTATACTATTCACCGAGTCATGACCTTAGAAAGTCCATGAAGCAGACAAACCTGGTCAAACCTCTCTCTCCGCCTTTTGGAAACACGACAAAATTGTAACTCGTCTTCCCTGCGAAATGCCTGCACTGCAGCTTGGAGAGCTGTACAGGAACAATCACAAAAGACGACAGTAAGGCAAATGAAACTTATGACATAACACCCCAGTCTGCTTATCAATAATAGTGGCTATGATCTACACTTTTTTTTTTTTTCCCTTTTTATGCCATACTTATCTCTCAATAGACGATAACCTTTTTGTTTCGAGGATGACGTTATATTAAATGTGAAACAGCTACGGCATGAAATCACCACTTACAGAGATTAGGAGCAATTGAGTCCTCAGATACTGATTGTGAGCAAGTATAACAAGCTTTCTGAAAAGGACGAGCAAAACTAAAATAAAAATCATGTTCACAAAATGATAGACACACATATATGCATAGACGTTCTGGAGAATTTCAAAGGAGCACATTGCCGAGAAACTGGACAATAGTCTACTAACAAGTAACAACCATCACTATAACTGTCAGAGCATTACTTGCAGAAGGCTAACATGAAAGAAGATCTCATACAGCTAATCATTAAACTAAAGATACTCGTCAAAATCATATAGTGAATAACAGGGTTGATAGCGGGAGGAAAGCCACTTAATTCCCGTTACATTAAAAACGAGGCTGTTAAGGGAACAACTTATAAGCCACTTCTTCTTCAAATGGATGAGGTGGCAGAAATAGAGAAACTTATAGCTCAATTGTTATATGCATTTGTCAGCAAAAAATATATACTTTTAACATACACAAATCGAAAACTTCATCGGCAGCAGACATTACATAATTTTTTCATACAACAGTAAAATAGAAAGTGAACCACTTCTAAAGCGACTAAGAACTAACCATTCTGATAATATGTTGTATTCCACCTGCTCCAAATGAGTGTCCACAAGGCAATATCATTGCATCATCCATCAGAGCTCCCCTGAATCCAAAAGCTAACATAAATATGCAACACAAGTAAAAAACACAAGCAAGCAATATGATATCCAAAACGAGGAAATACAACAACGCACAAAACCCAAACTAGAGCAGAGCTTCAGTAACACCGAGCTCATATCATATGCAAAGAATACTTATTTGTTTCATCCACATTATATCAAT
The DNA here is from genome assembly GCA_028411795.1 of Euphorbia peplus. Lineage (NCBI taxonomy): Eukaryota > Viridiplantae > Streptophyta > Magnoliopsida > Malpighiales > Euphorbiaceae > Euphorbia > Euphorbia peplus. The sequence goes on from CP110837.1 coordinate 29,416,083, forward strand.
GAAATTTGAACAAAAAATCAATTAAAACTTACGTTGCAGGGTCCGATAGAATGGCTCTCAAAGACTCTCCAGACTCACTTGAAAGCGAAGACCCTTCCTTTCTTCCACTAAAACTGCAACTATTATCCAAACTCACATCCTTTCCTCCACTACCAGACCCCTCCATCCCCTGCAAATACTGGGTGTAATACACATCGCTATCCGGTACTGCTATAGTCACTCCATTGTTCCCTTGTTGTCCTACATTACTCCCACCTCCATCTTTCAACACCATCACTTCCCCACTGCTCCCTACGAATCAAAACTTTTAGCACCCGAAAAAGGAAAGTAAACCAAAGCAAAACAAAGAAGAAATCCATAATAGAAAGAAACCGACTTTATCATGAATCATAAGATAAACTTACCGAAACAAGAATGCGGCTTGAGCTTCCCATTTCCTAATTTATCTAAAGTAGAAGTATTTGTATCCCTCTTGCTAATGCTGTTACTTTTATCAACACCCATCTGCACATCATGATCACAATTCCCACCATCATCCCCATCATCATCATCATCATCATCATTGTCATCGGGGTCGTCTTCCTCATCGTCTTCGCCACCGGATTCATCATCGCTGGACCCGGTTCCGGTGTTGACGTTCCAATTCCGATTCTCCCGGAACATGTTGCGGGGGAATTGGGGGGAGAAGAAACGGTCGTTGGAGGCGGAAGGGAAGAGCTTTTCGTCGATGAAGCGGGTACTGATTTTGGACGGCGGAGGATCGTCTCCGGCGGCGCGGCGGTGAGGACGGGGGCTGCAATTGAAGCGCAAGGTGTCGTCTTGGAAGAGAAGAGGGGCATTGAGGCCGTTTTGGCGGGAGATTTCTTCGGCGGACATGCTGAAATTCGAAACCCTAATTTTGATGATTTGGGGGTTTTCAGAATGAAATTCAGAGATGAAACGGTGTAGTTTTTTGGCGGGTAGGAATTACATTTCTGTTATTTCAGGTGAAGTTTGCTGGCCGTATTAGGAATATGTGTTACTTTATTGATGAATAGTATCTCATATGATCATAAGTTACTATCCAAGTCACGAGTCGTAGTCAGATATGATCAAGGTTGTCACTCTTTTCTCGGCTTATGTGTCATTATCATTAACCGTCTTACTTTAAAGTACCCTCAACACGTGTGTTCGTGCTTCTAAAGAGCTTCTTCCTGACGGTTTTGTTTCCTCTTTACTAATCCAAAGATGACTTGAATCCACTATAAAAGTCAAGATAACATCTCCTAATCAAGTATGTTCACTATTCTATTATTTACTCTTTTGAGCCGCTTTCTTTTATTTGATCCATCTTACTTGATCGTCGAAATTGGTTTGCTGGTCTCTGACTCGTCTCTAACGATTTTCTATTGAATTCATGTCAACTTTTGGTAACATGTTTAGTGATTGTTGTTTTTTTCTCCGAAATTGTCAGACGATTATTTATACAAGGCGAAGCATAATTATTTAATTCATTGGAAAGATGAGTATGGGACCATTTCATGTGCAACTATTTTACACATAACAATCAAGTCATTCTCACATTTTCTTTAGTTGACCTCTTATTAATATTAGGCAGATTTGCAGTTTTTATGTTGATATATGAAATAGATAATGACATATAGATTCAACTAGCTAGATAACTTCATCTACAGTAATTAACATATTTTTTGGAGATAAATTGTCTGAGTAAACATCTAGAACTTAAAAGTGATTGACAATTTTAGAGAGGTTTGTGATTTTTTAAGTGCCAATTTTTTTGACAAGGATGATGCTTAATTGTTGATTATAGTTTAGTAAAGTAACTTTGTGTAGTAATGTTTGATAAGTCTTGGTTACAAATTTGATTAATGTATTGTATAATTTATATTTAGTTGTTGAATATTTGTACTCTTTAAATTCTTTTCTCTTTTCCCAAAAAAATCAGATTCTATCACTATTATGATACTACTGCTAATGTTAAAAGGAAAATTTCTAAACTTGCAGCTTCGGTAAACCTGCATAGCACATTCTTAAAAGACCTAATTAGCAGTTTGTTAAACGGAAAAGCCGGAAAGGGGCAGTTTACACGTTCAAAATCAGGTGAAAAAACAGCATAGATACGATTCGGAATAGAAACATCAGCAGCATGGCACATTCTCCTTGGACGTTAACAAACGGCAGGTTGAGTAGATAGAAGCTGCAGCTGCTCTAACTGCTAAATCCCTCTCAGAGCTATCCGGTTTTCCAATTCTGTACCACAGAATCATAAATGAAAACGGGTTTTAGAATACGAGAATGTAAAAACTGCATTTGTTGTTCATGTACACAAAAAGAACTTTCGATACATAATGACTTTACCTGGTGCAGTTTTCCGATGTTTCCTGCGGTAGGAAACCGTAAACTGTGTTCCATTGGACACTTTGTAGCCCGAGATCACAGTGTAGCTGCATTTCTTTTACTTTGTTGAACCAACTTTCCTGCAGTTTAGAAATAAGATCTGGTTTCGACACGAGGAAGGAAAAAGAAGCTTAATCTTGTGTAGTTCTTACAAGGTGTTTCTCTTCTTCGCAGAGTGCTTTCAAACTGTTTTTAGCTTTATCCAATACTAGTAAACTAGTGAACATAGTAAATGGGGAAATAGAATTGTATTGATAAGCTCCAACACTAAAATCTACAGATAAACTGAACTGAGAAAGGTCTCGACTTCAATACAAAGATGAACTTTCCTCTCAGACCAAAGAACAAACCCGAACTTATGACACATAATACAAGAACATAATCTAGCCCGTCCGGACCCCTTTATTGTATAGTACACTTTATATTTCTTTAATCCTTTCCATCTCACTCTATATTATATGTACAAACAAAAGCAAGTCTCAAATTTAAGACAGCAAAGTTGTATTGCTTAGATGAGATTCCTGCAAGAAAATTCGCGTTCTGCAATCTTGAAGACATCAGGCGCGAGCTTCACATTGGCTTGATAGATTCATCAGTCCTCAGAGCACTCAGGAACATTATCTATTGAGTCCACTGGCGGGGAATATCAACAACTGTTGCTTCTGAATGGCCTTAACTGATCACCATATGATCTTCCATTACCACATCTTCTAATCCAAATCCAAATCCGAACCCGAACCCGAACCCGAATTCTGTTCCACTTTTGGTGATTATTATCCAGCCCTCTTCATCCACTAGTCTATAAATTCTGGAACATCATTGAGTGGCCCAAGAGGGTTGGGATCTCAAGCCGGCTAAAAATGTATGCAACCTCTTATTTGCCTCAACCGAACTACGGGCAGGAACTTTTGTCAACTCTCTTTCCTTCATCAAGTTCCGCAACCTCACAACATCTTCCCATCTACCAGCTTCAGCATATACATGTGACAAGAGGATATACGGAGCAGAAGTTTGCGGATCCAACTCGAACAGCTTTTCCGTGACAAGCTCAGCTAGTTCAACATTCCCATGGATTCTGCAAGCTGCAAGCAAAGCACCCCAAACACCTGAATCAGGCGCAACTGGCATTTTTTGGATAAACTCATAGGCATCTAATAAACAACCAGCTCTACCAAGAAGATCAACCATACACGCACATTGCTCCACACAAGGCACAATCGAGTAATCTCCAGTCATGCTATGAAACTGCTTCTTGCCTTCTTCTAAAAGGCCGGAATGTCTACAAGCAGTTAACACAGAAGTGAAAGTGAAGCTATTTGGTTTAATTTCCTCTTCTTTCATTCTCGAGAAGAGCTCAAGCGCGTCAATTGCATGACCATGAGAAGCACAAGCCCCAATAATTGAAGTCCATGATACAACATTTCGGTAATCCAATTTCTCAAAAACATCCTTGGCCAATTCTATAGATCCACACTTGCCGTACATGTCGATGAGAGCATTCATGACCGGAATATTGGTTTCGAATTCTTTTCTTTTGACAAGCTTGTGTAACCATTTTCCAGTACTGAGTGCTCCTAAACTAGTACAAGCTGAAATGACACTAAGAATTTATATATAATCATATTCCACTCTCTCACATAGCATTCTTCGGAAGATCTTTATCGCGTCTCTTCCAGCATTATTCTGCTCATAAGTCGCAATCATCGCATTCCACGAACCCAAATTCTTAATAGCCATTCCATCAAATAAAAATCTCGCCGTCAAAACATCTCCACATTTCCCAAATAAAGCAATCAAAGCATTACTCAAGGTAACATCCGAATCCAAACCAACCTTCAATCCATACCCATGAATCAACATCCCCAAATTAATAAACCCCAAACCACTACAAGCAGGAAGTACACTCACCAAAGTAACCGAATTCGGCCGAGTACCCAACCTCACCATCTCCTCAAAAACTCCCAACCCCTCCCTAAGAAACCCATTTTGAACATAACCAGCAATCACACCCGTGCACGAAACAACATTCCTCAAACCCATCTCTCTAAAAGCTCTCTCCATACTCAAAATATCACCACATTGAGCATACATAGAAACCAAAGAACTCCCAACAATCAAATCAAAACCAAACCCAAATTTCACAACATCACAATGCACTTCCCTCCCTTCCCATAACCCCAACACCACCCCACAACAGCGTATCACAAAAGGGAGCGTATAATCATCGGGTAAAAAACCAGAGTCCCGCATTTCTCTATAAACCACCACAGCCTCCTTACAAGGTCCGAAATCAGAGTAGCCTCTGATCAATGTGTTCCAAAGAAAGACATCCCTTTGGGGCATTTTATCGAACAGCTTTCGCCCATAGTCCATCGAAGAAGATAGATTAGAGTATAAAGATAGGAGCTTTGTGGAAAGTGAGAGATTTTGGGGAGACCCAATAGTGATAATGAGGGCATGGAGATGTTTGAGATGAGATAGAGAGGTGCATGAATTTAAAAGGTTGTTACATGGCGGGAAACGAGGGTTTGAAGGATTGGATTGGAGAGTTTTGGATAAGATGCGTAGTGGATTTCCAGACATTAATTTGACATTGTTGTCATCTATATGTTTTTTGTTTTATCTCTTGAGTGTTAGATTAGATATGTTAATATCTCTCTTATATAGGAATTATTTTCTTTAGGAAAGATATAAATCACTTATTTACTAAATAGGAAAGATATATTTGATTGATTGTACATAATCACAGGACTTACAATATGTGTATATATATATATATACATGTTACACATACTATCATGCTAATCCACCCAATATTCTCTCTTCTAAATTTCTATGGCTGCTCTTGTTGTTGATGGGAACGATGCGGTCACTGGTAACATAATTTCTACAACTTTTGGAGGTAAACATGGAGAACCTAAGTAGACCATAAGTTACATGGCCGAGCGTGTCATAGGGACTGGCTTTTTTGGTGTTGTATTTCAGGCAAAATGCTTGGAAACTGGCGAGACTGTGGCGATAAAGAAGGTTCTTCAGGACGAAAGATACAAGAACCGTGAGTTCCAGCTCTTGCTGGATATGGATCATCCAAATGTGACATCTCTCAAGCAATGTTTCTTTTCTACAACAAAGAACAATGAAGTCTTTATCAACCTGGTCATGGAATATGTCCCTGAAAGCATGTATCGAGTTTTGAAGCATTACACCAATGCAAATCAGACAATGCCACTTGTATATGTCAAACTTTACATGTACCAGGTTTTCAGGGGACTCGCATATATCCATGCTGTTCGTGGAGTTTGCCATCGTGACCTGAAGCCTCAAAATATTTTGGCTGATCGCCTTACCCACCAAGTTAAGCTGTGTGATTTTGGGAGTGCAAAAGTGCTTGTCAAAGGTGAAGCTAACATATCATACATATGTTCTCGGTTCTATCGTGCTCCCGAACTTATATTTGGTGCCAGTGAATACACAACTGCAATAGATATTTGGTCTGCTGGTTGTGTCCTTGCTGAGCTTCTTTTGGGCCAGCCATTGTTTCCTGGAGAGAATTCAGTTGACCAACTTGTAAAGATTATTACGGTCCTAGGCACTCCAACCCTAGAAGAAATTCAATGTATGGACCCAAATTACACTGATTTCAGATTTCTGCAGATAAAACCTCATCCTTGGCACAAGGTATTCCATAAAAGGATGCCACATGAAGCAATTGATCTTGCCTCGCGACTGCTTCAATACTGACCAAGTCTGCGATGCACTGCGCTAGAAACATGTGCACATCCATTCTTTGATGAGCTCCGAGAACCCAACGTTCGCCTACCAAACAATCGTCCTTTACCAGCTTTGTTCAACTTCAAAGAAGAATTATATGGGGCGTCTCCTGAGCTAGTGGACAAGCTGATACCAGATTATGTGAAAAGACAAATGGGGCTAAACTTTATGCCCCTAGCTGGAAGATAATAATATGCAGTTGTCTGATTTTTGTTCTTTTTATTCTCTTTTCCTTTTTATTTTCTTGTATGTTTTTTTATTCTTTAATAATAATAATAATTTCAGAGCTTTGGTTCCTGAAAATGCCATGTTGTTTATGTACATGTTTGATAGTAGAAAAGACTATCAAAGATAGTTCCAAGTTCTGAGATAACTGCTAGCAGATAAGTAATTTCATTAGCACAAAAGTATGATTTCAAAACTATAGTTTCTTGACAAATAAGTTTTGTAATTGAGCTTGAACATTATAATCAAACTTTTTTATAGACGTGTTAATGAATTTTTTCACGAACTAAAGCCGAACAAGTTTGAGCTAGTATCGAGTTGAATGCTTCTGAACAGTTGCTTTAGAAACGGTATCACTTCACCTATAAAAATTCCAACAACGACAACAGGAAATGAATTCAAGTGGGAGGTGACAAGAGCCGAATCCTCACTGTAGCCATGCATTATTATTGTTAACTACCCAACTTTCAATCTTCTTCATTCCATCAATCTGCCCCCAAAGATCCAACTTTTTCAATTTCTTTCCAGTCTGCTGAATCGGAGTTATGAATGCCAGAGCTGCTGCTTCATCAGTCTTGCTTATGCTCATCTTTAATTTTACAAAATCATCTCTTTTCTCATCACTCAAAGTACACAACACAATATCTTTCCATTCCTTTTTTACTTGCTTCTTAAGTTTTCCATTCTTAATACACATACTGATTTGATCGCTGCTGGTTATGTTTTCACAAGATTTTTTCACAGGTCCCACGAGCCAAGAAGGGAAAGATTTAAAGTGCAAGTTATCAAGTTTAGTGTACCATGGACTCGGGATCCGCCAACAGATGCTAATTGGTCGAAATTTGTGAAGCTCTTAGGAATCTCTCAGTTGCAGCTTTGTACAGGTTCATCACCATCATATCATCCAGTACTCCTGAATTTGACAAAATTTGTTGTGCTTATTGATTATCATTCTACTGGTGAGTCATATGAATTCAGGCCCCATTGTTGTGTCTACATTATAGATGTTCATGTTGCTTTGAATACTCCCCGGCCGCAACCATAGGAACCCCTCATTTATTGGGATATACTTGAAGTTAAAGGTCATGCTTTTGCTACCTTAGGCTCTAAGTTATTCCTGTTTGGTGGCCAGGAGGTATTCGACTGTGCTCTTGATTAGGGATACATTATGTCTTATTATGATATGGAAACTCCTCTCCCTTATGCGAAAACTACTCCTCTACGTGTACACAAAGAAGACCATACACACTACTTTTCCTTTCGATGGAATGTTTGCAATGGTTGACAGGATGTTGTGGGACGGATTCAACTTGGTGAAATGGGCAGATCTGTCAACTCGAATTGCATTTGAAGTTTCCTCAAACAGAGGGTCTCATTGAGCCATATCTTCAAAGAGTGCAACATGTTTTGATGATGGATGCAATTTTTTATCTAGCTCAAGCAGCATTTCCTTTCCGTAAATTTCGAAGAGATGATGGTAGGCCCGCCTCCAATCCTATGTCCTATCTGCTGGTTGACATTGTCAAGTTTGACACTGAGGCATTGAAAAAATTTGAGCTTGATGAGCCAGACTTGCCAAAAATTAAGAGCAACGAATCTTTTACTTTTAAAAGAACTCTTTTTCCGACCGTATGGAGATAACTGCTTGTTTACCAATTAAGGTACACATCTTATGATTATAATTTAGTTCTAAGTTACTTTTGAAGTGTGGGCGGGGCATTTATTGATCAGTTTGTGGTCTGAAGTCTAGAAATAGTTTGTTTACATTCCAATTTGTTGTGTTGTTTTGATACAATATATTTCAAAAATATGAATCGGTTGAAAAACAATATCGAATCTCTCCACAGGGAACTGATACTTGGGAAGAAGCTAGACATCTGCCCCAAGTTGAAAGGATTGAAGCATATTGGCTTGTATGTCGATAGCACATTGCTTATAGTATCAGTCGGAACTGATTTTTCTTTGTCGAACTAATTAGTAAGTTTGTCATTTAAGCGCTTTATGTCCTGATGAAAATACATTTGTGTTTCACATTTTCAGAATGCATAGAACATGTCTGAATGTGAATATGTGTGTGTATTTGAGTTGAAAATGTGATATTTGGAATTGAATGTCATTCTCCCTTGTTGTTCTTTTACTGAAGAATCTTTTCAGTTGGCTTCATTTGAGTCTCGCTTGGTCTTTTACATGTAAAAAACCGTAAATAAGGGGAAGAAAGCAATACTTTTTTCCATATGTCTCCTCAGAGTGGAGTCTTGTATTTCTGCCAAACTTTGAAATGCTCGATAGCTCTATCGAGGAAGCTATCAGTCGCTCTTTGAGCGTCAGAGTCAATAGAGACATTGCGTCACTACTTAGCTTTGATCCGTCTTAGGAACAACAAGTGCTTTTCAACATTGCTTCAAGTGTCATTTTCAAGTATCTCATTCAATTTGTTGAGCACTTTACTCGCCAACAACTAATTCAATATGTTCATGAGCAATTTCGTGAAAATGAACAAGTCGGTTGTTCACTTGCGAACAATTTAGTTATTGTCTTCTTGAACAACTTACCTAATTGCAAATGGGATAATATTTGAATTATTATTTCTGTCCTAAAAATCCAACACCAAATGGGATAATACTTATGATTTCAAAACTTAATACGAAACTTTAGTTTCCTTGTGACATTACAATCAAGCTTAGTTTTGTAATTGAGCTTGTTTATGACACTATAATCAAACTTGTTTATAGAATTCTCCATGTATACAAATTATCGCAGAACAAGTTCTAGCTATTATCGAGTTGAATGTCAAAACGATTGTGAACGGTTCAATTCATTTATAACCATATAAATAGTATCACTCAACTTAAATCCAAGTAAAGTCCATCCTTATCGTTGAGTTCAGCTATTGACTATTATTAAGTTGTTAAAAATCCGCAAAATATAGAAATTATTATATCACGGGCACAGAGTCCCATGCAGAAGTTTTGTGCGACATTATCCGTCTTTGATGCATACTGATTTTCGCCCTCCTTTAGACTCATTAGGGGAGTAAGATCAGCTCTCAAACCAGCTTAGTGTCTAGCGGTCGTCCCTTTGTCACAGTCACGCCCTAACAAAACCGACTTAAGTTGGGGAACCAACTAAAATAGCAAGTTATTAGTACGAAGGTTACAAAGCAGAGGAGAAAGAAACAAGAGGGAGGTTCCAAGAAGAAAAACAGAAGAAGAAGACTTATGAAAGCGGCAGAGTTGACATTGACTTTGATCTTTCTTCATATGGGTTTCATCAACTTTTCTTACCCATCTTTCAATCTTCTTCATTTCATCCATCTGCCCCCAAAGATCCAATCTTTTTCAATTTCTTTACAGTCTTATTCAGAGCTATGAATGCCACAGCTGCTGCTTCATCACTCTTGCTTACACTCATCTTCAATTTTTCATCCCACATCGCCACTGGGATTTCTCCTCAGGTATCTCTTCAATTTCCAACAAAGGGTGCTTTTCATGTTAAATTTATCTTCTTTTGGTGTTTTTGGGTATAAACTAAAGTTTCGTATATCATTTCAATAGAAATTTTAGCATTTTTCGATGACTAGTGGGTGCTCGACCCCCGCTAGCTCCCCCTAGATACGTCCTGATTCTGGGGTTTGAGAAAGTTTGTTGCTTTGATTGATGTTTTGTTGGTGGGTTTTGACAGGTTTCTCCATCACCGAGCACTCAGCCTGAGCCAATTGTGACAGTAACTGATGAGAGATGTTCAGATTCTTCGAATAGAACTTGTCGTGACCGGAAAAGCTTGACTGCTTGTCTGAATACTAGTTCATCTTCTAACTGTGAGTAAAAGTTTTAAGCTTTGCCTTTTAATGAGCTGTCTTGCTTGCTATGTTGCCCTGAAAACTCCTTTCAATAGCTTACTTATCGGTGTCCGTGTTCGTGTTCGTGTCCGTGTCATGTTTATTTGTATGCTCTGTATGATGGTTATGTTTTAGAGATAACGTTCCTGTATCCGTGTCCCTGTCCATTTTCAGTGTCAGTGCAACATAGCTTTCTTGGGTTGGGTGGGTTTTATTAGCTTCTTTTGAGTGTAGTTCTCCTTAAGAGTATATGCTGGCAACATAATGTAAACACAAGATGATTTAGGATAAACAACAGTCAATAATAAGCCTTGAAAACAATCGATTAGCCGCCGTTAAGTTGTTTAAAGTGATATGATTAGTGTCCTAAGTCCTATGTAACAAAGCAATGATAGATTTGGACAAGTTGAACTGTGCTTGACTTTAAGGGAACTCAGAGGCGCATTAGATCACTTTAAGCTAGCTTAACGGCCTATAGGTCGTTTTGAGCTAGAGTATGGGGTCGCTATGTTAGTTTAATCAAGTTTGAGGAGTTAATCAGTCCTTGTCAAAGTCTGAGGGCGCTGCTTAGACGTTGTGTATTTTGCCCACCGATAGGCTTATTTGTCCTCACATGTTGCTGCTACTGCTAGATTTATGACAAATCCCAATAGGAATAGGATTGACAAAGCTAAATACGAATTTCTTTGTCAGCAACGACAAAGAAATTCCTCTTAAGAAAGAGAAGGTAAAATGAATGCAACGTAGTTCAAGAGAGAAGAAAAGTTAGTTCGTTAATCATCGTCATCCATCAATCATCATCTCTCTTCCAGCTCCTACATAAGAACCATTATAAATTTTTTAGCCACCTCTATAGATGGTTATGAGCAGACACAATTTCTTCACAACAGCTTTTTCAACCCGAGGCCAATTCCTTCATTGGTCTCCAGTTGAAAACACGACAAGAATCTACTGGCTCATTTGATACCACCCTGGTAATAGAAACGATAAGAACACGACCTCTTCGCATAAATTGTCACCGCTAATCTTGGTACGTTATGACAAATTGAAGAGTCCAAGAATTTCTTGAATCCTGTTAGGAACGAATTATTCTTTCTCAATTAGTTAGTATTTCGATACAAGTTGTTCAAGTAACAATGTGGAAACTCTTTCACTGGATTAACCTTTCCAAGCTCTAACCTCATTTCTAGTCCTGCAAGAAAGCATGATTCTCGAGTTATAAGCCATCCTTAAGTAGCCAGAACTCATCATGAAAACCATCTATTTTTCACGGAGAAAGAGCATTGCCTCTGCGGAGAATACTCCTATTCTCATCCATGTTTATCAGAAAGTCCATCTCTTGATATACATTGAAATGATCTGCTATGGTGGATTCATTGCTACATGTGTTTGCTAAAAAAGACGAGATCAATTTAGTCTCTGAAGTGAAAAATTACATGAAACTCATTCGTCAAAATACTGGTTTTGATGATCATTTGTAGAAGTGGAAGAAATTGACTAGGTGATAGCTTTGTTGCCCTTTTTACGACTTCATGAATTAATTTTGCGTTATATCTCCGCTTTGATGAGTCAAGTTGGCATGCAAATTTAATCCCGGTTGTTTCCATCATCCAACCTAAGTTTACTGTGACCATTCTTCACAACTTTGTGCTTAATATTTTGTGTTATTATATGCTCTTTCTTCCTATGTAGCTTTCAAGGATGTATTTCTTCTCGTCCGGAATGACGGTGACGAGCCTCTCAAAGCTAATGTTGCAATAGTAGATATCAATGTCAAATTACCAGACATAATATTATCCAAACACCAAGCCAAAAAGGTTCATTTCCAAACTCCATTTGTTTTTTACTCGGTGTGTCTCATCTTGAGTTGATAAGTTTACCGGCCAAGTAATACATTTCCTACTTTTCTTCATTGTTTCAGATCAAAATCTCCGCAAATATCGATGGAAGTCCAGCTATAATATTGGATGCTGGAAATGGAAAATGTATTATACTGGTCAGATCACCGGAGCTAAATAACGCATCTCACGAGAAATATCTAGCCTATTTATCCCCAATGTATGGTGCCTACTTTCTGTTTTTCTCGGTGCTGATTGCTATCGGGGCATGGGCCTGCTGCAAGTTTGGGAAAAACGAAGAGCAGATTGGCTATCAAGGGCTCGAAATGGAGCAACCGGCTACCCTCTCAGCTAAAAATGATGAGGAAATGGCAGCGGGATGGAATCGAGGTTGGGGTGGTAACAATTGGGAAGAAGAAGCAGAAGAAGTGAAATCACCGAATGAACATGGAATCGAAAATGCTGCAGCGGCTAATGGCAATATTTCTAAAGCTTCTGACCCTGATGGTTGGGAAAAAGACTGGGAAATTTAGATTAGAACAAGAATAGAGTAGAAACTTGGCATTCAAAAAGATCCTAGGATACCAAGAAAACATAGAATATACAAGAAAGATCAATACTTTTACAGTAGAAATTTTACAGAAATTAGAGCAGGATGATGTAGAATTGAGTTTTCAACATTCTGGATTCTTAGATGGAATTACACAAACAATTTTGATCAGTATGGTGTGGCTTTTGATATTCATTCTTGTTATTCGGCTTATAAGCCCTTGAAGTCAGCCATAGAAGCCGATTCCCTCTTGAAGTTTGAAAATGACCGATTAACTCTTTAAACTTGCTTAAAGTAGGCTATTGTCTCCTCTGAACTTGTTTAAAGGAACTTGCTGGTCCTTGAATTAATCATTTCACTTTAAAATTGTTTGAGGGGCTATTACTAGGCCTAAAATTCAATCTTATTATTATTATGAAGAACATGCCAAATTATTACAAATCATTGAAGGAACATCTCTCATTACAACACTCTTTCATGATGGTTTTTCATGATGAACTTTGCTGATACTTGAAAGTTGCTTTCCAAGTATTTTCCAGTCCATGATTGGGAGGAAAAACAAAAACATTTCAAAAAATTCTCAGAAATACTTCAACAAAGTCAAAATCTTGGACAACAGAAGATAAAATAAAGCTGCAATATGGAGACACTTTTAAGAAGCATGAGCATATGTTGGAAGGAGTGCACTCCCCACCCAATTTCAAATACTTTATGCTTAAAAAAAAGCTGAGAAATGGTATCATTTTTGGCTCTCAATAAAGCAAGAGAGAATGGTATAATACTGTTACAAAAAGGAATAAGAAAAACATAAAGGGGAAGTAAGAATCAAAGTGGAGTTCATTTTTAATGTTGTTTTATCCCATCAGAATGCTTTTTTCTGTTCTTTCCTTGTATTTTATATTTCAAAAGATCACTATATACAGCTTTTTCTATCTTCTTTGTATATTAAAAACATTAAAGGCGTCACGGATTTGGTTTGAGGAATTGAGGGTCTCAAGTTGCTTAAATTTGAATCCTGATGTGCGCAACAAGTTGTAGTCAAGAGATAATCTATTTAGAGGGTGTCTAACGAGCTTTATCGAGAAAATTCATTTGATATTTGACCGTTTCACACACAATTATAAAATCGCGTGGAATATAACACGATTAAGACACGCTAACCCGTTTTGACACTCGTAACGTTATATCAGAGGAACACCCTGGTTAGTGAGCCTGATTAAAGCATAGTAAATTAATAAAGAAGTTAAGAGAAGCATTGGTGAAGGGGGTGGTGTTAATGGTTAGGGCAGTGTGCAGTGCCATACTTGTTGGCTCAATGCTAAGCTATCAAAAAACACTGAGATATTTGGTCATGGAAATCATCAAAAGGGGTTCAAGTCCAACAAAAAGAAGTTGGTAAACTCAATCTGTCCTTTTCTGTAACTAATTGGACTTAATTAACTATTTTTATCCTTCATTCACAACACAAAAAAACAAGATTATTAACTCACCCATGTGCCTGTTGATATAATGAAATCTTGGAGGGAAAACAAAACATCATTTTAAGGTCCTCTCACCTTTCAATTTTACATATCATGCCCTTATCACTCAACTATAACTACACACATTGCCACAAGTTCACAAAACTTTATTATTTAGAAGAACTAATAACAAAGTTTCCTTAAGTGAATCAAGCCGCTTAATGCCTAGAAAAATATTATTTTAATAGAAAATTAATCATTTCAATTGTGTTTAAAGTTTGCATTTTTAACTGTTTGGCTATAATAAACCATATTTTAAAATAAGTATGGTTTTAAGCAACCATGAGATTAGTAACGTTTTTTTAGTTTGTACTATGACTTTCACAAATGACTAATTTGACAAAAGACTTAATATGTGTGATTTTAATTGATTTAACAAACTTAATCAGGCAAATTGAAAAGTTCAAGGGCACAATCAATAAAAATTAAAAACTCAAGGACTTAAAAGATGTTTATATTTATTTTTTTCAATATTAAACTATAAAGTTATATTAGGTGCATAATCATATAAAAAATCTCAGAGGGAGCTAACTGCACTAGGGAGTAGGGTAGGGACAACAACACAACTCATTACTTATAAATAATAATCTTTGCACATGGTTATCAACATTTTTATTCTTTGACTCTTATAAACAACACTCATTAAAGAAAAGAAAAGAAAAATCAAGAAATGCTAAGAAGCCATGTGAGATTAGTTGTGACAAAATGTAATTAAGATGATGAAAAAAACACAAAAATGTAAGATAATCTAAAAAGAAAAGAACAAAAATTGCATTTAATTAGTAGAGTAGAGAGTGCCAAACAAACTCTAAATACAAAAAATAAAAGAAAAGAATGCTTCTAATTCTGACACTATGATGAGTGTAATATTCTATTTCTATACATGCCTTCATTGGCATGGGGTCTATTGTTACTTTTGATTTTGTTGATTATGGTTTTTTTTATTATTCAATTCTGCACTAGGATTATTTGCTTTATAGTGGGTGCCAAGAATCTTTAAAGAAAGTCCTTTGGTTCTTAAATCATTTTTTGAGTTCTAAGGGTGCATTATCATACCCTAAACTACATGATATTAACAATGTCTACTGGTGTCAATAGCGACTGGTTTCAAAGGATACCGATAGATAGGTAAATGAACACTGTAATGGTACCGTCATGAGAGTGACTAAATTATATTTGTAAGGTGTGTTTTCGATGTATGCATATGCATTTTCAACTCCATTCTAAGGAGATGAAGCCCGAGATAGGGTCTAAAAAACAGCCATGAAGCATGAGAATCGCGACGGACAACGAAAACAATAATTGAAATTTTGCTTGAACAAGGGATTCATTACCAAACAGAGAACATGTTGACATGAAATTAAGAATGATGTAGCAAGTTTAACAAAGGAGCCTGCCATGGTTTACAATAATAATACACATGATTGACAAGTTTTCATCAGGCTTGGGGTGAAACTCAGAGTTAGAAAATAAGTGCTACTACTTAGCTAGTAAATAGAAAATGGCTAACAATATTCCCAGATTGAAAGCCGGTGAAAAGGAATCCGGTACGGTAACACCTAACTGTAACATTGAGAAGAAATAAACCGAAAAATGAACAAGAGAAGAAGAACCAACCAATACATGAAAAGAAAAAATCAAAATGAACTTCCTAAGTTCTAACCAACGCTGAAATTTCTCCTCTTTGATCCACAGAACAAACCGGATTCCTCTTCGCCGAATAATCCAAATCCCTCACTGTTCTAATATGTTCTTCACATTCATGCTAACTCCTCTTGCCCTTCTGAAGGACATCTGATCAGCTCCAATATATTTACTACTTCTCCCATGTCCGGCCGGTTTGATGGCACTTGTGAAGTACAAATCAAGCCTAACTTCATTACTGGAACTGCTTCGTCAGCTGGAAAACTACCTTGGAGCCGTTCATCAATGCACTCTTCAACTCTTCCTTCCTCCAACGCTCCTCTTACCATGTCGCAAAGGACCACCACATCGTCTTCCATGTACTCGACGGGCCTCTTGCCGGTAACTATCTCTAGAAGTAAGACCCCGAATCCGTAGACGTCACATTTCTCTGTTATTTTTACTGTTCTGCAAGCAAACTCGGGTGCCATGTAGCCTAGAGCGCTCTGAATCTTGCTGCTTAAGACATATCGGTCTAGCATTGGCAACAACCTTGCCAGGCCGAAATCTCCCACCTTTGCTTCGCCTGAACTGTCGATAAGCACATTGCTTGATTTTATGTTGTAGTGGATGATGTTAGATTGGTGTAAATGAGCCAGGCTTTTCGCTGTCCCGAGAATGATGTTGAACCTCTCGTTCCATGAAAGAAAATGTCCGCCTGACCCTTCATGAAGGCGCTTATACAAGCTACCACCAGAGACGAACTCGTATATTAAAAGCTGCAAGGAAGGAGTCCAGTAATAACCTTCGAGTTCTACCAGATTCGGATGCCTAACTTTTCCTAATTTCTTCACCTCTCTTTCAAAATCGTCTTGGGATTTAACAAGACTTGAAACGGTGAGCTTCTTGATTGCAACAGCATGCCCATCTCGAAGAACAGTCCGGTAGACTGCACCGAATCCACCGCGGCCAAGTTCACAATCCTTGTTGAGCAGAGCATGTGCTCCAGTACTGAAGTCAGGCTCACCCGAAAACATGACAAGCTTGCCCGAATTGGCATCTGTACTAGGGGAGTGGCTAAAGTCATCACCAGCAGATAATGCAAGGGCAACTGCTGATCGAGATGCGTATGATCGAACACGGATATTAAGAACAGTAACAGCAATAACGCCAACAACAATGACAGCTGCTGCACCAATGGCAATAAGAGCCGAAATGCTTAGGATGATTCTCTTGTGACCAATGTTTTGCGGAATCTCACCAGGACCAGAATCAGAGGAAGAGTTCGGATTCAGAACAATAGGTTTGGGAAGGACTGCAGCGCAGGATTTATTAACTGCAGCACCACAGAGGGCCGGGTTGCCAGAGACAGAAAAAGGCGATATCGTATTAAAGAAACTACCAGCAGGCAGTTCACCTTGTAACAAGTTGTGGGAAATGTTGAAGGAGGAGAGGTTGGGGAGGTTAGCCAGCTGCTTCGGTAGCCCACCGGTGAGTCTGTTAAAAGACAAGTCCACATCTTCCAGGCTTGTTATTTTCGCTATTGCTGCAGGTATCGGCCCGGTCAAATTGTTTTGGGATAGGATCCTACATGTGAAAGAAACAAAATCTGTTAGAATGAAGAAGATATGACATCAATCACACAAATTAGAAGCAATCCCATAAATGGAAGAAAACCGTCAAGGCGTCAAAGCACCAACAACTTTTGTTTATATCTTAAGTTAGGTAAAAATCAATAAAACCAAACATGTCTTATTCATAAAAGTTGTAACTTCAAATCCAAAACAACTAATTGATTTAACAGATAAAACATAGACCACAATGTGATTTCTAAGTCCAACCATATTATATTATTCGAGCTTTGACAAATATTCAAGGCACCTAAGATTCAAATGATGGCATCAAGCTAAAGTGTAAAGGGTTTATCTAAACCATTTCGGTGCAGCAACGATAGAATCATTTCGGGACTAAGGCTTTGCTATTGTTGTTGTTGTTGTTGTTGTTGTTGTTGTTGTATTTAGGTGCAGCAACTTAAACAATTCATAATCTATAAGCAAAATTAAGATAACATAACAACGAATAGCGCGGAGAGCTTACAAGGTTGTTAGTGAAGAGCAGTTGTCAACCGAGATAGGTATTTGACCGGAAAGAAAGTTCCTCTCGAGCCTCAATTCCTTCAAAGAAAATGCTCCTCCGATTTCTAAAGGGATACTTCCGTTGAACCTGTTATTACTTAGATCAAGAACGCCTAATTCCTTCAACTCTCCGATAGTCCCCGGAATATGACCCCCAAGAGAGTTCCCTGACAGATTCAGGAACTGCAAGCTGCTCAAAACCCTTATTGAAGACGAAACTATACCCGAAAACTTGTTCACTGATAAATCCAAAGTCTGAAGCTTTGGAAAGGAGCAACTAAAATCATCTCGAGCAGCAGTCAAAACATTCTCAGAACCCGAACCGAAAAGCCAATTGGGAAGGTCACCGCTCATCGAGTTTCTGCTGAAATCTAAAGACACAAGGGTAACACAAATGGCCATGGATTCCGGTAAGCTCCCTGTTAAAGCATTGGCTGATAAATTCAACACCTT
Organism: Euphorbia peplus; assembly: GCA_028411795.1. Lineage (NCBI taxonomy): Eukaryota > Viridiplantae > Streptophyta > Magnoliopsida > Malpighiales > Euphorbiaceae > Euphorbia > Euphorbia peplus. The sequence goes on from CP110837.1 coordinate 29,434,433, forward strand.
TAGAGATTGAAGATTCCCAATTGAATCCGGAGCCTGACCGGATAATCTGTTACCAGAAAGATCTAATGTCTCAAGGCTTTCCATTTTGGAAATCCAGTTTGGAACTTCCCCGGATAACAAGTTGTTGCTCACACTTAGAAAATTGAGCAGGCTAAGCTGCTGCATAGTCTCCGGGAGGTGCCCGGAAAGAGAATTCTGACTTAAATCAATAGACCTTAACAACAAACAGCTTCCAATCCCATCAGGAATCTTCCCAGTAAACTGGTTCTTACTCAAGTTAATGGCTCTCAGATTGTTCAGAACTTCAATCCCTTTAGGAATCTCACCTTCCAGCGAATTATCTGACAAATCAAGTGACCTTACAGAACTCAAACCCCATATTCCAGCAGGTAAGGACCCGGAGAACTTATTAGAACTCAAATTTATAGAAGCAAGAGTAGCACACGAGCTCAACGAACTCGGAATCTCCCCGGAAAACTTGTTCTTTGCAAAAGAAATAGCTCTTAAAGACCCACATTGCTTGAAAAAGTCCTCTGGAAGCGACCCGGAGAGGCTGTTTTCACTCAAATCAACGATTCTAAGGTTCTCAAGGCGTCCAAGATTGGGACTAACCGTTCCAGTGAGATTATTTCTAGATAATGAAAGCTTATGGAGAAACTGAAGCTGCAAGAGTCCACGTCCGATCCGACCCGAAAGAGAGAAACCATCTAGAGTAAGCTCAGTAACTCTGTTGGATCTTGAATTACATTTGACACCTCCCCAGTTGCAGGGAGTGTCATCATCTTGATTCCAAGATGAAAGCTTTCCTAATGGATCTTGAAGGTCTGCTTTGAACACGATTAGACCCAAAACATCATCGTTTAAAGAAGGGTTTATAGATCCCACAGAGCTTGAAACTAGAACCAGAAAGGCCAATAAACCTATAACCTCTTTAGCTTTCACCATTGGAACCTTCCTTCTCGAAAAATCACAGTGACCCCATTAAATTTCAGCTAAATGTAGAGCAAAATGAAGCTCAAAACCTCAAAATTGATGGTTATTGTAGGGTTTGGAAGCTAAAAACTCCTCAGAAGATGAAATTTTCAAAAGGGTTTCTGTTTTGTATCGGCTAGATGTAGACAGGAAGACAATGAGGAGCAAAGAAATGAAAACCCAGATGACAAAATGAGAAAGCTTCGATCTTGGAGGTATAAAGGTGCAAACTTTATGACATTGGAGGGCAGCTGAAGGCTTCAGAAGAAGTAGGGTTCCGGTGAGGGCCGCCGGGAAGTGGGAGTGAGGTGGTTTTTAGAGAGAGAGGGGATAGAGGAGAGGGAAAAAGATGGTGTCTTTATTAACGGGAAAGAGAAAATGGACCAGGTTGGTGGGTGGGTGGGTGGGGGCTATTTAATGGGATGCTCGACACGTGGCCTAATATGTTTGGAGGTGGGCTCCTACGTGGCACGACACGTAGGACTTGTATAATTGGGTGTTTTGGACAGTTGGGGATTGTGGGTTTCTGCTATTGCATTGTTTTTATTACGTCCTTAATTCAGGATTTCTAACACTATTAATTCTGTAATTACGTTTAGCAACGGATATCTTTTGTAATAAAAATGGAATTTAGTAGCTTAAATTTGAAATTTTATCATTACTTAATGGGTTTTGCATTAAGTTAGGGTTCACCTAAAATTTGTAGTTCATATTAGAAACTTTGAGCTTTTAGGAGATGGTATATGTTTACGTGCTTATGATTGGTGAAAACTTCAAGCTTACAATATAACTTATAGAATGTGGTACATATTGTTGTATCTATAGTGGCTTGGACAATGATCATGCAAATCGAACTCAAGTGGAATGCTACAACAAACACTCCTTTAACATTGAGTCCACCATTGCAAATGGATATAAAATTCTACCACTATAAATTTAGCATGTCACATGCCATAAATTGAATGAAAAACATATAAGAGAACGAAATTTAGCGACGATTAATATTTTTTCATCACTTTTATAGATTTATCAAATTTTATCGTATAAGCAAATACAAAATGAACTAAATAAGTAATACTTCAATTAACAACAAAACTTAGCGATAGATTTTCAATAGTTATTTTTCAAGTTAATTCGATCATGACAAGAAAATGTAAAGAACTGTGTTTAGATATATTCATTTGGACACCATAATACAAATTTAGTATGAAATCCATAAACTTGCAATGAACCTTAATGTGTAGATTTTTGTTAGACATGTTCAATAACGACATGAAAGAACAATAATTGTGTTTAAGATATTAATTTAACACATGACGTGTTGAAATGACATGAGCTCCCACGTACACCTATTTTTGTTAAGCATTTTGAGTGTTTAAACGTGCCAATGAATATTACGAGCTATCCTTATTCATTCGCCACTAATTTAAATGGATACGACGACATTTATATGTAGAGCAATCTGTATGTAGTTGAAGTAAAGGATTAAAGTGATTATTTAACAATTTAAGTGAGGACCCAAATAAGCAAAAATATAAGGCCAAGAAGAGAGGGAGGAAAAAGCAAAGTGAGAGACAGAGAGAAAGAGCAATAAAGATGAAAGAAAGAAAGTAGGTAAAATAATAATAAAGGCATTTGTGCAGATCGAAGCTCAGACAGTGACTTTACTTTCTTTTAATTCTATTCAACAATTGGGTCTTTTTTACCCCCACTTCATTTAATGCTTTCCATTTTTTTACCTTAACAAAATACTATTAAATAAATATGTTTTCTCCTAAATTCCAGCTTAATCATTTCTTAGAATCTTCCTCTTCTGTTTAGAAACTTCTTTGCTGTTTTAATCATGGAGTTAGACAGTTTTATCATTCTGTCTTTCCAATTGTTTTTGTTTATTCCAAACTTGTATAAGTGGACTTTAGGTTGCATTTGATAGAAATAATTAGATGAATATAGTACATTTTGGAACATGTATCTAAATCAATATCGGTAATTTATGTTATCATCTCTAATTTTCTAAATGTGCTTGTTAGCCTTAATTATTAGAGCATAATGCTCATATATTGTTAATAGTTTTTCATACATTATTCTATTTCTCTAGAAATTGAGTGTTCTATATGGTGAAAAAATCTTCACTTCACATTACCACGTTATGATCGAAGGAAATTACAATAACAAAATTAAGCACATTAAGTTGAATTATCACTTATAAGTTATAGAGTTGAATTTGTTATGAATTATGAGTTGTACATAAACTTTTAATCCTCTCAAAATAAGTTTGATTTACATGTCATGAAAGCCCAAAATGTCTAAACACATACTAAAATGATACTAGTAATTTGTACTATTGTACACAACATGAAAGCCCAAAAAACACAAGAAGTTTGATGGGTTTGAGGTGACAAATGCTAATAAAAAAAGTCAAAACATTTCATCATTTTCTAGACTAGACAAGAGAAGGCAGGAGAGTCAAAAAGCTATGTAGGGGTTTTATATATTTTAAAATTTCTAAAAAAGAGAAGGAGGGAATCTAAATTGAACAAGAAAGTCCAGAGTGGAATCAGAAACTAAAACGACAGGACTTGGGGGCGTTTTTGTTTTCTACTATTTGTCTCTGCCATTTCCTATTCTACTCTTTGTATTATATCATCTATATATCTATCTATCTATACACTATACTATAGAGTTGGCAAAATCAAATATAATTTTATCTTTTTCCAATGGGATGCAGCTAATGGGAACATTCATGAAATACATATTTAGATTTAGATTTGATTCATAGTATAAAAAGCACAACTCAAACATTAAGTTTGAAACACAAGTTCCATGTTATTTTTTTCGGGTTTTGGACGATCTTTATTGCAAAAATAGTCAATGTAAAATGTTTGGATAGAAATTAAAAATATAATTTAACTGGAGCACATATTACAAGTCCATGAATGAAGCCCACTAACAAAAACCCATTGAGAGCAAGAAGAAAAAGTAGAAGAGGAGAATCGTCAAACTGCTTGATGGTGTTCAACAACCTGAAAATGATACTCTTCTTAGCTTACGTTTTCTATTTTTGCAGCTCACACTAAAGACTATATTGTCTATTTAGAGAAGATTTTAGTATGACTTCGACGTTTCTAAAACACCCTTTTAATCTATGTACGGTGGATATCTTAATTTATGTCCTTTATGCCGATGTGAAGTTCTAAGTGTACAAATTCTTCTTTATCATTTTCAACAAAAATACATCTAATGCTATCAATCCATCATTCAGTACTTACAAGTTGAATCTTCTAAATATTATTGCTATGTGATGTAAGGGCAAGATGGAAGTTAATAATTTCTGCGAGTTAATTCACAGTTAACAATAAGAAATACTATGAAAATATTGATAAAATTTAAAATTCTTAAAGTTAGTCCAAAATGGTAAGACACTTCATTTTTTATTTTTTTTAAGGTTCAGGACGGGGCGATTGAAGAAGAGAATCTCAACTAAGTTGTGTAAGACACTATATCTTCTACTTAAAAGGTTTAAAATTCGAATCCTTGTCAAAATTGGCAAATAATCTATAAATTTCACTATAAATCTTTATCGAGGTCTATAATTTGTTCTCGACTTGAATGGATAGATCGATCCTCACCTAAAAATTTTGTTACAATTTTTTTTTACCGTTTTATTCGAGTTAAAAGAATAATCTTTTGACGTAATTGGGCTAAAAGAATGGATGTTTCTAATTCCTTTGTGGCCAAAAAGCAGAAACGAAAATGGGTGGGCTGCATTGCATTGCATGCATCTTAGAATGAAACCCATCTAACAACAAAAACCCTATTAATATTAAAGCTCTGTGCTTTATTTACATACACCTCCAGCTCAGCTAGTCTACAGAGGAAGAAGAAGAAGAAGAAGAAGAAGAAGAAGAAGACACCCACAATGGCAAACATCAAAACAAAGCAAATAATAGCATCCGCTCTCAGCAAGCACCTTTCTTTGGACTCTGTAAATTCTCAACTCTTCAATTCTTTATACATTAATATATAATACTGCTACTTTTTGAGCTAGTTAGAGTCTTTCCTCATTTGGGTTAGCTTTATAAATTTCTAGATTTTCAAAAAGATCAGTGCTTTTTGAAAGATTATTGCTTTCTTGTTTAATCAACTCATCTTCAACTTGAAAAGATTAGTGCTTCTGCTTTATCTATGCCATAATTTTGTGGGAATACCAGTAGTTTATAGGATAAGAGGAGGGAAAATCGATTAAGGTGGTTTGGCCATATAAAAGCAATGGTCAGTGATGCCCCGGTTGGAAGGCTTGAAATGTGGCAAGAGGAGGAAACGGTGGGAGTAAATGCCTAAGCAAACTTGGAAGAGGGTGATTGAGAAAAATATGGTGGTAGATAGGACGGAGTGGTGGGAGACAATTTATGTCGCTGGCTTTATGATGGTTCATGTTAGCCGACGCTGAATCATTTCGGGACTAAGGTTTTGTTGTATAATTTTGTGGGAATAGCAGTAGCTTATAGAATAAATTTACAAGTTCCAATTTTGGGATAATCTGAAGCTGTTTAATGAATTTGAATAGTACTGAAAGAAGAACATTTGAAATTTGCCTTTATTTTGCTATTCTTTTGGCACCATTTACCAATTCGTAGTGATATGTTTTGGTTGCATTGTTGATTTCTATGTGCGTTTAGTTAAATTTTCATCCACCAAGTATCTAGTTAAGGCAATTGGACCGGGTTGTACTGAAGAATTCTAATTGGATATGTAGTCATAAATTTGCGGAAGTTGATATTTCCTTACGAGCTTGTGCATAGTGCAGTTATTTGATTTGAAGTTCGGCTATCAATCTATTTATGCAGGGAACTTTGTGTGGTGTTAGTGGGGAGGATGATATTAAGAGCCTCTACACAAACATTTTGAAGACTTCAGGAAAATGGTCCCCCGAGAAAGAAAATGATGAAGTAATTTCCATTGATTTCCCCGGGAGTAATTGTTGATTTCTTATTCTAATTGTTCGGTTTACTTTCGGCCTTTGACCTCAAGATGAACTTTTGGCTATAGGTATTCAAGTGGATAGGTTTCGCAGAGAGTTTCCCGGCGGATGCTCGAGCATGCTTTATCACACTCAGTAAAATAAATGAAGAATTGTCTCAGAAGTCTGTACTCTTGGGCAATGGAATGACACCATCTGAAACTGATGTTATCGTGTTTTCAGTAGTATATCCATTGGTGGTATGTTTTCGGGTTATTTTGATATGACAACTTATTATCACAAAGTAAACGCATATGCATTTCCTTGTAACGATTTTTTTTGTTATTTTATCGAGGGGTTACTTTATTTCAGATTGGCCTCTCAAATTCAGAGAGAGAAAAGCTGACACATGTGATGAGATGGATGGATTACATTCAGGTTACGCCCGTATTCTCATTAATTTATGCTCTCTTGTTCAGTAAGAGTTCCATGGTAAATTTCATTGCGAGAAGATTCATTTCTGTGGTGTTTTATCATCAAATGCCGACATGTTAACTCCCTTTAAAATTCTGGTTTCTAGTGTGACTCGCTCATGTCTATAATTTTTGGTACTGTTCCCGTTAGACATGAAGCTAAAGTCATCTTATTGAATTTCATAGTTTTGGAAGCTTTAGGCTTTTACAATCAACAGACGTCAGTATATCTAAGTGTTTCTCGTAATAATCATTTGTAATCACAATTAGGATTAGATGGGTTTTTCTTTATTCTCTTTAAAAGCTAGGTCCGTGGTCAAATCTTAAAGGATAGTACTCGCAACACGTGCACTTTTTGCAAGCCATTTAGATTTAGAAGTTTGCTTTGATGAGGAGTCTGAGTGTGTTTGCTTTTGACATTACAGCACAAAGAAGAGTTTGGAGATTTATTTGAAAAGATACCATTCGAGAAGCCTGCATTTGAGCCTTTGGTGAGTCACCTTGACATTTTTAAATATTCCGTAACAGTAAATTGCTGATAGAGCAATCTAAGAAAAGAAGGGTTTTTGAGGTTAACGAGAATAATTTCAAGATGGCTAATTTGCTTCATTGCAGGGATTGAGTAGCATTGGTGAAGCAGAAACCGATTCAAATTCGAAAAAGACAGTGCAAAGCACAAAGAGCTCAGAAAAAACAGACGTAGAACAGAGTTCAAAGAAAAGTACAAAGAGCTCAGAAAAAGCTGTAGTAGAACAGAGTACAAAGAAAAACACAAAACAATCCGAGGCAGAACAAAATACAAAAAACAAAGATGCGGGGGTAGTTATTTCTATCATCATATTATTCCTTGTCTATTATCTGATTGCTTTCAAAAAATGGGGACATATTTGGTGCAGCTTAACATTTTCTGCTTTTTTTTCCCTTGAAGAAAAAGGTAGCCGAAAAGAAGGATCCTTTACCAAAAGAAACTTCCGAGAAAGACAAAGAACTCAGCGTTAGTTTGCTAAACCTACAAGTTGGCCTTATTCGCAAATCATGGAAACATCCATCTGCCGATAGGTACTCGACAACTCCTTTTGTCCTCCAATAATTCAAGATATTCACTGTAAAAGCTGTTCTTCTAGTTGCATGCTGTTTGAGTAGCTTAAAGTTCTGAAGTGTTTTGCAGTCATGATAGCGTGGATGGGATACTAAATATGACATTTTTAATTTTGATTATTAATCAGTTTGTTGGTTGAGGAGATAGATGTTGGGGAAGCAAAAGTGAGGCAGGTGGTCAGTGGTTTGGCAAAGTTTTGCACTCCAGATGAGTTGACGGTATGATCTTGTAAAGATTCTGCTATAAATGATCACGTTTTCTATTCCTTCTAGATATGTGGAGTTCTGAATCCTCCAGTTGCTAATCTTATTTTTTCTCCTTTTGTTTTCTATAAAGAATCGCCGGGTTGTGTTGATAACAAATGTAAAGCCTGGAAAGCTAAGAGATGTGATGTCCGAGGGACTGGTAAGTAGTAACTTTTCTTGGTGTTTATGTTTTTTCGTACTAATGGTATGCTTTTTATTATCAGCAAAATACACATGCTATAGTTGAATTAGTGCTTTTAATTTCAATCTTCACTAATAAATGGCGAATAAAGCGAGCGACTAACTATATGACTTGATTTTGTATCAGGCTTTGTTGTTTACTTATCTCAAATGCTCTCATTTTTCTTTAGTTGTAATTATATATTACACTGATTTATGAGAATTATTGAAGTTGATGTGCGAGTGCATATTTATGATTCCCAATTTCCAGGTCTTGTGTGCTTCTAGTGAGGATCACAGTGCTGTAGAGCCATTGCTCCCCCCAGAAGGAGCTAAAATTGGAGAGCGCGTCTCATTTTCAGGGTAAGCATGTTGAAGTTTTTTGTAGCTTGTATTATTACTGCCTGAAACATTTTTAAAGATAATGTGTAACGCAAACTTTTTAGCCTGTTGACAAATTGATTCCTTAGTGGTAGCTACCTTAAATGAATCGAGCTTACATAGTCTTGTATGTAAGGTATAACTACCAAGATCCGTGAAATTATTTTCGTTGCTTTTAGTTTCGCATCTGAACTTGAAATCACTTCAAACCAGTTGATCATGTCTTGCAATTATTGGTAGTATCATGGTTTGATTGCCCACTTCTTGGAGAATTTGGGGGCTTAAACTTGTTCAAAAGAATAACTGCACTTGCAGTTAGGTTTAAAAATCACGACTTTGATCAATCAAATTGCACTTGGCAAGCGGTTGAAGTCCCATTGTTGAATGGAAAACTAGGAATAGGGGGCTTGGGATTGAATGAACCATTTGACTCGAAAGCTTTAAGTGATAGATAAGATCTAAGAAATATTTTATTTATTATTATTATCTTCAGCACACCTTGTAGGCAAATGTCCCGTGTACTTGAAGTGTAAACAACAAAACCGAATCTTATCATGTGTTAATATTCATGAGCCAATGGAATTGTCGTAATTTGAACCCTCGACCCTCAACCACTTGAGCTTAACCTGAGTGATAAGCCTCAAAAATCAGTTTTATGAGATTGGGCCCGATTACAGCCGAGACTAGTCTTGTTTAATATTCGTGCTTACGTGTAGCTTAATATTCTTGTGATTTCATGCTGATGCAATGCAAGTCTAAATGTGCAAACGGTTTTCATTCAGGATTGATGGTAAGCCAGAAGATGTCCTGAACCCGAAGAAGAAGCAACTAGAGAAAATAACACCGGTACGATGTCCATACCTTTCCCATTTCTCATTTATTAAGATCATATTGCAGAGAAATTAGGGTGAATGAATGAGTTTGTTACTTGAAAAATGTAGCTTTTAGTTGGTTCTATGGCCCATCCCATGGTTTGAAAACTATCAATGAATAAGATAATGTGAATCATGGTTGCTGTTGAATTTAAGGATTGTGTCAGCCATATTTTCTTCCTAGCATAATGCTCAAGTTGCAAACCGTGACTTAGTTTTTTTTCGCCATTCGTATAGCTTGTGAATCATTTCAACTTTGAACCTTTTTAATTGTATTCTAGCAGCTTAGAAAGAGGTGATTGGACTGACAATCAGTCCTGATGGGTGAATTTAATGGGTTTGTTACATAAAAGTCCCTGAGCAGCAGTACATACTAACATAAAAAATCCAAATAAGCATTGACCAATGTAAATTTTGGTTGACCACGTGAAATGCCCGCAAATCACACTCTTTGAGGTAATATCATGTTAGTAATCTCAAGAGTTTAGGGGTTATTATGTTTGTAAAGGAGTGTGCTTTTAGTGGTTTTTCACATGGTCAACCGGTGTTTACATTGGTTTACAGTCCTGTGGACTTTTATGTTCATGTATCAGAATTAAAATACACACATGGCACCCCAACAACTTTACTTTCTTTATGGTCAATAAACTTCAAAATTAGACATTTTGGTTCTTTAACTTTACCCTTCGCTAACATTGTTGTAACTTCCAAACGGAAACAACTTCAAAATGACCGTTGATGATCTAAAGCATGTGGAAAGATCTAAGAACTAAACTTGTTTAGCACCAAAAAGACCATTAAGCTGCATTTCCAAATTACTATTTCACAGTTTTTTTTCCTTCTAACTAGACCACAATAAACGATCTCAAAACCATGAAGTTGCCTAGAATAGAAATGTAAGAGATTATATGTTAGTAAAAGGAAAAGTTCACAGATTTTTAAAATACAGTGAACATGTTCATTTTGAAGTTTAGGGACCAGAATAAAAGTAAGATGAAATTTTAGTAGCCTTGAGTGTAATATACCTTTAGTATATGTCAAAGTTACGGGATTTTAATGAGCGGTTTTGAAGTTCAAGGCTCATTGCGTTAGTGTTAAAGAGCCATTTGAACTACAGCTTAAGCTGATAGTTAACGCCCAAAGACATCTTTTATATTAATCTTTGACACACGACTCTCGCGAATGCCACTTAGGCTTACCCATCTAATCGTGTATTTTTAATTCACCTATAAATGGTTCACCTGGACTTGAACTCAGTATTGAGACACCGATACTATGTTAAGGAACCGTTTGAACCAATAGCTTAAGCTTTTAGTTCAATCGGTTCATGAACACCAAACTCAGGGGGACCACATGTGTATTGACCATGAATATAATGGTGATAAGTTGTGCAATTATTGGTTTTATTACTTGGTATATAGTTTGTTGTTGTTGCACGAGTTTCTCTGAAAATGAGAGTGTAAATGATGATGGGTGTTTGATGGGTGCAGAATCTTTACACAGATGAAAAGGGTGTGGCTACATTTAAGGGCATTCCATTTATGACCTCTGGTGGGCCTATCACTTCCTCCATCCCAAAGGGAGGAATCAAATGATTACATTAATAGTGTAAAATTTTCTGTGTTTAAATACCAGTTATCATCTTAATTAGATTTACTTATACTCATTTTGTTTTGGTACAAGAACACATAATGTATGAACTAATACAAATTGCAATTGTTGCTGCCATTTTGATGTCGAGAAAAACTATACTTTTTTGCCATTGTAGTTGTCAAAGTTTCAATCTTTATCCCTTCGGGTGACGTTAACCGTTGTATTCTAATTGTTGGAGATCAGCACCATCTGACATGGTGTCCGTTTAGTCTTCCTATTTGTAGTTCGTCTGATATACGAGTGTTAAAGCATTGGAAAAACGAAAAATGCTCCAACCGAGCTTTGTTTTCGAAAATGGGAGATGATTCTAGGGGATTTGGGGTGAAATAATGGTGGGTTTGATTGATGGGAAGACAAAGGGGAAGCACATGGAAATCTGGTAAGGGAGATTGGGAAGTGAATGGGCAAACAGACACAGTTTTAATCATGCACAGCACAAAGGCCATTGCTATTTTGATTCACTTATTTATGGCTGTGATGGGTCTTAACTGCTATTACTCTTTTGTGGGAAGAGGGAGAGTATCTTTTCATTTCCCTACAAAACAGTTCAAAAATAATAAAATAAAATGTATGTATATGTATGGATATACCAGATCCTTTGCAACATTCCATGCATGTAATTTAAGGATAAAGTTCATAACTAAAAGGATGGGTTCAACAGTAAGAAAGAGGTTCTTGTGAATTCTTGCACGAGTTTGATTATCGCTGATTAAAGTCATGCATGGATTTGATTCTCGCTGATTAGAGTCCTCATAGTTGGAGGAGCGATATATGCAAGTCTTTTCACAAGTCCATCTGTGGTCGATTTGTGAAGCCTTTTCGTAACTTAGGATTGGAATTACTTCTCCTAAACTTTTTAACAAATAAAGAAAGTATTATTTTTCGTTGAAAAAAAAGACCATATTTAAATAATACATTAACTCGGTTTAGTGTCATGCAACTTCGAGCTTGGTGTAACGTGATTTCTAGCTCGGCAACCCTCGGGATGGTCCGTTGTGTAAGACTACAAATCAGAACATATTAGTTGCACTCGTTCTCGTCCACTACTTTAGGGCATCACCTTTAAAACAGGAGAGTATAATAGCATTAGAAGAAGCTTTTAGGGTGGAATTCAAGCGTAAATACATTATTAAATTTACTTTTATTATATTAGTAAAAGTCAATAATTTAATTCAACATGTGGACAAGTCAATTATTAATTGACCATTAAATTGAAGATAATAGTTGGACCCTAAACTTCTATTTAATTGAAAAAAGTAAAGATAATATTGATTTAGGATCAAAATTGTCTTTTTTGAAAAACTAAAAATAGAATCATTTATTTATGGTTTTACTAGCCAAAATAAATCATAAGATATATGTCTTCTGATTTCTAGATATAAACTTGGCAAAGAAGAAAATGCATCTCACGAACAATAATAGGATTATTATGAAATCAAAAGATGGATACTAATCTTAATTTAAGAACATCATAGGAAGATTCTTTAAACATATATAATTTGAAAAAATAAAATAAAATACTAAAAGATCCTGATTCTTGTAAGAATCCGTACTATAGTATGATCAAACTAAAAAGATTATATTCCATAATAAAAAAAAGCAAACAATTATGAAATCATATTATTATATGCAAATCTGTCCAGTTGTGTCTCCAAGATCTTAATTGTAATTATAATAAAAATTCATATTGCCATGTCAAAGCTTTGATCTGATAATGCAACCTGGAAAAATCATTATGTATCTTAAAAAATCAGGTAGATTATATACACATATTATCATATAAACAAATATTTAACTTACCATTTTCAAAAATAACACTATCTATTATCATTATTTTTATGTATATTTCCTTTTTATATAAAAATATTAAGCAAGACAGAATGAGTTCATCAGATCAGTATAAACCCACAAAAAAATATCTTTATATCTTGTTTTGATTCTGTAAATATTTTTTCACCGTGTAAAAAATATTTTTATATTTTTCTGGTCACCTACCTTTTTTTTCATGCTCTTGTGCATTATTTCTCCCTATAAATATGTGCCTAATTTCTGTTCATACAAATCTTGTGAGTGTTCTTAATATTGTTTTTCAAAATTTATTAGCATTTTATATATTTTATATATACGTACAAGTATTTGCAGCCTGCAAAAACTGCCAACTTCTGTTACGTCTAGGCATTTTCTTGTTGTTTGGTATCAAAATTGTCAAGTTCTGCCTGAAAATTTTGTATAAATACCCCATTTTGATACCTGAATTCTAAGTGTTTATCAATGGAGAAATTCGTTGCAGATTCCGGAGACCATCAGCTTCATGTTTTAGCTGTTGATGATAATCTTGTTGACCGAAAAATCGTCGAAAAGTTGCTCAGGAACTCTTCTTGTAAAGGTATAATCAATGTAGATGTATCTTTTTTCTTTCTGTCTTTTGAGTATCGGGTTTAAGGAGACTTGAAACTCGAGATCTCTTGCGAAGAAATGATCGATGTGAATGGTCTTTTATTTGATGCAGTGACAACAGCAGAGAATGGGATAAGAGCACTAGAGTATTTAGGATTGGGAGATGATGAAACAAACTGCAATTCGGATAATAACAATGTAAGTGACTCGTACACGAAACAAATCATCGGTCGGTGATCTGCTTATGTTTTCGGGAAGTGAAAGTTGTGTGTTTTACAGGTCTCAAAGGTGAACTTGATAATCACAGACTATTGTATGCCGGGAATGACAGGCTATGAGCTACTCAAGAAAATTAAGGTATGGATTATGTAATATTACTAATTAATGTAGCAGATTTCTATATATAGAAGGAAAAATCTTGATAGGTTGTTGATTGATTGAAAGCAGGAATCATCAATGATGAAGGAAGTTCCGGTGGTGATAATGTCGTCCGAGAACATTCCAACTCGAATCAATGAGTAAGAATCCTACTAATGGATCAAACTAGTTAATTAATATCGATAATCATAGATTACAATTGTTAACAAGTTTCGATTTTCGTGCAGGTGTTTGGAGGAAGGAGCTCAAATGTTTATGCTGAAGCCACTCAAACAATCTGATGTGAAGAAACTGAGGATTGATTTAATGAATTGCAGAAGCTGAAACCGGCTGAGGGATGAATGTAGTTTATTATAGCTTAGGGATGTGATTGATATTCTAATTAGTTTGTTTTAAGCTTAATTAATTACTGATCTTTTTTGGATTGTTTAGTGAATAATTGTCGCGTAATTTTATCTGCCAGCGACTTAACGAACTGTATTCGGTCGCTAACTTAAGTTAGCGACCGAGTGTTTTCTGTAGTGTGACTTGTGCCTTTAACTATTCAGTAGATAGATCTGATGACTTTTGGTATATTAATTAATTGTTTCTTTTTTGCACACATTTTTGAGTTATATGTTTCAAATTACTAGTAATTAAACAAAATGCAAATCAAGAATAAGAATCTTGAGCCTTTCCATTAACTAGTTAACTATATAAGATTGTAGAGCTGATTCAAGAATTAAGGTAAACCCGAAACTCGTTTAAACGTCTATCGCAATTAAAGTCTGTTGTATATATACATAAACATGATTCAAACTCGAAATCTCTAACTTAAACAACGCTAACTGGATTGAAAATCAAACACCTCCACACCCAATATCACACAGAAGTATTTGGATCAATGAAAATGCTTATGATGATGATGAAGATGCCTGTGATGATCCAAACCAAGGCAGTGAACAACAGGGTAAAAACAAACAAACAAGCATCTTCTAGCCCTTTTAGCTATGGAAGACACAAGAAAACAAGGGCAGCAACAAAAGGACATGTTTGTCGTTTCCGTTTGATCATGATTATTGCTCTTCTTGTTGCTCATCCAATCACCTAGATTGAAGACCCAGATAGATGTCAGAGGTTTTCAAGAAGTTATTCATGTAAAGATTGAAACTTTAGACCAAATGAAAGACAAAAAAAGGATAGTACTAAAACCATGTTACCTTAAGCTGGAAGATGTAGACAAAAGAAGCAACATAAAAACATTAGTGAGACTTGAATCTAATTAAAGGGTGTTATGTATGATAGAATGGAAGAAGAAATTAAGTAGGTGGAGGTTGGAGAATATTCTGAAATTGTGTGAACCAAATACTTGGTAAAGCAATTATGATATTATAGCGTGTGGTTTTTGTGTTTGTGTTTGGTTTTTCTAAATAAATAAATACTCAATCATCTAGTTACCACCTGTATTAACTTCCCCAATTTGTCTCTTGTTTTCTTAGGATTGAGAGCATGTCTTTTTGTTGGTAATTCAGAATCGGGACTGACTCACTCGTAGTTAAGTATTTTTTTTGGTTTTCCAATCGGTTTCCGAACACATTGGGCCGACTAATCCGGATTCGGGGCGAGTCTAAGCATTATGGTATTTAAACTCCTCCCAATCGCGGTTGTAGGGATCGATCCACAGACCTCCCTACCAAGCGCAGCCTCATGCTACCATTGCACCAACCATCGATTGGTTCATAGTTAAGTATTGAAGCTATAAGGATTAGTGTATATAGGGGATTTGCTATCGGGCCATTAAGATGTTCGGCCTACCGAATCTTGAGTTAGTTCATGGGCCAACTTCTAGGCCCATCCTCGGAGATATGGCGGGCAGTGCAGGGAAGTATGTATGTTCGGAAGTGTTGTTCTTGTTGTTCCAAATTCTTGATTTCACATACAAGAAAGCAATGGCAATTGTGTTAGAAGCACACCCATTTTTTAACTGCAAATATTCAATCTTTGCCTCATCATCCAGAATTCCAACTTCTATCACCTGCTCTTCTTCTTCTTCTTCTTCTTCTTCTTCTTCTTCTTCTTCTGTTCCTCCCGACCGGAGCCCAAATGCGCTCTCTGTTTCTCCTCGTGATCGCCGTAAGGTGGTTAGATTAGCCTGGGAGAAGCTTGTCCGCTGGTCCAATTCCTGGCGCTCCAAGAACAGGACTGATGTTCTTCAACGCACTAACAAGGTCTGCTTTCATTCATTCAAATCTTTATTTTACGTTTATTTGTCATCTACAATCATAGAAAGCTGTAAACATTTCAACTTTTCTTTGGATATTAATATAAAAGCTGTTGTTAACCTTAGTTAAGCTACAACTGTTACTTTAATCGGTTAATCAACTTTTAAAGATTGGAACTTTTATTGGTGATTGTGGTCATTTATGTCTTTTTAGGTAGTGGAAAGGATTGTTGGCTAGTGAAACAATGCCCCGTCATAAGATGTCGGTGGCAGAAATGCTTATGTTGCGATGGATGTGTGGCTAGATGAGAAATTTAAAGATCAGGTTATTAGGGCGAAAGTTGGAGTTAAATGTATTGAGAATAAGATAGGGAAAATCGACTAAGGTGGTTTGGGCTTATAAAAAGAAGGCTGACTAATGCGCCGGTTAGAAGGCTTGCCAAGAGGAGGAAACAGTGAGGGTAGGACAAGTCCTAAGCAAACTTGGAAGAGAGTGATTGAGAGTGATATGAGTTTATTAGGGATTGGGGAAAATATCGTGGTAGATAGGACGAACTGGCGGGAGATCATTTATGTTGAGCTTTACGGTTCTTTATGATGGTTCATGTTAGCCGACACCGAATCGTTGGACTAAGGCTTTGTTGCTGTCGTTGTAGGTAGTGGTGCTTGGAGGAGGATCCTTTGGTACAGCAATGGCTGCTCATGTTGCTAATAGAAAGGCTGATTTGGAGGTTCAGATGCTTCTTCGTGATTCTTTTGTCTGTCGATCGATCAATGAGAACCACATCAATTGGTACTTTTTAGTTCTTACTTTCTCTGTATTGACTCTTTTACTGCTATTCACTTGTAATGGTTTCTTTGTTACCAGCAAGTACTTCTCGGAGCACAAGCTGCCCGACAATGTGATTGCTACCACTGATCCTAAAGCTGCTCTACTCGGTGCAGATTATTGCCTCCACGCCGTGCCTGTTCAGGTTTTCTGATTGTTTCCTTTTGTGTCATGATTGGAGCTGTTTTGATTCTGACTTTGGGGGGTTTTGGGATTTAAATGCAGTTCAGCTCGTCATTTCTTGAAGGCATTGCAGAATTTGTTGATCCTGGCTTGCCTTTTATATCTCTTAGCAAAGGCTTAGAGCTTAATACATTAAGGATGATGTCTCAAATTATTCCCCTGGCTTTGAAGAATCCTCGCCAGCCTTTTATTGCATTATCTGGACCTTCTTTTGCACTGGAATTGATGAAAAAGTTACCGACAGGTAACATTTTCATGTTTTGTAGTTCACTCTTTTGCTCGGTCATTAAATGTTACCTTGTTTTTCCATTTCCTTTCACTCTGTAGCAATGGTGGTGGCGTCCAAGGACAAAAAATTGGCAAATGCTGCACAACAGCTACTAGCTTCTTCTCATTTAAGAATCAGCACTTCAAGGTATAACATTGCATCAAGTCAATTACATTAGTTGATTAGTTTGCTATTCGATAAATATAGATTGCGTGAGCTTTTGGATGAAGTAAGACTGCTAAGAACTTGGAATATATGGAATAATTTCTTTGATAAAGTACAGTGAATATGCTCAGTTTGTAACTTCTGATAAAATTCAGTGATGTCACAGGGGTGGAAATTGCGGGTGCATTGAAAAATGTGCTTGCTATAGCAGCTGGAATTGTGGAAGGGATGAATCTCGGCAATAATTCTATGGCTGCTCTTGTTGCACAGGGTTGTTCCGAGATCCGATGGCTTGCTACGAAGGTATTCTACCTCCCCTTTATTTTTTGGACAGTCTTATGTACTCCCTGAATGAACATAATTCACTCTCTATTTTAAGAAAACTTGAGATTGATGCTATTACATGGATCATAAATGTAGAAGCCGTCTTTTAATGATGTTTGTTAACCACAATTGGTCTAAAAATATTGGTCGGAAGAAAATAGTTATGTCAAAGGTTGTGGCCAAGAACCTGTATTTTTATGGTCCATTATACGTTTGTAATAGCCGTTCCTTTTGGTTTTTATAGATGGGTGCCAAGCCTGCAACACTTACTGGTCTTTCGGGAACTGGAGACATCATGCTTACATGTTTTGTCAATCTATCAAGAAATAAAACAGTTGGAGTGCGTCTTGGATCGGGGGAGGAGCTGGACGACATACTGAGTTCCATGAATCAGGTTGCAGAAGGTGTATCAACTGCAGGGGCCGTGATTGCATTAGCCCAGAAATATAAAGTTAAGATGCCAGTTTTAACAGCAGTAGCTCGGATCATAGACAATGAACTAACCCCCCAAAAGGCAGTTCTTGAACTGATGAGACTCCCTCAGGTGATGAATAAAATTGTTCACTTTCTTTTGGCATTTGAATTTTGAAGTTGTCGAATGGCCGTCTGAGCTATTAACTGTTTGGTTTTAGGTGGAAGAAGTTTAAGAAACTGGAGGTATTCTGATACAATTTTGGTCTGGAGATCAATGTTACGAACAAGAAATGATTCACTTGTTCGGTGTAAATCATGCTGTATCTCCTCGACAAGCTGACAATAAAGCCGAAACCATTAGTAATACAATGTAAAATTGCAGCATGCTGCTTCGAAGAAATCACATCCATTTCATTTTGTAAAAGTTCAGAAAAATAAATAAAATGATTAAATACATTTCTGTAGTTTCTCCGTTTATGATTGTCCGTGGCGTATGTCTTAACTAAAACATGAATTCCATAACCCTCTCTACATAAAGTTCCCAGCTTTACTCATTATGTCCCTATAAAGTTCGAAACTTTCTTCGTTATGTTACTATAAAGTTCTCAACTTTCCCAAAAATGTTGACATGTATTCCAATCTAAACATTTCACGGAA
Source organism: Euphorbia peplus (assembly GCA_028411795.1). Lineage (NCBI taxonomy): Eukaryota > Viridiplantae > Streptophyta > Magnoliopsida > Malpighiales > Euphorbiaceae > Euphorbia > Euphorbia peplus. Next base: position 29,453,083 of record CP110837.1, read on the forward strand.
GCTCCCATTGCTGAATTCTGAAATCAAATCTTTAGTCCAACAAGGACATCTAGTAGAAGCCTTGAAATCGTATTCGAGAAGTCCTCTAGATGTTTCCCGATTCACTTACCCTTCTCTCCTCAAGGTTTGTGCTTCTCTTTCGAATCTTCGGTATGGAAAAACTATACATTCAACAATCATCACCACTGGCTTATACTCTGACAACTACATTGCTGCTTCACTTATTAATATGTATGTCAAATGTGGGTCATTTGGAGATGCAGTCCACGTGTTTGATGAATTTCCTGGAAGAGGAGTTGCCATGGAGGATATCACTATTTGGAACTCTATGATTGATGGGTATTTTCGTTTTGGTTATCCCAAAGAGGGGGTCGAACAGTTTAGTCGAATGCAATTATTAGGTGCAAGGCCCGATGCCTTCTCGTTGTGTATCTTGCTATCTGCGGGAAAAGGGTGTTTAGGATATGCGGAATGGAGGCAAATTCATGGCTATGCAGTTAGAAACATGTTAAATGGTGACCCTTTTTTGGGTACTGCTCTAATTGATGCTTACTTTAGTTGTTACAGACCTAGATATGCATGCTATTTTTTCGAAGAAATGAAAGATAAAAGCAATAGTGTGGCGTGGAATGTGATGATTCGAGGGTTTGCAGAAACTGGGTTGTGGGAAAAAAGCTTGAAAACTTATTTGTTAGCTAAGACTGCTGGTGTTAAACTTGTGTCAGCAACATTTACTAGTACATTAAGTGCTTGTTGTCAAGTTGGTTTCGTCGGTTTTGGTAAGCAGGTTCATTGTGATGTGATTAAAGTGGGTTTTGAGAATGATTCTTATGTCCATACTTCTCTTCTTACCATGTATGCAAAGAGCCAATTGATTGAAGATGCTGAAAGGGTTTTTAACGATGTACCGGATAAAAAGATTGAAGTATGGAATGCAATGATTTCGGCTTATTTCGGGAATGGTTGCCCATATGATGCATTGCAAATCTATGATCAAATGAGGTTGTGCGAGATTCTTCCAGATCCCTTCACAATCTCGAATATTTTAGTGTCCGTCAGTGCAATTGAAGCATATGATTTTGGAAGGTTAGTTCATACAGAGTTGATGAAAAGACCTATACCGAGTAACATTACTGTTCAAAGTTCGTTACTAACGATGTACTCAAAATGTGGGAACGATAGCGATGCTTATTCGATATTCAGTATAATGGAGGAAAAGGATGTGGTTGCCTGGAGCTCAATGATATCAGGTTTTTGCCGGAATAGGAAGTATAAGGAAGCATTAGAAATTTTCAGATCAATGCGAGGAAATGATGTGAAACCAGATTCTGATATTATGGCAGTTAGTATTAGTGCCTGTGCTGGACTTGAAGATGCTGATTTAGGCTGCATGATGCATGGAATTGTTATCAAAAGTGGTCTGGAATTCGATTTATTCGCCGCGAGTTCCTTGATAGATATGTACTCCAAATATGGTTTTCCGGACAGAGCTGAAACTGTATTTTCTAGTATGCACCCTAAAAATCTCGTGTCTTGGAATTCTATGCTGTCTTGCTATTCCCGGAATGGCCTCCCGGAGATGTCTGTTGATCTCTTTTCCGAAATGACACAACAAGGCTTTTACCCGGATTCTGTTACCCTTACTAGTGTCCTTGTTGCTATTGCCTCGGTTTCAGTCCTGCTAAAAGGAAAAAGCGTACATGGGTATTTGATAAGACTTCAGAATCTATTTGATGTTCAAGTGGAGAATACGTTAATCGATATGTATATCAAATGCGGCTTGCTGAAATACGCTGAGTATATTTTTCAAAACACGTCAGATAAGAATTTGGTGGCATGGAATTCAATGATTTATGGCTATGGATCTCATGGGGAATGCCAGAGAGCAATCAGATTATTTGATGAGATGACAAGCTGTGGAATAACGCCAGACAGTGCTACTTTCCTCTGTCTTCTGTCATCTTGCAACCATTCCGGTTTGGTTGATGAAGGTTTGAATCTGTTTGACTTGATGAAAAACGGATACGGGATTGAGCCCAAGATGGAGCATTATGTGAATATTGTCGATCTTTTCGGTCGTTCGGGTCTTGTGAATGATGCTTATAGTTTTGTGGAAAAAATGCCAATTGAACCTGGCAGAAGTATCTGGTTATCTTTGTTATGTTCTTGCAGAACCCATCATAATGTTGAGCTTGGAGAAATGGTTGCAGATAAACTATTGAAGATGGACCCGAGCAGAGGCAGCAGTTATGTCCAACTGATGAATCTCTATGGAGATTCTGAAATGTGGGAGAAAGCAGCAAACTTGAGGTCATCAATGAAAGAATTAGGAGTTAAGAAGACTCCTGGATTCAGTTGGATTGAAGTGAGTAACTATGTTGATGTTTTCTTTTCTGGGGATTGTTCGTCACCGAAGGCAGCTGAGATTTATCAGGCTTTGAATGGTCTGAAAAGAAATATGATTAAGAAAGGACATAACTTTGAGATCCTTGAGGAATTATGTATGGAAATCTAGACTAGTTTTGTTCTAAAAGAGGGAATTTATATGACTTTGTTGCTCTATTCTTCCTATCCATCTATTTTTCTTTTTATAGACAGATGTGCAAGAGCAAGAAACACCATATCTAATTGCTTTGTTGATCTTGGAATCGAGACTGACTTGAGTGGTTAAGCGTTTCAAATTGCTTATATATTGACATGGTCATGAGGAGGTGGTAGATGAAATCAATACGGAACTGATTCTAAAATAAAGTGAGATCAATACATGTATTTGAGTTCAAATTCTCAGGTTCTTAAAAACCGAGATAAAATCGAACAATATCTAAATAGAACTAGATTTCAATCATTTCTCTTCATTTCAAATGTGTGATCCAATTAATTTATATTTTTATATCCATGCATCTAAATTCCAAAGTTATGGGACCCTAAAGAATTAACTTAGATTAAAACACACAATATTTATATGACATTGGCCAAACTTTCTATCCCGGTGTCATCCTTTCAAGAACTTGTTAGAATTTGAACTACTAATATAAACAACGACTTTAAAAAGGAAAACAACTACCTAGAAGATATGTTTGTTAATAAATTTATGGGTTGTCACCCACAAAATTGTTGGGTATGGACATATTTTGGTAGCGTTACAGTGGTGTTATTGGGAATTATATTTTTGGCTGTTATCTTAGAAAAATGGGAAATGTTAAAAATCCAATCTTTTCTTTCCTTTTGGGATTCATTCTCTTCCAAAAAATATTAAAGTCTCTATTTTTTGGCAAGAAATCTCAACTGAAACAACAGATATAATAAATACCATTTGACCTTAACAATCATAAATCATAAATATAACAATTTTGGTACCAAATTCCAATCCTCATTCCTTCCTCAATGCATCAAATTTCTGGCATTGAAATTTTAGAGGAAGGAAGGAGAGAAAAAAGGAAACACAATGGTGCATTCTCTTATATCATCTTCATTTGCAGGTTTAGTAATGTTGTTGTATATGATCCGAGTGAATGCTTCGATCCATGAATACGAAAATGATGCTTTTATTCTTCGTTCCAATTCCTACTTCTTCCATGGCGGTAGTGAAGGCCTTTATGCTTCTAAACTTCCTGTAAAACCCTCCTCTCAGGAAGATAAGATCCTCAATGGAAAGTCCTTTATCAGGTTATTCATTTGAACCCTTCTTTTGTTTTTGTGCATGGCATTTCGTTAAACAGTTTGATGATCTGTTGTTTTCCCGGGAAAATGTAGTTCCCTGTTTGATAACTTAAAGAAAAGGTAATTTCTTTGTTGTTTATATCAAACACAGGGATGAGAAGTTTAGCGAGTAAAGATTTGATCTTTTTCATTTGTTAGGATGAATATGGGAAATGATGTTGAATTTGTGATCACAGGTTTGAATCAATCACTTTCCGTAGAACGAAAAAATCTGCTGCAGAAAGGAATGAGATGCAGCAGAAAACCGGACTAGTTGAAGCTCTAATAGTTAAGGTAAAAGACAGAGATAAAATTGGGGGTTCTTATTTGAATTCCACAGCAATATGCTGCACCCCTGATCTAGCCAAGCGTGTATCCTGCAATGTAGGAGAGATAATCATTCATCAAGAATCTGGAAACAACGATGGGCCGAAAAGACTTCAAACTTTCTTTGAAGGAAACAACGAGGAAGCTAAAATGGTTCTTCAAACAATTGAGATCAATAGCACCGGAATGTACTATCTTTATTTCATGTTCTGTGATCCCCAGCTTAAAGGGATGGTAGTTAGTGGTAAAACAGTGTGGAGGAACCCTGGTGGTTATCTTCCCGGAAAGATGGCACCGATGATGACATTCTCAGGTCTTATGTCTTTAGCTTATCTTGCTCTAGGAATTGTTTGGTTTATCTGGTTTGTGAAGTACTGGAAATATGTTATTCAACTGCATTATCATATAACAGCAGTGATAGCTTTGGGGATGTGTGAAATGGCTCTCTGGTACTTCGAATATTCGAACTTTAATTCGAACGGGATTAGGCCGATGGGAATCACTGTTTGGGCAGTTAGTTTTAGTGCTATTAAGAAGAGTGTTTCAAGGTTGCTTCTTATGGTGGTTTCAATGGGGTATGGAGTTGTGAAGCCAACATTTTACGGTATATCGTCAAAAGTACTAGTTCTTGGTCTGAGTTACTTTGTTGCCTCAGAAGGACTAGGCCTGGTGGAAAATTTGGGGAACATCAATGATTTTTGTGGAAAAGCAAGGCTACTTCTTGTATTGGCTGTAGCTTTGTTGGATGCTTGTTTCATCATTTGGATCTTTTCGTCATTATCCCAAACCCTGGAGAAACTTCAGGTACTGTCAATATTTGGTTAAGTTGTTTTTAGACGTTTGCTGTATTTCGTTGCTGGTATGTGTTTACTGTTTGTTTCTGCTGGGATCCGGTAGATATTATCTGTTTTCTTTCCGAACTGTTTCATCATTTGGATCTTATCTTCATCCTCAAGTGTTAGAAATATTTGTCACAGGTAAGACGAAGCATCGTGAAATTTGCACTCTATCAGAAATTCACAAATTTACTTGCAGTAGCAGTGCTGCTCTCCATTGCATGGATTGGATATGAGGTGGTTCATTTCTTTCTTTTTTGAATGCATACGTACAAAGATTATCATTTATATGACGTCATTCTCTTCTGGTTCAGTTATATTTTAATGCTACCGATCCGTTGGGCGAAAAGTGGAGAAGAGCATGGATTATCCCAGTTTTCTGGAGCTTGCTTGAATATGTTCTTGTAGTTGTCATATGTTTTCTTTGGTCTCCATCACTTAACCCAACAAGGTACTAGCTCTAACTATTGCCTGAGGATACACTTAGACCGATGAGTACTCACTTGTCATTGATAGAATAATTCGTCATTATGTGATGGTATGACTGATAAAAAAATCCTCATTATACAGATACACGATTTCGGGAGAAATCACAGACGAAAATGATGAAAGTGTCCCTCTGTCCGGTGGAGTTAAGGTGGTTGGAGATCTAGTAACGAAGCTTGAAAGAAGGGTATAAAACTCCATCTCGGGATCGAGAGGAAGGGGGTACAGAGGAAATATAACAAGATTAAGGAGCAAAAATTGGTAGTCTAGGCAACTAATGCTGCATAACTTTCTTTGCTTAGGTTCAAAGTTTGAGGATGAATCTTTCTGTAAATATGGAATGAAGATGTGTAATTGCCGAATAAGCGTAAATCAAGAGCTCATATCTGCTATTGCAGAGCCATCTGAAGATTCTCTTCTGTATTTTATATAAAAATAGACATGTACTATATGAAACTAAACATGCAACAAGGGGATCAAATGACATTGTTTTAGCAAAGCTTTACAGCTGGTACAGTTATAAAATGGTACCAATACAACCTCGAAAAAGATACAAAAAAGATAACACATTCTATGCTGAAAACTCCTTATTTCTCAATTAAGACCCGTACCGTCTTCCACAATGCAACGAATGGTCACGCCTTATAACTCAATTCTCGTTTCACAAAGTTTTCAACTATTTCCTCCATTCTCTATGCATCACTTTAACTACAAACACGAAACAACAAAAATTTCTATTTCTTTCTTTTAAAAAAATGGCATTACATTTCAAATTGTTCAGAAACTAATTTATGTTACAGTACTGAAATACAAGGCATTTAAGTTTCTTCGAAAGCGAACAAAACCAAGAAAGATACTTTTTGTAGCAAAGAATGACAATACAGATCAAATATATTGATATGTTGTGTAGATACATCTCAAGGTGACAGTAATTTCAGGTTTTTAAACCGAAAACCATTCACCAGAAAAAAGGAAAAACAAAAATTTACAGACGATTTTTCCTCTCTCTTCTATGTGTATTCGTATACCAAAGAATTACATTCCAGAAGATGACCGGTTAATCCGCTGTGCACCCAATTTTGGGGCAGTAGGTTTAGCTCCTCCTCGACCTCTACCCGATGCCAGTGGTTTAGCTTTTGTGGAAGGTGCAGGAGCAGCAATTGCAGCCCACGGGTCATCATCATCAAGTGCTGAGGCTGTTTTGACATTCAAAGGTCTTGAACTGGATTTTGGTGCAGGGGCAGCTATGGAACCCCACAAATCATCATCTTGATCTGTCTTTGCTGGCTTAACTGTCGTTTTAGGTCTCTGACTTGTGGCTGAGGAAGGAGTGAAAAGAGGCCAAAGTGTTGTTATATATAGAAAAGACGCGATGCATAAATGGAACTGGACTATTCAGTAGAAAATTAAAACATTTTTACTAACAGATAGAGTATGGTAGCAGAGCATTACCTTGTGGTTTAGACTGCAAGGCTGGTTGTGCGACTGGGCGTTTTTGAGCAGCTTGAATGCTTGCGAGAACTGGAGACGGCTTTGGGTCTTCAAGAGGTTCAATGTCATCCCACCCATCTTTTTCATTATCATTCTCTTCTTCGTGAATACCGTTTTCAATTTCTCCCCAACCATCCGTTGAAGTAGGAGACAAAGGCTGTGGTTGATCTGCCAAGTCCATGCTGGAATTTACACGGACAGGTGCTATACTTGGAGTATCCATTACTACAATTGGAAATGAAAGCATTAATTGATCAGCGGATATCATTATCCTCCCTCCTTTTATCTACCAAGTGGACATAACTTTCATGAGAAGTCGTCATTTTCAGTAATTAGTTGTTACTTGATTATAACCCAAGTAAATGTAATACGCAACTGCTTCCAGCAACAGCAATTTTTCTCCTTTTCCAGCAGTCATATGAAGTAACCAACAAGTAAACCAAGATCTATACCTGAACTTGTATCGGAGGCCATTGAAGTCAAGGATGCACTAGAATTTACAGCAGGAAGTGGAGGAAGTGGAGCTTGTTCAGATGGTTTACCCTTAAGAGTCAAGGAGCTCATGGCCCAGCTGCAAAATATAAGTGTGAAGAGTTGAAGCAAAAGATCACGGTGAGGAAACGTGAAGAAATGATAACTGAAAAGAAGAATGAATTTCAAATGTGGCCCAGACAAAAATACATTAAACAATAGAGTCATTCATCAAACCAACTCCTATATGCAATCTGATTTATCCCCAAAATAAACTCAAATGGGACTAATATGATATATCCAATATGAAATATCCCCAAAATAAACTCACCCCAGTAAACTAGCATTTCCTGGTATAGATGAAATTCCCATAGTTGCAGCTGCAGTAGAATCTCCTGTACTTGTCTGTGGACAACCAAAGAGGGAAATCAGTATATGATTAGACACTATATAATTGCAAATCCGCAAAACTTAAATAATTCTGAGCCCCTTCAAGAGTTCGAAATAACACCAGGGAATCATTCAATGTGGAAACAGTAGAGAAGAAAATGCAGCAGAATGGGGATATGGAAACCCACAACTTACGAGTTTTCATATTATAAGCAAGTCTAAAATCATTGGAGCTATCATAACCAACACTAAGACAGATAGGGTTGACATGGTTTAGAGTTTAATACAAGGCCATTAATCTTACCTACATCGAGATTTCATGCAGAATCTAAAACATCCAAAGAATAAGTTCAAACTGATTCTCGTAATATCCATAAAAGAGAGCTTTTGAACATGCAATCAACAACCTCAACATCAAATAGTCGACAAATATGCAGTGCAGCAACATGTACAAGGCACAACAACATAAAAAAAATCCTTGGGTTATTTTACATCCTAAAATTCTGGTCATCTGTGAGAGTACCCACATATGTCAGCTGCATCAAAATAGGAGCTAAAGAGGCATTAACGTCTCCTTACAGGCCAAGGTAAGATAGAATGGGAATATGCAAAAACGAGTAGACTTCATTAATCAGGCATGGCATGTGGATGAATTAGTGAGGACCAGAAAACATAATTGGGAAGGCATAAATTCTGTAGCATACTTGATTTGCACTTCTCGTCGTATTCCTCATGTGCATATGATAAACAAAAAACCACAAGAAACAATGAAGAGAAAGAATTCAAAATCACACCTTTTCATGAGATTGCTTAACTATTTGCAAGAACTGTTCAACAGCTTGAAACGCTTTTGATCGAACATCACTGTCAAAGATTGCAATGGAATTCCATTTAAGTTCAGGGTATAAAACTAACATGTAAGGACCCTCTATTATTAATAAGGGAAAGAAAGTGTAAGCCATCCTCAAGAAAGCTGACCTGTCAGTGTCAACTGTAAGTACGACAATACTGGGAAGAATTCTGGTTGCGACCTCATTGATGTCATAATAAGAACTAGTTGCACACAAAGCCATTATTCCTGCATATAGATCATTAATATATGTTAAATCTAAAGATTTGGCAATGGAATCACAACAACGAAGTAACAAATACAAGTGTAATTGAAGGATAACACGATTCTTATACCTGCTCCTCTGGCAGGAGAAAAAGTATCACGCAATGCACGGACTGTGAAAGCATTAATTAATACTCTTTTCCTTGTCTGCATGGTGGTCCAAGCAAATTTTCAAGCCAGACAAAAGAAAAAAGGAAACCTCTTTTTAGTACCATAAGGGAACAAAATAAATCAAGAAAATTCGCTCAAGCTTTTACCCCATCGTTCAAGTGGCTTGCAATATTTCCCAGTAATATGGTGGTATTTGTTCTAATTGCAGGTTCTTCGTCAACCTGATAAGGGAGAAATAAAAAGATCACAAACTGCCAACTTACAGAAACAAACTTTCATATGAATGACTCGCACTTAAAAAGATATGAATGAAGATCAACATAACATAAAAGAAATTTTGACCCATCCTGTTTCATCAACATAAATTCATACCTGCAACTTTGAAAGATGCTTCAATAAGGAGCTTGAAATGGTACGATGAGAAAGCTGTAATGCCAGGTCAAACACAAGAAACATTAAGATGGAGATGACAACAATATAAGCATCATAATATGAAGAAACAATAAGTACAGACTAGAAAAGTTGATAACATGACATGAATAAGTTCAATTGAAACTCACAACAGACATAACAACAAAATATTATACATAATATACAATTAACTCAGCAGAAGGCATCCAGAAACACTTGTACGATCCATATTGCCCCGTCATGCTCCTACAGTCCATTGCCCCATATCCCAATTGAATATTCTCTTCTCCACTTAGTTTTTTTTTTCCTTTATTCTTCCCATGCCAAGTTGTCTCACTGTAAGTATAATCACCCAGCTCTCACATGCCAATATATTTCTTCCCGTCTAAGTAACACTATTAGGATGTGCAATCGCACGGTATACCTCCAGGACCTTTTCTAATATAAATCAGACACCTATGTGTAGGTAGCTACATATCATCTATTAAAGCAATGTCAATAAGTCAATTTTCAACTTATTCCTTTCTACACAACAGGATAGAGCATGCAGACATATCATCTTCCAGACTCTGTCCACTACAGGCAGTTCAAAAGCTTTTTTCTTTCATCATGCTAAACTAATCCAACATCATCAGAGACAGGCTTCAAACCAGCAGTAGGTACAAGCAACAGAATAGAATGAATTATCAGATCATACTATTCAACTAAGAATAAGAACTATAGCAACACATGATAATTGAATAACAGATAAGAAGAATATAATCAATGGCATAATCTGACATCCACAGAAGAAAAAATCTCAAGGCATAAGTATCAAATTTACCTTGGGTGCCAATGTAAGCATTGATTTGAGGGTCAATTCACGGAGGAAAGCAGATGCATCAGAAAACCCAGTAGCAACATGCGGGTAAACCTATATACGGTAATTCTACTTTAATACTTGTGTACAAAATTAGATATTCAACAAAAATAACTGATAAGCAGATGCTGAAGGTGTTATCATTTACTTAGTAATAGCTTACTTGCTCATCAACAATTTGTGAGGATAACGACTCTCCAAATTGATCAATATGCTGCAGGAGACTAATTCGAATAGCACGGTCATTTGAGGCAAAAAGTTTCACGACAGTGGGTAGTACCTGTATACAGAATAAGCAACTTAACTCGGTCAAAAGGACGAAACCTGTCAATTAAGTTAACATACATTCTTAAAGATGAAAGGGTCATGACCTTGATAGTAAATTCTTCAGCTGGAAGCCAAGATCCTAATTTCAGCAACGCAGATAAAGCAGGGGCAGCAGCAGAACCAAATTCAAGTGCAGAAGCTAATAAAGGAAGGAGCTGTAAAATTGAGGGGAAAAAAATGACAAATGGGAAGCAGAAGGATATGTGGGAAATACATCATACACACATTAGTAAATGAATTTTCACACCTTTTTCAGCACAATTTGACGAGGGAGCTGTTCTGCTAAGTTTGGAAGTTTCCGAAAGAAGGTATCTTTCTCAACACTGTCTTTTAGCGTAAGAATTTCCATGAAATGTATGGTGTCCACCAACTTATTTTGAAAGTATTCTGCCAATAAATTAGTTGCAAACTTAATAAACAAACAGAAACAAATGAAGAATAAGAAAAAAGCAGCAAAAGAAAATCATAACACAGGAGGAAATAAAATTTATTCCAAGTCCACTGCGTCTTAAAATGATTGAACTTTGGTTCAACAAAATTCAAAATTCTTTATAGATGATGGTCCATCACTTGAAAGATTACAAGACAACCTACAGCTTACACAATGTTATGTGTCTAGCCATATACACAAAGCATTCAGTATTGATCTATCATTATTTACAACAAGAATTACAGTAGATAAAAGAATGGAGAAAGAGACTTGAACTCCAACTAGCCCTCCTTATGTGTATGCCATTCATACAAAGACAAGTAAAGAAACAAGAGCTCACCACCATTTTCTATAAGTTTTGCTGTATTCATCCTCCGAGATGGCATAGAGCTAAGTAGCCGCTGGTAATCTTGAAGTAACGACTGTAAGAGAAAAAAAAACAGAGATACAAACGAAAATCAGCACTCATACACGAAAATCCAATCAAAATACAGCATTGAAGAAAAATGCATACGAAACAAATAACACAAATACATGCATTACCACTATTGTTTACAAATAGAAATTAAAATATTCTTAAGTTTGAAAGAATTTTTTTAAAAGAAGAAGGGATGAAAAAGAGAAGACAAGGGACTGATATCTAGAAACAGTCAACAACTGCGAGCAAACTCGTCTGTAACATAGAAGACAAACCTTTGGAATGGAACCAGTGTTGCGCAGCTCTTCTGTTTTCGCCAACTTGATACCAGAGAAGATTTCATAAATAAGACAGCCTACGGAAAGAAAACCCCCAAAGAAGAGAAGTTAGATCCCACTTTGTAAGCAATGAGAAAATGCAGTCATATGAACAGCTCATAGGATGAAAAGACAAATAACCGTTAAAAAGATAGATAGAACATCAATATGAAAATACAGAGCATATGAACATAATGAAGTGATAAAAAAAACATGTGGCATGTTAAACCTTTGGGAAATTATGACCTACAGCAATGTGGCATAAATTTGAAAGACAGTGTAAAATGAAGTGGCTTAAAAAAGAAAGTTACATAAGCTATATGTTTTATTATTTTCAAGCGATCAATCATGAAAACTTTTACAAGGGTTAGCTCAGGATGTTTTAAGTTGCTTCAAGATACCTCAGAAGTTCATTGGTATCAAGGAGAAGTTCATTGGTATCAAGGAATTGAAAACTATTCAAACTCAATTTTAGTTTGTAACTTTATAGGGATATTATGAGGTGGAAGGGCACCCTATTTGGTCCAGAGGATCCAAGCAATATGGCATAAATTTAAAAGACGGAGTAGAAATAAGTGGGCCAGAAAAAAAAGTTACATCAGCTATATGTTATATTCTTTGCAAATGATCAACCATGGAAATTTTCACTGTTATAAGTTGTTTCAAGATATCTCAGAAGCTCATTGGAATTATAGAGGGTCAAAGGAATCGAAAAGAACCCAAACTAAATTTTATTTTGAAACTTATATTATGAGGTGGAACGGCGCACTAGTTTGTCTATGGGACCACAAGCGTGAAAGTGCCAATAACGTTATCCCATATTATCAATATGATATATTAACCAACAAAAGAGTTTCCCCAAATCGATCATATGTTTCACCATGGAATATATCAATCAGACAAACAAAAAATCATTGACTGCAATATTTCCATGCAGTATTTCAAGTGATAAGAGTAGCCAAGAAGTACATAATGTTATACTCACACAAAAACTCTATAGAAGAGGAAGAATCTCTAGAGGAACTTTATTATATTTGTATAGTCATCTTTGTTCAAAAAGCATGTGAGAATGTAGCCATAATTCATGGAACAAGTTCAAAATTAAACATCCAATACCACAATGTAAGCGGCTAGTTCTTCTTTTGGAAAAAATAAATAAAAAAGCATACTATTCAGAAAACAAGTTAATCTACGACCCTCTACCAGGGGAAAAAAGAGAGTACCATAAGGGACTTACCCAAACCCCAAGAATCAATAGCCCAAGGTGGAGACTTTCTGATCGCGATCCAGTCAGACTTAACCATCTCCATAGGTTTGTATTGCGTTCCAATAAGCCATTCATATTGCTGATGGATAATGGGAAAACTAAATATAATGAATAGGTTGGCGTTACAAAATCTAATTCTAAGTAGCAGTAAAAAACACATTAACCACAAACAACCAAGTTGAATAATCACAACAGATTATTCATTATTGAATAAAATCTGCTAGTTGTAAAATATTTTTTTGTTTTTTGGTATCGGACCATCATTCCCTATATATTACCAGCATAGGTCCAGTTGCATTTTCATTACTCCCATCGAATTCAGATAGAACATCAAAAGCATGCAGCTTCCAATCTAGAGTTGGTGTTACAACAACACTTGCCAAGCAAACATTACCATGAACCTGGAACCAAAGCATGGCAGAAGTGATGAAAAACAATGCAGAGAAAATAAAAGAAAGAAAAGAAAGAAGGAAAGAAAGAAAGGCAGAATTGATGATTGAAGAAGTTGAGAATACTAACAAGTTTGCAATCATTATTCAAAAAGCTGACAGCTTTAGCTATCTGATTGAGGCCCCAAGCGAAATACTCATCCCTGGGCAAAAAGTATTATGTGATTGGATGAATGATTTAATGTGAAGATGGAAGTGAAATGCAGGGTGTACCTTTGTGTTCCTTGAAGGCCAAGCTCATTGATCTTGTCGGACAAAGGCATAACAGGCTCTGTGACCATATAGATGGTAATCTTTGAGGAAGAACCGTCAAAAGTTTCAACCTCAGTACTATGTAAAAAGGATAAAATATTGGGATGCCTAACCTGAAAGAAAGAAAGAAAGAAAGAAAGAAAGAAATGGGATTGAAAAAGTGAAAAAAGAGTAGTGAAAAATAGAAGATGAAGGGAGAGAAAGTTACAGTACGAAGACGCTTGACACCATTACGTGCAGCAGAAAGATGGGCATCTTGAGCATTAGTCCCAGAAAGGGAAAATATGGAGACTGGAGATCCATCATCCTGAAAGTAACATAAAAGAGTAAGGGAAGAGTAATCGAGAAAGAAAGAAAGAAAGAAAGAAAGAAAGCATTTGGACCTTGGAGGTGCCTCGATGGTGAGACCAAGAGCCCCAAGCGGAGGGGTAAGGGTCCCCTACTATGTTGTATGGAAGATCCTTCACTCCCGTTCCGGATCCCCCCACCACTCCCTTCAAGAATTTCAACATCTTCTTCTTCTTCTTCTTCTTCTTCCAAATCTTCGATTCGATCTCAATCCAACAATTCTATTCTCTGATTAACACAATGCTCTGTTTATTCGATCAATGGGCCCATTTACATTTCTATCTTCAGGCCCGGCCCAATTACTCCAATACATATATTCTCAAAATGGGCTGAGTTCAACTTCTTCAAATTGGTGTTTACTTGATAAATAAAAGATGCTACTAACCTAAACTTCAAAACAGAAGCATTGATATTCAGATCAATGGATTATAGTAGATATGGAACTCCGAATTCTTAACAATATTGCTTTATTCTTCCTACATTTCTTCAATACCTCCTGCTACTTTCCTCACATACACATTTTCGTCTACTTAAAGCAGCTTAATTGAATAAATTAATGGTTTCATATGTGCATATGTTTTGAGTTTCCATTTAGAAATAGGACCCCGTCAAAGAGAGGGAGAGTCGATGAAGAGATATGGAAACTTGAAAAACTGAAATCTTGTTCATTAGAGGTTATTTTCTTAAATGGGTTAGTGGGTTGACCCATATAATAACTTACCCAACTCATTCAATATATGAGTTAAAATGGGTTGTTTCATTAAGGACCCTTTTAATAAATGGGTCGACCCAGGATTTTGACACCTCTTGATATATGTAAAGAGAAAATTCAATATGTATATCTTTGACTAAAGAATGTGGAATTGAATTAACCAAATTCTTCTGCCATTTTGATGAATGCCAAAAAAAGATCAATAATATGGGATTAAATAAAAAAAGACCATGAATTTTGAGTTTAGTCAATTTCAAGTCATATGAGAAGATGGCACGAAGGATGTTAAAAAGAAAAAATAAATTAAAATGCCATAAATGGGTCTAAATATGTTTGAAAGCATCCATTAATTTGTGGAAAAATGTCTACTTACATACCAAGACAAACAAATATGAAAGCAAAGCGAAAGCAAATAGGCAATGGCCACATACAATACATGTGCATGTAACAAAACTTGGGCAAAACATAAGTTGCAGTACGTATTATTTTTTAACTTAATACATTAACAATTTTCTCTTTAGGCGCGTATGATATTACTTTCTCAGTTGTTAAAAGTAACTTTTCCAATTTTTTAGTTAAAACGAGCGTTTGATAAATGCATAAATGTTTTTTACAAAAGTAGAAAAACTGTTTTCAACAAAAGCTACAATTTATAGCTTTTTGGTAAAGGAGCCGTTAAAACTTACGTAGAAAACTGATATTAATATTTTTTTACTGAAATGAAATTTACTTTAAATATATTTTATTAAATACATATTTCTGTTTTTATTGATTCACTTTTAAGATATTTAAAATGTATTTACCAAACACTAAGCTTTTGTCTGCGTTTGATTGACAACACTTTCCCCAACAACAACTTCTTCTCCCAACATCAATGTAAAACTAACCCTTGTACTTGTTATAAAAGCAGATCGGCTTCGGAATTTATAAAGTATTTTGTTAGCTTCCACAATTAGCTTAAAGCGCTTTATTGTCCACTTGAACTCATTTAGAATGACATATTCGCTCTCGAATTTGCTGACACTCATATATTGGTCTGCATAAATTGATATAGTTTGCAATTCATGGAACCACTTTTAACAAGTTTTAGAAAGCTAAGGCACATTCTATATACTTTTTGGACGATGTATTAAACCTATTATTATGCAAATAATAAGTAATAGTTGAAAGCTTATAAGGTTTGTAGTTGTGAATTAAGTTTCAAAGTAAAGACTTGGGATTTGACTGATGAGGTACGTAAGTAACGGTATTAATTCTAGAGAAGCTAGAAGAAGATGAAGAGGAAATTCTTAATACAGGCGAAATAGTCATACATTCAAACCTAAGAAAATTCTTTCTTTTGAAGATCATATCATATATTTATTTATATATATTGTCTATTAACAACAAACATAATTAATAATCAAGTATATACTTGAGGTCTTCGTCTAGATCTCCCATGGAGACCTTGACTTAGTCTAATTTTCCAATATTTTACCGTGTAAAACATACACTTTTGAATACACTAATTATTATTATTAATTAAATCCAAGCATATTAGAATCTATCTCTATATGTATATATAAAACATTGAAACTTAATTTAAATAAACTCCATCAATCAGATATGGATTCCAATCATGATGAGTTGATATCATTAATCCTTCATGGAATACAACTAGCAAAACAAATGGAGCCTATGTTGCAGAGGTTAAGTAGCCTTAGCCAGCAAGAAATGGTCTCCAAATTGGATGAAATCATTAGGGTTTTTACTACAGCTAGAGACAGGACTACTACTCATCAAACCTTGTACCTTCAACAACAGCATCCGAGTTTACCGGAGTATTATGCAAAGTCAATGATGGATTTGCTTCATAGTACACAAGTACTTATGCCTCCGCTCAACCCGTCTTCTTCGTCTTCTCCGGATCGTATGGCTATGGAAGATGTTCATACTCAGGTAGTTGCTGCTTCTTCTTCGTCGTCGTCTCAGAGACTCGCACGAAGAAGGTATGTTAGAATAAAGGAATATGGAATCCTAAAATGACAGTATAAATAATGAAGGGTCTAATGTTACCAAGTTAAACCAATTTTAAGACATCAGTCATGAATGAGTCATAATTTCGGTATGCAATATCACTCATCATCAATAGCAGATCAAAAACATGCTCTTACATATGATATTATGTGAGTTCCATATTAATTGTCGAATTCATGCATGTGTTCTACACACTTTAAAAGAAAAGCAACTCAAATTAATGAAAAATTCTACCATATAAGACCGGATGTAACGAAACCTGTCAATAAAATTATGACAAGTATATCTATCTATTATTTACACCAAGCATTTTTAATGACATGCCATGCATTTTTCATTATTCGAGTTTATTATACCCTGTCCATGTATAATATTAGCTATGCATACAACTCAAACTTCATATACTTAGTGGCCATGCACAATGATCAATAGATAGTTCGGCTACTTGGAAATCATATGGCATGCCATGTTATAGCATATTTTTCGTTCTGTTTTAGGATCTTGTTCAATCGAATTGAATAAACGAATGAATGTATAGGAAGGATGATGGAGACAAACGGACGATGAGGGTAGCTGCTCCAAAAATGGGAAACACTGAAATTCCACCAGAAGATGGCTACACTTGGAGAAAATACGGCCAAAAAGAAATCCTAGGCTCAAAGTTTCCCAGGTATTAAAATATGGGTTTTTTGATTCAAATGTGTTAGCATATCGCTTTTTTCGTGGTTACTTTTTACTATATTAGAGTTAAATGAGCTAAGTCAGCCATTAGCACTGTTTTGATGCTAGATTCGGTAAAAATACGATGATGTTCTACTCGATTTAAAAAATGACACGAGCTTCAGCACGATTTGATACTCAATTCGTAAACAACCCGAGCTTGAGCTCAGATCTAAAACTCACCAGCAGATTCGATTTGAAAGTTCGTAAAATACATTTTAGGTTTACATTTCAATTAAACTAAAAATGAGTAGATTTTTTTCCTTGGGAATTAATATCGAAACTTCATAATTATTTCATTCGCTATCATCAGATGTCCTTCACGAACCAATAAATGGGCTATATACGAATTATTTAGGAGCAACTTTTGTCTACTTATTTACAAACTTTTCTCGAGAACTTGCTTACTTATATAATTAATTAATAATTACTATAGATATTAGATTGTTGCCATGGAAGTTTAGGTTCTAAATTGTAATTATGTACAAATATATGCATGATTCATTCAACGGTCACCAATGAATCATTTAATTCTCAAAGACATTGAATATGGCGTTGACCTTTTTCTTCGATCATGCCATTTTTTACCAAGCAAAAATGTTTGATCAAAACAAGAAAAATTGACTAAGTTCTCATGACTAGAACTAAGATTTTCATCATTGACTCAAATCAATGCCATGAATTATGTTTAATTAAGTAAACGCTTTAATATAGACATCCTTTTCATATAGACTTAATTAGATTGGAAATATTTATGAATCACATAAATTTGTATATTTGAAAAATCAAACTTCATAATTAGGTTTTGTGGACTGATTTATTCTTAATTAAGTGTGATTACTTTTCAGGGGTTACTATAGATGCACACATCAAAAGCTATACCAATGCCCAGCAAAGAAACAAGTTCAAAGATTAGATGATGATCCTTTCACTTTCCAAGTTACCTATCGAGCCGATCACACGTGCCACATGTCCGCCACAGCACCGTCTTCAGCTCCTTCGGCACTGCTGCCGCCTCCACCACCTGTTGTTACACATGAGATGATGACACAAACTATGGCAGCTCATCATCCTCAGCTACCGTGGTTGGAATTTAGCCTAGGTGGTGGCGGAAGTGGTGCGGGTCCTAGCTCAGGAGGCGGCCGTTATAGTAAAGAGATTGATCAATACCTCGTAGCGGATTTAGCGGATGTGATGTTTAATTCAGGAAGTAGTAGCAGTAACAGTATGGAAATGATTTTTACTAGTACTTCGATGGAAGATAAATGGGATACAGGAGATAACAAGAAAAATTGAATATTTGGTATATTCTTATTTGATATACACGGGATTGTTCAGATTACTTTTAGATAGTATTTCTCCCAAATATTAATTAGTATCGAGATTACTAACACATAATAAAAAAATTGATGCAAGTCTTTGTTCAGTTAAAGTACTAGAACTTTCATTCTTTTTAATTGTTGATACAAAATTAATTTCAGTTAATTTTTGGTATATTCATTCATTGAGCAGCTTGTATCTCGCTTAGCTAGTAACATTAATTGTTGTGTAATATATTTGAATTTTTTAATTTTTTTTAAATAGAAGATGGTTGTAGCTAAGCAAGCAAGTGAACTATTATTAATCCCAACTAGGTTGACACTAACAACAAAAAACCCTAAAAATTCGAACTAAAAAATAGAATAAAGTAGAATAAAAGTAAAGTTAAGTACAAGGCGAAAAGTAGAAAATATAACCGAAACGAACAACAAACAAGAAAAAGCTAAACAAAGCGAAAGTATTCCGATTTAGAGCTATCTCTATACACAGATTGAGTGCAGAAATTAGAAAAGTTATTCCACCAATAATTCTCTGATGTTGTCACTGCAAATTTTGCCAAGCAATTTGCGGTGTTGTTCACCTCCCTGTAAATATGATTAAACTTCATTGTTCTTTCATCGAGAAAACGTAAGCAATTGTTCCAGTCTTTTCGAAGTTTCCAATGCATTGCATTAGAGCGAGATTGCATCAGTTGTATAACATAAAGTGAATCACTCTCGATCCAAAGCGCTCTTGAGCACATATTCCTCTAGTTATAAATTATAGAGTTAATGTCAAATAAGTGTGTTGTGGTTTCGCAATTTTGTAAATAAAGGCATGTGGTTTGCCTTTGAACACAAAAATAAAACCATACATATGTTATTACTGTGAAGGTGTAGACACTACTAGAAATCATAGTTTATGTGACAATAATTCAATTGTCACAAAAATTGTTGTAACAAAAAATCTATCATTTGTTACACCAAATTTTGTAGTTATCACAAAAGTTAATTCTATGATGGTTATTTCAAAATGATCACAAATAGATAAATTATTTTGTAACAACTATTCTATGTTGTGACTAAATTTTTTGCATGACAACTAAATTTGTAACTAAAAGTTTAATGTATGTAACAATATATTTGATGTTGTAACACAACTTATTTATGTGACAATTTAAAACAAATTGTCATAAAAACTATCTTCAATTATGTGAGGAGTACATAGTTATTTTCTTTTTTTATTTACTTTGTTTTATTAACCATAGGAATTTCCATATTCCAAACATTAATTATGATTCAGCTCTAAATAGTTAAATAGTTTTGGGAAAAAGAAACGAGAAGTTGAAATTAATCTGTTTGTAAAATCCTTGTTTGTCGGTTCTTGGAGTTGAAGCATTCTTGTTTTTGCGTGCAACAATACAAGACTTACAGTGTAGAAGATAAACTCATGATTGTTCGTCTTTCCAATCCGCTCAAGGCTTCTTTCTTTAAGATCATATGAATACACATCCCTAACATATGAAAGAACAACTGCATCCCCTTTCTTTGAATACTTCTAAAATTCAGTTGAATTAGCTCTTTAAAAACGTGTTGTGGATATCTCGAGTTATAAAATTCCGGTCTAGTTGTCCTAATTCTTTTGTTGTAAGAGAGAATAATTTAATCCATACAGATTCCACACCTTTCTTCTTCCTTACATAGAAATCTGCCTTTCCCTAAGTGTAAAACCTGATAGAAAGACACCCTTCAAAAACCTGTAAACATGTAGGATATCCCGGGGTTTGATAGATCGGTTGAGGTACGATAGAGAATGTATCTATAGCAACATCAAATGCCACAATTATATTTAATTCCCTTTGTTGTCCGTACCATAAAAAATGCATATAACCATCAACAAAGCACCCGTCAATAGGTTTTTGAATATTAGTGTATTCAATATACGGAAAATCTTTAATCTTTCTCCAAGAATTACTTGAATTCAATCCAAATATCCAAAGCTGAATTACTTGACTTCAATCCAAATATCCAAAGCTGATAAGACGAATCTGAAGTTACAAATGAAGGTAAAATTAACAGAACCTTGTAATCATCCACAGTAGAGTAGTCCCAAAACCCATAAACCTTCCACCAAACGGGAGGGAAGTAAGATATAGGGAAATCCGGAAGTTACTTATATTGTCTAGTCGATGGATTCAACACAAAAAATCTATAACTCCACGGATTAAAGAGGATCAAACCGTTGCAACAAGCAGCATAAGCATGACATATATCTTGATTTGGAAACGCATCTAAATCGGAGAAGAGATTTCACCGGAAGCCAAAGAAGGACTGGTTGATCAAATCAGGTGTCACCTGATTTGACATACTGTTGGTGTTAGGGCTGGGCACGAATACTAAATTTATTCATTTTGATCAAATATTTAAGTAAAATGATCCTGAATTTAACTATGATTTTGACTCGATAACAGTTTCAAATGTGAATATTTTTCTTTTAATATTTGATCCAAGATTGAATCGCATGGATCCTTGCCCAGCCCTAGTTGGTGTGGCCTCAGATTTGAGGGAGTGATGTTTTAGGGTTTAGCTAATGATTATCTTTTTTTTATTTAAGAAAATCTGCAAGTTTACAGCGGAAACTAAATTT
This sequence comes from Euphorbia peplus, assembly GCA_028411795.1. Lineage (NCBI taxonomy): Eukaryota > Viridiplantae > Streptophyta > Magnoliopsida > Malpighiales > Euphorbiaceae > Euphorbia > Euphorbia peplus. The sequence goes on from CP110837.1 coordinate 29,474,479, forward strand.
TTATTTAATTGAGTTCACAAATAGAATTTAGGCAAAAAACATCCCTTGGTCTTTCACTTCTCGGTGTACTAAGTCCTTCATCTTTCATTTGGATACATTAGGCTTTGATCTTTTATATTTGGTTCTATCAAGTTCTCATCTAACAAAATTGGATGATTTATTAATTTTCACAAATTAATAAGATCAATTGAAATATTCTGACACCTAAATAATTACAATTGATTGAATATTTAATAAATTATTCAACAATTTTTTTAAAATGAACAAAAATTTAGTAGTTATAGTCGTTGTTTTGCTCATTTTCTAGTCATTTCGAAAGTGTTTGAGAAAAATGAAATATAGATGAAATCTAATGAGCTATCTTTGACCATGTTCTTTATGCCTTATCAGTTGTTCATTTCAAATAAGTAATTTCTTTTCAGTAAATGTGTTTCAGTAATTTTCAGTCATCAAGAATTTGGCCTTAATTTGTGAGGACGGAATTGAAGAGAAGAACTAAGATGAAAAGGAAAAGAAGAGCATAAATGAATAAGAAAAAACGATTACAGAAATGAACTTGAGCGACAAAAAGTACTAATTTGGAGAGAGATAAAGAGAAACGTTTGAGAAAGAAAGTGCGATGTTACTACACTCCAATAGACGGGTAGAATAATTTTGTCAAATTTAAAAGACAATATTGCCCAGATATGTAAGTAAAAAATAGAGTGAATCACATATATTAATGAATCCTACTAAACAGGTTAGATTTGCAATTACGCCACAATATTTTAATCTTATTAATTTGTTAAAGTTAACAAATCATCCAATTTTATTAGATGAGAACTTGATAGAATAAAAAAAAAATCAAAGACTTAATAAATGCAAATGAAAGATCAATGACTTAACAAATCATCCCTAATTAAAATAAATCTATTTATAAATGCAAATGAAAGATCAATGACTTAACAAATCATCCCTAATTAAAATAAGGCCCTGTTCTTTTTGATTTAATTTCAACATATTTCAATTCAATTCAATTCAATTCAGTTCAATTCAATATCGTTCAATTCAATTCAGTTCAATTCAATAGTGTTCAATTCAATTCAGTTCAATTCAATTCAATTCAGTTCAGTAAATTCCATAAATATATTTTTTTAACTATTCTCTTCAATATCTTCATCATCTGATTGCTCTTCATTTTCCGTTAGCCGTCGTGATTGCCAAATTTGTTGCGCTATACAATTCCGTACTACTAACATGGCATTTTTTCGGTTTGTACTAAATATATCTGAATCTACTCTTCCATTGACATTTGGACCCTATTGTGTAATTGGTATTCCAAGTGTGCACAATCTTATAATGTCGAACATTACCTTAAAATAAGGCCAATAACGTGAGTTGTTCGCTACTTCCGGAGGGATCTCTGACAAACCACGATGTGGCCTGATAATATCGAAGGACAATATAACCAAAGCATCCAACGCCTTTTTAAAATACTTGTTTATTGTAGATATAGAATGCTTAAATTTATCGCCTGCACCGCGATAAGAATCTCCTTTGGCTAATATGTATAAACATATGTCAACTTGCTCTGCCACAGTTATATATTTACTATCCGCTAACAAATTTCTTTCAATCATTAAATTTACTACTCGCATAAACATATCTTTATCAAGTCGTAGTTGCTCTTTACACCCCATAGGAGTTTCATTCAACAATCTATAGTTGCATTCAATGTGATTGAAAATAATGCATTCAAGGGAGTTTGGAAGTTAATATGGATTGTTAATATTAGTTAATTAACTCTTAGCTTCGGATTAGTTAAAACTTTATTAGGTGTTAATATTATTTAATTAATTCTTAGCTCAAAATCAGTTAAAACTTTATTAGGTGTTACAAATATTAAATTATAAATTTTTTGACTCTGTCAGCACAAAAATTATTCAGTCTCATATATAATACAATATTAAATTATAAATTTTTAACTCAATCCAGTAAATTCAGTTCAATAAATTCAGTTCAATTCAATTTATTTCAGTTCAATTCAATTCAGTTCAGTTCAATTCAATTCAATAGCATTCGGTTCAATTCAATTCAATTCAATATCATTCAATTCAGTTCAGTTCAATTCAATTCAGTTCAATTCAATTCAATAAAAAAAAATAGGCCTAAATCTATTTATTTTTTATTTTTTTTTTTGGTGGTTGAGGCCCCAAGCAACAAAAAGCAAAGTATACGGCTAATTATAGGGGGAAGCTTAATACCACATGTATTTTTAAAAAGCAAACTATAAAACCTACATGAGCCATATAACACTTTTTACTATTCAAATATAAAGTGCCAACGGATCTCATCCAATCTTTTGTAATTTTTATTTTTTTCGACAATCTTTTGTAATTTTTATTTCTACTATTTAACTTTTTCATTCATCTCTTTTCATTTATCTATTGTAATTTTATTTTTCTATTATTTTTAATTTGGGCCACTTATTCATAAATTTCTACACTGCCAATAATATTATTCCATACTTTTGTGTTTTGTCCATATATATTTAATGTCTTTCTTTTCTTCTATTAGAATTAGAATCCACCCATAGAGTGGTGGCTGCTACCCATCATTTGTTTTTATTCCAATTTAGCATAATTTTAATTATTAAAAAAGAAATTAATCAGCATAAATTTTATGTGTTAAAATATCTAAATTTTACAATTTCAATCAATCAATTTAAGGCACACTAGTCCGATACAATATTTATTGCCACATATGATTTGAGTTTTGTTAAGAGACATGTATGACATATTATTGAGCTCATCTTCCTTTTGTTTATTGTTTTTAGCGTTATAATTCTTATACTTTCTTTTCAGAAAAAAAACTGTTGTATTTTGGAATGAGTAGACAAATATGATATAACAAAATCATATAATCATTTTGTATGATGGTAGGTGTGTTGAAATTTCAAATATATTACGTTAAAAATCTAAAAAATAGAACGAAAATGACTTGAAATGTTAATTAATGGCAAAAAATGGAGATCCCATTATGTGTTTGTTGAGGACTAAAAACACTATACTATGTAAAGATTTGGGGACTTGAAATTCTTCTACCCAAGTTAATTTCAAGATATCTTCAATGTGAATAAAATGATTTGTATAAAACATGTTTTAACAATGGATTATAGTGTTCAACGCTTTGACGGTTTGCAATGCAATTAACAACACAACAACAGATCTTAGCGAGTTTGGAGACATTGTGAACCATTGCAAGGATCTCCTTACTTTTCATAGCGGTTTTTTAGCCCGCTACATTCGGCAATTAGCTAATGGTGTGGCTCATAGTTGCGCTCGGTCATTCCATTTTTATGTCATTCTCACTTACTTTGATTCAATTCTACATTTTGTTTCGCTTGTGTTGTTGAACTTTTGCTCTTTAAAGCATAATTAATGTTTTTTCTATTGAAAAAAAAAACAAACAATGGATTATATAATATAAACAAACTGATTGTCTCATGATGTAAAAGGTCCAAAACCCATTACATTATTAAACTTGTCTGGTTTTGTTTAGGATAAGACAACTACTGTAAATGGATTTAACTATTAGATATGTCATTTTTATTTTTAGAGAGCAAGAAATTGAAAAATCGAAAGTTCAAAGTGTCCCCATTTGAAAGTTATATATGACAGGTGAGAACAAGAAAAACTAACTTTAATCATGGTCCATTATCAATCATATTCATATTCACATTTATATTCATTGTTCATTTTTATTTTATTTTTTATTTTTTTTCCTTTAACATTCATGCTTTTTGATAATATTGGAAAAACTATATAATATATCTATGTACCCTTTTAGGTTCTTGAATTAGAAAATTAATTGAAAAGGACTCAATTAAATAATGAAGATTTAAACAAAATAAAATTCAAATATGAACTGAATTAGCAAATAATAATAATAACAAAAGTTGTAGAAACAATAGTGGAAATCAATATAATATATATAATCCAAGAAAAACTATATATGTATGTCACATATAAGAAAATGGAAAATACATACTATATATATACTATATTAGTACACAGGAAATTATTTAAAACCCTAATGCTAACAATTAATTCTACACAATTAACTAGAAAGAAAGCTCCTTAATCAACAATCATAGATATAATTAAACTCAGATTCATCAAGATACTGAAAACCATGAGTCCCAAAATCAATAGACCGAACCGAATCATCAAAACTAATAGCGTCAATAGCTGCGGTTTGATCACCAAATGTCATAATATCCTTATAATTCCAAAGGACATTATCGTTAGACTGAGCTTGGTCACTTATTGTTGTCTCTTCCTTGATTAATGTTGGAGCAGATGATGATGAGCAATTAGAATATTCCCAACAGATGATATCATTGTTGTTATTGTTCTGTGGAATCTTGAGAGAATCTGAGCAAGTATGGCTCCTAATGTAGGTGATGAGATAAAGATTCGGATCGTCTTCTTTTTTTTGCACTTGTTTTGTTGCTCTGCAACCTTGGTCGTACTTGTGGGTGCACCTAAAGTAGCTCCTGTTTAATTTATATACGTATGTCAAAACGGATTATCGTATCATAAAAGTGTTATGTATATACACGAGGAAAATTCCTCACCTTGGGTACTTAGCATTTAGAATATCCTTCTGGCCGTATTTTCTCCATGCATGACTGTCTTCCACTATAGGCGACACCTTTGTTAACGAATTCGAAGTTTTCCTGACATATCAAACAACAATTAGTATCATATCATTAATTTAAATGCAAATTAATATGGATGCGACGGAATGAGGCTATCACAAAAGGTCCATTATCCTTCTAATTTTTGCAAAACAATAATAAAAGAAACATTATTTAGTGCTAAATATACAATTTTCGCCAGTAATTGTATTATACCATTTAGTACCTATATATATAATGATTTAGCAACGAAAATAGTTCCATTGTAGCTAATGCTTAGTTATGAGTATTTATTTAGTTGAGGCTCCACTAGACACTAGTGACATTTAATTGTACTGTACTTAAGATAATAATATACACACTTATGATGAAAACAAACGAAATGAAAATTATTTAACTGAAGTGAAATTAATGAACTGAAGTGAAATGAACTACTGATAGGCCATAAAGAACAAAGTCTTACTTTCTTTTGTAAGAGCCTCTACTGTGGTAGGCACTAGTAGCCGAGCCTGAGGGTCTCTTCCTGCTCTCCCCGGAATCTTCAGATCTCTGATCGGTGTCAATGACTTGAGAAGTGAGAAGATTGTTCTTACTGCAGACCTCATCAGAAGCAGGAGTAGTAGTGGCAGTAAGATAAGAGAGAGGGTCAGTGAAAGAAGTCAAGATCTTGAGCATAAGATCATCACAGGAAGACGAAGAGAGGAACGAGTAATTCTGATCTTCAACCGATTTTCGGAGGAGGATTTGGAGCTGAAAGGCACAATCTTGACCTTGAAGAAGCTGTTTTAGTATGCTTTCATTTTGTAGGATCATATTTTCAGAATTACAAGAACCCATTAATATTTTAATTATGTACTACTGGGATATTGATGGATTCTGGAAATTGGAATCTAAATAATTTATAGATAGATATAAGAGAATGAGAATGGTAGGGTTGGATATGGATAGAAGAGGGAGGAAAGTGGGAAGAGATTTGAAGGAAAAGAGGAGGAAGATCATGAGGTATAAATTTCTTTGAAAATTCCACTGATATGATATCAAATGACGTATCTATGCTGATGTAATGCATGGTTATGTTTTGGTTTTTTATGTGCTTAGTTTGAGTTTTTCCGAATTAATATAAATTATGTTGGTTGAGTTTCTGAACTAACACCAATCTTATTTATCGATGAGTTGAAAATATATAATAAAATGAATTTGTGATGTACATATTTTAAAACTAAAGGCCATTTAATTTTAAAAATGTGTTAAACATTGATATAAACTCGAGCTTTGAGATTAAGGATTTGTTTGGATTGAGGGGAGGGGAGGGGAGGCGAGATTCATTAAAGGGGAGAAAGGGGAGGTTTAGTCCCACCAATTTGGTGGGACTGAATATGAGTGTAAATTATGGTTTTATAACCACCTTTTAACCCTCATTTATCTTTTAAACTTTTATTCAAGCATGATTATAAAATAAACTTTCATCTAATGAACCTCTAATAACTATGATACATTCAAACTCCAAATAAAATAACAAACTTCCATATCATTTCCATTTCTTGTGAAGGAATTGTCTTTATTTTCTTCTTTATTCTTTTATTGAACTTTTTGGAAACTGTATATATCAAATTATCAATGTTGTCAGGACCGGACCGGACCGACTGGTCCGACCGGTCGGACCGCAAACCGAAAGGGAAACCGGTTTGATCTACCTCTGGTTTTTAAATTTACAACAGACCGCATTGAACCGGGTTCAACCCGTGAACCGCCGGTCCGACCGGAAACCGAGTTGAACCCGGTTTTTTAATTAAAATTTTTAAAACTAAAAATTTAACTTTAAAAAATAAAAAACAACCAAATAAATTATATTTTATGCATTCTATTTCTATTATCTTTACCCAACAACAAGATAAAATGTATCTAACCATAAAAAATACATTAATTATGAATTATTTAGTTTTATAAGTTTAATTATTCATGTATTACTATGATATTAATGTCATTTTCATTTTAGTTAAATATAGATTATTGTTTTCTATGAAGTTAAGTATTTATATTTATCTTGTTAAAAACTATTTAAATTATATATATAAAAAATTATTTATTACGTCATCCGGTCCGACCATTTCGGTCCATGTGGTTGAACCATGTGAACCCAGGACCCTTCAAAAATCCGGTTCGTTGTCCGGTCCGGTCCTGACAACATTGCAAATTATTGGTGGTGTGTGGTATATCTAGAAGATATTTAAGAATGTTAACTTAAATAGTGGGTTGGAGTCTAAAAAGGACCGACAATAAAGTTTAAAATTTGTTTATTTTCCAAAAGTTATCCAATTATTCGACTTTATTTCATATCCCTACATGAAATCACTACTATAAAACTTACTCAAGTATTGTGCTGAAAAACTTAATCTAAGTACTATATATATTAGTGGTGTTCACATAGTCAATGATTGACCAAATATAATTTGGTCAATCTCATTAAATCAAAATCTAAGGGTGGAGATTAGATACTAATGAAACCACCAAACTAATCTCAACCCTTAAATTTTGATCTAACGGTGCTTGACCAAATTGTATTTGATCAATCATTGATCATGTAAGCACAACTGCTATATATTAATATATATCCATTAAAAATATAATTTATGTTTAATTAACTTTTGAACCGTGACCTATCTAAATATTATGATTCACTTGAGAAACATGTAACAACTACATATTATTATAAAGTACTGAACTTAAAATTAATACGGATAGTTTATATTAATCTTTAATAGATTTTATCATATTATACATTTAACTATTATGATTGACTTGACAAATACTTGGAAGCTAGCTGCATTTTTGAAAAGAAATAGCCTTTTCTTAATGTGCAATTATTATTATGCAGATAAAAGTGAATAAAGTGAGTATAAGGTGAAGGTCATCCTTAATAATGTATGGTTTTCAAGATGCAACACACCTTCGTGTTGCTTAGCTACAATTGCAAATTCAAATAAAAAGTCTCTTTTCATGAGTTCTGTTAATTATAATATATATTGACTCAAAATTACCCTATTTGAACCAAAAGATGCACAAAGTTACCAACCAACATGACAAAATTTAGTAATTTCTTACTTTAGAAGATAAATCTCCACATCTTCTAAAACAATAGTGTTAAATTTAAAATGTATCCCAAACTTCTTATTATTATGTTGTAACTTAATGATTACTATGTACTTATGTTCTGATGATGATGTTGAGCTCTTAGTCCAAACTCACATAAGTTCAAGAGTACTCATTTACCACAAAGTCCATTTCACAGTCGATCAAGAATTTAACGACATATTCAAACACCTCCCCTTTTAACATGGAGCAAGTGGCATTGACTCTCCGTGACAAGTTATTTTTGACTGACTCAGGCAGTCAAGTTTTCCGACTCAGGAATAAACATAATGATGGACCTTAGACGACGATGTGACAACAATTACACCACATTTCTCATTCTATAATAAATATAAGGTACGCTTTTTTTTCCTCTCTCTTTCATATGATTTATTTAGAATAGTCATTGATTTAATCGTCAGAGTGACCTCAAAGCTCGAGCCCACCATTTTTACGAGAGGAGCAAACATATTGAAACCACCAACCTATTCTGAGCACAACAAACACGTAGATCCATTTTGATCATTAGGCTCCAAAAGAAAAGGTGTGGTTGTTGTGAGATGAGATATAATAAAGAGAGGCCCAAAAAGGCAAAGTTTGTGAGTTGGGGCAGATGAATCAGAGCCCAGGAATGAAGTAGTTGTTGTTGGCATGTCAGCTGGATTTGTAGTTCCCAGGAGGATGACCTTAAACATAAACCCTGCTGCTGCTGCTAATCTCTCAAGATTCATCAGCCCACCTTCTCAAGCTCAAACTCAAACCCCAAGCTTTCATCTTAATTGTCTCAAATTGCATCCCAACATGACATTCCCAAGATGCTTCTCTGCTTCTGCTGACCCCATTCCAATTCCCCAGACTCAACATTCCTCTCTTATGCTGGTGTCTTTCTACAAGTTTGCTGACTTTCCTGATCATGCTGATATGCGAAACCCCTTGAAAGACCTCTGCCAAGATTTGGTATTGTATTTCATCCTTGTATTGTTTGGTCCATGTGTTTTTCTTAGCTGTCTGGACTTCAAGTTTGTGGCTTTTTTCCTTTTTCAGAGCAAATTTATGTGGGTAATTCTGATTCTTGTAAAGGGTAGTGACCTGAGATCAGGAGAAAACTGTTAGAGACGGGGCGAGAGATGAGATGAGAGGAAACGCTGCTAATGAATGAGTAGTGAAATAGAATAGTGAACATACCCTTTTGGGAGATGTTGCCTGTGGATTTAGGTTGCGCTAGACACGTGTTGGTTATGGACTGCTTCTAGAAGCACGGATTCATGTGCTGAGCTTGTTTCTCCAGATGATGGTGACAGGTGTTCTTGGCTGAGGCGGTTAGTGATGTAACCGTCATGATGATGCCACGTGTTGTGAGGAGAGAGAACGGTCAAGTCACGTGCTTGGTCCGTGACCTCGGTCACAAGTTACACTGACATCAGGGTTTTTTCCACTTAGTTTTAGATCCAGCCTAGCTCATGCTTGTACAATGTGAATGGTTAATTAATTGTGATTAAAGTTATATGAATCCATCCAATAGACTTAATAAGAGTTAGGAGCTTACTTGGCTGCGGTATATAGTTTATGGTACTTGTTAAACCTAAAAAGTTTGATGCTTTGTCTTGCAAATTGCAAAAAGGGTATGCTTAGATGTAGGCTGTTGAAGGTTAAGTATTGGAAGATTGGATATCTAACCCTGCTCAGGAAGGGAGGTTTTATTGGAGGTTGAAAAACGCCCGTTTTAAGTCTCACCAAATCAGTGGGATTTGAAGGTTATTTATACGCAATAACCTTCAGTTTTCCTTACCTCACCTTCCTTCCACTTCCGCTATTTAACCTTCCTCTATCTTCGTCCAAGTGGACCCTAATTTGTGTTATTTTGTTGCTAAGATAAAATTTGTGTGGTTGTATTGTGATTATTGTAAAGCAAATTGTAATTTTTTTATAGCACTTAGGTTTAGATACCAAGCCGAGCTCATGCTTGTACTATGTGAATGGTTAATTAGTTGTAATTAACTTTATATGAATCCATCCAATAGCCTTAATCAGAGATAGGAACTTAGTTGGTTGAGTTATATAGTTTATGGAACTTTTTTAATCCTAAAAAGTTGGATGCTTTTTTCTTGAAAATTGCTATATAAGGGTATGCTTGGATGGAGGTTATGCAATGTCAAGTAATGGAAGGTTGGATATCTTACCCCGCTTGGGGAGAAGATTAGGAAGTTGTGTTAATTGGAGGTTAGAAAACGTCCATTGGATTTGAAGGTTATATGCAATAACCTTCAGTTCACCTTACCTCACCTTCCTTCCACTTCCGATATTTAACCTTGCTTAATCTTCGTCCAACTGGACCCTAATTTTGTGTTATTTTGTTGCTAAGTTGGACCATGTTATTCACACCTCTCTGAGCTGATCTTCTCCAGCGTGTTTCAGGTGGTATCATTCTTGCACCGGAGGGAATCAATGGAAGCATATGTGGGACAAGGGAGTCAGTGGAAAGAGTCCTTGGATTCATCCAAAGTGATGACAGACTAAAGGGGCTGAGACAGGTAGAGTCACCAGTCAGTCTCGAGGAGCAAGCTATTCATCATGGACACAGTGACAGTTCTCCTTTGGCAGCTGGGGAAGATGCACCTTTTCGATGGGATCATGTTCGGGTCAAGTTGAAGAAAGAGGTATTCTTTTAGTAGAATCAATTTTGCCTTGGCTTTTATGAAAATGGTGAACATGGTTTATTTGCATGCTAATACCTCTTAGTAAACAACTAGGTCGGTCTATTTCTGATTGGACAACACAATATTTATAGACGGCCTATATGACATGATCTGTTTGATTCAATTGTCATTTTTCTTGCATTTATATCATAGAAAAACTACATCTTTTTCTTATATTCATTCTTTATGCCTAAGCAGATTGTTAGTCTTGGAATGCCTACTGTGTCACCTATTGAGAGGGTTGGGAAATACATCAAGCCAAATGAGTGGAACACATTGATCAACGATCCGGATACAGTGAGCCATCTGAACTCTTTTTTATTTCCGTATTTCTCAAGATTTTGGTTGCGCCTATTACTGTCATTTTGAAACTGGAAATGTAGGAGGGGTGTAAGCAATACCTGTGGGCTATCTCCGAATATTAGTAGCGATGTGAAACTAAACTCGTGAAAGTTTGACATAATTGAATTTGGAATGATATAAACTTTTACTGTCTGATGAAATTTAAGATCTTCCTGCTAATTCCAACCATTTTTGTCGTTGTTTACCTCTATTTCGGTATTTCTGTATGCGAGAGTATAAAATCAATATTGATTTTTAATGCATTTTTACTATTTTTCATGTAGCTTTTGTGTGTGGGATTGGATTTCCCAATCATAGAAATCCTAAAAGTTTAGCTAGACATTGACTGTTAAATTGATTTTAGGTGGTGATTGATGTGCGGAATAACTATGAAACTAGAATTGGCAAGTTCAAACGAGCAGTTGATCCTAGTACAACATCTTTTCGAGAATTCCCAACTTGGGTGGAAAAGCAGTTCCAACTCAGAGACGCAGATGAAAAAACAGTTTCAAATGGAAATGATAATGAAGAAAGAAAGGGACAGGAAGGAAAAACACCTCCTCGAGTGGCAATGTACTGCACTGGAGGAATTCGATGCGAGAAAGCTTCAAGTTTTCTCCTCAGCAAAGGTTTCAAAGAGGTAGTTTTTGTATCTAAATTCTCCTTTGCGCCTTGTAAAATGAAGTGCTTCAAACTGCACGAGTCCAATACTATAAAGACTACTTTCCACTGTACATTCATAAATGAGTTAATTATTTTGCATCTGATGCTCGTTTTTGCTTGTTGAAATGAGGTAATGTGGTCTTTAATACTCTTAATTTGTAAAAGTTCAACCTTTTGTTGCGATTCTTCGACAGGTTTATCACTTGGAAGGTGGGATTCTGAAATACCTCGAGGAAGTTCCCAAGTCCGAGAGCCAATGGGAGGGGGAGTGTTTTGTTTTTGACAAGAGAGTCTCAGTTGAGCACGGAATGGCACAAGGAACTTTCAAGCTGTGCTATGGATGTAAGCAACCAGTGAGCGATGCTGACATGGAAGCCCCAGAATGGGAGCATGGAGTCTCTTGTCCTTACTGTTACTCAACGAAATCTGAAGAAGAAAAAGAAAGGGCCAGAGCTAGACAAAGACAGTTTGAGAATTGGGGCATTATCGGAGGGCCGGACAAGGGTCGTCGGCCGGATTCTAAATTAGATAGTAATGCTAGTGTTAATCATGTATCCATTTAGCCCAGTGTGGAGAATAGGTGATGATTTAATTGCCTAGAAAGTTTTCAGAATGAGCATGTATGGCTTGAGTTTGAAGTTGAATGGGTTGACTAAAACTCAACTCAGGAACATCATGATTACGTAATTGCATATTTAACAACAAATATGTTTTGTCCGGTGATATAGATTTGTGATTGAATGTTAATAACGATATTTGGATAATCATTGCCTGTACTTGAGAGCTTTATCTATTTGTCCTTCCCAATGCCTTCTTCCAGGGGATTGGATTAAATGTCATAGCCTGTTGGAATATTCTCTTTGGATCAGATAGTCTAATTTGAGAAGTCACCCACTAAATTCAATTTAACCAAAAACATATCTTATCAAATATCAGTCACTTTCTAAAACTGTTTTGTGTTGGAGCTTAGTGATTTTAACTAAGTATTGAGCTAGCTGATGTGTTGTTATGGGTTCTGTGGAGTAATCAAAATAAAATGGATTGGGATAACAAGTCTTCAACAGCCTTGATTGCGATTGAAGCTTCTTAATTGCTCGATTGTTTTTGCGAATGGTGTAGCACGTTTATTAGCTAGAAATAGTATTATCCGTGAGTGTCAAAATAAGTGGTATAATGTTCCTCCCGACTTTATTTGTATGGTGCTTTCGCAGACAAATGTTCGGGCCGAGGCCCAATTGTTAGATTAAACAATAGAAAGGTCGAACTTGTATTTTTCTCCTTACAATAAAAACCATCTCTTTCTCGTTTTCATTCTCATTCTCATTCTCTTGATATTATTAATTTTAAGGTTTTATTATTAGGTTAGGTTTGTGAAATGATGGCAGGACAAAAGGCTATGTTGAAGTTCCTACCAAAGACTCGCCTCCAATCCACCGACATCCAGGCTGCCGCCGCTTGGGGCGTCGCCGCCGGAACCACCGCTCTTTGGATCGTCCAGGTTTCTCATCTCTCCCTTCCATCTAACTTTTTTAATGATCAAAGATCGTCCTTTCCATCATCCGGTAGCCAAAGATGTAAACTTTATGATTTAGGATTCTCTTTATTGATAAATTTCATATTGGGATGGGAGGGTATGTTATACCTATAAAACTATGATGAAATTGAGTGTATTGATAGCTTTATCGGGTTACCGGTTGAGTAAAGTCTCGAGCGTTTGGCTGAAATAACTCTGCCCTTTTCAAATTACATGCAAATCTGCAAATTTTTGATGAAATTGAGCATATTGATAGCATTGACCGGTTGTCACTTGAATAAAGTTTCAAGCTTTTAGCTGAAATGGTTCTTCTGAGCTTGAGCTTTTAGCTTTAGCGACATCCTGTTTCGGTTTCCTCTGTGTTAATACATGAAGACTGTAGTTTTTGTGCTGTTGAGAATGTAGTTGGACTTGTACTTGGATTGAATGCACATCTCAATCAAAGGTATTTGCTTTGAAAGTGTTTGTATATTTCTATTCTGAGACAATTTATGGAGAAAGCTTTTAAAGTTTTGAGTTGAATTTCATATTGGGATGGAAGGGTATGTTACACCTATGAAATTATGATGAAATTGAGCGTATTGATAACATCGATCGGTCCACAGTTGAATAAAGTCTCGAGCTTTTAGCTGAAATAACTCTGCCCTTTTCAAATTTCGTGCAAATCTGTAACTCTGAGCTTGAGCTTTTAGATTTGCGACGTCTTGTTTTGGTTTCCACTATGTTGATACATGTGGACTGTAGTTTATGTGCTGCTGAGAATGTAGTTGGACTTGTTTTGATTTAGAAATCCAAAGCTTTTACATTTATGAGTACATATATGGTTGAATTTCATATTGGGAGGGGTGTGTTATACCTATAAATATATGATGAAATTGAGCGTATCGATAGCATTGATTGATTTAACGGTTCAATAAAGTCTCGAGCTTTTAGCTGAAATAACCCTTTTCAAATCACATGCAAATCTATAATGCTGAACTTGAGCTTTAGCGGCTCTTGTTTTGGTTTCCACTATGTTAATACATGTAGACTGTAGTTTTTGTGCTGTTGAGAGTGTAGTTAGACTTGTACTTGGATTGAATGCACGTCTCAATCAAATGTATTTGCTTTGAAAGTGTTTGTCTATTTCTTTTTCGAGACTCATGAATTCCAGGCACATCACATGTTAAATTCTTAGTAGTAAGTCATCATGTAAAAGAATGTATAGAATCAGAAGGAACATGAAGTAGGATTTGATTGTTAGGGTGTTACTTGAAGCCTGTGTTACATAGATATGTTTTAGGGGAAGGACATTCCTAATTGTATAGGAAATGGGAACATATACTAATAAAGATGTATTATATGTCTCTAAATTTTTAAAATTATAGAATTGATGTTATTTTATTTGTATATATAAACGTAAAACACTTTAAAATCAAAGTTCAAAGTTTTGTGCAACATAGTTTGCAGCAAACAATGTTTCTTAATAATCTGATTTGTGGATCTTTGTGGAACAGTACCTCGTAGTAGACCTATGTGGAATAGTACCTTGTTGTATGGGCATTCAATCTTAGATTTTATAACTGCCTTCAAATTTATTTGTTTGGTTTTTCACAAAGATATTAGATATGCAGGTTTGAAGTATAAGAGCTAAACGGTTTGAGCATTTCAATTTCAACAAGCACCATGCAACTGTATTAATGTTTGTTACGAATAGCATGCATTTGCTTGGTCTGTTTTTTAATCCTACATTTGTTTCATATGAAATTTGTGTTCATCCTCGAACTAATTTCTGAATAGAACAATATGCTTCTATTACTATTACAAACTTTGTTGTATTATTAATCGGTTTAGCATTTTATTTCCATTAGATACACATGTATGCATGGAAAGGAACTATTTTTGGCATCATTGATTCGTTTAATGATTCAAATTTTCTTTTATCATTTGCAGCCATTCGGTTGGATTAAGAAGACCTTTTTCGAGAAGGATGAGTCTACTTAGAGAAGAGAGGATCAACTTTCTGATTGCTTTTTGGAATTTTTTCTTTTAATCAGGCTCTTGATAAGAAATTGTGAACAGAACAGAGTTTACATTGATAATGCTGTCTACTTCAAACTTATGGTTGAGGCCTAATTGGTACTAATAAAAGGGGTTTTTTGAACAAATTCTAGCTTGAATGATTGTATACTTTCAGTTTAGAGCTGAACTACTCTTATTCTATTTGTTCTAGTTTATATTCTCTTCATCTATCATATTAACAACCTTGATTGAGAAGTTGCCTAAAAGTCATGACTGTTCATATTCAGCAAAACCTCTTGACAATTCATTGACAATGTAAAGTGTGCTGGTTATAGGCCTTTTTAAATGTCCATTTGTAGTAAAATACCGATATTAATGTTGTCATCGTGTATAACATGCTGATTATATAATGATGTATGCCTTATGATTGTGTTTGTCAGTTAGAGTAGCATTGAGACTAAAGATAATTTGCTACTTTGACTTGGCCAAATCACCTCTGTTTCAGTTAATTTAACCAAACTGTCCCAGTTTGTTGTTAAATTATTTCAAACTGACACATTCTTGAATCATAAGAATAGCAATACTGGTATAGAATGATCTCAAGTGATGGAATTCAGACCTTTTTAGCGAAATTTGTGAAAAATGGTACCTTTCCCGGTGAATCAGGTGTTCTAAAAGAGATGCTACACTCAATTGTTGACTTACAATCTTATTCTAATCATCATATGAAATTCAGATGTCTGTGTGCATGAACTATTGGCTTCCTTGATTTATCTGCGAAACATACTTTCTACCACTCATCCGAATGGTTAAATATTGATTACACGGAACATTCAACAAGATGAATATTTGCCAGCAGAACTAAAATTAGGGGCCTGCAAGCAGCTGATAGTAATTGATTTGTATCTTTTTCTCTCTTTTTACTGCATGATCACTGATACAACTACATAATTCATATGAATTGAGTACAAAGAATTATAAGCAATGAAAAGATTTCCAAGTTTCAGCTACAAAACAGAACAATCTACAGACATCTTATTAGAGTTATGAACTTTGAACATTATGTTCATGTTCTTTGAGAGCCTGAAAAACTCTAGAACTCTTGTCAAAGATCTGAGCTCTTCTGTGATAATCAGTAGGTTCTTTACCTTCATCTTGACCCATGATTGCTTCTTTCTCCAAACACTCCATCATTTCCACCATTCCTCCCTTTCCTTGACAACATTTATCCTGTAATTTCCCCAGTTCCATCATCCAATCCGGGTTCATCTCAGCATCCTGTTTCCTCTCAAAATCTGATGACTCCAGTTTAACACAAGATACCCTCTGGGAATTGAGCCTTTTCCTTTGCTTGAAGCTCAAACACTCCATCAATGGAAGTTTGTTGATTTTGTGAGGAGTGAAAGATGAAGAAATGTTCAAGACTGTATTGAGACTAGAGAGAGATGATTCCATGGTGATAAAAGAGCAAGTGAATGTTGAGAGTTGTGTAAGATATATAGGATTGTATAGGGTGAAGATGAGGATCATAGGAAAGGATAACAGCAGACATCATGCAGAAAAAGGAACGTGTAAGCTCTAGAAATGTCGTTGTTGTTGTTTTGTTATAGGCACGCGCTTCAACCATCCTAGGACACGTCTTTATCAACTCACTAATTAAATCTTCAACATGTGGACAAATCAACACAATATTTGAGTTAAGATTTATTGATCACGTGGGTTTTAGAAGAGAATTGGAAGATTACTAGGGTATTGTGCTAAGTCTTACTTGTATTTATCGGATCGCGACTATACTTTTTAATTTTTCATGTGTTGTAAATTTAATCTGAGTTTAGATGTCTATCATGTAAAGCATGAGGGGTATTAAATGTTACATATTTGTGAAAGAGTGACTTGAGAGCAATTTAATTTTGAATTCTAGTGAAGTTGTTAGACAACTAGACATCTATTGCTAGATTTTCTACAAGGGATCACACATATTGTACTAAAAATCTATTTATTGAACTAGTGCAACCATTCCTATTATCTTTCCCAAATTTTATCTAGCTTCTTCTTTCTTCCTACAGCTGAATCTGTCTATTTTTTTCTCAATTCTTTCATCATAACTTCTTCCTACATCTGAATCTATCTATTTCTTCTAAATTCTTACATAATCTATGTTTATTTCTTCTAAATTCTTTCATCATAACTCAAGTTCTGACATAGTAGGACAGATTATTCATTTCCTGTGATAATTTGGTCCCACGAAAGGAGTTCCCATTGATATATATCATGGAGTGGAAATGGAAGAAAAAGTTCCCTAAAGGTTAAGGATGGGACACTGACATCTCTCTACTGTCATCCTCAATGTCACCACAGACAACCAGAAGTATGCTTAGCAGATTAAGTGACTGCTACATAACATTACCATATAATAGACCAAAAAAACCAACGTTTTCGATAGACTAAAGGGTCTATTTAATTTGTAATGAAATAGCAATAGTTCATATTTCATTTTTGTTTCTGAAGCATACAGGAATATTCGTCGAATCGGTCCAAGTTTTGTGTTACAACGACCATTTTGGCATTTTGGTATACACAACAAGAAGAGAAGCTAATTCTATTCTAACAGTTAGAGGACTATACAACATTTCGGCATCTTCGAAACACGTTGCAAGTCAGATGTGATTTTTTGTTCTGGATCTATTAGACGTTTTGTGCTTGTTCCAGGAACAAATGACGAGCATAAAAAAATCGTCATGTTGAGTTCTCCTTCAATCTCCTCTCAGCTGCTATAGTAGCAGCTGTACCAGGAGGCAAATGTCTTAGACTTTCAGTCTGCTGGTCTCCATCGCTTTTCGGAACTTTGGATTCTACTGTGGCAAATAAGGATTCGACATCTTTTAGCGTCAAAAGGGGCTGATCTTGATTCTTTGTGTTACCACTTATGAAGCTACTGCTGTTTCTACTTCTGTTTAGTTTATATATGCTCTCTTCAACAGTGTTCTTCACCTAAAATCACCAAAAAAATAAAGAACGAGCTGAGTTTTGCCAGCTGAATTTCTCATTAAGTAATGCAAATCAAATGAGGCATAACATGCACTTACTATAAAACGATGGACAAGCGTCTTATGTTCCTGTCCAATTCGGTGTACCCGGCCAATTGCCTGAGCTTCTGCTGCAGGATTAAGTAATGGCTCCACAAGAACAACATGCTGTGCATCTAAGAGATTAAGCCCATTTGCTCCATGCTGGATTAACAACATTAGCACTTGTATGGATCTTGATGGTTCTTTCCCGCCTCGCGTTTTCCGAGTCCGGGTTGGACTGCTGTTCTGTCCCTTGAATTGGCTGATGCCAATATGAGCTTTCCTGCACCCACAAAGGCAAAACATTTAAGCCCATACAATGACAAGATCAACTCGAGCCCAAAAATTTCTATTCGTGGCAATCACATAAGAAGACAGAAGACTCCAACTACTATAATTTTTTCCTAGATTATGAGGCATGCTATATATTATGTAATCAAGGATGTTCAGCAGATCATATATCCTTTTACCTCCCTCCTTTCATCCGGACATATGTGATACCATTAGCATTGAAAGCATGTTCCAACACATCAAGTACATCATTCCAACTTGAAAAAACCAGAACTTTTGCTTCAGGATCTGCAGATTTGATCCACAAGATTCTTCTAGTGACTGCTCCAATCTTCAATTTCCCCACATGCCCAAAAAATGCAAAATGGGTGAAAAAAAGAGAGTTATTCTATGGCAGAACATGGAGCCTGTTCAAGCGTAAAATCATAAATAGTGTCATACTACAATGAATAAATGGCACCTTTGTTCCATATGAACCTTGAACGCTCAAAGATGCTTCACATAATTCATAATCTTGAACTGTGACAGCTGAATGACAAGATCTGTCTTTTCTGTCATCTGCGTAAGCAATATTCCCAAAATCTGTATGCTGCCGACAGGTTGGGCAGATAAGCCATTTACGTTGGGACTTATCATGCCGCTCAGTCAAAGCAAAGAAACCTAAGAATAATGATAAAATGGAAACTGGCTCAGGGTTAACATTGAAAACAAAATGCACAAAGAACAACTCTTTTAAGAAAGCTAGTTTTGTCTTATAGTCGTGAATGCGTCCAAGAGAGACATAACTGTGTGGCTTTTATATGTTCAATAAAATTCATAAATGAAGACCATATTTTAATACTCAAAGCAATGAAATTAAACTTAAGGAAGGAACTCCAAGGCCTTTGAAAATGAGAATCGAAGATAAGGTCGTGCTTGATTATTATATGATTAAAATTTCTATGGTCTTATTTATGAGCCTGTCTATTACTCCAAGGACTTTGAAAACGAGAATCGAAGATAAGGTCGTGCTTGATTATTACATGATTAAAATTTCTACGGTCTTATATCACTCTATCATCATCTTCATAATATTGCATCTATCTTCATACCTAATGCCTCTCATTCCCCGTGAATAGCTTCTATGGCATTCCAAAAACAATGATGAATTGATAATGCCCGACTTACATTCACAGCAAGTAAAATGGCCACACTGAAAAACCATTTTTTGATTGTCAAGCTTGTCATGACATATTGGACATGCTTCCTCATCATCCTTACGTAGGCCTTCACTTATTTTCTCTAGAGATGATGACGTAATAGCCTTTTCTTGAGTTACTGTGGAATCATTCGAACTCTCTGATGGCTTCTGTTTGGATGATATCAAACCCTGGAAAATGAATTATGTTAAGACAATAAAATCATTATGTTGCAAGAACAGATATAAAATCAAAAACCAGCTACTGAACATGAGTAGCCATATGCTACCAAATAGTTGTTTAGAAACAAGGATTTTGAAAGCTTGAATGGATACCTCCAAGTAACGAAGCCTCCCTTTTATATGTGACAAGAGGGCCAAGGATATGAACTTCTCATTGGACTGTAGCACACTAGCAGACTCTAATTCATGTGGAGCTAAAGCATCAATAGAGTTATCATTTTCATCTTCTTGTAAGTGTAAGCGTGATGTTGCCATTTTAATTTCATCGTGAGCATGCAGAAGTTGAGCTTGGGCAACTGCCAAGAACCTGGCATGACCATATTCCTTCCTCATAGCCTTCACAGGAAAATTTATCAAAAAAATAATAAATGTCACATGTTTAACAATATCGGAAGCTTGCATGCAACAATGTTGACAATTTTGTTCATATCACGGGAGTGCCATTTTACTAATTGCTGTAGAAAAACTGAATAAAACCACCCCATACCTCAAGAATGTTTATCTGTTTACTAGCTGCAGATATCCCCTCCTTTCCCAATTGAGTTTTGTTGTAGTTCCTTATGACTCCAAGGACAACCTCCAATTCAGAAGGTGATTTCGAGACCTAACAAGCCAACACGATTAATAAATGAACTATAAGAAATTTCTAGATATTGTAATCATCAAACTCTATTTCATAAATGGCAACAAAAAGAATAACACAGTATGTCCCGAAAGAAGTAAGATAAAAAATGTCCTGCATCATGGGGTCACAATCTCACTGAGGAAAGAAGAAAAGAAAATGAAACACTCATTGAGATGTATCATGCATGTACAGTACATATATTCCTTTGCATAATTAGGAATCACCAATTCCTGGAAAGTCAAATTCATGATTCTTTGTTTATATATTTGAGAGGCCTCTCGATATATCGTAAAATACGTTTTTACCCTGGATGTAATTCAAGGATTTGCTGATCTACATGGAAGAAGACAAAGTATAATTGATGACCAGTCACTAATTGTCTTCATTATTCGATATTTGAAATGATAAATTTCATTCTGTGACATTGTTAAGACTCTAATATGCATGTAATTTCACAATAGAACACTGAATAATGTCCTAACACATACGTGTTTTGGCTATGGAAAGTTCGTATCACCTCCATGCACTAACTTATGCCATGCAAATTGCATCCAGGTTAGCTCATTTTGTAGGGTGTCATAAATGCCAAGAAAAAGATACAACATTATCGGAAAATAAATTTCGTAAGGCCTCCTGAGATGAACTTACCACTACTCTGTCTCCGACATCTCTTTTCTTTGATGCTTCATTAACATCAGTGGATGATGTTGAATTTTTATTTTTCCCTGATAAATTCCAGTAGAAACGATTGAGGGCAGAGTTCTTTTTCTGTAGATCAACCGCCTCTTCGGCAGATGTAATGACCTCTCCATGTGACTTGTTAAGACGGAAGAGTCTAGCCTCATAATCCTGATCAAAGAAGGGCATATTATGAGGATCATTACTCTTTTTCTAGTTCTATTTCAACTTCCGAGTATAGTAAATATCCAAATATCAAACTGATAAGGAAAATCACAGAATACCTTAAATAGTTCCTCTAGTTCGCAATGAATACACATGGGCCCATCATCAGTAGCTTGGCAACTTCGACAATATCTCACACGTTCTATATCCTCTTCCTTTGGCTTTTCCATTGTCTGATCAATTTCCAAAAGGCGATCAAACAATGTTTGTCTAGAGGTCTGCAGTTGGTCCATACGAGTCTGTATATGGTACTTTAAAGCACTAATGCTTCGGAAACTTGAGTTGACAAAATGAAATGCAATTACTAAGAATGAAAATTGAAAAAGGAAAGAGGAAACAAATGCTTATGTATATTCTAGGTACTCAAACTAAAAACTAGTAACAATTTCCTTGGATGATATCAATATGTTATGCTAGGATGGTAGGCATCCGTATATCCTACATTGTTATGCTAGAGCGTCAGTCAATACTGACCTGGATGGTACAATAGATGACCTTGAATTGTTTAGAGTTCCTGATACAGCTTCTTCAATTTTTCTTATCAGGTCTCTTGATAAGTCCTGCTTCAGCTCAGCCTGACCAAGGGCATCCAACCACCATGTTGTATGCTGATTTTCTTGCTCAATAAATGCAGAACAAACCTTCAAAAGAAAATTGAAATATTTGTTACAGTTGGAATAAATTAGGCACGGTCAATTTTTAAAGGTGTGAACTTTATGGCTAGAGGAACAGCCAACCCTATGTTGCTATTACATAAAGAACAGAGTTGATAACTTACATTTAGCAGCAACACATATTGATAGCATACATGCATTCTTTACTCAACGCAATATACCAAGCGTTAGCATGGAGGACGCTTACCTGTGTGTGTGGCTTTTTGAAGTCTTGTTGAGCCATATAAAGCTTCGTTGTGAACACAGATAAGTATTTCTGTTTTAATTCTTCAGACGATGCCCTCAAAGATTGATCACTGAATGGAACAGTTGATTTATCAAAACCTCCCTTGTAAGCAGTAAAATTATTTGCTGATTGAAGAAAAATATTCTCAGCAGCAGTATTGAGATCTGAATCTTCCTCTCCTTTAACTTTTTGCCTCTTCGTAGCCTTTGTATCAGAGTCTTTAATACTGTGTACCTTAGATGTCTTTTCAAGACAAGCATGCCCCTCCTTTTCTTGTGAGGATAGTTGGGATGTGTAGTCGGTAACCATTGGAAGTATTTCAGCACAGTTATGGTTAATGTGAATACTCAACAAAGGGTCTAGGCGGAAATCTTTGGAGTGCTCTTCAGTTAGAGCCAATGCTTCTCTGTACAACAATACAGCTTCGGAAAATTTTTGCTCAATTATAGCTATGCCAGCAAGTGCATTTAAAGCAACAACCAGCTTCCTAAGAGCTTCCTCCCCTTCTATCTTGGTCTTACTAATAAGGACCTATAAAAGGAAGTCCCCATGAATAAGTAGTAAAGTTCCTACAGAAAATATAGAAGTTACATATTCTAACCTACCATTAATATTTCTTCCATAGTCATCGGGGATTGTTGCATAGACCGCAGCCCTGAGCTTCCCACTTGAGGGTGGCAACAGGCTTGCCGAAGCTTCAAGAGTGAGTTAAGTAGCTTTGCAGCTTCTGCATGAGTGATAAAAGTATCAGCGGAAACATCAGAAGGTGGACAACCTGGTTGCAGAATGTACAAAAATATTAGAAAAATGGAAGTCAATGGTTAAATACTATAGCTTTAGTTTGTAAAGTTTGTAACGAGTCTCTTAAATGAGAGTGCAGGCAACTATTAACAACCTGAGGCTTTTGTTTTGAGAATATCATCTTTCAAACTTTCAACAACTTCACGGGCATAACTCACACAAGTTTCATGCTGTCTCTGGTAAAAGTGCTCCTCAATTGCTGAAAGGGTGAGCCAGGAGATGCATTCTTCCTGAGGAGGGAGCTCCAACTCATCTGCAACATGTAGTTTTGAAGAACGCCACATGATTTGTTTGAAGAATTCATGAGTAAACTCCATAGCTCCAGCATCTCTCCTCTGCCAAGGTTGAGCTAAAATATGAAATTCGGCGCAAAATAGTAACTATGCAAAGAAAGCACCTCAAAATTGATCAGAACTAACTAAAGAGTAGAGGCCATCACAACATCAAACCCAGAGTTATACGTGAAGGTACAAGCATGCACCCAAATCTATAGTTGTGTAAATAAAGCAAAACCGCAGAAACTAGATATGATAGAGTCTTCACCTCATATGGATCTCTTATAACATCAGTCCACCACCGAGAAACATCAAAAGGGATAGCTTTAAGGAACCTTAGAAGTCCATATAAGTCATCAAGCTTGCGTTGGATGGGTGTCCCTGTAATACACCAGCGGTGCTTAGCAGATAATCGAAGCGCCATTTCTGTTGCAGCAGTAGAATTACTCTCTACCATTTGAGCCTCATCCAGACAAACCCTCCACCAAAATATTCTGGTCAGAAGAGTTGGAGCTACAGGATACCTGCAACAATATGTTGATACATTATTTCCTCTCCATCATTGTTTAACATATACCTACAGCCAGAATTATCAGTTCTTCTCACATTTATACAGTATCATATGCAAAAACTTAAGTTAGCCAACAACAAAGTTAGCTCGTCTCGAGCAAAATAAATGGTTCTATTCAGAATTCAGTTTGGGGTTGTAAGTTATAAATCACGAATATGCTGCCCACTGTGATCATTGGTATTAAATGAAAATGGATTAGACAGATTTCTAATTTTAATATTCATTATGGCTTAATACGTATGTAGCCCCCTAAACTTGTCCATTTTTTTCACTTAGCCCCCTCAACTGAGGGACAACCTATTAGCCACCTGAACTAGTAATTGTTTTCCACTTAGCCGTACCTGTTCATCCATCATTCAAAACAAGCAGCTTCTACCCAAGAAAGAGAAAGATCCAGGGAGTTTTACTATCCCTTGTTCATTTGGTAGTTTTACAATTGATAATGCTTTGTGTGACCTAAGGGAGTCCCCGGCTCAACTTGAGCTATAAGAGTGTTTTTTATGATGGTTCATGTTAGTCAATTCCGAGTCCTTTTGAAACTTAAGTCTTTATACTGGTCAACAATTTCTTAATTAAAAGTAATATTGGGTAAATGCAAATTTTTATAAGGAGATGTTAGAACTTAAAGCTAACTAGAGTTATTTTCAAGAATAAATTGGTAGAATAATTTACAACAAATCTGGCCCTAATCATCATCCAAATTAGCCATGACTTTTTCTCAAATTATGAACCTTTATTTCTCCTTCCCAAATTTCTTCTCTACAATTAATTGTTCTTTTTTCCTATTTTATCTCTCCTTAATTTTTCATTTCTATCTTCATATATATTGAATTCCATTTAATGTTTCATATATAAGTGTTCAAACAATAGAATGGATGGATTATCGCTAGAATCCATTCAATCCATGTTAATTTTGCATAAGATGGATTGGATTGGTTGGCTTGAATGGATTATAATGGATTGAATTTGGTGAGTGCATGGAGTATAATTTCACAAGTCTCTTACTTCATTTAGTTTTCACAAGTCTAATTTCAAAGGAGGCAAGTCTAATTTCAAATGAGGCTAATGATGTAAATGAGAGTAATTTAAGACTTAAACGGATTGTAATCCAATCAATTTTGAACATCCCTAATCCTATATTAAAAACACCTTAAATTGAAAGGAAAAAGAAAAATAAAACTTTAAATTATGAACCATTATTTCTCCTTAAATTTTACGTTTTTTATTTTTTTTGAGAGGCCTTAAATTTTAGGCTTTTAAAAAAAAAAGTTAAAAGGTGTTTGTCACGTGCTTTTCTGAATCAAAATAGGGAAAGTGCAAGACTTTTATATTAAAATATTACTAACTACACTAAAAACTACTGACTAAACCCTAACTAATACTACTACACAGCTTAGCCACTACAAATCAGACCTTTATTATTATTATTACTATTGAAATGGAGCTCAAGTTTTCATAAAAGAAAAAGAGAAAGAAATGGAGTTCAGCTCTTATTTTATTTCTTCTCTCTTTTTGTTCTTTTGTTGCTTAAATCTATTCGGGTTTGACCTCTTCTTTTTTTGTAAAGTTTTTTGCTAGATCTGATTTGTTTTTATTTCTTATTAAAGGTCTGTTCGAGTCTATTGAGACGGTGAGAGGAGTATGTGGCTCTGTCACTGAGATTGTTACTAAAAACGAGAAGCCGTTGTTCCATCTTAACGAGGTCTTAAATGGGCCAATCCCCCTACCTGGTTGGTTATTTTGATTTGTTATATTTTTAAATTTAATATTTGGTTATTTTGATTTGTTATATTTTTAAATTTAATATCTTGTTTATCTTATTATGTTGTTTTTTTTACAGGCATAGCTCGTTGCAGGTAGAGTAAAACGTTTTTCGCAGCTCAGCTACATAAGGAGCTATGCTGTAAAAAAAACAACATAATAAGATAAACAAGATATTAAATTTAAAAATATAACAAATCAAAATAACCAAATATTAAATTTAAAAATATAACAAATCAAAATAACCAACCAGGTAGGGGGGGATTGGCCCATTTAAGACCTCGTTAAGATGGAACAACGGCTTCTCGTTTTTAGTAACAATCTCAGTGACAGAGCCACATACTCCTCTCACCGTCTCAATAGACTCGAACAGACCTTTAATAAGAAATAAAAACAAATCAGATCTAGCAAAAAACTTTACAAAAAAAGAAGAGGTCAAACCCGAATAGATTTAAGCAACAAAAGAACAAAAAGAGAGAAGAAATAAAATAAGAGCTGAACTCCATTTCTTTCTCTTTTTCTTTTATGAAAACTTGAGCTCCATTTCAATAGTAATAATAATAATAATAATAATAATAATAATAAAAGACTGAAGAAAACAATAGCTCGGTTAAAGCAAAAACCCAAACAGATTTGGCGAAAAAGGAATGGATTTAAGCAACTAAAGAACAAAAACCCCATAAGAGCTGAGCTGCATTTCTCTTTCTTTTTTTCAGATGAAAGCTCAGCTCCATTTCGATAATAATAATAATAATAATAGTAAAAAGACTGAAGAAAACAATAGATCCGTTAAAGCAGAAACCATAATAGATTTAGCCAAAAAAAAAAAAAAAGGATTTAAAGCAAAAAAAAGTGAAAAACTAAAGAACGAAAACCCCAATCAAAAGAGAGAGTAAATAAAATAAGATCTGAGCTCCATTTCTCTCTCTTTTTTCTGATGAAAAACTGAGCTCCATTTCTCTCTCTTTTTTTCAGATGAAAGCTCAGCTCCATTTCGATAATAATAATAATAATAGTAAAAAGACTGAAGAAAACAATAGATCCGTTAAAGCAAAAATCCTGATAGATTTAGCCAAAAAGAAAAAAGGATTTAAAGCAAAAAAAAGTGAAAAACTAAAGAACGAAAACCCCAATCAAAAGAGAGTAAATAAAATAAGATCTGAGCTCCATTTCTTTCTTTCTTTTTTTTATGAAAAGCTGAGCTCTATTTCAATATAAAAAGATTGAAGAAAACAATTAAAAAATAGAATAAAGAGAGAGAATCACTTTTAGTAATTTCCTCCATCGGTTTTCAAAAATGTTCAGGTAGGTAGGTAGGTAGGGTTCTTACAACTGTCCATATATATAGGCTAGAATTATTTTGAAAAAAATGCCCTCTATGGCATTTTTGTAAATTAACTCTGGAAACTTCTCGAAGCATCATTGGGGGCTTGATCCCCAAGAAATATGTTCTTATCCATAGATCACTTAACTGTATATTTATTAAATTATTTTCATCAACATGGACACAAAAATAATAATAATAATAATAATAATAATAATAATAATGATAACAATAATAATAATAATGGTGTCACCCGGCGAAATTTAGTGCTCTGGAAAAAAACTAAATTTTAATTTAGTGCACAGTTTGTCGCTCAAATTCGCTGTTATACATTAATTAACTTTAATTTGTAACAATAAATCACAGTAATTAAATTATTTTGATCAACTTGGACACTAAAGAATTAATGTTGTATGTATCACCACATGTCAATTTTAGTCATTTTTATTATTATTATTATTATTAGAGTTTTTCTATTGTGTGCTCAAAGGACACATGATAAGAATCAACTTTACACACATTAAGCAATAATTAGTCATTTTTTTTTTCAAATTCTCAAGACTTTAATTAAATAATACATATTCTCTCTCTTCGAATTAAGGCATAAATCTTGATAATTCCACTAATTAAGGAATATGTCTTGAGAATTTGAAAAACAAGACGGCTAATTAATGCTTAATGTGTGCAAAATTGATTCTTATCATGTGCCTTTTGAGCTCACGATAGAAAAACCTTTATTATTATTATTATTATTATTACTATTATTATTATTGGGGTTAAAGTACTAAAATGACCCCAACGTTTTTGGGAGAGTATCAATTTGACCTCAACATATAAAATGATATCATTTTGACCCTCACATTATAACCAAGGTACAATTTTAATCCCACTAACACATCAAACCGTAGCACCCATCATCACCACAACTAATGTTTACTTTTCAAAATAACTTGACCAATCTTTTAAACAAATCGTTTAATCTTAATTTGAGATAATTATATAGTTAGGCTGACTTGATTGAATCAAAGCTTAAGATTAAAATATGGCATTTATTAAAAAAAATGATTACGAAACTTTTTTTCTTTTTTTTGAAGTCATTACAAAACTTATCTAAAACATAATAAAAAGTATAAAATTCTATTTAAAGGTGTATATTCCCTAAATTATCCATTCAGAGGCAAAAACTGTCAATTTATTTGAGAGCGACCTCAATTAAGAGTCAAAAGTTAGGGTACTAAAACAGAACTCTAATATCATATAAGTATATGCCAAAATCAATCAAATCATCTTCAACTATAGTCATTTTTTTGAATAATTTTCAAAAGATGGTAAGTTTTCAATTATTGCTACATTTTGAAGCCGTTTTAACTATTTGAATAGTAAAAACCAACCAGTAAAAGGCTAGAATTTCAGAATGTATTAAGTTAAAGCATGCAAAGGGCATCCAACTATTTAAATATTTATACATGAGAGACTGGGAATTCCCAATCATACATCCATCCTAACTACATGGACATTTAGCACAAGAAAATAAGAAATTATACTATATGTCTGGCATACGAATGACGTGGTATGTCAGATCAATAGACTGATGCCACGTGGCTTATCGACTAATAAGAATCTAACACTGTGTAATGTATTAATTTCACATTTTTTAAATAAGTAATTATAGAAAAATATATATGCTAAAAAATATACCTTAGATACTTGAAAATAAACCCTAACCCCTAAATCATGAACCCTAGATGCTAAAATATATTAGGTGCCCTTATATAATAGGGTTGGTATATGGAATGACATGGTATACCGGACACAGTATAATTTTTCAAAAAGCTATTAGAAAAAGTTTTTATATTTGTGATATGATTTGAGATGAATTTTAAAAATTTTTTTATTTCTAAGCAGAAATTTGTCAAGTTAAAAAAAAGAAATAGCAACTTATTTCATAAAATAAAATGTCAATAAGGCCTAATGTGCATGCAGCCCCTTAAACTTTTCATTTGTGTGCATTTAGCCCTCAAATTCATGGGATATATTTAATCCCCAAATTACCAAAAAATCATCCATTTCATCCCAAAATTTAGTTGACACACTCTCACCTTTGACACCATTGATGACATATGGCATTATTGACCAATCGAAAGCAGCCATATCAGCAATAGGGTAAAACACAAAATTATCCCCAATTTCTTCTTCTTCTCCAGTGTCTTCCATTTCTCCATCTTTAACTGATTTAAAAAAAAAAAAAACTTGGATTTAGGGATTTAATTGATTTACAGAAATGATTAATGACGAATCTACAATCTCTAATACTCTAATACATTGGGTTGAGGAATTTTATTGATTTATAAAAACTTAGAATGAAGAATTTAATTGATTTACAAAAATTTGGGTTGAAGGATTTAATTGATTTTAAAAAAGCTTGGTTGGAAAGTGGACGGACTCATTTTCAATTATATACTAATTTCATAACTTTGGGGCGAGATGTGTTGCTTGTAGGGAGGGAGAAGAAAAAAATTAAAATCTGAAATTTGGAAATTTCCAGATTAGTGATGAAAACTGGAAATTTTCCGTAGCTAATCTGGAGATCCTCCATGAATACCTGGAAAATTTCAAACTAGCGACGAAATTTTGAATACTTCCGCCGGTAATCTGGATTTTCCAAGTGCTTCAGTTAAAAGAAATTAGCGACGCTACGAAATGTTGTGTTAGTAATTGGGTTTTCACAAATTTTCAGCTTTCTTTATGCGCTCAAGGACTCTGACTTGGTCAATAACACGTAGGAAAATCACCTCTTATAATTGGGTTGTTGGATGACCTGAGATGAATATGAAATAATCAATCCGATAATTTCGATCCACAAAATGAACAAATCCCAAAAATAAAAAAAATTAAATTAATATAACATCCCAACACATACCAAATTAACATCTCGATTAGATAAAACCTCTAAGAAATCTGGAACTGAAATGCTTAAGGGAGAAGATGGGAGAAGGGTATTTATAATGTGACAAGGGTGACATGTGAAACCCCAGTTTTATAATACTTGTCATTCACTTATTGGATGGTCAAACCTTGGAAAATTTCTTAATTTGGAAGATTTCGGTCAAATTTAAATTAGAAATATCTTTAAAATCACAATAATTTTCGGTTTTGTATTTTCTTAATTTGGGGGATTTTGGTGTAACTGAAATTGGAGAATATGCTTTCTTGTTGGTTACTTGGACTTGTTCCCAAGAAAATTACAATATATCTACTCATATCACTATGTCTTGATCCTCGTTAAATTATAATTCAAACTAGTCGAAGACCAGCGCGTTGCGCGGAATTTTATAATATAGTATGTAAGTTAATATAAAGAAAAATTACAAAACATGTATACTGTTTGTAATATCGCAATGCTTTATTAGCCCTTATTTGCTTTGAGCTTGAAAGGAGGAAAGATATCCAGATAGAAACTGAAACTTATTGAAAATTAAACACGTACAATCTATAGCATTACAATACTTGATCGACTGCTATTTTGCTTCGAGCTTGAGAGGAGTAAAGCATGTCCAGATACAAACTAAAACGAATTGAAATTTGAACAATTTGGCTGATTTAGCGTAGCATTGAAACCAAGCTAAAATATGTAAAAGAATACTTGAAATATGAGAAATAAACAATTCAATGGTACAATTAGGCCCTGTTCTTTGTGCCTTATTCGCAGTAATTTTCAGTTAAAGTTCAGTTCAATTCAGTTCAGTGCAATAATTTTCGGTAATTTCAGTTCAGTTCAATAATTTTCAGTAAGTTCGGTTCAGTTTAGTAATTTCAGTTCAATTCAGTCGAATTCAATAATTTTCAGTAATTTATAAATATAAATAAATTTAATCCATTTTAATTACAAATAAATATAATCCATAATTTTTTTTCTATTTTCATAATCCATACATATTAATTAGAGACTCAGATGTAATTCATACTCTATACTAATGTCAGCCACAACACTAGGTGCATCTGAGAACAAAAGAAGAAGTATAAAACCAAATTAAAGATAAAAGCATTTACATATTTCAACAAGGTATAATGAAAATTATGCATATGAATTCACACGTCCGGAAAATCCTAAATGCCGGCACATCACCAAAACAAAGGTAAACATCACAAAAAAAAATAGGATATTTATTTATTTTTAATAATTTTTTATATCTAATTAAATTATATTTCATTTTTTTATAAAAAATATTAAATATATTTTTAGTAATTTTCATTAAATTCGGTTCAATTCAGTAATTTCAGTTCAGTTCAATAATTTTCAGTAATTTCAGTTCAATTCAGTAAATTCAATTTAATTCATTTCAGTTCAGTAATTTCAATTCAGTCCAGTTCAATTCAATTCAGTTCAGTTCAATTCAGTTAAAAAGAACAGGACCTTAGTTTCGTACTTCAGAAAGGGATACTAAGGAGAAAATAATGTCGATTCACCTAAAAGTACTTGAATCAAGTTAAATTTTCAAAGGAAAAATGATTATGTCAATCTTAATTTTCACTAAAATAAATTAGTACATGGAGATAAAGATTAAAAAAAGAAACTGACATTTAAAATGTTGAAAACCTATACCTTGTCACTTTGCTAAAATATAGTGTCAAAGAGTCTTCTGATATGGAAATAAACTTTTTCTTGTAAAGAAGGTTTGTGTCTTTGGATTAATATTTATTAACCTATCTCTCTTTGTGCCGAATTCACCATCCTAAAATACTGAAGTGATATGTATTCAAATCCTCCGTTTTCCTCAATTGCCTATTCCAAGTTAGTTCCTTACAAACATTGAATTAAAAAATGTGCATGTTGGATGAACAAATCCATCAAACATTGAACCGGAAAAAAAAAAAAAAACAAATCCTCATTACGCTTGAAATTCACAGCGAAGTGTGAAACTAAAAGATATTTAGAAACATGAAACCAAATAGCTAAAACAACCATAATCAACGTTACAGATGAAAACACCCATCACAGGAGGAGACCATTTTATAATGGCCGGGCTGGTGGGGATGCAGAATTGAGGCCGAAGATTCTGGGCCTGTCTCCACTCTTCTAATTCTTTATGGGCCGAAATAACTACATCTTTGGGCCACCCAATTCTCTTATTCCTATGCTTCCATAAGGCCCATATAAGTGCTGCAATCTCAGCCTTGTGCCTTACCCCCAGTAGTAGTGGCACGCAAGCATTCATTTATCCATAGCTGGAAATTTTCCACCTCCTGAACTCGATTATCTTTGAAAAACTCGAACCAGACCTGCTTTGCAAAACGACACTTCAAAAAAGCATGGAGTTAGTTACCCCCTAGATTTTCGAAATTTCCTAGGCCTAAAAGGTAACTTCCGTTTGGCGGTTGTTACTTTGAAATTCGGTTTTTGGGTCCTCTCTGGGTTGAATGACATGAGCCTCGACATTCTCAAGGGTATGGTTCCTCTCCGGGTTGTTTGTGTTCCTGAAACAAAACTTAGCGGATGTGCATGCTTAACGTGTATGAATGTTCACGATTATGAGACTGATCTTTAGAACTTTGAAAAAAAATAAAATATCGGTGTAAGATGAATTATTTTTAACTCGTACAGACTCAACTTTTTTTTATTTATTTTTTTCTTCTAAAAGAAAAATATGGCGGTTGAAAAAATGAATGAAAAAGCATCGGTATATTTTCACAGACTTTTTTTTTTTTTTTTTTTTACAAATGAACAATTTTCAAACATTTCCACATGATGACCTCTCTTAATGGACAAAACCAAGTTTTTTCTCAAAGTTATTTACTTATTTTTATCCCCGGAATCCAAATTTCTTTAAACGGCTTATCACTTCTTTGTCTCAATCTTCTGTCTGAATACATGAGCCGTTGGTTGCATGAATATCTTTGCAAACATACCTAAACACTCCTAGATGATCCTTATCTTGGAGACTTCTTGTCGACGAACAAATCAAGAAGACATTTCTTCGAAACCAGCTAGCCTTTGACTCGGAACTCACTCACCATAGAACTTATTGAATTATACCTAGCCTTTTTGTACAATATGCGCATAAGATGGGATTGGTAATAGTAAAAGGTTCTTTGAACAACCTCCTCAAATATAGCAAGGAAGGAAAAACAATTCATTTAATTCAAAGGAAAATTATAATTTCGACAATTAAAACAACCATAAACTTATGCATAATATCTCCTGACAGCATCCGAATTCACAGGATTCTCAAGCTCTTCGCCATCCATGTTGGTGAGAACCAAAGCCCCTCCAGAAAATGCTCTCTTCACAATATACGGCCCTTCATATTTGGGGGTCCATTTTCCCCTAGGGTCCTGGTTTCGTAAGATAATCTTTTTAAGGACAAGATCACCCTCTTGAAAACTCCGAGCTCGTACCTTCTTTCCATAAGATCTAATCATTCTTCTTTGATAGAGTTGGCCATGACAGATTGCTGCTAACCTTTTCTCTTCTAAGAAATGCAACTGGTCATAGCGCTTCTGAAGCCATTCTGAGTCATCTATTTCTGATTCCAACATAATCCTTAAGGACGGGATTTCTACTTCAACTGGTACAACAGCCTCCATCCCATAAACAAGTGAAAACGGAGTGGCGCCCACAGAGGTCCTGACTGTAGTTCTGTAACCATGAAGGGCGTATGGCAACATCTCGTGTACTATTTTCTGCACTATTTTCTTGATATTCTTGTTGGCAGCTTCCACAACGCCATTCATCTTTGGGCGATATGGGGTGGAATTGTGATGCTTGATTTTAAACTGAGAGCACATCTCCTCTATTGATTTTGCTGTTGAAATTCTTGGCATTATCAATGATTATTCGCTCTGGTAGCCCATATCGGAAAATGATATTGTTCTTGATAAACTTCTTCACCACTGTGGAGGTTACATTTGCGTACGATGCGGCTTCCACCCATTTAGTGAAGTAGTCGATGGCTACCAAGATGAATCGATGCCCATTTGATGCTTTTGGTTCAAGGGCCTCAATGACATCCAAACCCCACATTGAGAAGGGCCAAGGAGGCGTCATCACATGTAGGGGCGCAGTCGGTGCATTCAGGTTATCAGCATAAACTTGGCACTTGTCGCATTTTTGTACATATTTGGCGCAATCTGATTCCATACTAGACCAATAGTACCCCATTCTTAATATTTTTCTTCATAACGCGTGCCCTCCTAAATGGGTCCCACAAAACCCATCATGAACCTCTTCAACGAGTCGTTTACTTTGCAAATTATCAACACATCTAATCAACGTAGTGTCGAAGCTTCTCTTGTACAAAAAGAACAGGGCCTAATTGTACCATTGAATTGTTTATTTCTCATATTTCAAGTATTCTTTTACATATTTTAGCTTGGTTTCAATGCTACGCTAAATCAGCCAAATTGTTCAAATTTCAATTCGTTTTAGTTTGTATCTGGACATGCTTTACTCCTCTCAAGCTCGAAGCAAAATAGCAGTCGATCAAGTATTGTAATGCTATAGATTGTACGTGTTTAATTTTCAATAAGTTTCAGTTTCTATCTGGATATCTTTCCTCCTTTCAAGCTCAAAGCAAATAAGGGCTAATAAAGCATTGCGATATTACAAACAGTATACATGTTTTGTAATTTTTCTTTATATTAACTTACATACTATATTATAAAATTCCGCGCAACGCGCTGGTCTTCGACTAGTTTGAATTATAATTTAACGAGGATCAAGACATAGTGATATGAGTAGATATATTGTAATTTTCTTGGGAACAAGTCCAAGTAACCAACAAGAAAGCATATTCTCCAATTTCAGTTACACCAAAATCCCCCAAATTAAGAAAATACAAAACCGAAAATTATTGTGATTTTAAAGATATTTCTAATTTAAATTTGACCGAAATCTTCCAAATTAAGAAATTTTCCAAGGTTTGACCATCCAATAAGTGAATGACAAGTATTATAAAACTGGGGTTTCACATGTCACCCTTGTCACATTATAAATACCCTTCTCCCATCTTCTCCCTTAAGCATTTCAGTTCCAGATTTCTTAGAGGTTTTATCTAATCGAGATGTTAATTTGGTATGTGTTGGGATGTTATATTAATTTAATTTTTTTTATTTTTGGGATTTGTTCATTTTGTGGATCGAAATTATCGGATTGATTATTTCATATTCATCTCAGGTCATCCAACAACCCAATTATAAGAGGTGATTTTCCTACGTGTTATTGACCAAGTCAGAGTCCTTGAGCGCATAAAGAAAGCTGAAAATTTGTGAAAACCCAATTACTAACACAACATTTCGTAGCGTCGCTAATTTCTTTTAACTGAAGCACTTGGAAAATCCAGATTACCGGCGGAAGTATTCAAAATTTCGTCGCTAGTTTGAAATTTTCCAGGTATTCATGGAGGATCTCCAGATTAGCTACGGAAAATTTCCAGTTTTCATCACTAATCTGGAAATTTCCAAATTTCAGATTTTAATTTTTTTCTTCTCCCTCCCTACAAGCAACACATCTCGCCCCAAAGTTATGAAATTAGTATATAATTGAAAATGAGTCCGTCCACTTTCCAACCAAGCTTTTTTAAAATCAATTAAATCCTTCAACCCAAATTTTTGTAAATCAATTAAATTCTTCATTCTAAGTTTTTATAAATCAATAAAATTCCTCAACCCAATGTATTAGAGTATTAGAGATTGTAGATTCGTCATTAATCATTTCTGTAAATCAATTAAATCCCTAAATCCAAGTTTTTTTTTTTTTTAAATCAGTTAAAGATGGAGAAATGGAAGACACTGGAGAAGAAGAAGAAATTGGGGATAATTTTGTGTTTTACCCTATTGCTGATATGGCTGCTTTCGATTGGTCAATAATGCCATATGTCATCAATGGTGTCAAAGGTGAGAGTGTGTCAACTAAATTTTGGGATGAAATGGATGATTTTTTGGTAATTTGGGGATTAAATATATCCCATGAATTTGAGGGCTAAATGCACACAAATGAAAAGTTTAAGGGGCTGCATGCACATTAGGCCTTATTGACATTTTATTTTATGAAATAAGTTGCTATTTCTTTTTTTTAACTTGACAAATTTCTGCTTAGAAATAAAAAAATTTTTAAAATTCATCTCAAATCATATCACAAATATAAAAACTTTTTCTAATAGCTTTTTGAAAAATTATACTGTGTCCGGTATACCATGTCATTCCATATACCAACCCTATTATATAAGGGCACCTAATATATTTTAGCATCTAGGGTTCATGATTTAGGGGTTAGGGTTTATTTTCAAGTATCTAAGGTATATTTTTTAGCATATATATTTTTCTATAATTACTTATTTAAAAAATGTGAAATTAATACATTACACAGTGTTAGATTCTTATTAGTCGATAAGCCACGTGGCATCAGTCTATTGATCTGACATACCACGTCATTCGTATGCCAGACATATAGTATAATTTCTTATTTTCTTGTGCTAAATGTCCATGTAGTTAGGATGGATGTATGATTGGGAATTCCCAGTCTCTCATGTATAAATATTTAAATAGTTGGATGCCCTTTGCATGCTTTAACTTAATACATTCTGAAATTCTAGCCTTTTACTGGTTGGTTTTTACTATTCAAATAGTTAAAACGGCTTCAAAATGTAGCAATAATTGAAAACTTACCATCTTTTGAAAATTATTCAAAAAAATGACTATAGTTGAAGATGATTTGATTGATTTTGGCATATACTTATATGATATTAGAGTTCTGTTTTAGTACCCTAACTTTTGACTCTTAATTGAGGTCGCTCTCAAATAAATTGACAGTTTTTGCCTCTGAATGGATAATTTAGGGAATATACACCTTTAAATAGAATTTTATACTTTTTATTATGTTTTAGATAAGTTTTGTAATGACTTCAAAAAAAAGAAAAAAAGTTTCGTAATCATTTTTTTTAATAAATGCCATATTTTAATCTTAAGCTTTGATTCAATCAAGTCAGCCTAACTATATAATTATCTCAAATTAAGATTAAACGATTTGTTTAAAAGATTGGTCAAGTTATTTTGAAAAGTAAACATTAGTTGTGGTGATGATGGGTGCTACGGTTTGATGTGTTAGTGGGATTAAAATTGTACCTTGGTTATAATGTGAGGGTCAAAATGATATCATTTTATATGTTGAGGTCAAATTGATACTCTCCCAAAAACGTTGGGGTCATTTTAGTACTTTAACCCCAATAATAATAATAGTAATAATAATAATAATAATAATAAAGGTTTTTCTATCGTGAGCTCAAAAGGCACATGATAAGAATCAATTTTGCACACATTAAGCATTAATTAGCCGTCTTGTTTTTCAAATTCTCAAGACATATTCCTTAATTAGTGGAATTATCAAGATTTATGCCTTAATTCGAAGAGAGAGAATATGTATTATTTAATTAAAGTCTTGAGAATTTGAAAAAAAAAATGACTAATTATTGCTTAATGTGTGTAAAGTTGATTCTTATCATGTGTCCTTTGAGCACACAATAGAAAAACTCTAATAATAATAATAATAATAAAAATGACTAAAATTGACATGTGGTGATACATACAACATTAATTCTTTAGTGTCCAAGTTGATCAAAATAATTTAATTACTGTGATTTATTGTTACAAATTAAAGTTAATTAATGTATAACAGCGAATTTGAGCGACAAACTGTGCACTAAATTAAAATTTAGTTTTTTTCCAGAGCACTAAATTTCGCCGGGTGACACCATTATTATTATTATTGTTATCATTATTATTATTATTATTATTATTATTATTATTATTTTTGTGTCCATGTTGATGAAAATAATTTAATAAATATACAGTTAAGTGATCTATGGATAAGAACATATTTCTTGGGGATCAAGCCCCCAATGATGCTTCGAGAAGTTTCCAGAGTTAATTTACAAAAATGCCATAGAGGGCATTTTTTTCAAAATAATTCTAGCCTATATATATGGACAGTTGTAAGAACCCTACCTACCTACCTACCTGAACATTTTTGAAAACCGATGGAGGAAATTACTAAAAGTGATTCTCTCTCTTTATTCTATTTTTTA
Source organism: Euphorbia peplus (assembly GCA_028411795.1). NCBI lineage: Eukaryota > Viridiplantae > Streptophyta > Magnoliopsida > Malpighiales > Euphorbiaceae > Euphorbia > Euphorbia peplus. The sequence continues at coordinate 29,512,542 of CP110837.1, forward strand.
ATTGTTTTCTTCAATCTTTTTATATTGAAATAGAGCTCAGCTTTTCATAAAAAAAAGAAAGAAAGAAATGGAGCTCAGATCTTATTTTATTTACTCTCTTTTGATTGGGGTTTTCGTTCTTTAGTTTTTCACTTTTTTTTGCTTTAAATCCTTTTTTCTTTTTGGCTAAATCTATCAGGATTTTTGCTTTAACGGATCTATTGTTTTCTTCAGTCTTTTTACTATTATTATTATTATTATCGAAATGGAGCTGAGCTTTCATCTGAAAAAAAGAGAGAGAAATGGAGCTCAGTTTTTCATCAGAAAAAAGAGAGAGAAATGGAGCTCAGATCTTATTTTATTTACTCTCTCTTTTGATTGGGGTTTTCGTTCTTTAGTTTTTCACTTTTTTTTGCTTTAAATCCTTTTTTTTTTTTTTTGGCTAAATCTATTATGGTTTCTGCTTTAACGGATCTATTGTTTTCTTCAGTCTTTTTACTATTATTATTATTATTATTATCGAAATGGAGCTGAGCTTTCATCTGAAAAAAAGAAAGAGAAATGCAGCTCAGCTCTTATGGGGTTTTTGTTCTTTAGTTGCTTAAATCCATTCCTTTTTCGCCAAATCTGTTTGGGTTTTTGCTTTAACCGAGCTATTGTTTTCTTCAGTCTTTTATTATTATTATTATTATTATTATTATTATTATTACTATTGAAATGGAGCTCAAGTTTTCATAAAAGAAAAAGAGAAAGAAATGGAGTTCAGCTCTTATTTTATTTCTTCTCTCTTTTTGTTCTTTTGTTGCTTAAATCTATTCGGGTTTGACCTCTTCTTTTTTTGTAAAGTTTTTTGCTAGATCTGATTTGTTTTTATTTCTTATTAAAGGTCTGTTCGAGTCTATTGAGACGGTGAGAGGAGTATGTGGCTCTGTCACTGAGATTGTTACTAAAAACGAGAAGCCGTTGTTCCATCTTAACGAGGTCTTAAATGGGCCAATCCCCCCCTACCTGGTTGGTTATTTTGATTTGTTATATTTTTAAATTTAATATTTGGTTATTTTGATTTGTTATATTTTTAAATTTAATATCTTGTTTATCTTATTATGTTGTTTTTTTTACAGGCATAGCTCCTTATGTAGCTGAGCTGCGAAAAACGTTTTACTTTACCTGCAACGATCTGCTCGCAGAAATGAAGGCAATAGAGCTGAAATTGACACCAGTTGTGAGCAGTTTAGAGAAATCAGGGGTTTCTGTTACAGCCCTCACAGAGAGTTTTGCTCAGTTGGAGAGTAGTGCCATAGTAGAAGATAAAGTGCTACTCACACTTTTGAAATTATTTGCCCAGAGGCATGGACTCTCCACAGTTACCTCCCTCACGGCTCCAACATTCTACCAGAAGTTGCTTGTTGACTGCAAAGATGGTGGACTGGATGCAAATTTTAACGAGGAAGATGTGAAGAACTTTGTGAGGAGGGAGATAAGGGAAACTCAAAGGAAGGATCATGCAGAGTTCAAGAAGCAAATGGTTGATAGGGCCAGGGGAGGAGCGGGGAAAAAGAGTGGCTAGGGTGTCTAGGGCTTAGGTTTACTTTTTGCACCCAAGGTTGGTCTTGGTGTGGTGGGCCTTTTGTGTCTTTTTTTAATATGAAATAAATATGTAGTAGTATTAGTCAGTAGTTTTTAGGCTTAGGCTGCTCTAGGTTCTTCTAGTTGGTTATATTTTAATATAAATGAAGTAAGAGACTTGTGAAATTATACTCCATGCACTCACAAAATTCAATCCATTATAATCCATTCAAACCATTCAAGCCAACCAATCCAATCCATCTTATACAAATATAAAAGAAAAGTATTCAAAAATGATAATGTGATAAAATGTTAAAAAATATGTGAAAATCCTATTTTCTAAAATTATTCAAGATAATTTTTTTTCTTAGCAATGTCTTTTCATATTTCTCTCAATTTGAAACCTCTCCACAAAGTTTTGTCCTTTCATCTTTCTCACTGAAACCTCTCTATTGATTGTATCAATTAATCAATTTTAATTACACTTACACCTAAGGATAAAAAGGCTTTTAAATAGTTGTAAACTTCACATCTTATATCTCATATTTTACACTCATCTTGAAATTATCCACCATAAACAAACATAGAGATGATGATGTTGAGATTTTAAAAAGATGGACAAAAGAGATAATATTTTCACGGATGTGAAAAATAGGAGCATTAGAAGAGGTGAATCGGAATTAGGAGTATTAATTTTCCAATATATATGTATACATTAATTTTTTCATACTTTATTTTGTTTGGACTACCAATCAACTATTATTTTCTTTTTAATTTTTTTTAGGTACCATGGAAAATCACAAACCATCCAAGAAAATATTGATTATTGATCAAACGAAGGATCTTCAACCAGGTGTGAGAGTTGAGGAAGAATATGATTTTGATAATTAGGATAAAATCCGTAGATATGTTGTCACAACCGTGACTTTAATTAGTAGTTGAGTGTTGCTTAAGCACGTCTTATTTGGGCAAGATGTACATAGTTCGATAGTTAATTCCAAGTTTTTTTTTAGTAATTAAGAGTTTTGGGTGAAGTTTGAAAGGAGACATAAGTTAGAGGTATTAAGTTTGATATTTTCCTTTATTTTTGGCACTATCTAAGTTAGATATTTATCTTTTACTTGGAAGGGATAAGGCTTATAAAACTTGTTTTTAGGATGAGAAATATCTGATCTCTTCACCTCTTCACATCCTCATTCCTTTCAAACAGGGGACCCCCAAAATAAGACTAAGGCATCCCACCCCCAAAATAAAACATGGCATTGTCCTCAATGACATAGCACAAGTGTGAATTATCATCCAAGAATAGAGATTAGCACTGATTGTTTTTCGACAGACCGAACAAGGGAGAAACATACAAAAGGTTCACATGGCACAGGGGTAAACAAACTCTCTAATGAACAGCTTAAATTCTAAATAAATGATGATACCTGCAGGTGGAGAACACAACCTACTTCTTCTTTGAGGCAGACTTCTTGCCGCCTTTGCTCTAGATCCTTTCTCAACTTTGATCACTGGGGACTTCACCTTGACAGGTATTGGTTCAACCGTTTCAGTGACGGGCTCTGCCTTGTCCTCTGGCTCCTCATCTTGTTCCTCATCGGCTTCTTCATCAACTTCTTCCTCAGCTTCTTTCTCTTCTTCAACCTTCTCTTCTTCCACTTCCTTTCCTTCAGCTTCTTCAGAATCTTCAACCTGCTCTGCTTCCAGCTCAGTAATAGGATCAGCCTTTTCGCCGAGATCAGGGGTGTCATCATCATCCCCTTGATCTGCTGGTGCAGCATTAAGATCAACCCTTTCAATAAACGGCTTAATAACTTCTTATGCATCTTCAAGTGCTTCATCCAATTCTCTAGACAGTCGGTCAGATTCTTCTTTGGTCATCTCCCTGGGCTCAGTTTGCACAGCCTTACCCTTGATCTGCCTCTTCAACCATTGTTGTGAGGTTGAACTTCCAGCTTTTCGAGCAGAGGTGGGAGGAGGCAGAACCATAGCCAAAGGCTGGGCAGAGTAAGCTCTTCTCGTCATCTGGATCTCTTGTTCTTGCTTGGCTGTTCTTTCCTCAAGTTCCTTGTTCTTTTCGACCAGGTTCATCACAAAGCTCATAACCTGGCGCATAGTAACATCACCAACATTTTCAGGACTTGGCAGAACAGGGTCTTCAGAGAACAAGGGCTTCTTTGCAGCAGGCACGGAGGACTCAGCTTGATCATAAGTGTCATGCTTGCGCTTCACTGTTGGAGCAGATCGAGGCTCAAGCTCCTTCAATATCCACCTGTTGCCCTCTTTGGAGCACAGCCCTAGCTTGCTCAGGGCTAGATGATCTACTTCTCAACCTTGCACTCAATGGTCATCTTAGGAAAGAGATCAGCACACATTCCCACTCCTCTGGCTAACATGGTCACAATAGGTCTAACACAGATAGACTTGGAGGTCCTGCCCTCTTGGCTGCCTAAATGGGAGGCAAGCTAATAGCCAACATTGATCCTTTTCTGGTTCAACATACACCACAGCACAAACAGTCGTTTTTGGGAATATTGCTCAAACTACCTCTGCCAAACAGACTAGCAGCAAGATACCTTTGCACCAAACGGAGAGCATGGATCTTCAAGAAAGAGGACTTTGAATCACTGGATATGTACACCTCTTGGCCAGTAAGCTCAGTCCAACTCCTTTGCGCAAAAAGCAGGATCAAACCTGGTCAATCTGCTTTGGAACTCCGGCTTCCTTACTTCTTTTTCTGTAGTCAGCCCAAGGTACACATTGAAACTGTTGAGGCTCAAGTTTATGTCTATTCCAGCCATTCTAAACTTGATTTGATTCTTGTCCGTCGGATCTCTGATCTTGGGGTTCCACTTGAACGTAGACATTAACTCAAGGGTGATTTCTTTGTAGGCAACTTCCTCGATCATGGTAAACTCCATCAGACCTGCTCCATTGATCATCTTCTTGACTTCGTCAGCGAGCCCAAGGGATTACAGACTGGGCCAGCACAGGGCTTTCCCACAGATGAACTGACAACCCTTGAGGCTCTTGTAGCGCCTTCGTTCTTCTTTATCTGGAAACGTAGTTACTCGATTGATAGCATTATCAGATTTTATGCTATCATCACTGACTTCAACATCTTCGATGAGAATAGGGGTAGCAGTGGCTTTCTTGTTGCGCATGCGAGGTGCCATGGCTGATTCTTAAATTTTTGGGTTTTGAAAATCTGGAATTTGAGATTGAAGAAAAAGTATGGTTTCTGATTTGTGAAAAGTGAAGAGAAAAATGGCTAAGTGTTTGTTTTTATAGGTGGAAGGAAGGTTTGAAATTCGAAATTGCAGGAGGGAGAGGAGGGAAACTGAAGGGTCGAATTTGAGCGGTTAGGGTTGAGTAATTGGAGCAGCAGTGTTGGGAGGAGGAAAGGCTGAACGGTTAGGGAAGAGGGAGGTGCATGTGGCGTTATTGGGTGGAGAACGTGGGTGATGATTGGGGGAGCAGTTATTTTTTCAGATTAGGCTTGGGTATTGGGCTTGTTTGTTTCCAAGGCCCAAAAGGACAAAAACCTACATCCAAACAAAGTTAGCTTCCATCCAAAAACTCGGTTTTCCTTTCCAAAAGCATCTGATCCTTTTTTATTTTTAAAACAAAAATATTTCTCAAAAAATTTTGGTTTCTGAATTTTTATTTTTGTTTTAGTAGCTCAGGGGTAACCTTGTTCTACTCCCCTGCTCTGTTTTATGTCTAGAGCTAGACATCCTTACTCTTGGTGACTTATGGTGGTTCAATACGGTAGTCCTCCATGGTGGTGTGCACTCCTGAAAAATATGGTTTCAGACGTTGTCCATTTACTTTGAAAATCTCCCCTGAGTCATTGGAGATTTCCACAGCACCATGGGGGAAAACCTGAGTCACAATGAACGGGCCAGACCATCTTGACTTTAACTTTCCAGGGAACAGCCTTAGGCGTAAATTGAACAATAGAACCTTCTGCCCAGGGATGAATTCCTTGTGCTGGATATGTTTGTCATGCCACTTCTTGGTCTTCTCCTTGTAAATCTGGCTATTCTCAAAATAGCACAGCCTGAACTCATCAAGCTCGTCCAATTGCAATTTCCTCTGATCACCTGCAGCATGCTCATCAAAATTCAAAAATTTAATGGCCCAAAGAGCTTTGTGCTCCAATTCAACTGGTAGGTGACATGATTTACCATACAAGAGTCTATAAGGGGACATTCCAATGGGTGTTTTGAAGGCTGTTCTGTAAGCCCAAAGAGCATCATCTAACTTATTGGTCCACTCCTTTCTAGCACAGCTTACAGTTTTCTCAAGTATCCTTTTGATCTCTCTTTGGATACCTCTGCTTGGCCATTAGATTGAGGGTGATAAGGGGTAGAAACTCTATGAGTTACCCCATACTTCCCTAGGAGTCTAGTGAACTGGTCATTACAAAAGTGAGTCCCTTGATCACTTATGATTGCTCTTGGGATACCAAACCTAGAAAACTGTTTCTTTAGGAATTTCACAACTACCCTAGCATCATTAGTGGGTGTAGCCATGGCTTCAACCCATTTACTAATATAATCAACAGCTAATATGATATATTGGTTTCCATAAGAATTAGGGAAAGGTCCCATGAAATCAATTCCCCAAATATCAAACACTTCACATACAACAATGTTATTAAGAGGCATGCCATGTCTAGAGGAGATATTACCTGTTCTCTGGCATTCATTGCAAGAGAGAACAAACCTGTGGGCATCTTTGAACAGGGTAGGCCAATAGAAACCTGATTCAAGCACTTTTGCAGCTGTTCTATTAGCTCCAAAGTGACCTCCTGCTTCCTTGCCATGACAATGGTTGAGTATGGACTCAGTCTCCTCTTGTGCTACACATCTCCTTATAACTTGGTCTGAGCATAGCCTAAATAGAAATGGCTCTTCCCATAGGTAACACTTGAGATCAGAGAAGAATTTCTTCCTCACATGGTAAGGTAAGTGGTGAGGCACAACCTTACATGCTAAGTAGTTAGCATAATCAGCAAACCATGGGGTGTTATTACTTTGAACAGAGTATAACTATTCATCCAGAAAAACATCATCAATTTCAGTCTGTGCTACTCCCTTGTGCTCTTCCAGTCTAGACAGGTGATCAGCTGCCACATTCTCTGCTCCCTTCTTGTCTTTGATCTCAAGATCAAATTCTTGAAGTAACAAGATCCACCTGATCAGCCTTGGCTTGGCATCTTGTTTGGTCAACATGTACTTTAGGGCTGCATGATCTGTAAAGACAATAACTTTGGAAAGAACAAGGTAAGATCTGAACTTGTCAAAAGCATACACAACTGCAAGTAATTCTTTTTCAGTGAGTATAATTTTGATGAGTTTCAGTTAGGGTTTTGCTTGCATAGTAGATAGGCTTAAAGTGCTTACCTATTCTTTGTCCAAGAACAGCCCCAAGGCAGGTGTCACTAGCATCACACATCAACTCAAAGGGTAGCTCCCAATTGGGTGCTATCAGAATAGGTGCAGTGATCAACCTTGTCTTGAGCTGTTCAAAAGCATTTTTACATTGTGCATCAAACCTGAATTCAGCATCCTTGTGGAGTAGGGCAGATAATGGCATGGCTATCTTTGAGAAGTCCTTGATGAACCTCCTGTAGAAACCAGCATGCCCAAGGAAGCTTCTCACGTCCTTTACGCATGTAGGCACAGGGAGACCTTCAATTACTTCTACCTTTGCTCTATCTACCTCCAATCCTTTCTTTGAAACTTTGTGACCAAGGAAAATCCCTTGCTCTACCATGAAATGACACTTCTCCCAGTTGAGAACAAGGTTGGTGTATTCACATCTTTCAAGCACAGCCTCAAGGTTGTGCAGGCAGTCTTCAAAAGTTTTCCCATAAACAGAGAAGTCATCCATAAAGATCTCCACTGTTTTCTCAATCATGTCATGAAAGATTGCCATCATGCACCTCTGGAATGTAGCTGGTGCATTGCACAACCCAAATGGCATTCTCCTATAGGCATAAGTGCCATAAGGACAAGTGAAGGTTGTCTTCTCAACATCATGTGGGTGAATTGGGATCTGGTTGTACCCTGAGTAGCCATCAAGAAAGCAATAGAAGGCATACCCAACAAGTCTTTCAAGCATTTGATCAACAAAGGGTAGGGGAAAATGATCCTTGCACGTGGCTTCATTGAGCTTCCTGTAATCTATGCACACACGCCAACCAGTGACTGTTCTTGTTGGGATCAGCTCATTATTCTCATTTTGGATCACAGTCATACCTCCCTTCTTGGGTACAACCTGAACAGGGCTTGTCCATGCACTATCAGAAATATGGAAAATTATCCCTGCGTCAATCAGCTTTATCACTTCCTTGCGCACAACCTCCTTCATGTTAGGATTCAATCTCCTTTGTGGTTGCACACTCTTCTTGTGGTCTTCCTCCATCAGGATCCTATGGACACATAGCCCAGGGCTTATCCCCTTAATATTAGAGATTTTCCATGCAAGGGCTCCTTTGTGCTTCTGGAGGATAAGTAACAGTTGGGCTTTGTTTTCTGGTGAAAGCTCAGATGAGATAATTACTGGGAGTTGATCAGGGGGTTGTAGAAAGGCATATTCAAGGTGTTTAGGTAGAGTTTTATATTCAAGAACAGGGGGCTCTTCAAAAGAAGGTTTGAGAGGAGGTTTAGGAGGGTTGTTCAAGGGTTCAACAGGCATGTGCTTGCTCCCATAAGCAACCAGACAACTATGATCTTCCTCAGGTTCAGTCTGATCTCCAAAGATATCTTCTTCTCCTTGTTCCTGCAAATACTCATACCAAGGCACATCAAAAGAATCAAGAAAGTAACAAGTGTCATCACTTGAGCTTGGATGTTTCATAGCCTCATTCATTTTAAACACAACCTCTTGACCATGTACTTTCAGTCTAAGCTCTCCTTTTTGAACCTCTATGTTAGCTTTAGCTGTGGCCAGAAATGGTCTACCTAGGATAATTGGCACATGGGCATCTTATTCTATATCCATTATCACAAAATCAGCAGGTAATATGAATTTATCAACCTTGACCAGGACATCCTCAACCATACCCATAAGATACTTGACTGATCTATCAGCTAACTGAATAGAGATCCTTGTAGGTTGAGGTTCCCCTAGGCTAAGCTGCTTATAAATGGAATATGGCATCAGGTTAATACTGGCCCCTAGGTCACACAAAGCATTATCAATTGTAAAACTACCAAATGAACAAGGGATAGTAAAACTCCCTGGATCTTTCTCTTTCTTGGGTAGAAGCTGCTTGTTTTGAATGATGGATGAACAGGTACGGCTGAGCTGCACCATGGAAACATTTTCCAGCTTGGTCTTGTTTTGTAACAGGTCCTTCAAGAACTTAACATACACAGGGGAAGATGTCACAGCCTCCACAAAAGGTATATTGATGTGGATCCTCTTCAACATCTCCAAGAACCTTGATTGTTGCTTGTCTAGGCTGGGCTGCTTCAATCTTGCTGGATATAGAACCTTAGAAACATAGGCAGGCTCAGCTTTCCTTGCTGGAACAGCTTCTCCTTCTTTGGGATCAGGTATGTCAATGATATGGTCTTTCTGTGGAACAGGGTTGGATTGCACAGGGTTGGATAGAACAGGGTTGGACCCTTGTGCACTGGTCCCTACTTCATCAGCTGCAGTTTGAATAGACTTCTGTTTATCACAAATTGGATGGACTACTTCTTTGCCACTTCTGAGTGAGATGGCTTGAACAGTTTCCTTTGGATTGGTCTCTGTTTTGCTTGGAATGACACCCTTGTTCTTAGGTGTCACAATGTTGGTGAGTTGGTGGAATTGGGTCTCAAGGTTCTTGATCACACTTTGTTGTTGTTGCATCTGCTGCATCATCTAGGCTAGCATCTCTTCAACCTTGGACTTCTTTTCTTCTCCACCATAGTTGTTCTGTTGGTAATTGGATGAACCACCATGCTGATAGTTCCCTTGTGCTTGTCTGTGTTGGTTGTTCTGCTGGAAGTTTCCTTGAGGCCTTTGGTATGGAGGATGAGTGCTAGAGCTAGACTAAGAGTTCCAGCTCAGGTTTGGATGGTTCCTCCAATCATTGTACTGGCACTGGTCTTGTCTGGGCCTCTGGTTGTTCCCTGCATAGTCACAATGCTCAACAGTAGGGTTAGGCAATTGGTTACCTGTGCAGTCAACAGATCTATGGTTTCCTTCACAGAAATCACATTGGACAACATGGACTTGGCTTGCTGGCTTGTTCAGCTTGACAATCTGCTTGCTCAACTGCTCTACTTGTGTAGTTAATCTAGATACTTCTTCAGCCACAATGGGAGTTGGTTGTGCTCCTGCCTTCTTCTCTTATAGAATGCCACTTGTAGCTGGTGTTAACCAGCCTTTCAATGAGCTCATATAAGGTGTCAGGATCAAGCTCCTATGGGTCTCCATTGGCTATGGACTCTAACTGAATCTTGTAAGCATTGGTCAAACCATTGTAGAAATTCTAGATCTGCATCCACATGGGGATCTTGTGGTTTGGCACTCTTCTCAATAGGTCTTTATACCTCTCCCATGCTTCAGAGAGAGACTCATCTGGGTGTTGAGAAAAATGTGAGACTTCATTCCTAAGCTTGATCACTTGCCTAGGTGGAAAATACTTAGGAAGAAAAGCATTTGCCATGGCCTCCCATGTAGTGAAGGAACGGGGTTGTAGATTCTTCATCCATGTCCGGGCTTTATCTCTGAGTGATTACATGAACAGCTTAAGCCTGATCACATCATCACTGACTCTTCTGTTCGTCTTGAACGTGTTGCACATGGTGATGAAATCTTGAATGTGAGCATTGGGATCCTCACTTGGTAGACCCCCAAACTGAACAGCAGCTTGTAACATTTGTATCATAAAGGCTTTCACCTCAAAATGATTATCTCCTTCGTCTGGAATCACAATGCAAGAAGAGTGACCCTCAGTTGAAGGCTTAGAGTACTCCTTCATAAGCAAAGGTGGGACTGCTTCGTCCTAAGTCTAGCGGAACGCCAAGGTACTTTCCTAAGTCTTTAGTGTAGGCAATGCCTAACTCAGAACACACATCATCTCGAACTCTATCAGTAGTATTAATAGAGAAAAAAATTCTAGACTTAGCAAGACTCACCTTCTGACCCGAACAATCACAGAAAAAGGAGAGAATACCCTTCACAACTTGTGCCTAGTGGACAGAAGCTTCCGCCATCAGAACGATATCATCTGCGAAAAAAATATGGGAAAGAGCGGGACCCGTTTGAGAAGCCTTAACTGGTCTCCAAGACTTATCCTGAACGGCATCCAGAATTAGATGACTCAAGCGTTCCATACACAGAACAAAAATGTACGGAGAAAGAGGATCGCCCTGACGTAGGCCCCTCGTAGGTCGAAACTCTTCTGTCTTCTCACCATTCCATAACACCTGAAGGGAAGAAGTCGTCACACAACTCATAATAATATGAACTAGAGAATCCGGTAACCCTACTGCAAATAAGGTATCTTGAATAAAATTCCAGCTCAATTTGTCATACGCCTTCTCAAGATCAAGCTTCAACACCATACTATTCTTCCGTAAATACGTCTTCCTCATAGTACTAATCACTTCCTGAAGAAGAATAATATTATCAGTAATCTGCCGACCCGGGACAAAACTAATCTGCATCGGGCTCACTATCTCAGGCAGGAACGGCTTAATCCGATTCACAATACACTTCGTGATTGCTTTATAAGAAACATTACATAGGCTAATTGGTCGGAACTGAGTCAAATTCTCAGGGCAGCTCACTTTAGGAATCAAAGTAATCAAAGTATCATTCAAGTGGTCAGCAAGGTTGCCAGAATTCAGAGCTTGTAACACGATAGAGCACGCAGAATCGCCAACAATAGACCAAAGCCGTTGATAGAAAATAGCATGAAACCCATCCGGACCTGGGGCTTTTAACGAACCCATAGAAAAAAAGCTTGCTTAACCTCATCACTTGTAAACACAGCACTCATCGCATCAGAAAAAGTTACATCAGAATCCGGAAAACTGTGTCTCAGGTCCCAAGACGGTCGTAAAGGCATATCTTCCTGATAGAGATTCTTGTAAAAAGCCACTGACATCTCCTTCAACCTCGAGGAGTCCCAAACCCAAGAATCTGTCTCATCCCGCAACCCTTCCACTTTATTCCTTCTTCGTCTAATAATAGTGGACGTATGAAAAAAACTTGTATTTCGATCCCCAAACATCAACCATTGAACCCTAGATTTTTGGAACCAAAGAAGCTCCTCCTGGTTCAGAACATCATTTAACTCATTCGTTATTTTTCTCTCTAACCAAATCAACCCACTCGTAGCTCGACTAGCAAGACGTAATTGAACCCCAGCAAGACGGGCATAGAGATGCTTCTTTTTTCGAAAAATATTCCTAAATTCCTTATCATTCCACTCTTTCAAACACCCGGCTAAATTCTGCAGATTCATCCCAAGCGGAAGATCGGTGCTCCAATTATTCTCAACAACACTTCTGAAATTCTCGTGGCTCATCCAAGCAGCTAAGAAGCGAAACGGGGCATCGGGTTTAGAGGGAACAATTCCTTTCAAGTCCACCAAAATCGGAACGTGATCAGATTTATTCCGAGAAAGGTGTCGCACAATCGCTTCAGGGAACTCAGTTCTCCAAGAAATATTAACAAGGGCTCTATCCAGCCTACACGCAACACGAGTTCGGATAGTCGCACCCCGGTACCAAGTAAAATTAGGGCCAACAAAGCCAAGATCAATCAAATTCAACTCATTAATCCAATTCACAAACGGAGCACAACGGTTAAAAATCCTAGCCGAGCCACCCTGTTTCTCATCTGCTACTTTAATACAATTAAAATCGCCTACTATCATCCACGACCGCATAATGGACTGACTAAGTAATCTCATATCAGAAAAGAACTTCCGTTTATGCTCTAACTGGGGACGAACATACACACACGTCAATAACCAAGTTTTTCCATGCCATGCACCCCCATGCAAAGTTACTTAACAATGAAGATACTGGTAGTTAGTACCAATAACAGCAACATCCAAAGTAGTATCATCCCAAAATAACCAGACACCTCCACTAAAACCATTCGTCTCAACAATCTCAAACTTCGTAAAACCCAACTTCCTCCCAATATCTCCTGCCCGAGATCCAGGAAGCCGTGGTTCAAGTAAAACAAGAATATCCGGAGAAGAAACAGGGACTAAATGTCGTAAAGCACGCTGAAAAGGGGTGCCACCGGCACCTGATGTGCACAGACTGTGCGTGTATTTTGATAGTATTTAGGGCTGTTCCATTGCATTTGTTGCATCTTTTCTTCTTGCCTCGTATCGTTTTCTTACAAATGTTTTGAAGCAGGTCTGGATTGCTTGTTGAGAGAAGATTGCGCTTAAAAGGACCAATTTGAAGTCTAAGCTGGGAAGGAAGCAGTCTGTGCTTGGAGGGAGGCCTGTGCCAGGAGGAGTTTGCTGTTGAAGAACCTTTTTCACTCTGGTGACGTCACTAGGACGCTCACCTTTTTTGCTTTCTGTTAAGCGTCAGAACTTTTGTAGTTTTCTGGGTATTTTGGGGATTGCCTTTTATTAGGGCATCCCCTTTGTTTGTCTATTTAAGGGAATGTTCCCCTTTCTTGTTAAGCACTTCTTTACTTTTAGTTTTAATTATTTTTATTTTTCACCAACTCTTCCTTAGTAGCTTTTGTATTCTCTCTTCCTTTTTACGGTTTTCTGGGTTGTCTTCCTCTTCTTCTTTTGGTTATTCATTGCCATTGAAGGAGGGAAGCTCTTTTCCCTTTAACCTTTTTAATACAAAGGTTGTACTTTGGATGCTATTTGGTGTTTTTAATATAGATCTTTTATTATGAGTAGTGAGTAGTCTTATTTACATGGAATGGGCTGGGAAAGCTAAGCTGGAGCTCTAAATATCTTTGTTATTCATGTTTTTACGTGTTAACTTGTAGATCTGTGCTTAATAGATCATTATAAGTCAAAGGCCTTGATTTATATGCATGATTTACTTATGTTTCGAGAGAAAATAGGTAAGATCTGGATCTAGACTACAAGGTTAAGCAAATAATTAGCTAGAGATGGCAGTTATCATTGCTTGATGTGTACGGAACTTGTGAGAGATCCAAGTTACCATGTTCCGGCACCTAAGCCTGTGCAAGTTAGATGGAAGTCCGTAGAAATGCTATTTCATCTTTCTTTTATTCATTCTCGCCATGGAGACGTGGGATAATGATACCTTGGGAACCACTTAACACGTATTAACAAGTTTAACCCAGATTAAAGAGATCTGTGCTCGCTGACCCCCTGTGCTCATTCCATGTGCCCGTTTATTATTGTTTCACAAACCTTATTTCAGCCTTGTGCTCTGAGAACATCACTGTTCTCACCCAAACCTGCTTTTACAATTAGTTTACTTGTCTTCTTTTCATTCCTTGTTATTTCCTGTTTTAAAACCCCATTTGTTACTTGCTTTTCTCAAATCTCAAACCTTGAAACGATTAACCACAGATCTCTGTGGATCGATACTCGTACTTCCGTTTTATACTGTAATTGATGATCCCGTGCGTATTCTGATTATTTTATACCCCTGTGCTTAAACAAACGCATCAATTTCTGGCGCCGTTGCCGGGGATCTTGTTGTTGTTTTTTGTTTTATTCTTTGAGATTTTTGAAAACTTGACTTGTGTGTTACGTTTGGTGGATACTATTCTTGTTCTTTTGTCTGTTTATGCGCAGATCTGTTCCACCTGAGTTTCCTTTCAATCCTGAGATTGAAAAGACTTGTAGGAAACTTAGTGGAGCTGCTCGTCGTGCTAAACGTTTACAAAGAAACTTGAATCAGGCAACCAATGTTAATACGCTTGGTCATCACGTTACAAATCACTCGAACTTGGATATTGAAATTCCACTTGACCATAACATTTTAGATTTTAACTTTTCTGAACCTGAACCTGTTCTCATGGCTCAAGCTAGACCATGGATGGACACAGATGCTCCTGATGCTAATCGACACAACTCTGCTATAGTTGTGCCTGATGAAGGTGCTCATATTTTTGAAATTAAGGCCTCCATGATTCACATGCTCCAAGCAGCTGTGCAATACAGTGGACTGCCTCATGAAGATCCACACAGCCATATACATGATTTCATTGATATGTGCAATAATTTTAAAACAAACAGGGCTGTGTCGGATGATTGCATGCGTCTTAAGTTGTTTCCTTTCACTTTGAAAGATCGTGCTAAGAGTTGGTTGAAAAACTGTCAACCTCGATCTATTGATTCTTGGGATTCCCTTGAGAAACAATTTTTAACCAAGTTTTTTCCTCCTAAGCAATTGATTAAACTTAGGAATGAAGTTTCACAATTCCAGCAAAGGGCTGATGAATCTCTCTCTGAATCTTGGGAAAGATTTAAAGATTTGTTAAGACGTGCTCCTAACCATCAAATTCCTTTATCTATGCAGGTGCAAACGTTTTATAATGGTTTAACTAATGCTAACAAAAGTGTTTTTGAATCAGTTGCTAATGGTGAACCAGATTCTATGTCCGCTACGGAGATGTATGCTCTCATTGAGAAGATGGTTTCTCAGAGTTACAAATGGCACTTCGACAAGAAGGATGAGCCTGCTGGCCCAAGTCCTGTTTCTATTCCTGCTGTTTCACAATTGGCTTTGCAAATGGCTGAACTTACCAAGCAAATTGCTCGTATGGGTACTCAAACTGCTGCGGCTGTGTCTTCTGCACAACCCTGTGTTTGCACATACTGTGGTGAAAACCATAGATCTGTGGATTGTGTTGCTAATGAACCTAACACTGAACATGTTGATTACATCAATAGTAATCCTCGTCCTTACCAGCACAACCCTTCCAACTACAACTCTGGTTGGAACAAGCCTAATTACCAATGGATGCCTAATCCTCACCAAAACAGTGCTCCTGCACAACCCTCTGCATTCCAGAACCCACAGCAATTTAACCAAAATCGCCATAACCCAAATTCCAATCCTATTCCTGTTGAAAAAGAACCATCTATGAAAGAGATGATGGCCCAATTCATGCAACAAACCCAATCTTCCATCAAGGGTTTGGAAACTCAAATGAACCAGTTGTCTAACATGGTTAACCCTCGTACCAAAAATGCTTTGCCCACTAAACCTGAAGATAATCCTAAGGAGCAGACCATGCTCGCTATTGAGTTGCGTAGTGGTACTATGCTACCCTCTGTGCCTATGCCATTATTTGCACAACCCTGTGTTGACAGTGCAATACCTACCCCTGTTCCCATCTCACTTGATGAGGAATCTCATTCTGAACCCACTGTTGTTGTTCAACCTAACCCTCCCACCAAACCCGTTGTTCCTGTGGTTGTACCTAGACCACCTGTTCCTGTTTATAAGCAGCCTGCGCCCTATCCTGGTCGTTTGCTAGGAAGCAAGTTGGAAACTAGCTACTGCAAGTTCCTTGAAAGATTGAAGAAGCTTGAGATCAATATCCCATTTGCTGAGATGCTGGTGGAGATGCCCAAGTATGCTAAATTCATGAAAGAAATGTTGCAAAACAAGCGCAAGATGGAGAATGTTGCATCTGTGCAACTCAACAATGCTTGTTCCTCTATTCTTTTGAATCTGCCACTCAAACTCCAAGATCCAGGAAGTTATACTGTACCCTGTTCTATTGGTTCTTTGCATATTAAGAATGCCCTGTGTGATCTAGGAGCTAGTATTAACATGATGCCATATTCTGTTTACATGAAGTTAGGACTAGGTGAACCACCTGCTACTAAACTTTCTTTGAAATTGGCTGATAGATCTATTAAATATCCTAGAGGATTTGTTGAAGATGTCATAGTCAAGGTTGATAAGCTTTATTTTCCTGTTGACTTTGTTATTATGGATATTGCTGAGGACTCTCAAGTCCCAATTTTACTTGGTAGACCATTTTTGGCCACTGCCAAAGCTCTCATTGATGTTGAGCATGGCTCTCTCACCTTGAAGGTTGATGAAGAACAGGTCACTTTTAAGATTCAAGATGCTCTTAAGCATTCTTTCTCTAGTGATGACCAATGTTATTTTCTTGATGCATGCACTGAATTCCCTTGGTATCAACTTCAAGATTATAATACTTTTGAGGAAATTCCTGAGGAAAGTTCTTCTGCACACCCTGTGTTAGAGTCTAAGGATACACAACCTGTGATCTCTATTGCTGAAGTTAAACCTATCCTTGATAAGTTTGGTTCTTCAATATATCAGAGAATTGTGCAACCTACTTGTGCCTTTTTACAGAACTTGAAATGGGAACTCACCCCACTTCAGAAGCCTTCTATAGAAGAACCACCAGACCTTGTGCTTAAACCATTGCCCTCTCACCTAGAATATGCTTTTCTAGAGTTTAATGAGAAATTACCTGTGATTATTTCTTCTGCTCTTACTTTAGATCAAAAGGAACAATTACTGGCAGTTCTTAGAGCTAATAAACCAGCTCTTGCTTGGAAAATTTCTGATGTTAAAGGTTTGTCACCTGCCCTGTGCGAACATAAGATTTTCATGGAAGAAGGCAATAAACCTACTGTCCAACCTCAAAGAAGGTTGAATCCTAAAATGAAAGAAGTTGTTCATGCTGAAGTTGTGAAATTATTTGCTGCTGGTATCATTTTTCCCATTTCTGATAGTACTTGGACTAGCCCTGTGCAGGTTGTACCTAAAAAGGGTGGTTTCACAGTAGTAAAGAATGAGAAGGATGAACTGATTCCAACTCGTACTGTTACAGGTTGGAGAGTCTGTATTGATTACAGAAAGTTGAATGAAGCAACTAGAAAGGATCACTATCCTTTACCTTTCATTGATCAAATGTTAGAAAGACTTGCTGGTCATGTTTACTTTTGCTTTTTAGATGGCTATTCAGGATATTATCAAATCCCTGTTTTTCCTAAGGACTAGGAGAAAACAACTTTTACATGTCCTTATGGTACATTTGCTTATAGGCGCATGCCTTTTGGCCTGTGCAACGCACCTGCTACGTTTCAGAGGTGTATGACAGCCATTTTTGATGACATGATAGAGAAGACGGTAGAAATTTTTATGGATGACTTTTCTGTTTTTGGAAAATCCTTTGAGTCTTGTCTTTTGAATTTAGAGTCTGTGCTTCAACGTTGCACAGAGACTTGCCTTGTGCTAAACTGGGAAAAGTGCCATTTTATGGTCACTGAAGGCATTGTGCTAGGTCACAAAATTTCTGCCAAAGGAATTGAAGTGGACCGTGCCAAAATAGAAGTCATAGAAAAGCTGCCTCCCCCTACTTGTGTTAAAGATATTCGTAGTTTCTTAGGGCACGCAGGTTTCTATAGACGTTTTATCAAAGACTTTTCTAAAATAGCACAACCCTTGTCTGCCTTGCTTCATAAAGATGTTGACTTTACCTTTGATGAGTCTTGCCTTGTAGCTTTCAAACAACTCAAGGAGAAGTTAATTACTTCCCCTGTGCTTATCACTCCTGATTGGGATTTGCCCTTTGAGCTCATGTGCGATGCTAGTGATTTTTGTGTTGGGGCTGTGCTTGGCCAACGCATTGACAAACATTTTCGCCCAATTTTCTATGCTAGTAAAACTTTGACAGATGCACAACTTAATTACACTACCACTGAAAAGGAATTGCTTGCTGTTGTGTTCGCATTTGATAAGTTTCGCTCATATTTGGTGTTATCTAAAGTCATTGTATACACAGACCATTCTGCCCTGCGCCATCTTTTTGCTAAACAAGATGCTAAGCCAAGATTGATTAGATGGTTGCTACTTTTACAAGAATTTGATTTGGAGATTCGAGACAAGAAAGGTTCTGAAAACCTAGCTGCTGATCATTTATCAAGAATTGAAGGTGTTACTCAAACAGCACAGCCTGCTATCACTGAAACTTTTCCAGATGAGCAATTGTATGCTGCACAGGTTCTTTCTTCTCCTTGGTATGCTGATTTTGCAAACTACCTTGTGTGTGGTGCTTTGCCTGTTGATTTCTCTTATCACAAGAAAAAGAAATTTTTGTCTGATGTTAGAAGTTTTATTTGGGATGACCCTTATTTGTATAAGTTGTGTGCTGACCAAGTCATTAGGAGATGTGTCTCTTATGAAGAAGTGCCTTCTATCCTAGAACATTGTCATTCTAGGGAAGCTGGTGGCCATTTTGGTGCTTCACGCACGGCTGCCAAAGTTTTACAATCTGGTTTTTATTGGCCTTCTGTTTTTCAGGATGCGCACAAGTTTGTGCAGACCTGTGATGCTTGCCAACACACAGGCTCCATTTCGCGCAAAACTGAAATGCCACAACATGGTAACCTTGTGTGTGAAATATTTGATGTGTGGGGAATTGATTTTATGGGACCCTTTCCCAGTTCCCATGGTTTTAAGTACATCCTAGTCATGGTAGACTATGTGTCTAAGTGGGTAGAAGCCTTTGCTACTGTCACTAATGATGCTAGGATAGTTGTCAAACATTTAAAGCAACTTTTTGCTCGATATGGAGTACCCCGTGCAATTATCAGTGATAATGGTACTCATTTCAAGAATGCTCAATTTGAGAAGTTAATGACCAAATATGGAGTCACGCACAGGCTTGCTACTCCATACCACCCCCAAACAAGTGGGCAAGTGGAAGTCTCCAACAGAGAACTTAAGAGAATTTTGGAAAAAACTGTTGGTAGAGCTAGAAAAGATTGGCAAAAGCACTTAGACAATGCTCTTTGGGCTTATCGCAC
Source organism: Euphorbia peplus (assembly GCA_028411795.1). NCBI lineage: Eukaryota > Viridiplantae > Streptophyta > Magnoliopsida > Malpighiales > Euphorbiaceae > Euphorbia > Euphorbia peplus. Next base: position 29,531,872 of record CP110837.1, read on the forward strand.
AGCCTTCAAAACTCCTATTGGCATGTCACCATTTAGGCTTGTGTTTGGTAAAGCTTGCCATCTTCTAGTAGATTAGAGCACAAAGCCTATTGGGCTGTGCAGTTTCTAAACTTTGACCCAAATTGTGTTGGAAAGCACAGACAACAACAGTTGTGCGAATTAGAAGAGTTTAGATTGGTCGCTTATGAAAATTCCAAACTTTACAAAGAGCGTACCAAACTTTTGCATGATAGTAAGTTGACTAGGAAAGAGTTTTCCCCTGGACAAAAGGTGTTAGTTTTTAACTCTCGTTTCAAGCTTTTCCCTGGGAAACTTAAGTCCAAATGGTCTGGTCCATTTGAGGTTGTGCAAGTTTACCCGCATGGGGCTGTGCTTCTGTCTAATCCAGATGGCAGTCAGTTCAAAATTAATGGCCACCGTTTGAAAGTTTATTCTGGACCCCTTGTGCCAACTGTGGTTGCTTCACTCCGTTTGTTTGAGCCTTCATGAAGCACAACCATGGACCCCTGTGTCTAGCTTCTGTCACCAAACGAAGCATGTTTACTTACGTATTTTTCTTTAATGTTTGTTTTTCTTTTTAGTTTTTAGTTTTTAGTAGTCTGGTCTTCAATTTCATTCTCTTTCCTACTCCACTGAGGACAGTTTCGTTTTAAGTGTGGGGGGAAGGCCTGTGCTGAATTTTTGACTTAGTAGTTTTTGCGAAATTTTGTTAAGTTAAAATTTTGACTTTGAATTTTGTTTAAGGCAATTCAACTTACCTCTTTTGCTGAGTTCCACTTTTCAGGAAGACAAAAGGCCCTAATTTGATGATTCAATTTTAAATTGAATTAATTTTGCTAAATATGGTAGAAAATCAGAGGCGTGCTCAAAAGTAACCTTCCTAATTTGGGAAACGTGGCAGAATCAATGTCTCCACGCGCTGGTAAGTTACCGTTGATTCTTGCCCTGTTCTCCACGTGTCCGAGAAATGTGGTAAGTGGGTGAGTGAGGTTAATTTTTATTTCCTTTTTAATTTTCAAATTTTGAATTTTGATTTGATTAGATTTTTTTGCTCTAACCGGTTGAAGAGTGGGTTGTGTGTGTGATTGATTTTGCTATTTAAGGAGATTACATCTCTTCCATACTTTACTTTTTTTTTCACAACCCTAAAAACTCTTTCTTCTTCGTTTCTCTTTTTTTCTCTAAAACCCTAACCCTTGTTTTTCGCCATGAGTACCTCAAAAAGAAACACTAGAGCTTCTGCTGCTAAGGGTAACCCCAAGAAAAAATCCAAAACCCTTCTTATCCAAGACCAAAATGACCTCACCCCATTCCAACAGTCCCTCTTCACCTTTCAATCCGATGTCCATAGGGAAAAATTTGAAATTTACAAATCTTATGATTTCCTTAACCCTCGTTTTGTCTGTGTTGATTCATTAAAGGAGCTGGGTTTGGATGAGTATGTGTTAGGCAAGTTGAAGGTGCTGGGCTTTGAGAACTTCATTGCCATTCGAGAAGACGGTTATTGGGAGCCCACGGTGGAGTTGGTGTCCACTTTTGAGATTGTGGTGAATAAGCACACCAAGGAGAAGGAATATTGTTTCAAAGTGATGAACTTTGAGTGCAGGAGGACGTTAGAAGAGTTCAACTGTGATTTTGGCTTTGTGACAGATGAGGAGTCCATGAGTGAGTCGTTCCAGCACAGCCTGTGCGAACCTCCACCTGAGTTCAAACCTGCTGAGTTTTGGGCACATATCTCTGCTGACAAGTCTCGTTACAACTCTAGAGTTTCTAAGTCCAGCCAGATCAAGACCCCATTGTTGAAGTACATGCAGCGCTTTTTCTCTTTCACCCTGTTCCCCAGAGGATTGAACCACAGTACTGTGCCTTTGTCTGACCTGTTCCTGTTGTGGTGTGTTGAAAACAACAGGAGAGTAAATGTTGGGTACTGGTTTGGGAAGCACTTAAATAGCATGACTGCCAAGGAGGGTGGATCTCTGACCATTGCTCCTTATGTGACGGCTCTAATCAAGAACATAAAGTTTTTCTCTCAAAGCAGGCACATTTTGACTAAGAGATGTGAAATGTCCCCATTTGATTGTGCTTTGATGTTTTCCATTAACATCTGTAGGAAAGAAGGACGGTATGTCCTGAACAAGGAGTGCTGTGAGCCTGTGCCTGAGGAGGATGTCATTGAGGAGATGCCTCAAGGAGAAGTTGTTGTCCCTGCTGCTGTGAAAGATTTGATGACCATGACCCTGCGCGAGATTGCAGAGGCTTTTGTTAAGTTGCAGCACAGAGTTGAGGTGCATGATCAAATGCTCTTTCCAAAGAAGAAGCCAATTGTTGAGCAGGAAATCTCTGATGAAGAGATTGAGGTGGTTCTCAAAACACCTCTGGTGAACCCTAAAAGGGAATCGTCTCCTGTTCCTTCTGCCTCGAAATCTGAAGCCATGCCTGACCCTGTGCCATTGCGATCAGTCCCTGGTATTAAAAGGAAAGCCTCCTCTGACCCTGAAGCAGCTGCTTCCTCCTCTGATTCCATCTTTGATGATCAGAAGGAAACTTCTTCCCCTATTGCTTAGTAGTTTATGCCTCTCCAAGCAGGTATGCATTTCTATTTTACTTACTGCTTTTGCTGCTTTGGAGCTGTGCTGGTTTGCCCTGTACCTCTTGCTGTTTAATTGTTGATATATTGCATTCAATGAGGGCACTGAATGAAATAAGTGTGGGGAGGGAGTTAGTTAGTAGAATGAGGCCGTTTTAATTTTTCAATTTTGTTGCCTGTGCTAGCTATTTTGCATGCTGTTAGGTTGTTTAGAGTAAGCCTGTGCGTGAGAGCTTGTAAATTTGCTGTCCTCGCTCATTGATAAGATTTAACTGCAACTTATTTAATCGATTATCTTTTTGTCTCTGCCAATTGCCATAGACTAATGTTTGCATGCAACCAGCTTTACCTTAGCTCTGTATATAAATGTTGATAGGGTAGTTGAATTGCCAAGTTAAGCCCCCTGCCCGTTTTTAATGAGTTTGTGGAAGCCAAAAAGCGAAGCCTGTGTTTGGTTAATGCCATTAGACCTAAATTTTGAAACTGATTCTATTTGAAAAGGGTAGCCAATGTGCTAAAAGTGAAATGAAACTGAAAATCTAACCAAAATCAAAGCCAATGTGCTAAAATTTGTTGCTAAATTCTCATTCTACTCCTATGCCAATTGGTATGAGTAAGCAAAAGCTCTTTGATTTGGTTAATAGTTGTAGGTTCGGAAGTATGTGCCAAAAGCACAAGACAACCGCTTATCGAAAGCTATTATCTAGATTGGGGATGAGAAAAAATTTGTTGTTGTGAAAGGCTATGCTGAAATTGAAACAAGGTCGTGCTCAAAATTGTAAATAAAATCTTTTGGTACACAAGCCTGCTAGGTTAGCCAATTAAGCTTCCATCTTAATCATTAGATTCCGGTTACATTCTTAAATGGGTAGGTAACTTGTCTCGGAGGCTCCCATCACCGTCTTAAAGCTAAATGCTACCTAACTTAGTTAATAGTTGTAGGTTCGGGAATATGTGCCAAAAGCACAAGACAACCGCTTATCGAAGCTGTTAATTAGTTAGAGGGTAAAGTTAGTTGACTTGGTTCGTATGACTGGCATTGCAGTTTCAAGATCTTTTTGCTTAAATTCCTTGCGTTTAAGTTAGTCTTTATCTTTCTGCTTGAGGACAAGCATTGCTCAAGTGTGGGGGATTTTGATGTGCACAGACTGTGCGTGTATTTTGATAGTATTTAGGGCTGTTCCATTGCATTTGTTGCATCTTTTCTTCTTGCCTCGTATCGTTTTCTTACAAATGTTTTGAAGCAGGTCTGGATTGCTTGTTGAGAGAAGATTGCGCTTAAAAGGACCAATTTGAAGTCTAAGCTGGGAAGGAAGCAGTCTGTGCTTGGAGGGAGGCCTGTGCCAGGAGGAGTTTGCTGTTGAAGAACCTTTTTCACTCTGGTGACGTCACTAGGACGCTCACTTGTTTTGCTTTCTGTTAAGCGTCAGAACTTTTGTAGTTTTCTGGGTATTTTGGGGATTGCCTTTTATTAGGGCATCCCCTTTGTTTGTCTATTTAAGGGAATGTTCCCCTTTCTTGTTAAGCACTTCTTTACTTTTAGTTTTAATTATTTTTATTTTTCACCAACTCTTCCTTAGTAGCTTTTGTATTCTCTCTTCCTTTTTACGGTTTTCTGGGTTGTCTTCCTCTTCTTCTTTTGGTTATTCATTGCCATTGAAGGAGGGAAGCTCTTTTCCCTTTAACCTTTTTAATACAAAGGTTGTACTTTGGATGCTATTTGGTGTTTTTAATATAGATCTTTTATTATGAGTAGTGAGTAGTCTTATTTACATGGAATGGGCTGGGAAAGCTAAGCTGGAGCTCTAAATATCTTTGTTATTCATGTTTTTACGTGTTAACTTGTAGATCTGTGCTTAATAGATCATTATAAGTCAAAGGCCTTGATTTATATGCATGATTTACTTATGTTTCGAGAGAAAATAGGTAAGATCTGGATCTAGACTACAAGGTTAAGCAAATAATTAGCTAGAGATGGCAGTTATCATTGCTTGATGTGTACGGAACTTGTGAGAGATCCAAGTTACCCTGTTCCGGCACCTAAGCCTGTGCAAGTTAGATGGAAGTCCGTAGAAATGCTATTTCATCTTTCTTTTATTCATTCTCGCCATGGAGACGTGGGATAATGATACCTTGGGAACCACTTAACACGTATTAACAAGTTTAACCCAGATTAAAGAGATCTGTGCTCGCTGACCCCCTGTGCTCATTCCATGTGCCCGTTTATTATTGTTTCACAAACCTTATTTCAGCCTTGTGCTCTGAGAACATCACTGTTCTCACCCAAACCTGCTTTTACAATTAGTTTACTTGCCTTCTTTTCATTCCTTGTTATTTCCTGTTTTAAAACCCCATTTGTTACTTGCTTTTCTCAAATCTCAAACCTTGAAACGATTAACCACAGATCTCTGTGGATCGATACTCGTACTTCCGTTTTATACTGTAATTGATGACCCCGTGCGTATTCTGATTATTTTATACCCCTGTGCTTAAACAAACGCATCAGCACCAAAACAATTCCAACTAATGATCTTCATAAGAAAAAAAAAACCAGAAGCAAAACCAGAGCAAAAGCTCAAACACCGCTTAGCGGGACTTGCATCCCCTTCTCTGGACGAACATTGCTATCCATCCCCATATCTTTCACCAAAGAAGATCCCTGCCCATTATCAATCTCTGTGACCTCTGTTCGTATGCGTTTGCCCCGGCCAATGCTCTCCGCACTTTGATTATCAATTGGTCGGTTCTGCATCTCAATCTCCATGTCTCCCTCCCCATCTGAATCCGCAAGGGAAGAAAAAGCGTTAGTACTTAAAAAGTTGAGTTGGGGCCTAGAGCTTGAACCTACAGCCATTCTGGAACCCCCTCTTCCTCTACGCATACTCCCATCAACCCCACGATATCGAAAAGGACCCTCAGGGCCTTGTCCCAGCTTGCCTCCTCCATCTTCAAATGGATTCACCCATTGCCATTTGCCCTTATCAACAGTTTCAATAGTAGAATCCTCCCCACGCCCATTATTCCGTTGTTGAGGAGGTCTCCCAACCCCTCTACCGCGGTTGGTAAACTTTCGTCTTGGTGTCATCATTTGCGGACCATACTCCTCTACCACCACATCCTCAAGCGGTTGTCCGATAGTCTCCGAATTAACATTTGTCATTGTGTTGAGCGAGACCGTAGCACTAGAATTCTCTGTTGCCATATCTTCAACTACATGTTTCTTGTACGCCAAGATACTTGGAGCAGTGCAAGTCGTCTTTTCATGTCCATACTTGCCACAATTAGTACATGCCACATATAATCCCTCATATTCGATTCGGTGTTCTTTCCCATCAAGTGCAATTTTTGCGCGAAGGGGCGCCTTCAAATCAACCTCAACGCAAACTCTGGCAAACTTTCCTCGAGTAGCTTTCACCGTATTCAGGTCAACCCTAATAGGTTTCCCAACTGATTCTGCACAAGCAGCACATCTTCATCATAGGACCAAACAGGGAGATTAGGAAAGCGAACCCAAACCATAGTGGACTCCACTGAAGCGTCAACAGGATCAAAGCTATCCGACCACGTTCTAACCGTTAAATAATTTCCTTGAACTAACCATGGACCATCATTGATAACATGTTCTCTATCCCTCTCATTATCAAACTTCACCAAATGGCACCCATGCCCTAGGTCCATCATGGAGAAATCAGCAATCGGTTTCCATAGTTCAATAGTTCTTTTTTGTAGGGCTATGTAACCCAGGTCTCGACCAAGCAATTTTATAACTAGAGCATTCTCCCATGGCGCAATCAGTTTCTTTTTCAACTCCGGGTCAATTGAAATCAGTGGGGTCAACGGATCATCCTCGGAAAATTCAATGCGAACTTTTCGAGCAGCCCTAAGGTTATTCCGAATCCGAGGTTCCAGAGGGATACCCCTCTCTGCAGCAACATCAACCCAGGATTTTCGAGGAGGGGGGTTCTCCCCTGTGTTCAAACTACCACTCTTATCCGGCGGGACATGAGGCGGCGGATGCGGCGGCCGGTCAGTGGTGAAAGCGGTCGCAGCAGACATTAGGGCATTTATTTTTTTAACAATTATTTAATTTAATTTCTCATCTTTGTCCTCTGTTTTCTACAAGGGATCACACATATTGTACTAAAAATCTATTTATTGAACTAGTGCAACCATTCCTATTATCTTTCCCAAATTTTATCTAGCTTCTTCTTTCTTCCTACAGCTGAATCTATCTATTTTTTTTCTCAATTCTTTCATCATAACTTCTTCCTACATCTGAATCTATCTATTTCTTCTAAATTCTTACACAATCTATGTTCATTTCTTCTAAATTCTTTCATCATAACTCAAGTTCTGACATAGTAGGACAGATTATTCATTTCCTGTGATAATTTGGTCACACGAAACGAGTTCCCATTGATATATATCATGGAGTGGAAATGGAAGAAAAAGTTCCCTAAAGGTTAAGGATGGGACACTGACATCTCTCTACTGTCATCCTCAATGTCACCAATGACAACCAGCAGTATGCTTGGCAGATTAAGTGACTGCTACATAATGTTACCATATAACAGACCAAAAAAACCAATGTTTTTGATAGACTAAAGGGTCTACTTAATTTGTAATGAAATAGCAATAGTTCATATTTCATTTTTGTTTTTGAAGCATACAGGAATATTTGTCGGATCGGTCCAAGTTTTGTGTTACAACGGCCATTTCTGCATTTTGGTATACACAACAAGAAGAGAAGCTAATTCTATTCTAACAGTTAGAGGACTATACAACATTTTGGCATCTTCAAAACACGTTGCAAGTCAGATGTGATTTTTTGTTCCGGATCTTTAGACGTTTTGCGCTTGTTCCAGGAACAAATGACGAGCATAAAAAAATCGTCATGTTGAGTTCTCCTTCAATCTCCTCTCAGCTGCTATAGCAGCAGCTGTACCAGGAGGCAAATGTCTTAGACTTTCAGTCTGCTGGTCTCCATCGCTTTTCGGAACTTTGGATGCTACTGTGGCAAATAAGGATTCGACATCTTTTAGCGTCAGAAGGGGCTGATCTTGATTCTTTGTGTTACCACTTATGAAGCTACTGCTGTTTCTACTTCTGTTTAGTTTATATATGCTCTCTTCAACAGTGTTCTTCACCTAAAATCACCAAACAAATAAAGAACGAGCTGAGTTTTGCCAGCTGAATTTCTCATTAAGTAATGCAAATCAAATGAGGCATAACATGCACTTACTATAAAACGATGGACAAGCGTCTTATGTTCTTGTCCGATTCGGTGTACCCGGCCAATTGCCTGAGCTTCTGCTGCAGGATTAAGTAATGGCTCCACAAGAACAACATGCTGTGCTTCTAAGAGATTAAGCCCATTTGCTCCATGCTGGATTAACAACATTAGCACTTGTATGGATCTTGATGGTTCTTTCCCGCCTCGCGTTTTCTGAGTCCGGGTTGGACTGCTGTTCTGTCCCTTGAATTGGCTGATGCCAATATGAGCTTTCCTGCACCCACAAAGGCAAAAAATTTAAGCCCATAAAATGACAAGATCAACTGAAGCCCAAAAATTTCTATTCGTGGCAATCACATAAGAAGACAGAAGACTCCAACTACTATAATTTTTCCTGGATTATGAGGCATGCTATATATTATGTAATCAAGGATGTTTAACAGATCATATATCCTTTTACCTCCCTCCTTTCATCCGGACATAAGTGATGCCATTAGCATTGAAAGCATGTTCCAACACATCAAGTACATCATTCCAACTTGAAAAAACCAGAACTTTTGCTTCAGGATCTGCAGATTTGATCCACAAGATTCTTCTAGTGACTGCTCCAATCTTCAATTTCCCCACATGCCCAAAAAATGCAAAATGGGCGAAAAAAAACGAGTTATTCTATGGCAGAACATGGAGCCTGTTCAAGCGTAAAATCATAAATAGTCTCATACTACAATGAATAAATGGCACCTTTGTTCCATATGAACCTTGAACGCTCAAAGATGCTTCGCATAATTCATAATCTTGGACTGTGACAGCTGAATGACAAGATTTATCTTTTCTGTCATCCGCGTAAGCAATATTCCCAAAATCTGTATGCTGCCGACAGGTTGGGCAGATAAGCCATTTACGTTGGGACTTATCATGCCGCTCAGTCAAAGCAAAGAAACCTAAGAATAATGATAAAATGGAAACTGGCTCAGGGTTAACATTGAAAACAAAATGCACAAAGAACAACTCTTTTAAGAAAGCTAGTTTTGTCTTATAGTGGTGAATGCATGCAAAAGAGACATAACTGTGTGGCTTTTATATGTTCAGTAAAATTCATAAATGAAGACCGTATTTTAATACTCAAAGCAATGAAATTAAACTTAAGGAAGGAACTCCAAGGCCTTTGGCAAATGAGAATCGAAGATAAGGTCGTGCTTGATTATTATATGATTAAAATTTCTATGGTCTTATTTATGTGCCTGTCTATTACTCCAAGGACTTTGAAAACGAGAATCGAAGATAAGGTCGTGCTTGATTATTATATGATTAAAATTTCTACGGTCTTATTTATGTGCCTCTATTATATATCACTCTATCATCATCTTCATAATATTGCATCTATCTTCATACCTAATGCCTCTCATTCCCCGTGAATAGCTTCTATGGCATTCCAAAAACAATGATGAAATTGATAATGCCCGACTTACATTCACAGCAAGTAAAATGGCCACACTGAAAAACCATTTTTTGATTGTCAAGCTTGTCATGACATATTGGACATGCTTCCTCATCATCCTTACGTAGGCTTTCACTTATTTTCTCTAGAGATGATGACGTAATAGCCTTTTCTTGAGTTACTGTGGAATCATTCGAACTCTCTGATGGCTTCTGTTTGGATGATATCAAACCCTGGAAAATGAATTATGTTAAGACAATAAAATCATTATGTTGCAAGAACAGATATAAAATCAAAAACCAGGTACTGAACATGAGTAGCCATATGCTACCAAATAGTTATTTAGAAACAAGGATTTTGAAAGCTTAAATGGATACCTCCAAGTAACGAAGCCTCCCTTTTATATGTGACAAGAGGGCCAAGGATATGAACTTCTCATTGGACTGTAGCACACTAGCAGACTCTAATTCATGTGGAGCTAAAGCATCAATAGAGTTATCATTTTCATCTTCTTGTAGGTGTAAGCGTGATGTTGCCATTTTAATTTCATCGTGAGCACGCAGAAGTTGAGCTTGGGCAACTGCCAAGAACCTGGCATGACCGTATTCCTTCCTCATAGCCTTCACAGGAAATTATCAAAAAAAAAATAAACGTCACATGTTTAACAATATAGGAAGCTTGCATGCAACAATGTTGACAATTTTGTTCGTATCACGGGAGTGCCATTTTACTAATTGCTAGTAGAAAAACTGAATAAAACCGCCCCATACCTCAAGAATGTTTATCTGTTTACTAGCTGCAGATGTCCCCTCCTTTCCCAATTGAGTTTTGTTGTAGTTCCTTATGACTCCAAGGACAACCTCCAATTCAGAAGGTGATTTCGAGACCTAACAAGCCAACACGATTAATAAATGAACTATAAGAAATTTCTAGATATTGTAATCATCAAACTCTATTTCATAAATGGCAACAAAAAGAATAACACAGCATGTCCCGAAAGAAATAAGATCAAAAATGTCCTGCATCATGGGGTCACAATCTCACTGAGGAAAGAAGAAAAGAAAACGAAACACTCATTGAGATGTATCATGCATGTACAGCACATATATTCTTTGCATAATTAGGAATCACCAATTCCTGGAAAGTCAAATTCATGATTCCTTGTTTATATATTTGAGAGGCCTCTCAATATATCGTAAAATACGTTTTTACCCTGGATGTAATTCAAGGATTTACTGATCTGCATGGAAGAAGACAAAGTATAATTGATGACCAGTCACTAATTGTCTTCATTATTCGATATTTGAAACGGTAAATTTCATTCTGTGACATTGTTAAGACTCTAATATGCACGTTATTTCACAATAGAACACTGAATAATGTCAACACATGCATGTTTTGGCTATGGAAAGTTCGTATCACCTCCATGCACAAACTTATGCCATGCAAATTACATCCAGGTTAGCTCATTTTGTTGGGTGTCATAAATGCCAAGAAAAAGATACAACATTATCGGAAAATAAATTTCGTAAGGCCTCCTGAGATGAACTTACCACTACTCTGTCTCCGACATCTCTTTTCTTTGATGCTTCATTAACATCAGTGGATGATGTTGAATTTTTATTTTTCCCTGATAAATTCCAATAGAAACGATTGAGGGCAGAGTTCTTTTTCTGTAGATCAACCGCCTCTTCGGCAGATGTAATGACCTCTCCATGTGACTTGTTAAGACGGAAGAGTCTAGCCTCATAATCCTGATCAAAGAAGGGCATATTATGAGGATCATTACTCTTTTTCTAGTTCTATTTCAAGTTTCGAGCATAGTAAATATCCAAGTATCAAACTGATAAGGAAAATCACAGAATACCTTAAATAGTTCCTCTAGTTCGCAATGAATACACATGGGCCCATCATCAGTAGCTTGGCAACTTCGACAATATCTCACACGTTCTATATCCTCTTCCTTTGGCTTTTCCATTGTCTGATCAATTTCCAAAAGGCGATCAAACAATGTTTGTCTAGAGGTCTGCAGTTGGTCCATACGAGTCTGTATATGGTACTTTAAAGCACTAATGCTTCGGAAACTGGAGTTGACAAAATGAAATGCAATTACTAAGAATGAAAATTGAGAAAGGAAAGAGGAAACAAATGCTTATGTATATTCTATTGTACTCAAAGTAAAAACTAGTAACAATTTCCTTGGATGATATCAATATGTTATGCTAGGATGGTAGGCATCCGTATATCCTACATTGTTATGCTAGAGCGTCAGTCAAATACTGACCTGGATGGTACGATAGATGACCTTGAATTGTTTAGAGTTCCTGATACAGCTTCTTCAATTTTTCTCATCAAGTCTCTTGATAAGTCCTGCTTCAGCTCAGCCTGACTAAGGGCATCCAACCACCATGTTGTATGCTGATTTTCTTGCTCAATAAATGCAGAACAAACCTTCAAAAGAAAAATGAAATATTTGTTACAGTTGGAATAAGAAATTAGGCACGGTCAATTTCTTAAAGGTGTGAACTTTATGGCTAGAGGAACAGCCAACCCTATGTTGCTATTACGTAAAGAGCAGAGTTGATAACTTACATTTAGCAGCAACACATATTGATAGCATACATGCATTCTTTACTCAACGCAATATACCAAGCGTTAGCATGGAGGACGCTTACCTGTGTGTGTGGCTTTTTGAAGTCTTGTTGAGCCATATAAAGCTTCGTTGTGAACACAGATAAGTATTTCTGTTTTAATTCTTCAGACGATGCCCTCAAAGATTGATCACTGAATGGAACAGTTGATTTATCATCACCTCCCTTGTAAGCAGTAAAACTACTTGCTGATTGAAGGAAAATATTCTCAGCAGCAGTATTGAGATCTGAATCTTCCTCTCCTTTAACTTTTTGCCTCTTCGTAGCCTTTGTATCAGAGTCTTTAATACTGTGTACCTTAGATGTCTTTTCAAGACAAGCATGCCCCTCCTTTTCTTGTGAGGATAGTTGGGATGTGTAGTCGGTAACCATTGGAAGTATTTCAGCACAGTTATGGTTAATGTGAATACTCAACAAAGGGTCTAGGCGGAAATCTTTGGAGTGCTCTTCAGTTAGAGCCAATGCTTCTCTGTACAACAATACAGCTTCGGAAAATTTTTGCTCAATTATAGCTATGCCAGCAAGTGCATTTAAAGCAACAACCAGCTTCCTAAGAGCTTCCTCCCCTTCTATCTTGGTCTTACTAATAAGGACCTATAAAAGGAAGTCCCCATGAATAAGTAGTAAAGTTCCTAAAGAAAATATAGAAGTTACATATTCTAACCTACCATTAATATTTCTTCCATAGTCATCGGGGATTGTTGCATAGACCGCAGCCCTGAGCTTCCCACTTGAGGGTGGCAACAGGCTTGCCGAAGCTTCAAGAGTGAGTTAAGTAGCTTTGCAGCTTCTGCATGAGTGATAAAAGTATCAGCGGAAACATCAGAAGGTGGACAACCTGGTTGCAGAATGTACAAAAATATTAGAAAAATGGAAGTCAATGGTTAAATACTATAGCTTTAGTTTGTAAAGTTTGTAACGAGTCTCTTAAATGAGAGTGCAGGCAACTATTAACAACCTGAGGCTTTTGTTTTGAGAATATCATCTTTCAAACTTTCAACAACTTCACGGGCATAACTCACACAAGTTTCATGCTGTCTCTGGTAAAAGTGCTCCTCAATTGCTGAGAGGGTGAGCCAGGAGATGCATTCTTCCTGAGGAGGGAGCTCCAACTCATCTGCAACATGTAGTTTTGAAGAACGCCACATGATTTGTTTGAAGAATTTATGAGTAAACTCCATAGCTCCAGCATCTCTTCTCTGTCAAGGTTGAGCTAAAATATGAAATTCGTGCAAAATAGTAACTATGCAAAGAAAGCACCTCAAAATTGATCAGAACTAACTAAAGAGTAGAGGCCATCACAACATCAAACCCAGAGTTATACGTGAATGTACAAGCATGCACCCAAATTTAGAGTTGTAAATAAAGCAAAACCGCAGAAACTAGATATGATAGAGTCTTCACCTCATATGGATCTCTTATAACATCAGTCCACCACCGAGAAACATCAAAAGGGATAGCTTTAAGGAACCTTAGAAGTCCATATAAGTCATCAAGCTTGCGTTGGATGGGTGTCCCTGTAATACACCAGCGGTGCTTAGCAGATAATCGAAGCGCCATTTCTGTTGCAGCAGTAGAATTACTCTCTACCATTTGAGCCTCATCCAGACAAACCCTCCACCAAAATATTCTGGTCAGAAGAGTTGGAGCTACAGGATACCTGCAACAATATGTTGATACATTATTTCCTCTCCATCATTGTTTTACATATACCTACTGCCAAAATTATCAGTTCTTCTCACATTTATACAGTAGCATAAGCAAAAACTTAAGTTAGCCAACAACAAAGTTAGCTCGTCTCGAGCCAAATAAATGGTTCTATTCAGAATTCAGTTTGGGGTTGTAAGTTATAAATCACGAATATGCTGTCCACAGTAATCATTGGTATTAAATGAAAATGGATTAGACAGATTTCTAATTTTAATATTTATTATGGCTTAATACATATGTAGCCCCCTAAACTTGTCCATTTTTACTTAAGGGACAACCTATTAGCCACCTGAACTAGTAATTGTTTTCCACTTAGCCTCATGAACTTGTAATGTTTTTCCATTTAGCCCCCTCAACTTGTAAATGTGCCCCAATTTGACCCTTTTATGCTGATGTGGCATGAATTTTTTATTACCACTTATATTATGTCATGTCAGCACAAAAGGGCAAAATGAGTCATATTTGACAAGTTGAGGGGGCCAAATGGAAATAAAGTACAAGTTTAGGTGGCTAATAGGTTGTCCCTTAAATTGGGGGACTACGTGAAAAAAATGGACAAGTTCAGGGGGCTGATTATATATTAAGCCTTTAATAAATCTTCATGCATTCAATATCACTAATTATCATGTGTTATAGACTTGTAAGATAGGCTAGGAAATATATACGTCCATGCAACAAGTTTCTTTTGCATAGTATGGTGAAATTTATGATGTAAACTACGCAAACTTCTGACCAAGTTGGAAAAAAAAGAAAACAGAAAAGATGAGCCATTTCTTTATCAAACATAACAATTCGTATATAATCAACGAATCAGAAGATTTGTAAGAACCTCTTCTGGAATCTCAGACAGTGGCGATCACCTTCATGCCTATCAGAGTCATGCGATAAATCCTCTTTCAGCACATCATATGTTGTCAATACAATATCTGCACTGGTAAGTTCGCCAATATCCACCACAGATGTGTTTGAAAGAGATGCATCTCGTACACCTTCATATACACACGTTTTCAAGGAGCCTGAGAGTGTATGACTAAGGAAACAAAGTAAGATAATCAAGTCAGTATAACAGTCTGATGCATGAGAAGAATATTGCATAGTAACTTAACTGGAAATGGCAACCGATCACATGACAACAACGATTAAACCTTAATCCTAACTATTGGGGTTGGGTATACCTCTTTTCTGACCAGTCCAGTAAAAATTACAAGTGGAGGCCATTTTAATAATACATCACATGAGAATGAAAATTGGCACATCAATAGATGCTAAGGGAAAAAACAAACGTACACAAAATACCACATTCAAGGGAATTGTTGCAAAAGTTGAAAAGTACATACAAGTTTCAGGAACTTAAAGTAAATAACCAATGTAATAAAATTGCTTACTGGCATATTAAACATGGATACTTAAAATGCACCGAACCAATAAAGTAGAAGTATACCGCGCAATTTCAGCATGCCACTGAGGCAATATAGGAGTTGGACAGATAATAAGAGTGGCGCCAGATGTTATCGGAGAGTCAGTAGCTTGTATCAATTCAGAGCACATCTGACAAACGTGCTCCCCTTCTGTCTCAGTAAACTTGACTGAGGTTTTCTTTCTCTCTTTCTGCACTTCAAGTGTTGATTTCTTCTTCTTTCCCTTAGCTGAATAACCAACGCAGTCAGCATGTTGCCAAGCATCACAAGTGTCACATTGTACCCACAATCCTTTGTACTTATAACTTTCGCTCACAGCTCCACATATGCACTCAACACGTTCTCTTTTTATTCTCTTAAGAGCGACTTTATGATCAACAACATCTTCATTTTCCCCATCCACAAAGATTTCATCTTCACATACAGATTTCCGATGAGCAAATATGCAGGCAAGCACTTCCACGGTCTTACCCAAACCCATCTCATCTGGGCTAGACATAAAGGATAACAGTCACTAAAATAACATCGAAATATGTGCAACTGCAGCTCAACTCACAAATTTGTATTATCATCGAAACCTGACATAAATGAAGGGTAAAGCACACATTACAAGTGGACATACCAGCAAGAATCCCACCAAAGATATGTGATGATGAAGAGAGCTCAGGACTTAAAGAAATGTTGCCACTGAAGACAAAATATAAAATCAGAAAGTAAACGAATATAATAAGCATTTGCAATGAGAATCAACCAAGTCTTTTACCCTCCATGCTGAGTCAGTCAACCATACCTGAATGGATTGTAGAACATTGTTGAACAATTGTCAAGAAAATCCACCGACATGCATAAGGGAGAACATGACAGAACTTTTTCCTTTTCACCTGAAGCTTTTAATTCTCCATTCTCGCGTTGTAACATCCAGTAAGCTGCACGCCGTTGATATGGTCTCAGCTCAGGGAGCAACTCAGGCAGGTCATCAGCAAGCATAGGATTGGATCTGAACCAAAAGTAGCTAGTAATTCTAGTAGGCGAAAAAAAGGAAATATCCATGTGCATACTTGACTATACACATCTCATGAGATGCATATTGTTATTTGGGATATTTAATCATGAACTAATTTGATAACAGATAATACACACTCACTTTGATGGTTTGATGGCTTCATAAAACGCAGCAACATCGAACCTTGCACGTTTCGTAGAGTAGGAGGTATCATCCTCCATCTCTGGAACCAAGTTGATTTCCACATCTGTAGATTTAGTACTTCCATACCTTGCCTCTGAAGTCGTTACTTCTGGTCGCAGCCAACACATCGTATTCATCATGCTCTTCTTCCATAATTGCTTGGAGTTGTCTAGAAGGGACTCAGAAGCATCAAAAGCTTTTTTAAGTATCTCCACTCTAATTCTGAGAGACTTCACCTCCTCTAAACAATTTAACTCCAGAACCGGTCTTAACGTCAAAAACCTCATACTTATCAAATGAACAAGACCAACAATACCCTCCTCCGGTCCATCCAAAACTCCAGAGCAAATTACTGACTCTATTTCTTTAGTTTCAACCACAGATTTCTCAATGAATTCCAAAAATATATCACTGGAGGATAATGGCCAATGACCCATCCTGATACGACTGTAAACAAACTCATCGACATTGTGCACCCTAAACCTTAGAGAATACTTAGACTCCTGATAAACTTCTAAATTTACTCTGAAATTAGAATACTCTTGTCTTAAATCTAAATCACGCAACACAACTTCGGACACATCAAGGTGTTCATTTGATGCCCAACTACTTCTGTCAACTCGGACGTAAAAGGGTATATCAACAGCAACAGATTCATTCTTTTCAGCAGAGCTAGTTTCAGGTGCTTTCAGCTTATCTAATTCCGCCTCCAGAGCATCATTGTTTGGTATAGTTAATCCACCAGAACGACGGGGTCGAGCTTGCTTCCTTCTACCCATCACTAAAAACATATGCATTACACATTATAAACCAGAGGCCAACCATATAGCAACTAAAACTTGAAAAAACACTCAATCCCTAAGAAACTCATATTCACACTAAAAAACAGTAGCAGGTGAAATAGAAAACGCAGAAAGCTGACCTTATTATGGAAGAAGTGATGTGATTTGGATAAAAATAGAAGCTTTTTAGAGTACAAGTGAGCTCAACAACCAAAAGAATGTTTAACTGCTGACATGTGTTATGTCTGGAATCAAAAAACGACCATGCCTTTCTCTTCTTCTTCTTCTTCTTCTCCTCTCTCGCCAATATAAACAACGACTTGCTTTAGATTTCGGTACGGCTCAGGAGTTTCCTACTCCAAATTATATATTCACTTTTCTTAAAATCTATATACTCACTTTTAAATTTTATTTTAACTCGGATCAAATTGTATCTTGACTTTATTTTTATTTAGATGCTAACTTTAAAATTTTGTAAAAGTCTAATAGGATGAAAATTATAGAATTGAATTACTAATCAAATAAAAGTATACAAAATTGAATTGAGCTTTTGACCTTTTATTTAGAATCATACCAAATTGTATAGAATACTAACTTTCTATGCTTCACATTCTTTTTAGAAAGTAATTTTGCACATTACAAACACTAGGTTTTGATTGAAAATGTCGAAAAATTGATTTTAATATTTGAAAAAGTCAATCATGTTCACATACACATTAATGTGCATACACATTTACTCTAAGATTAATCTAATGGTCCTCAATTTATCTAATAAAATTTAAAATGAAAATTCTAGACACTAAAAACTAAACCCTAAACCCTAAACCCTAAATCATCGATGAAAATAGTTAAAAGTGCAAATGGATTGTTTCTTAAGTTCGGCCTTTCAGAACAGTCAAATACTTTTAGGGTAAATTACATCAAAGGTGTACCAACTTTGACCCTAATCACACATTAGTATATGAACTTCAATTTTGCACATAAAAGTGTACCAACTTTAAGACGACGTCCCATCAAAGTACACGGCGGGAAAAACATGCCGGTCAACGCTGGTCAACATGCCACGTCATCAACTTTTAATCCACCTCTTTAAAAAAATGGAACCCACTACATTTATAATTACCTTATTACCCTTATTAATTTTCTCCAACTAAATATCACTTTCCATATAAATAATCTTTCTCCTCTCCCATCACGTATTCATCTCTCCTCTCCCTTACTTTTTTCATTTCTCCATTTTTGTACATGTTTTTCTCTCTCTTCCATTTGTATTTTCTAAAGGGGTGGATTAAAAGTTGATGACGTGGCATGTTGACCGACGTTGACCGGCATGTTTTTCCCGACGTGTACTTTGATGAGACGTCGTCTTAAAGTTGGTACACTTTTATGTGCAAAACTGAAGTTCATATACTAATGTGTGATTAGAGTCAAAGTTGGTACACCATTGGTGTAATTTACCCAATACTTTTACTTATATAAAATGTAAGAGCTTTTACTAAATTACCCATACGTTGCATCCGAATTTGCTAAAAGTAGGTTGGCTTCTTGCTCTAATTCCACAGAGCTATTGCTGAAGAGAAAACCCCTAATTTAAAATTGAATCTTTCAGTAAACCCTAATTAGAAAAACAATGGGAGGAGGAAGGAAGAACCTGAAGAGAGCCACAAAGGAACATTTTTTGACTCTTGAAGATGGCCAATGCATCGCCCAAGTTGTTTCTCTTCGAGGTTCCAACATTATTGAGGTTCTTTTTCCATCTCTTTAATGCTTATTTCACAAATTTACTCTAATCTCTTCTACTAAATTCAGTAATAGGAATCCTGGACATTGAGGTTGCCAAGAATCGAACTCGGGACCTTTCTATCACATTCTGATAGCATGTTAGTTAGCCGATTCAACTCAAAGCTCAAGCTGATGGTTAAAGCTAACATCTTTTTATATCAGTCTCTGATAATAACTACTAAAATCTCGAATCCCATGAATAAGAACCATTCTAAAGAGTGTAAATCAGCTCCAATGTCTGCAAAATCCTGTCTTTAGTTCATATATTCATATATGATGTTGATCATTCTAAATTTTTTAATGTCTATTGTTTTTAAGGTGTTGGATTCAAGAGGGGAGAAGTCGCTTGCATTGTTTCCAGCTAAGTTTCAAAAGAGCATGTGGATGAAACGAGGTCTTGCTTCAAATTGCAATAAACTCTCCTTTGTTTGATGAATTATATAGCTTTTATGTTGGATTCTTACGTTGCTCGTTTATGGATTGATTGAAGCAGGTAGTTTTGTTGTTGTTGACGAAAGTGGGAAAGAAAAAGCGCTGGAGTCAGGTAGCAAGGTGGGAAGTATTGTTTCTCAAGTTCTCTTTTACGAACAAGTTCGTGCTCTTCAGAAAGCCCCCGAGTGGTTTGTTTTCTCTGCATCCTGAAACTCTGAAATGATGTAACCATTGAATGCTGAGGCAAATCCATGTTTTCTTGCTCTATTTTTCAGTTGATATGTCTCGTTTCTACACCCTATTATGTTATCTATATCTTCCATATTTTATATATGGATATGAATGCGAGAAAAATGATAATTTGTGTCGTGCCAGTTAGGTTGTCTTTGTAGATCTGGTATCGTGGCAAAGATTGCCACCTTTCAACTTGATATATAGCTATACCAAGTTATGATCGATTATGATTCATGTCTTGATATCCGTTTTGTTCATAGGCATACTATTATCTTGGTATACTTTTCTGTTGAAGTGTCTATTGACGAACTTCTTAAATTTATTTGATCAAGGAAAATCTATTGATGCTTACTTTTCTACATGTAAGATATGGCTCCAAAATTCGGTACTTGTAATATAATTGTTGCCCTCTAGCTGACTGTTTCCTTTTCTAGATTGCTGAAGTCTCCCCCTTTTTACCTATTTGATTAGCATGCCATTATTGGAAGCACATATGTTGCTTACGAACAACGAAAACAGTGAATCTCACTCTTAAAAACTGGCTAAGTTAGTATGTTGATGGGACTTAACTTGGCTTCTTACTGCTTTATTTGGGTAATACAGGGTAGCAATCCGGTTTATTGTGTCAATCATGTTGGTTTGCCTCTATAAGTCCTGTTATCGTGTGATATATTGCCACCCTAACCTTCAGTTTCTTGCCTTTATTAACTGGATGTAGGCCTGAAATCTTTAAGTCCACAACTTCGGATGATACTAATGTGAGTCTGCAAAAGAGCACCGAGGAGGAGAAAGTTGATGATGAGCTTGATTCGAGCGATGAAGATGGCCTTCCGCCCTTAGAAGCCAATACAAATAGAGTGAAGCCACCTTCGTACGAATCAGATTCCGAATCTAATTCAGGATCAGATACGGATTCTTGAATTTCCATAGAGTGGAGACCCCTTGCATTGCATTCATGCTACTGGAATGAAGGATGAATGTGCAAGAAAGCATTGAATTTTGTATTCAATATTCTTCAACTGTAAATTATTTCTTAAGAAATTGTTATTAGTTAACATTTACGTTGAGAATTAAGTGTTCCTTTTCGAGAATGAAATTGTTTGGTTCGATTTGGAGCAGTAGTCTTTTGTTGTTTGAGTACATAATGTGTATTGTCAGAGTAAAGTATTGCAATGTGGCTGTTCCCACCCAAGCACTTGGTTTTAGGTTATTCCTCATCCGTGTTAATCTTTCCGAATTAACTGGTATTCAACTGCTCTGTTAAGTGAAGACAGTTGAGCTATTAAAGATAACAACAATACAGAGAGAATTCTTATAGCGACTTCAATGATATGAAAGTCCTGCCGCCTCCAACCAAAAGTCTTGTAATTGAACTAGAATCATAGTTGTCGAATAGAGATTCGACTCGTGAATCATAAAAATCTTGTTCGAGTTTATAATATTATAGAAATCAAATATCTATCCTATTAAATTCAAAATATTATCAAATATTGAGTGAGAATAGTAGCAAGTGTCTAAAAAGTTATTGTAGCACAACATTAATTTAGTTTTAATATTGGCTGTACAAATTGGAATTGGAATAGAGTTGAATTGAATAGTTATCATTTTAAAGTGAACTATTTTAAAGCATGAATGTTTG
This sequence comes from Euphorbia peplus, assembly GCA_028411795.1. NCBI lineage: Eukaryota > Viridiplantae > Streptophyta > Magnoliopsida > Malpighiales > Euphorbiaceae > Euphorbia > Euphorbia peplus. The sequence continues at coordinate 29,552,964 of CP110837.1, forward strand.
GATCGTTTAGGCGATCAAAATGAAAACTTTAACTAGACTAGTCAAAATATGGAAACCCTCAACCGCCCTACAAGTAGTAATAGTGATAGTGATGAGAAGGCAAGGTAGAACAAATAAGTAACTGGGTAGCAAAGGACTGGAAGCCACGTGGCATACTAACTGTCATGTTTATTTGGTATCGGATATTTGTAACATAAGACCAGAACAGCAACTACTTGGTCTGCTCATCATCATCGTTAAAGTGATGATGTCTCCTCTATCAGCCCTTAGAAGCCGACCCTTGACATTGTTTAGTCATTGCTCTTCTCCTCAGGTTAGTCTTCCTCTCTTTTCTTTTTTATTGAACAATTTGGATCTAAAATAATAATCTCTGCTCCATTTTGTTGCTTATTGGCAGTTGAGTTCCAGAAGATCAAGGAAGCTTCTCAATTTCTCTTCAAAATCTTCTTTTACCCTTTTTGCCCAACCCCAACATGCCTCCTCCTCCTCCTCCTCTTCTCCCCTTCAAGGTATCATTTTTATCACTCTTTTTCACTTCTATCTATCTATCTATCTATCTATCTATTTCTGGCTCTAACTCTCAAATTAAGACTTATCTGCCAATGGGTTTACACAACTCAAGTTCAATTTCTGCAAAGTTTCCATCTTTATCTAATTCACTCACTCATTTAGTAACTCGCCTATCCGTCTTCTTTTCATTTTTATTCTATTTTATCAAGGTTATACTTTAGAGAAACGTTTCCCATATCTCTATCCGTGTCCGTGTTATATATATACCTCACTCCTAAATGAGTCATACCTCTTGTACTTCCACTATCTACTGCGTACCCCTAGCTTTTCTTCAAATAGATTGGGGTATTCTCTATATATGTTTCTTAAATTTCTTAACTTTGGCCTTTCTAAAATATCCTACTTGTTGTATACACCATCATGGAATTCACCTATAGTTTAGTTTGAGTTCACACTGTTAATTTCCAATGAGTTCATTTCAAGTGATAATAAATTCATTAGCTGGCCTTAAATTTGAAAGCCAGTGGTTCGTAATACATGACGATTTTATGGCAGATTTCATATTTCTTGTCATGATTACAAAGACCTTGCTTTTGGATGCGCATTGTTCAAAATTAGCTACTAGTACACTTCGCATACAAGCTGACATCTAATTTTAATTTCAGATAGCATTGAAAACTTCCCGAAATTGGTGGAGGATATCATTCAAACATCTATTGATACGGGACCTCGCGGAGCCTTAAGGTTGGCTCAAGGTATTCAGGCGTTCATAGGGGTTGGTACCGAGTGGCTAGCTGATGTGTCAAAGGTATCCCACCCTCAATTTTCATTTCTGTTTTTCTTCTCGCTTTGTACTCTGCGTATGCAACCATGAATAATAGATGATACTATTAAATATAAGTTTGAACTTCTTTCTTTTCTATATAACTCTTCATTTTTGTGATAATTGGACGAAATATAACTACGTGAAATGGATCTCTTTTGCAATCCCTTGTAGTTTAGGAATTTCTTACAACATTTACAAGTTTGTTTTCTTTTTGTGTCTTTAACCAAATGAACTATGCAGTTTTAAACATTTTTTGTTGTTTCTTTCTAGAAAACCCTGGTGTTTCGGGTTAGAAGGTTCCTATTTTTAAATAGCATAGCTTATGTTTTAAGTGACTGAGGGGTTAATTTTTCCAAGTGATCATACTACTGAAAAATATATTTGAAAAAGTGATAATGCATGATCATTTCAGTCTTCCTTGAGAGTTTCTGCAGCCAGGAGTGCCTCGTTTTAGGATTAAGATTATTTTTTGCTTTCTCATCATGTGTTTTAACTTAATCCTTGACATCCTGAAAAAGCTGATTCTTGGTTGGCAGTGGCACTAAGTACACTGATCCAGATTATAATGGCTAAATTTTCAGGCAACAAACTCAACTACTGGATTGCCTACTCAACTGCAGCTTGGATTGATTTCCCCGCTATATTTGAGGAGACTATTTGAACGTATGGGAGTTACCTATATTAAATTGGGTCAGGTAAGCCCTATTATAGCTTATGCTTTTTTCTGTTATGTGCTTGGACTTCTTCATTTGTTTGATCATACCGATTGTGTGTCAAAAAGCTTCACTTTTATGCAACAAAATGGAATTACCACTCCGTCTTTTATGCAACACAAGTTATTACTTACCTAATACTTTGTAGTACACCTATTTTCTAGTTCATTGCATCTGCTCCAACATTGTTCCCTCCTGAATATGTCGAAGAATTTCAAAACTGCTTTGATAGGGCTCCTGCAGTTCCCTTTCAAGAAATTCAAGCAATCTTGCGTGAAGAATTAGGAAGGCCAATAGATAGTGTCTATGAATATGTTGACCCCACACCACTTGCCTCAGCTTCAATAGCACAGGTATCACTTTTTACTACTATTGTTTTTGTTATTATAAATATACTTTCCTGTGGTTCGGGAATGGCCTCATTTTGTATCCCCTCTCATATTTTAATAATTCCATTTCATATATGATGTGTGGTGGTTATGTCTGATTTCCAGGTTCACGGGGCGAGGCTCAAAGGCTCCAGAGAAGATGTAGTCATAAAGGTCCTCAAGCCTGGAATAAAAGATATACTAGTGGCAGATTTGAACTTCGTGTATGTTGTGGCTCGCATATTGGAGTTCTTGAGCCCTGATCTCAGCCGAGCATCTCTGGTAGAACGTTAACCTGATATTTTGTTTTTTTCTAGCGGTATGCATTCGGTGTTTTTCCAGTAAACTTATCCACTTTCTATGTATTTACATATCTCGGGGCCTCAGTACTCTTGCTCCCTGCCTGCTCAGTACTCTTCTGATTTACATAGTGACAATTTTCAGAAAATTTTGTAAAATTAACCCAATTTAATGATGCATGTAACTTTTTTGTTCAAATGATGACAGATTAGATTTTTGCGTTTCATCTTTTACTTCTTAGCTCTTTCTACTATTTGACCCTATATTTTTCTTTTGTTTGCTCGTCTTTTCCTTAGGTTGCTATTGTTAAAGACATAAGGGAATCCATGCTGGAAGAAGTTGACTTTTATAAGGAAGCTGCTAACGTTGAATCCTTCAGGAATTATATAGAAGCTATGGGACTTACAAGGCAAGCTACTGCCCCAAAAGTCTACCATCATTGCAGCACGCAGAGAGTTCTCACTATGGAAAGGCTGTATGGAGTGCCTCTTACTGATCTGGACTCCATAAGCTCACTTGTTTCTAGCCCTGAGACGAGTCTTATAACTGCTCTAAATGTGTGGTAGGGCATCCATGATGTTAACATGTTGTTGAGTTTCATGCATATCTAGCACATCCTGTATCAGATTTGAGAAAGTAGAATCATATATTTGATTACTATGCAGGTTTGGTAGTTTGCTTGCATGTGAATCCTTCCACGCAGATGTACATGCAGGAAATTTGTGGGTCTTACGTGATGGTCGTATTGGATTTCTCGATTTTGGTATGCAGCTTTTAAGAGTATCCTCTTCATGGTTTTGCGAAGCGCATACGAGCTAGTATTTTATTCAATATCAACTCCATTCTGCAGGAATTGTAGGGCGGATATCCCCAAAAACATGGTCTGCTATGGAAGTGTTTCTATCATCGATTTCAACTGAAGAATACAAATCAATGGCGTCTGCATTGATCGAAATGGGGGCTACGAGTAAGGATGTTGATGTCAACGCCTTTGCAAATGACTTGGATAAGATATTTTCATCAATGCAGGCAAGCACTTATTACGCAAAAATGCTTAGCTGCGTAGTTCACATGAAATGTTCACCAAACTTGCTACTCTATTTTGACTCCTCTTTGAAACATTGTTTTTTGCATTTTATTGCAGCAACTGGATACAGAAGTAGTTGTAGCAACAGCCAGAGATGCTAACACAAATGCAACTGCTGTTTCGGCTAATCTAGTAGTTGATGAAAGGCAAATGAATGCACTTTTTCTAGATGTGGTAAGATGGTCTACTTTTTTTCATTATTTGATAATGAAAGCAATTACTAAACATCATCTTCTTTCACATTTGCTTTTCAAGTAAAGTCATTTCCCGTGATGTGTCAGAGAAGACAATTGATATGTGCCATAACACATCCTAAGCCACATTTTTTTTTCTAAAACTCACATCCTTATCTGACACGGGAAAAACACCTTGGCAAGATCCAAAGTTAAGGGAAAAGATGGTGCTTTCTTTTTTCTGGTGGTTGCAAATCTCTGCAGCTGCCTAGGAATAATGCAACAATAAATCTAACTGGTGTTTGTTTCTCTTATATTTTGACAGATTCGTGTCAGTGAATCATATGGACTCAGATTTCCTAGAGAATTCGCTCTTCTTCTCAAACAACTTCTTTACTTTGATCGGTATACTCGGCTGCTAGCCCCTAACATGAACATGCTTCAGGATCAGAGGATTACAATTGTTTCAAATCGAAGAAGCAGCAGCTACAAAGACACCTTCTAATGAATCAAGCATACATAGTGTATTAGTTTATTTTTGTGGTCCCTTACTTTGGGACCATGCAAATATAGTATAGTATAAATAGAGCTACTCCATAGTTGGAGCTGCATACAATCTATAGAAGCACAAAAATAGGAGACTTACTTAATCCATGTTGTATGTAAATAAAATATTTTGCTGCACGAAGAAAGGTATTCAGTTATGTAAATGGCAATTTCTGCAACATAGCAACCAAGCTTATTGTTCTTATGTCTTCCTTTGTTAAGCATAGCTACGTGAAATTCAGATATATGTTTACAATATGATTTTCTCTGTAAATGGAAACAGCAACAACTGAAAATGTTCTCCTGGAAATGGAAGTCATTAAACACTGAAACAATTGTTGCAATCCCAGAAAAAGCAAATCTTTAAAAACCCACAATGAGATATGAACTCCCAAGAAAGCTAATCAACTAGTGTTGGAGACGATGTGAAAACATAGTTCATAAGTTTGCCACATTTTGTTAAGACGGTCGAACAAAATAAACAAATATTCTATGTAAAGCACCACTGTCCTTCAGCAGAATCTACAATTGTACACTATTATACAAATAAACAAATGACAGTGCAACTTTCTGTGGAACATCTGTACTAGCAAAATGATAGGAAAAAAAAACCCTTTCCAACTTAATATACTAAAACTCTTATAGAAACTGATATCGATCCTATTTCACCTGTGCTACAAACGAAGAAGAAAAATCGTCTACAGAAAGTACAATATCTGTGCGCAACATGAATCACAGTATACGAGAATCAGAGCTTTTCAACATTAGACCGTTTTTTGGACAGCATGAGCTTGTCCAACAGTCTAACTGTATATCACTTCACGAGCTGATGAATAACCCATCAATCGGTGAAGTGGTGAACTTTCATCTCTTAATGCTTCTTCTTGAAGTTCCTCAATTTCTGATGATTTAATCTTTGATCGGGATGTACTAGTAGAAGGACCAGCTGAGTCATATTCGATCACAGGATTTTTACCTTTGCTTGGTCTCTCATTCAAATAAGACCTCTTTCTCTCTTTTTCATGCTGAAGTGAACCATATGCCGTTTTTCTTTCGACAGCATTGCCGCGGGAACAGCTTTTACAAAAAGGCTGTCCACAGTCATCAGAACATGATATGGAAGGATAATCAACATGAGGCGCTGAAGTGAAGTTTCTTTTATGAATAGCATCACTATGCTCATCAACCTCACTTGGTGGAGGGGCTTCTGATACCGGCATATAAGGCATTAGATGGGTGTTGTTTACAAGTGAAAACTTAAGCACCTCTGAACAAGCACCGCATTTTAACCGATGGCACCTCCTTTTAAAGAGGAGAAAATCTGCAGGTAGTTGCAGCTGTTTCAAGCAACAAGGACATGTTATGATAGGTGCTCCACCTGCTAGGGGCCTGAGGTGTCGCTTAGGCAAATGGTTTTCCTCTTTCATGTACCCTCTAACCCCGTAATCTATGTGCCTCTGGTCGTCAGACTGTGCTCCACGGCTATTACTATACATAGAGAATGGAGGGTCTACATGCCGCTGAGGACTTGAGGGACAAGAGCCATAGGAACTGTAAAGATTGGGACGAGAGTGTATCCTGCAATGCCCCTTCTTGTAACCAGGACCCGAAGGAGGCAATTGTGCAGACCATTTCCGCTCTTGGGGACAGCAGCACAAGGAATGATCAGGTTGGTGCCTACCAATAGTTGCCTCTGCTGAAAATGGTATATGAGAGTATTTCCTCTGTTGAGACCAGCTGCTTCCTTCTCTCACTGGTCCAGAATATCTAGGGGGAACTAAGTTATGGAAACTTTGCTCCGGTTCAACCTCATGGTTATAGTACATCGGAATTTGATGATCTTTCCAACTGACTCCACCCGTTGCTGTATCATTTAGCGAAGCCTTGTTGAGTTGATCCTGCAATTCATAAACCATTCTCAACAGTTTCTGCTTCTCCTGGTCAAGATTTGCAGGCCTGTCTGGTGAAGCATAGTTGGAACTGTAATACAACTCATTTGGAAGTTGATTGGAAGTAGCCCGAGATTCCCTTCTATAGAAAGAATGGTGAGGCAGATATTCATCTCTCTCGAAATTTTTCCGATTTCTACCTGGATGGCTCAATCTTTCGGACTCCAACAGTTCATCTTGATCCAATTTGCTGTATTTTAAAGGATAATGTGTCCTCTCAGGTGGAATTGCTGCAGAATTCCTGAAATGCTGCTGCATTCCGTAATTGCTGCTAACTGGGACTCGATCCCTTCTGGACCTCACATCAGAACCGACATGGTTTGCAACCTTATAAGCATGTTTAGATCCATAATTGTGCCGGTTATGTAATTGATCATCAGCTTCTTCATAAGAAGAGACGCCATCATCATAATAAGCACGGGAACTTCTAGTTGTTGGAGATTTCAACAGATGTACGAGAGTAGCAGTGAGATCGGAGCTAGGGTTGACAGAAGATGTAGGGTCAAAGGTATCTGTAGACCTTACACGGTCAAGTCCATGACGATCAGTTTCCAGAGGCTGATCCAGCTGCTCATTAGGAGAAGCATAAAATGTATCTATAGACCTTAAACGGTCAAGGCCATGGAGAGAAGTTTCCTCCAGCTGCTCATCTGGAGAAGCATAAAATGTATCTGTAGACCTTAAACGGTAAAGGCCATCGGGAGCAGTTTCCTGAGGCTGCTCCAGCTGTTCATTTGAAGAAGCATAACGTGTAGCTGTAGACCTTAAACGGTCGAGGCCATGGAAAGCAGTTTCCGGTGTCTGCTCCAGCTGCTCCCTGGCACTGTCAACAGTTTTCTGAGACTGCTTAAGCTGCTCATCAGAAGAAGTAGACACATCTGATGATACGCTCTCTCCTGTTGGTGAGCAAGTAGTGATTGTTGAAGTACTGCCCTTTGTATCAACTAGCTCCCCATTGTTTGATCTCTTATCTATCTCTTTTTCCGCTTTTACCTTAGCTGCAAATGATAAGCTCTCATCATTATCCTTCACTTTTAAATGTGTCCTCACCGATGCGGGCTGAAGAAGCTCCCCTTTCTCAAGAAAATCAAGTTCTTTAGGCAAACAGTCATTTTGATGACTTCCATTGCTACTGGCCTCATTTGATAAATTTGCACCTATAACTAGTTCAGTATCAGTTTCTTCAGCTTTACTGACATCAGTTCCACTCTTTTGGCTGTCAATTGACCGGTTATAGTCAAGCTTCTCACCACCAAATTTATCCTCAGAACCATTTTGATCACTCATGTTGCTTTCATCATCACTCACTATGTTTTTTCCTTTGACATTGTCACCACCGATATTTCGATATTGAATTTGATCTGTCCCACAGTTCTGGTTTGAAGGACATTCATCTGCACAATGAAGAGATGCTTCATGGCTTGAGCTGCTTGATTCCTTATCTTCAGAAACACGATCCAAAATGTTAGTCTCCTCAGCACGTGTCTCGGGTAAGCTGGATGTCGTTTGTGCTCGACTTTTTGCTGCAAAAGGGAGAGGATGCATTAAAAAGCATATGTCATTTTTTTTTATACAAACCACTTCAGCTACTCAGTAAAATCTTTGCCAAAATCATGGAAATGAAAGAATGGTTCTTGATAAGTAAGATTAGTACCTTGGAGAGTTGTGAAGCATCCCCCACACTGATATACAGGAATATTGGGCATCTCTGGGAGGATACGTCGACATTTAGGACATCTAACTAATCGAACCTTGGCTGTTGTTCCACTGCTCATGTTCTTATAAATCTGCGTAAATGCAACTAGTTTGGCGTTGGCTTTCACCAGTGATTCCGGTACCTAATACCTGATAGCAGATTCAGCCACAAATACTTTATGTACTGATTCTTGATAATTTAGAACCGATAACTTCAGTAAAGCATGCTTGTGGAACTCTGGTGAAAGCAGAACCATGTGCAAGAGAAATCAGACAACAACAACAAAGTCTTAGTCCTGAAATGATCCGGGGGTCATGAACCATATGCAAGAGAAATCAGACACCAGGAACTGAAAATATGCATCATTCCCGGTGATCTTGAGCCGGGATTTTGGATCATTTATCAAAAAGACAGGTCAAATTTTTGGTATTTAACATGAGAGAACCCAATTTGAAACAGACACTAACAGGTCAACCATAAACTGCAGATGCATACAAGAAATAGCAAAACAAGGAACAATTATAGAGATCACCAGAAAGATGCTAAAAAACAGTAAATAAAAACAAATAAACATTACAGATCCACACATTTGGGGAATCAGGAATATGAGTAAGAAAAGAACAAACAAGAGAAGAGGAAGCAGCAGAAACATATATTTTTATATTAAGCAAAGCAGCAAAGGAACAAAAGAGAAGAAACAGACAAGATATTACCATAAAAAGACACGTATAACAGAAAACATAAAGATGAATAACATAAAAGAGGCAGAAGTAAGTAGCACTCACTCAGGAATTCAAAAGGGATATCAAAAAAAGGGTCAGCTCGACTGATATTTATATATATATATATATATATATATATATATATATATATATATATATATATATATATATATATATAGAAAAGGGTGAGGTGGGTGGGAGAGATTATGGTTTGGGAGAGCGTAAAGTTGAAATCTTTGGGATGAATTAGCAAAAGAAGACTAATATTTGAGGTCAACTGAAGAAAGAAGATGAGAAAGATTGCAGCTTTCCATGTTCGGAGATGAGGTGGTTGGGTTGAAGAAGATAGGAAAAGTCCGCGCCGACGACCATTTAAAGCTCTCCTTAACCAACTTCTTCTTCTTCTTCTTCTTCTTCTGCTGAGATGGTTTTTGTGTTTTTGGTAATCAAAATAAATTCTTGTGATTAACAACTAGTGGTGTTCACACTTTCCCTCGCTTCACCGTTATTCTTATTATGCCTTCTTTCTCTCTCTTTCTAACTATTTCATCCATTGTTTATGGCACAATCTTTCCAATTATGCAACCGCTTTTATTTAACCAATTGAATTAAAAACTTATGCTATACTTGAACACAAATACAATATGTTACAAATTAATATAAAAAATGTTGTGTGTTGTGCATGCTTCAAATTCAAAAGACATTTGCATATAAATGTGTTAAAAGATTAATATAAAAATTATTATTAACTTTAATTATTTTCTCAAACTTTTAGTTTGATCGGTTAAATAACAACTAGGAACAAGAAGCGGCTTCAAAGAATATGAACACAAAACCGTGGTCAGAGGATGGACATGAATGAGATTTTTAGATGGATTTTATGTTTTTTTTTGCCAATAAGAGTTGGTCCTAGTGCGCACTCATCTTCTGCTTGAAAAGTTTGAGGTCGAAGAAGATGAAAATGAGCAAGGTTTAGTTGAATATGCAAAGTAATGCCTCATTCCGTAAACTACATGAGCTTCCCCTTAATCTATAGGCTTTGCATTTGACATTCGTTGGGTTCCGTCTTCGTGAGCCTGCATCCCGGCATTTTTGTGCAATAAACCCTTCCGATCCCAAGTAAGATCGGTTCAGAATCATGGGATCCTTTTCAGTTAATTTCTCCTCTTTTTTTTGTTACGGTTCGCTAGGGAGGTCGGCTTCTCAGAACGAGAGATTTTGTATAACGTTTATCCGAAAAGAAGTCTTAGCTTTATGTAGTCTTTCCTTGAACCCAAAAATTAAGAAAAAAAAGCCCAGGTATTAATTACACGACCTTGACCAAATTCTTGTTATACCTAAAAAAACAGATTTTGGTTGAGCTAATTCCAGAGTCCATCTGGACATTCTCAATGCAAAACCTGATAAGATTAATACAAGCTAACCCAAAGATTTCTAAAGGATTGAAACTATCCATTGATTTGCAGCTTTCTCCAAACCTCCGGAAAAAGTACGAAAAAATAAATGGCTCCTCGAGACTAAATAGCTCAAGAGGAGATCTTTCGAGTCCTCACTACGTCAAAATTTAACTATTATTAGTAGGTAATCAATAAATAGCATTGTATACCCTCATCGAGGTCTGTAGTTTACCCTCATCGAAGTCTGTAGTTTGTCCTGACTTTGCGGGTGGATAGACTTACCCTCAGCTAAACTTTTTGTCACTAGAAAACAATAGAATTTTTGAAAGGAAAGATGATAGTAGTTGATTTTGATTCAAAATAAACATCTCCTATTTATTGTTTTACTTAAAATAAAAACTAAATGTAGAAATGAGAAATTAGTTGAAAAAACATAAATAGAAAGAGAAATGAAATGAACATAAAAAAACAGTTTCATGATTTTTATAGACATGTTTTCTTAATTTATAAGGTAAGACTGTTTTAGGTAACCATAATCATGCATCCTGTATTCGTTTTTTTTTATAGATTGATTAATTAATTCCCACAACTAAGCAAGAATGAATGATAATGTGGTGGTGGCAGGTTGAGGATCAATTTAGAATATTTTCTGCCTACAGAATTTAATTCATTTATCTCTACATACATCTGCATAATCAATTCTCTTTTATTTATTTATTTTGCTATTAATGTTTACAAAGATAAGAAAATGACATGTATTGAATTCCAGTGCTAAATTAATTCATATTTTAAAACACTAGTAGTCTAGTTTTATAAGCATAAATTATGCAAGGAGGAGTATCTTCTGGAATAAATAAAAATAATAAGTTTTGCCATAGTTGTTAATCCGAATTGCTTAACAAATAAGAGGTTGGTAATTTTGTACTACTATAACTATTGAAGGTCTGAAGTCAAGCATACAAGGAAAGCTGGAAGAAAAAGTCGTTGGTTTGACTAGACTTGCAGCTTTACCCATCTGTTGCCTGCCACGTTGCATGATGCCATCCACCAAATCAGAGAATCCTATTCTCAATTCTCAGCTGTAAACATATGACATGGCACCATCTTATCTATTCATCATTTCTCCACCAATTTCAAATTTTAACTTTCAAGTTGGAATTATCTTTCTAGTGTGGAACATGCAAATTTTATTATGCCATTTGCATTCTCATAATTATTTGAACCTTAAATTTTTATCTCATCATTACTCATTACACGTCTATACAAATTCACATTCATCTATATAAAGTTCAGATTCCAAAAGAGTCAACCTCGAACATTTGAGAGTATGTCAAGGTCCAGATTGGCATTGTAATATAAATATCACAAGTTAATATTATACTACAAGATAGACAAATTCCACCTCTTGACTTTGAATTTGGGAGTAAACTAGGCATTAAAAGTTCTATAATATTTTTTGAAGCAATTTAATATATTCAACCACTCACAATTGCTACTATTTCTTAAATCATATCCCATGGATGGAAGCAAATGACTTGCATAGTTACGTTTAGAGTGGAGAGTGGACAAAAATCAAAGCATTTGCGCAAGTGGTTAAATGGACAACCTATATATATTACATGAACACTTCTCCTTACTAGCGTATCCGTACCCACATACGTATCCGACACCGTGTTTTAAGCTACTTTATGAAAGTTATGTTTTATAAATAACGTTTTTCGTGTCCATGTCCGTGTCTGGGCAACATAGTGGACAGTTGACCAACATAAAATCAAAAGGTTATCATATCTAAACATATGTATCACTCACACAAATCAAGCTTCTAATATTGGACATTTGATGAAGAACAACTTTTCTATAAGCATGATATTAAAGAACATACACCAGATGATTGTTTTCATCTCCAATAGTCATAATATGCATAAGAAATTTCAAGATTGCTATGATCATCACCTAAATTGTTCATGGACCAAATACCATTCCTGGAGGTAACACAACTTTCTAGCAGGAACAACCAAATATAACAAACTATAATTGTTTTAATCCCTTACAAGACGGAACAAAAAACATTAAAGTGTCCAATGATACAACTACAGTACCTTAAAAGAAGCCATCACAGCATGCCGCTTGTGCTGAACAAACGCTTGACAAAGTTCTTTGTACCCGCTTCTGTAATGCTCTAACGAGAAACAAAGCTGTCTTATTGCTTCCCTTTTCTCCTCAGCTCCAGCAGAAAGCTCAACTCTCTGCTTGTCCACCTCCCTTTCAAGCTCAAGTATTCTCATTCTCAGTACATGTTGTTGCTTTTGCAGACTTTCAGATCCAGCAATCAGTTCTGCAATGTTCATCTGCTTCTCTCGAAGATGCTCCTCCATTTGTCCGATTTGATTACCACGCAAACGCACATCTGCAATTAGCGTGCTTACCTTTGCGTTGATCCCATCTTTTTCTGCCACAAGCATATCATACTTGAACTTGAAAGTGTCCAGCTGTTTATTCAGAATTTCTACATGTACACTTTTTTCGCCAAGTTCAACCCTCAAATGACTAATCTCTCCTTGCAGTACCAGTATTTGGCTCAATTGACCCTCCAGGGACTTGCTGCGTGATTCCCATTCTTCAATCCTTGCATCCAACTCGCTATTTCTTTCTGACAATCTTGATATAGTAGACTGCAAATGTGATCTTTCAGCAAGGAAGCTTTCCTCAGCATTAACCAGTGCAAAGTTCAATGCTTTAGCCTCATCATCGCGTTCTAGTAGATCATTTTCCAACCGAGAAAAACGCTCCTGCAAGTCTAAACACTCTTCACTTTTTGATTCCAGCTTGGCTCTCAGCACAATTATTTCTTCTTGAGCAGATTTGAGCTGAAATTCCATTTCATTTGCACCGTCGACCATTTCTTTCAGCTCCATTGTTCTTCTTCTCTCTACTTGGAGATCAGCCTCCCTCATTCTGATATTTTGATTTGCGGATTCAAGCTGACCCTGCAAAGTCTCTGTGCTTATCATGAAAGACTGGCTCCTCTCGAGCTCATTCTGCAACCTGGCAATCTCCTCTTGAGAGAGCTTGAGTTTCAGATTTGAATCCCTCAACTCCTCCTCATACCTCATCATTCTTCCAAGCAGTTCACCGTAATTTCCATTTTCCTGCACATCAAATCTATCCCCATTGTCTTCTGAATCTGAGTGGAGCATCCTAGGGAGATTGGTCCCTAGGTCAAGAATCTTATGGTGCAGTCCCTTGTGATTAGTATTTGGTGGGAGGCTGTAATATGCATTTCCAGAGGAGTTAAACGATTCTGATGATGATGAGGATGAAAAATCAGAGGCATGTTTCACTGAAAGATGAGGAGGAGTAGGAGGACCGGAGCTGAGAGATGCAACTTGATGACCCGTCTTGTGTGAACTAAGCTTGTGATCAGGAGAAATGAAAATGTGGTCCATCTGTGAATCAGAGCATTTTGATAGTTGGTTATAGAAATTGAACAAAAGAAGGAGAAATGAAATGAGATCAAGGGTTGAAATAACATAACATAAGCGAAAGAAAGGTGAATTAGAAGAAGAAGAAGAAGAAGAAGAAGAAGAAGATGGATAAGATGAAGTTACGAGTGAGATCGATGAAATTGATTTGCTTTGCTTCCTTATGTTATGTTATCATCCAAACAAAACAAACAACTGAAACAGCGCAATATCCATCCATCGTCTCTCTTCTCACTTCCCACCACTTTACCAAAATGTCCCCACCCTCTTTTCAATTTTCAAATTCAGTCAGTGGCCCACCTCACTCGATGCTTCTCAAATAACTTTACACCGCCAATTTTCCAAATTTCAAATTACAGGATGATGATGACGAGGAGGGATCAAAAACATCAAATTACCAACCAAAATAATTTCACTAACACTCCCTCAAATAAATAAAATTGTCTTAACTTAATACATAATCATATATATTCATGCAAACTCACCCACCCCACCTCACATCCATACATACTCATGCACCATAACAGATTTTTAGTATTTCTATTAACCCGAATGTGTAACAACATCAAAGACCAGCAAATAGGAGCATAAATAAACTCACCATACAAACGAGATTCAAGTTGTTGTGCCCTGTTGGAGATTAATATATGTAAATCATAATTATGCATGCCCGAGCTTTTAGTTCAATCGATACGCACGTCTAAGCTCATCCATCCATCCCCAAACAGAAAAATAATACATTGTGAGCAAGTTAGTTTTTTAAGTGTCTCATGAAATTGGCAAAAGTGTCGGTTATGACAAAAATAAGTAATTTGCCGCCAAAACGGTTAAGCATTTATAAAAGATTGAAAAGCAGTTGAATAAATATGAAAACTCCGCTACCCATATCTCGCAATCATCGTCAAGTTGTTGTTTTCTCCTCAAACAAAAATCCCCCCTTTGTTCTTTCCTTCTCTTCCGCTGATTACCAAGAACCTCCTAACTTTATAATCACTCTGTTTCCTCTTTCAGCTTCAGAGATAACAGACATGGCATCCCTTGCTGCTTCTTCCTCGTCTAATCTTCTGTTCACAACCAGACAATTAGGAGCACCTCCTCTACCTCACTTCAATGGCCTTAGACCCATGGAGCGTCTGCAAATCGCGAATAAGCAATCCGGGTTCCTTTCTGTTTCAGGTACTCACATTTTTATTACTTGATAACCATAGGGTACACTTGTCCTTTTCGTAGCATAGGCTCGAGGTGCATCATACTGTTTCTAATATTTGTAATGTGTTTATTATTTATTCATGGTTTTAACTACAACTTTCTTCACTATGTTTCAGCTACCAAATCCCAGGCCATTAGAGCAATGGCTTCACCTACAGTTTCAGCTCCCAAAAGGGAAACTGACCCGAAGAAGAGAGTTGTCATTACGGGAATGGGATTAGTGTCAGTTTTTGGTAGTGACATTGATACTTTCTATAACAGACTCCTTGAAGGTGAAAGTGGCATTACTCTAATTGACAGGTTTGATGCCTCCACGTTTTCTGTTCGGTTTGCTGGTCAGATCCGCGATTTCTCTTCTAAGGGTTACATTGATGGGAAAAATGATCGCCGGCTCGATGATTGCTGGAGGTACTGTCTTGTTGCTGGTAAAAAAGCCCTTGAAGATGCCAGTTTGGGATCTCAAGTCCTTGAAACTGTAAGTCATATGAAAGCTCACGCTCTATGTTGCACGGACACTTTAATTTGAAGCATTCTTAGGTCTCGGTTTCAATTCGATCCGATGCTTGAAATTTTGATTACTTTTTTTATCATATGACATCCATATCTTCCTATGGCACACAAAAATGAAGTTGATTGTTGAATGTATGATTGGTGCAGATGGACAAAACAAGAATCGGGGTGATAGTAGGAACAGGGATGGGAGGGTTAACGGCATTTAGCACTGGAGTTGAAGCTCTAATCCAAAAGGGATACAAGAAAATAACGCCATTTTTCATCCCTTATTCAATAACCAACATGGGTTCAGCATTGCTAGCTATTGATACAGGATTAATGGGACCAAATTACGCAATCTCAACAGCTTGTGCAACTGCAAACTACTGCTTTTATGCAGCTGCTAATCACATCCGAAGAGGAGATACTGATATAATGGTAGCTGGTGGAACCGAGGCTGCTGTTATGTCGACTGGTGTTGGTGGGTTTATAGCTTGTAGAGCACTTTCTCAGAGAAATGATGAACCCCAAAGAGCTTCAAGACCTTGGGATAAGGCTCGTGATGGTTTCGTTATGGGAGAAGGATCTGGAGTGCTGGTAATTCACTTTGCATTTGATAATTGTTGAAACTTTGATCTAACTTCACCTTTAAATTTCATCCAATGTCGGGTCACCTAATGTTTGTAATGTCTAGCTTTGGGCGTGAATGGTTGTGTTTATCATTCCACATTGGTTAGCTATCAAGTCAATATGCCATTTATTTTTGTAGAAATAGAACTTAGAATCATAAGAATATGGTAGGTCCATCTACTTCCCGAGCCAGCAAACCACAAGGTTAACAGCGGAGTTTACAAATTGACTACCAAATAGGATAAAATCTCGACTGATAAAAGACTTGAACCCTATATAGTATCAACCAAAGGTATCAAACACTTACCACTCGGACCAGAATGCAGCGAAAAGTTTCACAGCAATGTTAAGTCCTTAATGGTTTGCATTTAAAAAAGAAATACATATCATCATATTCTAAACTAGTTCTGATTTTTTTTTTAAGCCCTCAATCAATCAACACATGAACTTTAATAGGCCCTAAAATGCGAAGCCAGCCTTCATTTTTCTCCGCTTCGTATCGTAGTTATCTTCTTTGCATTAATGTTTATTAACCTTGTGTTGATTATGTGTGATACAAAACAGATAATGGAGAGCTTGGATCATGCTTTGAAAAGAGGAGCCAATATAATTGCAGAGTACTTAGGAGGCGCGGTAACTTGTGATGCCCATCATATGACTGACCCTAGGGCTGACGGTTTGGGAGTTTCCACTTGCATATCCAAGAGTTTAGAGGATGCTAAAGTTTCCCCTGAAGAGGTAACACCTCTAACATCCATGTCCGTGCTTATCGTATAGAAATGTTGTGCCCATGATAGAAACTCTGACTTAAGTTTACCCGGTTCAAGTGATTCTGCTGGTCCAGTGTTGACTAAGAAAGGGTAAACTTGAGTTAGAGTTTATGTCATCGGGTTGGCATTAAACTGAATTTCTCCCGTAGATTAACATTGGATAGTTTTGTATGCTAAAGATAAAATCAATAACTTCAATGGCCAATTTGACCCTTGTCCTAATACTAATCTAGTCTGAATTATGATGTTTCAGGTTAACTATATCAATGCTCATGCAACTTCAACACTAGCTGGGGATTTGGCTGAGGTTAATGCCGTCAAGGGAGTCTTTAAAGACACATCAGAGATTAAGATGAATGGAACTAAGGTAAGAATTACAAGTTAATGTCCTAAGTCGGATCAAGTACTTATTTAGTCTTTGAAGTGAGACATGGGGCTAAATTGTTCTATGAAATCACAAAATACAATTTAGTTTCGTGTATAAAAAAGGACAAGGGTCAATGTTATCTCTAAGAATAGTCCGTGGTAGAAATTATAGCTCATTTTCATCTTTTTTCTAGAGAGGTCTTGTCAACATTCCTAATTTTTCTATCACTAGAATGAAATTAAGCTAGGAGATCCGCAATGAAGGATTCTTAGGGGCGAGTTTAAATGACAACTTAACGATCTTGGCGTAGAAATGCGAGACCAGTTTAACCTTGGAAATGAAAATCTAACTAGGAGCATAGCTAACTAACATCGCGTGCTTTTATTTTAGTCGATGATTGGACATGGACTCGGAGCTGCTGGAGGACTAGAAGCCATAGCAACCATAAAAGCAATTACTACAGGATGGGTACACCCTACTATCAATCAAGATGTAAGCTTTTCTGCACCAATTGACACCCTAGTCTTTCGTTTCCAATAAAAAGGACCAAATCGAGATATATGATTATTATTTTCTCATCTTTGTAGAACTTGGAGCCTGCTGTCACAATTGATACTGTCCCGAATGTGAAGAAACAACATCAAGTTAATGTTGGTATGTGATTTTTGCTTTCTGTTGTATATAGAATTAACTTGTGAATCGAATGGAGTTATAATTAGTACTTTCTGTTCTAACATGAGTTTACAGATACAATTTATGCTTTATAGGTTCTGTTTGACACTCTGTTGTTTATATCATATATATAGATCACATAACAGCGATCATGACACGATAATCCTTTTGTTTTCCTGTTGCTTATACTAAAAATTATCCATGATACAAAGAAATGATAAACGTGTATTAGTTAGTTAGATAGATTGTGTCTGTAAATGTATTCTGATATTTCTGATATTTGATTCATTGCTTATGCATATGTACTTGCATTCTACACTAGTGTTGACAGATTTTGTCTTCTTTTACTTCAGGAATCTCAAATTCATTCGGGTTTGGAGGCCATAATTCCGTGGTTGTTTTCGCTCCTTATTTGCCTTAACTTCATCAAATTCAGTGTTCTTTTTCTCTAATTTGAAAGGGATTAACATGTACCAATTTAATTAATGTATTCTTCAAGTGAATAAAAGTACTCATTTTCTTCTTCCTGTACTATAAGTAAATGTGTTTTTTCTTTTGGTACAAAGAAATAGGTAGCAGAGGCTACACTTAGCAAAACCCGAGAAAACAAATTCTCGGAACATCCTGATCTAGCAAACTGTAAGTTAGGAAAAACGCGTAAGTAAAATACAACTATCAACATGAGACCTATCACTATGTAAGTTCTTCCAGTGATACTGTTTACTAAAATGGCGTGAAAATAATAAATAGTTGAGTGAGTAGGTGCTACCTGCTAAAAGAGTCCACTATGCTATACACAGATATATGTGTATGAGAAAAAAGGGAGTGCAACTTAGACTTTCTTTTCCATTTCCATTACTGATATAATGCTTAAAAATGGGTACAAATCTTTTATCTATAAGCACACACAATAAAAGCATTACCATATGCATATCCACCCAATGAACTCTTTCCACTCAAGGGCTCCACACCAATCCACCAAATTTCATAATACATATGAACATACTTTTTGTCATTTACAGTTGGGGTAATTTTATCTTTTAACATCATATATATTGCACGGAAATTGAGACACATACGGTTACCGTGACACGATATCTTTAAAAAATATAGAAATAAGCCAATGTGAAGGAAAATTGTAATATTGAAAACAAGAGGGCATATGTAATAATAAAAAATTGTACTTGTGAAATAAATAATAAATAGAAATATTGAAATTGGATTGTGTTACCAGCAAAAACGTTTTATTTACAGAAAGGTGTCTCGTATGAGTTTTTCAGGAGTTTTCATTCTAAAATGGCACATAATGAGAAACTGCTACTGAATAGGAGTTTCTGTGCAACATAATTAACATCATATAATGATATATTATTAATAACTAGAATTAACAAGTTGGGCAAGTCGGATTTTAAGCATCATTAAAAAAATAAAAATGAAATATATATATATTTAGATGCTTCACATAGCAATATGTTCTGGAGTATATATAGATGTTGGGGTAAAAAAGTTAGTAAAAAGTGACTTTAATGGACAACAATACAAACATGAATGAACTGAATCTCAAATTGAAAATAGATAATATGTTACCCACTACATGCTTATAAATAATATACAAATCCAATACATATATTGCACACATTTTAAAGCGGTGCACTCACTCATTATGTTGGGTTTGGGTTAATTGGACAAAATATATATGATATCGAGTTCGAGAAGTCACAATTGATATATGTCAAACCGATGTATAGTGACCCAGTCCAAAGTGAGAATTGAGAATGACAACCATCTGGTTTTATTTTCTTGACTATTTCAGGACCACTAATCAATTCATTAAATTTCTTAACTTCCAGCTGCATGCTCTACACTTTGAATTAGTTCAAGCTGTCCGTTTAATTGCATGATGTAACATACGGCCTCAATTAAGACGAAATCAATTACTAAAATAGGGAACTTGGTCGGCCTGCACTTAAGGTGTGGGACTAATTAAAGAAACAAAATTAAATTATTAATAAAACGACGATTAATGAAACCCGACATTAAAATCATTTTTTACAATAACAAAAATTCTTGTACGCACATATATGCTCTAAATCCCTATTTCCAAGGCCACACATCAATTTCTTTTGCTGAAAGTTTTTTAATATATGAATCATGAGTAATATTATCCATAAGTTAAAAGGGGTGTGGTGTCCTTTCATATCATATCATCCAGCACATGCTGTGCTCCCTAAATTGATGCAATTCGTTGGGTATAGTGAGATGTGCACCCACTGATAAAAGCCATCATGTTCATGTGAAACCAAGAATAAAAGATATATCACTACATTTTCGTACATCAATATCCTTTTCATGTAATTAGTTTATATATAATAATCCCTCTTCCCCTATTACTCATGTAAAAGGAAAACTGATATTTTGTGTTGTATTCCATGATTGTCATGCTTTGAATTTTCTTTAACTTAAATGCTGAATTAATTTTGGTGCCAGCAGCTTGGCATTCATTTAAGGAGAAAATCAAATCACAAATTAAACATTAATATATATGTTTCTTTTAATTATATCCAATTAATTGATACAACCAAGTCATATATATGCTCTCTACAAAACTTATCTAAAACAATTTGGAAAATATATCAAGATTTGAGTGATCTTCCAAACAAAAGAAAACATATACCTATATATTATATCCAATTAATTGATGCAACTATCAGTATATGGATGAGCATTCATACGTTCTCTACAATTTATCAAAAAAATTGAAAAATATATCAAAATATGATTTGGCAATTTTAATGAATTATACATACACAGAATATTTTTAAATACAATATTTAATTCATATTTTCTTTTAACATACCTTAAATAGCTCATGTATCGATCTGAAACATTATATTTTGAGAGCGATATAAATTTTCTTAGATGGGTTTGCTCAAATAGAATGAAGAAAAACTGGAATAATTGATTGGTGGACTTTTAGAAAGGTTCCAAAAATGATTAGATAAGACGGTTTTGAATAAGTCCGTTTGTAAAGAATTCCAATCATACATATACATACATACATACTGTTCCATATATATATCCAATACAATCCCAACTATATATATGTAGCTAGTAAAAAAGAAAACCATCATCATCATCATCATCATCATCATTATCAGCTTAGGATTAACTTGGTTTTCATCATCATCATCATCATGGGAGAAGAAGAAGGCAAGGGAGGAGTAGAGTTTGTGCTGGTGCATGGAATAGGAGGAGGAGGATGGTGCTGGTACAAAATCCGGTGCTTGATGGAGAATTCAGGTTACAAGGTGACTTGTATTGACCTGAAAGGAGCTGGCATCGATCCTTCCGATCCCGATTCCATCCTCTCTTTTGATGATTACAATAAGCCTCTCCTCGACTTCTTGTCTTTTCTCCCCGACAATCAACAGGTTTTGTTCGTGTTCGTGTTCGTATCACGTTGATAAACATAACATGTTATAATTTGTAAGTAATAATAATATTACTACATGCAGGTGATACTGGTAGGGCACAGCGCAGGAGGACTGAATATAACACAGGCAAGTTACAAGTTTGGAAAGAA
The DNA here is from genome assembly GCA_028411795.1 of Euphorbia peplus. Lineage (NCBI taxonomy): Eukaryota > Viridiplantae > Streptophyta > Magnoliopsida > Malpighiales > Euphorbiaceae > Euphorbia > Euphorbia peplus. Next base: position 29,574,456 of record CP110837.1, read on the forward strand.
GATCAAGTTAGCTGTTTATGTGGCTGCCACTATGCTCAAGCTTGGTTTCAGGACCGATCAGGATGTTCAACATGTAATTATCACTTTCTTTATTTTATTTTTTTATTTATTTCTTTCTTTATTTTATTTTGATCCACATATATTTATCTATATGCATGTGTCATATGTGTGTGGGTGGGTTTGGGGTTTGAAACTTAAGGATAAGATTATAAAAAATGAATTTAATGGGAGCCAACTGTCTTCACCATATAAGCACTCACTACTACCATCATATGAATATGAACATGTATGTGATATGGGTTGAATTAATTAATTAATTCACAGTCATGTGTATATATGGCATATTTAGAGAATGACTGATAGAAATATTTGCAAGGTATCTCACCTAACCTAACCTTGAAAAACAAAAGAAAGGATTTAGAATATATGGGTGGTGATCGTTCAAGGTATTAGAGAGAGTAGGTATGTCAATTTGCAAATAGCTTAAGAAGGTTTTATTAGTGACTATTATTTATTATTATTAGTAGTAGTATTTTCTTATGAAAGGATATATAGAAGTTAGAAGAGAAGACACACACGTACAGCTAGGAGTTTGTTTGCTTTTGTTCTTTCCCAAGGAGAATTTGTAATCATTAATGGGGTTATTTGTAACCGACAAACACTTCATTTCTTAATTATAATTAACTAACCCTTTTTCACATTTTCTGATTATCTTTTTGCAAAGGTTAGGTAAGCTGTGGTTGCTTGAGTGAGACATATGTGTATATATATATATATATATATATGTTTATCAAAATGATTCATTTTGAAGCCGCGTTAAGAGTACATACGATCTTAGTCGAAATATAGTTTTACAAGTTTTATTACATACGATGTCTTAGTCATTCGGAATACAGTGAATGAGTGCTCTAGAATTTGTTACTATTATTGTTATTATTATGTGGTAAATAAATTTGTATGAAGTAGGAAAGTGATTTATTTAGATTAAGGGGTGCAGGGAGTTCCAAATCTGTCTGCATATGGAGAGGTGTACGAGCTGGGATTCGGACAGGGAAGTGATCAGCCTCCGACCTCAGCAAAAGTGAAGAAACAATTGCAACGCGAAATAATCTACCAAATGTCGCCACCAGAGGATTGCACACTGGCATCCATGCTATTGAGGCCAGGGCCGATACAGGCATTACAGTCAGCCAAGTTCGAGGAGGAAGAAAAAGAAGTGGAGGTGGATAGAGTGTACATAAAGACTGAGCATGACAATGTGGTAACGTTAGAGCAACAAGATGCCATGATAAAGATGTGGCCTCCTTCTCAAGTTTATGCTCTCAATTCTGATCACAGCCCCTTTTTTTCTTCCCCTTTTCTTCTTTTCGGCCTCCTTCTCAAGGCTGCTGCTTCCGTCGGATTGTAATCTTATCTATATTAACTAATGCAAAATTCGTTCAATAACATCAACGTATACTCATTCTTTCTCTTTACTCTTCTAAACATTATTATGTCAAGCTTTTTCAAACATTACACAACATACCAATTACCTTTTTCTTCAATCATATCCACCAAAACAAAAATAAAATACATTAACCAATTTGTGGGCTGGCCTCGCCCAAATATCTAATACTTTCTTTTATGCCTTAGCGGCCCAATTTATATTCTTTTAATGAAAACTCTCTGAAACAAAATAAAAACATCCTTAATAAATGCAAATACCCATTATCTGTAGACCTGGAGTTTTTTATATTAAAATTGCTTAGATGGAGCTGATACAAACATAAAAATAAAAAATGAAGTCCAGTTTATTATATACAGTAAGTAAATGGGAGAAAACAAATTACTACTTAGCAAGAATATAAAAAAAAAAAAAAGAAAAAAAAAAATAGAACTAGCTAGAGTCTTTTTCCTTTTCTGCAACTCTTTCTTGCTCATAGCCTATATGTGTTGCCCGGATACAAACCTTATTTCTTAAACATTACCTTTACGCTATTAATGAGAGCTAGGTGTGCATGTATCATATTCATAGTTTTATTTTTCTATTACTTGAATTGAATATTCATGCTTTAAGTTCAATGCTACTTCTTTTCATGATTGCTTCATTATTACATAACTAACTTCACAAGAAATCTTCAAACTTTGAACAATTCTCATCAAAATCTGCACACCCTTTTCATCATTCATCTTGTTTTTACCTGTGTATAGCACCGTTGATTTTTCATTCGCTGTTGTTATTATTATTTATTATCATTATCTGTAACTTGTACTGATTGTGTGTTTATGGTGCTCAACAGAAGAATTGACATCTTTTCCTTCATGAATTTAACCATTACAACTGCTGCTGCTACCACTGTTTCCTGTAATTCGGGAAACATGAACCACTTCCTTTTCTGGATTTTGGCTTCCTTGCTCCCTACTTTCTTTGGAAATCCTGTAATTACATTCTTGTTTGAGGCCATCGTTAGGTTCCCTTCTTCATCTGTTAGCTTTTGCATCTTCTGGAAACATCATTCTTTAGATAGGCCAGCGAGGTCCGGGTACATTGATTCATATATAGCAAACATGGTTAGCTCTAAGCTGTTTAGGCCCTTCCAGAATCAATTGATTCTTCCATTAGGACCCCCTCATGCCCTTCCTTCTGATTACTTGGAATTTGATTTCTGTGATGTATTCAGTCCGGCTCCTTGTCAATCATCATTGCAACTAAAATCTGAAAACTCAGAAACTCTGGCTGTTGTCTTAGAGGCTGATAATGGATCTCTCCTCTATGAAACCCCTGTGATTTGTACCCGTTCCCATTCCTTGGTCGGCCCTTCTAGTTGTGTTAGCCACTATCTGAAGCTCAGTTGGCTCACATTGTGTGATTCTCCGGAAATCGTGAAAGTGGTTAGCAAGCAATCTGGAAAAGAATTGAATCAACCTTCAATTGCTGATGTTGATCCAGAGAACATATCGGATGAAATCGTTGAGGATCAACTTTTGAAAGAGCATTCTGTGGGGCTCGAAGACTTCGAAGTTCTCAAGCTTGTAGGTCAAGGTGCTTTTGCCAAGGTGTATCAAGTGAGGAAGATTGATACTTCAGAAATATTTGCAATGAAAATGATGAGAAAGGATAGATAATGGAGAAAAATCATGCCGAGTACATGAAATCTGAGAGAGACATATTAACAAAAGTCGAGCACCCCTTTATCGTGCAGCTCAAATACTAATTCCAGGTGATTCATTAACTTTTAATGGATGCTTTTTTGTTTTTTTTATGCTGACCTTAAGTATCGAGTTTAAGTTGAGTATTGAGGTTGGCAACATTGAATAATCCATTTCATTGCAGCTTTTGGTTTTTAAGCTGCGTATACAGAATAAACTGAAATATTTTTGTGTCGGCAGACCAAGCATAGACTTTACCTTGTGCTTGATTTCGTAAATGGGGGTCATTTTTTCTTTCAGCTCTACCGTCAAGGATTGTTCAGGTATTATATTTACAACTAGTTTCTGAGACATTGGCGTGAAACCTTGGAGCTTGAATCCAATTACGATGTGCCGTTTGTTCTATTTTCAGGGAGGATTTAGCACGTATATATGCAGCTGAGATTGTTTCGGCTGTCTCTCACCTCCACGCAAATGGCATAATACATAGAGATCTTAAACCTGAGAACATTCTTCTAGATGAAGATGGGCATGTAAGACTGCAATTTCCTGTTTCTTGCAAGTATGGAAGTGCAATATTTTTGTGTGTGTATTGTTACTGGTAACTTGTTTCGTTAACCTGACAGATCTCTTAGGTCATCCTAGCATCTGATGTTATGTTTCGTGTGTGATACTAGGTTATGTTGACAGATTTTGGGCTTGCAAAACAGTTCGATGAGAATACGAGATCAAACTCCATGTGTGGAACTTTAGAATATACGGCCCCTGAAATTGTTGTTGGGAAAGGCCACGATAAGGCTGCGGATTGGTGGAGCGTCGAAATCCTACTTTATGAAATGCTTACTGGAAAGGTTAGTATTCCTTGACCGATATGCACACATCAAGTCGTAATTCAAATTTTTCTTTCTATCAAACTTGTGCATTTATTTTCTCCGGTATTAGATGATTCTATGAGACTGCTGTTAAATGTCCTTATATCTTTTATGTGGATTTTGCAGCCACCATTTTCGGGTGGAAACAGGCAAAAGATTCAGCAGAAGATTATAAAGGACAAGATTAAGCTGCCGGCATTTTTATCCAGTGAAGCACATTCACTCTTGAAAGGGATAAGTTCACTTTCTCCTTATCTTTTCTTCCATTTTTGCTAGTTCTTCAACTCAAAGCGAGTTCTCCTTCTTATCAGCTGCTGCAGAAAGAAGCAAGCAAGCGCCTCGGAAGCAACGAGATAAAATATCACAAGTGGTTTAAGTCGATCAATTGGAAGAAGTTGGAAGCACTGGAAATCAGGCCTAGCTTTCTCCCAGAAGTTGCTGGTAAGCAATGTGTTGCCAACTTTGAGGAACACTGGACCAATATGCCAATCCTCGATTCTCCAGCTGCAACACCGAAATCCAATGATAACCCTTTCAAGGGCTTCAGTTATGTGAAGCCTTCCCCTTTCCTTCAGAAGAGTACACGAGATGTCTCCGAGCATTAGCCTTATGGGAAGCCTACACTTTGTAAACTCGTTTAGAATGTTTCTTTTCATTCTCTATGTATTTCGTCTTCTGAGACAGGGGAAACAGAGACCCTCTAGTAATTTTATGAATGTCTTCATTCTAACTTTACTATCACAACTTCAATAAAAAGAAGTTCGGAAACTGCACTCGTTTATGAATGTATTTATTTTGTCAGATTTTTGATCTCCTTCCACCATCCGGACAACTTCATCCATTGTAAGACGCATGTCTTGTAGATGCTTGTATAGTTTCACCACCTCGATGACGATTATACATGAGCTGCCGAATATTCCTTCAACCATAGCTTGATTGATTTTGATTCTCTAGCCAACAACTAACCCTCAAGGTCTTCTGCATTCGTTCAAAGACTTGAATCACATATATGTATAATAAGATATAATCCTTGCTTGATCATATTCGGAAATTTTTGGCATCTGTATAATCAGTTTCAAGACAAAATAAATAAATCCTCCAGGCCTTCCAATGGATATGAAGACTGGAACGTTCAGGGAATCTGTTTTTATTCGCTTCTGAGCAGCTGTAATCGTATGTTCATGAAGAAACTCCGGCGACGAACTCAAGCTGATGGAGAGAGATGGATCTGGTTTCTCGCTCTTATAGCTTTGTGACACCCTTCAAAGAAGAACAATTTATTCTTCTCAGCCACTACCAAAATCCTTAGGCTTCTCACTCTCGGATTTCCCCTTTAGTACACAAGTTCTTTGATCTTTTCCTTTCAAACAGCATACACAGATGAGCATAGCTATGAGAAACAGCACTGTGAATGCTCCGATGGCTATTGCAATGATTGAACTTGCTCCTAGTTTCTTCTTAAATTTAGATGCAGGAATCTGTGAGATTGTTGGGAAAGAAGAAGGCGATGGCGAAGGGGAGATAATGGAGCAAGGGTTAAGCGGTGGTCTGCATAAAAGTGAGTTTCCATCAAATGAAGGGGATGGAAATTTTCGCAAAGCAGAAGGAATTAGTCCATAAAAGTTGTTGAAGCTCAAATTCAAACACTTAGCGTTGGAAGGTCGATATTGGGTATGGCTCTGGAGAGTGAATTATTCTGGAGGTACAATGCAGAAAGTTGTTTAAGATTCTAGATGATATGAATCAAACATCAGTGTGAGTTTGTTTCGCCTATCGGAAAGTTGTTTAAGTTTCTAGATGATATGAATCAAACATCAGTGTTAGTTTGTTTCGTCTATCGGAGCCCATCGAGATGTAAATATAGTGCAAGATTTGGACAACGTAATTTAGGTCATATGTAACAATTGCTACCGTTATCAGTTTGTTTTGCTACCGTGAACTGTTGTTAAATGATTTTTTTATTAATGTTTCGTAAAATTGCAATTAATTATTTTCAGTTAATATGAACATGTTTTATCAATCAACAAAGAAAATATAAAGAAACAGTTTCAAAAGATAATACTAAACAACTCGTTTTTCTTATAAGTATCTATATTATCATTAACGGGTAACCAGAATATTCGAAAAGCAAGTGTTGGGTTGGGCATCCCGAGCTCTAACAGGTTGACCTTTATAGTGTAGTTTGGGTGCCAAGAAGCACAAAACTTTGTGGCAACAAATACATATACAACTTAGAACAGGGAAATCGCAAGGATCATACATACATTGATCTAGTTAGCCACAGCCCGAACCCGGATCTGTACAACCAAAACACATGGATGCTCAGGCAATACCTAAGTTCTGGATATCTACAAAATATACAACCAAAACACAGCTTGACCCAAAAGCTTGCTATTTCAACTTAGGAGGACTTCTTTTCCATATTACGCCATTTATCCTTGAGTTGCATAGCAGTCCGGCCACTCAAAAATACCGAACAGCCATACTCCAAGATTTTTGTCCACGGCATTCTCTTATTCGCTTCGAAGAACTCATTCACTCCCTCCTGCGACCATAAAAGGAAGCTATTAATCGAATATACCTGTGAAACTAAAAAAAGAAGAAGGATAGTAATAGTTTGATGCACAGATACACATGCATTTTGGAATCTCTCATGAAATTTGCAGGTCACATAACATCCACGGTTTTTCTCTCTCTTTTCGTAACTAATTTCCCATCCTCTTTTTCAATTTTGGTTATATAATATATGTACCTTGAGCATCTTTTCCTCCTCAGCTGTCCATGGAACTCTATATGGCTTGACCGACTGAGAACTTTCTGGGGGAACTCTGCATAAAAAAAGTAGAAATGCATTAACTCTCAAGTTACTTCTTAATCAAATCTAAGATTCTAGTACGATACATAGTTCCATACAAACCATTTTGAACTGTTGAAAGTAACCAACAACTTACCCTAGCTTTTTCGCATCTTCCTTAGTTTTCTCATCGATGGTTTTTCCTTCGTCACTATTCACTGCAGAAACATGCTTTTCTAACAAAACATTACTTTGTTGCCCAACTTCCTTCTCAATTTCTCCTTCACCTTCTTTTTCATTTACGATAATTTCTTCATCTCTAAGAAAAACACGGTCCTTACTGTCAAGTCCACTGGTCGACATGTGCGCTTGAGCCATCCCTTCACTCTCCTTTTCTGCGGGAGAAATGACACTCGCCCCAACTATATCTAGCTCTTCTTCTGTTTCCAGTAAATTCTTGTTGGCACGTGATATAATAGGCTCTTCAAATTTGTTCTCCGATTCTCTTTTCTCAAGTCTTTTGCTATCATGCCTTTCCTTTGTTTCGTCAGATGCTTCCGCTCCAATTTCTGTTTCACAGTGCGATTCTTTTTTCCAAGAAATTTCCCATGATATTTGTGAAGAAATGGAGCTAATTCCTTCTTTGCTGAAGCAAAAGCTGTTTCAGCTTCCGTGTATTTGGAGATAGCATAGGAATATGCACAAGGTGCACAGTAAAAGTTTCCATCGTCATCAAACCTTGGTGAGCAAGCTAAATGATCCTTAGGAACCACTGCTTGATAACCAACAGCATCACAAACAAAAAACGGATCATCTTTGCTACTTTCTCCATTGTCGGTTCGTGCGCATTGAAATTTGTCAGGATGAAACTCATTCCCATCACTGGATGCATCTTCTTCCTGAAAAAGATGTTGAGCTCTATCTTGACAATTTACAAGAATGAAGTCTGTAGAGAACCCAGTGAAGGAAACATGTGGAGATTTTTGTTGATCATTGACAGTAGTTGAAACATTAAACTTAGGTCTCTTGGCATTTAAACGGAGATCAGCTTCCGGATGATGAGGTTGATTATAGTTGTCCACAGCATCTCCATTCCTTGAATCACCAGTTTTGAGACCACTATATTTGATCAAGAGAGATGTAGACGGATGCAGACCTTGAAGAAGTGCGTCTTTCAACTGTAGGCAAAAAAAGGCAACAACGTGAAACAAGAAAGGAGGGTGTAGTATAATAGAGTGAAGAAGAATACGTACACGTTGGAGGGAAGATGTAGGAGGGAGAGTAGTGGATTTGTGGTGAAGGAAAGGTTGGATATCCCAGTGGAGAAGATCATGATCATGTGGGTGTTGGAGTATGGATACAAGGACATCATCACAGGTCCTAGAAAGGTCAACTGTAAATTTTGGAGTTGATGATGATGATGATGATGATGATGATGATGATGATGAGGAAGGAAACAAGTGGTGCAAACATCTGAATGCAACCCTTTCCCTGACATGGTCCCCCAATTCATCATCGTCGTGAAGAATTAAGTTAGGAGGAGCCTCAAGAATCAAAGCTGAATTAAGAGTAAGTTAGGGAATGAAATGAATAACATAAACAAACAAACATACACACATACATACATACATACATACATACATACATACATACATACTCAGGATAGGATACCACCGTGTAAAAAAGAAGGATCAAGGTCAGGGAAGCTTGCGACGTACTCAATGACGTGAAGCCACGCCACCTTCAAAACAGACAGAGACATCAAATATTCTTCTTCTTCTCCTTCTTCTTCTTCTTCTTCTTCTCAGTTTTGTTCATCTTCCTTCCACTAGGGCTAGGGCTAGGGCTTGGGCTTCTCTTTTTATTTTATTCCTACTTCTTCTACTATCAAAACAAACTTGGCCCATCATTTCAGATCCATCATCACCATCTTTCATGCTTTCTTTTTACTGTCTTTTCTTTCCATCTATTTTCCTTTCTTTTTCTCAAACACTCACTCCTCTTTATCATCTAAATCATCACTTTTTTTACATCAATTATATATAATCTTATTTCCAACAACAATAATTATACTTTTAAACACTTCATTATTGTCTTTTCAATCCCAACTAGTAATTAATATAACACAAAAATGATTAATGTCATATTATTTCTTTTTATTTAGATGTGACTTGTAAGGGGATTTGTTATCCATTTATTTGGTACTATAATTTGGGGGCTCTCCAAATGCAAAAAAGAATTAGTGTTTAAAAACACTAGTGCCGCTCAAGGTCCATATATGAATCTCCATGTTATCAACTATAGATAAAGCAAAAACAAAACTTCATTTCATTTCCAACTTCTATGATGATAACTTGTAGGTGAAATATATGAATAAGCAAGCCTTTGCATATCAGAGAGTAATTGATAAGTGGACAACACACATATATAGAGCAGGAAACTTATAACTGCAGAAACAGTTTCATGGGGTTTGCGAATCAGACTCGGCCTGAGAAGATGATTGGTTTTTGGAGTCGGATTTTCGATCTCCTTCCATCATTTGGACAACTTCATCCATACTAGGACGCATTTCTTGTACTTTCGTTACACATACCAATGCAATCTGAAGCATGTGCACCATTTCCTCTTCAATGTTTTGGTATTTCATTAGTTCAACATCAAACACTTCAGCTGTCCATTCTTCCCTTACCACAGACCTCACCCATCTTGGCAGGTCGACAACATCCTCTCGCCCAGGAGCTTTTCCCGTCAGCATTTCGAGCAGCACCACTCCAAAACTATACACATCCGACTTCTGACTGATCTTTCGTGTTTCCAACACCTCAGGAGCTCTGTATCCGATGGTGCGGGATATTGTAGAGGGGAAGTTCATCAGAGGAGTCAATCCAACATCAGATATGCAACCATCAAGATCAGATGTTACGATGATGTTTGACGACTTTATGTTTCCGTGCAGACCTTTTACACTGTCTTCGGAATGAATATGCGCAATCCCCTTTGCAGCTCCGAGGCAGATTTTCAGCCTTGCATTCCAATCTAGTTCACTTGTTCCTGTCCCCCGGTTACCTGAAATTGGCATGCTGCAACTGTTGAGAAATCCACAGAAGATGGAAAGCAAAATATGCATAGATAAAAAGCACATAAATCCTAAGTTTTGCTAAATGGCATTACCATTGTATTAGTCTAATGGCTTTACATAATCAGAATGGACTAAAAGAAAGCATGTACCGTGCAATAGCGCAGAGAAGCTTCCTCTTGGCATGTAGCTGTAGACTAGAAGCTTCTCATCCTTAGAATAGTAATAAGCACGAAGCGGCATGACATTAGGGTGCTGCCCCATCCTCCCTATCAGCTCCATCTGCTGCTCAAATTCCTTCTTTCCGGCCAACACTTCTTTCAACCTTTTCACTACAACTGTCGTCCCATCCTCTAAAACTGCTTTGTAGGCTGTTCCATAGCTCCCTTTACCAAGAACTTCTGCTGAAGCCCTCAACAAATCCTCAAGATCAAAGCTATAGTGACAACCTTCAAAGAAGAACAATTTATTCTTCTCAGCCTCTTGTACACCACTACCAAAATCCTTAGGCTTCTCACTTTCGGATTTCCCCTTTAGTACATTAGTTCTTTGATCTTTTCCTTTCAAACAGCATACACAGATGAGCATAGCTATGAGAAACAGCACTGCGAATGCTCCAATGGCTATTGCAATGATTGAACTTGCTCCTAGTTTCTTCTTAGAATTAGATGCAGGAATCCGTGATGTTGTTGATGAGGAAGTTGGGAAAGAAGAAGGCGAAGGCGAAGGGGAGATAATGGAGCAAGGGTTAAGCGGCGGTCCGCATAAAAGTGAGTTTCCATCAAATGAAGGAGATGGAAACTTTTGCAAAGCGGAAGGAATTAATCCATGAAAGTTGTTGAAGCTCAAATTCAAAAACTTAAGCGTTGGAAGGTTGATATTGGGTATGGCTCCGGAGAATGAATTGTTCTGGAGGTACAATGCAGAAAGTTGTTTAAGTTTCTGAACTGTGGGAGGAATATTACCGGATAAGGAATTGAAAGAAAGATCCAAGAAACTAAGTTTTGGAGAGAGTGAGACCGGGATAGCTCCGGAGAAATTATTATGTTGAAGGTACAGGCTGTGAAGTGCAGGAAGGGAAAGGAGTTCAGAAGGAAGGTTTCCATTGAGATAGTTAGATCTTAGGCTCAGGAATCTAAGAGAATCAAGCCTTGATATGGTGTTTTTTGGGATTGGACCATAAAGTCCAACCCCCGGAAGATGGATAGCAACCACTCGAGTTCCATCTGAATTACAAGAAATTCCAAACCAAGAGGAACAAACTGCGGTAGACGTATTCCAGTTTAGTTTTCGAACATGGTGGATAGCCGCAGCGAAGTCAACAAGTGCTTGTCTGTCAGAGTTGAGATCAGAAAGAACATAGGGAATAGTATACAATATGTAGAAGGATGAGAGGAAGCTAAGAACAGAAATGGAGGACTGAAGCTTCATTGGTGTATGCTCAGAATTGCAAATTGATAATCATGCTGTGTCTGAATCTACAGAGTTGATCAGAACTATATCTTGATCTCCTGCTTGTTGAGTAAAGGAAAAAGGTAAGACATAGTTAGCCTAGACTCTATATTGTGGTTTTAAAAATACACCGAGCGTATGTACTTCCGAGATACAATAAAATACTAGATGAGACATATTTCAAATTATCATGTTCAAGGAAGCATGTACTTGAAGTATAAAAAAAGAACCTTACAGAAAATGAAATGAGAAAAATAATCAAGCCTAACTTCCTAAAGTAAGGAACATATTTAAAGGCTAAGTGGAAATAAAGAATCCAAGAGAAAAGATAGGTAATAAAGATAAAGCAAAACAATATAAATTCAATCAAAGTTTGTATTCCCCTTTCTTCTGCTAGATGGAGAGAATTCTGCTTTTCTTTTCTTTCTTTCTTTCTTTTTTCAAAGAGAAAAGAAAGAAAAAGAAAGCTAATTTTTCTCCTTTTTTTTTGTAGTGGGATAGTAAAGAATCAGATGCCACTTACAACAGAGAACTCATAACTTTCCAGTTGGCAACAAATGAGCAGGATGAGGTTTTGTTATTGCAGCCATTTGCTGTGAAGATTAGCAGCATTATCTGTTGTTTAAAGGGAAAAAAAAATGCAGAGCTTGTAATGCTTAATTGGAAATTTATTAATCAAGGGTCATCTTCAATCTCATGTGTCGGCAGGAAGAGACCTTAGAAAATTATTACATCCAACTAACAAAGCCATACTGTATTAATGCCTACTTTACTGATGGAATCATGCAGAATTAAAAAAAATTAAAAAATGACTTCCCTTTTTCTGTGTCCCTTTTGACATTTTTCTATAGTGTTGAGAATGAAATTATGGTTGTGCAAAAGCATTTATGTTGGGTTTGAAATTTGATTTCAGGCATTGGGAGATCATCATCATTCATTATTTTGACTTGAAGCTCAACAACTGGAAAAAACTAGCTTCAACCTAAGTGAACACATGGTGGGGTTCTTTTGTTTTATTGCATTTCTGGTTTCAAACTTGTTCTGATACAAACCTAACCCGTTTTCCGGTAGTATGAAACAGAACATGGGTTTGTAACTGATCTTTAATATAATAAGATGGAGGTGATAGTTATCCAAAATGAGTCCAACCGTTAAGATTGAAAACACTCGTACATTAAAATGGCAGTTTCGCTGTAGGAGGCTTCGAGGTCATTTCGTGTACGTTTGGATCTCTTATTTTTATATATAACTCTTTCCTTTTGCTCATAATAGATAGAAAGCGTTTTACTAGAACTGAATTATATGGTGTCTCCTGTTCCATGAACTTGCTAATATCCATTCTGTTCCATTCATTCGAAAAGATTTGAGGAAATTTATTTGGAAAAGCAAAGCGCTTTATTCACCTCGGTCTAGCAGCAAATATAAGTACAGAAAGCATAAAACAGTAGGCGTTGATTCTTAAAAAACAGCCTTTACGAGTAAAGCAAAATGCTGAACAAAACCAAGCAGTACAAATCAGAAAATTACACTTCTTGAAAAGAGTAGCTTTAGTCGTATGCTTTTATTGCCTCAAATAGATCAAGTCAATTTTAAGGACTTCGGATTTCCGCATATGAACATAGCAGTTCATACTGAAATACCTTGCAACACTCAACTCCGATTCGGATGCAAGTGCACCTACGTCTAGTATCAACCAGAGCTATAAGGGAAAATCGAGATAGGGGAATGGAATTGTTTTAAAAAGGAACAAAAAAATCCTCCATTAAAAAGAACACTACGAACCGCCTCTTTCAAGCTTTTCAATTTCCTCACGGTGCTTTATTTCTGCTTCCTGAAGTTCCTTCTCAGCATCCTCTTCCTCCTCAATTCGGTCAAGATCATCAAATTCCTTGGTGGCTGCCATTGCTTTCACAACGGGATCTCTAAGCTCAGCTATTAGTCCACCGCCAATCTTGTACTCTGCCTCATCACCAAAAATGAATAATCTCTGGTCAGGTCCTGATGCCATGGGAATGTCGACAGCCAATAGCTTCATATCATACTGCAAACCGACTTAACAACATTAGGTTATTGCCATTCAAGTGTGTAACAGGAACATATAGGAACTCGTGTGTCAGAAGTTATGGGATGTCTGCACTTCAGATAAGAACATATGGACCATTTGAAAAAAATAAAAATCGTATCAAAGACTTTCCAATCTCTAGCTATGGTGACCAAGTATGCTACCTATAATTCGAATTCGGCCTCCTTCATTTCTATAGGTGTCAATATTATACTATTAAGCAATGTGCTTGAATAGTGTGTGCACATAGTATAAAACAGCAGCCTGAGAAAAGAATCTAATTTTTTTGGTAAAATCCACGCCCTGATTAACCAAGTTATTTCTCTCACTCCCCCCTCATACTCCGCCCTTTTCCCTCTATTACTGCAGAGATGCCTAATAGAGACATCAGGAGAAGAAAAGCCAAATCTTTGCATAACTATGAAATCATGATATTTTAATCTTTTAGCAAGTCAAATATAATATCACTCCAATCAACAGGGGCATTAATGTTTTGTTTATTTCACACAAACAGTTCGTGGAAAATATTTCAGAAACAAATGACTATTTCTCGCTATTTGCAGTCCAAAGAGCAAATTGGATTTTGTTCTTATGCCCACAGTATTTTGGAAAAATATATTTTTCACCACAAAAGAAAAGATATGGGATGTAAGGATCCACAAGTTTTCTACACAGTTGATATGGTAGGGTGGGGGGGGGGGGGGGGAACTTATACACAAAAGTAAAATGATAGTTATGCCAGCAACTAGCAATGCCAACAAACATCAATTATGGCAGCAGCAGTTAGAATGGTTGGTGGAGAAATGGGTAAGTCTTTGTCATGTGTGCCTGGGATTCTCTCATAAATTCCTACGACATCTGTGAAATTGTTGATGTCAAAACCCATTAGAAGTCCAATGGTGTAACTTTTCAAGAAAACATAATCTACAAAAGAAATGGTGTCGAAACTCAACAATATGTAAGGACACAAAGAGTCGCCACTGTTCCTCTACAGGAAAAAGCAAATTAAGTCTTCAACAAGTGCAACTTTTGAGTGGACGAATCCTGCTCCAGGACTCAACAACTTCATTCAACAAATTAATAGTTCAATACTTAAGAAAAGAAGACCTCATCCAGCAACCTATGTTTTCAGATCGGACAGGCAAGTGCATTAGTTTAGTAGAACTTCAACATCTAGCCAACAGGTCATTTACGAAGAAATTGTAATAAAACAGAGAGGATTTCAAGTATACATGTATGGAGAAAAAAACTTCTATACTCATTGCATGACTGAAACATAAAGTAAAAGGGATTACAGAAGCAAACCTTGCCCTTTTTCTTCTTAACTTCAACACTGACCAGACCCTTTCTCTCAGAACCTTGTATCGGAAAGATGAGAAAACACCGCTTGCTCCTAAGCTTGGCCTTGAAATTCTTCAGTGTAACCCCACCTCCTGACATCACATAGGCTCTTAACTCTGTCCCTGTGAGGGGAGCACCCATAACCTCAAGAATCCCAGCAGAGGTGTTCAGTTTCCTCATCGCAATTCTATAAACTCTATCTGGATTGATTGTGATCCTAGCCCGGATATAAAGGCCCTAGTGTAAAGAAAACATAAACGTTCAAACAATCATCTGTAAGGTAGAAGCATGCAGCAGCGGTTACGGAAAATAGTTAAACCGTGCAGGTCAACTAAATTCATATTCTTTTCTGGATGTGAAAGAATTTAGTTCAGGATTTCACATTCGGACCCATTACATATGCACCATTAAATTTATGTCATGTAATGAGATGATATTGAGAAATTTATAGTTCTAGTTATAAGACAATGAAGGTTGCAGTCTGAGATCTTGATAGATGACCAACTACTGAATCAGACTATTGCATAAATCTCGCCACGAGTTGCTTGCCAGATATATTCGAAATCATATTGCTGCAAATAGTGCATTAAGTTCAATCATCACTAACCACATCCTTCTCATAAAACTTAAGTAGGGTGACAGTGACCTATCTATATTACTATACAAGCATACTAGGTTGATAATATTTTTGGCTAGAAAATCTCATCATCTTCTTTTTAGTTGATAAAAAAAGAAGCTTGCAGTAATAAAAGGACCAAAGGGGACAACATTTTTGTAAAGGAGAACAACTATCAACAAATTCGACAAGAGAAAAAGACCAAAATAAGTATATAGTTTGTAAGAAATGGCCAATTTCCTAGTAAGTTGAAGATTATGTATTTTCAAGACTTTGCAGAAGGTTCTCTCTACAAGATGTCGTAAAAGTAGCACATGAAACAGCATTCAAGCATCTCTTTACATGTGCTTCTCAAGTTAAACCCCTTCCGGATGTAAGTTCTGTTTCTATATACTTGCACAGACTGAACTGATTAAAATTTCACACCTCAAGTCACAAGTTACTCGCATTTAACAGAGTTGAAATGTAAATCTACTTATGAAGCGCTCTGTTCTTCGTATCATTGATTTTCCCAAGAACTGAAAAGTCAGTCCAAACCGCATAAACTAATATGCCAATACCATATTGTTGTTCCTTGACTAAATAACATCCCTGAAGTGTTCCAATGTCGCTTCTATTCACAGCCTACCTCAGTTTGTAGCTACATTTATACGTATATAACACGTAGACGATTGATGGATTCGAGTTCTTTAAACCGGATCACTTAGCAATGATAGTAAACTACATTTGCAGTAAAGATTGGATCTTTCCTAAAAAGGGGAGTATTAGTATATTACAGAAAAAGGCAATAAGAAAACAACTTACAGCAAAAGCAACAATGGCAGAAGAAAGGGCAAGGAAGCCATACTTAGCCATGCCTTCAGAAACGCCGACGAAGGTATTAGCAATACCAAACATAATCCGCCAAAGCAAAGCACAGACAGCAATTCCTCCAGCCCCAATGAGAAACAGCAAATTCCTCTTCCAGAAGGCATCAATCTGCAAACCAATAGCCGCACGGTATTTGGCAAAAGTAGAAGCAGCCAGCTTGGATGGGTTTTCAAAGAGCTTTTTGCCGAAATCGGAGGAGGGCTTGAAAGAATAGTGTCTGAGGGGTAAAGATGGGAAGTTGGGTGTTGGATTTTGAAGAAGATGAGATAAAACCCCATTTGAGGAAGTGGGTTTTGAAATTCGAGAGTATAAAGAAGAGGAAATTGAGTAAGGTCTAGTGAGGGAAGTGGATTGAAATTTGGAAGAAGAGGGGTTTGAGAGGGAGTAGTGTAATTTGAGGAGGAGGCCATTGATGATTCTTTGAGAAGGTTTTGACATTGGAGATATTCAACAGAGAAAAAGGAAGATGATAAGTTCAATTCAGAAACAGAAGAATCAGAAGATGAATTACTTCAATCAGAATCATCATCGCCCCATCACGGACTGAAACAATTCGTATGAATCATCTCAACACACCGATCCAACCTAACTCAACCCAACTTAACCCAAATAATCCAACTAAATACAACAAAACCTCTATATAATAAATAATACATTTCGTACAACAAAAACTATAAATACATGGTTATTATTCAAAAAATATTTTTTATATTAATTAAATTTTATATTTGCTACTATATATTTAAATTTAAGCTTGCTAAATTTAAAATGTTTTGATTTTTTAAAGAAAAAAAAAGCTTCTCAACATTTAAATTATTTTTCTATTTTTATTATGTATAATAAATAACAATTGAGAGATTATAATTCAAGACATATTACTATATGAAAGTTTTTAACGTATCTTATTTGATTCGATTATTCAATTTATTAGGTTCAGTTTTAATTTTCAAAATATTATCAATAATATTAATTATTTCAAAATGGTAAAACTTTCATAATTTGTATTTGTATTTATTTACTAGGTACAAGTGGTAATGTACTTGAAATTTGTACAGTTT
The DNA here is from genome assembly GCA_028411795.1 of Euphorbia peplus. Lineage (NCBI taxonomy): Eukaryota > Viridiplantae > Streptophyta > Magnoliopsida > Malpighiales > Euphorbiaceae > Euphorbia > Euphorbia peplus. The sequence continues at coordinate 29,591,726 of CP110837.1, forward strand.
GAGTGTGTAAACTCAACAGGTGATTTGATCCTTAGGAGTGGAAAGGTTACCATATTTGTATTTATGTTTTCAATAATTTGGTAGGTTAGAGAAATGATATTAGACGGCAGCGTTTTTGGTAGAGCTCAGCTTGTAGTGGCACGTATTATATTATGTTACTTTTGATGACGTTGTGTTTGATCCTTGAAAAAGAAGAAGAAGAAGAAGAAGAAGAAGAAGAAGAGGAGGAGTTGTTTGAAGATGAAGATATATGAGATCCCTTGCCTAGAAGATAACTACGCTTACCTGTGTGTGAGAAGATGAGATAAGTTGTGTTCTTAATTCGAATACTTAATTGAATTGGTTTGGTTGGTGTTTTGATTGATGGATGCAGGATCGTGGATGAGGCGAGCAAAGAAGCAGCGGTGGTGGATCCAGTGGAGCCTGATAAGATTCTTGAAGCTCTGAATCAGCACGGTGGTGATCTCAAGCTTGTTCTTACCACCCATCATCACTGGGATCATGCTGGAGGAAACCAGAAGATGAAAGAGCTTTTCCCCGGGATTCAGGTCTGTGGCGGTTCCCTTGACAACGTTCAAGCTTGTACCCATAACCTCCACAATGGTGATAAGTTGACTCTTGGTTCTCATCTTACTATTTTGGCTCTTCACACTCCTTGGTATACTTTCTATTCTATTCTTTTCTATGCTTTCTTCCATTTCACTCACTTTCTTCTTCCCTCCCAGTCATACCAACGGTCACATCAGTTATTATGTAACTTCCCACCACGCCCAAAATCCCGCAGTTTTCACCGGAGACACCCTAGTAAGTCTTACTCTCTTTATTTCTAACATCATTATCACCCTAACCCAAAGTTACTATAACTTTCCACCTCCTCCTACTGTTAAACATCTTAATTGCTTTCTCAACCATAACTTGTTCAATTTGTAGTTTGTTGCTGGTTGTGGCAAGTTTTTTGAAGGAACAGCACAACAGATGTATCAATCACTTTGTCAAACATTGGCCTCCTTGCCAAAGCCTACTCAAGTCTATTGTGGCCACGAGGTACTGTTTTTCACTATTTCTTTTATGTTTTATTCTTTTCGATACAGATGAAATATTAAGAACGCAGGTTTTAGTAACTTGATTGTGTAATTTACACTTGAAGATGAGTTTGCTACTTGTGGACTTCATTTCGTTTCAAACAATTTTATGTGGGATGGCTTAGAAGAAATTAAGAATATATATTTATTGGAATTCACAAGGGTTCTGCACAAAACCATATCCTTAAGCAGTTTTAGGGTCATGCAATACTAATGAGCAGCTCATGAGCTTCTATTCAGTTAATTTCCGGTCAAAATGTATAGTAGTAGCAGCAACATCAAGTGCATAGCCTGAGCTAAATTCTACTAGTACGCTGTCATTGGTTTTTTCAAATAGAGATCATGCTTAATACTGAATCTTCCTTTATTTCGATGCCCATGTAACAATCTCATGCTTCTTCCAGTACACAGTCAAGAACTTGCAATTTGCTCTGACAGTTGAACCAGACAATGTGAAGACACAGCAAAAGCTCTCATGGGCTCAGAAACAGCGGCAAGCAGGGCTCCCAACCATCCCCTCAACTATCGAGGAAGAGCTGGAGACAAATCCATTCATGCGTGCAGATCTTCCAGAACTTCAGGTTCCCATTTCTTTTCACTTACTGCAGAATATGCTCTACTATTTTGAGACAACAGCAATCTTATGCCAGAGCTTGCTTCTTTTGCAGGCAAGGGTTGGCTGTGACTCTCCAGTAGAAGCTCTTCGGAAGACGAGGCAGTTGAAGGATAATTGGAGAGGCTGAATCATCAGGATTACTCATCTTGCTTTCATCATGCACAAAACAGAATTTGTAACTAAATCAAAAAATTTAGATGGCGTGCAATGGGATGTGTTGCTGCTATTAAATTCTCGAGTTGACATGTTTTATCATTGGTGTGCTTGAAATGGAGTATATGTAAAATCTGTATTTTATGTCCTAATCTGATCTGCAACCATCTCCAGTACCTCTTGAGCCGAGTTGGAATGTAAATCTGCTATTAAATTTAATCCAGATATTTTATATCATTTCTCTCTCTATCTCTCTGCTATTAAATTTAATCCAGATATTTTATATCATTTCTCTCTCTATCTCTCTCTAACTTGTTCTTGTTCTTCCTCTTCCTCAAAATTCAAATGCGTTTTCACAGTTGTTTCTTAAGAGAAATGAGGTCTTTTGCTTCAACAAATATGAAGAGACGACCAGTCGAAAGATCTAATGTTTTCATCTCATATGTTGGATCTTAGTTATTTCGAAAAGATGAGATCTTTAGCTTGAACAAATATGCAGAGACGATCATCCAGAAGATCTAACCCGACGTATACTTTTTTCATTCTTCTTGTTTGATTTACAATTAAAACGAATACATCTTAAAAGTTTTGATTTTTTTTTTATCAGATCGTTCGCTTGGATTGTACAGAAGAGGGAATCTTCCCTGTGTGTGGGAGAGAGAGGGGTAAGATGACTTTACTACTCTGATTTTTTCTACAAATAGAATAAATATCTATGTTACATCTACATCGTTTGAACATAGTCTCATAGGACTTTTATCTTCTATGCTTAGTTTGTCCTTCTTGTGTTATATCTAACATTGAGTTTCTTCTAAAATGTCTTATGTTAGTCCAAGTCTAGATCTGAGCTGAAAAAGAATATATTTACTGTGTTCTTTTCTTTTTCCAAACTACCATGGAATTCTCACACATATACACAGGCATATTGTAGAGAAGTAAACTGGTTGATTCTACTCCAATCGGGGTGTTATCCCAGCAAAGATAAATCAAGATCAACTGGTAGCTTATCGGATTGAAATCACACAAGGAATAAGAGAGAGCATTTGGGAATTCTTCCTCGAATTACTAGGAAGAAAGAGGTGGGACTGGACCAGCGTACTCGTACTTGGGTTAAAGGACCGAAAGTGCATTCTGGAACATGGAAGTCGCTTTAGAGCACGGAACTGCTGTGCAAGGGCAATTTCTCTTCATGTCTTGTTAATTTGGAGATGTAGAATCTTACTTTATGACAATTTAGCATTGATTGAACTATTGATGTGTAGGGCTCCGCAAACAAGGACACATTTGATGGGCACAGGTGCAATGCCCGGACTGCCAGCCTCACCTGGATATAGAGTTAAACTTCGGTCAAGTAATATCCGATAAAGTAATAACCTCGCTTAAGTAATAAATTTCATCGGTCCTAACTTGGGCCAATGTTGTAAAGTAATATTCTCGCTAAAAGCATAAGATAATATTAGAATTCCCTTAAGGGCCCAAGTAATAATTTAAGATTATATTTGATATTGTATATATTTGTAGTGTACCATTTATTATTTACTATATATACTTAGAGTGGCGCTCACATGGTCAATGATTGACCAAATCAAATACAATTTGGTCAATCACCGTTAGATTTTGGATCTAACGGTGGAGATTAGCTTGGTGATTTCATTAGTAACTAATCTCCACCGTTAGATTCTGATCTAACGGTGATTGACCAAATTGTATTTGGTCAATCATTGACCATGTGAGCACAACTGTATATACTTAATCACAAAGTATTATCATTTAATTTTATGTTGTATGTTCATGAATTTATATTTTAGAATTACAATAAACTTTAGATGATTGAGTTTCTATACGATATACACAACACATGTTACATGTATACTATTTTGGTGCAGTTTTTTATATGCATGAATCTAATTTTTAGATATAATTCATCATAACAAAAGTAATTTTTAGATCAAATACATTGCATGTCATTATAAGTGAAAGTAAATTAAAATAAAACCAAACTATTCCCCTTGAATTGAATTGAATTGACGTGCACTTAAAAGCCTAATTTCAATAACGAAAGTGATTTCGGAACACGGCTTTTTAGGCCTACTTTGGGGCCCAAATTTTGGCTGGGATGGTTTTTAACCAATAGAAGCTTGTCCCCTAAATTTGGTGCCGCTGCAATTTATTGATCTCATCGGTCCAATCTCGGGCCTTAAAAGCGTAATTTTGCTAACGAATGTGGCTTCGGAACACGGCCTTCTAGGCCAACTTTGGGGCACAAATTTTAGTTGGGATGTTTTTCAATCTATAGAAGTTTGTCTCAAAAATTTGGTATCGTGGCGGCTTGTGGATCTCATCGGTCCAATTTTGGGCCTTAAAAGTCAAATTTCGCTAACGAAAGTGGCGTCGGAACACGGCCTTCTGGGCCTAGTTTGGGAGCCAAATTTTTTTTGGGATGTTTCGTCACCTATAGAAGCTTGTCCTAAAAATTTGGTGTGGCTACATTTTTTGAATCTCATCGGACCAATTTCTAGCCTTAAAAGCCTAATTTCGCTAACTAAATTAGCGTCGGAACACGGCCTTATGGGCCTAGTTTGGGGCCTAAATTTTGGCAAGGAGGTTTTTCAACCTAAAGAAGCTTGTACCCAAAATTTAGTGTCGATGCGGCTTGTGTATCTAATCGGTCCAATTTTGGGCCTTAGAAGCTTATTTTCGCTAACAAAAGTGGCGTTGGAACACGGCTTTCTGGACCTAGTTTTAAGCCCAAATTTTGGTTGGAATGTTTTTCAACCTATAGAAGCTTGGCCCAAAAATGTGGTGTCATTGCGGCTTGTGGATCTTCTCGGTCAAATTTCGGGCCTTAAAAGCCTAATTTCGCTAACGAAAGTGGCGTCGGAACATAGTCTTCTAGGCCTAATTTGTGGCACAAATTTTGGCTGGGATTTTTTTTTAGCCTATAGAAGCTTGTTCACAAAATTTAGTGTCGTGCGGCTTATGGATCTCATCTGTCCAATTTCGGGCCTTAAAAACCTAATTTTGCTAACGAAAGTGGCGTCGGAACACGACCTTTTGTCTTAACAACTTTTAGGTTTTAATACTCCGTCTGATTTTTTTAATTGTCAAATTAAGCATTTTATAAATTAACTAAAAGAACTTCTCGTGTTGATTCGACAAACAAATTATATTTTTAAGTAATAAATTTATTGATGTAATGCATCATACATATTAAATTTATGTTATTACTTTACGCATGAGTAATATTTAATTAGTTTGATGAAACAAAATAACATAGATGAAGTCCAGTGGTGAAAAGTGAAACATGAAGACAAAATGGTCAAAACGAAAAGAAATAAGTTGTCCACATGGAGGTCTCGACCCTTGCTAAGTTGCCCACTATGAATGCTCTATATATACTTGTGTCTCTAAAAGAGATACGTTCAATTAAAAAAAATTGAGTATATGTGTTTCATTATTTCTCTTTTTCTTCTTTAAAATGCAGAAAATGTATGTTTATATAGATAATAGGTTTTGTAAGTTCGTTATAACTTGTAATATAAAAGAAGCTAACCACTTTCCAAAAATAAAAAAAGAAAATGAAATTTGTTTACTTGCAAATTTGTTTTATATTTAATGGGTAATAAAAATATATCTGTCGGAACTGGCACCAATGGCCCCATAAATATGATTTTTCTTATAAGATTAAACTAAAAACACTCAATATTAGTTAGAAGCTTTTAGAATTGAGCCTCGGAAAATTTATTTAATCTCTCGAGAACTTCAATACGAGCTATTAAAGCTACCGACTCTATAACAGCTTAAGAAAAATTACATCTACATATTGATAAAACATATCTTTTAATGACTTTATCCACTCTCAAATCGAAATCATAAACCATATTATCAACGTTTTATGTTCTTTTACAATTTGACAGTTTATATATTTGTTTCATGAAATTATTAAAAATTGATTCTAAGTAGTATCTTTATTTGATTTCATGTGTTGCAGGCTGCTATTGTAGAAATTAAATCATCAAAAGAAAAGAGTTGAACCCACAAAGAGGACATGAAGGACCAGGAGAAGGATGAAGTTGAGGACACCCATAATGATAATGATGAAAACATATACATTATTAATCAAGAGTCTTCATCTTTCTGATAACGTGTTTACAAAATCTGAATAATTTGAATGCTTCCCCCAATCTACAGTTATTTTTGCAGTAATATTCATAACATTGGACCAAAGTAAATTGTACAATTAAACCCTAAAACTTCAGATCAAAATTGTATCTAAGTTTCACATGTATTTTTTTTGTCCAAAATCTAGCAATAACAGTCACTGAAAAAAAGGACATTGACAACACGCAAGTCGTACTTTTGCACATGGATTTAAAATTTCCTTGCTCTTCTTACTCCGGGAAATTGTGAGAACATGCAGAGTCTTCCAGAAAACATTTGCGACCTCAAATCACTCTAGGAGCTATCTGATATCGGGTTGTTCTGAACTTACGCTACTCCTCGAATGGTTTGGGTTTGTTTCTTTGAATTTACAAAACTGTGAACCTCAAGAGTCTGTCTTTCATAAAACATTGACCATCTGCAATCACTTGAGAAGCTTGACATCTCAGGGTGCTCCAAACTCATATATTTCCCAGAGTGCCTTGTTTCATATACTTTTGTTCTTCAATTAGCAAGACTATGAGAGTCTTAAAGAAATTGAAGCTTTGCTCGTCAGACTGCTCGAAACATTCAAGCTTACTGATTAAGCAAACAAAGAAGAATTGTTAAAGCTTCATTAGTCTCCGAACAAATCAATCTTGAATTCTTCTTTCAGTTCACGGTCGACAAACCCTAACCCTAACCCTGACCCCAAACCCTAACCCTAAACCTAACATGGCTTATGTGTTGACAATACAAATCTATATCCGGTTTCTCATTAGTACTTGCAATTTCGAGTCGATGCTCTTAATAAAATGTGTGTTCGAGTCCAAAATGAAAATTTAAAACGTTGATATTTGCTCAAAATTTGCTATAATATTGAGTGTTTATATCGAACAGTTTATTCCAAAATAGAAGTCCAATTGAGTAATGTAATAGCAATACTTGGAACAACAATATAAGCTCCCAAAAAATAAATTTGTTTTGTTAGAACTTCAATTTGCGTCAGATTGTTTAACAAAATGTGTTTTTGTTGCATTATAAATCCAAGTTTGATTAAAATTCCAATCAAACCTATAAAAGAAAAGACAAAAAAAAGTAATAACTATTTAATATTGTCCATGTCTGCAAACCGAAAGCAAATGTAAGATGAAACTCCTATATGCCATGGACTCCTATTTAAAAGAAGAAGCAACATGCGCAGCAGCACCAACTATATACGAGGAATCCACCAATCCATATGTGATGTGATGGATAAAGAGGTATAGTGCCCAAATCACAGCCTAATAACGCTTGGTCCACTATCCATAAATCTGGGAAGTAGAAACTTGTAATAGATGACACAAATATAAAATGACACGCCATCATTTTGATATTTTAACATTTAACATTTAACTGAACTTTAATCAAATCCAAAAACTGTTAAACTAAAATACATTATCCGAACTTCTTTTCTTAATACAGTTCATTATAAGAACATTTTTTTGTCTCTTAACAACTACAAATATTAAGATAGTTACAATTTTTTGTTCATTCTCCAAAGTGGTAATTGGGCAAAGTAAACTTCTCAATTTCATTTAGGCCGAGCCGAGTTCATAGTAACTGAGAATTTTTCTGCACCACTAAAGAAATTCCATAGCTAACTTGAATTTTAGGGATGCAACTACAACCATGTTCTTGTAAAAATAAAAAATAAAAAAATGAATACTTCTTCACTTATAATCATTAGAAATAGGGGATGGAGATATGTGCTTATGCTAATGAAAAAGACAAAAAGGGAAAGCCTTCGGCAATCTAGAAAAGTAAACAATCAGCCAAAGGGTGACCATTGCATTACATGTACGAAATGTTGGAGCAGTATCTTGCATATAGAAAAGTAATCATCAATAGGTTTCTCTGGACAAAATGAATCAAGAAGTTCATCAATAGTCACTTTAAACAAAAATATACAAAGATAATAAATAGTATGCCTATGAACAAAACGGATATGAAGACATGAATCATAATTGATCATAACTTAGTATACATATTCGTCAAGTCAAGGAAGCGTTTGAGAGATGTGGCAGTCCTGTCAAGATTGCACAATTTATAGTTTTTCTTGCATTTGTATCAATATCTATATTAGAAGATGTATATAACATGATACGGTATAGACACGATATCCTCCCTTTCAAGCTTATATTTATTGACTGGAACAAAGTAAGAAATCATGGAATTGCCTCAGCAGTCAATGGTTATATTATATCATAGTTTCAGCATGTAGAGAAAACAAACTACTCGGGGGATTTCTTAAGAGCATGAACTTGTTTGTAAAAGAGAACTTGCAAAACAATTCTAAACACCTTGCTACCCGACTGTAGAGATTTTTCTTTCCAACTTTCATTATCAACAACAAAACTACCTGCTTAAATCAATCCATAGATGAATAATGCAAGAATTAAACATCAAAGCTATCTAAACTTGACTTGAAAACAAATTCACCAAAACAAAGAAGATTCTAGTGTAATTGGAAGCAACACCTTGTTTCACCCGCAAGCTCTTTTGAAACTTAGCTGGGACAATTGAAATTGACTTTTCCCCTCTTGAATCGAACACCTTAAACAGTAGACATTTTCAAAACGTTAAAATGGCCAATATCATATATGAACTAAATACAGTATTTTGCAGAAATTTAAGCTAATTTACACAATTCAGAATGGTGCCAATTCAAAGGTTTCCTATTAGAGATTGCAGTTGTCATCAATGGCAGATATAAGGAGATGAGATGAGGGAATTTGATCAATAAGCACTATCCCTAAAAAAAGACATGGAAAAAGAACCTCAAAGATAATAGTGTGCCTCTTCAATTCATGAAATTGGAAAATTCCTCAAAGTTTAATTCCTCAAAGACAAAAGCTGATCATATATGCTATAATCTCAGCAAACCATTATCTTGGCATAAAATGTACCAAGGCTAAGGCAATGATTTGTCACAAACTAAGGAAAGGTATTCTCTGAACCACTCAACATCTCCAAACCCTACTCAAATTGTTTTCTGCAATGCTAAGAAAACCACTTGAAGTTTAAATGGAAACATACAGGTATCTACCAATATAAAAAAATTTAAATTGTAACAAAATTAATTACCTTGTAGCTTAATTCAACACATCCAAAGTGGTACCAGGGAAAAAAAGGAAACAATGAGAAAGAAACTTGAGTTTAAATGTTCTAATCTTCAAACCTTTGAATTTACCTTGACTGCCTCATTATGATGGTGGGGGAAGAGGGAGCGCATCTAAATCGGAATAGCAGGAACGCTCCATTCTCGGTCAAGCTAAGAGAAGGGGAGGTAAAAAGGAATCCCCTCTAATAAGATAAGAAAAAGAGTTTGCTTCAACGGAAATGAGAAGTGCTGCCATTTCATCCGCTGCAGTTAGCACTTGAACAACTCAACCTCAATCAACCTCAAATCCGACCCCTCCTAAGCCTCTTGACTCAGACAGGATTCTAAGAAACCACTTGACAAAGAAAGTAAGAACACGAACATGTTAGAAAGATGAGAGATCAACAATCATGTAATTGTATTGTTTTACCTAACGGAACACTTTCTAAAAGATAGAAATGATCATGGATTTTTTTTATTTGGGATCGGGCTTAATCGGATACACATTAAGCTATATCGTCCAAACCTACCCCAATGCACATTGAAGTTAATACAGTCATTAACTAAAAAAATTCAAAACATTTGCAGGAAAAAATTTGCTGCAATTAACAGTTGACTACTACAAAAGGTGCCAAATTACGTTCATAATCTTAACAAAAACTTCGAAGATACTGAAAAATTTATTGATAGCCCGAACTATGGTTATCAGCAGAAATATTGTTTAATTGACTTTCAGTTTCACAAGTACAAAAGCTGGACAGTACCAAAGAAAAGACCAATCAATGAGTAACATATTCCCGGGACTGCATCACATTAAGCAATAGCTCTCCAATTTACCAACCAAAGATTTCAAATTTAATAAACTGACAATTTTCTTGCCAAACAAACAAACAAACAAAGAAAAACACCATTTAAAGAAATAATTGTGTGGACACAAACATAGCTATGCAAGGACACAATAAGTTTATTACCTGCATCACTTGAACTTGCTTTAACATATTGCTCTTAGGGAACAACTTGTTCATGCTGGAAATAAATCTTAAACAAAAAGAAAATAATCCTGCAAATTAACAATCATCCTAACAGTAAGCAAATTAAAACTAATAAGGAAACATATAATCCTCATCAAAAAAACCGCGAGGAAGACAAATTTGGTGGCTACAATTACAAACTCATCGGAGGTCTGATGAATATCAACAACGGCAGATATCTTAGGGAGAGCGTGTTGCGTTGGATTGAATTGACTTCGTCTTCTTCCCTTAAATAAATCCCGTTCAAGCAACAGAGGAATTCATGAATCCGCGATGAATTATAAAGATGGGAGAGGAAAGAATGTTTGATAAGAGGCGGGGTTTCCGAAGAGAGAACAGATGAAAATTAAGAGCAAAATGGAATTGGTGTTCGTTCATACATAAGAGAGTCAGGTGAAGACAAAGGGACGGAGAAACCTAAGCTGGAAAAACGATACGTTTTGCAATGCGGGGGTGTATAGGCTACGCGTAAGAGAAAGAAGAGAAAAGATAATAAAGGGAATATAACAAAAAAGAAAAAGGTAATGGATGAAAAAAAATTGGAAAAACAACTCCAATTTTACTGTTGAATCAACTCACTTTTTTGGTTGTAAAAAAACTTAGGGTTTGGGTCAGGGTCAAGGGCTATGGTCACGGTTTACAGGTCAAGGAGAGGGTTTAAGGTTAGGGTTGAGTCAGGGTTTAGGGTTAGGGTTGAGTCAGGGTTTACGGTTAGGGTTAGGGTCAGGGTTTAGGGTAGGGTTATGGTTTAGGGTTAGGGTCAGGGTCAGGGTCAGGTTTAGGGTTTAGGGTTAGGGTTAGGGTCAGGGTTAGGGTTTAGGGTTAGGGTTAGGGTTAGGGTTTAGGGTTAGGGTCAGGGTTTAGGGTTAGGGTTAGGGTTAGGGTTAGGGTTAGGGTTAGGGTTTAGGGTTAGGGTTAGGGTTAGGGTTAGGGTTTAGGGTTAGGGTTAGGGTTTAGGGTTAGGGTTTAGGGTTAGGGTTAGGGTTAGGGTTAGGGTTAGGGTTTAGGGTTAGGGTTAGGGTTAGGGTTAGGGTTAGGGTTAGGGTTAGGGTTAGGGTTAGGGTTTAGGGTTAGGGTTAGGGTTAGGGTTAGGGTTAGGGTTAGGGTTAGGGTTAGGGTTAGGGTTAGGGTTAGGGTTAGGGTTAGGGTTTAGGGTTAGGGTTAGGGTTAGGGTTAGGGTTAGGGTTAGGGTTAGGGTTAGGGTTAGGGTTTAGGGTTAGGGTTAGGGTTTAGGGTTAGGGTTTAGGGTTAGGGTTAGGGTTAGGGTTAGGGTTAGGGTTTAGGGTTAGGGTTAGGGTTAGGGTTAGGGTTAGGGTTAGGGTTAGGGTTAGGGTTAGGGTTTAGGGTTAGGGTTAGGGTTAGGGTTAGGGTTAGGGTTAGGGTTAGGGTTAGGGTTAGGGTTAGGGTTAGGGTTAGGGTTAGGGTTTAGGGTTAGGGTTAGGGTTAGGGTTAGGGTTAGGGTTAGGGTTTTAGGGTTCAGGGTCAGGGTTTAGGGTTAGGGTTAGGGTTAGGGTTAGGGTTAGGGTTTAGGGTTAGGGTTTAGGGTTAGGGTTAGGGGTTAGGGTTAGGGTTTAGGGTCAGGGTTAGGGGTTAGGGTTAGGGTTAGGGTTA